>CM069535.1:76981511-79381511 GCA_035773235.1 Eospalax fontanierii | reverse complement strand
AAAAGTTTTACCAAAAAAGAAACTTAATCTGGCTCCCTAGAAACTTTAGACCCAATCAACTGACACTTCTCTGTATTTGAGGTTTTCTTTCTCAGGAAATTGTGACAATGTTACTAAGTCCTGAGACTTTGAGGAAGCTCATGGTCGGTGTAAGTGGCCACTGGGGTAGGCTTCAGGCTTGCCTTTATTCAGGCCCCTCTATTTATACTATGAAATGAGCTAAACAATGGGTCAGAAGTTTCCACTCAAAAGCAATACTAACACCAGCAAAATAATTTAAGATGTGATTGACTTCCTTCAAAGATCTTCAGGTGACCTCAGTCTTGGGTGTAGAATAAACTTCTCCTTAGGTGTAAATCATTTGCATAACGAAAACTCCTGCTTCCAATCAGCACTTCTGTGCATGAGATTGACCTCTGCCTTACCCTAAACCAGGGCACAGCTCAAGGCAGGTAAATGGCCCCTGACATCTCCGTCCTTTTTTATTTTTTAAAGAACCATAGCCTTCCCTGCTTGGGCAGAAAGACTGTGCCTGTCTTAGGTCATTCTCTCTGATACATAAGCCTTACCCATCATTGGTACGTGAATGCCCACCATTCACACCCTATCTTAGGTTAGCTTAGTTCAAGAGAAGGTTGCCTGTCTCTGGCTACCAGCCTCTGCAAGGGGCAACTCTACTTAAAGTGAAGTTCGGAGCCGAACATTTCGCACGTCACCTGTAACATCCCAGAATGTGCTGAGGATATTACTAACGGAGGGAGCATGCAAATTCTAAAGAGAACATATAGACCTAAGATTATATTTACCAGTCTGAGGTCAAAAACGACCCTGAAGGCAAAGAGACTTCTAGCCTATCTAACAAATCAGCAGCAGTTTTCTGCTGCGTCAAAGTCAAATAATTATTTTTTACAGTTAACATATTCCCAGTGCAAATGGACCAAATCTAAAGATATATGGTCATTATCCCAAACCTTGCAACATTTGTAATCCTCAATCCACATGTGACATTTACAGAAATCATAATGAATGAAAATTGCTGAAATACCATAACTTGCATTCCTATGGAAATGACTGAAATACAACTAACCAAGTTACATTGAAAACACAAGAAATGCATTGAATACAGGAAATATCAAACCTAGTACCATTATGAGCGATATTTAAACTGTCCAATCAAAAGTATGTAGGGTTCCCTTAGGCAAGCTATGACACACCCTTGACTGAGTCCATGGCTGTTGCCTGTTTCCCCATATAAGTTTGTGGGAAATTGTCATCTGATCACCAAAGTCCTTGACTTAGTTCTTTTTCTCATTCATCAGCATTCCCTGCAGTAGAATCCTGATTCACTGTTGTTCTTCTCACATAATGATGTCCTGAAAGGCGAGTATCATTCACCATTGCTGCGATCTCTTCTTTTCTTCCCATATGACTAGATGCAGCATAGTTGGATTTATTTCATAAGTCTAATAAAGCTCGCCGTGTGTCATCAGGAACTGATTCCACAGCAACAGCAACGTCACTCTTTCCTTGTTCAGTTCCTGTGAACCGGACCAGCCTTTCTGGCAGCCACCTGGCATTTTCAGCGTCCTATGGAAAAACACAAACATGCCCTCTTCCCCATATTAGTACCAGGTCTGGGCCATGCCATTTCCCATCAATCGGATTCCAATATCTTGGGATGCCACAACCTATCCACAGCAGAAAAACCAAAAGCATCCACATTTTAAAAATTTAAAATAAAAAGAACATGATTCAAAGAGTTCTGTGGAGATCTGGGATATAACTCACCCTTTTTTATTTTTTGTAATTGATTTCTTAAAGCTCCATGGGCATGTTCAACAATCACTTATCTTTGTGGATTGTAAGGTATGCCTGTTTTATGTACAATAGATAATTGAGCACAGAAAATTGGAAAGTTTGACTAGTACAACCTGTGCCATTCTCGGTTTTTATTATAGATGGTAAACCTGCTACAGCGAAATACTTAATGCAGTGTGCTATAACATGTTTAGTAGCTTCTCCAGTTTGAGCGGTAGCCATAAGAAATCCTGAGTATGTATCTATGGACACATGAACATATTTTAATATTCCAAACTCCGGGATGTGAGTTACATCCATCTGCCACAATTGATTGGGCATTAATTCATGTGAATTGGCTCCACATTGAGGAACAGAATGAAATTCAGGACAGAAGTGACACTGTTTAACAATTTACCTAGCAGCCTTCCTGGTAAGGTGAACCTGCTTCTGTAAACTTTGGCTATTTTGGTGATGAAGAGTGTGAGATTTTTGTGCTAATTCTAATTGAGATAAACCTATGAAATGCGTGGCTTTATTTGCTAAATCATTCCCTAAAGCCAAAGATCCTGGGAGCCCAGTATGAGCTCTAATATGCCCTACAAAACAGGGTTGAGAACTAGCATGTAAACACCTTTGTATCTGACCAAATAATTCCTGAACCTGAGAGTTGTTTTGATGTAAGACACAGTTTCAAGCACCTGTAAGGCTTTAACAATATAATGACTATCAGTATACAAATTAAAAGCAGAAGTCATAAACTGAAATACAGCAGCCACAGCCCGAAGTTCTACTACTTGAGCTGAAACTGAAGAAGTTTGAGAAACATAGGATTGCCCTTGTAACACATAAGTAGCCCTACCATTAGAGGACCCATCTGTAAGTATCACTAAAGCGTCTTTAATAGTATCCTGTTTCACAACCCTTGAAAAAATAAAAGCATGACTATTTGCAAATTGTAATAACTTGTTTTTTGGATAATGGTTATCTATAATTCCAGAATAACAGGCAAAAGCTATGGCCCATGAATCCACATTTTGAAATAACCAATCTATCTGTTGTTTTGTAAATGGAAGTCCTATTACAGTAGGTTGCTTTCCAAAAACTTATGAGACTCAGCTCTAGCCATTTGAACCAAACACGCCACCGCTTCATAATAAGGAGTTAACACTCAAGCAGGTGATACGGGTAAATGCAACCATAGCAAAGGTCCTTCCTGCCATAAAACTGCAGTGGGAGTATGACTAGTAGCCAAAATATATGCTGCCCATCCCTGGGTATAATCTATATATTGTATTTATTGATTTTCAATAGCCCGTTCTACCTGAGATAATGCCTTTCTGGCTTCCTCCGTCAAGCTTCTAGCCGATTTAGGATCTGAATCACCTTTTAAAATGTCGAAGAGAGGCTTCAGTTCTCCTGCAGCAATTTTTAAATGAGGTCTAAGCCAATTAATATCTCCCAATAATTTTTGAAAATCATTTAACATGTTCAACCCATCTTTCCTAATCTGAATTTTTTGAGGCAAAATTGTTTTAGGATAATGTATAACCCAAATATGAATATGGAGATTCGGTTTGTACTTTCTCAGGTGCTACAATTAATCCTTGCTCTTTCAGAGTTTGCTGTAAATGAGCATAAGCTGTGAGCAAAGTTTCCTCTTGTTTATGAGCCAAAAGTATGTCGTCCATATAGTGGATTATATATATTTAAAAATAAGCCTGTCTAGTTTTTGCGACTGCTTGAGCCACACATTTTTGACACAGGGTGGGGCTGTTTGCCATACCCTGAGGCAATACTTTCCATTGAAATATTTTCAGAGGTTTCTTTAAATTTACTGAAGGTACACTAAATGCAAATCTTTTACAATCCTGAGGTGCAAGAGGAATGGTATAAAAACAATCTTTTAAATCCAAAATAATTTTATAAGTATCTTTAGGAATCGCAGAAGGAATGGGTATTCTGGGTTGCAGAGCTCCCATCAGCTCCATTGTTTCATTAACCTTTCTAAGATCTTGTATTAACCTCCATTTTTCTGACTTCTTTTTTTATAACAAAAATTGGTGAATTCCAAGGTGAATTAGAAGGCTCTATATGACCGCTCCTCAGCTGTTCTTGTACTAACTGCTCCGCGGCCTGAATTTTTTTCTGCAGTAAGAGGCCACTGATCCACCCATACAGGTTCCTCATTTTTCCAAAATATTGGATCTGCATGGAGTACAGGTTGTCCAGTGACCCCCTCTAAAAACTGCCCTAATCCTGTCCTGGTAGGTCTGGAAACAGGTAATGGCGGCTTTTGCCATCTCTCACTATTCTTTCCCACTGTCTGATTGAATATTTGATTAGTAACTACATTACTAGGACTATAGATGTATACCCCCATGTGACTCATCACATCTCTTCCCCATAGATTAACTGGCAGTCTTGGAATGATGTATGGCTGAAAAGTTCCCTCATGCCCTTTCTCATCTCTCCAAATTAGTATATTGCTACTCTGCTCTGGACTCTTATTCTGACCAATTCCTTGTAACTGTGTTATGGATGACTGTTTTGGCCAGTTCGAGGGCCACTGATCAGCAGTGAGCACCGAAACATTAGCTCCAGTATCTAGTAAACCTTGAAACTTTTTCCCATGGATGAATAATGATAGCTCAGGCCTAGCTTAGCACCTATAGCCTGTATCCAATAAGCATCTGAGGACCTGATCCCTCATTACCTCTTCTAGGGTTCTTTACTGTATTGTTTGTAATAACCTGATGGAGCAATACTAACTGAGTGAGTCTTTGACCTTGCTTAATTATGCATATCCCGCTAGGAGAATGAGTCATGATCTTTATCTCTCCTTCAAAATCTGTATCAATTATTCCTGGAGCTATCATAATTCCTCTCATGGTTACACTACTTCTTCCTAGCAATAGTCCTATTGTCCCTTGGGCAAAGGACCACAAACTTCTGTGGGGAGAGCTTGCATTCCCATCTCCAGGGTTAATACTGCATAGGTGGAGGAACTGAGGTCCAGTCCTGCACTACCTGTGGTTGATCTGAAAAGGTCCTGAATGGATTTTCTTGCTGAGGGACAAAATTCTGTAGTGCTCCATAATATTGTTGTGGAGCCTGTAGCTGGCCCCTCCTCCCGTTTCCCTGCTGAAAAGGATTTCCCATGGCATCTTGCCTTGACCTACACTCGTTACCCCAATGTCTTCCCTTTTTATACCTGTGACACAAGCCTGGCTCCTTTTTAGGAGTGTTGGCCTATTGTCGATTAAAGCATTGTTTTACTTGGTGTCCTAGCTGTCCACACCCATAACAGCTTCTTAAGGGGCCAGCAACCTTGCCTTTTTGAGGCATTTGCTTTTGAAAAATTATTTCCTTTACCGTTTTGCCTTGTAACGTGGCAACTAATGCTACACCTTGAGTATATGAGGGCCCAATATCGGAGCAAAGTCTAATGTAGTCTGGTAATTTTCCCTTTTTTTCTAAAAGGTCTCAAGGCTGTTTGACAAGCAGAATTAGCATTTTCATAAGGTAGTTGTTTTACCAACAATAGCTCTGACTCTGAATCTCCCAGTAACCTACTTGCTGCCTGCATTAGCCTGTCTACAAAGTCTTGATATAATTCATCAGGTCCTTGTATAATTTTTGACAAATCTTCAGTCTTTCTTCCCGTAGAAGGAAGTTTATACCATGCTTTCTTAGCTGCAGCATTAACCTGTGCATACACAGCAATATGAAACGTCAGCTGATTCCCTGTTCCTTGATATTGTCCTTCCTGCTAACATATCAAAAGTAATTGGTATCCCCTGGGCCTGAATTATTTCTGCTGTAGCCTGACATTGCTCTGTATATTCAGATTTCCAACCAAATAATCTCCTCTTGACAAACATACTCTGGCCATTTGTTTCTAATCCTCTGGCGGGAGCGCCTCCAGAGACATTGACTCCAACATTGCTTGTGTGAAAGGAGCAGTTGGACCATACTGCACAGAAGCAAGTTTCAACTCTTTTATCTGCTTAAAAGTAATAGGAATATGTTCTCTCATCCGATTTCCCTGTGCATCATCCCGCTCTATAACAGGGAATAATTGAAACCCTTCGATGTTTTCTCTGCTTTCGGCCGCTTTACTTACAGCCGCTTGCAATGGAGATAGAAGAGGTTGCACTAAGGACGAAGGATGAGGCTTTCCTGCTGACTTTTGCTTAACTGTGATTACAGGCGGCTCTTCCATCAGATGTCGGGGATCTAATCCTGCTATGATAATTGGAGATAAACTTGCTCTTAGTTGGGGATTATTTCCTGCCTGGCTCTGTAGTTTCTCCTTAGCCTATTGTTTTCTAATTTGCTGCATTTGTAAAGATAATTAATTCCATCTTCTCCTGCAAACGTTGAATTTCCCCTAAGTAGGTTTCCTTCTGATCAGTTTCCTTTTTTGCCAATGCGACAATCTGGGAAACTTCGTCCTCTTTCTGATACCTAGCAGTTTTCTCCTTCCACTCCTCTTCAGAATCTAATGACTCACTATTGGAGAACACTCATTTTCAGATTCTACAAAAATTAACTCCTCAAATGGAGGGGCAGAAGGTTTAACTTCACTTTCCTCCTCCACTTGAACTGCTTGTGACTTTATGCCACTCGCCACTTGTTCTGCTTGAACGCTTTCCATCACATCTAGGATCCAAACTATCCCTAATCAAAGCTCACAAAATAAAGGTATCTGCCAGAACCTTACTCGGTCGATAAGCATCATAATAATCCTGAAGTTTTCTTCCTACTTTCTTCCATGTTTTTAAATCCACAGACCTATCTTCAGGGAACCAAGGACAGACTTTTTCTACAAAGTTCAAAAATTTACAAAGCTACTGATGTCTTACACCAAGACCTTGAGCATAAAGCATATTTTCCAACATATTTACAAAAAGCAAACGACTATCACCCTGACCCATTTTACTCCTGAGATTTCTCACTGCACTCCTTTCCCTTTTTCTTTCCCTTTTCCTTTCCCTTTTCCTTTCCTTTTACGTGAGCTCACTCATACCATGGTGTCCTTCACTTCACCCCCAGTCTTCAGGTCCCTGGTTCAGGCACCACTTGCCGGAGCCTGCCAGCAGAAATCGGACTGTACCCGAAGCAGGGAGTGAGGATGAGAAAATGTAGAGATGAGAGACTGAGAGATGATTGAGAGATTGAGAGATGATTGAGAGATTGAGAGATTGACAGTTGAGAGATGTGAGAGAGAGAGAGAGAGAAAGAGAGAGAGAGAGAGAATAGGACAGAGAAAATAGGACAGACTCAGGAGAGCTGTCAGTCATACTGAAGCAGCTTGCCTTTATTAAGTCTCCCCTATTTATACTGTGAGGTGAACAAAACAATGGGTCAGATGTTCAACGTAAAAACAATACTAACACAGACAAAATAACTTAAGATATGATTGGCTTCCTTCAAAGATCTTCAGGTGACCTCAGTCTTGGGTGTAAAATAAACTTCTCCTCAGGTGTAAATCATTTGCATAATGAAAACTCCTGCTTCCAACAGCACTTCTGTGCACAAGACTGACTTCTGCCTAACCCAAAACTAGGGCATAATTAAAGGCAGGCAAATGGCTCCTGACAACTGGGATAAATCCCTGCAGCTCACATCTCAATAATTCAGCAACCTGATGATATCTGAATTTGGAAAACTTAAATAAATTGATTTTACTGTAGATACTTATTCCATTGGTTTCAATGCAAAACGGCCTTCAAAGGGGAAACAGCTAAAGAGGTAATTAAATATATTATTAGAAAATTTTCTATTTTGTTCATCCTTCATTAAATAAAAACAGACAATAGCTATCACATACTAGCATAAATTTACAAAAATTTTGCCAAAGCTGGGGTATTTCACATATTGCTTAAACTACTTAAAACCCTACAGGTCAAACAATAATAGGCAACACACAGCCGTCAAAGATCAAATAAACAAAATAAAAAGAGGGAATCTCCTGTATCTGGGATAACAGTACAAAATCGACATGTTTCTATTATATAGGCTGTTACTAATCTTAAATTTTTTTATATTAAATGATCAAGAAATTTTCTTAATGGCCAAGCACTAGCCAGTACTTACAGTCCCACAGCCCTTACCACAGGTGCTTTGGACAGATCCAGAATCAGGACTATAGAATAAAACCCCAGTCACCCTGTTAACAATGTCTGGAGTATATGTTTGTGTCTTTTCAGAAAATGAATCCTCCCCTGGATAGGTGCCACTGAGATACATCAGAATGTCAAACCAAGCCTCCCAGAGAAAAAATGTAAATTTCTACCCTGGGAAAGCAGAGAAGACCCCAAAAGAAGGAGATTCAGCTTCCTGTGACCTGGACAATGATTAAGAGCCTGGTGAACAGTACACAAAAGAGCTGACACAAAGTATGTCTAAACCTGAAATTCTCTCATCACTTTTCTATCCATAGTGATTATATATATATATCAGAAAAGCTGAAAAACATGTCAGAACTAAGGACTGCTATGTGACAAAGTAGAGCTCCTATAAACGATTTAATGTTAAAAGTCATATGGGATGTAAACAATTTCTAGGAACGTGTGTTTTAATTTTTCTAATTTTTCACATCCCATATACCAACAAAGCAATGATTTACAAAAGAAAATCAATGAGAATTTTTTATTCCATTGACAAAATGGCTTCAATGGCTTACTCCATTCTTAGGCCCAATAATGAGAATCATAGTTCTTCTTGTGAGGGCAGCAATCATAATGTCCTATATTAGGATTTCAGTAACCAACAATGTGGCCTCTATGACCACTTTCCTCTTACAGTTAAAGAAAAAGGAAGGGGATGTTGAGGACTGATATGGCTTCTCTTAGGAGGAATGGAGCCTGGGGCTTTGAAACTAAGCCACTTGCTGTTCTAAAGGAGGAGACGTCTAACATAGTCTTGTAACTCCTGTTGGGCAGATCACTGCCTGGAAAGCAAGTTAGCTAGGCTAAAAGTCTACTATGCTCTTTATTCTTTGAAAAGATTGACACAGGAACCCAAAACTGGCCAATGTGTGGAGAACAAGAGGCCACTGAGAGCTTACACCTATCTCAAACTTTTGCCTTCTCAGGCTCAGAGACCATTGTGGAAGGAAAGGACAAAGATCTCAAGAGTTTGAGAGGGTGGATGGCCATGAGGAAACAGCGACTCCCAGACAGCTGCTCAGTTACTCATATGATCGCACAGCAGTGGTGACAGCATGCACAAATCCAATGTAAACCAAATAGACAAAATCCCAGCAAAGTCACGGGAAATGGGTAAGAATTCCTGACTCAACCTAAGAAACTTTCAGCAACTGATGGCTACTGAGGGAGAGAAAGAGTGTCTGACAGTGATGATGCATTTGATGGGCTGAGTGGCTGGACTCACACAAAGGTCATCCTTTCAGGCACGTATCTTACTCAATAATCTGAATAGATAAATATATTTATTTATTTTGCTTACATCTCCTGGGTCACACAGTTCACTGATGAGTCCAAAGAAGGAACTCAGGGCAGAAACCTGAGGCAAGGGTTGGAACATAGGCCATGACAGAATGGTGCTTACTGCTTTGCTCCCCTGGCCCACCCCCTGGCTCAACGCCTGGCCCAATCTCATCCTGCTTTCTTATGCAACAACAACCTCCCCAGGGATTACACCACCCGCAGTGGGCTGCTTCCTCCTACAGCACTCAACAAACAAGAAAATACCACAAAGACATGGCCACAGGCCAGTCAATTGAGACAGTTCTCCAGTTGAGTCTCCCACAACTCAGGTGTGTCAAGTTAACATTACGCTATGCTGCAGAAATTTCCCCTGTCAAACTGAAACACAAAACACATCGTTATTACACTACAGTCTTTCCATGCTTTGTCCCCAAGATATGATGGTAAATTGACATCATAACATAAGACAGTGCTACCTTAAAAATCTCCACAGTCCTCAAAAAATCAAACACTTAAAAGTTCACAGTTTCTTAAAAAGTCTTAACTGTGAACTCCTGTGAAATCATAAAGAAGCATTATCTTATCTTAAAGGGAATAATCCAACACATCTAAGCAACCTGAATCTAGAAAATAGCTCAAAGCTTGACATCTGGAATTCCCCCACAATCTTCTGGACTCC
This sequence comes from Eospalax fontanierii, assembly GCA_035773235.1. Classification (NCBI taxonomy): domain Eukaryota; kingdom Metazoa; phylum Chordata; class Mammalia; order Rodentia; family Spalacidae; genus Eospalax; species Eospalax fontanierii. The sequence goes on along the minus strand of CM069535.1, from coordinate 79,371,578 downwards.
AAATGGTTTGGGCAACTCTACTTCCCTGGGTATGCTATCCAAAGCATACACAGCTCAACTCACAGATCCAAGATGGCTCCATTCCACACAGGCTGCTGTTCTTAGTGGTTGTCCCGTGGTTCTGGCATCTCCCAAAACTTGGGTCTCCACTGAAACTGAGCCGGCATCTTCATCGTTGGGTTCTTCTGTCCTTGCCTGGTACAAAATCTGATTCTTTCCCTGACCCCTGCAATCCTGGGGCCTTCACTGCAATGGATGATGCATTTTCACCAGTGGCCTTTCCTGGCCTCTCACAATGCCAAGCCTCAGCTGCTCTGTGTGACACTTCATGTTGTCAACATGAAAACCATGCAGGGGACTCTCACGTATTACCTAGCCCTGCTTCCAGCTGGAGATGGAGGCTTGCACCTCCTCTGGACCACAGCTTCTGTCTGCTGACCCTAAGAAAATACTCTGCAGAAGAATTGGTCATCATGAGATCACTCTTTTCTTATTTACATCTGACATTTTAGGCGTAGCTATCAAGCATCAGTTGTCTGAGTAAAAAAAAGGTTTTACTTTAGGTTCTGGTCTCTTCTTAATGATATCTGATAATACACCTCAGCCAAAAAGAATGCACAGATTTCTCAAATCAAAACATCACACAAATAGCCCTGATAATCTCTGCTTCCATTTGAAGCTTCACAAACCAGGTCTCCATCTTTTACAACTCTTTCAGCATAAATGTTTCAAATTCCACAGCAACAAACTAATCACTCAATGGCTTTTCTAACCCAAATTTCCAAAAATTTACACACTCCTCCCCAAAACATCAAGGTCAGGCCTGTCACAGAAATACCTTTACAAAAATCACAAAAATTAAAAAAATTAAGTTCTAGAATTATCCAGCATCTAACATTACTTTGGAAAGAAGCAAAAGACCAGAATCAGATGACACTCACCTCTTTCATAGTGGCTCATAACAGCCGTTTACTAAGGTAAAATTTATTATTTAAATTTTATGTATTTTATCTTTGTGTATGAGTGTTTTGTATGAATGTAAGTGGACCTGTGCGTGCAATACCTGAGGTTGCCACTAGACAGCGTTGAATCTCGTTTAACTGGGATTATGTATTATAGTGTTTCCATGGGGGTGCTGGTAACCAATTCCCTGTCCTCTGCAAGAGCCATAAATGCTGGGAACAACCGAATCATCTCTCTTCATCCAGCACCAACTCCTTTTAGGGAAAAATTTGTGTTTCCTGCCCATATGATTTCCAAAAGAGTGTAGGTGGAGAATAAGACAGATCACAAACATAAACTCGCCTTGATTGTCTGCATTTAGGAAATGTATAATATTTAGAGCATCAAAGAATAGACAAAGAACATGCCTATGCCTTCAGAATTGGCCACTGCAGATATATCAACATCAGTGTTTGCTTTGTAAATGAATGAACAGTACACATATCAGTATAATGCAAACTTTATGTTTTATTCTTTTATTTCTTTCTGCAGAAACACATTGTTAACTTTAATTGCAATCCCCATATTCTTTTCAGTGAATTAAAAATCATTTTTTTGTATTTTCTGAAGTTTTTCTTCCATTAAATACATTTCACACAACAGTTCCTCATCTAATGTAGACCCTTCCCCCATCCACCTCCTCAAAAACCCCAAATGGGCCTCATGTGTTCCGTCATCCATTTTAAGTCCCATCCTGTCAAGTATTAATGCTCAGATATCCTTTAATGCAAATTTTTCCACTGGAGTCTGGTCAGGCTATTTAGAGATCTAAGGAAAACATACTCTCCCTCTCCCAGTAGTAATCCATCTCCAATGGAGCTCAATCTAGGTCTGGCTCATCAACAATTCCTATTCCTCCCATTGAGCCATTGACTAATCTGAGTTGGTGTGGGTACTCTAATCAGTGCCATCATTGACACAATTTCTCATGTGCAAGCTTCCAGTACCCTGAAAGACTCTGCTTCCCTAAGTTCATGAGTCATCCCTGGCTAATTAAGTCATTCCACTCCCTCTTCAGCAATGATCCCTGAGCTGTAAGTGGGTGTTATTAAATATAGGAGTCCTGTCCAGGGAAGCATACTCTGCAGTCTCTTATACTATGAAACTTGGTTAGTTATTGCCTTCTGTGTGCATAGCAGTATGTTTTTTTAAGGAAGCTTCATTGGTTAGAGTTAAGGGAAACTTTAGATCTCTCACTACACCTTGTTCTGTTCTGTTCCATGAGACTTCGGTGTAGAGGTCCAACTGCAGACATGTCATCTAGGACTTGGCATCCCTCAGTCATATTTTCTCTGTGTCTGACCTGTTGTGGAATTCTGCTGTAGCTTCCATCTGTTGCAAAGAGAAGCATCTCTGAAGAGTTGTGTACTGTATGTTTGTCTGTAATATAAGCATCCATATTATCATAGTGGTAAAATTTAGTGGTTAAAAAATTGTCTCTAGAGATATACCTGCTCCAACCCCATGTATTTGGCTTAGTCTACCCTGCCAAACATGTACTCAATCCAGATAATAGGGCTTAAGTCCAATTAGATAGCTGTTGATTGCCCCCTCCCATAGATGACAGTGATATTGTGGCACTAACAAAGGCACTGTGCTGTGCTGCTTGTTATGGTTATTATAATTTGCCGTTGGTTGAATGACTGATTGATTTTCTACCTTACCAGTTTGTATGTTATTATCTACCATTATGACAGCTAAATTATAAATAGAAGATTTCCAGATCTGTTCCTGTTCCATTACTCTGAGTCCTGTATCCCCATATATCCTGTCTTTAGCAGTAAAGAATTATCTTCTAGTTATGGGAGATAAACAAGAACTTTGAAAATAGCCTGTACGGGAGTGTCTTGGACTAGTATTACCAACAACAGAAAGGGAGGTATTTGATATCTTTATCCATGAGTATTTATTTAACTGTACAATATACATGTAGCACCTCTGTAAGGCAAAAGAAGGCATTGTATCTACAGCAACTGGAGATACAGGCATCTATTACCTGCTTTGCTGGTGTTGAGAACAAACCCAGGTCTTCTGTGAAAGAAGACATTCCCTTAACCACTGATCGCAGTCTCCAAACCCCTCCCATAGTTCTTATTCAAAGATGATACACATGTCATATTCTGTACATAAATAAATACCATATTAAATATCTCACATATGGTGCAAATTTACATGAAGTGTAATTCAGTAAAGCTATTGGGTAAGTTACTGTAGTTGAGGCTAATGCAAAATGTCAAAACAGCCACCAAAACTAAGAATCTATTCAGAGAAATATTTAGAAATAAAAAATGGCATTGGGCACATCGCTAGTCTTGTATAGTGCTCCAAACCTCAAGCTTTCTCTGCTAGATGGAAGAAGCAGCCCATACGCTCTGCTTGGGCTTTGGCCCCATCTCACTGAGACTGGAGGAGAGCACCTGACTAGCTGCAATCAGTTACCCAAATACTAACTCCCTACTTTGGATCTCCATCTAGATCAGCTGCATCAGATTTCAGACCTTCTTGCTAGCTACTAAGAACACCCATCATGTTCCCTTTCACCTTGGGCCTATAGTATTGAGTCTGCAGGAGAATGCTTGACTGGTTGGGAAACAGCCACAAACTATTCTCCCAGTCACTATCGCTCTGATTGAGAACAGCCCCAGTCACTTGGCTCCAGGAAAAAGACAAGCACAATGAAAGAAATGGAAAAAAGTATATCAAGTCTGGATGACAAAGTTGAAGAATGGGACCACTCAATAAAAGAATAAGAAAATAAAGTAAAACAGGAATGAAATATCTACGAAATCAAGTCCATCATGACAACTTCAATTTATGAATCATAGGCCTAGAGCATGGTGAAAGATACAAAGTCTATGTACAGAAAAAAGAAAGATTAATAAAAGCTACAAGAAAATAAAAACAACTTAAATATAAAGGAAAATCAATTAGAATATTAACTATCTTTTCAATACAAGCCATATAAGCCAGAAGAGTGTGGAGCAAAGTACTCAAAGTTCTAAGTGAGCATGGATGCCCACACAGAATATTTTACCCAACTTAACGGTTTATCACAGTCAAAGGGGAAAGAAAAAATTTCATGAGAGAAAAGAATGAAAAAAAAACTGTCCTACACAGAATACTCAATGGAATACAAGGACTGAAACAAGGACTGGTCATACCCAAGAGACTACAGAAAGGAAACAACTGTGGGTGTAATTATGAAAATGCAAAATAAGACAAGAACACCAATAGAAGTGAAAATGGCAGTAACCAAAACAAATCTTCCAATAATATCTTTATATATCAATGACCTCAAGTACACAATCAAAAGATACAGGCTAGTTGAATGATCAAGAAGCAAAGTCCATGTTTGTTTGTTTGGTTTTTGTCTAGAAGAAACTCATCTCATCTTCAAGGACAGGCACTATCATGGGGTAAAAAGGTGGAAAATATTCCTAGAAAATTGCACTAAGACATAAGCAACTCTTGTGATTCTAATGTCTGACAAAATGAACTTTGGATTAACATTAATCAGAAAAGAGGAAGAATATCACTTCATTCAGATCAAGCTAACAATTGACCAAGAAGACATTACAATTATGAACATATATACAACAAACTCTAGTGAACCCAAATTCTTAAGAAGACTCCAGGATTTCACAACACAGATTTACCTAAATTCAGTATTAATAGGTAACTTCAATACTCCTCTACCTACATCAACAGGTCAACTGGATCAGAGTTAACAAAGAAACTTCTGATTCAAATGGTATCATACATCAAATGGAGCAGATATCTACAGAATATTGAACACAAGCACCATAGAATACCCATTCTATTCAGCAAATCATAGAACTTCTCTAAAATTTACAACAGTCCTGATAACAATACAAACTTCAAATCAGATGAGGAATTAATGAAATTGAAACAATACAAAAATGAAAAAATTCAAGAGCTTATTCCTTGAAACACAAAAAAGTTAGGCAGACAAAGAACATTTAACTAAATGAAAGTAAGATCTAATCAAAATAAGAAAATCAGAGATGAAAGAGGAAATATTGATGACAACTGACACCAAAATATCCAAAACAGGATAAGAGAAAACTTTAATAACCTATACTCTATTAAATTTGGCAATCTAATAAAAACAAATGAATTTGAAAAACTATAGACACCACCAAGTTTAAACAAACAAAAAAAAATCAGCATAATCAGCAGACCCATAACAGATAAGGAAATTGATAGAGCAATACAAAGCCTCCTGACTAAAAAAGCCTAGGAGCTGATGGATTCAGAGTATACTTTTTATATGTCTTCAAAGATCATCAATCCATAACAAATCATTCCAAAATAAAGAAACAGAAAGGAACTTCTAAACTCCTTCTTCGATGCCAGTATTACTACTCTAATACTGAAAAGGGCAAAGACACAACAAAAAGAAACCTATAGGCCCATATCCCAAACGAGCAGGAGGAAAACCTGGAAGCATTCTCATCAAAGTAATCCGATAAAATAGTCTACTATCCTTTTCTTAAGGTACTTGAACCTTCTGCTTCAAGACAAGGAAATTAACAGGACACTAATTGGAGAGGATCGGGTCAATTTATACTTATTTGCAGGTGGCATATCACATATAAGAGATCCCAAAACTTTCATTAGAAAAATAGAAATAATCAATACATTCAGCAAAGTGGCACATTACAAAATAATTTTAATTAATAAGAAGGCTTTCTGTTTACAAATTACAAGCAACCAGAGAAAAAGTTCTGGGAACACGTCCATTCACGACTACCTAAAAGAACATATCTAGGGACAGACATAACCAGAAACATTAAAAATTTTTTCAAAGATTCCTTTAAAACTTTGAAGTATGAGATGATGAAGACAGAAGGAGTTTCAAAGATCTCCTTGCTTATGGATTATTAGAATAAATATAGTTGAAATGACCATCTTACCAAAAAAACAATTTAGAGATTTAATGAAGTCACATTCAAAATTCCCTTGACATCCTCCATAGAAAACATTAGTTATAAAGTTCATATTGAATCACAAAAGGGCTCAGATAAGAATTCTCTGTTAGAAATATAGCAGGCAAAGATTTTATTCCCATTCCTAAAGGTTGAATCTTCCCTTGAGTGATGATTTCCTTTGCTGTATGGAAGCTTTGCACTATCATGAATATCCATTTGTCAATTCTTGTACTTAACAACTAAGCTATAGACATCTTATTAAGAAAGTCCGTTCTTTGACTACAAGTTTCAATGTATTCCTTTTTTAACATTTTTTTGATTCAGAGTATGAGGTCTTATGTTGAGATCCTTGATCCATTTCAAGTTGAGTCTTAAGGACGGTGGTAGGTAGGGATCTAGTTTTACACACACATCTGTCTGATCTGACCAAGCACCACTTGTTTAACATGCTGCTTTTCTCCAGGGTGTATATGTAGATTTAGTTTTCAAAAAAAATAAGGTGGAGGTAAATGAAGAATGTAAACCTGGGTCCTTGGTCCCCTTCCAATGATCTGTTTAATCCCAGTGTCCTGCTGTTTTTATTACTGTTTTTTTCACAGTATTACTTGGTTTCAGGTATGTAATGACTCAAGAAGTTCTTTTATTGATCAGGATTATTTTGGCTATCTTAATTTGTTTCTTCATTTGAAGTTTGAGATTGTTTTTAATTCACTTTCTGTGAACAATTCTGCATGTATTTTAATGGTTATTACCATGAATTTCTAGACTGCTTTTGGTAGGATGCCATTTTCACTATATTATTCACACCACACCAAGTGCACGAGAAGTCTTTTCAGCTCCTTATATCTACTTCGGTTTCCTTCTTCAATATCCTTACATTTTTACTATAAAATTTCTTCAGAACCGTGGGTAGATTTATTCCAAGATAGTTTACATTTTGTTTCCTAAATATGTTGTACGTGTATGAGTTTATTACCTGTGTGTTTGTATGTGTGTGTGTGTGCGTGTGTGCACACAAATGCCCAGAGACGTCAGTCAAGATGTTGGTTCCTCTGGTACTGGAGTTCTGGACAGTTATCCATCACCATGTGGGTGGTGGGAACCAAACCTGGGTCCTCTACAGATTGTGCTCTAAGTCACAGAGCCATGTCTCCAATCTAAAGACATTTTGAGTTTTGAGGCTGTTATGAAGGAGATTATTTCCTTGATTTCGTTCTCAGGTTGTGCTTGGTACATAGGAAGGCTACTGTTATTTGTAAGTTAATTTTTTATGTTGTTAAATTCTTGAATGCACTTATCAGCTGTAGGAATTTTCTTGTGGAGTCCTTGTTTTGTATTTTGATACAGGATCTCCCTGTAGCACCAGCTGTCCTCGAAAATGCTATGTATATCAGGCTGGCCTTGTTCACACAGAAATCTGTCTACTGCTGCCTCCTATGTGCTTGGACTGAAAGCAGGTCGATTTTGGTGTAGGTTCTATAGTCTGCTGAGCAAATGCTTCTTCTTTGGTGTTTGTGTGGAATGGTTCATATATGTCTGTTAGAGACTTTTGATTTATAATGTCATTTAATTCCAGGGTTTAATTTCATGTTCACTTTTCAGTTGATGACAATTGGGTATTGACGTGAACAAAATTGCTGCATTGGAGTCAATGGGTTGTCTTAGAGCTAATAGAATTTCTTTAATGAAATTGGGTGTTCTTTTGTGTAGTCCATGTGTATTTAGAAGTGTAATGTCCTCTTGCCAGATTTTCCTTTAATAAATATGAAATGAACTTCCCTGTCTCTTTTGACATTATTTTGTCTGAAATCCCTTTTGTCAGATACTAACATCATTACGCCATGATTTTCTTAGCTGGGAATATATTTTCTGTTAGCTGGGAATATATTTTTCTACCATTTTCCCCCAAGCTGTTTTCATTCATTGACAGTGAAGTCTGTTTCTTCCAGTCATCAAGTTAAAGGATTCTGTCTTCTAATTCAATGAGATAGTCCATGTTTTTGTTTTGCTTTGTTTTGTTTTAACTCAGAAATGGCAACCTTCAGTGTTGGAGTTATTATTGACCAGTGTTTATTAATTACTTTTATGTTTGTAAGGTAATGCTCTTTTCTCAGACACTAGGTAGGAATCTTCCCTTTGTCAAGAAAGACAAAACAGGTTCTCATGTGATGCTGTTTAGTCATCTTTGGGACTGAAAAATCAACCAGATGTGTGAGAATTCTGTCTCAGACTGACATATGAGCGAAATCAGAAGTCCCTCATCCTCATCCTGTTCCTCTGACTGTCCCTGGCTTACGACCTGGGAAACCTAGTCATCGTAATGGCACAGACTCTCACTTTTATACTTCCATGTACTTCTTTCTCTCCTGCCTGCCCAGTAAGGACATCTCTTTAATACAAGCTCAGGCCCAAATTTGCTGGTGAAAACCCAACATGGGATGATGATGTCTCTTGCATACCATGTGTGCCCCGTCTCTGCTTTGATTCAATTTTTACTTGTATGGAAATTTTTCTGCTTGTAGTGATGTCATATAAACGTTTTGTAGTTATTTGTAAATCTGTGATGTACAGCATCACTCTGAACCCCTGTTACTTCATGTACTGGTTATCCTACCCATTTATATTATCACTAAGGATGCCCTGATCCAGACATTGATGGTGCTGTCGTTATCTTTCTATGGTGCCCTTCACATTCCTTTTCTGTCCTCGTTCACACCATCAGGCTTACATCAAGCTTGCTTGTTCTGATAATTTCATTAAGATGCAGCAGCCTCTTCGGTATTGCAGGTGGTCCCATCTGTAGAATTCTGTTTTCATGCATGTACATTGTTTTCATATATTTACATTCTTGAGAATGAGGAAAGCTCTGTTGTTTCCTTGTTCTAAGGGACAGGTTAATGGATATTCATGACTCCTGTAGTGACTCACTCTCCCAGAAAGACTACAGGTCTTCACTGATGTACTCTTCATTTCCTCAGATTTTGAATTACTGTATCTATAGTCTAATGCACAGAATCCAGAGGCAGGTTTGAGGAAAATCTCTGATAAAATAATTTTTCTTGAGAGATGTGTAGTTTGCCATGCAAGGTTGTTCTTAGGCAGATTCAAACACCTTACACTTGGCAGAGCGGATGATTGAGCATTCTATCACTGTATTTTGTGGCATGAATAGCTAGCTCAGAGCAGGATGATTGAAAATTCTTTCACTGTGTTTGTGGCATGAATAGCTAGTGCAGAGCAGGATGACTGAGCATTCTTTCACTGTATTTTGTGGCATGAATAGCTAGAGCAGAGCAGAGTGATTGAGCATTCTGTCACTGTATTTGCTGCATGAGTAGCTAGCGCAGAGCAGGATGATTGATGATTCTTTCACTGTAATCTGTGGCATGAATAGCTAGCGCAGAGCAGGATGATTGAGCATTCTTTCACTGTATTCTGTGGCATGAATAGCTAGCACAGAGCAGGATGATTGAGGATTCTTTCACTGTAATCTGTGACATGAATAGCTAGCACAGAGCAGGATGACTGAGAATTCTTTCACTGTATTTGTGGCATGGATAGCTAGCGCAGAGCAGGATGACTGAGCATTCTTTCACTGTATTTGTGGCATGAATAGGTAGCGCAGAGCAGAGTGATTGAGCATTATTTCACTGTACTTTGTGGCATGAATAGCTAGCACATTCACTCGATGCGTCTTCAGCTTGGCTTTGGACTCACTATTATAAAATGTCTCTTGTGTGCTTCAATTTCTTTATTCCTAATAAAGATAATAATAGCAGCAGTAGGACTTTTTATATCGTATCTCTATGTAGAGTCAGAAGAAAAAAAATGCATACAGTGAACAAGGCAATGGACCACAGTTAAATAAACCTTAATCACATTGTATTGTAGGTTGTATCTCATAATATTTCACCTGTAGTTGAATTATGAAGAAAGAGATATAAATGTGTGGTTTGTGAAGAACTTACTGAAACTGTTATTCATAAAGAATGAGACAACAAGATCAGGCATTGGATTGAATGGTCAGCCTCAATATTATCGAAGTTAGAATATGTCACTGATTAAAATTAACTGGCTTCGAATCACAAAAGGAATATGAATATCTTATTATATCAACATATTGAGGACTTACGCTTTATTGCAAGTAATTAAAAGATGTATCCATATGTGAAAGACCATTTTGGTAGGCATGGCCTGAATGATAGCATGAAAGTCAGGATAGACCCTGATATCTCAGGGTAAGGGATTTCCCAACCCATAATTTTGGAAGGGGATTTTCCAAATGAATGTCTTATCTCCTAATCTACTTCTCAATGATATTATGCAGCAATCACAACACACTCACATTACTGAGCTCCTTGCTATACTATGTACATTATCTCAACATTTAATGTTCTTCAATTGTAACATCTCTTGACATTTACAGGTCTTTCTTTACATAGCCTTTTTTTGTCTCTTTCAAATCTTCTTCTATTTTCTATAGCTTCTTCCCCAAATGTCTGGAAACTGTTGTGAGGCTATTTAATTTACCATACTGGGAATGAACACAGAGCACTCAAATGGTGTTTCTCATCTTTTTCAACTGAGAAAAAAATCCCACACAATCCATTCTTTCTTCCATTTGTTTCTCTCGTGACATATAAATGTGATGTTATGAAAACAATGACCTGTGCTCGAGTGTTTGGTTGTGTATAATATCTCATTACATGTCGTGATTTTCATCTTCAGGCTTCAGAGAATATTCTCAGGTTCTAGTATGGGTCTTTTTTGAAGCTGTCACTTTCTGCATAACATCTATGTTCCCTGGGTGTTATAAGCCTTGACAATCAAGGGAATCGCTTACACTTTTGTTGTGGTTTTAGTATCTTGCACAACGTGAATGATCCATATTGGCGAGTGACTTTCTGAACTATGCACTCACATCATATGGCAGAACATCTGCTCTGAGGTTGTTTTTGGGACAGTTTTATTTTACCATCACGGAAAACTCCATAGTGTCACATGTCCAACAATCCATTGTCCTTAACTTAACCTCACATTTAAGGATGCATGATATTAGGAGATCAACAGTATCATAGACATGCTTAATGCATAATCATTTTGAAATAATACATCAATAATTATCAGCAATGTGCAAAACCTCTGCCAAGTAGTAGAGTTATATAAGATTTCATATTGCTGGTGATAGTAATTCATCATATGTATTGCATTTTTATATTTTTTCATTTTAATTCCCATCTTAGTTTCACACAGCAGTTCAGACACAAAATAATACGAGCTGTAGAAAATGAAAGCAGAGGTTTAAGTATATTAAGTTTTGTTTGACAGGACTACATAAAGAGGAAAATTGACTCATGAGCTGGGATTTCCTCAGTAATCTTCCTATTCAGTATTAAGGAGCTGGAAAACACTTCAGAGACTTTCTGAGTCTGTTGCAAACACTTGAACTATTAATTAAGTAGAGCAGATAATCACCAAAGTTCTGTAACAGAGGTCCGTAAATAGTGATTATGCAGTCCAGTGTCAGTACTTGTAGTTATTTCAGAAATACAAAGTCTTCTAATCCTCTTTCTTGTTTCTGTATCTGAAAAACAATGCAGACAGTTTCTTTCAGCTAAAGTCGATGTTTTAGGCCATTGTAGTAGCACTACAATGCAGAGATTATGTATATACTTCAGCCAGTATTTATGTGCACTGCATCAGGTTTCATTATACAGAGTTTAATGCACAATACCCACATTGTCCACATATGTGACCTTGTATTTTGTCCCTTGCTCTCTTTTCTTCTTAAACACCTATAATTGATCACATTTTACTTTAATGTCCTTTATTTCTCCTACAGTCTCCATTGGAAAGAATACATGTAGTATTCAATACTATGAGAGACACTGGATTATTTTACTTAGTCTAATGAACTCTAGCTCTATGTATTTTCTGTATACATCACTCATAAATCAGGCATAATATTTGTATTTTTGGTTTTCCTAGTTGCTTATGACTTGGAAGCATTCAAAATCAGAAATGTTTTTTTATTGATAGCAATTAACTCATTGTCAGTAATTCTAGAATTTTAAACTGCACATTGTGGAACAGAAATGAGACCCAAATCAACCTTTCTGAATATTACTATCTGTTTTCCTGCTCCTGAGAATAAAGTCATTTAATTATTGTTCTCCACAGCTCCTGAAGCAACAACAGCAATACTCAGAAATTCGAATAAGGTTTATTTGTGCTAGAAGCATTGTTTTTCCTTTTATGTTGATCCAAAATAACCCCCTCAGTGATTGATATGCTGTATGTTTCATTACAAGGGTTTTTGGATGGTTTCTATCCTCCCAGAAATATTTTCATTCACCCTTACTTTTTGATGGAAATATGTATATATAAATATATGATTGTATGATTTTATATTTCTCTTCATATTCCAAATCATTACACTTACTATTCAATATATATTTCTTTTCTGAAATTTATATGTATATGATATTTCATGGAGTTTCTTAACTTTTCTGAATCTTAAGAACTCTGTATACAATTGTAATTGGAAATAATGTATTGTTTGGCCTGGAAAACTGCCTCAACATTTAAGGGCACTGGCTGGTCCTGAAGAGGACCCACGTTCAATTCCCAGCACCTACATGGTGGCTAACAACAATCTCTAACTCCAGTTCCAGGGGATCAGGAGCCCTCTTCTGACATTTGCAATAAATGCAGGATATGTGTGCCCTTACATACATGTAGGGAATGCATTCCACACACAGAAAATAATGAAAAACAAAAAAAAAATAAAATTTTTAATGTACTGACAATCACAGGTAATTTATATCTTCATGATGTACTCTAACCATGTATTAATTTTGCATGCGTATTACAGAATGAATTAGATATCTTTAAGTGATTAGTTCTGACCTAATTTTATTGATATTTTCCCTCCATGGCTCTGGCCAAGGAGCCATAAACTCAGACTTCTACTTGCCTCAAAAATTATTCACAGTTTTGTGTAATGCTATTCAGGATGAAATGAATTAAACTGATAATTTTCTTTGATGCAATTCACAGATATTTTCTATTGCTTTCCAAATGACCTTGGTTTTAAAGCCAGCCAATTTAGTCATTATAATATCAATGCAGAATTTATTCTTTAGAATTTATTCTTTACTTTAGTTTTTGAACAACAGTAATTTGATGCCTGCTGTTGTACTTATAGTCCCTAGCTCAAGATTCAGAATATATTTCAGTTAAAAATATGTCACCTGTGAAAACAGCCAAATTGTGTATAGTATTTCTACCACAAAAGTACATTTCATAAAGATTTAACTATTTCTTTTTTAACTTTTGCCTTTTAGACATGCTTATAGCAAAAACATACGATTGAAAAGTGTGACGAAAAATGTTGAAGTGTGTGTGTGTGCATGCATGTGTGTGTGGACGTGTGTGTTTACATACTACTACAAAGTTAGAGATGTTCACATTTAATTTCTACAAAAAAAGTTAAATATTTGTTTATAGTTATGTTTACTTTGATTACAGGGGGAAAACGTTGATGTTTAAAATATGCAAAAACACTTAAAAGTTCACTAAGATAAACATGGAACATGTTTTACATGCTTCATGTTTGGGGGTTTATTTTTCATAATATAACACTGAACCATTTCTATTTAAACACACTAAAACACAAAATAAAAGAAAAGCAATTAAAAGATGGGGAGGACTTTGTTGATAAGAGAGGAGTCAGGGGAACGGAGGGAGGACCAGGGAAATTGGGATAACAGTAACAGAATGCAGTATGTCTGTGTAGAAAATTGTCAGAACAAATTAAATAAAATTATTTAAAATGCATTGATGTAAGAGCATCATGTTTACATGTGTTTATGGGATGGTGTGTGTGTGTCCACTTCACAATCTGATTTAAAACATGCAATAATTGTGAACACTGTCACTACATCGAATCCTAAGAAGATAGCAGTAACTCCCTGCAGAAGGAAGTCTTTCCCTGTGGGAACTGCAGTGGTGAGGAATAGAAATAAAAGAATTGGAATAATGTCAGGCTTGGTCATGTGCATGTGCAGGGCATGCAATCACTGCCACTGTGATTTCCTGTGGGCTAGGAATAGGCCAGTTCAGAAAACACTCTTTTGTGGCAGTCTTCCACATTATCTCACTTTGTGTTGTTCTGGCTTCTCTTTGAAAATTATGTTTTTATGTCCCTTTATATCAGAGATGTGGCCCCTGATATGTTGAGCATGCTCCAGCAGGTGGAGCTAAACCCATATAGTGACAGGATTTAGTTCAATCATTTGGTCAAAAAAAGAGGATGTTCATTTAGGATTGCCCCGGGTCAGCGGGGTTCAACGAGAGCAAGGACCCTAAAATATCTGAAATGAAAAGGAACAAACAAACACACGGACCAGGCGGCCTGGGAGGCTCTCTTGTCAAGCCACAAATTTTATTTTTTCTACTGGGTTTAAATACACAAGCTTGGGGAGGTGGGGGTGAAAATGCGCTTACACAGGAATGTGGTAATTAGCAGAGCCAGAACCGTTGCTTAGGAAACACTATCTCTGACCTTCAGAGCCCACCATGAATAACTGTTTGTATGTCAGGGGAGAAGGCACTAAGAAGAGAAACAGGGGCTTTGTGCTGAACAGGAGTGATGAAAGTGTCGCCTCTCAGGCCTTCCTAGCTCGTCTCGGGTGAGATTAGGAGGTGGGTGTAGGACATTCCAGTGCAGCTCAGTTCCTGATACCAAGGCTGAATATGCTTATCATACATGCAGGTGGCTACAGGGAGGACTTTTCCCAGGGCTAGTTTCTCTAAGATGGAGTCAGGCTGTGAGCTGGCTACTCTCTGTCCTGTGGCTTCCAACAAGGGTAAAGTAAGAAATTATGTTGGTCTACATTTGTGAAAGTGTAGGATTTCTCTACAATCTATCAGCACTCAAGACAGGTATATTTGGTTGTGTTTACAATATCATACTGGAGATTCAAAATATTGAGCAGGAATTAAGTCCAATTAGACAGCTATTGATTATTACTGCACCAATATCTATAGTTTGCTAACCAGTAATTTTTGTTTCTTATGCTACACAGCTGGATAGGCCCATTGACTGATCTTTCCTTAGCAGCTTTTATATTATCCTGTTACTATGAGAACTATTCTTCAGGGAGGAGGTATCCAGGTCAGTTCCAGATCCATTGCTCCAAGTCCTGTGTCTAAAGTATGGTCTGACTTCAACAATAGGGAAAGCTATCAAGATCCACAGCAAGAGCCTGTATAATCTGGGGAGTCTCTTGCACTACCCTGTCCAACAACTAGAAGATAGGAGTATCCTGCCTTGCACTGTGTTTTCTGTTGTATAGCCTTCAGTTATCCGCATGCATTAATATACATATAGTGGTTTTTAGTAGCACCTTGAACTAATACATTTCCCTCTGGGTTTTGATATTTACAGACAAGAGTACCTTTCTGCCTTCAACAAAGAAGCTACTTTTTTTGACACATAGATGCTATTTCAGAGTTCCAGAAATGATCAAACACATAGAATAAGTATTTGTGAGATGCTTGACCCTAAGAGACACAGCTTCAATGCAAGCTGTATATATAAGATTAATGAATCTATCAATTCTACATAAAGATTCTCTCACCTTATACAGTAGATGTTGATTAACACAGAAACCTACAACTCCACTGAATAGGATTATTTAGACGTCTCTGTTGTAAAACATAAAATTTGAAACTTATTAAAATAAACATGAATATTTGAAGCAAAATATATTGTATGGGTGCACAATAGTACTTTCAGAAGACATATGAGATAAAAACTCTGTGCCTGGCATGGGTCACCTCCCCAAAAGCTATTATTCAGAAAGAAAACCCCAGATGCACCCAAAACACCATAATTAGATGGTAAGTATGCTTTATTACTTAAGATGCTCCTCATGTAGGATGCAGGATGTAAAGTAAATCAGCCTCTAACTGACCAGAAATCTCTTCCCCTGCTGGCTAGATTACATACTTCCAAAGTTGTTATATAGGCTACTAAAGGAGACAAACATCAATCATTTTACCCAATACTGAGCCCTGAATAACACAATGTTGATCTGCTGTTAAGATATGCCCACTGGTGCAGTGGTAACATCACCATTAGAAGAGTAACCAACCACTTTCTGATTCGCTATGAGGGTTGGCTCATAGGTGGGCTATCCTACCTTGTTTCTTATTCTTGTCCAGTATCCATTAAAGTTTTTCATAGGCCCCAAGGTGGAATCTAAAGTTGTTCTATTGCTAATTAGTCATGAAGTCGAAGAGCATTCTAAATATTTATTTTTATCTTTAGAATTTGGATGCTTTTAAATTTTGTCAGATGGCTTTTTGCTTTCAATGTGTAGCAGGTAATTAAGACTCATAACAGGTCAGTGTTCCAAGTATAAATGTCTCTGTGTGTTGAGTTGTGGATGGATCATCTGTATAAAATCCTATAATCCCAATACCCAGAAGCATGGAAGACAAAGATGTAAAAACATGAGCCCTGACAGTGGTAAGGTGAGGTATGAAAAACTTTCTTCTGGATCTGGGTGAGCTGTTGTATAAATCACCTCACAGCAACGGTAGTAACCTGCCAAAGACCTGCAAAATCAAGCAAATCAAAATTCCACAAGAAAAGGGGGTTAGCCCCAACCCTCTCAGAGGAATGAGTGGAAGTGAGGGCTGCTGAGCGGCATTGAGTCATTCTCCAGTGGGAAAATGGCCACATAGTGGTCATAGGACATCACTGTGAGAATGGCCAAGTCAGCAGAAGCCAAGAATGTATAGAGGAAATCTGCAGCACTCACTGGGCGTAAGGAATGTATCCACTGCCAGCCAGAGAATTGTGGCTAGACTGGGGGATGATGACAGAGGAGGAGAGCTCAAGTAGGGCGAGGTTCCTCAAGAAGAAATACACAGGGGATTGGAGCATTTTTACCCAGCATTGTGCTGGCGATGATGATGAAGTTTCCTGGTAAGCCTAAAAGGTATATCACCAAGAAGAGCGAAAGGTGTAGGATCTGCAGCTCTCGGGTGTCAGAGAACCTCAGGAGGAGGAAGCCACTTATTTTAGTTATGTTCTTCACAATTATTTTGTGAATAGAAATTGTTGGAGCGTCTGGAAAATAACAAGGCCTGGTAAGTGCAGTAGAAGGTACTAATACTGCTCATTAGTTCATTAATCCAAATTTCATCAGCCAGTGTTTCAATGCATTCTTTCACTTTTAATGTTTTTTTGTGTGAATTTCATGAAATATTATTTCTTATATTTAAAAACCTTCCCTTTAATCCCCACTAAATTTCGTACAGTCTATTCTGTTCTCTCTCTCTCTCTCTCTCTCTCTCTCTCTCTATATATATATATATATATATATATATATATATATATTTATTTATTTATGTATATACAAAATACTCTGTCAATTACCAGAATAACATTATGAAATTTCCTATGGCCTGAGATGTGTCTATCCTCAGGACCCCAAGCACAATATCATTTTCAGATAAGGGATCCAACCTCATAAGTGAACTTTAACTTGAACTGGAAAGTGGTTGGTTACTCCCATAGCATTCTTTCCACTATGGCAGCAGGCAGCCACCAAGTGCTGTGTTTTCTCAATGCTATTTAAAGTATCAGCTTTACTCTTCTTGTAAATCTAAAGGTGGAAACATATATATCCTGTCCCCTTACAGCTCACAATATTGACAAGCAAGACAGTCTTTACAAGAGATCATAGACATTGGTCATCACTGTTCCTCTGATGGAAAGATGTTGGTGTTTGTCCCATGAAAATACAGTTGTATTTCTGCAGTAGAAACTCATTGATTTGCTTTAAATTGTCAGTATAAATCCAGTTATGGGATGTGCATTAGAGGTTTCAGAATGGTGGGTTCTCTGTGCATAGCTAGGACATGGCATCATTTTAGTACACTAAATAACCATGAATCTGGAATTTACATGTGGTTTGGCTCTGGACTGGAACCTGCTATCGTCTCTTGGCAAACAATGTCATCAGCAATTCCGCTGAAAGCACTGTCACTGTGCTTTTCAAAATGCTTTGAAGGTGTTATGGAAGTCTAGAACAAGAAAAACTTACCCAAGGGGCGTACTCACAGGCCACGCTTATGTTACCTGTCAGATCTCATTTCATGCAGTGTTTTCAGGATCAAGCTACTTCTGTTGAATCCTCTTTTTCTTAAGCTGTTGCTCTTAACACTGGTCTTCAGGTCTCATCAAATATTTATTAGCATCTATTACCAGCAAGGAATGCTGTAAAGAAAGACAACGGTTCCTCGAGTTATTTCAGAATGTGGAGGAAATGAGTCAAAATTCAAAGAAATACTTCAGTAAGAGATTCAAAATGTAAAGTGACCTTTGTTTTAGATAAGAGAGATCCATATTTCAGTTCATGATTTTCAATTAATCCTAGTGGGTTTTAGAAAACCTGTTATTCTCCTGTCGTTGAACTGCATGTTCATATCTCAGGACTTGATGAGGGCTTATTAAGTCTCATATTCCTGCAATTGTTTTGTTTCGTTGTGTACTTTTTTCTTTCCATCACTGTGTTCTAAGCACAAGTGATAAAGATGCTGGAATTTGGGGTCTCTAAGTCATGTGAAATCTCATCAGATCTTTTCTTGTATCTAGTTACAAACTGACCTATTTAGAAATGAAATCTCAGAGACTGAACTATGAAATCAGTGCTGCCAGAGCTCATACCGGTATCAGTTATTTTCCATCCAATGCCATCTCTCCTGTGAAAACCTCAAACAGCCTTGCTGTGATCTCTCATCCTATTTTTCAAAGAAGGAACTTGCAGCCAAACATTCCATGTTTACACCTGACATTGACAGGTTGTTAGGTTTTGATTATAATAAAAATGACTTTTAGGGCCAAGCATCCTGGGAGAAAACTGTAATTCTAGATCCTGTTGCAGGAACATCATGAATCAACCCAGCATGTGTTTTAAAGCAAGACCCTCTAATTAATGGAAATTAAACCACCGTTAAATGAACTAGACATTTTGGACTTTGTTGTAGTAGGCTGCACAGTGGGAAGCCTATTGCTTCTTGCTCTGTGCACTGCATTCACCGTTTTAATCCTTCTATAATATTCTCATGTTTGTTAATTCCTTCAAAGCCTCATGTACCATAACAGACAGCATAGAATCAGAGATGTCAGTTGTTCCCACAGTTCCTTTCCTTTCAAATCTCTTTTGGAAATCTGTTTTTCTTTGATGGGATAAAATTAGAAGCATAATTATTTTTCATAACAAAAATTTGCATTGATTAATTTAATATCAGTTTCCTAATCCTCCAGTTAAAAATGCAGTCAGGAGACTGACAAATAAGAAAGTAGAATAACACCGAGCACTCATTTGTATAAGAAGATGGCATGCTTGAACCCAACCCAAAGTGGTCTCAGTGAGTTACAGAAGATCCATCATCGTGGAATTAAGCATTTCAAGCTCGATGTTCTTAGGACAAATTTCAGACTTAGTATGCTCAAACGATAGAATTGAGACTGAGATAAAAAAAAATGTGTGTGTTTAAGAAAGCAGAATTGCAGAAACATGTCTGCCTCAGTCAGCCTCCCCTGCTGACATCAGAACACTTGGAGAAGTGTCTGAGTATTTTACAGAAGGTTCGCACTTACAATTATGTAATGTGCTGAAATTTTCCATTTATGAGCTGAATTAAGTAGTCCTTTCCTTCATTAATATGTACTGAAGCTCCCAGGGGTTACTTCTGTTGTGAACACTTCAGGCACTGAGTCATTGTTTAACTCAACTACACATTTCTGAGAGTTAACAGGAAAAACACAAATATTTATAAATACACTTGAAACTCTAAGAGGTCATTTGAAAACTTACAGAACACAGTTTATCTCAATTTTTCTTTTTGAAGTGGAATCAAATCTCATGTTCTCAATAGCTAATTGTTCACCCATTATGACAACTCAGGATGACAAATGGTCTAAAAACCCTAAGAAATAATCACCAACAGTGCCTAAAATCTTCATGACATTAACAGTTTTTGTATTTTTGGAAATTTTTTTTAAATTTTTCTAAATATTGCTTGAATATTGAATTTTTGTGTGTTTTACACACAACATCTTAGTCAGCTTTATTCTAACTTCCCCCATTGGCTACCTCTCATAGGCCACCAGCCTCACTGGATTTGATGCACTCTGTCATTTGTATAAGGTTAAGCAAGCCAAGTTAGTGTCCCCAGACATGTTAGTGAAAGTTCCTCCACTGAGGTCTAGTCAGCCTATCTAGAGTCTCTCTCTTTAAGATCATATTTTCCTCACCCAGCAATAATCAGCTGACAATAGTTCTTTGGATAAAGTTGGTGTGTGCTGCCCATTTCCACAGTTTTATGCTGGGTTTGTCTGCTTGAGTGTGCATGAGCCTTTTGCATGCTGATACCATTGCTGTCCACTCACATGAGCAAGGACCTGGAAGCCTGTTTGATTCTATTTCCATCTGGTCATGCACCTCCTCGCCTGGTTCTTACACTCTTTCTGCCTTCTATTCTGGAATGGACTTTGAGTCCTGGATTGGTGGAGTTTAATATGGGTGTCCTGTTCACAGACTCACACTCTTATTCTCTCAGTTTCTTTTGTCATTTGTGTCCTGTTATGTTCATGGTCCCTGTTGCATGATGGAGTTTCACTGATGAGAGTTGAGAGAGGTATTAATATTTTCTCTATCACTTGTTCCACTATGTTCCATGAGCCTTAGATCCAGAGGTTCCATTTTGGATGTGTCATTAAGGGTTGGGAAATTCACAGACTGTCTGTGTGTCCCCAGTTGTGGTGCTGTGTAATTGTCTCCATTTGTTGCAGAAGTTTCTTTAGTGCATGGTGACTGACATACTTGTCTGTGAATATAAAGATCCATATTTATCACATCGTAAGAAATTACTTCTGTCTAAGGATGTGACAGACAGGAATTTCTCTAAAATCAGTGACATCTTCCTCAATGTGTACTTGACCATCTTCACAGTGCCATACATGAGCTCCCTCCCACTGAGCAGATTTTATCTCTATTAAGTAGCTGTGGATTACCCCCGAGATAAATTTGCCACTATTACCCCAATATAATTTTCTGTGCCAGTCATTATTATAGTTATTAGGCGTTAAAACTAGGGTTGGACCATCTATTGATGTTCTCCCTTAGCAGTGTGCATAGTGTTCTCCAAAACTATGTAACTAGGCTCAGGGTAGTGGTTTCCAGGTCAGTTACAGTGCCATTGTTCCAAATCTGGTCTCTGAAGTATGTCTTGTATTCAGCAATAGAGTCCTTCAAGCTCTGGGAGAACCTCAAGGGCTATGGCAATAGCCTGTATAATTTTTGGTGTCTCTTGGAATTCCCTGGCCAACAACTTGAAGGGAGGTTTCTCCTGTCTGGCATTGCTTCTTGTTATATAGCATTCAGCTATACACATGGACTCATGTAGAGATACAGCATGTATAATTTGTAATTAGGTTTTAGAAGTAATACATTTCCCTCTGGATTTTCACACCAGCAAAACATTATTTATCTCTCTTCTCTCTTTCCCTGTCTAACCCTTCATCTTCCCTCTCCGGTTAAATACACACATTTCCAATATTCCACCCTTGATAATAGCTGTCCCTTGTGGTCCCCCCTCTCTGGAGCTCCTTCTTCCCTTTTACCCTGTTGGTTCTTGTATAACCCTCCCTCTGTGCATCCCATTTAAATAGCCCCATTTTACCATTTCCCCCTTGGAAACATTGGTCTCCTACCATTCCTGTCTCTCGGGTTCCTTCTTTCCCTTTACCTCCCTGGTTCCTTTCTGTTTTCCTGCCTCCTTCAGTTACATCAGGATATATACTCACACGGCAAAGCCACTGATATGCACATTCTGGGACCTCTGGGGGGGGGGGGTGTGGAGAATGCAGCCACTCGGAGAAGGCTAAAATTTCTGTCCTGCACTGAGTAGTCCTCTGTCCTCTAATCCGCACCACCATCAGTCCAGAACCAGAACATGGAAACATGATTCATGGGAAGGCACCACTACTCTCACATTCAAATGAGGGGACCATAGTTCCATCACATGGGAGGGGACCACAGAACCATCTCAAAGGAGGGGACTCCAGCTCAATCACATGGGAGAACACAGCTTGATCATACATAAGAAGGTCACTACTCCAGTTCTCAAGAAGGTATCATAGCTCCAGGGTCACGGGAGGGAGCACAACTCCAGCACACGGGAAGGGACCATAGCTTCAGCTCACAAGTGGAGACCAGAGTTCCAATATGCAGACGGGGGCAACAGTTCCCGTCTCAGTTCCCCTGAGGACACCTCAACTCCAGGATCATGGGAAGACCACCACAGTTCCAGCCCTCAGAAGGGGACCATAAATTCCGGTTCCCAAGAGGGATCTGCAGCTCCAGGTTCATGGGAGGCAGTCACAGGTCCAGGCTCACAGGAGGGGTCATCATTTCAGTTATGCTGGCTCCTACTGCTTTTCTCTTTCCATCTCTCAGTCCACATTAACATGCTTGTGTTTAAGATAAGCATTTTGACTTTTTTGCAGCAAACAGAAACATCAATTACTTTCTCCCTTGAATCTCTTCCTGGAAGGACACCAGTAGTGGAGAATACCATTTCGCTTATGCTCAAGGAGACAGAAGGATCTTGTGGTTTGCATTCTTCATGGTTAAGATTCTGGGCCTTTTAGTGTCTGTGCCAGGGGACTCCAATGATGAGGCAACTTCATACTGGAGTCACTTTTGGGGAGTGCCTCCACCAAGACCATCTTGACAGTTTATCCATTTTCTTTCTTGCTTGCTAAGTCATTTCTGCCTGTGCCTGAGGATCTGCTCTCACCCTCCTTGGGGTTTATCACCTAGGTGATGATAGTCAGCTGAGGATGGCAAAGGGTGCCTTTTCCCTGGGGGGAAGGGATGAGAGGGCTTTTCAGAACGCATGCTTGCAGCCCCTCCTGAACATGCCTACTGTAGTTTTCTGCACTCAAAAAGTCACCAGGGCCTATGCCCACCTCACAGTTCCACTGCCATGCAACAGGCCTTGGGATTCACCCAGTTCTGAGGTTTTAACTACTCTGTCTATCCCATTGATTGTTATTGACCTGTCATTTTTATTTAAATTTGGTAGGCTGCACATGCATAGAAATCTATTCATTTCGTTTGGACTTTCTAGTTTAGTGAGCTAAACAATTTTAAAGTATCTCTTTCTGGTTTTCTGAGTTTCATCCTGGACTGTTGGAATGTTTTCCTTTTCATCTCTGAGTTTGTCAGTTTGAGTCCACTATCTGTTTCTTTTGTTTGACTTGCAGAATTTGTGTTAATCTTTTATGAGAATCAACTCCATTTCATTGCTCTTTTTATTGCTTCCTTTGTTTCTGTTTCATGAATTTCATCCTTGATTTTGTTAATTTCTCCTTGTGTACTCTAGTTGTTTGTCTTGTTTTTACAAGGTTTTCACATGGTTCACTAATTTGCTTATATGAAGTCTTTCTCATTTCTTGGTGTAGGTACTTAATGCTATATGTTTGTGCTTTCATTTCAATTCAATAAGACATTTAAACATTTTGGGGATTTGGTAGATTACATGAGCAACACTTGGAATTGGGTTCCTAATAGGCTGAGACTTTCTTAGAAACAAAAACAGAGAACAATGTTTAAATGATCTGTGAAAGTTTTCCGATCTCTCCTAAATTTTCTTCACTTCAAAGGAATTGAAGGAAGCATAGAAATCTTGAAAATGGACAAATCAAAACTATTTCCAAATAGATTTGGCCCATTGTTAGATATAAAAGTTCCAAAGTGTTCATGAAGTTGGGTGCATCATAGTTTGATACATCCATATTCACCAGTGTAATATGTTCTTAGTTAAATGTTACTTTGATCAGAATGAACTGACTCTCTTTATCTCTTCTTATACGTTTTAGTTTTGTCATTAATGACAAATTAACTGGAGATCACAGTGGGATGCTGCGGGGGGCAAGGAAGAAGAGAATTGCTAGTAGTTAACTCTGTAGTGAAATTTCATTAACTTGAGCACACTGTGGGCTGCTGTGGGAAGGGGAGGGCAAAGGGATGTGCTAGTAGTTAACTTGGTAGGGAGATTTCATTTACTTGAGCTTACAGTGAGATGCTGTGGGATGCTAGGGAGAAAGGGGGTGCTAATAAATATCTCTGCAGTGAGATTTCATTAACTTGAACTCACAGTGGGATGCTGTGGGGAAGGAGAAGGGAGGTGCCTATAGTTAACTCCCTGGTCAGATTTCATTAACTTGAGCTAACAGGGGGATGCTGTGGGAAAGCTAGGAAGAAAGGAGGTGCTAGCAGGTTACTCTGCAGTAAGATTTCATAAATTTGAGCTCACAGTGGGATGCTGTGGGGAGATGAGGACTAAGACAGGTGCAAGTAGTTAACTCCATAGAGAGGTTTCATTAACTTGAGCTTACAGTAGGATTCTGTGGGATGCTAGGGAGAAGGGAGGTGCTAGTAGTTATCTCTGCAGTGAGATTTCATTAACTTTAGCTCACAGTGGAATGTTGTGGGAAGTAGGAAGAGGAGAGGTGCTAGTAGTTTACTGGGTAGTGAGATTTCTTTACTTTGCGCTCACATTGGAATGCTGTTGGAAAGCTAGGAAGAAGGGAGGGCTAGCAGTTAACTCTGTAGGGAAATTTCACTAGCTTGTGCTCACAGTGAAATGAGGGGAGGGTGAAGGGAGGTGCTAGGTGTTAACTCAGTGGGATACTGTGGGAAGCTAGAATAACAGAGGTGCTACTAGTAAACTCTGCAGTGAGATTTCAATAAATTGAGCTCACAGTGCGATTCTGTGGGTGATTTAATTGATTTTCTGACCAACCCCCCCCCCCTTACCGACCTCCCGGACCCCCGCCCCAGGCACCCGTTCCTTCGGCCCCTACTCCGCCCCCGGCTGCTTCTCCCGATTCTACCATGGCGGATCCGGAGCTCCCGGCCTCAAGCCCTGTAGCCAGCCGCCTGCGTGGAAGCCGCCCCGAGGTCTCCGCCCTTTTTCCATTGTGAGCCATTGAAGGTCCCGATCGTGTGACTATGAAGTACTGGCCCTTTTCCACTTCGGATTTGTACAACTGGAAAACTCATAATCCTCCTTTGTCACAGGACCCAGTGGCCCTCACTGGGCTGATAGAATCTATTTTGCTAACCCATCAACCCACTTGGGATGATTGTCAGCAACTCTTGCAGATCCTCCTGACCTCTGAAGAGAGACAGCGGGTCCTCACGGAAGCCAGGTGAAATGTCCCTGGAGCCGACGGGTCCCCGACTGTCCTACCCAATGAAATAGATGCTGCCTTCCCCCTGGATCGCTCCGATTGGGACTACAACACCCATGCTGGTAGGGAGTGACTCCGCCTCTACCGCCAGATACTCCTAGCTGGTCTCAAAGCTGCGGGCCGACGCCCGACCAATTTGGCCCAGGTAAGAGCAGTAATTCAGGGTAAGGAGGAAAGTCCTGTAAGCTTCCTTGAAAGACTTATGGAAGCCTACCGCCAGTACACCCCATTTGACCCTGAGAATCCTGAACACCAGGGCAATGTGGCTATGGCATTCATTGGACAGTCTGCCCCTGACATCTGCAGCAAGCTCCAGAGGCTGGAGAGGTTGCAGAACCTTAATGTACAAGATCTCCTTAAAGAAGCAGAAAAAGTATTTAATAAAAGAGAGACGAAGGAAGAAAAAAAAAGATAAAATCCGAAAGGAGCAGGAGGACAGGGAGTCAGCACGAGACAAGAAAAGGAGTAGAGAAATTAGCAAGATCCTGGCCGCAGTAGTTGTAGGTAGAGAATCACAGGGAGACAGAAAGGGAACGGGAGGCAATGGAAGACCCCGACCCAAGCTGGAGCAGGACCAGTGTGCCTATTGCAAGGAAAAGGGACACTGGGTCCGAGATTGCCCTAAGAGACCAAAGGGACCACGCAGGGAGAGAAAACCCCCCAACCTTTTGCAATTGGAAGAAGAAGATTAGGGGCGTCAGGGCCAGGCGCTTCCCTCTGAGCCTAGGATAACTCTAAAAGTAGGGGAGCAACCTGTGACATTTATGGTGGACACTGGGGCTCAGCATTCCGTACTTACCCAGGCAGAAGGACCCTTAAGCAAAAAGAAAATTTGGGTACAAGGGGAGACAGGCGTGAAACCATACCGCTGGATCTCCGAGCGAAAGGTCCAGCTGGCCACCGGCACTGTAACCCACACTTTCCTCCATGTGTCTGACTTCCCACATCCCCTTCTGGGAAGAGATTTATTAACCAAGATGGGCGCCCAAATCCAATTTCACAAAAAAGGGGCGAAAGTAACAGACAGCCAGGATCGGCCCCTCCAAGTCCTCATCCTAAAACTAGAGGATGAACACCACCTACATGAACGTCAGCAAAGGACCCACGGGGCAGGGGATGAGTGGTTGCAAGCAGTTCTCAAGGCCTGGGCAGAGACAGGAGGAATGGGGATGGCCGAAGGACAACTCCCCATCCTAGTGACTCTAAAACCTGGAGCAGTCCCTGTCTCCATCAAACAATACCCCATGCCTAAGGAAGCAAGGGAAGGCATAAAGCCCCATATCCTGAGACTATTACAACAAGGAATACTTACACCTTGTAAGTCTCCATGGAACACCCCCCGGCTCCCCGTCCGGAAGCCTGGGACTGGAGACTATCGCCCAGTGCAGGATCTCAGAGAAGTGAACAAAAGAGTTGAGGACTTGCACCCCACGGTACCCAACCCATATAATTTGCTGAGTACTCTGCCCCCGAACCATGTTTGGTACACAGTACTAGATTTAAAGGATGCTTTCTTCAGCCTCCGGCTAGCACCAAAGAGCCAGCTGTTTTTTGCTTTCGAGTGGAAGGATCCTGAAAGTGGGACGTCAGGCCAGCTCACCTGGACAAGACTGCCACAAGGATTCAAGAACAGCCCCACCCTCTTTGATGAAGCCTTGCACCGAGATCTGGCCCCCTTCCGGATGGACAATCCTTGGGTAAGCTTGTTGCAGTACGTTGATGACTTACTGTTAGCTGCCCCTACACAGGAGGATTGTGCGGAGGCAACACTTCAATTACTCCATACGCTGGGGGACCTGGGATATCGAGCATCGGCACGAAAAGCCCAGATCTGTTTGCAGGAGGTTACCTATCTGGGGTACATCCTAAGAGAAGGGAAAAGATGGCTGTCGGAAGCACGTAAGGAAACTGTTGCTTCCATCCCAACTCCCCAGAATGCCAAACTGGGCACTGCTGGTTTTTGCAGACTTTGGATTTCTGGTTTTGCGGAGTTAGCTGCCCCCCTATACCCATTGACTAAGAATGGGGTTCCATTTATATGGGGGAAAGAACAAGACAAGGCCTTCGATCAAATAAAGACTGCTCTCCTCTCGGCCCGGCATTGGGTCTGCCTGACATGGCTAAGCCTTTTGAACTGTTCGTAGATGAAAAAGTAGGAATAGCCAAGGGAGTACTAACACAGAAAATTGGGCCTTGGAAAAGACCAGTGGCATACTTGTCAAAGAAATTAGACACAGTAGCGGCCGGCTGGCCCCCTTGTCTTAAAATGGTTGCAGCTATTGCTCTGTTACTCAAATATTCTAAAAACTTAACCTTAGGACAGCCCACCGTCATCATAGCGCCCCATGCTGTTGAGACCATAGTCCGGCAGCCTCCAGATCTCTGGATATCAAATGCACGTCTCACCCACTATCAGTCCCTCCTCCTGGATGCAGAGAAAGTACGGTTTGGGGCCCCTCATCAGCTTAACCCAGCCACACTTCTTCCCAAAACTAAGATGGATAATCACCATGACTGCCAGCAGATCTTGGTAGAAACTCAAGGAACCCGATCAGATCTGCAAGACCGGCCCTTGCCTAAGGCCGAGGTAAATTGGTTTACTGACGGTAGTAGCATGGTGATGAATGGCCAGCGGGTGGCTGGAGCGGCTGTAGTGGACCAAGAAGGTGAAACTGTTTGGGCTGAGTCACTGGCTCCCGGGACTTCCGCCCAGAAGGCAGAACTAATAGCTATGATCCAAGCCCTCAGACTGGCAGCAGGAAAATCGGCAAATATCTATACTGACAGCCGATATGCCTTTGCTACAGCCCACATTCATGGTGAAATCTACAAAAGACGAGGACTTTTAACCTCAGAAGGAAAAGACATTAAAAACAAACTTGAAATCTTGCAGCTATTGGAGGCCCTCTTTCTGCCAAAGAAACTTAGTATCATTCATTGTCCTGGGCACCAGAAGGGAGACTCCCCAGTTGCCAAGGGGAACAGGAGGGCGGATGAAGTGGCCAAGGAAATGGCCCTGAGAGGCGCAGGCCTCATCTCCACGCTGGTAATCCAGGAACAGATGCAGCCCCAATATATCTACAGCCAGAGGGACGAAGAAATAGCCAAGGGACTGGGGGCTACTTATAGCCAAGGCACCTGGAAACTGGAAGGCAAACCCTTACTCCCTTTAGATAAAGCAGAGGAGTTGCTCAGGACTGTCCACTGACTGACCCACCTGGGCCCACGAAAAATGCATCAACTGTTTGATATTCACCAACTTGACTATGTAATTCCCCCAAAATCGGAACTTATTCGGAAGATTACCAGCAATTGCGCCCTCTGCGCCCAAGTGAATGCCTCTCGACCCCCCGACCTCACTGGGGTATGCACTAGGGGGCACCACCCAGGGGTCCACTGGGAAGTGGACTTCACAGAGGTAAAACCAGGCCTCTATGGGTACAAATACCTCCTAGTATTTGTGGGCACCTTTTCAGGATGGACTGAAGCATATCCAACCAAGAAAAAGACAGCTCAGGTAGTCACTAAAAAGCTTCTGGAAGAAATTCTTCCCCGCTTTGGGCTACCCCAGGTAATTGGGTCGGACAATGGACCTGCGTTTGCCTCCCGGGTAAGTCAGGCTGCGGCCAGGACATTGGGGATTAATTGGAAATTACATTGTGCATACTGTCCCCAGAGCTCAGGCCAGGTAGAAAGAATAAATACAACAATTAAAGAGACCTTGACCAAATTAAAATTGGAGACTGGCAGTAGGGACTGGGTCCTCCTACTTCCCCTTGCTCTGTATAGAGCCAGAAACACTCCTGGGCCCCATGGATTAACACCTTTTGAAATCTTATTTGGGGGACCCCCGCCTCTTATTGCCCCTCCCAACATTGAAGTTCCTATGCAGGCTCCCCCTTCTTTGTTAGTACATTTACAAGCCCTTAAGCTTATCCAGCAGGAAATTTGGAAACCACTGGCTGATGCTTACTGGACTCCCAGCCTGAGCGTGATTCCTCACCAGTACCAACCTGGGAACCAAGTGTGGGTACGGAGACACCGAGCAGAGAACCTGGAACCGCGGTGGAAGGGACCTTACACCGTACTCCTCACCACTCCCACGGCCATAAAAGTACACGGCATCGCTACTTGGATCCACGCATCTCACGTGAAACCGGCCAGCAAGGAAGAAACTTCGGGACCCGCAGCAAAATGGAGACTGCAGTGCTCCCAAAATCCCCTAAAGATAAGACTGCTCAAATATTAATTTTTATATGCTTTAGCCTTTCCCTTTGCAGCCTAGCTGTAGCTGATATACCCCCCTACCAAGTCATGAATTTGACCTGGCAAGTGCTTACAGCCCGAGGGGAAGTTGCTTGGGCCGTCAGTGGAAACCATACCCTCAATACTTGGTGGCCTAGCCTCTACCCTGACCTATGCAAACTAGCGGTTGGGGCCACTTGGGATGTACAGGGCTTAGAGATGAACAGCCCTGTTCCTTAGGCCGGGACGGGACCAACCAGCACAACTGATGTGGGATGCAGTGGACTTTCCAGTAGGTCAAACCTAGTTTTTTATGATTTCTATGTGTGCCCAGGATTCCATCGGCCTTGCCACATAGCACCTAGATGTGGGGGCATGGGAGACTTTTATTGTGCAGCTTGGGGTTGCGAGACCACAGGGGATGCGTATTGGATTCCCAGTTCCAGCTGGGATTACATTACCGTAAAGGCCAATTACACCCGGACCGACTGGGAGGCAGTTAAATATACAGATGGTGGAGGACAACGATATGTCTGACCAGAATGTGGAAATCGCACTCATGGGGCCTGGTGTAACCCCCTCAACATTAGTTTTACCGCCCAAGGAAGGACTAAGACTGATTGGGTAGGGGGATAGCAATGGGGATTAAGAATATACAAAGAAAACTATGATATAGGCCTTATTTTTCAAATTAAATTAAAAGTACAGCCCTTACCAACTGAGGTTGTAGGACCCAACCTGGTGTATGCCCAGAGCAATTTCTCCACGGAGGACCGGCTCCTGCAATTAGTACAAGGGGCCTTTTTGGCCCTCAATGACTCCCAGCCAAATAGGACCCAGTCTTGCTGGCTTTGCCTCACCGCACGTCCTCCATTCTATGAGGCAATTGCTCTCTTAGGTAACTTTACTAATACCACTGCTCCTCCCCCCGCCTGTGCCTCCACGACCCCCCATAAAATAACCCTCCCCAGGTAGGAGGCTCGGGCTTTTGCGTGGGAAATATTCCCCCAACCCATAAGTCCCTTTGTAATCAGACTCAAGGCATTACTACAGGAAACTATTATCTGATTCCCCCTAACAATACTTGGTGGGCATGCAGCACGGGTCTAACCTCATGCATACATGGCACTGCTTTTAATCAAAGTAAGGACTGCTGCGTCCTCATTCAGCTGGTACCCCGGATTAGATACTATGATGACAACAACATGATGACTAAGTTGGGTCCCCTGGTCCGAGAGGTGACAGAACCTATTACTGCCCTGACTGTCGGACTATTGCTGGCCACTGGAATTGGAATCTCAGGGCTGGCAGTTGGGTCCTCCAGTTACTTCCAGATGCAGGGCATGTATCAGCTCCAGGTTGCTATGAATGAAGATCTACAGGTATTGGAGAAATCTATCTCCCTGCTTGAGCAGTCCTTAACCTCCCTTTCTGAAGTTGTCTTACAGAATCGGCGAGGACTAGATCTCATTCTCCTGAAACAAGGTGGACTTTGTGCCGCCTTGGGGGAAGATTGCTGTTTCTATACAGACCACTCTGGGGTTATTAGGGACTCCATGGCCAAGCTTAGGGAACGTCTTCATAAGAGACAAAAAGAGTTTGAAAACCAGCAGGGTTGGTTCCAGAGTTGGTTCAGTAAATCCCCATGGCTTACAACCTTGATATCTACTGTAGTAGGGCCCCTCCTTATCATTCTTTTATTGGTAACTATCGGGCCGTGCATAATCAATCGGCTTTTGCAGTTTTTGAGGGAAAGACTTTCGGTCATCCAAACGCTAGTTTTAACAGAGAGTTACAGACCCCTCAGTCAGGAAGATGACACTCAATGCTAAGTATTAGGATTAATACTAGGACAATAAAAACAGGGGGGAATGAAAAATAAAATGGAGTCTAAAGTGCTATGAAAATTTACTGTGTACTCCCCCTTAAGAAAGTGAAACTGTTTAAGACAATGGAAAATTTCTAAACCACAGAATGTACAAAGCATGCTTGAGAAATCTTGCGATAAAATCACCTTGTGACCTATTGCTGCAAAACTGTTACCACCCGCTTTGCTGAAACTTTGTAAGTTCTCGGAAAGTAACAATGTTCCTGGAATTCCTCGCCTGCGGTTTTAAGCTTTAAAAGTAGACAAGCCACTGCAAGCGGCACGCTTCTGTGTCCCGAGGCAGGGTGCCCACTTGTACAAGTGCTTTTAATAAAAACCTCTTGTCTTTGCATCTGGTGTTGGTTCTTTTGACCAGGTGCCATTGGGTTCGAGTCCCAGGGCAAGGCATTGGGTTGCATGACGGGGGTTCAAGTCCCGCAGAACTCAACATGGGGAAGCTAGTGTAAGGTGTAAATGAAACCCCCAACAGTTTCAGACTCAGGAAGAAATCTGGAGCCAGAATTTGCAAAAGAGGAATGAAGAAAGACGGACATTTTACAACCTCTCAGAGATCTAAACCTTGCAAATACCTTAGATAAAAACTCCAGACCCCAAATTCCAAAGGACACTGGGCTTCCTTGGCAGATAAGATTCACGACTCAAGGAATTCACGAAGAGCGAATTTCAGAATTCACGAATTCTGAAAAAGGACTACTTCCTGGCCAGAAGCTTGCCTTAAACATCAATCAGATGTCATGGCAACCCCCCTCCCCTAAAAGCCAGGAGGGGACTGAAGGTTTTTAGGCTTTGAGGACTTGGACAATGTGCTGGTGCTGCTGCTGCTGGTGCTGGCGCTGCACGGGACTTTTGAAACTCAGACTTGGGCTGATCATGCCAGCCTGGTTCCCTGAAGCCCCAGCTCCAAGATTGGGGGTGAGGGGGTTAGCCTCCCCCCATCTCTTTGGGGAGGCTAGCCTCCAAGGGGGGCTAGCGTTTCTCCACTCGTGGGTGTGGAGGAGCTAGTGTCATCTGGTCTTCTCTCAATAAAGTCGGGTCCTGTTAGCTGCCAGAGGAGTCTGGTCCCTTCTGTCTGCTGCGTCTCTCGAACCCAAAACCTGACAGCTAGAAAGGAGGTGCCTGTAGTTAACTCCCTTGTCAGATTTCATTGACTTGAGCTCAGAGTGTGATGCTGTGGGAAGAGAGGAAGAAGGGATGTGTTAGCAGGTTATTCTGCAGTGAGATTTCATTAATTTGAGCTGACAGTGGAATGCTGTGGGAAGTAAGAAGAAGAGAGGTGCTAGTAGTCAACTATGTAAAGAGATTTCACTAAATCCAGCTCACAGTGGGATGCTGTGGGGAAGCAAGGAAGAAGGGAGGTACTAGCAGTTAACTCAGATGGATGCTGTGGGAAGCTGGGGAGAAGGGAAGTGCTAGGAGACAACTCTGCAGTGAGATTTCATTAACTGGAGCTCAGAGTGGGATGCTGTGGGAAAGCTAGGAAGAAAGGAGATGCTAGCAGTTAACTCTGTAGGGAAATTTCATTAACTTGAGCTCACAATGGGATGATGTGGGAAAGCTAGGAAGAAGGGAGGTGCTAGTAGTTAACTCTGTAGGGAAATTTCATTAACTGGAGCTCTCAGCGGGATGCTGCTGGGAAGGTAGAGGGGAGGTTCCTCTAGTTAACTCCCTGGTCAGATTTACTTAACTTGAGCTCACAATGGGATGCTGTGGGAAGAGAGGAAGAAGGGAGGTGCTAGCATGTTTCTCTGCAGTGTGAATCATTAACTTGAGGTCACAGAGCGATGCTGTGGGGAGAGGAGGACAAAGGGAGATGCTAGTAGTAAACTAGGTAGAGAGATTTCATTAACTAGAGCTCAGTGTGGGATGCTGTGGGAAGCTAGGAAGAAGTGAGGTGCTAGTAGTTAACTCTGTAGGGAAATTTCAGTAACTTGTGCTCACAGTGGGATGCTGTGAGAAAGCTATGAAGAAGGGAGGTGTTAGTAGTTATCTCTATGGGGAAATTTCACTAACTTGAGCTCACAGTGTGATGCTGTGGGGAGGGGAGGGCGAAGAGAGGTGCTAGCAGCTAACTCAGTGGGATGCTGTGGGAAACTATGCAGAAGGGAGGTGCTAGTAGTCAACTTTTCTGTGAGATTTCATTACCTTGAGCTCTGAGTGGGATGCTGTTGGAAGAAAGGAATAAGGGAGGTCCTAGCAGGTTCCTCTGCAGTGAGATTTCATTAATTCGAGCTAACACTGGAATGCTGTGGGAAGTAGGGAGAAGAGAGGTGCTAGTTTGTTGCGACCTGTGCTACAACTGTACCCGAGTCTTTCAGGCGAGGCCTGAGGAATTGAAGACACACAAGACATACAAGCCATACAAACACAGACAGCAAAACGGTGGAGAAGCTTCAGATTTATTCCAGCAAGGTACTCAATATATATGCATCCAGCAGATGCCAGTGATTTGTTGCGGGAAATTCCAAGGAGGGTTTGGGAGAGGACAAAAGTTCAGGCCCTCATGGAGCATCCGAGTATGTGACCTGCACCTAGTTCAGAACAATTGTGGTTAGGCCTCTAAAGGTCAAGTTGTCCTCTGAGCAAATGCAGGTGACAAGCTGAAGCTAGTTCCTGGCCAGGAACCTAGCTTGGAAAAAAGCATGTCAGGAGGCCAGGGACCCACATTAGTAGCTAACTAGGTAGTAGGATTTCTTTAACTTGCACTCACAGTGGGATGCTGTGAGAAAGCTAGGAAGAAAGGAGGTGCTAGTACTTAACTCTGTAGAGAAATTTCACTAACTTCAGCTCACACTGGGATGATGCCAGAAACCAAGGAAGAAGGGAGGTGCTAGTAGTTACATCTGCTGTGAGATTTTATTAACTGGAGCTCAGAGTGGGATGCTGTGGGGAAGCAAGGAAAAAAGGAGGTGCTAGCAGTTAACTCTGTAGGGAAATTTCATTAACTTGAGCTCACAGTGGGATGCTGCAGGGAAGGTAGAAGGTAGGTGCCTGTGGTTAACTCCCTGGTCAGATTTCCTTAATTTGAGCTCACAGTGGGATGGTGTGGGAAGTAAGAAGAAGAGACATGCTAGTAGTTAACTCTGTAGGGAAATTTTACTAACTTGAGATCACAGTGGGATGCTGTGGGGAGGGAAGGGCAAAGGGAGGTGCAAGCAGTTAACACAGGGGGATGCTGTGGGAAGCTAGGGAGAAGGGAAGTGCTAGTAGACAACTCTGCAGTGAGATTTCATTAACTGGAGCTCAGAGTGGGATGCTGTGGGGAAGCAAGAAAGAAGGGAGGTGCTAGCAGTTAACCCTTTAGGGAAATTTCATTAACTTGAGCTCACAGTGAGATCCTGCTGGGAAGCTACAAGGGAGATGCATCTAGTTAACTCCCTGGTCAGATTTCCTTAATTTGAACTCACAATGGGATGCTGCAGGAAGAGAGGAAGAAGGGAGTTGCTAGTAGTTAACTGTGTAGGAAAATTTCATTAAGTTGAGCTCACAGTGGGATGCTGTGCAAAATAGGAAGAAGACAGGTGATAGTAGTTAACTGGGTAGTGAGATTTCCTTAACTTGCTCTCACATTGGAATGCTGTTGGAAGGCTAGGAAGAAGGGAGGGCTAGCAATTAACTCTGTAGGGAAATTTCACTAACTTGAGCTCACTATGGGATGCTGTGGGGAGGAAAGGGCAAAGTTACTGTTAGACCCCACTATCAGCCGGGGGACTCGAACCCCAATGGGCCACCTGGGCGACTAACGTCGGGAGCCCCAGTCCCAAGAATCCAGACCTTCAGATGCAAAAAGCACGAGGTTTATTTCACTTGCGCAAGTGGGGGACTTGGGAATCCAAGCCCCCTTGACCTCGGCCGGGCCAGGCTTTTATAGTAGAAACTCACAGTATTATTATTCATTACTTGTTACATTTGGATTGGCTTTAGGCCTACAGACCAGGGTCACAGAGAAGACAATTTTACATAGTCCAACCTTTTTTTCAGAAATGACACACACATTATTTTGTAGTTTACAAGATGTTGACTTAACTGAATGTTTAACCCACCATCCTATAGATGGGATATTAGGGGCTGTTCTTGTATAATGTTTAACCCACAATTTTATAGACGAGGTATTAGAGGCTCTTCTTGTAAATACCACAGACATTATCTTACATACCATGAGATGTTGACATAGCCCTTGACTGGGACTTTCTAGTTTGGGAGGAGGTAAGCTAACAAAGGGGAGCTAACAAAGGGGACCAGGCATTTTTCCATGAAAGCAAGGGTCTTACAGGAGGTGCTAGCAGTTAACTCAGTGGGATGCTGTGGGAAGCCAGGGAGAAGGGAGTTGGTACTAGTCAAGTCTGCAGTGATATTTCATTACATTGAACTTACAGTGGCCTTCCCTGGGGACGGGAGTGCAAGGAAGGTGCTAGTAGTTAACTTGGTAGAGAGATTTCATTAACTAGCTCACAGTGGGTTGCTGTGGAGAGAGGAGAACCAAAGGAGGTGCTAGTAATTAACTATGTAAAGAGATTTCACTAAATGGAGCTCACAGTGGGATGCTGTGGGGAAGCAAGGAAGAAGGGAGGTGCTAGTAGTCAACTCTGCAATGAGATTTCATTAACTGGAGCTCAGAGTGGGATCTTCTGGGAAAGAAAGAAAGAAGTGAGGTGCTGGCAGTTAACTCTGTAGGGAAATTTCACTAACTTGAGCACACACTGGGATGCTGTGGGGAAGGAAGCAGGAAAGGAGGTGATAGCAGTTAACTAAGTGGGATGCTGTGGGAAGCTAGGGAGAAGGGCTTTGCTACTAGTCAAGTCTGCAGTGAGATTTCATTAAATTGAGCTTACAGTGGCCTGCTGTGGGGAGGGGAGGGCAAGGAAGGTGCTAGTAATTAACTTGGTAGAGAGATTTCATTAACTAGCTCACAGTGGGTTGCTGTGGAGAGAAGCGGAGGGAAGGAGGTGCTAGTAGTAAACTATGTAAAGAAATTTCACTAAATCGAGCTCACAGAGGGATGCTGTGGGGAAGCAAGGAAGGAGGGAGGTGCTAGCAGTTAACTCTACAGTGAGATTTCATTAACTGGAGCTCAGAGTGGGATGCTGTGGTAAGTAGGATGAAGAGAGGTGGTAGTAGTTAACTGGGTAGTGAGATTCCTGTAACTTGGGCTAACAGTGGGATGCTGTGGGAAAGCTAGGAAGAAGGGAGGTGCTAGCAGTTAACTCTTTAGGGAAATTTCATTAACTTGAACTCACAGTGAGATGCTGTTGGGAAGCTAGAAGGGAGGTGCATTTAGTTAACGACCTGGTAAAATTTCCTTAATTTGAGCTCACATTGGGATGCTGTGGGAAGACCAAAGAAGGGAGGTGCTAGCAGTTAACTCTGTAGGGAAATTTCATTAAGTTGAGCTCACAGTGGGATGCTGTGCAAAGTAGGAAGGAGACAGGTGATAGTAGTTAACTGGGTAGTGAGATTTCCTTAACTTGTTCTCACATTGGAATGCTGTTGGAAGGCTAGGAAGAAGGGAGGGCTAGCAATTAACTCTGTAGGGAAATTTCACTAACTTGAGCTCACTGTGGGAAGCTGTGGGGAGGAAAGGGCAAAGGGAGGTGCTAGCAGTTACCTCAGTGGGATGCTGTGGGAAGTTAGGGAGAAGTGAGTTGCTACTAGTCAAGTATGCAGTGAGATTTCATTAAATTGAGCTCACAGTGGGATGCTGAGGGAAGTAAGAAGAAGACATTTGCTGGTAGTTAACTGGGTAGTGAGATTTCTTTAAGCTGTGCTCACAGTGGGTTGTTGTTTGGAAGTTAGGAAAAATGGAGGTGCTAGCACTTAACTCTGTAGGGAAATTT
Source organism: Eospalax fontanierii (assembly GCA_035773235.1). Taxonomy (NCBI): domain Eukaryota; kingdom Metazoa; phylum Chordata; class Mammalia; order Rodentia; family Spalacidae; genus Eospalax; species Eospalax fontanierii. The sequence continues at coordinate 79,334,315 of CM069535.1, read as the reverse complement.
CATTAACTTAAGCTCACAATTGGACGCTGTGCAAAGTAGGAAGAAGACAGGTGATAGTAGTTAACGGGGTAGTGAGATTTCTTTAACTTGTGCTCACATTGGAATGCTGTTGGAAAGCTAGGAAGAAGGGAGGGCTAGGAATTAACTCTGCAGGGAAATTTAATTAACTTGATCTCACAGTAAGATCCTGCTGGGAAGCTAGAAGGGAGATGGATCTAGTTAACTCCCTGGTGTGATTTCCTTCATTTGAGCTCACACTAGGATGCTATGGGAAGAGAGGAAGAAGGGAGGTGCTAGTAGTTAACTCTGCAGTGAGGTTTCATTAACTGAACCTCAGAGTGGAATGCTGAGGTGAAGTAAGGAAGAAGGGAAGTGCAAGAAGTTACCTTTGCAATGGGCTTTCATTAACTGGAGCTCAGAGAGAGATGCTGCGGGAAGTAGGATGAAGACGGGTGATAGTAGTTAACTGTGTAGTGAGATTTCTTTAACTTGTGCTCACATTGGAATGCTGTTGGAAAGCTAGGAAGAAGGGAGGGCTAGGAATTAACTCTGCAGGGAAATTTAATTAACTTGATCCCACAGTAAGATCCTGCTGGGAAGCTAGAAGGGAGATGGATCTAGTTAAATCCCTGGTGTGATTTCCTTCATTTGAGCTCACACTGGGATGATAAGGGAAGAGAGGAAAAAGGGAGGTGCTAGTAGTTAACTCTGCATTGAGGTTTCATTAACTGGACCTCAGAGTGGAATGCTGAGGTGAAGTAAGGAAGAAGGGAAGTGCAAGAAGTTACCGTTGCAATGAGCTTTCATTAACTGGAGCTCAGAGAGGGATGCTGTGGGAAGTAGGATGAAGAGAGGTGGTAGTAGTTAATGGGGTAGTGAGATTCCTTTAACTTGGGCTAACAGTGGGATGCTGTGGGGAAGGGAGGAAGAAGGGACGTGCTAGTAGTCAACTCTATAGGGAAATTTCATTAACTTGAGCTCACAGTGGGATGCTTTGAAGAAGGAAGCATGAAAGGATGTGCTAGCACTTAAATGAGTGGAATGCTGTGGGGAGGAGAGGGCAAGGAAGGTGCTAGTAGTTAACTTGGTAGAGAGATTTCATTAACTAGCTCACAGTGGATTGATGTGGAGAGAGGGGAAAGAAAGGAGGTGTTAGTAGTTAACTTGGCAGAGAGATTTCATTAAGTAGCTCACAGTGGGTTGCTGGGTGGAAGCTAGGAAAAATGGAGGTGCTAGCAGTTAACTCTGCAGGGAAATTTCACTAAATTGAGCTCACAGTGGGATGCTATGGGTAGGGGAGGGCAATAGGGGGTGCTAGCAGTTAACTCAAGGGAATGCTCTGGCAAGCTAGGGAGAAGGGACTTGCTTGTAGGAAACTCTGCAGTGAGATTTTATGAACTGGAGCTCAGAGTGGGATGCTGTAGGGAAGCAAGAAATATGGGAGGTGGTAGCAGTTAACTCAGATGGATGCTCTGGGAAGCTAGGGAGAAGGAAAGTTCTAGTAGACAACTCTGCCGTCAGATTTCATTAACTGGAGCTCAGAGTGGGATGCTCTGGTAAGTAGGATGAAGAGGTTGTAGTTGTTAACTGGGTGGTGAGATTCCTTTAACTTGAGCTAAGCGTGGGATGCTGTGGGAAAGCTAGGAAGAAGGGAGGTGCTAGCAGTTAACTCAGATGGATGCTCTGGGAAGCTAGGGAGTAGGAAATCTCTAGTGGACAACTCTGCAGTCAGATTTCATTAAGTGGAGCTCAAAGTGGGATGCTGTTTGGAAGCAAAAACGAAGGGACTTGGTAGCAGTCCACTCTGTAGGGAAATTTCATTTACTTGAGCTCATAGTTAGATCCTGCTGGGAATATAGAAGGGAGGTGCATCTAGTTAACTCCCGTGTCAGATTTCCTAGATTTGATCTCACACTGGGATGCTATGGGAAGAGGGGAAGAAGGGAGGTGCTAGTAGGTAAATCTGCAGTGAGGTTTCATTCCTCAGAGTGGAATGCTGAGGCAAAGTAAGGAAGAAGGGAAGTGCAAGATGTTACTTTTGCAATGAGCTTTCATTAACTGGAGCTCAGAGAGGGATGCTGGGGGAAGTAGGATGAAGAGAGGTGGTAGTAGTTAATGGGGTAGTGAGATTCCTTTAACGTGGACTAACAGTGGGATGCTGTGGGGAAGGGAGGATGAAGGGACCTGCTAGTAGTCATCTCTATAGGGAAATTTCATTAACTTGAGCTCATGGTGGGATGCTGTGGGGAAGGAAGGAAGAATGGAGGTGCTAGTAGTTAACTCTGCAGGGAAATTTCATTAACTTGAGCTCACAGTGGGATGCTGTGTGAAATAGGAAGAAGAGGGGTGCTAGTACTTAACTGGGTAGTGAGATTTAACTTGTGCTCACATTGGAATGCTGTTGGAAATCTAGGAAAAAGGGAGGGCTAGCAATTAACTCTATAGGGAAATTTCACCAACTTCAGCTCACAGTGGGATGCTGTGGGGAGGGAAGGGCAAAGGGAGGTGCTAGCAGTTAACTCAGTGTGATGAGGTGGGAAGCCAGGGAGAAGGGAGTTGGTGCTAGTCAAGTCTGCAGTGATATTTCATTAAATTGAGCTTACAGTGCCCTTCCCTGGGGAGGGGAGGGCAAGGAAGGTGTTAGTAGTTAACTTGGTAGAGAGATTTCATTAATTAGCTCACAGTGGGATGCTGTGGAGAGAGGAGGATCAAAGGAGGTGCCAGTATTTAACTATGTAAAAAGATTTCACTAAATCCAGCTCACAGTGGAATGCTCTGGGGAAGCAAGGAAGAAGAGAGATGCTAGCAGTTAACTCAGATGGAGGCTGTGGGAAGCTAGGGAGAAGAGAATTGCTAGTAGACAACTGTGCATTGAGATTTCATTACATGGAGCTCAGAGTTGGATGCTGTGGGGAAGCAAAAAAAAGGCAGGTGCTAGCAGTTAACTCTGTAGGGGAATTTTACTAAGTGAGCTCACAGTGGGATGCTGTTTAGAGGGGAGTGCAAGGAAGGTGCTAGTAGTTAACTTGATAGAGAGATTTCACTAAATGGAGCTTACAGTGGGATGCTGTGTTGAAGCAAGTAAGAAGGGAGGTACTAGCAGCTAACTAAGTGGGATGCTATGGGAAGCTAGGGAGAAGGGAGGTGCTCCTAGTTAACTGTGCAGTGACATTTCATTAACTTGAGGTTACAGTGTGAAGCTTTTGGAAGAGTCTTAGAAGGGAGGTGCTAACAGTTTGCTCTGCAGTGAGATTTCATTAATTTGAGCTCACAGTGGGATTTTGTGGGAAGTAAGAGAAATGGTAGTAGTTTCCTGGGTGATGAGATTTCTTTAAGTTGCGCTCACAGTGTTTTGCTGTGTGGAAGCTAGGAAAAATGGAGGTGCTAGCAGTTAACTGTGTAGGGAAATTTCACTAACTTGAGCTCACAGTGGGATGTTGTGGGGAAATAAGGAAGAAGGGAGGTGCAAGTAGTGAGATTTCATTAACTGGAGCTGAGAGAGGGATGCTGTGGTAAGTAGGATGAAGAGAGGTGGTAGTAGTTAACTGGGTAGTGAGATTCCTTTAACTTGGGCTAACGGTGGGATGCTGTGGGAAAGCTAGAAAGGAGGTAGATGCTTGCAGTTAACTCTGTAGGGAAATTTTACTAACTTGAGCTCACAGTGGGATGTTTTGGGGAGGGGAGGGCTAAGGGAGGTGCTAGCAGTTAACTCAGATGGATGTTGTTGGAAGCTAGGGAGAAGGGAAGTGCTAGTAGACAACTCTGCAGTGAGATTTCATTAACTGGAGCTCAGAGTGGGATGCTGTGGGGAAGCAAGAAAGAAGGGAAATCGGGGTTTAGGTATAACTAAACCCACTGCTAGTACAGTGCTAGCAGTAACTCTGTAGGGAAATTTCATTAACTTGAGCTCACAGTGAGATCCTGCTGGGAAGCTAGAAGGGAGGTGCATCTAGTTGACTTCCTGGTCAGATTTCCTTTATTTGAGCTCACACTGGGATGGTGTGGGAAGAGAGGAAGAAGGGAGTTGCTAGTAGTTAACTGTGTAGGGAAATTCAACTAACTTCTGCTCACAGTGGGATGCTGTGGGGAAGCAAGAAAGAAGGGAGGTGCTAGTATTTAACTCTACAGGAAAATTTGATTCACTTAAGCTCACAGTGGGATGCTGTGTTAAGTAGGAAGGATAGAGGTGCTAGTAGTTAACTGAGTAGTGAGATTTCTTTAACTTGCCTTCACATTGGAATGGTGTTGGAAAGCTAGGAAGAAGGGAGGGCTAGCAGTTAACTCTGTAGGGAAATTTCAAGGACTTTCGCACACAGTGGCATGCTCTGGGGAGGGAAGCCTGAAAGGTGATAGCAGTTAACTCAGTGGGATGCTGTGGGAAGCTAGGGAGAAGGAAGTTTCTAGTAGTCAAGTCTGAAGTGAGATTTCATTAAATTGAGCTTACAGTGGCCTGCTGTGGGGAGGGGAGGGCAAGGAAGGTGCTAGTAGTTAACTTGGTAGAGAGATTTCATTAAGTAGCTCACAATGGGATGCTGTGGAGAGAGGAGGACCAAAGGAGGTGCTAGTAGTTAGCTATGTAAAGAGATTTCACTAAATCCAGCTCACAGTGGGATCCAGTGGGGAAGCAAGGAAGAAGGGAGATGCTAGCAGTTAACTCAGTGGGATGCTGTGGGAAGCTAGGGAGAAGGGAGGTGCTAGTAGACAACTCTGCAGTGAGATTTCATTAACTTGAGCTCACAGTGGTCTTCTGTAGGGAAGCAAGGATGAAGGGAGGTGCTAGTTATTAACTTGGTTGTGAAATGTTCATTAACTCACAGTGGGTTGCTGTGGAAAGGGAGGTGCGAGCAATTAACTAGGTAGGGAAATTTCATTTCAGCTGGAAGACAACAACAACATTCTTGATTCTGCAGAACACTGAAGTTGCAATGTCATATTTCTAGAATTATCTCAACATTTCCTTTTTGCCCAGAATCTCAAACTACAAAATAAATAGGATTAATTGTACATGAATATTACAGCCAACGATTTTCTTCTTGATTTCTGCTCAGATCCTCCCTGTGTTAATATATTACCCTTCATACTTAATATTTTAGATCATTCAGTAATTTAACCTCCAAATTTGCTCATATGTTTGCAACAAAGGGGAAAACAGCAAACCAGGTCAAACTTCATGCTTGTTTTTTTTTTAGAGAAAGACCCTCCTAGAGTGCATCTTCAAACAGTTCTCCAGCCACAGGCACTTTCACAACTTGCTGCTCATGATTTGAATCTTGTTTTGTATAGGAAATATGACACTTCAGAATGAGTGAGGAGATTTGTGATATGAGTTCCTTGTAATTCATCTCGCACCTCTCATTTAATATTTAGAATTGTCAAAGGAATTGTGGTAGGAACTGTGGAAGAATTCCTTCAGTCACACATATCATCAGATTTTCTTTGAATTGAGGACCATTTGAATGGATGTTTTAGACATGTTTGTCATACATGAACATGTAATAAATTTTTTTCCCAATTTACTTGTATTCCTGGATTGGTCCCTTCTGATAATTTGCATATATGAATTAAATTCACTGACTTTATTTATCCAGGCTTATTCTGTAAGTTCAGTTTCATTTTGGACTAGACTTCCGTTTTGACTTTACAAATTTAATTTAAAGACTATAAAGTGGTATCAGAATTTCTATACAACTGCCATTCCTCATCCAAGAGTGGAAAATTCTTGGATGTGCAGCTCGCCAGGCTTCTGAGAAACCTCTTATAATCCATATCCTTGCTAACGGATTTAAAACCTGCATTATTTCCCTTGGACACAGATTGGCTTTAGTTGCTTTAATGAGAAGAAATTCTAGGTGTGAATCATTAAAATGGAAGTCTGAACCTAGTGTTGAAAATTCCTCATTTTCTTTGTGATGCATGGGACATGGAGTCTTTAAAATTGCCACATGTTGAGTGAGAAACTTAGTAAGCTTAGTGTTTAGGTTTCTCCAGTTAAGCTGCTCTCAATTTAGCAGATTTGTCAAGGATATCGAAAAGTATTCACCGCTTGGAGCACTGAGCCACATGCACTGTGATTCTGACCCCGAGTTCTCAGGAGACAGTAGCAATCTCCCTGCCTCACAGGCACTCTGTATCTGCTGCTTCTATTATTCCTAGCATCACAGATGGAGAACCACTATGTAGTTAAATTCTGCTCTTCTGGGAGGCCAGTAGCAAATATTCAAGATTTACAAGAAAATGGATTCTCTCATGTCTGTCCTAATGGAAAATAATAAATCAGTATATACTTTACACTTATCCTTGAAGCCTTGATCAATAAATGAAATGTAGTTTTTGTTATCCAATGTGAATACTTGGGATAGTTAGAATGTCTGCTAAGAGACCCTAAAATGTAGGTCTCTGCAATGCTGAATAAGGTTATCCATTCTTCTCTTACATAAGGGATCATCCAGAGATTATCTCTAAAAGCAATTCAGACATTGCAGCAGGCCTTGTTTACAATAGGTGCTTCTGATACTTGTGAGATAAAACTCGTTTTTGATTCGGGGTTCAGGTAGAAAGGTGATTGGTCCGTAGTTGACATCATAGCACTATTCTCATAACAGTGTGAGTCTCCTCATTTCCAACAAATGTCCTATGGAAAAATTCTCGATATGACACAAACAGTGCTTACTTGCAACAACTAAAGAAATCAAGTACTGGAGATCTTTATTTAATTAAAGATATACTTCAGTATTTTAAAACTTTTTATGTAGTTTATTTTTTATGTGTATTAGTGTATTGCCTGCATGTATGTGAGTGCACTTTTGTCATGCAATGCCCGTGGAGGTCAGGGGAAGTTGTCATATCCCCTGGAACTGGAGTTATGGATAGTTGTTAGTTGCCATGTGAGTGCTTGAAATCCAAGTCAGGTCCTCTGCAAGTTCTCCCAGTTCTCTTAGCCATTTCTGCAGACTGAGATGAGCTGTCTCTCCATCCCATAACATACTATGTTAAAGTTATAAATATGTTCATCCTAAGTAATCTTGAATGGAAGGCAAGGTCTGTCACTGAGAGCATTAATTTTTTCACTGATTCTGTCTTTCATCATTCATGCAAGAACATTTATTAATTATCACTTGAAATATCTGGAAATACAAATTATAGCAAGTTTCAATCCCTATTTAGCAAAATCTGTAATGGGACTGAGCCCAGTCACATCTTAGCATATTAATCATTTGATATGTAAGCATGACCACAGGGTCTGTACACTGTGGTGAGTGTTGTTCAAAGTGCTGCCTGCTCACCTACTTGAATGCTAGGATGACTGGCTCTAAGGAATCTCTGAGAACTTCCTGCTCTTCTTCTTCAGGAACTACACAGGGGTGTAGATACTGTTTCATGATATTTGTCAGAACTGAAAAATTTAACATGTTTAGCAAATCATAAAAGCACAGTTGTTGTATGTTTGCAGACATGCCAGCCATTAGGCAGGATGCTCCTGGACATGTCCACTGTGTGTGGAAGGAATAACTAAAATGTCTTCCACTGCATGGGTTCTACTTTGATTCACATGGAGGAACTGGATTGTGTAGAGTAAAATTCAATGAGAAACAATTTGCAGGACCTCAGGAAATAAATATATATTGGGATTTCTCTAGAGGAATCCAGACATAATCCAGTACAGACAAAAGTCTTTTTGGCTAGTCAGGCATTTGCTGCTCAATGGAACCTTCCACTATTTGCACATGTGCTGAAAACAAGAATGAAGGCAACTTCACAGCTTTTGATCCTGTGAAGAGCAACTGAGACGCAATTTCTGATGTTACATTGGTTTATGAAGGAAACATAAAGGATCAGGAAAAACTAACACGTATGACTGAATTTCTCTTCAGACAGTATCCAAACATTTGTCAGATAAACAAAATGAAGAAGGGGAAGACTACGTCTAAAAATAGCTACATGAATATTTTGAGTTTAAAAAAAAAAATTAGTAGACCACAGAAATCTATGACTCTCTCAATCCAGAAAGAAGAAACACACTTCCAGGAAACGTTTTCAGTCCTAAGTGTCAAGAAGAAGTGTTGATCTTGGGAGTTTTGACTCTGGCATGCTGATGTCTGAGTCTTGAAGGAAAATGTATGTGGGTACCTGGGTGAGTGGAACCCTCCTTAGCTGCCTTTTTCTTATTAAGGTAAAATCCAGTCAGGGCTCCATCATTGCCACTGAACATGACATCATCACATTGATTCCTGAATTAAATAAGACCTTATTAAAAGCCTTCCTTATTGAACAGTGTATTAGGGAGGTGAAGGTGATCAAAATACCTTGTATGTATTTCTCGAGCGATTTATTAAAAATTTATTTTAAAGAGCAATAGGTCTTTATCGAGTGAGGGAACAGAACCTGAACCCACCCCTCCTTCTTCCATACTTGACTTCTGAAGAGGTCATTCCTATTCAGAACCAGCTTGATAATGATAGACTCAGAGACAGGGGTTATCATTGTCTTCAGTTGGGTAGCCACTGATTATCCCACAGTGCTCCCATGGAGAGTCAATCCATCCATCTCATTGATGGTATTTGATGAAGAAATGTTTCACAAAAGTCATGATCCAGGGATTGGAGACATGGCACTTTAGTTAAAAACACTTGTTGTTCTTCTAGAGGACAAGGGATCCATTCCTAGCACCCACATGGTGGCTAAAATCCATCCACTTCCAGTGAACCAGATACCCTCTTCTCAACGCTGAGGGTATAGCATATATGTGCTACACTTACATGCAATCAAAACACTCGTACATATAAATTTTTTAAAGTAAATATATTTTTAAGTCATGAAGGGCTGGAGAGATGTCACAGTGGTTAAGAACACTGACTGGTCGTCCAGAGGACCTAGATTTGATTCCCAGCATCCGTGTAGTGTCTAACAACTCCACATAACTCGAGGTTCAGGGACTCTGATGTCTGCTTCTGACCTCAATGGGCAACACATGACATGGGTGCACTTACATATATTCAGATAATACACTCACATACAAGAAATAAAAATATTTTAAAATATAAAAACAAAAATAATAAAATTGCCATTATTCTAGCTAGGTATGGTGGCATCTACAATTAATTCCTGCTCTGACAGGTAGAGGAGGGTCTCTGTGAACTGGAGGCCTGCCTGGATGATGTTGTGGGCACTCCAGGCCAGCCAGTTCTGCACAGTGAGAACCTGTCTCAAAGAAAAAGAAAAAAAAATCCAATAACGACAAAAATGTCATGAGCCCCAGAAAGGATTTGGTAAATGTGAGGGAAGGAGTTAACAGGCACATGAGGGAGATCAGAAAGAGAGGTTTGAGACAGTAATCAGATTACATATATACATGTATGCATCATTGAAATAATAACTTTGATAAATAAAAAATAAGCCAATAGAATATTTAAGAAATTGTGCTGAAATATTGTCAGATTATTTAACTCCAAAAGCACAGATGATATTTTATGAAAAATAATGAGTTTTCTAGTAACTGAACTGAGAAAATTTAACAATAGACATTTACAGATATAGTGGTGTGTGTGTGTGTGTGTGTTTGTGTGTGTGTAGTGTGTGTGCACATGCCTGCAGGTATACATGCCTGACTATATACATACAGCCCAATGGTTTGAATCTCATGACCTGTGTTCCTCTGTTTCTTTCTACTCTATTTTTTACATGGGGTCTCACAGAACCTGGGCTTGGTTCAATATTTGTATAAGACTGGCTTGTCACCTCAGAGGATCTTCCTGATTTTGAGTGTCATCCATGACACAGGGATTACTCCTGCTAACATGTATGCCTTTTATCTGTTTTACATGGGTGAAGATGATCTCTGATCTCGTTCTTGAGCTTTTGAAGCTAGCTCTGTACACACTGAACCATTTTCCCAGCTTCTGAGCCTATATTTGATAACAAAGACTTATTAGGGTTTGCAACCACACATGCTAGAAGAATAAAAACTGAAATGAAAAGTGGATGAGAAGTCAGAATTGCCATGATGAAACATGGAATCACAGTAACTAAGTACACTTTCTAGCAGATAGAGTGAAAATAAACATGTACCCTTAAGCCAATATATGAGAAATACAAGGAAAATGAAACCTTGCCCCATCTTAAAATTATGAGAACCGGAAATGTTGTTTCTGTGACCAATCCTCACAATTCCCATGTGATTTCCTGTCACTTGTAAACTCACAGGCTCTACATGAATATTTGGCACATGAAATAATGAAATCTTATTAAATACAACAAAAAAACTCTGTCAGACAACCTTCACAAGCATGTGCATTGACCCCATGCATTTGGAAACCAATTGTCAAGTTGAAAGAAGGTGAAAATTTTATACAATTCATTTCAGCAATCCAACTAGAATTATTAAATAAGGAAATTCAGTTTTCAGCCTGATGTGCAAGAGTGAAAAAGGGAAAATAAATAGTAGGAAAAAACTGAGGTTCTACATGAACTATATTTCATAACATGCATTGAACAGAATTATGATGATGAAATAACTGACATGTAAATAGAAATGTATCAGAACTATGGATTCCAAGAAAAACATTTACATGGAGAGAGACAAATGGAAATCACTATTTGAAATACTTGATTAAAGTGAACAATACATCTGTTATAGTGTGTGGAACTGTAGGAAATGGTGGCAGAATTCATTTTTCTTCATAAAATATTGCCCATGCTTGAGCTTTCAATGCATTTAGCCTCATTGTTGGGGTATAGACACATGATATTGTACAAACACTTTAGTGTGTGTTAGGGGTAACTGGGCTTATGACACCAGAAAATAAATTTAGCTGCTTTTAAATGGAAAGAACAAAAATAATTCCAATGATTAGATTGAATACAGAGAATTTCTATAATGATAGAGATGATATGTACATGTTGTATAGAAAAATGATCTTCTTTAAACACGAACACTAATGTTAAAATGTAAAGGAGTCCAAAAGGCCAGAAACCTTCCCTGTGTGGAGCTTCGGTAAGCACTAACAGAATATAAATATTTTTATTCTTGTGCATTATCCTCCCAACATTAACTTCCTTATTATAGCCCTCTTAATGGCCTCATTCCTCAGACTGCAGATAACAGGGTTGAATGTTGGGGGAAGTACTGTGTAAAATATAGATATCATGAGGTCAAAGACAGTTGGGGAGTCTGAGGTTGGCTTAAATATCCAAAAGCTTCCATGGAGAGAGAAAAATAATACAACCAGGAGATGAGGGAGGCAGGTGGAGAAGAACTTAGACCGACCTTCAGCAGAGAGCATTCTGAACACTGTAGAGAATATCTGCCCATAGGAGGACATGGCAATGAAGCAGACAAATGCCATTCTGCAATGCCAATTCGGCACAAAGGCAATCACTCCGATAATTCCAAGGTAATCTACTGGAGCAGCAGAGCTTGAGCAACTGGGGGACATCAGAGAAGAGCTGGTGGATTATGTTCGTCCCACACAATCTGACTGAGAATGTAGTTGCTGTGTACAAGGTTCCTGGGAGGCTTCCAGCTATCCATGTGGCTATCACAGCCCATCTGTACTTTCTGGGACTCATGATGCTTCGTAGTGCAGTGGGAAACAGATGGCCACATAGCAGTCATAGGACATCGTTATAAGAATGGCCACCTCATTCCAGGCCAAGAATATGAGGAAGAAAACCTGGAGCACACACAGGGAGTTGTGGATAGACAACACACACACACAAACACACACACATATTTACTTACAGTAAACATGGAGAATAAACACATAAAACTCAGGAGTCAGAAATGTTCCCATACAGTGCAATGAGGATGCAATGAAAGGGGTAATAATTTCACATGACATGAGTCTAAATAAATAAATCAGTAAATAAAGCAGAAAAAAGAAGTCCCTCCACAGTGGCTACACCAGTTCTCCTCCCACTAGCAGTAAGTGTTCCCAAGGCCTGACATCAACACCAGCATCAGGTGTCACTTGATTTGTTTATTTTGTCCTAGTCGTTGTGCCTGGAGTAAGAAGAAATCTCAAGGGAGCTTAGATTTATCTTTCCCTGGTTGCTGAGGATCTTGAACCTGATCTGAAATACTATCAATTTCTCAGCCATTTGCATTTCATTTTTGAGGAGTGTTTACTTCCATGCTAACTGGATAGTTTTCATGATCCTTAGTGTTCTGACTTCTTTGTATATTCTACATACCAACACTCTGGGCTCCCGGGGTCCTGCTCAGAAAGGCCGTCCTGTGCCTGGGAGTTCCAGAGTATTTCCCACGCTCTCCTCTATCGTATTCAGGGTAGAAGGTCTTGTTGAGGTCCTTGATCCAGGCAGAATTGAGTTTGATTCAGGGTAACACATAAGGACTTGCTTTCACTCTTCTGTATGTAGCTATCCAGTTCAAGCAACACAATTTGTTAAAGACACTGTTTCTTCTTTAGGGCATAATTTCTCCTCTTTGTCAAAACTCAGGTGTTCTTAGTGCACAGGCATAAATCCACATCCGAAATGTATTGCATTGTTCTATTTTAATGTCAGTGTGGTGTGATTTCATTGCTACAGCTCAGTAGGATAGCATAAAGTCGGGGGGTTGACACCTCCAGCACTTTTACTACCCAGGGTGGTTTTGGTTGGCCATTTCCACAACACACATCCTACACGATGTGAACACGGGACCTGCTTCCACCTTCTGGCATATTTCCCATTAACGCTCCTCACTATCTTAAAGACTGTATTAAACAAGCCTTTCACTTCCTTGGCTCCTCTAAAAGCTAGGAATAGATCTACCACATGACCGAGCTCTACACTCGGGCACACACCTACTACAGAGGTGTTTGCTCATCCATATTGACTGCAGCACTATTCACAATTGTCAGTCAGCTGATGAGTGGATAATGACAATGTGGCACACTACACAGTAGGATTTATTTAACTGGTAAGGAAAACTAAATTATGAAGCAGACAGGTAAAGGGAATGCAGGAGGAAACGATCATCCTGAGTGAGGTAATCCAGACACAGGACTATTTTCATGCCCGTTTGCACTCATATGCGGATGACTGAATGTGTGGAAGTGTTCCATTTAGAATATCCAGAGGTCAGGAAACTAGTACGGAGGCCTGGGATACGCTCTTCGTAAATATATGTAAGATGTCAGTTTCTTAAACTCTGCATATTTGATTAGTAGTCACACCTGGAAAACCATATAAAATTAAAATGACTTTTTCATTTTTCTGCTATCTTCAATATTTAGTGAATCCTTCCAGAAGAAAAAAGCAGTGGTCTAACTTTCTAAAATTTCAGACACAACCTTAAACCTAATTTTCTTACCAAATTTCAAAATCTGTTTTATTCTATTAAGGGCTCACTAAATGTGAACATTTATTTACATTATTTAGCAAATAAAGTGCACACATTCAGGAATGAATAATCACATTGTTAGGCACCACTCGAAACAGCATCAAAACTTATCAAAGCAAACCTTACTTGTCTGTTTTTTTTTCGCCCTGCATGTTGCATTAAACGCTTTAACCTGGAGTCTGCTGAGAAAAAAATAATTAGTTCACTTATTACAATGAACATTTCAAGGTTTAAATTGAAAGTTTGACTTTCCTTTCAGAATTAAAGTGCTCAGGAACAATTTCCTTCATATCAACTGTTGCAGACACATTAACTATATCAAACAAGAATAGCTTTTAAAAAAATTTTATTATTTTATGTATATGAGTGTATTCTCTGCATGTGTGTAAGTCCATCCGTGTTGTGCAATGCCCTCAGAGGTTAGAAAAGGGCAGCAGATTCCCGTGGAACTGGTGCTAAGAACAATTGTGAGTCACCATGTGGTTTTTGGAACTGAACCCAGGTCCTCTGCAAGAGCAACCAGATCTCTTAATTATGGGGGTCTGGCTATTGTGTAAGGCAAGCAATCGTAGTTACCCTGAAGGGATGGCAGGTGTCTAGCCTGCTATGTCTGTTGTGATAACCTGGTCCCAGGAAGCTATTGTAGATATGAATCTTCCTTTTCCCCACCCCAGACCAGAACCAGATTTTTGGGTTTCATTTCCTCGTTCCTGAATTTCCACAGCCTTCCACAGTTTATCCCAACACCCCACCTTTAACTTTCCCATCTTCTGTACTGGGCAGAAAGGCCTCCCTATATAAACCCCTCCACTGGGTCTAATAACGGAACTACCCACCAAAGTAGTATCCCAGGAGCTCTTCCTTCCGCAGCACTGAGCCACCTGAGGCTATGTTCGATCATCCTCCATTCTTTGGCATGGCTGGAACACAACAGCTGTGCAGGAGATGGAGACCCACCCACAATCAATAAACAATATCTCCAGCCCCTTAGTAATCATTTTTGGTACCACTACATAAACATAAATGAGACTGTATATACAGTCTTCAATGACTCCAAAGCAGAAAAATGCAGAAACTAGTGTACTAGTAACAACACTGGCAAGGCATTACCACTGGGAGCAGCCTGTGAAGGATCTAACAAACTACACTGAAAAATTGAGCTGGTCAGATACAGGGGATTGGGATGCAGTGGGGGGGGGGGGGGGGGGGGTGGTTGGACTAAGAGGGCAGGCCAGAGACCTGGGTGCTAAAAGAAAAAGTTGGCCTGTGCCCAAGGCTAGAGGGAGAACAGGATATGGGCCTGGGAGAATGCGAAAGCAGCATTCTTAGGCAGTGACTTTAGGTGATGCTCATTTCTAAAAGCTCTTAATTCACAAGTCTGAACTTTTCTTATATCTTCTAGTCAATTAAGCTAGCACATGTCAAAGCCCTTACAAATAAAAGCACCTATGTATTGAAGACACATACAGTGTTACATATCACTGAACACCAAAAAATCTCATAGATGCTAATGACCTAGTCACATTAAACTTGAGAGTTTAAATAAAGAAGACATTAAATTCACCCCCCAAAACTTCATTTATCTACTCAAATCTCATACTTTATAGTTCTACACTTTCTCCCTGTGTCCCCTCTTCCTTTCTGAACTTTTAGCATTTCCAATTTAGAAGACATCAGTACAAAAGGGAACTACCTTAACCATTCTATACCAAGCACTCTGTCAAATTCCTTCTCTGGAACTGGAGTTAATGGCATTTGTTAGCCACCATGTGAACACTGGGAATTGAACCCAGGTCCTCTCGAGGTGCAGCCAGGGCTCTTAACCACTGAGCCATCTCTCGAGTTCCTCCACCTGCTCCTTTATCATGACACATATGTGGAAGTCAGAGGACAACAGAAGAGTGTCAGGTTTCTCCTTTCACCATGTAGTTTCTGGGATCAAACTCAGGTCATCAGACCTGGTGGCAAGTACCTTCACCTGCTGAGACATCTCACTTGCCCTCTGCTTTAGAGTCTAAGAAATATATGATATTCATACATATAAGATATATATTATATACATATATATTTCCCCATTTTGACCAGATTTCCAAGATTACTGGCTCAGTGGCAGAGCATAGTCTTTGCACGTGCAGGCCCCAGGTTCAATCCCTAGATTGAAAACTGAGATAATCTTTTTAAAAATACTATCTGTCACTTTAGAGCAACAGTAGTCATTTTAGGCTAACAGAAATCCTTATGTCTGAGACATCTTAGGATTGAGCATTTTGAAGAAAGCATCCAGACAACTGAGGTGCACGGAGCCCACTGACCACACACTGAATTAAGGGCACACAGTAAACAGAAACTCACTTCTTCCTTTTGAATTTTAGTTTTATGTATGTGGGTCCCTCCTAACTTCCACATACATGTTATAAAATGTGTGTGCACACACCCACATAATAAACAAATATTAAGAAAATAGTTGGGGCTACAGAGAAACAGTGTATTGTACAGCAAGCAGCACGCCATGTTAGTCCCACTTGAACATCATAGAACTCAGTTTGGCTTAGATGGTATTCTTCACCCACAGCCAAAAGCTTAACAGCCATTGCAAAATACATGGCTTTCTTACAAGTCAGTATGATTCTTTATATGGGCATGTGTGTATACACCTATCTATGTACGTACATGGACAGCCTCATATGAATGCATGCATGTACAAACTTCCCTATATGAGGGTGTCTAAAGATCCCATCACCTTGACAGAAGAAATACTTAAAACAAGAAGCATCAATAACCATAAGGAATAAAGCAAATTAAATGAGATTCTGAAATTTCTCCCACTCCTCCAACATCTAACTTTACTTTTTATTAAACTTCTATTAAAGAAAATTGTATTTAAAGAAGGAGCATTTTTTTTAGTGTTTTGGGAGGGAAGCTCACAGACCTTCACTTTCAATAAAAGAAAAGAAAAGAAAAGAAACCCCAAAGTATTTACAGAACAGCCAGAGAACAGAGACCAGAGAAAATCAAATTAGAAAGGTTTTTCTTTTAGAAAAGCACCTCCCTATGCTTCTGATGTACATTTCTAAACACAGAACTTAAAGCTCAGCTCACACTGTTGGGCATATTTCCCAAACTAGTTTCCTAGATATGAAATACTTCCTGTCACTGCAAAAATTAACTCAAAGACAGAAATAAACAGGATAGGGTGCAGGGATGGAAATGAAAATAAAATAGAAAATGAGATTGCTGACATCAATTAGAGAATCAAAATCCAGAATGTGCAAATAACTCAAAAGACAAAGAAATGAGAGAATGAAGGACCCAAAAAGATAGGCTAAGGACCTGAACAAAGTATCCTCAACAGAAGAAATAAAAGTCCCTAAGAGACAGCACAGAAAGTGCCCAACATCCTTATTAGAGAAATGCATATCAAAACCACTTTAAGATTTCATCTGTCCCCAGGCAAACTGCACAAGATCAAGAGAACAAAAGACACCACCACTGGCAATCTGGCCATGCTGTAGGGAACTGGAAACTCTCAATTCAGTGCTGGTGGGAATGCAAACTTGTGCAACCACTATGGAAAGCAGTGTGGAGAACTCTTACAAAACAAAGAATGAATCTACCATATGACCTGGTTATACCGCTCCTTTGTGTGGACCCAAAGGACTCATGCTACTGCAGAGGTACTCACACATCCATGTTTGCTGCTGCTCTTTTCACAAGATTTAAGAAATGGAAACCACCTAAATGTCCTTCAATGATGAGTGAATGAGGAAAACATTTACACTATGAAGTTCTACTGAGCAGTACGGAAAGACAAAATCATGAATTTGCAGGTAAATGAATGGAACTAGACCCGTTACACTAAGTGAGGTAACACAGACTCAGAAAAACACATGGAATATGTTCTCCCTCGTTTGTGAATCTTAGCCCCAATCCCTTACATGTGAATAAAGATCCCGATGTTAACAGCTGGAGGCAGGAAAATGAAATGGAGTAAGAGAGATAAGGAAGAGAAGAGTCTGAGAAGGTGGACAGCAGGAAACACGTTACAAAGGGGAAATGGAGGAAATGAGGATAGTCAACTGGGAAGAGAAGAGGGAAGAACATAAAGGAACATGGAGATAAATGAGAAGTAGGAACTCAAGAGAGGGGGTAATAGGGGACAAGTATTATCAAGGGAGAAAGAGGGGCTTAAAGTGAGGAGGGAGGAGGGGGTGAGTAAAGAAGAATGAAGCCCAGATTTGATGGAGATGTCACAATAGTAAATCCCAACTGCTAAAAGAGCAGCATGCAAGAACATGCTTGTGAAATTGACAAAATATTAACATACTGTTCCTTCTAAAGCACTTAACCTCAGCAGGATATTCTGAAGAAGTTGACAAACTGTTCCTAAAACTCATGTGAAATGCAAAAGAGGTGGAAGAAAGGAAACCATTTTGAAAAACAGAGGACCTACTTTATGCTGTTTCTGAGTTACTTTACAAGCTAGAGAAGTCATGACAGTGTGCTGTAGGTGAACGCAGTAAGGAGCAGTCAGAAACAGACCTTGACACTTAAGGACAAGTGAGTTCAGAAAACCACCAAGACAAGTGAGTAGGTAAAGGACAAAATAACCACATTCGGGAAACATTAGACCCTTTTCTTACACCATGTACAGAAAAATAAGGTAAACAGTTCATACACACAGATCAAAAACCAAAACTGAAATTTCCAGAAAACAAGCAAGGAACTGTGATCTAGGGTTAAGCAGAGAGGAGGTTTTTGTTGTGGTTGTTGTTTTGGATTTTTGTTTTGTTTTTGAGTCAGGGTCTCCTTGTAACCCCAGCTGGCCTGGAACTCTACGTAGACCAGGCTGACCTTAAGCTCACAAAGATTCGCCTCTGTCTCCCAGTGCTAGAATAAAAGGCATGTGCCATCATGACGGGCTAAGCAGAAAGTTCTTCATTACAAACACAAATGCAATCCAGAAAAGAAAAAAATATTTTAAAAAGATTATTAAACTTAAAAGCATCTACTCTCCTAAGGCACTGTTAAGATATACAATATCCCTTGGGATTGGGACAGATAATATCTGCATGTCATACACCTTAAGAAACATTTGTATCCAGAGCACAGGAAGCAACACTTGTGGCTCCATAGTAAGTAATTACCAACATGAACATGGGCCGGTTGGTGTCCTGCATCTGTAATCTCTGCACTCAGGAGTCAGAGGTGGAAGATAAGGAGTCTGAAGTCAGTCCAGGCTGCACAGTGAGATGCTGCCCTAAAAGTCCAAGGGCGCCCCACCATGCGCCATTAGAGAACTTCCCTTTAAAATCACTTCTCCGCAGGAGGGGACACACCTGTAAACTCAAAATTTAGGAAGCAGGGGCTGGTAGGGAGGTGGTTCAGCAGGTAAAGTGCTTGCTCTCAAGCTTGACAACATGGTGGAAGGAGAGAACAATACCCACAAACTGTCCTCGGAAGTCTACACACATGTCCTGGCACGTGCTTCCTCGCAACCCGTACAAATAAATACATGTTATATTGAATGTTTTAATCTGTTTATTTTTATTTTGTGTGTATGCATATGCGGACCCACGTTGCACTGCGCCCATGAAGGTGAGAAGAGGTGACGCTGGAGCTATGCTCAGGTATTAGCTGCCACCTGGGTGCTGAGAATTGAGCCCGGATTCTCTACAAGAGCAGCTAGTGCTTTATCCAGTGAGTCCTCTCTCCAGCTTTAAATAAATAAAGACTTTTTAAAAGGAGGATCAAGAGAGATGGCTCAGTAGTTAAAGCTCTTGCTGCTCTACCAGAGGACCTGAGTCCAGTTCCCAGCACCCACATCAGGCAGCTGCACAACTACCTACAACAACTTCAGCTCCAGGGGATTTCACACCCTCCTTGGTCTCGACAGGTACACACATGAGATGAAGACACACAGACACAGACAGACACACACACATAAGCAAAATTAATAAAAATAAATCTTCTAAAAGTGAAGTGAGGCTTTTGAGAAATGATCAGACTGTAAGGGGAAAGCCATCCTCATGAGTAGATTAATGACCTTATATAAAGACCCCAGAGAAAGCCTTTCTGCTTGCCATCCTGTGAGGACAGGGAAAAGGCAGTCTACAATGAGCCAGAAAGTGGCCTTCACCTGGCACTGAAACTGATACAGCTTTGGTCCCACACTTTCCAAAATCCAGGACCATAAGTCCTGCACTATAGCAGCCCAGACTCAGTCTGTACCTAATTCATAAAGTTCTTGAGAATATTAGTGTACTAAGCAGCATTTAAACACTGTCTAGCATAGCACATGCACATTCTCTCAGGAATTAAACCATTCCAGTGTGAGCACGGTTCACTCACTAAAGACGCACTGCCTGGATCAAGGGTAAATGATGCCCCTGACAAATGTGTAGTACCAGTTCCTTCACAGACTATAAACCCCACAGGAGTTTCCTAATACATTATCACCAAGCCCTAGATTCACAAGTGCATGATAGGATAGGAAAATTTATTCTGTACTGACTCACTTTCAAAAACCCTAACATGGGCCAGAGAGATAGCTCAGTGGGTAAAAGTGCTGGTGGCTAAGCCCGATGACCTGAGTCATTCACAGGGACACACGTGGAAGAGGGATAGACCTCTATATCCATGCCACAGCACATATATACACAAAGAAATACACAATTGCACACAAAATAAAGAAAAATGTATAATAACGAAAGCCTCAGGGTCACCGAGGTAGAACTGACTTTTAGGACTGGGGAAAATACTCACTGGTAAAGTGCTTGCCACAAAAGCATGAGAACCTGAACTTGATCCCCAGAACACAGAAAGAGCTGGTGAAGGTGGATGAGATGTCTCGGTAGGTAAAAGTGTTTTATTATGAAACCTGAACTGTGGGTGGGTCTCCATCTCCAGCACGGTTGTTGTGCTCCAGCCATGCCAGAGAATGGAGGATGATCAAACAGGTCCTCAGGTGGCTCAGAGTGTGTGGGGGGGAGGAGCTCCTGGGATACTACTTTGGTCGGTAGTTCAGTTATTGAAGCCAAGGCAGGGGGTTATATAGGGAGGCCTTTCTGACCGTTACAGAAAGAGAAAGTTAAAGGTCGGATTTTGGGGCAAAGGCGGGAAGGTTGAAGGGCTGACGTGGAAGTTCAGGAACGAGGAAACAAAACCCAAAAGCCTGGTTCTGATCTGGAGTGGGGGAAAAGAAGATTTGTATCTACACTGGCTTCCTGGGGCTAGGTAATCACATCAGGAAGAGCAGGCCAGACACCCGCTGCCCCTTCAGGGTATCTGGGGTTGCTTGCCTTGCTCAATACCCAGACCTCCACATCTCCCCCATATATATGGGAGGTATATAAGGGCTCAGTAACAGGAGGAGCCAGGCCATGAGGGGATTGGCAAACCAGGGGGGACAATGGGTTTTAAGTTCATTCTTGAGTTTATGAAAGGTATAAGTGAGAGAATTTATAGTCTCTCAGTTAGCTATTTGTTCATTAACATTCTCCCTTTCAAGAGGTAACCCTAAAATCTTTTAGGAATTAGATAAGAGCTCCCAAATACTTTGGAAATATTTTGCCTTTGATATAAAGTAGGCTGTTAAAGGACATAAGGACAGTTTGTGTTCTTTGGGTCTTTTTACCCTAAACTGCCTAGCCAAATTCTACCTCCTATTCTCATCACACCACCCTCTGAAGAGGTCACCCTAATTGCCAATAGGGAATTGGGGCACTGACCGCTCTTGGCTGCTTCAGGATAAATAGGGACGTAGGTTGTGGCAATTGGGGTACCCCTTCAGTGAGTCTATCTAAAAGACCCCTGAATTGCATAACTGTTAGTTTTAGGGAGAAAAGAAAGTCCTTGACTGGCGCCTGGAATATGAGGTAAAATAGTCAGAACAGGGAAGAGTTCAAATGGCCAATTCAAAGTCCATTAGAATTGATTGCTTAAGGATTTTCAAAGGCTTCCATCTTTTGGGTTCCTCTTTGGTTTTGTTTTTGACTGCCAAGGCTGAACTTGAGAGTCTTGAAGTCAGGATTTGTTTTCAGGCACCTTGATAGCTGGAGTGGCTAGAATCAGGGTGAGTTCCCTCCCAAATGGCTTCTAGACAGGGAGAGAATAGAAATAATTTAATTTGGGAGTTAAAACAATGGTGGGCTTGCCTTTCTTGGCCACAGGTGTGCACTGCAGTCTTGAGGTAGGCCAAGAATTGAAGTCTTATATCTGAGTGGCATTTTCTTATTAAGAACAAAATCATTAGTGAGAAATTGTGTAAATAACATCTTATATAAACTTCAACCTAATGTCTGGGAAGTGTAATTCCTTGTATTCTTAAAGAAGCATACTAATCACTTTAAATTTTTGGTTATACTTTCCTTTTGGGTGTTTAAAATCACATAATTTGGCCAAAATAAACCAACTTAATTTTACTCTTAAGGGCAGTTGAGTATCTGTTCCACAGGGGGATCACATGGGCTTGAGAGGAGCCCCTGGCTCCATAGGCCTTTGTTTTACCAGTTCCATCTATGTGAAGATAAGTCAGAAGTTCTTGCTAGACCATAGCTTCACTCAGAAGCATCAAGGAAACGTTTTCCTGTGCTGACTTTCCTCTTTGCAGACTGGACACTGGCTTGAGTCCTTCTAATGGGGTCTCCGTGACCTCCCTGAACAGGAGGACAGGTGACACATCACAGTTTGGGGGACATTTTGAGAGATGCCCCAGAGTCCCCTGGAACTTAGTTGACCTTGGAGGGCAAGAGACAAAAAAATTGTCCCTGTAAGTCCCTCTGACCAGATTACTACAGGCCTCTAAATATGGTTGTTAGACACCAAAGAAGGTTAGTTCCACCAATACTGAACTATTAATTACTGTCTGTCATGTAGCTAAAGCTTGGGCAAAAGCCAAACATTTTTTAATAAGGCTTGACTAGACATGTATTTTGTTCCTTAAAGTATGGGGCCGAACTATTACATTAGAAGCTTTAAGACCACTTAGACATTATTTATCTAATGCTTCCTATAATATGAAATATAAACTCAGATCTTTAATCACTTGTATAGACTTCTTTATCCAAAACCCTTTTTAATAAAACATATATTTTTTCACCTTCTCATTTTCTTTTCTTAAGATCATGAGACATAATAACACTAAGAAAATTCTTTTCCTGAGTGTACTAAGCAATGTTTCTTCCCTTTCTAAGGCTCTTAGTATCAAACCAATGTTTGATTATATTAAAGATCACCCTGGGGAATGAATGACTTTAATCATACAGATGGGTGAAGTATTACCAACAGGTATAGAGGTGACCTGAGAGTAGATGCACTGTAAAGTCTTTAGCATGGATATTGACTTTTTTATAATCTTATGGGTCAAATCTTTTCTTTTAGCCTTCCCCAAATTTCCTCCCCAAATGCAGGAGACCATTTGTGATTAGAAGAAAATTACATTCAGCTGGCTGGGATGAGTGGCTGGATACTCAGGTGAGGGTCCAGTGACCCTGCTTACTCCTCCTTCAGTGGAAAAATACATCTGTTACCAAACCCAACTGTGATGAACTTCTGTAAGTAGGCACAGCTGAAGTCATGAGCATGGCAGTTACTTGACTCAGAGGAGTGCTGTGCAGGTTCATCTTAATAAAGAACGTGGAATGTAAATTCCACACATAAGATAATTAGTACATTGTACTTTATAAGTTCCAAGTAAAACCTTATAGAAAACATAAAAACCATTAAAATCTTTTTTAATTTATCTACTTTAGAGAGTTGGTCTACTAAAACCTTGCTTTAGGTCTTGAGTGTAGATACTAGATAGAAAGAAGCAATTGGTACATAGTAATACATTATCAAATTGAAGTTTAGAATCTCCAGTATAATCACCGGCTGAGGAATTTTAGACAGAGGGTGCTGTCTATCTTTTCCAAGGAATGTGAATTGCCCCCTTTACTATACATTTGCATGAGTCTGTGTTAGTGACCTTTTTATTGATTTGAGAAAATAGAGAATTTCATGAATTACTTTTGCTATACATCCTAAAATGAATAATCATAACGTTTATTGAAACTAGTTTATCCCTTAGTTAATCTCAATAGCACAATGGCTTTATTCAGAGGCTGTACTGTTCTCCTTTTCTCTTGTCACAGAGTCAGGGGGACACCCTGAAACTGGACAAAAGTCATTGCACAGGAGAGCTGTTAAGGTTAGTCATTATTAGCATAAATGAAAACACCTGTCTTTCTTATAACTTGTAGACATTTATCTAGGCATGTAAGTCTTTTTTATCTGCTGGGTCTTTCATCTAGAACAGGGTTCGATTAATTAAAACAGAATGTTTACTATTAAGAGATAATTTTACTTTAATATTTTTAACTTTATAAAGCCTTGGGTGCTTGGTGAGCAACCAAGATCAAGTAGGATGAGGCTGACAGAAGTTTTTTGCCTTAACATTCGCAGACCTGAGATCCTTTCTGGGTATACTCGAGGTGACCAGAGTTCATGAAAACTTATACCCATAATTAATTAGTTTGTCTATTCATGTTAACAACCATCTGAAAGATTTAATAAGTACTCTTTAAATATTTTAACACCTTTTTTAAAGTTATGACTTATTTGAACAAACACTTTTTCTTAACTAAACAGAAGGCAAGACTATTAGCTCACAGGGTACTTTCTTTTAAAGAGAGCTTTCAGTTTTTCTGGATCAGAAAAACCATATTATAATTACCATACAAAATTTGAACTAAATACCCGTAATAAGGAACATAGAAAACAATGATACCTAGAGGAACCTGAAAAGGGTTGATTAAAAAAAAATGTTTTTCTCCTTTAGTTCTAGGGTTAGCTATCATAAAACATCAGGTCACTGTGTACCTAGCTAGTCTTCAAGGCCTAGGGCTAGAAAAAATATTTTAAGTTCCCTTTAGAAACTGACAAATACATTATGCAAAATAATGTAAGATTTTAAATAGTTACTTTTAGAAATCAGCAAATATACCATATAAAGACGTTAAAATCCAAAACAGTTTCCTTTAAAAACAGATAAAGATGTTATATAAACAAATATCAGAATTTAAAATAGTTCCTTATAAAAACCAGTAAATGCATAAGACCAAGTAAAAATAGTCATTTTAAAAACCAGTAAATACCATACTAAAGTTAATTTTTAAATACTTTTCATTAGAAACAGTCCAAAATGATATTAAAATGCTGACATTGTCTTTCTTATTTGACATAGAAATGCATTAACCTTGTGACAAAAGACCGTTTGAGAATTGCTAGCTTTTCTATGATCCCATCAAAAATCTAAAAGGAAAACCAAAACAAAAACATAGGTTGCAATAGGATTAGGACATGTGATTAAATGCCTGTGGTCCAGGGAATTCCAAGATTATCATGATCTCCTGGAGTTCTATATAACCAACAAATTCCTGGGTGTGGCCATATTGAATTATGCCATGTGGCTGGATTAAGATAGTGGCGAGGTCAAGCAGGTCAACCCCATTTTGAAAATTTTTGTGCAAGGTGGAAGTCAAGTCATGTGACTGTCACCATATTGATGAAATTACACACATAAGATATGGAGACCAGACCACATGGTTTTCTCTCTCCTAGTAAGGGCACCAGCCAAGATCATGAAAAGCACATGGTATATAATAGAAACCTCTTTTTTACTTTTAAAAGGCACCCAGTTAAATGTTATATATAGCATGGTATATGACTCTCCTGTTCACTACAACTTAAAATCTTAGCTCTAGTTAGAAAGGCAGCTGTCTTGGGACCATAGTGACTGATTCCAAAGTTCAGGCCCTCTAACATGTCTTGTCCCCCATCCATGAAGAGAACTACGGTAGGGAAAAACTTTAAAGAAAGAAATAAGTTTTAAAACCTTTTTTTTTGGGGGGGGGTAGAAAGGTAATTACATTTTCAGATAACAAGCTAGATAAAGGCATTTAGAAAAGTTGGTCCGTATACATTTAAAAGTAGCGACATTTCGACATTTTCGGACTCATTCTGGCCCATAACTAAGCAAAACCAAAACAAATACAAACAAGTAACACAAGCTGGACTGTTGCCAAGTCACAGAGACAGGATCGGAGACAAGAACCAAAAACAGACACAAAAACTCTAGGCTACCCATTTTTACATATGTGTGGTGCTTACAGGTGACTGAGGTTTGAATCTCAGGTCAACCTAACTGTTCTTTTCCATACGAGTGTAGAGGAACCATGGTGGTGAAAAGCTGAAGGAACGGAATGTCTTTTAAACCATTTTTTTCTCTTAACTCTTAGAGGCAAGCTATTTACACCTTTAACCTGCCATGAGGCATAAAAATCTCTAACTAATGAAGCTCAGTCCCTCACATGCAGCTTGATGGAGCTGGTGCATTGCCAATCATAAAAAAGGGAGCTGGTGCATTGCCCATGATAGAAAAGAAGAGAATCTTGTAATACAGGAAGAACATTCCCTGGTCTGTGGGGGGGGGGTGGTGATTCAGTCCAGTATACACATGTAAGCCTCACAACAAATTTAAGAGACTAGCGACCACTAAGAGTCTTTAACTGGTTGTATCGTTACCAGATTTTTGATCAGAGAGAGTAAGATAGAAGATCGCTGCCTACACACAGTTGGGCATACAGGGTCAGTCAGAGGACATGTGGGCCTTCGGCTAACACCAGAGAGTAGCCCTGGCCATAAAGCTTCAATTATCCCATGACATAACCAGTCCCTCGCGAGGGCTCAGACCGGAGGAAAAAGACAGAAGTTAGAAAGACACCATGCCTGTCCTCTGAGTGGGATGGCGGGGCTGAAGCCGATGTCCCTCGTGGGGAGCATTCACCTTCTTCAGCACGTCCTGGAGTTCAATCGCCATTGTTGGTCTCTATACATTCATGCTGGGAGCCATTTGTGGGTGGGTCTCCATCTCCAGCACGGCTGTTGTGCTCCAGCCATGCCAGAGAATGGAAGATGATGGAACAGGTCCTCGGGTGGCTCAGAGTACGTTGGGAGGTGGAGCTCCCAGGATACTACTTTGGTGGATAGGTCGGTTATTAAAGCCAAGGCAGGGGTTTATATAGGGAGGCCTTTCTGACCTTTACAGAAAGCAGGACAGTTAAAGGTGGGGTTATGGGGTAAAGCCAGAAAGGTTGTAGGGCTGACGTGGAAGTTCAGGAACGAGGAGACAAAACCCAAGAACCTGGTTCTGATCTGGAGTGGGGAAAAAGAAGATTTGCATCTACACTGGCTTCCTGGGGCCTGGTTATCACATCAGACAGACCAGGACAGACACCTGCTGTCCCTTCAGGGTATCTGGGATTGCTTGCCTTGCTCAATACCCAGACCCCCACACCGAACAACCCCAGGAACCCATGGTAAAGGAGAGAGCAGACTCGGGAACAACATCCTCAGACTCCATGCTTCCTCCGGACCTCTTCCTACACGAAACATAGTTTGTTTCTAGTCCCATTGCCAGGAAGGCAGAGACCAGGCAGCCTAGCCTACCAATGAGTCCTAGTCCATTGACAGAACCTGTCCCCAGAAAGAAAGTGGAGGGCCCCTGAGGAATGAAGCCTGTGGTTGTCCACGGCCTCCACAGACATGTGCATCCATATTCAAGCACACACACACACGCACACACACACACACGTGCACACAAACACAGAAAATGATTATTAAAATATTTGTTGATTTATTTGGAGACAGGATCTCAAACATAGTCTAAAACTGAAGAGAAAGCCAAGGCTGACCTTGAATTTCTGATCTTCCTGCCTCCATATCCTGACTGCTGGATTACATACATGTACTATTCATGACTAGTTACTGAAATTCTGGAGAATGAACCCAGATCTTCCTGCAAGCACTGTACAAACCAAATTATAGGCTGGGGATCCTGAAAAAGTATGATTTCACCATTTGTAGCATAGCTGATAAAGTTTGTAAATATGTCTCAGTTGGCATTCTCTTACTCTAACCAAGTTTTTGTAGGAAACAATTTCAAAAAAGGAAATGATTATTTATTTTGGCCTACAGTTTTGGAGGTTTCACACCATTCAGCTGGCTTTGATTCTGAGTAGAACAAGACATGCAGATTGGCTGGGCTTGAGTGCTAAGCCAATACTACTCTACCATGTAGTGGCTTCAAGGTAGGTGGGGAGACAAAGGAAGAGAAATAAATGAGGTGGGTCCTAACACTGCCTTGAAGGGCATGTCCCCAATGTCTTCACTGCCTTTAACCAGGCCCGACCTCTTAAAGTCCCCACCACCTACAGATAGAGCCACAGGCTGAGAACAGGCTTTTAACACAAAATCCTTTAGAACATACTCAACATGCAAACTACAGCATACCGTCCCCTACACTTTTTCTACCATTTACATTATCTTCATCTGCAGAACACTCAAACTTCCGGTTCTGTCCACTCCACCTAGATGTCTGCTGCATCAGGGAAGGGGCTGAGTGTGCATTCCAATTTCAAAGCAGCGCTTATTCAAGCTTCTTGGTTCTGTTAGGACTCCTAGACCAAGGAAACTTTGCCTTAAAGCAACCACTTATGAACTTTCAGGCAGTGAGTCTCCACAACGGCCATAAGCCCTTCCCCAGCCTCTCAAGTCAACGGAAACTTTCAGCCCAGAAGAGCAGTGCTGCTTCCTCCATTTGCTCCCTGTCCGCTCCTGTCTACCAGGACCATGACTGCCGTGTTAAGAGACTGATTCCTCTCTCGCTTCTTCCAGTTCTAAATTATTCTAAATAAGGCTGACTGTAGGTTTCAAAGAGTGAATGGGCTCTACCTTATTGGTAAGAGCATATAAGGAAATGAAAACGAGATAAAGGAAAGAAGTACAGGAGGGGAAGTGTCCTGTTGAGTCTGAAGGCCAGCCAAGTGTGGTGCAGACCTCGAATCCCAGCACTGGAGGTGGAGCTTGACACCTGATACAGGAGAATATCCAGCTCCAGGCCAGCCTGGGCTACAAGTGAAACTGGTAAGACGACGTTAAAAAAAAAAAAAAAAAAAAAAAAACAAGCTGTTCATTGGTGTGCATTTCTAAGCCCAGTAGTGGGAGGCTAGGAAGGCAGGAGGACAGCGGAATCTGAGCAATTGCACTGTACAAAGTGAGCCCTGCAAGTCCACAGTGTAGAAAGTAAGCCCTGCAAGTCCGTACTGTACAAAGTGAGCCTTCCCCCGACCAAATCAGTACCGACAAACAAGCTGAAAATCGGTAACGTGTGGCTCCTAGGCAGTGCCAGCTTCTGCCACTTTTGATTTGTAATTGTTGAAATAACACCCCTCCTCCCCCAGCAATGTGCAGTCAAACGTAGGGCTGGCCAGGCATGCGGGCACACACTTTCAATCGCAGCACATGGGAGGCAGAAGCCGAAAGATACCTGTGAGTTCAAGGCCAACCTGGTCTACATAGCAAGTTTCAGGTGAGCTGTGACAACAGACAGTTCCTGTCTCTAAAACACAAGACAGGAGAAAACTTTCGTCATCTCTCATAATTTTGTAGAGAAAAACTGATAAACTAACACATCTTCATATGCCCTTTTTTTTTTCTTAAAATCAGAGCTTTAACAGCGCTTAATTTTTTTTAAATAAAGAACCTTAAAATAGTGTCCCGGAACCACTTACAAGACTATTTCAAACTTTTCTCCTTCCCTCCATTTCTCCCATCCCCTCTCCTCAATGAAGTGGATCAGTGGAAAGAGCACTGACTTCAATACCACGTGTCGTGGACTCAATGTGAGTGGGCTGGTAACTGAGAAGCCAGTGACCCTCCCCAAGTTACTTCTCTCTTCTGATTCTTCATCCTTCACACTATCTTTGGGGCTAATTAGAGGATTAAATGAATTTGGCATAGCCCCACAAACAAAGCATGCACACACAACAAATCTGCCTGCAACAGCAGCAATGAGCTGTGCAGAGACTGCAGTTAACTATCTCTCAGCTGTAGTCAGACGGAGCTGGATAGACATGGAAGGGCTTAGGTGACCCTCAAAGGAAGGGATCCCTTGGATGGGACAGGGGCAGGGACCTACCTGTATAATAAATGTGTGTTTACCTCCTAATAATTCTGGAGTATCTCTTTGAACAGCTGAGGCTTCTATGAATTACTAAACTACCAAATGTATTGAAATAAATTTCTTAGGTTTTTGATTACAAATGGAGGGCCTCTTGTGACACATGTTTACACAGTAAGTGTAGCTTCTCTGCATGCTGGCATTTCTCGGTTTCCTGGTATCTTAAATAAAACATTCACACTAAAGGAGGGATTTGTAGGTGTTGGAGAGATGGGTTACAGGTTACATTTGTACACTACTCTTGCAGAGAACCTGAGCTCAGCTTCTAGCACCCACTTTAAGTGGCTCTGGACAGTACAACTCCAGCTCAAGGTAATTCCAATGTCTCTGGCCTCCATGCGTACCTGGACTGAAGTGTAAATACCAACCACAGATATATACACACTGATAATCAAATAATTTCTTTTTTAAAAAAGAATATATATTATTGCTTGATTTGAGACAGGGCCTCCTTATGTAGTCCAGGTTAGCTTCAAACATAAACATCCTGTTTTATCCTCCCAATTTCTGGGATTGCTGATATGTGACATGACACACAACACTAAATTATGTGCTTTGAGACAGAGTCTCACTTTAGTACAGGCTGGCCACAAATTACTAAGTGCTGAAATTAGGGATTCACTAACATGCCACATGCTAAATTTATTTTGTATTGATATACAAAACTGTACATTTTGTTGGGCTTTTTGTTTGGTTTTCTTTTTTTGATACAGAGATTCCCTATACCCATAGCCGGCTGGAACTCACTAGTAGAACAGGCTGGCCTCCACCTCACACAGACTCGCCTGCCACTGCTTTCACAGTGCTGAGATTAAACTTGGGTGCCATCATGACTGGCAGAACTGCACTTTAAAAATTTGTTTGATTTACTTTCATTTTATGTGTATGAGTGTTTGCCTGCATGTATGTAAGTGCACCCATGTTGTGCAATGCCCACGTAGGTCAGAAGAGGGTGACTTAACCTCTAGGACAAATGGTTGTTGGCTGCCATGTGGGTGCTGGGACCTGGGTCACCTGCAAGAGCAGCTAGTGTTCTTAACTGCTGGGCCATTTCTGAAACCCCTGAGATTCGTAAATTTTTATCACACAAAATGTAGAGTTTTAATTCTTATTTTGTGATTTTCTGTTTATTTTTAACTTACTTTTATTTTTTTGTTAGTTTATGTGTGAATAGTTGGGTTTCTTCCTGTGGGCTCAGAAAGCAACTTGGGGGAGGTGGTTCTTTCCTTCCATCGTGTGGATTCCTAAGACTAAAATCAGGTTGTCAGGCTTCGTGGCAAGGACCTTTACCCACTGAGTCATCTGGCTGGCCTTGTTTTACTTTTGAAACAATCCTTACCATGTGCCCTGGTTGGCCTTGAACTCCCAACCTTCCTACACCTGCTTCCTAACTGCTGAGATCACATGGGTCAGTCACCATGCCCAGTGTGATATTTGATTTAGACCCACCTTGGATTAGAAACACCTTTGTTATTTCATTGATCCCAGGATCTTGTGCACCCTGTTGCATACATACTCTGATAACTCTGACCTACAGCCTTAGCCCCATAAACTTTAAATTAATATACATGGGACAGGGAGATGGCTCAATTGGTAAAGCAAGATCCCCATAATTCATGAAAAAAACAAAGGCAGGCATCAAGGCAAGTGCTTCTCCTCCCAGCACTGGGGAGGTGGAGATAGGCAGATCCCTGGAGGGTGTTGGACAGCCATCCTAACACTTTGTGAGCTGCAGCTCAGTGAGCAATCCTGTCTCAAAAAAGGAAAACAAAAAACAAAAAACGTTGATCACAGCAAGGAATGGCACCTCAGGTTGTCCCCTAACCTCCACTCACAGGAACGTGCATATGTCTGCATGTGTACACACACAAACAAACGTATGTGCACCTATACACATAAACATGCACACATACATGTTAACTTAAATTTTGACTCTATATTATGATTTTATATGAATTAAGTAAGTTTACAAAACAACAAAATGTTATCATCACGATCAAAATTAAAGTCCTCACGATGCAGCCAACAGGAGACACACAGGAGGAATGTCAAATCCGTGGTAAAGCACCTACCTAGGGCGCCCAAATGTCTGACTTCCACCCCAGCACCAGAGCCTGGGAGGCATAATCTCAACTGCTCATAACTCCAGCTTCAGGGGATTTGAGTCCTCAGGCTTCCACACCAAAGCATCTGTTTAAGTCTGAGACCAGTCTTGCCTACATTGTGAGTTCCAGGCCAGTCAGGGCTGTCTACTGAGACACCCAATTGGGAGAAAAAGGCCACATACAGAATATGATCACAACTATGTGACATTCTGAAAAAGATAAAACAGTGGGTACAATAAAAGGATCCATGGTGCCAGGGGCCGAGAGAGGAATGAACAGACAGAGCTGGGAAGGCTGAGGACAGTGGAAATGAGCTGCACAGTAGTATAATGGTGGCTATGAGTCATTATTTATATTTCTAAAGCACAGTCTGTTTGGCCTCAAGAATGAATTCAATGTAAACTATGAACAGTAGGTTACAATCTGGCCTCATCAATTGTGGCATAAACCAACCTGGAGGGGGGTGTTGAGAAGGCAGAAGTCTCCACAGGGGTGAGGGGAGAGTATGTGGGAAACTGTGAACTTAAAATGCCCTGAAAACTTAAAAGTTTCTAGCTAATTAGCACACAGAAATATTTTAAACACTCAAAACTTCACTCCTGTGGAGTTCCTGTTTAGCTAGTCTCTAAACTTGGTTTTACCATTATGCATCAATCACAGCTTAGTATCCGCATGAACACCTCTTCAAAAAAAAAAAAAAAACACCAGCAAAATAATGGGCTAGACCATTTGCAGTGAGGGTCGGGTCTCTGGGCTGGGAGGTCTAAAATGAACACTACAAACTAGGGCTTCCAAATGCTTCCTTTTACTGCGTCCACACTAGTTAAAGCTCGGGAACAGAACACTTACCATCATGCCATGGTATATATCACCTCCTGCTGCAGGGGGAAGCTCTAATCACCAAGGGGCGCTTACAAAGTGCAGGACACACCAGTCTCCAGTGGGAAATGCGGCCATGAGCCCAAATACAGACATTGTGGTCAAACAGTGTGGCTCAGGTTCCTGCTCACGACCACTCTGCCCCTGGACCAGGCCAGTTCCCAACGTGGCAGCAGGACCAGCCCTCTGCCTGCCCCGGACTCCTCCCAGCGCCTCCCATCCCTCGGCTCCTCCAACCCGGCTGTCCTGCTCCGAGGGCCACAGGAAGCCACGTCCAGAGTACTGATCTCCCGGCCTAAACCTAGGGCTCCTGATCAGGTCCAGAGGACGCCACTGCCACCCCTGGCCAGACTGTCCCAGGCTCCGGATGGAGTCCGTGCCCCGCGCCCCGCACCCCACACCCAATCTTACCCTGAGCGTCCACTTGCCGCGCCTGGCACCTCTTTCCCCCACTACCCGTCAATCCCCGGCCTCCACACAGTGCAGCCAGGTCACACCCACTAGGTCTGGACCCCGTCCTCAACCTCGGGCACTAGTGATTACCTAGTATCCTTCTATTCCAGCACTGGTGGCCTCCTCACTGCTCGATTGTGACATCATTAAAACTCATGATGTCACAATGCTTGTATCACAATGGTTCGTAGATGTCATAATACGCCATTTTGATGTCATAATCATCATGATGTCACAATGATGCTTTTCTAGGTGTTCCGAGATGTCATAATGCTCGATTGTGATGTCATTTATTCTCTTGAAGCCACAATGATACTTTTATAGTGTTTACGATATGTCATAATGCTCCATTGTGAAGTCATCAATCCTTATCATGTCACAATGCTTGCATCACAATGTTTCCTAAATGTCATAGTGCTCCATTTTCACATCATTAATCATCATGTTGTCACACTGTTTGCATCACAATGATTAGATGATGTCATAATGCTCCATTGTGACGTCATGAATACTTATGATGTAACATTGCTTGCATCACAGTGGTTTGATGATTTCATAATGCTCCATTGTGAAGTCATTAATCCTCATGATGTCACGGTGCTCACATCACAATGGTTCAATGATGTCATAATGCTCCATTGTGATGTCATACTCCTCATAATGTCACAATGCTTGCATCACAATGGTTGGTAGGTGACATAATGCCCCACTGTGACGTAATCCTCATGATGTCACAATTCTTGAATCACAGTGGTTCGTCGATGTCGTAATGCTCCCTTGTGCCGTCATTAATGCTTATGATGTCACAATGCTTGCATCACCATGGTTCGATTATGATGTCATAATCACCATGTTGTCATAATGCTGCTTTTATAGCTCTTCTGAGATGTCATAATGCTCCATTGTGAACTCATTAGTCCACATGATGTCACAATGCTTGCATCACAATGGTTCGATGATGTCATAATGATCCATTGTGAACTCATTAATCCTCATGATGTTACAATGCTCACATCACACTTGTTCATAGCTGACATAATGCTCCATTATGCAGTCATAAAGCCATGATGTCACAATGATGCTTTTATAGCTTTTCTGAGATTTCATTATTCTCCATTGTGATGCCATTTATCCTCATGAAGCCACAATGATACTTTTATAGTGTTTCTGAGATGTCATTATGCCATTATGAAGTCATTAATCCTCATGATGTCACAATGCTTGCATCACAAAGGTTCGTCGATGTCATAATGCTCCATTGTGACGTCATTAATTCTCATAATGGCACAATGATACTTTTCTAGTGCTTTCGAAATGTCATAAAACTCCCTTGTGAAGTCATTAATCCTCATGATGTCACAATGCTTGCATCACAATGGTCCATAGATGTGATAATACTCCATTGTGACGCCATTAATTCTCATAATGGCACAATGAAACTTTTACAGTGTTTCCAAGGTGTCATAATGCTTCACTGTGACGTTGTAATCATCATGGTGTCAGAATGCATGCATCACAATAGTTCTATGTCATAATGCTCCATTGTGGAGTCATAATACTCACGATGTCACAATGCTCGCATCACAATGGTTCATAGATGGTATAATGCTCCTTTGTGACGTCATTAACCCTAATGATGGCACAGTGCTTGCATCACAAAGGTTCGATGATGTCATAATGCTCCATTGTGATGTCATTAATCCTAATGATGTCACACTGTTTGTATCACAATGGTTCGATGATGTTATAATTGTCCACTGTAACATCATAATCCTCAATATGTCACAATGATGCTATTAAAACTTTTCCGAGATCTCTTAATTCTCCATTGTGATGTCATTAATCCTAGTGATGTCACAGTGCTTGAATCACAGTGGTTTGATGATTTTATAATGCCCCATTGTGACTATATTATCCTCATGATGTCACAATGCTTGCATCATAATGGATTGTTGATGTCATAATGTTCCATTGTGATGTCATTAATTCTCATAATGGCACAATGATACTTTTATAGTGTTTCCGAAATGACATAAAGCTCCATTGTTAAGTCATTAATCCTCATGATGTCTCAGTGCTTTCATCACAATGGTCCGTAGATGTCATAATTTGCCATTTTGACGTCACAATCCTCCTGATGTCACAATGCTTGCATCACAATGGTTCGTAGATGTCATAATGCAACATTGTGACATCATTAATTCTCATGAAGTCACAATTATAATTTTATAGTGTTTCCGAGATGTCATAATGCTCCTTTGTGAAGTCATTAATCCTCATGATGTCACAATGCTTGCACCACAATGGATCGATGATGTCATAATGCTCCATTGTGACGTCATTAATCCTAATGGCATCGCAGTACTTGCATCACAATGGTTGAATGATGTCATAATGCTCTACTGTCACCTCATAATCCTCATGATGTCACAATTCTTGCACCACAATGATTGATTCGTAGCTGTCATAATACTCCATTGTGAAGTCATAAAGCCATGATGTCACAATGACGCTTTTATAGCTTTTCTGAGATGTTATAATTCTCCATTGTGACGCCATTTATCCTCATGAAGCCACAATGATACTTTTATATTGTTTCCAAGGTGTCCTAGTGCTCCACTGTGACATCATAATCATCATGGTGTCACAATGCATGCATCACAATGTTTCGGTGTCATAATGCTCCATTTTAAAGTCATAAAGCCATGATGTCACAATGTTGCTTTTATAACTTTTTTGAGATGTCATAATTCTCCATTGTGATGCCATTAATCCTCATGAAGCCACAATGATGCTTTTATACCTTTTCTGAGATGTCATAATGCTTCATTGTGAAGTAACTAATCATCATGATGTCACAGTGCTTGCATCACAATGGTTCAGTGATATCATAATTCGCCATTGTGACGCCATAACCCTCATGATATCACAATGCTTGCATCATAATGGTTCGTAGATGTCATAATACTCCATTGTGAACTCATTAATCCTCATGATGTCACAATGCTTGCATCATCAAGGTACGTAAGTGTTGTAATGCTCCATTGTGATGTCATAATCCTCATGATGTCACAATGCTTGCATCACAATGGTTTGTAGATGTCATAATGATCCATTTTGATGTCATAACACTCAGGATGTCACAATGTTGCTATTAAAGTTTTTCCGAGATCTCATAATGCTCTATTGTGACCTCATCAATCCTAATGTTGTTACAGTGCTTGTATCACAGTGGTTCAATGATGTGATAATGCTCCATTGTGACGTCATTAATTATCATAATGGCACAATGATACTTTTATAGTGTTTCTGAAATGTCATAAAACTCCCTTGTGAAGTCATTAATCCTCATGATGTCACAATGCTTGCATCACAAATGTTCGTAGATGTCATAATGCTCCATTGTGAAGTCAAAATCGCCATAATGTTACAAGGATGCTTTTATACATTTTTTGAGATGTCATAATGCTCCATTGTGACGTCATTTATCCTCATGAAGTCACAATGATATATTTATAGTGTTTCCGACATGTCATAATGCTCCATTGTGAAGTAATTAATCCTCATGATATCACAGTGCTTGCATCACAAAGGTTCAATGATATCACAATTCACCATTGTGAACTCATTAATTCTCATGATGTCACAATGTTTGCATCACAATGGTTCATAAATGTCATAATGCTCCATTGTGTTGTCATAATCCTCATGATGTCACAATGATGCTTTTATAGCTTTTCCAAGATGACATAATGCTCCATTGTGACGTCATTAATTCTCCTGATGTCACAATACTTGCATCACAATGGTTCGTAAAGGTCATAATCCTCCATTGTGACATCATAATCCTCAGGGTGTCACAATGATGTTACTAAAGCTTTTATGAGATGTCTTAATTCTCCATTGTGACATCATTAATCCTAATGATGTCACAGTGCTTGAATCACAGTGGTTCGATGATTTTGTAATGCCCCATTGTGACTTTATTATCCTCATGATGTCACAATGCTTGCATCATAATGGATTGTTGATGTCATAATGTTCCGTTGTGACATCATTAATTCTCATAATGGCACAATGATACTTTTATAGTGTTTCCAAAATGACATAAAGCTCCATTGTTAAGTCATTAATCCTGATCATGTCACAATGCTTGCATCACAATGGTTCCTAGATGTCATAATGCTCTATTGTGGCATCACAATCCTCATCATATCACAATGCTTGCATCACAACGGTTGGTAGATATCATAGTGCTCCATTGTGACGTCATTAATTCTAATGATGTAACAGTGTTTGCATCACAATGGTTCAATGATGTCATAATGCACCATTGTGATGTCATAATCCTCAGGATGTCACAATCCTTGCAGCTCAATGGTTCGATTATGTCGTAATGCTCCATTGTGAGGTTATAATCCTCATGATTTCAAAATGCTTGCATCACAATGATTCATAGATGTCATAATATTACATTGTGATGTCATAATTGTCCTGATTTCACAATGAAGCTTTTAAAGCTTTACCAAGATGATATTATGCTCCTTTGTGACGTCGTTTTTCCTCATGAAGCCACAATGACACTTTTATAGTGTTTCCGAGGTTTCATAATGCTCTACTGTGAAGTCATTAATCCTCACGATGTCACAGTACTTCCAACACAATGGTCCGATGATGTCCTAGTGCTCCATTGTGACGATATAATCCTCATGATGTCACAATGCTTGCATGACAATGCTTCTTAGATGTCATAATGCTCCATCATGACGTCATAAATGTCATGATGTTAGTATGATGCTTTTATACCTTTTCCGAGATGTCATAATGTTCCATTGTGAAGTCATTAATCCTCATGATGTCACAGTCCTTGCATCACAATGGTTCATCGATGTCATAATGCTCCATTGTGACATCATTAATTCTCATAATGGCACAATGATACTTTTATAGTGATGATACTTTTATAGTGTTTCCAAAATGTCATAAAGCTCCATTTTGAAGTCTCATTAATCCTCATCCTGTCACAATTGTTGCATCACGATGGTTCTTTGATGTCAAAATGCTCCATTGTGACGTCATTGTCATCATGATGTCACAATGATTCTTTTATAGTGTTTCCAAGATGATATAATGCTCCATTGTGATGTCATATTCCTCATGATGTCACAATGATGGTTTTATAGCTTTTCTGAAATGTCAAAATGCTCCATTGTGATGTCATTTATCCTTATGAAGCCAGAATAATATTTTTATAATGTTTCCGAGTTGTCATAATGCTCCATTGTGACGTCATAATACTCCTGATTTCCCAATGCTTGCAATGGTTCGATGACATCATAATGCTCCATTATGATGTCATAATTGTCATGATGTCACAATGATGCTTTTATAGTTTTTCCGAGATGTCATAATGCTCCCATCATGGAGAAGGAAGTTCTGCAAGAAGCTCAGTCCGAGGCTGGAGAACCATTAGCAATTGATAGCTGCTAGGAGAGGGAGAACCAGTTTTCAATAAGAATGTGATGTTGTTTAGGTTAATCACATGTCAGTTGGACCTATACCCAGAAGTAATTGAGAAAAACAGCTTAAAATGTTTCCCGTAAAAAATGAGATAAGATTGGGGCTGGAGAGATGGCTCAGTGATTAAGAGCACTGACTAGTCTTGCAAAGGGCCTGAATTTGATTCCCAGCACCCACATGGCAGCTAACAACCATCCATAACACCAAATCCAGTGGATTACAGGCCGTCTTATGACCTCCAGGCATTGCACAACAAGGGTGCACTTACACACATCAAGACAATATACTCACACAAAAAAGGAAAATAATAAATCCAGTAGTGGGCATGGATCTGAAAGGAAATGGGGTGGGGTCTGAATATAATTAAACTACATTGGGTGAAATTCACATAGAATCAATAAAATGTTAGTAAATAAAACTAAGAATATCAGCTAATTACAGTGTGGTTTTGATGTCAGGACATGAAACATGAATGTGAGCTGTTTCCATCCTAAGGGAAGCCAAGTTTTTATGTCATTAGTCCTACACAACATATGTTCATGTAATAAATCAAGAAGGCAGATAAAAACCTATAGATGTAAAAGAAGAAAAGGGTTTTGCTTGCATATAACTGTGTATTTTTAAGTTACCAAAGAATCTCCAAAACACAGAACTAAAAATTGAGTTTTATCAGATCCCAGATTGCAGGGCTGAAATCTGCAGTTGATGCAGGCATCAAATGCAGCAGTGATGAGAGAAGGAAGAGAGGGTGCAGCTCTATCTGTTCCTTTCCCAGATGAAGTACTTGTGAACTGATGCTCAAAATGTGTCTTTCTCTGGCAAATAAAAATGCTCCATATGAGTGCCGAAAAATGCCACACCCACGAGTTGGAACTCCATGTGTTAAGATGTCAGAGCACTTTAAAGTGATCTACAGGTACAACATAAGATCACCAAAACTGTAGCAGCTACTTCGTGACAACAAGATGATTCTAAAACATATGAGCGTGTGGACGGTGCACAATCAACAAAATAGTAAAGGAAACCAACAACTTCCTTTTCTGTGTTTAGCCTGCATCATAAGGCTTAGTAACTAATCTGTTGTCATGAAGGAAGCAATGTCAATGAATGAAATAAGAAGTTCAGAAATTAACCTGCTTAATGTGTGTGCTTCATTTTCAATTAAGTTGTGAATTTTTTACACTAATCTAGTAATCCTTGGGTAAATCTTGGATATCCACATAGAGAAAAATTAGGGAATTAGTTGGGATAAGGAGAAACTAAAACTCTTGCTCATGTTGGAATGGGAAAATGTTGAGGAGTGTTTTTTTTAAGTCAAATACACACTTACCATAAAGCAAAAATCTTTCCAGTCAGAGAATCTACCATAACAGAACACGAGTGGTACATTCAATCATAGACACATTCTTTTATTTTCATAGCTGTTTTATCCATATAACAGCAGCCTGGAAGTAACTTCGATGACAATGCTTTTTGTGTCAAGTATAATTATAACTATATAATTATAATTCATCAAATTAGACAGTTGAAATAGATACTGTTTAATGCATGAAGTTATATTTTAATAGAGCTCATTATTAAACTATACAATGCTGGCAATTGTGTTTGCATGGGTTTACAACCTGGTTTGGGCCTGATTAGCTGCATGCCTTACCCGTCACCTCTAACTCTGCCCCATCATTATATTTGGTTGGTGGAGGAAGATACATTTTTATGGTGCTTAGATTCTAGGCAGGGTTGTTTAAGAAGCTTCTGAATCACATTTCAGCACAAACCCACTCACTCCACTAAAATCCAGGTCAATTTAGCAGTTGGTTCCAAAAGTGCCACAACTGTATGTGTTAAACACATTTATAACAGACATGCTCAAGAATGAAACCATGCTTTATTTCCTCAGTGATCATTTATCTCTTGTGATCATTTTTATAATTGTGTCTATTCAGTTTCAGCTCCCAGAAATTTAATTTATTGTTGTTATTTTCTTTGTATGAAGGTTTGGCCTGTCTGTATGTAAGTGAAACCATGTCATACAAAGCCTTTAGAGACCAGAAGAGG
Source organism: Eospalax fontanierii (assembly GCA_035773235.1). NCBI lineage: Eukaryota > Metazoa > Chordata > Mammalia > Rodentia > Spalacidae > Eospalax > Eospalax fontanierii. The sequence continues at coordinate 79,293,904 of CM069535.1, read as the reverse complement.
GTGTCGGATCCTCTGGTGCTAGAGTGGTCAAATATTTTCATGGAGGCTAGGGTGGGTGAACTTCTCTGGCCTGGGTAGTTTGGTGGTCTGCCTTTCCAGAACTCACTGTGCCTGTTTGAAAGGCAACCCGAGCCATGTTCACTACTGTGTTCATTGTGTCTCTGAAGGAACCTGAGCCACGATCCCTCCGGGACCAAGCTACCCTCTGTCTCTCCACAGATTTCTCAAATATGTATGTTCTTCCCCAAATGTTCCTTCCTCTCCTTCACCAGTGTTACATTTTCCCTTTCCACTATCCTTTCTTTAGGAGGTTTTTCTGATTCTGTTGCTTAAATGTAGTTATACAGGCAAGTTTCTTTCACCTTAGATCTATTATGTAGTACTGAATCTTGTTTTTTAGTTTCCACAGAAGTAGAGATTCTGACTCTTAATCTTTGATAATTTTGGCAAGTTCCTATCTCATTGTCCATAACATTATATGCACTGACAAAATACTAATGGAAAGAATTGTTTCCATTGGGAAAGATGGACAGTCATAAATGTCATTATATACCATTACCATCAGCTATTAGTAAATAAGGATTGGTTAAACTATCACGTGAGACCCGAGAATGCAAACATAATGCTTACTTAGTGTGTAAAATTGAAGACATGCTGACAGTACCCATGATATTTCTGTTTTTGAATTTTATGTTCATTCTATTTTTGTTGTTGATTGGTAAGTAAAAAAAAGAGTGTTTATATTCAAACAAAAAATCCAAAAGTTCTCTACAAAGTTATATCAAACTAAAGGGAAATTTGCTTCCACATTTTATATATTAATATATTTGTCAATATATTATAATTAATAATATATATTTAATCAGCAGTTAGAAATATGATTTTATGCTAAGAGAGTATCAAAAATATGTATTTTAATTTCATGCCTCTGTGGAATGTTTTCTAAGAATGCAATAGGTGACTTGTGTTCCTAGAGATGTGATGTGCTCTGCAATTTGCGCCAGAGTCTGAATGTAAAGACATGTCCTAACTCACAGAGCATTGTTAGCAAGTTCTCAGAGCAAGCAAGTACTGCTATAGAATTGTATGGTAGAAGATTAAAAGTAAATGGAAAGCTTCCAAAGTCTACACACAAAACAATAACTGGCTTGGAGAGATAGTATAATACAAAGTAGAATCCTACGCTTAGAGCGTCAGTCTCTGGGTTTTGCACATAAGAGCTTTGGTAGTTTCCTCAAAAATGGAATGAGGAGACGAATGCAGTGATACACAGGATTTTGAAGCTGTTAGAGCAGTACTGATGGTTACATATCAGCACACAGCACAGAAGGAAAGGTTCAAAGTGTGGGATTCATAAACACTTCTTTGATAATTACATACACGTGCAGACATGGACGATACTATTGGGAAATCATGAAAGAGAAAACTTTCAATTAGGTTTGGGATTCGTGATTGAATGCATTATGAAACCCTATTTATATATGTGTTTGTTTTATTGTAATATATATGTTAGATTCATTGAATTATCTTTTAATTATAACTGGGGATAAATGCATTTTTAAAATAAGGGTAATTGGTTAATGAACAACTGAATCAGTTGCATAAAAATGTCTCACTTGAAGTCAAGGACTATGTTCACAGAAATGTGATTCTAGGTGATTTCTCCATTATGTAAAAATATAAGAACTTTACATACTTAGCTGGTACAATCTACTATACATCTAGGTCATATGGATAGGCTATTGTTCTTGTTATGTAAGGTGAGTAGCATGGTACTATACTGAAAACTACAGGCAAACACAATGGTGTTTGTCTACTGAAAAATACCTAGACATAGAAAAACTACATGGAAAATGGTCAGCTGCATAGAGATTGTTATATTTCAGGTCTCTATTTGTGTGAGAAAAGTACCAACCAGAACCATCTTGGGGAGAAAAAGATACATGTCTTCTTACAGCTTCTAAATCACAGTCCATTACTGAGGGACGACAGGATAGGAGCTCAAGGCAGAACCTAGCTTCAGGAATTGAAGCACAGATCATAGAGGGACAATGTTTACTGGCTTGTTCCTTTGAATTGTGTCCAGCCTGCTTTCTTATACAACCGGGGACCACCAGACCAGGGCTTGCACCACCCTCAGTTGCCTGGGCCCTTCCTTATCACTCAACAATCAAGAAAACTCCTGGCATGTTTGCCAACAAGCCAACTGATAGAGGAAGTTCCCCAGATGAGGATCCCTTCTCACTGGTGTGTCAGGTTGACAACTGAGGCTGTCAACTATAGAGTAAAGCCTGTAGTACTAAAAACTGTTCTGGGCAAGTCAGTGAGCACCAGTGAGTGGATGTGAAGGTCTTGGATGGTAGAATGCACACCTCAGACCTGCACACTTTTTTTGTGTGTTTATAAGAAACTTTTTTTAAGTAATACATTACCCTTAGTTTACTGAAATAGTATACTTTCAACTTTAAAATTATTGACTTTTAAAACACAAACATATTATGAGCTGTAGGAAGATATTTTTTATTTGCATCCTTATTCTATATAAGCTCCTTTTTTACTCTTAAACTTTGGATAAAAAAAAAATCTGTGAGGAACACATACATGAGCTTAGACCTACACATGATTAGGACCGTGAGCAGCACTGTCTATGCCTCTGCGTCTTTTCCTACCAGAAGGCCTTGCCTTTGTGGGACACAGTGCCTGTCTTCTGGGCACTTCCCCCCTGCACCTGCTCATGGCTCTTCTTACGTTAGCTAAAGCTTCACAAATATGCCCAGCATGATTTTCTTGGTTCAGTCCCTGTTTTACCACAGATGAAAAGCAGATAATGCAATTCCTCTGCATTTCGGCCAATTATGGGTCTCTGTAGTACCCTCCCTTTGCTTCCAGAAGAAACTTCTTTGATGAGGAGTAGAAGAGATGCGTAGTGTCAGCACAGGCTATGCAAGCTGCCGAGAGAGAATGGTAACTCCCACCCATCTGTAAAACCTCTGAACCACAACAGTGACCAACGAGGTACGACTACCCCCAGGGTACATTAGTGGCATTTATATCTGGGACAGCCAACAGCTGTAATATTGGACATAAAGCCAAGTCAGTGTGAGGAAACTCATGCCTGGTGCTATAAACCTTGCTAACTCTCCATGACTGGAGAGGTCATGGAACAAAGCAGAGAAAGCTGCTACTGCCATTTTCCCACGTCAATATACTTTCCAACTCTTCTAAACACTTCTCCTTGTGCTCAGTTATATGTGTAGAAAGAGACAAACAAAGATCAGGACAACTGAGTAATATGTCAACACCTTCAGTTTCAGGCATTGTTTGTCTGGAGCACATGTAAAAGGGATAATGCAGATGTTTCTCCAGCTGCTGTCTGTTCTTCACTTCAAAACGTTGGTGCTCAGCTTACAATCTCTTCGTGAATGCAAATCATAAACAAGTATCTTGGTCAAATCACACACATTGTCAACCACTGTCTATGAGAAATGATGACATAGTATGGAATAATAATATTGATTGATTCTTAGAATTTCATATAATGCATTGTGATCATATTCAAACACCCTCCCACATCTCCTCTCAGATAAACCACATCCTTAGCCCTTCTCACTTCATGTCATTTATTACTATTTTGAAAGGTCCATCGAGTCTAATTTGTGTTTTCTTATTGCTCTTGGGTGTGGAGCCGTCCCCTGAATCCTGGTCACCCTACCTGGCCTCACACTCTTAAGGAAAACCAACTCTTCTCTCAGCCACCAATGTATCATCAACTAGGGCTGGAGCTTCATGCTTCCTTACCCCGTCGTTTTGGGTTTTTGTCTGGCTTAGACTTCTGTCTTGCCCATGCTGTCACAACTCCTGTGAATTCATATGCACATCTATGCTGTGTTATCCAGAAAACACTGGTTCTTTGGATTCATCCACCACTTGCATCTCCTATAATCTTGCCACCTCTCTTCCAAAATGATCCCAGTCCATGAAAGAATGTGATTTAAGATGAAATTTACACTCCCCTGATGACTAAAGGTGTTAAACTTAAAAATTATTGGAGAACTCTCTCTTTAGTACATAGTCCACTTTAAAAAATTTTTGGTACTTTGTGTATACTGGATACTAAAACTCTGTCAGATGCATATCTGGTGAAGTTCATTGTTTCCTATTTCATAGGCTGCCACTTCACTTATATGATATCACCCTTTCATGTAGAGAAGCTTTCAGTTTCAAGTGGTCCCATTGGTCAATTGTTCATGTTAATAGCTGCACTATTAACGTCATCTTAAAGGAGATTCTTTCTGGGGCTAGAGTGATGGCTAAGTAGAGTACCAGGTGGTCTTGCAAAGCACCCAGGTTTTGTTCCCTGCACCCACATATTGGGTGACAACTGTCCTTAATTCTAGTCCTAGGGGATATGACATCCCCTCTTCTAGCTTCTGTGGGTAGAAGTGTACACAAGCGGTGCACTTACATACATGCAGGTAAAACACTCATACATATAAAATAAAAGTACATTTAAAAAAGAAAGCCCTTTCCTGTGTCAGGAGATCCAGTAGATTTTTCACTTTCTCTTGTATCAGACTCATGGTATAAGTTTCTGTGCTGAGGTTCTTGATCCATTTGGATTTGAGTGTTGTTCATAGGTAAAGACGGGGATCTAGTTTCATTCTTCTACAACCCCTTATCCAGTTTGACAAACACCATTCGTTGAATATGTTCTCTTTCTTTCAATGCGTATTTTTGGCCCCTTTGTCAAAAATCAGGTGTCTGAAAGCGCATGAACTTAGACGTGTTTCCACAGTTCCATTCTACTGATCAATATGTCTGTTGTAATGCCAGAACCATGGTGATTTCATTACTATAGTGTAGCTCCACAATATAATTTGAAATCGTGGTGGTAATGCCTCGAGCATTTCTTTTATTGTTCATGATTGCTTTAGCTATACTGTTTTCTTTGGTGTGTGTGTGTTTTCATATAAAATTTGATAATATTTTTTCAATTTTGTGAAGAATTGTGTCGGAACTTTAATAGGATTATGTTAAATATCTAGATTGCTTTTGGTAGGATGGCCATTTTTCCAATACTGATCCTACAGATTCATGAGCATGGGAGGTCTTATTATCTTCTGGAATGTTTTTCAATTTCATTCTTCTTTGTCTGAAAAAAGTTTTTACACAATTTTTCACTTCCTTGGCTAGATTCATTCCAAGATACACACACACACACACACACACACACACACACACACACACACACGAGGCTATTGCGAATGGGATTGTTTTCCTGGTTTCCATCGCAGTATGTGTATTGTTAGTGTAGAGGAAGGCTACTATTAATTCATAACCTGCTACTTTGCTTAATGTGTTTTCAACTTCAGGATTTTCTAGTGCAGTCTTTGACGTATGGGCTCATGACACCTACAGCGAAGGATGCTTTGACTTTTCTCTCTCTAATTTCTGTTCCCTGCATCCCCTTTGCTTTTTTCCCCCGGCTGTTCCTAAAATTTCAAAACCCTGTCCTGAACAGGATGGGGAGATCTGTCTGCTCCTTACTTGCTGGAGAGACACACTGTTTGTATTTCGCTCATTGATTTGCATCCTCCCACACATGCTTTTATTGCTGATCATCCCACTGAAACACTGATGCTTTCCCCTAAATCTCACTTCAGTAGGGGAAATAGTCATGAGAATTTTTAAAGGGTCTTATATAAAGGAGACTTTTGTCTAGGTTATTGCTGTCACTGAGGAAAACACTGAGAAATTCCTATCCAAATTCCAGAATAAACTCAACATCTAAGACTACACCCAGAACTTTATGGGGCTTGGGATGATTTCATAAGGAGTATCTGAGAATCACAAGACACTCAGAAGTTCCTCTGTGACTTTGAAGGATCTATCAAGAATGAAGAGGTTGCAGAGTTAACAAAACTATGATTGAAATGGTATACAAGCTAACCGAGAGTGAGCATAAGTGTGGAACAGAGGACCCTTAGGGTGACTCCTGGGGGACCGATTGATAGGTAGGTGCTGTGACAAAAGGCTGAATGCGGAGCAAAGCAGGTTAAAGAAAATGAAATGAGATCAAGGGCACAGAAGGATTGCAAGAGCCTAAGGCCCAGAACATGTGCTGCTGAATACTGTCCTCTGGACATAACAGGGAATCTGCACACTTGAAATATCAGCACTATGGTTATGTAAATAAAACCTGTGTAATGACAGCCCCAGATGACATGCCAATGCGCACAGGGGAAATTTCACAAGGCCCCACCCCTAGATGATTAGCTACAGGCAATCAGTGGGTTCTAAGAGACAGAGAATCCCTGTTTTCCGGGATGAGCCCCTGAAAGGTTATATAATCCCAAGTATTTGTCCATAAACACATACACATAGAAGCAACACTAAATTGACTCAGTAGCTTTTATGCAGATACACACACACAAATACACACAAATACACACACACCAATACATACTACAGAGGAGAGTCATGAATCCAAGAGGGAGTAAGTGGGGAGCAGTTGGACTGGGGACTAGGGATGTGGAAACGGAAATTATATAAAAAACAATACTCGTATGAAATTGTCAAATAATTGAAAATGAAAAAAAGGCCTCTTGCATTACATTTATACATTTTCCATCCTAAATTGCTGTGAATGCATTCAAATGCAGGGATGGATGTTGATATGTTCATTCTGCTAATACAAAGTGCTTTCTAGGTCTGGCATCATTGCTTCAAACACAGGACCATGCCTGGGTCGGATTCCAGAATCCCAGTTAGTACTTTCTGCACTTCCAAGGCTGTGTTCCTGCCATGTGATTCTCAACAGTGCTGAATAGCCTTCAACTGAAAACTCATGAAAAAATATTTTCATCCCTAAAGCTCAAGAAGGCTGAGAAGCAAATTCCTCCTTCCATTAAGTTCCATCTGTAAATTCTCCAAGTTGACTGACCACCAGGGCAGTGCAGGTGGACGCCCCACCCTTCAGTGGAGACTGAGGCGCTGTGTTTTTAGCCATTTTCCAGGAAATGACCCTGCCTTGCAGAATAGAAGGCTGAACTTGCAGGACACCAGGCCTATATCCTTTCTCCCAGGCTCTGCAACTATGGTTTATAATCAGGACAATATGGCCAAGGGTCCTCAACTCCCATCATAATCACACTGCCTGTAGAGGTATTATAATCTTGGTCTCAGATGGTCCCAAGATACACATGCAAAAGGTTTGATCCTCAATATGATTGACAAGGTGAGAAGGGGGCAGAGCCTTTGGAAGTGTGTGGAAATGTTGGGATGTATTTAGCTCACTGAGTGTTATCTTTGAAGTCGGTGTGGGAATCTTCCTCTTTTTACTTATTTGCAATGAGGTGAGGAGTTTTGCTGTATCATAGCATCCCATCATGATGCTGCCTCACAGAGGGCCTCAAACATAACAAAACAGCAATAGATCATGAACTGAGCCCTCCAAATCCCTGTGACAATAAAATTTTTTTCTCTTTATAAGTTGAAGTACATTATACTGATGTCATATTTCTGAGTGGAATTGTTGCGTCCAAAAAGTTGTTTCCAGAAATGCTCCAAGGCCTGATATTTTCTCCCCTAGGACATTCACATGTCTTACTCTAATTCAACCATTAAGTGTTCCAGGGTTTCTTTTAAAAGTAACTTTTGGCTCTAATATTTGCCAATAGAGTATCATAGATGGTGATTTCATTGGTCATCTCTTCAAAGATTATTACATCACCCAAAGAACACATCTCTCTTATCTTAGATAAATGTTCAGTGAAGCATCAGTTGTTAAGTAGTACATTTTGTTGAAATGCGATTAGTCTTGTTCCGTTAATATTAGAGGTCTATGAAAAGAATCAACAATTTACACTAAGCCAAAGATACATCTGATTTACTATAGCTAGAGCCCTTCCTTGGGATTTTTTTCTTTTATAAAATCTTCAGGCATCTGTGTTTGAAAGAACATTAGAATATGTTTAATTATGCAAATTTAGCAAGTTTTGTACTTAGTCCAATCACTCATGTTCACAACAACATAAATATATAGACCTGTATGTTTCAAGTTGTTTTGTTTGCTTTATAAAAAATAATTATAGAAATTGTGGAACTCTGTAAGAGTCTTCATCTGTTGCCAAAAGAAGCTTTCCTGCTAAGTGGGGAATGGTATACTTGTCTATAAATATAAGGATTCATATTTAACATGCCATGCAAAATTACATTTCTCTAGGAATATGACAGAGGTAGATTATTCTCTAGAAATTATGAGCTCCCCAACCACATATATTTTGCTATGTTTACAGTGCCATACATGAGTTATCTCTCATTGAGAAGGCTGCAGATTACTATTGGGTGAGAGAGATTTGATCTTCTTTTAAGAGAGTGACTTTAGATAGGCTGAATAGACCCAGGAGATAAACTTGCACCAAGGGACATTTGGATACAAAGGCTTGACCAAACAAGCCTTAACATATATGACAGATTGGATGAAATCCATTGGGAGGTTATGGAAGGTGCATATGGAGTAGGAGGCCTAAATATGATTAAGATATATGAAATGCACCAAAGTCTTTTGAAAAGAACACATGTAAATTAGTGAATTAGGAAACAGTAAGGTAATTACAGTACAAAGGATATATAAATAGTTACTAACGATTTTTAAAAATCTAATTGCAACTAGGTTTTGAGAGAGATATAAAAAGAGAAAATAATTACAAATAAATAGAAAAGGAAAGAACCATACAATTAGAGATTGAAGGCCAAGGTTTAGAGAATAAGAGGTTGCAGTGTGTCCCTGGATAGGACTCCTATATTAAAACTCACCCACCTATGGCTCAGGGGCCATTGGGAAAGAGTGTGTGGAAAGATTGTAAGGACCAGGGTTGGAAACTGAACATAAGCAAACAGAGGCTTTCAGACCTTTGGGAACTTGCTCAACTGAACTTGCAACAATGGTGACAACATGCACAAGACCCATGCTGACTCAACCAGAAAGAAACCCAGGATAACTAGGGACATGGGCAACAGGCCCCAACCTTAGGCAAGGAAATATAGGCAACTGGCAACTGATTACTGCTCAGTGAGGGAGAGTAGATCTTCTTTAAGGAGTTACTCTGGACAGACTGACTAGACTCCAGTGGATGAACGTGCACAAATGGGTGACTGAATACAAATGCTTAACTGGCTAGGACTTAACGTATATGACAGAATGCATAAAATCCAGTACGGGGACATGGATGGGTTTTAAATTTTATTAAGATCTATTATATGAAATGCACAAAAACTCATAGAATGTACATTATAAAAAGAAATACAGTTTGAAAATATACCATCAACCATGTGCAGTTATAAATATGGGTATAAATTTTTTAGAAGTTGAAATCAATGTGACTATCCATAGACTACTGAAATTCTATAAAATGACTTAGCTTTCGTTTCTGAGTATAAATTTTTTATGACACAAATAAACAATTTATATGATTTTAAAATTAATAATGACACTGGGCATGGTGTCACATGTTTTCAATCCAAGCACAAAAGAAATTTAGGCAAGAGGATCAAGAGTTTAAAGCCAAACCTTAACTACATAGTGAATTCTACACTATATAGTGAAACTTTCCTCATAAAATAAATAAATAAAATAAAAGTAAATAAGTATACAACAGAATACACAATGAGACGAATGTTATATCAGTAGTAATCAATAGTATTTGGTGTAAGGATAAACATATTTAAAACCAAGAGATTTCTGTAATTGTGAAATGTGTATTACATTATATTAAGGGATTATTTCTTTGCAAACCTCATAGCTGTTGATAGGAAATAGCATCCCCCTGAAACTGCCTGGGACCAGGAACTGTGCAAGACAAATGGCCACCGCTAGATAGCGAAAGACAGTCATCTCCAACAACCACACTGCCAACCCAGATCCCTATTCTTGCTCGCCCGGCTTCCTCTGGAACTCCAGCTAGCAATCCGGAGAGGTAGGGGCACAGGGATGAGGGGTGCGTGTGTGTGGTGCTCGGTGCGAAGCAACAGCAGCGGGCTGTGTCCCCGCTGAACCCAGAGAAACCGGCTGGCCCAGATATTCAAGGGAGGGGCGGGTGCAACCAAAACCAAACCACCGCAGGACACCATGAAAGCTGAAAAGGAATCCCTCAAATTCTACCCTCTTGCATTGTTCGGGCCTGCGTGGCACGCATACCCCAACGGACAGCACAGGAGGCACCTAGAGGGCTGCAGCATGGCCTGGGGCGCCTGGTGGTGCGATGGCGGGGTCGCCGCTTATGGTCCCTGCTGGAGGATCGCCTGAAGCGCCGGCTGCAGGACCGGCTGGGGCACAGTATGGCAGGCCGGCTGCGGAGCAAGCCAGATCGCCGGTTGTGGCAGGGGCATCTCAATATCACCCGTTCTTTGCCAGGAACCTGCCCAGCTGTCCTCTGCAAGCTACAGGTGATGGGAGAGCCCCACCTCCTCTGTATCCTTTAACCTCCAGATACACCTCAAGGCAGCTCGCTACTGCACTTTTCTCCATAGCTTCTGAGAGGGACGTAGAAGCCTAGGAGCAGGTCTGGTGCCTTGTGCCAGGATGCCAGACTAGGGATGGTGCTGTCAAGTGTCTCTGCTGAGAGGTCACCGTGACTGGACACTGGGGCCAGCTAGGACCAGGCAGCATCACCTGGTCCTTTCAGGCACCCTGTCAGGCAGTCCTCTGCAAGCTACAGGCAACGGAGAGATCCGTCCCCAACTTTTCAACTTTTAAACTCCAGGTCCAGGTCAAGGAATCCCTCACCAGATCTTTGACCTCCGGTTTCTGTGGGGGAGGTGGTAGCCTCCAAGCAGATTTACGCCTTGTGCCAGAATTCCAGACTAGGCATGGCACTGTCAAGAGTCTCTGCTGATAGGACCAGGAGTGGCTGGCTTGAGGGTAGGGGCCTCTTAGCATCACCTGTTCTTTGCCAGAGACCTATCGGTCCTCTGCAAGGTACAGGTGATAGGAGAACCCACCTCCCCTGCAGCCTTTAACCTCCATTTCCAGATCAAGGCAGCCCCCACTGCACTTTGCTCACTAGTTTCTGAGAGGGATGTAGAAGCCTAGGAGCAGGTCTGTGCCTTGTGGCAGGATGTCAGACGAGGCATGGCGCTGTCAAGAGTCTATCCTTGGAGCACTACATGATGAGCCAGCAGGGATACCAGGTGGTGAACCGGGTGGAGCATTGCCTGGAGTACAGGTTTATTGACTATTATATTCCAGAAGAAAGGTGGGGCAGGAAGAGTGAGCCACAGCTCCCCATCAACCAGTATTCCATAGCTGTCTTCAGAGGGGAGCACACACACTCTTGTTAGTAAACCCTTACCTACTGCTCTGTAAGGAAACCCAAATTTATTCACTGTTTCCCCAGAATGTAGTTTGTAGAAATCCTCAGTTGGTTTTTTTGTAGCAACAGAGAGATGAGGAAAGCAGAACTTGTTCCTGCCTTCTAGAAGGAATTTTCCCTACACCTCTAAAGGATGCTAGGCAGAGAGACCAGTCACCTAACCTGGACTCAGTTGCCACAAAGGTTCAAAAATTCTCCCATGCTTGACAGGCATCTGGACTTCCGAATTGACACTGCTCCAGTACGTGGATGACCCTCTGTTAGCCGCCGCTGTTGACCCAGCCGCCTGCCTTCAAGACACCCCATTCCTGCTCCCATTGCTTTAGACCCCGGGGTACCGTATCACCCCAAGGAAAAAATGGAGACAAATTAATATTTAAACTTATCCAAATGTGCTTACTTACCCACAAATCGCTAGACTGTCACTGGCAGTGACATTTATTACCTCAGCCTAGCATAGGAAAATATGGGAACCAACTAAGTCAATTTTGTCTGCCTTGTTTGGAAAATCTTTTTATGTTACTTCTACATTAATGAATGTAGTTTCAATACAATTAGAAAATGAAGTCAGGTAGTGTTTTGTGAGACAAGACAAAGCCTAAATATCCCTATACGACACATAAAATTTTACTCACAAATATTTGTCAGAAATAAAATTCATTTTATTATACAAAATAATAATAAGTGCACTGGAAAGACTCTTTCATCCATTTTTCGCCAGTTGCCCTCAAAATATCACAACTTTTGCCCACATTGCCAGTATGAGTGGCAACAGGAAGCATAGTAATATACAGAATAGAATTAATATCATCTCCAAAGGTATTAGTGGTATGGGTTCAGTGAGATCCCTGTCAGCTGTAAGGTAAGAGGTATCTCCGAAATCCAGAGCAGGAGGAGGTTGGGATTTCACGTTCTCGCTTAAACCAGGAATCCTCTGCCTGGAAGAGATCAAGTGGGTGAATGAAAATTCACCTTTAATGAAAATTTGAAGTGTGTTAGTTTTCATTGACATCTTTACTATTTCCGTATAATTTGATCATAGGTGTGTTAGCGTCATTATCTTGCTTTCAGTTCATGTAATATTTGTGTGCTCAGTTTGATTTTAGCACTATAAGACACTGGCATTTAAAAAAGTGTGCCTCATTTCTGCTTGAGAAAATGCCCAGAGTTTTCAGGCCTCTGAGAAAGGGCCGTGTGTCATTTCACCTTATTTTCCACTGCTCGCTGCTGCCTGACACCTTCATTTGGTATAAATAGGAAGACATGAGCTGACACGGACACAGTTTGTCTTCTCTCACCCTGATGACCTAGATTTACATCCAACAGTCAGATTAGAGAATAGGACAATGTGGGGCTTCAGGAACTAAAGGGGTCTCTCCCTTTCTGAACTAAGTCATTCTTTCGCCATTGCCTTGCACAATTGTGCAGTCTGCTGGTCTCCTAGGATTTCAAACTGGTGAAGCTGAACTTTGAAACACATGAACAAAGTGACCACTGCACAGATGCCGAGTCAAGCTACTGAGTTGCAGGTAAGGATTCTGGAGAAGCCTTCTAAATTTCACACTCCTTATCCATGGCCTAAAGATAATCATAACTAGATATTACTATAGTCTATGGTTTATATGATGTCTTTATGTTAAATTATTGAGCAAAATACCGATCAGAAATAAAAAAAATATGACGATTTATCAAGGAAAATTCAGATATGATCTCTATGAATTGTATTTAGTATAATGAAGCCATTAAGTCATGTGCACTTCTAAGGCACAAGAATAAAGGGAGGTCCTGACGATAAGCATAGCATACTCAAATATAACTATTAGTTTCCAATTATAATACAATTTCAGTACCCATCAATAAGGACCATATAAATGAAGTACAAGAACAGGTTTTGCATTGCAGTCCAAGCCCACTATCTCATGCTTGGAAAGCACCCACCCCAATGTTAGGTGACATCTGCCACCCTGTAAACAAAGGTTCTTAAATCACCAACGCCTAAATTCTAATATTCAATACCATTTTCAAGAATGAATGTATAGTTCAAGCCATCTTAGTATACATTTATACAAGGCACCTTGAAAATGCTAAAATCTTTATCATAACAAACACCAAAAAGAGTTATAAATTGAAATATTTACAAAGGGAAGGTAGGTGAAGGCAAGATAGGCTGGAGAGATGGCTCAGCACTTAAGGGCACTACGTGCTCTTGCAGAGTTCTTGGATTCAATTCCCACCACCCACATGATGGCTAAGAACCATTCATAATTCCAGGTCTGGGGGATCCGGTGCCCTCTTCTGACCTGTACAGTCATTGCATGTCATGGGAGCACTTTCATACATGCAAGCAATACACACATACACACACAAAAAAAATAGCAAATAAAATATTTTGGGGACTAGTTAGATGACTTAGCAGTAAAGAGTGCTGGCTCCTTTTACAGAGGTACGGGGTGTGATTTCCAGCATGTGTAGGGTGGCTGACCACCATCACTACTTCCAGTTCCAGGGGAATCTGAAGCTCTCCTGACCTCTGTGGGTACTGCATGACAGGGGCGAACCTACATTCAGACAGGCAATATACTCATACACATAAATAATATAAAAGTAACAAATTAAATATTTTAATAATGCACATATGTGTTTCAGGTACAAGATGAACCCTCTGCACAGGTACCAACTATTCAAGCAATCACTGAAACATGGCTCAAAAGACATTGGATTCAATTCCTTAAGGGCAACTAGAAATCTTATTGCTAAAGCAATCTCTAGAATTTTTATGACTGATTTAGTTTACAGAAGCAACTAAGTGAATCATTTCTGAACCATATTTCTCTTCTGTGGGTGGGATTCCAAAGAGCTGTCTCCAAAGTAAATATTTGCATGAATGAAATGGAGAACAAAATATCAAGACTGGAATGCAAAGCTGAAAAACTGGATTACTCAGGCAAAGAAAACAACTTAGATTTGAAACACAGGAATGGAATATGCAGAGAATGGGAGACACCATGAAAAGACCAAAATCTATGCATCACGGGCATACAGAAAGGAAAAGAACCTCAGGTTATTCATAGAATAAAACTTCCCAAAATCAAGGGAAAAAATACCTATAGAGACAAAAGAAGCACACAGAAAGCCAATCAGACATGACGGAAGAGGAACTCTTCTGTGCTTATTGTAGAAAAGATTCAAAGTACAGAACAGTGAGAGAGAGAGAGAGAGTTCTGAAAGCTGCTAGAGAAAAACAACCTGTTACAAATAAAGGAAACCCCATCACAATTACAGCAGACTTTTCAGTGTAAACTATGAAAGACAAAAGAGCCTGGACCAAAGTATTCCCAATCCTAAATGACCTCAGATGCCAAGCCAGAATACTTTAAATCCCATCAAATGTGTTTATCATAGTGCCACGAGAAAGAAACATCTTCCATGAAATGAAGAGGCTGAAAAAATTTCACATCCAGTCATCCAGCCCGAGAGAGAATACTTTGTTTCGCTGTTAAGTCCTGCCTTGGCTAGGACTTCATTTGGTGACATACGGTAACTAATATTAATTTGGATACAAAATTTAATTATGACTAAAAGGAAGAACATTTGTGTTGGATTTCAAAATTTAAGGTCACTGTAATGATTTCATTAGGTGTCATAATTAAGTCCAATCTGGTTCTTTCTTTCCTAATGTTGTTGAGGTTAGATATTTCATGGTAAGTAGCTATCTGGTAATGGTTTGTCTGGGAGATCAGAAAATGGTGTACAACTTCTGTTTTCAAACTTATCAATCTGAGATTAAAGCGAAAAGAGGAATTCTGAAACAGAAAGGAAGCCTGTTAGTTACTTTTCTTGTTGCTATGGCCAACTGCCTGACAAAAAGTATTTGAGGGAAGGAGGCTTTATTTTGGCTCATGCTTTCTGAGAATTTTAGTCCATCATGGTGGGGAAGGCAAGCAAAGTGGCTTTGTGTGTGGCTCCAGGCTGTTGTTCCTCACTCACAGACAGCTGAAAATGAAACCAGAAGCAGATATGACTTTGAAGCTCCACCATTAGCAACCTTCTGCTAATGGGACCACATCACAGTCTCCTAAAACACTGCCTTTAGCTAGGAACCAAGTGTTCAGACACATGGGCTTATAAATTGTTTTCATTTTTAATGTTAAGATGCATTTATTCAAAGTGTGAATCAGAGAGCTGGTGAAATGGCTCTGTGATCAAAGCATATGCCACCAAGCCTGCTGACTTGATTTCTATCTCTGGGACCTATATGGTGGGATGAGAGAACTGATTTCAACAAACTGTCCTCTGACAATGACACTTCTGTCCTGGTGCACTCAAACTCTGTACTCCCCCAAAATATATGAATAAGATGCAATTTTAAAAATCTGTAAAACCAGCATAAAAATTCAATAGCTTATTGATGAAGATTCAATGTGTACTTTATGGGTCATCATTACATGATGGACTATACTTTGTGCAATGAAGGCTTTAAGATGCTTGCACCCTTAAGTTACAATAATGAGTAGGAAATATGACATTTTGAAGATATGCATAATCTACCTATATAAGATCTAAATATTGTTAAAGTAAATGTTATTATATATAGTATGTATGCAGTAAAGAAGATTCTTGCTGCTTGGGTGCTTACTCTCTGCCTGCTGCCTGCTAGCAAAGTGCACTAAAAATGTATGAAATACGCAATCCCTAAGCAAAAGTAAAAAAAAAATCAAATACTTGAGTTTATATGGGTGTGGTGCATGCTGTAAGTTCCTATGAGAAAAGTCCAGAGAACCTGTAAGACTGTTTCCTAATGGTCGTGTACCTCCTTGCAATCTCGGTCAGCGAAGAGACAAGGATAGAACTTGGGAAAGGGGCTGTGAGCCCCATCCTTGGCGGCAGAAATATTGGCAGCTGATTACTGCTGGGTGAGGGAAATCTGATCATCTTTAAGGGACAGACTGTACATAGGTAGACTAGAATCTAAGCTACAAACCCAAAATCTCTCAAGGGAGCATTTTTACCTCGTTATTAGACCTGCTCTTATCTTTTGTTGGAGGCCCAGCAACATCAGGACCAGGTGTCTTGGAGAACCTTCAGAGTAAAAGGACAATAATGGGTGGGTTTGGTTATTTCAACAACTCCGGTAAAAGGTTAGTCATCTGCATATTAACTGGCATTTCTGCATTTATATAATTAACAGTTGGGTTGTGTTTTAAAGCTTTGGTTAGCTCTGTAAGCTTTAACATTTCAATCTATGAACAGTCATGAAGACTCACTTGGAGTTCCATTTAAAGGAGCAACAGCTGGGGGAGAGAGTTCAGTAGATTAAATTGCTTGTTACACAAAAATCGGGAGCTGTGATTGATTTCTCAGTACCCACATAAAAAGCTGCATGAACCTGTAACCTCACTGCTGTGTCTGGCAGAGAAAGGAAAATCACTTGTTGGGTGTGCATCTAGCTCCAGGTTCAATGAGAGATCCTATCTCAAGTGAATAAAGTGGAGGGTGATAAAGTTACCTGGTATCATCCTTTGGCCTCTGTGCAAGCACACAGGATCCTACATCACACACACGAGAGAGAAAAAGAGAGAGACAGAGACAGAGAGACACACAGAGACAGAGATACAGAGATAGAGACACACAGAGAGAGAGAGATCCCATATTGACAGAGACTCAGAATGATTTATCTGCACAGACTGCCTCTCCTGAAGGCTGAACTGATAATCCTCTAATGGATTTGTTACCTGAATGGAAACACACTTATTTTCTAAAGGAAGCCAAAAGATTGAATACACCTTCTCCACTGCCTCTCTGTTTAAAAACAAAATGGTTCATGCCCCTCGATTACCTATACTTAGGTAAAGGCTAACTGGTCTACCTCTGAAAATTGATAAAGGAATAGCTGATACCATAAGCACATCCATGCTACAGAGAGGCCTTTCAAGGATTAAAAATTACATTAACATCTGCGTGTGTGTGTGTGTGTGTGTGTGTGTGTGTGTGTGTGTGTGTGTGTGATGAGAATAACCCATATCCTTTCTCCTCGGCTTCCTTCTTCTACGTTTTTTATCTCTAAAGGTCTCTCATTGGAACATGAGGCAAAGCAATTAATCTAGGCTGGTTTTCCAACAAGTCCTAGGGATAACCCTATTTCTGGCTCCCCAGTGATGGAGTGACAAACATGTGGAACAATGCCTGTATTTTTACTTGGATATTGAGTTTAAAATTAATATCTTATGCTTATGGAAAATACAATTTAATAACTGAACTACCTTCCCAACACCAGTTTCATACTTTTTAACAGACAGCTTGAAGTCGGTCATGTTGTTCAATTATATAGCGAAACAGCAACATTTTCAGAACACTTTTGAATTTCTGGTTGATATTCATATGCCTTTTCAGATACTTTTTACCATCCAGTGACCTCAATTTTACTATTACCTTTGTCAAACCAGTCAGAAAACCCAATATTTTCATCACTTCTCTAAATAAATCAATGTTGTTTCTCTTCAAACACCACCTTCCACTGGTAATTCATTCACATGCTCCACTGTGGAATAACTTGATAATTCAGAGTAGCTTCTCCCATGGGCCACATTCATGCAATCCCTCATCATATTCAAACACTCAGGGGCAGTAGGTGGATAATTAAGGAAGACTTACAGTCTTCGAACTAGAGAATGGAAGTTCAAGTACCAATTCTGCTTCTCACTGTATCCACATAAATTCTTAATATGTTTAAAGTGCAGGATCTGCAACAGAAAAACCATTTGATCAGGGTGTTAAATAGAAGTTGAAGTATACTATGTTAATTGATTAGTCTTTGACATCACTTAATATCCTGGAATTCTAAAAGCTTTTAATCTGTGTATAGGTGAAAATGAATATTTACATTTCACAACTTTTCCCATGAGAAAGATATGGGAAGAGGTTAGCTCACCACTAACACAACAGAACAACACACACATGCACACACACACACACACACACACACACACACAAACACATGAACACACACCTACAGTTGGAGGATGGCAATTCACAGGCCAAGGCATATGGCTACAGGAACTGCTGGTGTTATTATTTACACACTGAAGGCATGGCACTTCTGTTTCTCTCATCCTTCATTTCATTCATCCTCCCACACCCATGAAACACCACACCCACTTTTCTAAAACACCAGACTTTTCAATGAGTCCCAAGCTCCCTCCATGAGGGTGGGTGGTAGACCAGGGAAATGACTGCTCCCTAGAAACATCCCTCCGCCGGCACTTTCAAAAGTCACCACTATTGTGGTCGTACACTGTTTTTCAACATCCTACCCACAACTGTTGCATTGTTCATCAAGCATTTCTCTGTCCTTCTGAGTCCTTAGATCTCACATCAATGTATTCAGGGACAGAAGCCATGCATTGAAAATAGTGGATGGACATAAATAGATTCACAGCTCAGCTGAAAAGAACCAGATTTCTGTGTAATATTTTTACTCTTTGACTCTTTGGCTATGAAGATAGAGCAGGACTTGAATACATCTTAATGGCTCATCATCACAGATGACAGGCATCAGTGTTGGGCTTCCTATCTTGATATTATACAAATTGTGACATCTATTTCAATATTGATAAAATGATACCTGGCTGAGGCTTCGTCCATCACACTGTCACGATTCTCTGAAGATAATGGAAAAAGAGGTTCTGTAAGATTTCAACACAAATAGGACACCGGAAATTAAGGAGACTAGTAAGGACACCTGGTTCAGTCATTCAGTGCAGCATGAGACTCTGAGATAAGAAACACAAGTGTCTGGTTACTAGTGATTCTGGGGAGGCCATTCTCTTGACTACTCTAGATCAAAGACTCATATCCAGACAATGAATGCATTGCAAAGTCTTATTTCAATTCTCTGTATATTTGCAGTGAAGGAAAAGTGGAACAAGGAAATGATTCTGGCATTGATAACTGAAGGTATACCATTGTGCACAGTGAACATAGTTCAAAACCAATCTCACTCTCAGGCTGATTCATACTGGCATCCTCCCCAAAACTGCTAGAAATTGACACCACCAAAGAATTAACACATTGCTCTTTTTGAGTGCCTGGAGATTCATGATGTGGGGAGAATTCCAAGTATCCTCACGTGGAAAGACACAGAGAAGTTCCTCCAGCGGGGATGTTCAAATTGTCTAGATTTTAATGGAATTCCCTGATCCAAGGAAGCACCAGAGAAGCTGAACTCCATTCCTAGCATCCACACCGTGGCTGGC
The DNA here is from genome assembly GCA_035773235.1 of Eospalax fontanierii. Taxonomy (NCBI): domain Eukaryota; kingdom Metazoa; phylum Chordata; class Mammalia; order Rodentia; family Spalacidae; genus Eospalax; species Eospalax fontanierii. Next base: position 79,274,280 of record CM069535.1, on the reverse strand, counting down.
TCTGTGCAGCCCCTCATTCCAGCCCTTGGGGCTCAGGCTCCTCGTGCTTGCACTCACATGCACATTCCTATTGATTTACAGGGCAATTCCTTTTGGAAAAAAAAATCAAAAATTAAAGTTAAAAAAATGTGCAGGGTGTAGCCACAATGAACAGCTCTTGCTTAGAGTGCCAATTTGATTACTCAGGAAAGAAATCATGAAAATGATTAACTATCATGCATTATGTCAGAGAAAATGTGTTTTCAGAGAATTTGAGCTCTGTAACGATGACAAGAAAAATCCAATGCATGAAGAACAAAACCTGAAATCAAAAAAGATATTCTAGAGTTATGCTCCAATGATGTGCTTACAGTCCTGAAAACAACGGATGACCTTGGAAAGTCTTTATTTTCTTAGTTTGAAAGGATCATTTATTATAGTATATGCCTATGTGAGTACCCGTGTGTTTGTACATGTGACAAATACACACTTGTTCTTTAGAGAGGCCAAAGCACAGCATTGGAGACCCTACAATGAAGGTAAGAAGCGACGGTGAACCACACCCGGTGTGTTGACTATCTAACCTGCCATGATCTACAAGAATAGCAAGAGCTCCTGACTCTCAAGGCATCCTTCCAGGTGGCCCGAATGCTCTCCTTATTTCAAAAAGGCATGACGGATGGCAACGTCAAAAAGAAACCAACATTTGTCAGACAATATTGTTTCAGGCAACAGTTCAAAGACACAACTTCTAAAATCATTCTGAATTCCAAATGGGAATGAAAACAAGGAAAATAAGAAAGTATTGTATGCTCATGGTCTCCACATCGCCCCTTTGGGAGGTAAAGTCTTTTACTGGTTTGTATCAAGAGAAAGAGATGATCTTGAATAACCGCCATTTGTAATTCTTATCAGGACAGCTCTGGACAGTTTCTTCAAGTATGGTTTTGAGTCCTTCTGGGAAATTGCCTTCAATATGAAATAACTGAACAAGTGATCATCAATATTTATATGAAAAACATTAAGGAAACGCTCTGAATACTTTGTTATTTGGTGTTCACAAAGCCCTTTCCATTAGAAACTTGCAAACATCCGTGAATGTCTGCTTCATATGTACTTATGATTGCTAATCAACTTCCTTACAACTTCTAAATTCTTCTCATGGGGAAGAAATGGCAATAATTTAGACCCTGATTAAAACTATAAAGAGACACAGCTAAAAAGACACAGGCACACACATACAAACACAGATACACACCCACACTCTATTTCCTTCTCTGTGTGTTTATCAAAAACATGTGCATGTGCACATGTGCATGCATGTACACTCACTCACACTGGAAGGGAACGAAGGTTGTATTTCTTCCTTGAGCTGTGATTTGGTGGTAACAGTAACTGATGACCTTGGCCATATGCAGTGGAAGTGGTTAGTATTCATAATTGATTCCCACACTTATGCTTGTATAGCACCCTGACTCCTTCCCTGACATTTTCTCGGCACTTCATTGAGTCTTAGACTCTCTGCCAAGTGATGGGTCTGATCCACTGAAAAACTGATTCCTGCTTAGGCTGGCAATATTCTACAGGCTACCACACTCTTTTGACATTTCAAACTCTTTTGTTTTTCAACGATTCATTCCTGAGTGGCCTCTGAAACCTCAGCCTCGATGTTTCAATACTTAACAAACACCTCCATGTGAGCTTGATTTCGCGAGAATAGTGTGAATAATCATCCTTTGCTTTAGGTGTTCTTTTAATTTGTGGTAAAGGAACAATTTAAAAATGATCTACTAAATTTTGATTGGTGCCTTGGCTGAATGAATTAGATATGTCACAAGATACGCAAAGTTGGACACAAGAAATCTAAGTACAACCGCAAGATTTCTTCTCAACTAGAAGAAGGTTAAACAAGTTAAAGTCCATGGGTTTGACATGACTACTATTAGTTTCCCCTCTGACTCAATGCCTTAAGTGCCTGGAACTCAATACATGTATACAACTCTCTTGCATAGGTAGGGAGAGTCAGTTTGCATGAGTGTGTGTGACTAACAATAGGAGTTTTATCTCTCATTTCAGATGCCTGGAACTTTAGCAGTTAATAGCTGACAAGAAAAAAAGAGACATATGTGGGAACTTAACAACAAGCAATTTTTCCCTCTACAAATAAATTTCTATGAACCTTGCAATGACAAGACAGAGCAGGCACTCAGCACAGTATCAGGGACCTACGTCAGAGTCCGAGAAACATAGACTAGTGTTCTCTCTTTATAAACTTCCATCACTGACTGGTTGTATTTTCAGGGCTATGAATCTTAACTTGGTGAAGACTCCCAGGTGGTAGCATCATTATCAGATTCTAATACAAAGACAAAAGAGATGTTCTAACATCTACAGAATAATAATATCATGTGGAGAGCTGCGGATTGCCGCGCCTTAAAGATGGTGCCTGCTTCCGCCTTCCACCATCCCGAGGGTGAGTGCTCTCTGGAGTAAACAACTCCATATTTGGCTGTGGCTGAGATCTGGGCCTGCTTCTGCATATGTGCGCCTATCTGCTTTCACCACGTGGTAGTTTGGGGTTGGCTGGCAGGAGGGGATTTAAGTCTCTGGCGGGCTTTCCCCGGGGTCAGAAGATTGTTCAAGGTTCCTGAATGAACTGCATAAAGAAGAGTCCGGTGTTGCGTCTTCCTCGCTGGTCGACGTGGTCGTGACAAGTGGTGGCCCGTACGGGGAACTTCTTCAAAGGACTCAGAACTTTTTGCAGTCAGGGCAGTGCACTGGTAAGTCCTCAGGTAAAGTGGGGATCCGCAACAAAAGCGGTTACTTTGCTAAGTCCTCAGGTAAAGTGGGGATCCGCGACAAAAGCGGTTACTTTGCTCCCTCTGTAGACAAAGACGGGGCGGGGAGAGTTCGCGGGATAGCGAGCCGAAAGTAAAATAATGGGTTGAGCACATCGGTTTTTACATGATCCTTGCTATAGGAGTAGTCATTAGTTTTGTATTCTGGTACCTTATTTTTGCCTGTTTTTGTACAGAGTGTACAAAAGGTACCCAAAAATACATTACAGGAAATACTAGTTCTCACCCAATTTTTTTGGCTCTAAATGAGCTACTTCGTTCTAAGAATTTAAAGATTAAGAAAAGCACTTTGGAGAGATTCTTGGAGGACTGCGATACCATTGCACCTTGGTTCGCGATACTGGAAGCCTCACGATCCCTTCATGGGAAAAGCTAGGGAGAGATCTGGACTTTCCTGCCGATCAGGGAACTCTGAGAGGAGGAGTGCGACCTATTTGGAAACTAGTAAAGGGCTGCCTTGAGGACCAAAAGTGTAGTGAAGCAGCAGAGAATGGGCAGGCAGCTTTGGAAATGTTACAAGAGGAGAGATCTGAGCATGCGAGTAGCAGGAAAGATAGCAAAATGAAACAAAAGCTATATCCCGATCTCACAGAGTTTGAAGATTCAGAGTCTACAGACTCTGAAGGAGAGCTACACGCTCTCATAGAGCAGATGGAAAGGACAACTTCAAGAAAAGGAAAAAAGGAAAGAGAAAGGGAAAAGCCTGAAAGGGAAGGTTGTGGTGGGATTTCATCCTACAAAGTAATGCCATCTGCTCCTCCACCATACACGGAAGGGAGGGGCCACCACTCAGGCATTCCTTTTGCCCCAGGATCTGGAGAGAAGTGCGGGCAGAGCTGCAGGTAGAATGCCCAGTGTTTCAGGATCCACAGGGAAACAGATATGAGGAACCGCTAGGTTTTAAAGTGATTAAATCCCTGGCTGAGTCAGTGAGAACGTATGAGATTAATGCCTCCTTTACGGTGGCTCAGTTAGAAGCTCTGCAGAGACATTGCATGATGCCCGGTGACTGGGCAGGGCTAGCGCACGAGTGCCTAAGCCCTGGGCAGTATTTAGATTGGAGATCATTTTTAATTGAGTATGCCAATGAACAAGCTGCCGCTAATCAAGCCACAGGGCAGCCCGCTTGGGATAGAGACATGTTGTTAGGGCAGGGTCGATTTGCCAACCAACAGACTGGCTATCCAGTTCAGGTGTTTGAACAAATTAACCAAATTGCCATAAAAGCCTGGAAATCCTTGCCTAATAAAGGAGAAGTGAGTGGAAATCTTACAAAAATTTTACAAGGCCCGATGGAGTCTTTTTCAGATTTCGTTGCCCGCCTGGTGGAGGCTGCAGGAAGGGTATTTGGCAATCCAGACACTGCCATACCCCTGATTAAATAATTAGTATATGAGCAGTGCACCAAAGAATGCAGAGCAGCCATTACTCCTTATAAGAACAAAGGATTGGAAGCCTGGATGAAAGTGTGTAGGGAGTTAGGGGGTCCCTTGACCAATGGAGGTTTAGCTGCAGCGGTAGTCCAGTTGACTCAAAATAAAAGAGGAAGTTCTGGCACTTGCTTTAAGTGTGGCAAAATGGGGCATTTAAAGCGACAATACCCTGAAAGAGAAGGTGTAACCGATACTGGAGGAGGGCAGCGCCCCAAACAACCCGGATTATGTCCAAAATGCAAAAAAGGAAAACATTGGGTGAATGAATGTCGCTCTGTAAAAGATATCAATGGGCAGCCATTAATTAAGGATCACGGTGGTGCTCATTCAAAAAACGGCCAGCGGGGCCCTTGCCTTCAGGGCCCGCAAATATATGGGGCAATAGAGAATTGGAAAGAGGAACAGCATCAGGAGAGATGGCCGACCCTCCGTCACCCCAAAGACCAAGGAGAGCTACTGCAGGTTCAGCAGGATTGGACATCCGTTCCATCACCCAACTTGTACTGACTCCCCAAATGGAGGTCCATTTGTTAGAATCAGATTTTCAAGGACCTCTGGAGCCAGGTACAGTTGGACTTCTCTTAGTAAGATCTTCAACAGCCTTGAGAGGCCTTAGAGTTCACCCAGGAGTGATTGACCCAGACTATACTGGAGTGGTAAAAATTATGGTTGAGTCGCCTAAAGGCATTACAGCCATTTGTCCTGGAGACCACATAGCTCAGCTGATACTCTTGCCTAGTCTACATGAAAAATGTGCTGCACAAGACAAAGAGAGGGGGAAAAAGCGGTTTTGGATCTACTGGAAAAGATTTAACCTTTTTATCCTTGGATTTGGATCAGAGGCCAGTTTTAGAGCTGATTGTAGATGGTAAAAGGATCCTAGGGTTGCTAGATACAGGGGCAGATAGAAGTATTATTGCAAAAAAGGACTGGCCTGCAGGCTGGCTGTTACAAGCCTCATCTCAAACTTTACAAGGTTTAGGTTATGCAAAGGCTCTGGATATGAGTGCAAGACAGTTGCAGTGGAAGGATCAGGAAGGACACTCTGGAGTGTTGCAACCCTATGTGTTAGAACTTCCTATTTCCTTGTGGGAAAGGGATCTTTTAAAAGATATGGGGTTTAAGTTAAGCAATGAGTACTCCCCTATTTCTCAAAAAATTATGAAAGACATGGGATTTCATCCCAGCTTTGGAATGGGACGACAGCTACAAGGAAGAAAGAGTCCCATTCAAGTGCAACAAAGAAACCCTCAACAAGGCCTGGGTTTTTCCTAGGGGCCACTGAGGAAGGGATACCCATTACATGGAAAACAGAGGAGCCAGTATGGGTTCCTCAGTGGCCTATATCCTCTGAAAAGCTGAGTGCCGCAAAAGAACTTGTGGCAGAACAACTGTCTTTAGGACACATTAAACCATCAGTGTCACCTTGGAATACACCTATTTTTGTAATAAAGAAAAATTCTGGAAAGTGGCGACTATTGCATGATTTACGGGCCATTAACCAGCAGATGCAAGTCATGGGCCTGGTGCAAAGAGGTCTACCTTTGCTTTCATCCCTGCCTGTACATTGGCATGTTATTGTAATTGATATTAAGGATTGTTTCTTTTCCATTCCTCTATGAGAGAAAGATAGTAAAAGATTTGCCTTTACCGTTCCATCCTGTAATCATGAGGAGCCGGATAAAAGATTTGAGTGGGTGGTCCTGCCACAGGGCATGGCTAACAGTCCTACTGTGTGTCAGCTGTATGTAAGAGAAGCGATTGCTCCGGTAAGGAAAGAATTTCCGGATTTGAAAAGCATTCATTATATGGATGATATTTTATTGGCTGCAAAAGGGGAGCAGAGATTAGAGCAGGCTTATATTAAGTTAGTTAAATTACTTGAAAGGAAAGGATTGTTTGTTGCGCCCGAAAAAGTACAAAAGGAACAAATAGTCAATTATCTGGGTGCCAAGATTAAAGCCACACAAATTATTCCACAAAAATTGGAATTAAGAAAAGATAGATTAAAAACGCTAAATGATTTTCAAAAATTATTAGGGGATATAAATTGGATAAGAAGTTATTTTAAATTGCCAAATTATGAACTAAAACCCCTATATAATATTTTGAATGGTGATTCTGCCTTAGATTCCCCCAGGCAGTTGACTGTAGAGGCAAGAGAAGCCTTGCAAAAGGTGGAAAAAAGATTACAGAGTGCCTTTTTACGAAGGCACAGTGAAAGCCAAGCCATTATAATGTGTATTTTATCCACATATTGTCATCCTACAGGATTATTATGGCAAGAAGGGCCTTTGCTTTGGATTTATCCAAAAATATCCCCTGCAAAATCCATTGAACATTATCCCACTGCGGTGGCTAAATTAGCCTTGAATGGAATTCAACAGTGCTTACAATATTTTGGAGTTGCTCCACACATGATTGTGGTGCCTTATTCTAGTCATCAAGTTAAAGTTATTTGTGCCACAGTTGATGATTGGGCTATTTTGCAGTGTGGATTTGATGGAGAGATAGATAATCATTATCCAAAACATCCACTATTGGGGTTTTTTAAGGAACATCCTGTTATTTTCCCCAAGATGACATTATCCCAACCGATTGTGGGAGCTCCAAATGTTTTTACAGATGGATCCAAGACAGGATGTGGAGCCTATATGGTGGGAAAACAGGAGCCAGTGTTGCGGCAGTTTCAGCCCGGCTCCCCACAAGTAATTGAATTAAAAATAGTTTTAGAAGTATTTAGAAATTGTGCTTTTGCCTTTAATTTAATATCTGATTCAGCTTATGGGGTTAATGCTGTGAGAGTGTTGGAAGTAGCCGAACCAATTAGAACCACCAGTCCAGTTAACCAGCTTTTTCAGCAATTGCAGAAATTTATCTGGCAATGAGAGGCTTGCTTTTTCATTCAACATATTAGAGCTCATACAGGACTCCCAGGACCTTTAAGTGCAGGAAATGAGGAAGTTGATCGATGGACCAGAATGGAATGTATATTTTTGAGCTCTACCTTAGCAAAGGCAAGAGATTTTCATAAAAATTTTCATGTAAATGCCCGAGCCTTACAACAAAAATTTCACCTGTCTCAAGCAGATGCTCGACAGGTGGTGCTGGATTGTTCTCAATGTGTAACTTTTCACCATCCACCTAGTATTGGGGTTAACCCACGAGGTTTGCTCCCTTTAAAGGTTTGGCAGATGGATGTGACACATATTTCGGGGTTTGGAAACCAAAAATATGTTCATGTATCTGTGGATACTTGCTCAGGTATTCTACACGCTACACCATTGACAGGAGAAAAGGCACGCAATGTCATAACTCATTGCTTAGAGGCCTGAGCTGCATGGGGCAAGCCCCAGCAGCTGAAAACTGACAATGGACCAGCCTATATGGCTCGCAGTTTTACCTCTTTTTGCCAACAGATGGAGGTACAGCTTCTTCATGGGTTACCATACAATCCTCAAGGACAAGGCATTGTAGAACGTGCTCATCGCACATTAAAAGAATGTCTTCAAAAACAAAAAGGGGGAGTAGGCCACGGCCACACCCCAAAGGAGAGACTTTCCCTAGCCTTGTTTACTATAAATTTTTTGAATCTGGATGCTCAAGGCCACTCAGCAGCGGATAGACATCAGGACCATCATAGCCCTGCAAAAGGGATGGCTAAGTGGAAAGATGTATTAACGGGCCTCTGGCGTGGGCCTGACCCCGTGCTGACGTGGGCACAAGGATCCGTTTGTATCTTTCCACAGGACCAACAAGATCCAGTATGGGTACCTGAACGCCTGGTTAGAAGAATTCAGCATGAAGAATCTCTCAAAAGTCAGCATGACGATACTTCTGCTTCTAGCCCTGATGAGCCAACTAGGGAAAATGGAACCAAGATGGGGAATTCTGTCGGTGTTTCCAAAGCCAATGCCGAATTGGACACTTGATTTTGAAGACACCCTAAAAGAATTGCGATTGACTGTAGTGATTGTGAATTCTACTCAAGTGGATTCCTCCTTTGCATCGGGGCTGTCCTCCTGGCTGGCGACTGCTATGAACCATCTGAAAGAGTGGGCAGGAATGGGAGCGTTAGCAGGTCTCCTGATTATGGCCTTCCTGGTCTGCCTGTGGTGTATATGTAAGATTAGAGCCACACAAAAGCGGAATGCAGCTATCATCGTTCAGGCCTTTACAGCCATTGAAGCTGGGCAGTCTCCCCAAGCATGGCTATTTGCCATGAAGGAGTTATGAGGACGGGATGCGAGGCAAAGCACTGCATGAGGTTTTGCTTGCTTATGTTTGAGCATCGCCTCGGAAGATATGTCTGATTGCATGAAGGTGGTACCCTCAGCTCCTTCCCCTAGGAAAATAGGTACGGGATGGATTTGGGTCACTACAGGTGATGAGTCTGTGGGTGGATTCAGCATAATTATCCCACTCTTGTACACCAGGGATTGGACCTCTGTCTTCGCCCGTTTCTGAAAACACTTTTTATAAAAAAAAACAAACAAACAAAAAAAACAAAGGGGAAACTGTGGAGAGCTGCGGATTGCTGCGCCTTAAAGATGGCGCCTGCTTCCACCTTCCACCATCCCGAGGGTGAGTGCTCTCTGGAGTAAACAACTCCATATTTGGCTGTGGCTGAGATCTGGGCCTGCTTCCACATATGTGCACCTATCTGCTTTCACCACGTGGTAGTTTGGGGTTGGCTGGCAGGAGGGGATTTAAGTCTCTGGTGGGCTTTCCCCAGGGTCAGAAGATTGTTCAAGGTTCCTGAATAAACTGCTTAAAGAAGAGTCCAGTGTTGCGTCTTCCTTGCTGGTCGAGGTGGTCGTGACAATATCACACATCAGACAGAGACATCATCTAAAGGTTTGTTGGTGCCCAATCTATTGAGATACTTCTGGAGACTGCTGCAGAGGGAATGTTCATTTGTCAGCAGTCTATTCACTGACAACTCTTGCTTCCACTCCCGGTGTATTAAAAAGGCAAGGATAGCACAGAAGGTCAACATTACTACCCAAAAGTCAACTGTGCAGAAGGTCTATGATCTGATACGAATGATCTCAGATACTTAGAGGCATCCAAAAAAGAATCCTTCTACACCAGACAGAGGGTGTAGAAGTACTAATGAGCTGTTCCACTTGTTCATGTTGTTACTGAAATTGTTCCACCTAGTAAGAAAATCCCAAACACATGGGAGGAGGATGTCTGGTGAGTGCTTATGGCAGCATGGATCCAGACACACTCATAGATGCCTCAAAATTTTGGAAAGGGCATGGATGTTTAGCCTACCCATGATGCCTGTGGATAACACTTGGAGGCTCATCTCTGAGATCACAGAACTGGTCTTTGGAAAAAATCCTTTAAGGATTTCTGAAAAGGGGAGTGAATCAAGCAAGATTTCTCACATTTTAAAAATTTTTGAGTGGACATGATGAATCTAAGTATTGAATAAGCATTAAGGAAAGCAGTGGCAGAAATATAGGCTCCAGGTGTGGGCAGTTGCACATTTGAATATACAGTTATCAGGATGGTATGTAGAAGACCTGAATGTGCCTAATGAAGACTGAATTGTAGCTTGGAAGGAAAACCTGGAAACGAAGCTTCAGTCGACAGGACGACAAGGTTCCAGGAGATGAACTGCCACTGAGGGACAACTGAGTTCACAAACGTGGCCTAATAAGGCTTATCATATAGGACAGAAGGCATGAATTTCCCTGTCTGGCTAGGAAGAGTGACCATGGGATGGGGAGGAATGAAGAGTCAACTTTGCTAAGCATTAAAAATGGAGCAGATGGGAAGTGGTGGTACTGGCATTCCTGGAGAAGTGCTGAGGGTCTGTTAGGAGATGGGAAGGGACTCTGCCTAGGATTAATATACACTGTCAGAAATCTTCAGAGCATCAAGGCAATAGAAAGTAAACATTTTAAAAGAGAATTAAGAAACTATATTCCTGTCATTCACACTCGAATTTCTTCCCTCCTTTTAGAACTGAACTTTCCATAATTTGACTTATGGTAACACCATGGAAGGGACATATCCATAAGCATACTCACTCCTACCGGTCTCCAGCAACGTCTGACCATGGGGTTTCAGTGGAGGCACACGCAGAGATGCACTGAAATCTGAAAGAAGGGAATCGATTTCAGAATCATGTACAAACCATTTACACACGTGCTGAATGACTGATCTTATGACTTCCGAGTTTAACAGACATTAGAAAATGACGAAGGAATTTCATTTGTTCTTCAGTCGATAAGTAAGATTGCTAACTGCTTTCACAACAAAATTTCCTCATGCCAAAGATATGGGAGGAGTTTGCCCATCCACTAACACAACAGAAGAAAACACTCTCTCACACACACGAACACATACATACACACACACACACACACACACAAACAGAGGGAGGAAGGGGATTCACAGGCCAGGCATGTGGCTACAGGAACTGTTGGTTGTATTATTTACACACTCAATGGCATGGGGTTTCTGTTTTATTCATCCTCCATTTCATCCATCCTCCCACACCCATCAAACACAACATCCACTTCTCTGAAACACCACAGACATTTCATTGAGTCCCAGGCTCCCTCCATGAGGGTGGGTGATAGACCAGGGAAATGATTGCTCCCTAGAACATCCCTCTGCCAGCACTATCACAAGTCACCACAAGTGTGGTCCTATACTGTTTTTCAAAATCCTACTCCCAGATGTTTTTTTGCTCATCAAGCATTTCTGTGTACTGCTGAGTCCTTAGACCTCACAGCCATGTGTTTAAAGAGAGAAGTCATGCATTGAAAATACTGGATGGATATAAATGCATAGCTGAGCTGAAAAGAACCAGTTTTCTGTCTAATATTTACAATCTCTGACTCTTTGACTATGAAGATACAGCAAGTCTGGAGTCCATCTTAATGGCTCATCATCACAGATGACACTCATCAAGGTCGGGCTTCCTATGTTGACATTCTGCAAATTGTGTCATCTATTTCAAAGTTGATAAAATTGTACCTGCCAGAGTTCACATCTATCATACTGTCACAACTGTCTGAAGATAAAGGAAAAAGAGATTTTGTAAGAACTGGACAAAAAATAGAACATAGGAAATTAGTGCGAATAGCAAGAGACATCAGGTTTATTCATTCACACTTGAATTTCTTTCCTCTTTTTCCAACTAATACTTTCATATTTGACTTATGGTAGCACCATTTACAGTATGTATCAGTAAGAATGCTTACTTGCACCTGTCTTGAACCACTTCTGATCAAGTGGTTTAGGTGGTGACACACAAGGAGATGTACTGAAACATGAAAGAACAGAATCAAGATCATATCCATACCCAAGGAATTTATCACACTCTCTCAAAAACTGGTCTAATGAATCCCTATTTCAACTGAGATAAAAAAGTGATGAAGGAGTTTAATTTGTTCTTCAGTAGATAAATAGGATTTTTTCACTGTGTTCACAACAATTTTTTCTCATGTGAAAAAATAGGGAAGAGGTTATCCCTTGTATAATAACACACACACACACACACACACACACACACACATACAGAAATACACAATTACACAGGATGGGCAGAGCATTGTATTTCCTCCGCAGGCTGTCATTCAGTGGCTGAAGTAACTGATGACCCTGTACATATGCAGTGAATGCCGTTAGTATTCCTAATTGATTCCCCACACTTATGCCTGTATAGCACTCTGTCCCCTTCCTGGACACTTTCTTGGCACTTCATTGAGTGTTAGACTCCCTGCAAGTTATATGTCTGATCCACCAAAAAACTGATTCCTGCCCAGGCTGACAACATTCTCACAGGCTCCCACACTGATATGAGATTTCAAACTCTTTTGCTTTTAAAAGATTCATTCCTGAGTGGCCTCTGAAACCTCAACCTTGTTGTTTCAACATTTAACACATCTCAATGTGTGTTTGATTCTGTGAGAACAGTATGAATAATCATGATTTCTTTTAGCTCTGTTCTTTTAAATTGCAGTGAAGGAGGATCTTCAAAATGATCTACTAAATTCTGATTGGTGTATTGGATAAAAGAATTAGATATGTCAAAGAATACACCAAAGTTGGACCCAAGAAACTACAGGGGCATGCTTTCCACTACTGATATTAATACATGCCCTAAAAACTTCTAAATGAGGAGAATGTTCAACAAGTTAAGGACTGTGTGGTTGACATGACTACTATTAGTTCTCCACCCACTCAATGCCTGAAGTGCCCGGAACTCCATGCCTGTATACACCTCTCTTGTGCAGGGAGGGAGAGTCACTTTGCATGAGTGTGTAACTAACAATAGAAGTTTCATCTCTCATTTCAGAGGCCTGGAACTGTAGCAGTTAATAACTGACAGGAAAAAGAGATGTATGTGGGAACTTAACATAAAGCAATGTTTCCCTCTACAAATATATTTCTTTGAACCTTGAAAACGACAAGACAGAGCATGGATTCAGCACAGATTCAGGGGCATAGGTCAGAGTCCGAGAAACATGGGCTGGTGTTCTATATTTGTAAACTTCCATCACTGCTTGTATTTTCAGGTCTATGAACCTTACCTGGGTGAAGACTCCATGGTCATATCATCATCCTCGGATTCTAATATAAAAGCAAAAGGTATGTTCTAAGAACTACAGAATAATGATATCACACATTAGACAGAGACATCAACTAAAGGTTTGTTGGTACATAATCTGTTGAAATACTTCTGGAGACTTCTGCAGAGGGAATGTTCCTTTGTGAGAAATCTATTCACTGACAACTCTTGCTTCCACTCTTGGTGTATTAAAAAAGAAAGGATAGTGCAGAAGTTAAACATCACTACCCAAAAGTCAACTGTGCAGAAGGACCATGATCTGAAACAAATGATCTCAGATCGTTAGAGAATGGGGTCCGAAAAAGAATCCTATCAGACAGATGGTGTAGAAATACTAAGATGCTGTTCCAGTTGTTCATGCTGTTATTGAAATTATTCTGCTTAGGAAGAAAATCTCAAACACATGGGAGGAGGGGATGTCTGGTGACCATATATGGCAGCATGGATCCAGACATGCTCATAGACTCAACAAAATCTTGGAAAGGGCACAGATTGTCAGTCTGAAAAAAATGCCTGTGGATAACACATGAAAGTACATCTCTGAGAGCACAGAGTGGACCTTTGGAAGCAATCCCTGAAGGATTTTTGAAAAGGGGATGGTATCAAGCAAGATTTCCCACACTGTAAAAACTCTTTGCATTGACGTGGATGAATAAGTACTGAGGAAGCATAAAGAAAGCGGTGGCCGAAATGTAGGATCCAGAGGTGGGGGGTGAGACACAGTAGGGGAGTTGCATATTTGAATGTGCAGTGATCGGGATCACAAGACCTAAGTGTGCCCAATTCAGATTAAACCATAACATGGAAGGAAGACCAGGGCACCAAGCATCAGCCCTAGACAGGATGACCAGGCTCCAGAGGATGAACTTGCACAAATGTGACTTAATAAGCCTTATCAAAGAGGGCAGAAGAGTGACCATGAGGTGGCATGCAAAGAAGATAGGATGTTTGATATGAAACATAAACATAGGCAACTATGCTGAACAGTAAAAATTGTGCACAAAGGGTCTACTGGTGCTGGCGTTCCTGCAGAAGTGCTGACGATCTGGTATTAGATGGGGAAGGGACTTTGCATAGAATTAATATACACTGTCAGAAATCTTCAGAGCATCAAGACAATAGAAAGTAGAAATTTAAAAAGAGAATTAAGAAATGGTATTCCTGCCATTCACACTTGAATTTCTTCCCTCATTATTGAACTAAAACTTCCATAGTTTGACATGTTAGCACCATGTGAGGTATGTATCAATAACAATACTTACTTCCACCAGTCTCCAGCAACTTCCGACCAGGTGTGTTAGGTGGAGGCACACAAGGAAATGCACTGAAAAATGAAAGAATAGAATCAACATGATATTCATGCCCAAAGCATTTACCACACTTTCTCAATGACTGACATTAAGTACTCCTATTTCAACTGACATTAAAATGTGACGAAGGAGTTTAATTTCTTCTGCAGTAGATAAACAGGATTTTTCACTGTGTTCACAACAAAATTTCTCATGTGATAAAAATTGGAAGAGGTTATCTCATGCATAACAATACACACACACACACAATTACACAGGACAAGCAGAGCATTATATTTCTTCCTCAAACTGTATTAAGATGGCAGCAGTAACTGGAGACCTTGAACATATGCAGTGAATGCTGTTAGTATTCCTAGCTGATTTCCTACACATATGCCTGTATAGAATTTTAACTCCTTCCCTGACATGGTCTCGGCGCTTCATTGAGTCTTAGACTCTCTGCCAAGTGAAAGGTCTGAAATTGATTCCTGCTCAGGCTGGCAACATTCCCACAGGTGACCACACTGTTTGGAGATTTCAAACTCTTTTGCTTTTCAATGATTCATTCCTGTGTGGCCTCTAAAACCTCAAACTTGTTGTTTCAATACCTAACAAGTATCTCCTTAGGAGCTGGATTCCGTGAGAATAGTATGAATAATCATCATTCATTTTTGCTCTGTTCTTTTAATTTTCCATAAAGGAGCAATTTCAAAATGATCTACTAAGGTTTGATTGATGAGTTAGGTATTTCAAAGGATACGGTAAAGTTGGACACAAGAAACTATAAGGGCATGCTTTCCAGTACTGATATTAATGCCTTCCCTAAAAACTTCTAAACCAGGAAAATGTGCAACAAATTAAGGACTGTGGGGTTGACACAAATACTATTAGTTCCCCAACCCACTCAATGCCTGAAGTGCTCGGAACTCCTTGTGTGTAAACACCTCTCTTGCCCAAGGTGGAAGAGTCATTTTGCATGAGTGTGTGACTAACAATAGGAATTTCATCTCTCATTTCAGAGGCCTGGAACGTTAGCAGTTAAAGGTTGACAAGAAAAATAAACATACATGGGAACTTTAAAAAAAAGCAATGTTTCCCTCTACAAATAAGTTTCTTTGAACCTTGACAGTGACAAGGCAGCTGGCATTCAGCCCAGTATCAGGGACCTAGGTCAGAGTCTGAGAAAGGTGGACTAGTGTTCTTTATAAACTTCCATCATTGCTTGTATTTTCATGTCTATGGACCTTATCTGGGTGAAGACTCCTGGGTGGTAGCATCATCCTCGGAGTCTAATATAAAGACAAAAGATTTGTTCTAACAACTGGAGAATAATAATATCACACATTAGACAGAGACATTGATTAAAAGTTTGTTGGTACCCAATCTGTTGAGATACTTCTGGAGACTTCTGCAGAGGGAATGTTCCTTTTTGAGCAGTGTATTCACTGACAACTCTTGTTTCCACTCTCAGTGTATTAGAACAACAAGGATGACATGGAAGTTAAACATTAAGAGTCAAATTCTACTGTGCGGAGTGATCATGATCTGAAATGAATGATCTCAGATGGTCGGAGAGTGGGTTCTGAAAAAGAATTCTTATCAGATGGATGGTGTCCAAATACTAAGACACTGCTCCAGCTGTTCATGCTGTTACTGAAATTGTTCCGCTTAGGAGTAAAATCCTAAACACATGGGAGGAGGATGTCTGGTGACCACATATGGCAGCTTGGATCCAGACACACTTATGGATGCCACAAAATCTTGGAAAGGGCACGGATGATTAGTGTGCCCACAATGCCTGTGCATAACACTTGCAGGCTCATCTCTGACAGCACAGACCTGGCGTCTGAAAGCAGTCCCTAAAGGATTTTTGAAAAGGTGAGGGAATCAAGAAAGATTTCTCACATCTTAAAAACTCTTTGAGAGGACCTAGATGAATGTAAGTATTGAGTAAGCTTTAAGGAAAGTGCTGGCAAAAATATAGGATCTGGAGGTGGTGGGTGAGACACAGTTGGACAGTTGCACATTTAAATATACAGTGACCAAGATGGCGCACACAAGACCTGAGTGCCTAATTCAGACTAAACAGTAGCATGGAAGGAAGATGTTGGCACTAAGCTTCAGCCCTAGACAGGATGACCAGGCTCCTGGTGATGAACTTGCACTTAGGAATTTCGGGGTTCCCAAACGTGACCTAATAAGCCTCATCATATTGGACTGAAGACATGAATTACCCTGCTGGGCAAGAAGGGTGACCATAAGGTGGGGTGGAAAGAAGATAGGATGCTTGGTACGAAACACAAACATAGTCAGCTATGCTAAACATTATAAATGGAACAGACAGGGAATAGTGTTGCTGGCATTCTGGGAGAAGTGCTCAGGATCTCGTCGGAGATGGAGAAGAGGCTTTGCGTAGAATTAATATGCACTGTCTAAAATCTTCAGAGGATCAGGAAAATAGTAAATATTTTAAAAGAGAATTAAAAAATGATAATCCTGCCATTCACACTTGAATTTCCTACGTCATTTTCAAACTAAATCTTCCATAATTTGACTTATGGTAGCACCATAGAAGGTACATATCAGTAACAATACTTACTCCCACTGGTCTCCACTAATGTCTGACCAGGTGGTTTAGGAGGAGGCACATGAGAAGATGCACTGAAACATGAAAGAACAGAATCGATTTCAGAACCATGTACAAACTGTTTACCACATGCTCTCAATGACTAGTCTTGTGGCTTCTTATTTCAACTGACATTAGAAAACGATGATGGCATTTCATTGGTTCTTCAGATAAGTTGGATTATTCACTGCTTTCACAACAAAATTTTTCCCCTGAGAAAGGTTAGCCACTAGCACAACAGAACAAAGCAAACACACACACATACACACACACACACACACACACACATAGGAATAAACACACACAGATGGAGGATGGTGATTCACACCAGCAATCTGGCTACAGGAACTACTGGTTTTATTACTTACAGACTCAAAGGCATGGCACTCCTGTCTCATTCATCCTCCATTTCATTCATCTTCCCACACCCTTTAAACTGCACACTCACTTCTCTGAATCACCACAGACTTTTCATTGAATTCCAGGTTCCCTCCATGAGGATGGATGGTAGACCAGGGAAATGGCTGCTCCCTAGAAACATCCCTCTGCTGTGTCTTGCACAAATCACCAGGATTGTGGTCCTATACTGTTTTTCAAAATCCTGATCTCAGCTGTTTCCTTGCTCATCAAGCATTTCTGTGTCCTCCTGAGTCCTTAAATTTCAAAGCCATATGTTCAAGGAGAGAAGTCATGCATTGAAAATAGTTGATGAACATAAACAGATGCACAGCTGAGCTGAAAAGAACTACTTTTCTCCCTCATGTTTATACTCTCTTTGACTCTTTGACTATGAAGATACAGCAAGACTTAGGTCCATCTTAATGTCTCACCATCACAGATGACACTCATCAAGGTCAGGCATCCTATCTTGCTATTCTGCAAACTGTTTCATCTATTTTGAAATCAGTAAATTCGTACCTGCCCAGGGCCTTGTTCAACACACTGTCATTATTTTCTGAAGACAAAGGAAAAAAAGAGCTTTGTAAGAAGTCAACAAAATAGAACTTACGAAATTAATGCCAATGGCAAGGAACATGAGGTTTAGTCATTCACACTTGAATTTTGTCCTTCTTTTTCCCCTAAAACTTTCACATTTGACTGACAGTAGCACCATTTGCAGTATATATCAGTAAGAACACTTACTTGCGCCAGTCTTGAACCACTTCCGACCAGGTGTTTTATGGGTTGGCACAAAAGGAGATGTACTGAAACATCGAAGAAGGGCGTCAATATCATATTCAAGCGATTACCACACTCTCTCAATGACTGGGCTTAGGAATTCCTATTTCAACTCACAGTAAAACGTGATGAAGGAGTTTAATATGTTCTTCGGGAGATATAAAGGATTCTTCACTGTGTTCACAACAATTTTTTATCATGTTAAAGCAATGGGAAGATGTTATCTCTTGAATAACAATGCATACATAAATACACATACATACACAACACAGATGGGGGACGGTGATTCATAGAGGAAGCGTCTTGCTACAGGAACTGCTGGTTTTATTATTTACACACTCAATGGCATGGCACTCCTATTTCTTTCATCCTCCATTTCATTCATCCTCCCACATGTGTCAAATACCACACCCAGTTTTCAGAAATTACAATAACAATTTTCATTGAATCCCTTGTGTACTCCATGAGTGTGGGTGGTTGACCAGGGAAATGAATGCTCCCTAGAAACATCCCTCTGCAAGCACTCTCAAAGTCACCACAATTGTGGTCCTATACTGTTTTTCAGTATCCTACTCCGACCCGTTTCATTGCTCTTTCAAGCATTTCTCTTTCCAGCTGAGTCTTAAATCTCATAGCCATGTGTCCAAGGATGGATGTCATGCACTGAAAATAGTGGATGAACACAAATACATGAAAGCTGAGTGTAAAGAACAACTTTTCAGCCTCATATTTATACATTTTTACTTTTTGACCATGAAGATACAGCAAGTCTTAAGTCCACCATGTATTTGATGTTTTAATGTTTAACAAGCCTCTCTGTGTAATATATAATCACTTCTCAGAACCTGACAAACACACACTATTGAGAGGAAAACTGTACCTCCATGTCCATACGTCCATGATCCCAGCTATGGGCTCCAGATTCTACGGCTTGCTGTGCTGAACTCTGGGCCAACAGTTTCATTTCCCTGGCTTCCTCTTTAGGTTTATTAACTGTGGTGAGCAGTTTGACACGGTTGTCCGCAGACTTGATCGCTGTCCAAAAAGCCCAGGAAATGCTCCTGTCTACTTCCCACTGCACAGGGGTTCAAATGCAGTCTGATATGCCTCTCTTTTAAATGGGTACCATGGATCTGAACTCAAGTTGTCATTATTTGGCAAGCAATTTCCCCACTAAATCCTCTACAAAGCCATTTAAGATGCATTTAATATCCCAGGATCTGAATTCCAGTACTGTCTTTTCCAAATCAGTCATAAACCCCAATATGGTCCCTTCTATTCCTATCTTATTATTGCAACACTCACAGGCAGCAGGAGGATGAATAAGGAAGTCCAGCAACCTCAGAATTGGGGAGCAGGAGTCCGAGTCCCATTTCTACCACTCAAAAGTGCATCCACATAGTTACTAAGATGTTTTAACTTCAGGGGCTCCAGCCAAACCACGGTTTTTTGAGGATTTTAATATCCTTAAATTCTAGACGATTTCAATCTGTCCACAGAAAATGAATACTTTGATGTCAGAAATGGAAAAAAAAAGGAAGACACAAATAATGAAAGAGTAAAAGTCAAGAAAGTGGTGCAGTAATAAAAAATAAGAGAGGAACTGTACCTTTCCCGATGAACCACTGTGCACACATCTACATCCTTCACTTTAAAAAATTCTGCCATGTCCTTTTTTGTGCATGTATGGACAGTAAGAATGGTGTCGATCTATGCTGTAAGAAAAATCAGTTATATTTTGCAAAATTACATATTGCTCAACTAAACTTAAAATCTCAGACAGACTCTAGGAACATAAATGCATGCTGTGAAGAGGAAATCCGAAGTGGGTGCTCTTCCTTCTTCCTGCTGCACGTCCCCACACGACGTCCCTGCCCTTTGCTCACCCTCCCCTGCCCTGCACTGCACCTGACCTCCACTCCTCTCCAAAACTTAATCCAAACTCCCTGCTTCCAAGAATGTTGGCCTCTGTGGAGTTTCACCTTCATTACCCAACCCTACAGCGTAGTACTAAAGGGTTTATGAATTCCTGTGGAATAAATGAGCTCAAATGGTCATCTCTGAGGTAGAGTTTCTCCATCTCTACTTCCAAAAGTGCTGCACAGATGGAAAGAGAATCAGAATTTCAGACTCAATGTTAAAGAACTCTCTTTGACTTGATCCTCACTCGAGAAATACTTCCTTCTTCTGAAAAACATACACAGTTACAGAAGAGTTTCAGGGACATATTTAACAATTTTCCAATAATGTGAATATTTCACAGAAGTCCCTTGATTCTCTTCTCTTTATGGTGGCAGGAACCATATCCCACTGCTAGATGCTCCTGCTCCAAATAGGCCCCAAAGTAAATGGGTTCTGAATTAAGAGAGAGAGGCTTCAACATAAGCTTGATTACTTATTATTTTAAGATGCAAGATTTACATCCTAGTAGTTAGAAATCTGAGTACAAGATTTGATTCTCACTTATAAGGAAAATCCATTCACAATACACAAACTTCTTTGCATTCATTCTCATTCTGGTCACATTTTAGTAACTAAAGTTGTTTTTTATTCTATGCAAAATGTAAGATAGACTGGTGTATATGTAGTTCCACCAACTACAATTAATATATACACAAATCAATAAAAATTCTAATATTGACCTACATGGTTTCTTTTTATGAAAATCAAAGGCAAGGAACTCCTTTTTTTAAGAGATAATAACATCACAGTCATGATTAAATTCAGTTTTCACTAAAAACTCCTATTTTAATGGGAATGTGAATTTACAGTATAGAATGATTGTTAAAGTATTAACTTTTAATATTTAATTTTCAATCCTAATCGAGAGTATAACATGAATTATATGAAATGATAAAGGATCTGTTAATGTATTCTCAGAAACCAATATAAACTCACATTATTTTGTACCTTGTGTGTATGCATCTTCATGTAGGTACACATGTGTGGGCAGATATGCAACACATTGGGTATAGTTGCCAGAAATCTACCACACGTGCTGTTCCTCAGAAGCTGTTCACCTTTTGTTTTTAAGATACAAAACATTTTTTTCATGTGTATGAGTGCTTGGTTTACATGTATCTATGTACAACATGTGAACTCCTGGTACCCATGGAGGCAGGAGAGGACACTAGAAACCTTGGAACTGGAGTCACAGGCAGTTTTGTCCCAAAATGTATGTAGTGGGAATATCCCAGGCCTTCTGCAAGAGTACCAAATGGCTTCGACCACTAACTCATCTCTCCATCACATCACTTTGTGTTTTGAGACAGGGTCTCTCAGTTATTTGTAGTTTCCCAATTAGGTAAGGCTGGCCAGACAGGGGCCCCAGGATTCCTCTGGTTTCCATCTCCTCAGTAGTGGAATTACAAGGCTGACTACCAGGTAGGGTTTATTTCTGGGGACTTCACTCAGGTCCTCATGTTACCTTTGACCCACACCCACAAATTCTTATGGATTAGTTTTATTCATCCTGAATATTATGAAATATTTGAGTGCATACAGAAACTGAAAAGTCAAATACAGAAAGAAGAAAAGTAGGTACATGAGGAAAAAGGCAGTCTATCCCTGGAAAGCTGAAGCAGCATGGCCTCCCATACATGTGATGTCTTCTATACAGGTATCAAAATGTCACATGGACTCAGAGCTGATGGGATTTAATTCTTTAAGACCAAGATTCTAGAGAGGTCTCCTGAAGTTTAATGTCAACTCAATTCATGGAAGAAACTAAGTCTGTATATGAGACACATTCATTGCACAGCCCTAAACATGTAAACTCTCTGGGTAGGTTTCCCAATAAATGTTTTTGTAGGAAGAAGTATTGCCTGTGGAGTCTTTTTCTTCTTTCTGTACCATGTATTATCAAACTTTAAGTCACAAAAAACAAAGATACTTTCAATACATTCTTCTACAAAATCATTTCTAACCTATTTGGATTTAAATATCCAAACTTGTAATCAAATCAATGATTAGTTTCATGTAATGGCTGAATTTAAATTAGTCAAAGGATTCCTACTGCTCTTCTTATTAATGGCATGGTTTCTGGTGTGTAAAACTGCCAAGCTGATAACACTGGGCTACCCGATCTTAACAGATACAGTGTGTTAGAGGAAGATAAACGAAATGTAAGTAAATGTTAATGAACATGGGAGATTGGCAGGGAGTATTACCTGATCAAAGCTGACACTTGAAGATTTAGGTTCTCTGGTTCAGGGAATTCACACACTACACCTATCTAATCATTGGTTTGCATACAGAGCAAATCTATGTTGAATGAAACAGAATTACTGAATCAGACTCTTCAGAGAAGAATCTTGACACATAAGACAGTTCTCTTTATTATTTTAGGATATGGACTAAAGGAGAAAACAGAAGATACACTCACTCACATAAAACTCCGTTCTGCATCCTGGAGTAGGGGGAGTACACGAACAAGAGAACTCAATTTATAACTTGATTGCATTCTAGAAAAAGATGTGGATTTACGAGCAAAACTGAGACACTAGTGTGGCTCTTTCGGCAAGAAGAGGACACGATGGCAGCAAACTCATTGACCTTCCCTTTCATTTTCTACACAATCTGTACCTAGTCACTGCCAGGCTGTTGGCCTGAGAGTCCTCCTAAACTGGATCTCTTGGTAGACTTACAATAGAACACAACAATAGTCTTTCCCAAACTAAGAATTATTTCCTCCAAAATTGAAGAATATTTATTGTGTACACATAATTCTTAAAAAAAGAGAAGTAAACTATGTCTGCCTAGTATATTGCTTCAATAACCAATTTGCAAATTTGCCAGCACACCTGTGATCACAACCCCTTTTTCATTTTCCCTGTTTTTGCCACATCTGTGAGAGATAACCCACTTCCATATAACTTCTCAGCAGCAGTAAGATTTCCATTGTTCATAAAGTTTTAATTTAATTAATTTATTTACATTCTTTCTGTGGTCCTCTGTGTGTGTGTGCGCGCGCGCGTGCGTGTGTGTGTGTGTGTGTGTGTGTGTGTGTGGTATTTGATTGTCCCAAATCCTTTATTCTGTATTTAAAATAAAACCCTATTCAGAGACAAATTTTGCTTCTTTTTGTTACTTTACACGAAGTTCATCCAAACAGGAGGACCTGAATCCTAACAACAGCACCCAGGGCCTGGTGGCATGTGCCTGCAGTCCCAGTACTAGGATACAGAGATAGGAAGATCCTGCAGTTTGCTAGCCAGCTAGTCTAGTGGAAAACCATAGAGTAGAAAACAATTTGGAACACTTATCTTGACCTCTGGCCTATGCCTGTCTGTGTATACACACAGAGACATGCACATACAAATATGTGAATATGGGAATGCAGATACAGAACACACACACAGAATATCAATATTTTAACTTTGGTGATGAACCCACTTCAAAACATTTTTAATCACTGAAAGCTTGATCTACATGTGGAAAATGGAGTCACCTGTGCAATCATTAGAACTATCTGGGAAATAAAGTGATCTTTACCTTTGTTCTGGCTTCAATGTCTGTGTTGCAAGCCAGCAGCATTATAGCCATCCAAATGTTCCCCCTAAACACTGTGTAGTGGAGAATGTTATTTCCACACACATCCATGGCATGTGTATCAGCACCATGCTTCAATAAAACGTAAAGGCATAGCACGTTTCCACACTGAGCAGCCTGCGGGAATGCACACCGAAAGAGATCAAGTCACGGAATCCAAGATGAACACTTTAATATTTCACTGAGTAATGAAATAAATGAGATAAAATTTCATTCCAAGTATACTTACCCTTTTTGTTGAGAAAGGATCTGCTTATGTGAGCTCAGCCTTGCTTCAATTCTGCCTCATGCCAGCACACCTGGACTGTCTTTTACAGTTTTTCATTTGGGATTCTAGTGTGTTTCCATTGCTATCAGTCCCCTTTAAACTCCCCCTGTGACCCCCCCTCAGTCCCTCTCAATTTCATGTCCTATTCTTTGGTACATATACATATGAACATATTATATACATATATAATGCACTGAATCCATTTAATGGTGCTTTGTTGGCACCTGTGTTTCAGACTGCATTGTTTGAATCAGATCAATATCAGGGAACTAGTTCCTGAAGAAAACCGATACTCCCTCCCCCATCGTTCATTGATTGCATGCAGTTCATCATTGAGAGTTGGGATTTCAGGAAATTTCCCCCACCTTGGTATGTCAACTTGTCTTCTCCTCAATCAGACTGTTAGACCACATTATGTTGGTGATTCCATTGGAGTAACTTCCCCATCACATCTACAATGCGTTCACTAGCAGAACACACCTCAGTAGAATGATCTTTTCATTCTAATCAATCTCAGTTAAAACTGTTAGCCATTATCTGCCTTAATTAGAGGTTTGCTCTTTTCATCATCAAGGGCGTTTATGTCGCAGTTCTTCTCTATTAGGAGCGATGATACATGTGGGTGGCCGTAGGTGCACGCATAAAGTAAAGCACTCCTGTGAAAAGGAGAGGAGTTTTTAGGAAATCGTAGTCCACTAGTTCAAAGTACATTCGTCCATACAACTGTAAGTATTAACAGCACGTAATTAATTCTGAAGCGAGGTCACTGGAGTTTCCTCACTTCTCTCATATATTTATCTGCAGCACTAGTGATGCAGTGCATGGCCTGCCCCATTCAAGGCAGGTGCTCTACCAGTGAGATGCATCCAAGCTCAGAGCAGCTGTCTGAGTACAATGAGCAACTGGAAATAAAGTTAAAATTACAATTCTTATCTCGGTTACCGACTAGCTGCTTCTTGGGCAACTCTCACGCTTCAATGAGATTTGATACAAAGTATGCACAACTGATTCCAGCATCTCACAGATAGCTGGGGAAAATGGCAGCTATAATTACTATTCCAACTGCTAACAAACAGAAGGTTTCATATAGATTAAATAACAGAATTATACCTACATTTCAGATATGAGGCATCTGTATTCAAATACATTTTAGATTTTAACTTATTACTTGTTTATTTATTTTACTTCTTTTAGTCTTCTCCAGATACGGTCTCCCCACAGCCCCAGCTTTCCTGGAATTCAATAGGTACACAAGACTGCCCTGGAATTTACAGACAGCCTCATGCCTCTGCTGAGTGACTCCTGGGATTAAAGAAGTTGGCCAACAAGGCCTGCAGTTCTAAATTTCAACAAATAAGGGAGGGTCAATTATACCACCCAGGCTGGCCTTGATCTTGAAATCCTCCTAACTTAGCCTTCTAGTAGCTCACATTGCAGAACAGTGCCACGATGCTTTTAATGCTCTTTATTTCACGTTACCATTTCTGACATTGGTTTTGTATTGTTGATGCATTGTATGTGTATAAGTGTTTTGCCTGCATGTATGTATCTAAGAAGACCCATGTGTCAATGAGCATGTAGACCAAAAGAATGCCTCAGATCCCCTGGAAGTGGATTTAATGATGGTTATTAGCTACCTTGTGGGGGCTGAGAAACAAACCCCAGTGCTTTGCAAAAATAGCCACCACCCCCAGTTGCTGGAGAGTTCAATGTTTCTCAAGAAAATATTTCTAAAGCAAAAAAATATTCTTAAAACAACCACACTGATTCTTTTATTGTATTTTGTATGAAGATCTACCTAAAATGAAATGGTTTAACAATATTTTATATATGATAAAATAACCTATATGTAATAAAATGTAGACATAATAAAATGTACAAGTACAAGAAAAAGATTTCTATTGCCAAAGATGCTAAGATTTGTCTGAATACATGCTGGTTTATAGAAATCATAAGTAAGAAACTTGTCTGTACAGGATTAGCAGTCCCACTTTTCAGTGGGTTATTCTATCAAAAATAACTTTTACTACAACATTTTATGTGTTCACTGTAGAAATCACAGGCAAGGGAAAAACATAGGTTCAATTGGGTCCGTTATCAAAGCCAACCCAATGTTTGCTAAAAACAAGGCTCAACAAATATCATCATAGTAAATGAATCCAGAGTTTACTCCTTGGTGTCAAGGAAACAAATTTGGAATCAAGAAAAATGGTTATGAGAGATCTGGCAATACCAGAGATGAAATAGTAAACTCAGAAATGACAATAAAGTGTAGACTTCCAGTGTCTGAAAGTAAGGTATTCTCTTTTATTTTGCATACACTTTGGGCTAACTCAAGACCACAGTCTTCTTGTTGATGTGTGAAATTAAACTACCTTAGTATATAAAAACGTAAAAACATATAAGAGGAATGTAGTTTTGTTACTTAAACCATTATAGAGTGGTCAATAAAGTGCTCTAAAAGAGAAATCATAATGATTGGGACATCAGCTGGCTCTGCCTCTCATGAAGAAATTCTGTGTATGGACTCCTCCAAGCTGTGCAGATTCCCAAAACCTGGAAGTCTGAGGCAGGAAGAAAACCCAACCACACTGGGAAAGCTGGGTTTAAGCTACACTCTATCATGAATTATTTTGTGATCCAAAAATATGGCTAAGGTTGGGGAAATGGCTCAGTGGATAAAAGTGGTAGTGTCCAAACATGACTGAGTGTGATCGCTCAGAACACATGGTAAAGCTGGACACAGTAACGATCCACCCTGAGTCTGAACAAAACTCTGGAAAAACAGAGCTCCTCCCATGTGCTCCTTGCTTGTCCCCAACTGCCCCTCCTTCTCCTGTCCTTAGCCCTCTCAGATTCTGTTACCTCTTCCTCCTGTCTGTCTGATCCACGTGATATTCCCGAGATGTAAGGAAACTGTCCACCACATGTATGGCACCTACACTGGCAGCCTGGTCGAGCCGGCCCACAGGAACGTATCTTGAGAGGAACACGGGAAACTCTCGCTGCTCATGACCCCAACACCCTAAACATCAGAAGGCCCTACGCAAGTGGGTGGATGTTATTAAAATTTCTCTTTGGGAGAGGCAGACAACTTAACCTGCCTCTCTCTCCCTGCCTTGCAACCCAAAAATTTCTCCCCAGGCCTTTCAACAAACACACAAATTTCTCCACTCACAGTTAAACAGATTCTACCTAGTTTACTTGGGCTTACTAACAGAGCAATGGGTAATGGGTTACTTACAGAACACGGGCGCCCACGCTCCCCTCCGCAAGTTACTTTAGTAAATCCATGTGGCTGGGATCTTGCAACTTCCCAGTGAACAGATCCAAATGGCTCATGGGGGAGGGGAGAAAAAGGGCTGGCCTCCTGGCGCCCCCAGTTTAAATACTTTTAGCCCCTCCTCTTCTCACATCCAAGGCCAATAGACAGAGTGGGTGGAGCACAGGAATTTCCCAGCACCTCATCTTTCCACTTAAGGTGGTCCTGGGTGATAGCACTCTGAGAGGGGTGTTTTTCCACCTTTTCCATCAGAGAATCAATCCACTCTACAGTGGACCATCTGGTGGGCCGTATGGCACTGCAGATCTGGGCATTGTAGTAGAGGTCCTGCATGGTGAGGGTCTGGGCAGGGCCAGCAGGCCCCACCACCTTCTTCCCCCTCCATCCTTTTTTGCTCTGCTGTTTCTTGCTGCCAAACAATAGAACTTTGACCTAAAGTCAACTAAATCTCTCCAAACTGGTCACCAAGACACAAGAGTCTCTCACCAAGAAACCTCTGTGGTTCACCAACTGCCCTTAGAGGGCTTTGTCGCCTAGCAACACTGTAAACAATTCTTTGCCAGGTCACTGCCTCTTGGAGTTCCATTAGTCCAAGATTCCGTGACCAAAGCACTCCTGCGCTCGCCTCAGACTCCAATGACAGGAGACTGATCAACGGTGCTCAGCACACACTTGTAAAGCTCTGCCTGTCTATCACTGCTTCAGAGCAGATGCTCCTTGCCTGGACAAGTCATGGCAAGGTTAAGTTCCTTCCCAGTCCTGTGGCTCTTGCCAGGGTTGCAAATGGTTTCATAAATAACCAACCCCATTCTTCTAGAAATTACCATATTATTTACATCGTTTTCTTATTCTATAAGCTACATTTGAATCAGAAAACTACTTGGGGATTCTTCTCAATGAGGGAAAATATTTTCCTCTTTCATTGTTGTTGAATCTAATCTTTGCTTTTAAAAAAGTACAATTCAGCTCTTGGGGGTGAGGCAGGAGGATTATAGGTTCAAGGCTACCCTGGGATACACAGTGGGATCCTTTTTCAAAAGTTCATGTGTCAAGCATGGTGGCACATACCTTTAATCCCAGTACTCAGGAGGCAGAGACAAGAAGATCTGGGTGAAATCAAGCCCAGCCTGATCTACATACCAAATAGTAGTGCAGATGGGGCTACAGGGAGACTTCTGTCTCAGAAACCCAACATCACCAACAAAAGCACACAAAAATTAAAATAACAAAATTTAAACAGCAAAACAGAAGGAAGATGGCATGCATAAGTGGGTGAATAAATAATGACACAGTGATTATTTCCAGGTGGAGTAGTAGTGCTCACCTGAAATCCAAGCAGGGGGAAGAAGCAAGAAGCTTGTCCTAAGATAGATCTGACAGGTACCTTACCAGGAAAGAAAGTAGACACGGAGGGCAGAGGGGCTGTGTATACAACAATGGATTTCAGGGTCATCCTTGACTACATAGAAACTTTGGGACTAGACTCATCACAAAAGTTCAGTGAGAGGTGGAGAGAGAGAGAAAGAGAGAGAGATAAGAGGGAGAGAGAGAAGAAAAGGAGAATGAGAAAGAGATAATGCACTAAAAACCACATCACTATTAGATCATTTTTTTCAGTTTTGTTTTCTTGTTTGAAGTACAAAATCATCTCTCAGCGAGGTATGAGCCAGGTTGGAAATTCTGTATAGGACACTTCCGGGATTTTTGTGGGAAGGGAAGGAGTAAGTGATGGGATTCAACATGCATTCCGGGACTGAGCTACATCTTTAATCTAGTGTGTTTTCTTTAACTTTGCACTGGGAGATACTAAGACACAAACTAGTTAGAGTGATGACAATACAGAGATTTCATATACCTTAGCTTCATCTGTCTTTTTTTTTTTTTTTTTTTTTTTGATACAAGGTCTCAGCTATGTACCACTGACTGACCTGGAATGAACTGTGTAGACTAGGCTGGCCTCGAACTCACAGAGTACTGCCAGATTCCAGGTGAAGGTAAATGATGGTAGACAAGACACAAAACTGAAACCGGGCGCTCTCGTCTAGTAATGCTTTCTGCTCCGCTTTTCCCTCCATGCCAGTAGATTATGTGCAGCCACCTTACCAGCTCAGACAATGTTCTTCCATGAAATCATCCACCAGCTCTGGCTCTTAAAATCTTTCTGACCTTTCTTCAACAATAAGCCCTGAACTTTTAGAGAGGTATGAGAAAAGGTTTCCACTTTTGGGCTGAACACTCCGAAGTCTTTTATTCTCCCCATATTAGCTGTTAAGAGTGTGATAAGTGGGAACAAACTCCAGGACTCCACCTTGGTGCAAAAAGGAAAATTTATTTATTTACATAATTTAGCAAACAAAGCAAATCCAGTGGCTAGCAGGGCCACAGTCCCTAAAGCCAGATCCGGGAACTGCATGATCTCTCCAAGGTGCAGCCCATGTTTAAATGTTCCATGGTTGTGGGCTTTGCGGGCTAGTTTAACCTTGAAATTAGATGGTCCAGAACCTGTGTGTCCCTCGAGGATTATTTGTATTGGACAACTCAGTCCTTGTCGTCCGTAGGGTCTGGGCTTAGCACCAGAATACACGCTGAAGTGTTAGCACCCAGAATGTTGCAGGGAGGGGTGAGGCAATTATAACTCAAGAAGTCTGAGTTTGCTTTGTCCCTACACAAACCACCTATGGGGCTGAGTGTTAATCACTATCTGTACCAAAAAGAAGCTTCTCTCTGGAGAGTTGACAAATGTACTTATCTACAGATATTACAATAAATCAGAGGAGTCAATTGTAAACTGTCTAGCCATAGGTCCTTGGCCCACAAAATAGTGTCAGGTAAAGACTCCACCTTGTGAAGCAAACCTTGAATCCAGTCATAGAGTGCTTGGCTGCTCTCATAACAATTTTTCCACTATTGCACTAGTTAGCATATCATGTCTAATCAGTGATTATTGTAGCTCAGAGGGCTCATCTCTGAGAAAGGATGATTATTTTTCTCTCTCCTAATAGCATGCATAGCACCTCCTCACACTATGAAATTTGGTCACTAGAGTTGAAGCT
The DNA here is from genome assembly GCA_035773235.1 of Eospalax fontanierii. NCBI lineage: Eukaryota > Metazoa > Chordata > Mammalia > Rodentia > Spalacidae > Eospalax > Eospalax fontanierii. The sequence goes on along the minus strand of CM069535.1, from coordinate 79,244,166 downwards.
TCCAGATCGCCACAAGCTTGGTTCTCCTTGTCTCTTCTATGAATCATGGACGTAGTGCCTTCAGCAATCAGCACTTACTATCAGGTTCTTCAGAGAATCTGTCTCCATGCTGAATACTAATTCCTCATTTTGAATGGTCTCAACTGTTTCACTCAAGTCTTTGTGTATTCATGGTCTTCATTCAGTCTTCTATTCATATCTTCTTTGAGTTCCTGAAAAATATGTATTTTGAAACCATTCTCTTACACATCAGCTAGGTTGCCTTTCAAAGGAAACATAAGAATGTGTGTGATAACTTCTGCAAAATACACTGTCTTGATAATTAATGGTATATTACTCCAACAGGATCTAGACATCTAGAGTTCTGTCCTTGATGGTGTTTCTTGTATGGACAGTTGATCTTGTCTTTTTTGACTGGCTATTACTGTCTTTGCTTGCTGTCATGACAACTTATTAGGTTCTGGTCTAGCTGAGTTGGTTGTCTCAATGTGTGAATGGGGTCTAAGAAGCATTCACAGGTGTGCTACAGAAAGGCACAACTTCTATGCCTGAGATTCCAATACAGACACCACATGATCCTGGATCAGCAGGGTGGGCCAGGGGTCTGCAATGCAAGCAAGCTGCTAGATGGTTTAGTGCTAATTTTCATTGGATAAACAGAGGTCTGTCTTGGGACATATAAAAACTGTACAATCCCAGCTCTGCCTGGAAGTGTGGGAATGACTGCAAGGGCAGATGAGGTTCTATATATCTGAGCAACTTGGAGAATTGGGAAGATTGTACATCCTGAAAGCCATGAGGGGGAGGGGCATTGGGACTATGGGAAAAGAATCCTAGGGCCTGAGAATTCACAAGTCTGTAGAGGGGGCAAAAGGGTGAAGGACACTAGCTAGACTCAAGACGGGTGATGGCAGACTGGGAATGCTAGGGTTGGAGAGTTTACAGGTCTGAGAGGTACACAGAATGAAACCATGCAGAGGGAAGACTATTAGGACCCACAATGAGAGGGTATATGCACCCCTTGATTCTCTGAGTCTGTACTACTTGATTTAGCATAAGTGTTTCTACTTCCATCCATTTACCTGTAGATGTCATGATTAGGTCTTTCTTTACACTGACTATCACTGCACCACATTCTCTGTATCCACTGGTCAGTTGAGGAACACTTAGGTTGCTTCTGTCTCTTAGCTGTTGTGAAAAGACCAGCAACAAACATGAGTGTACAGTGTCTCTTCTCTTAGGATAGGTCCTTTGGGTACATGATGCGTGTTCCCTCTCATTGTGGGTCCTAACACCAAACCCTTATATGTGACTATTTATCCCAATGAAACTGTAAGAACCAGAAAAACTGGACAGGAACCAGGGAGGAAAGGGAAAGAAAGAATTTGAGAGAGAAGAAGAGTAAGAGACAGGTTTCTAAGGAAGAAATAACTAGAAGGGGGTATTTAAATGGGGGAGGGGAGTGATATACAAGAAATACGGAGATAAAGGGAAAGAGGGAACTTAACAAAGGTGGAACCAAAGAGACCGGTATTGTCAAGAGAACTGTGGAAATGGGGACACTGGAAATAGGGTAGGCATGGAAAGAATGTTAGACGGGGAAACACATGTGGGGAGGTGGATAAATAAGCCCAGCTGCTATAAAGCACCTGAGGGAATCATATCAGTCTAACAGTCCAATGGCAAATTCTGCAAATTCTACATTCACTATCTCTCCATGAGTCCTTGTTCACAGCTGAGGCTTCATAACAAGGAAGAGTGCCATATAAGAGAATCCTTCCTTTGTGTTATTCCCAGGGTGGTCCAAAAGACTCCTAAAATTACATAGGCTATTTCCGGAGTCTTTGATTGCCTCCCACAACTTGAAGGTGTAAGACCCTACTGATGAAAACAGGACATACTTCAGAGACCATATTTGAAACAATGGAGTTGGAACTGACAAGCAAGCCACTTTTCCTGAATGCTAGCTAGATTTGAAGAGCACTATGCAAGCAGCCAAGGGAGAACACCAATCTATGGCCAAACACCAGCTTGAGGAACAAATAACCACCTCAATGCCTGGTACAACACTCGACACTGACCTAGTAGTCAGTGTTACTGACCTAGTGTCAGACTTTTATCTTCAGGCTAATCAACAGCTACATAGTTGGTCTTAGAGCCGATTCAATGGGAGGAAATTCGTGAGTGGTATTGTAATCATAGCCAAATCCATATGACTGAAGATGTCATAGGCCTTAGAGAAATCCCCATCACTGTCACATCCCTAGGCAAATGTAACTTCTTTCTAAGTGAAAAATTTGTGCCTTTGGATACAAAGTCAAGTATCCCAGTCGCCACTCAGCAAAGAAGCTTCTGTTGCAGGATGGTTTCATAGGAGGTGAACATTCCATCCTGCTGGGAAACTTGTTAATCTCAGGAAGTAAACAACTCATAGCTTCAGGATGTCCCTGAAATTAACCTGGTTCAACAGTTTTCTCCCTCCCCAAGACTGACGAGAAACTCTCAGGCAAGCCCAGCTGCCCAGAAGAAGTGAGGTACCTGCAAAGGTTCAGACTAACTGAATTTTCCAGATGAGACTCCTACCATATTTTTGAGCCCTCTGCAGACTGTACATCACAGGATTTAAACAGGCAGCTAATAAAGGGAGGTCAACAGGGAAAGGAGAGTCAATACCCAGGATTGTGTGTGTGTGTGTGTGTGTGTGTGTGTGTGTGTGTGTGTGCGTGCATCTCATCCCTTGTATACCTTCCGCAGCTCTCTCCTCTCTCAGAACCACTCCTTTATTTAGTCCCCAGTCTTCCATACCTTCCCACATGCCCCCATTCTTGGGTCTTGTACTGCTTTGTTTCAAACCCAGGCTTGAGTGCAAATCCTGTTCGATGCTCATAGCTTTATAACATTTAACTTGTACGCACTTCATTAACTTCCTAGCGCCTTAGTTCATATCTATAAAATGCACCAAGTAGCCAGGCATGGTGGCACATACCTTTAATCCCAGCACTTGGGAGCCTGAGGCAGACATCTCTTTGAGTTAAAGGCCAGACTGGTCTACATAGTGAGTTCTAGGATAGCAGGGGCTATAGGGAGACCCTGTCTCAAAAAGACAAAAAACAAACAACAAATAAAAACCCTAAAGATTAAATAAATTTACTAAATACATTTTCTTTTTCCTAAGAAAACATTCTTGCCATGTATCACTGACTGCCCTGGGCTCACCACGTAGCTAGACTGGCCTCCAGCTCACTACCATCCTATTGCCACAGTTCCTGAGTGGTAGATTTACAGGAATGAGTCACCATACTTGGCTTAAAAAATAAACTTCTGCCCTCTGGGACCTAATTTATAGTGTTAGGGTCTGAGGAGTGGGAATAAACCCCAGGACTCCTCTTTGATGGAAAAAGGAAATTTTATTTACATAATTTGGCAAAGAAAACAAATAAAGTGGCCATCCAGGCTGCAGTCCCTAAGTCAGACCAGGATACTATGAGCCATCCCCAAAGTGCAGTCCGCTTTTAAATGTTCCATGCTGGTCAAGACATAAACTGATCAGTTGGCTCTCATGCACTCTCTTGCCCATGGCTATAGTTGCCAGTCACTATCTGACATCCTTGTTATTACCACCACACAGCCTCTTTCACGACTCTGTTGTATTCATCCTACCATCTGCGAGTTTCTCCTGTATCTATTTCACACTCACATAAATACACATCTTAGTGACCCATCTTTTCTGCAGGACAGAACTTTCCATGCCAGGGTCTCTCAGAGGCTCCACAGCAGATGTTCAATTGAAGTTTAGATTGTGTCCCTGAGTGTCACATATACCTACCATTGGGAATAGGACTGGAGGGTAAGACCGACTTTAAAGTATTATTTTGGCAATAACTTTCCGGGAAGGAGAGATGGTCCTCCTCCATGGATGCACAGGTTTGGTTACTAGTTCCTAGGTTTTTCCATTTCCTGCTTAAGATTGCTATTCATATGCCGAGTTAGGTGGCTGAGCACTTGTTTTTCTCTGTTTAGTTATTGACTGACTTTTATTTTTTTATATGTGAGGATTTTGCCTGTGTGTATGTAAGTAAACTTGTACATGCAATGAATGTAGAAGCCAAAAGAAGACATCATATTCCTTGGCATTATGGACAGTGTCACTCACCATGTTGGTGCTGAGGACCAAACCTGGGTTCTCTGCAAGAGCAGCAAGTGCTTTTAACCACTGAGCCACCTGTGTAGCCACCATGACTCATAAACTTGTAACTATACATGTTATAAGATAGTCCCTGCATAGACTTTACTCACTGGTATTTCTACAGTAATCTCCCCCAACCTTGTGTTTCTTCTGATGATTAAATAGTTAGTGTGCTTCTTTTAAGAGTCCCAAGTGATTGCACTACCCAGATTTTAGGCTCAAATTCATGTAAAATCTTAGGCAACTGGTTCTCACTAATAAATTTGTTATTAATTTGAAAAATGCTGTTTAGATATAAGACTTCAAACCCTGGTCTAATTCAACACAGCAGTGCATACCTGCATCCCAGAGAATTAAGTCCACTACTGCTCTGAACCAGTACACCATGCTTAATCACCTGCTCCGAAGATTCTTACAGAAACATCTGACTATATTATGCTGCATGACGGCTCACTCAACCATCCAAGACCCTGTTCCTGCTCCATGTCACCGCAGGCTGCCCCAAGCTCCTCTTATAACAGACCCTGACAACATCCATCCCCAAGTCTCTCCATTAGTTTCAACTAATAAAGCAATTCTGGTTTGTAAACAAATCTATCTGGAAAGAAAATTGAACATTTCTGCCACCTTGCTCTGTTTTGCTGACATGTTTACCAGGAGAGAGTTCTGATCCAAGCAAGGGTTTTAACTCCTAATAGCAAGGGACTCTGACAAGCGCATGAGAATTGGATCATGCAACCAGGCTATTCAAGCTCCTACTACTAGACTTTCAGCCCCACAGACCAAAATTGTAACCAGCATGCTCCAACATACTTAAGCTATGATTGACCTACCTGAGATCATCTTCCCAACATACCAAGCAACCAGGAGCAACTTCAAACTACTTTGAAATCTCTTTAACACATAAGAGAGGAGGCTCGAAATTGGCTACAAGATAAGCCCAAGTTTGTAAGACTGATAACACCACCTGGGCCCACTAATCAGCTACAATGGGACTTCACTGATGAGACTAGAAATGACGCCCTTGAGAGATATCAACAGGCCCTGATATAGGGAGTAAAATCGAAGGTAAAGAGGGGATTAACATTTTAAATATAGCGAAACACTTCCCAAAGCCTGATGATTCAGCACAGAGTATTACGAGATTCTTCAAAGCACTCTGGATACACACTCCTTTTAATCCAGAGGTGAGAGAAATCAGTGCTTGGAGAAAACAGCCTTCATGTCTCAGTCACAGTCTGGTATTGGCTGTAAGCTTCAAAACCTTGAGCTTCTTGGGATTGAATGTGACATAACTGCTGGACCTTGCCTACAAAGCGTTTTTGAAAGAGGATAAAAGAAACCAGAAAAGAAAACAGCAAACAAGTACATGAAGGAAATGTCCTTGATGGCAGCTGTGTTCAGACTCCCCAACCCAAGGACAAAAAAAAGTTCAAAGAAGACCTCCACTAAACCAGGACAAATGAACATACTATAAGGAAACTGGTCACTGGAATATAAATGTCAAAAATATCAGGCGGGTCAAAGAGGTCAAGTCATCCCATCAGGGAAATCATTGGCCTCAACAAATCACTCGGGAATTCACTGGACTAGCAATGACAGAAAGGTAAAAGGACCAGCCAGGCATGGTGGCACACACCTTTAATTCCAGCACTCAGGAGGACTAGGCAAACAGATCTCTGTGAGTTCAAGGCCTGGTCTATATAGTGAGTTCCAGGCCAACTGGGGCTACAGGGAGACCCTGATTCATAAGGAACCCCCCACCAAAGAAGGACAAACAAGACCCCAAGGTTTGTCCTCCAGGAGCTCATGGTCACAATGCTGAACTGTTCAAAGTGACTTCATTTTGGCCTTCATCAGCCAATTTCTCCCAGTCCTGCTAACTAAATCCCCAAATTCTGCTGGGCAGAACATTCTTATCCAGCTACATGTGAAGTCTCAGGAAGTCTGTATTTTCTGAAACATTTTGCCTAACTGATATTTTGTTGTCTGACCTTCCTTGGCATGTGGTACCTGGTGATGTGGATTTGGCTTTTATAAAGACTATGCAGCCTCTACTCTGGGTCGAGAATTCTTTCAGGAGAAAGTATCATGGTAACTGCAAGCAATAAAGGACTTTTAATTTGGTCCCAACTGTATGGTACTCCTCCTTAGCTTGCACTGGGCATCACATTTTGGAGGATCCATGAAGATAGTCATTCACAGACTTAGTTTATCTCTGGGTCTCCTTGGCTTCCTGAAGTGTTTATGGTAGGAACACACTAAGACATTCCTGGGCCCTGTGATTGTCACACTGGCGTTAAAGAATTCTGGTATAACCCCTTCATTTCCAGATATCTAAAGTGACCAAATCCTCCTGGTCCTCCAAGGAGGTAAGGTCTATTTCCAGTCCACTCTGATAGCTGACAATAGGACTAAGATCCTGAAGGGATTACTCCTCTAGACCTTTGTCTGAGACTCAAAATGCTGACCTAGAAGGTTCTCACTATAAAGTTATCAAATTACATATATCTCGCTATAAAGTTATCAAAATACATACAATCTCTGTATGTATTACTGAGAGCATAACTGAATGAATAAATGCATGAATGAATAAATGAGAAGACCGATCTGGTGTATACTGTGCTGAAGGTTCCACGGTCTGAGCAGGGAGCTCAGCAAAGACAAAGGGGTCTGCACTCCTTTCCATTTCAGGACCCCCCAGAGTCGTTCTCTGACATGAATGCACTCACTCATACCCACAATCCTCACCTGGCCTCTCTTTCTCTTCACTGTCTGAATTTCCTAAATGTTTTCTTATGCTGTCACCTAACTGATTTGATTCCTCATTTGATATCAGTCTGGCATGTGGGTCAGACATTCTAAACTAAATCCACTCCAATGTATGTTAAACATTTTCTCTTGGGAGTTCAAAGATGACAATGGAGACGGTTTCTCAAATGAAAGCTCTATACATTCTGTAAAATGGATTGACCACCTTTTCATGTAGGCTGAACCTCAACTAGGTCTTTGGACTCTGAGGTCACTCAAGCGCCCTGGCTCAAGATCACAGGGACACGGATTACCAGGACCAATTTTCTTATACTGATTAGTAGTTAGTACTGTTCCTCACTGCTGAGGACCTGCACCCTCAGCTATCCTCCTAAGATCCTGGTATCAAAATCTTGTTGGTCAAGATCTGACAAGGATTCTTCAGATGGCCGTGTCTGGCCACTTCCATGCACTGATGATCCCCTCCCACTTCCACCACTTCCAGCATAAAATCTTCACTGGGTTCCCTCTTCCCCATGTTTCCTCCTCTACCTGCCCCAAACTGGCTTCTGCTTCTATGCCTCCCATTCCTCCTCTCCCCCAAGCTCCTACCTTCATTACAGCATGAAACTGAATCTGGTCAAACTTTGACCTTCTTCTCTCTTTACAGGGGACCCCGTGCTCCAGGATTGAGACAGCCCTAGTTTATGTGCCCTCGTGCTGTTAGGACCTCAAGATTTGAAAGCCCAAAGAAGCTCATCTGTTCTGACAAGACGCAGGTCCTATGCTAACCCACACCCGCACACTTGAGATGTCAGTAAACAATTGCTTCTGACCTTGCTCAGCCATAACGAATATGAGCATTTAGGGCAGAGGCTAAGAAACCCTACTTGGCCCGGCCACCGGGACAAAAACTGACTCCAGCTTGAGGATATTTTCCCCTAAGTCCACCCTGAATGGGATTCTAACACTTCTGCAGGATCTTAAGCATGGAACACCTTTCACAGAACTCTTGTATGGAAAGTCAGAAGGGATCCAGAAAGCCCACTAATCTACCGAAAAGCACCGAGGTCCTTCTGGGGACTGAAGAGTCCCCGAACCTGTTCCTCAAGGATATATGGAAGCCTTCCAGACATAAAAGCCTATTGGTTGTCTCACCTGAGAACACTGAGTTCTATATTTACATTTTGCTGCGCAGTTCACTCACAACATCCAAAAGAAGCTGCAAAACCTTGAAATCTTCATAACTTTCACATTTCCCAATTTCTCGAAGTGGCCCAGAAAGTGTTTAATAATGAAGACACTAAAAAACAAAATCTGGCAACTGAACCACAGACCAGGCAAAATGTGGACAGGCTAAAATCACGGCTGACACCTTCCAGTTGTCCTGTTCCAGACCACAGTTCAGCCCAGCACAGAGGAAAATGAAAAGGAGAGGAGGGCAGACCCCGTTACATAAAGCATCAATACACTGACTCTAAACAAAAAAGACACTGGAAAACCAAGTGCTTCAAATATCCCTAAAAGGTCCTCATCCTTCCATCCACCAGACGGTCAGAAAATGGGTTAGACTGAAAGGGCTGGGGCTCAAATCTCCTCAGGCTCTGGGTAAACATTGTCAAAATATATGTAGGAAACCAGAGTGTCCAATATTCAGTGGATACTTGAAGGGGCTCTCTCTGTACTAAAGATCCAATTGGAACCACTGTCACCCCAAAAGTTCCTATTCAGGCAGCCGGCAGCACACTTGGGGAACCAACTCACTCCTGAATGTATCAAAACTTGTGCCACAAGCAAGTGCCTCATTCCTTTTTTAGTACTCTGGACTGTCCTTTCCCTCTCAATACCTTTCCTGAGTTGTGGGAAAAATCCAATTCTCTGATGTAGAAACTCATTACCTGCCAGTTGTGGTATGTCTGATGATCACAAACATGCCAGTTCAAGTCTGACAGTACACTATGCACAAAAAGACTAGACTAGGATTTCCCCAAACAACATAAGTCTAATAAATGTATCTTCCTCCCAATTGACAAACCCAGGGACTAGAAAGACCAGTCAACTAACCTGGACCCAGTTGCCTAGGGCTGAATAATTCCCCCTCACTGTTTGTAGAAGGCCTGCAAAAGGACTTGTCAAGCTCCTAGACCTCTTATCCTGAACTGACACTGCTCCAATATGTTGATGACCTCATTTCAGCTGCTGTTGACCCACCCACCGACCTTCTGGTTACCCAAAACCTGCTCCAGTTGTTTCAGACTCTCGGGTATCCTATCTCCACAGAGAAAGCTCAACTCTCCAAGACACAGGTTTTGTATTTATGATACAAACTCTCAAAGCAAGAGCACACTCACTGAGGCCTGAAATGAAGCTACCCTTCAAATTCCCATGCCCCAGACTATACACCAGCTATATGAATTCTGGTGGGATACTGCTCTCTTGATCCCAGGCTTCACTGAGATAGCCAGGCCCCTCTATTAGGTCACACTTAGAGACCAATGAAAAGAGATAGACAGACGAATTTTCAAGATAAGAAAGGCCATAATCCAAACCCCAGCTCTAGATTTACCTTATGTCACAAAACCATTCCAGCTTTTCATTCCAGAGTCATGGAGGAATGGAAAAGACATGCTTACTCAAATTCCTGGGCCCTAGCAGAAGCCTGTAATGTACACATCAAGCACCGGAATCAGAAGGCTACAGGGTGGTCATTCTGTCAGCAACCAACTTACTGATAAAGGCAGCTAACAAGTTCCCATCAGGCCAAGACTTAACCCTTACCACTGCTTGGAACCAAGTGACCTCTGTCTTGACTTTCTGCAAATGTAGCATCTTGTGACTCAGTGCAAAACATCCTGACACTTGTTGACACCAATTGCGTTAACCTGGAGTCTCTTAAGTGCCTTTTAGAGTTTCTTATTGTCTAAACAGACAAGTTCCCCTCCCTGTAGCTGCCCTACACATGCCTTTGGCTCCTGGATCATCCAACAACTTGTCTCTTAGCAACCCTAGTCCACCACGCCCCACCTACCCCTTGTAGCAGCAACAGTATATAAGAGCTCCGTAAAAAATAAAGATTTGTCGATTTGATCAGAGAAACTGTCTGTCGGCACTCCGTCCGTGTTCCTTTTGTTCATTCCAGGTTTCTGAGGACTCGTGCTCTGTTGATGCCCTGCCAGCCAGGGCATACCATCAACCATGAATTGAAGACTCTCTACTGGTAAACAAATGTCCAAGTGATACTAAATGTTCCCATGACTCAGTAGCAGATTTTTCTCTCCGTCAGCCACAACTCATCATCTCACTCTTTCACAGCCTAAACCCAGCATCACTGATGCCTGACAATAACCCAGAGGTGTCCCTGTGTGACTGTGAAGATCTTCCTAACAGCTCTCGGGAAGACACCTACAGTTCAAAGACAATCCCTTACCTGAGGCAGACACCAATTTCTTCACAAATGGAAGCAGCCTCTTAGAAAAGGAGACCTAGAATGCTGGAGCTTCTGTCCCCACTCAACAGGATGTCATCTGGGCCCATCTTGACCCAGTGCACCTCATGGGAAAAGACACTTCATCGAGATCACTCAGGTGTTACGTTGGGGAAGGGATAAACAGGTGAGCATCTTCACAGGTGGCAGATATGCCTTTGCCACCCTTCCTGTCCATGCCATGACCTACAAGGAAAGAGAGCTCCTAACTGCAAATGGAAAAACTATCAAAACAAAGAAATTCTAGCTCTCTGTGTGGCTTTCTGGCTCCTGGAGGAAGAGTCAGTCACACTACAACAGACACAGAAAGGCTGACATCCCTGAGACAAAAGGAAATCAGTTGGTAGACCAAGTAGTCCAGAAGGCTCCTGAACTTCTTGCTGAGCTAATCTTACAAATAACAATTCTATCTGTCTGTCCCCTGCTACACCACAAACTGCAGGAGATATAACAGGTAATGACTCATGTTATCATCCCATAACTACATCCTCTGAAAGTCTCCATTCTTGGTGTCCAGCAGAAACGCTTTTACTTTCAATCTGTCCACCTCCTAAGCTTTCTTCTCACCAAATGGGTCCTGATTAGGTTACACCTCTTGATTACCAAATGCATCGCCTTTGACTGACTATATGGGAGTCCTCAGGGAGGCTTACAGTGGCCTTGAGGGTATTCATATCATGTTCCTTCCTGGCCTTGGGGTTTGCCATAAGGGAGCATCTCCCATGCTGGTACCCAATCTGGTGGGACTCAACACAGCTGGAATGGTAGCCCTAAGCATGACTGCCTTAGTAAGAGGTGACCTTAAAAATCCATGATGACCCAACAGATCAATGCTGACATAGGGCATCCACTATCTATTCTATCCATCCACTATCCATTCTATCGATATGCTTCATAACCAGCTTGAGCCTTGCCACAGCAGTTTTTCAGTTCTGGTGATTTACTGTTCATGTGCCTAGGGGGAGGGAACACCTCTGTATAGCCCTAGGAAAACTTGCTGTTTCTAGGCACATAGATTTGTCCTCACTAAGGACACCTTACAAAGAGTCAGAGAAAAATCTAGATAAAAGCAAAAAGTAGATAGGGGTTAACAGTTCATGGATCCATCGGTTTGACTGGAACCCATGACTGGCCACCTTACTTACAGGCCTACGAGGACCTCTCATTCTTCTCTCTTCATTAACTGGCTGTTAAACTTTATTAAAAGACAAATAACCTCTGTCATATCAATGTCCTAATGGTGCACTCTAATCCATTATCAGCTGAGGAAAATGAGTCCACACATCGACTAAGACTGCACTAAGACTAGTGGAATTAACTGCTCAAAGAGACTCCATTTTCTGCTTTACTCAGCTGCTGCCCTCACACCACGGGCCACATCCTTCTGCACAGAATATTCTCATTCAGCTACAAATGCAGGTCCAGGTCATTCCTGCGGTACTGAGAAGCATTTTGCTTAACTGATACTGTTTTATCCGATTTACCCTGGAATGATGAAATGAGGGTTTTGGCTTTATAAACCCTGCCCTCTCAGGGTCAAGAGATCTGTTGGGCACTTACTGGCTCTCCTCTGCTGGCAATAAGGTATTGTTACATGGACCACCAGTGGAAGGTATTCCTTTGTGACCCACATTGAGCATAACAGTGTGAACGGGAGGGTGTGTCAACCAATGACTTTTATAGTAAGATGCTGGTGAGGAATATTCAATCATCAACACACAGTAGCACCTCTAGCAAACAAAACAAATACTGTCACAGGAGCAACCAGGGACCAAATTATTCACCCAGTCTGCAAAACCAAATCATCAAAGTTTGGGGGTCATTTAGTGACTCAGGAGTTTTTATGCTCATCAGATTGCCATGTTCCTCTGCTGGACAGAAAAGCGCTGGTGAAGCTTGGGGCACAAATTCATTTTTCCCCAGGAAAGCCTGCTAGCCTTGCCTAAAAAGGCCAGTACCCAATGGCGATGTCTGTTAAGAGTACCTAGGGAGGATGAATGGTGCCTCTATTCTACAGGAAGAGCAAACTAACCCAACTTCTCTGCTGAAAGGATTTCCAAATATCAAGGGAGAAAAGATACTCCCAGGTTTAACTATAAACCACACACCCACCTGAGAAACTTCAGTCTGAGAGACAAGGTGCTCAGTCTCAGGAGGCTCACTTGGGCAATGGGGATCACATGCAGAGGTTCCTCCGTGCTCAAATCCCTGCCTGTAAAGAAGCCAAGAGAAAATGAGGAAATGACTACAGATATGTCCAGGACTTCCACACAGTCAACAAGGCATTAACCACCATCCAGCAGTGGTCCCAAATACCTACCCACTTCTAACTCTTCTGTACTCACAGGTGAAACAGTTCACTTGCCTTGACTTAAAAGATGCCTTTTTCGCTATTTCTCATATGCAAGTCAACTATTCTTTGCCTTCAAATGACACAACACTCAAAAGGGACAGAGAATACAAGTAACATGGAAGAGATTATCCCAGGGTTTTCTACACTTGTCCATTCTGTTTGGTGAGGGCCTGGCTGCTGACGTTGTTGTTCTCTCTGGGGAGGCCTTAAATTGTCCTGTTACAATACACAGATGATTTGCTGTTAGCCAGAGCCTCCTAAGAGGATTGTTGTAAACTCACCAGGCCCATCCTGACTATGCGATCTCATGGGGTATAGCCTTCCTTATATGGTATCATGGAAAAAGACCCAAATTTGGCAAGAGGTGAAGTTCCTTGGATTCACCTTCTGAGAACACCAAAACCTTGGGAATGAGAGAATGTCAGCTATCTGCTCAATAATTCAACCTAAGACCAAGAATGATGTCTGGGAATTTCTTGAGGCAGCTGTATTCTGCAGAATTTGGAGACCAAGCTATTCAAATACTGTAAAGTCATTATATAAAGATACACACTGGCTCTGAGAAGGACCCTCTATAACTTGGGGCCAGAGGAAGAGGCAGCCTTTAAAGACATAAACAGACCACTAACAAGTGCCCCAATGGTATATCTACCAAAAGTAACCCAGAACTTTAATCTCCTCATGTTCAGAAAAGTTACACACAGTTGGGAGTCCTCACCAGGTAGGTAAGGCCTTGGCAATTCTGAGTTCTATACGTGTCTGAGCAAGAGGACTTAGTTAATGCAGATTGGCCATGTCTCTGGACACTAGCTGTCACCACAGTCTTAGTCATAGAATCAGATGAACTCAAGCACGGCACAAATCTGAAATGTCAAAGTCCCCCATGCTGTCCATGCCCTGCTGAATAGTTAAGGACAAACATGGGTGATGAGAGCCAGAAAAACTCATTATGAAGGTTTGCTCTATGGGAAACCCATCTCTAGCTTGCAAAGACACTCAACCCAGAAACTTTTCTACCCAAGGAGATGGATGTCCCCTGATCATGATTATGAGGACATGACAGATGAGGTATATGCAAGTCGACGAGACTTGTCTGAGAGTCCACTTCAAAATCCAGAGCTGGAACAGTTTACTGATGGAAGCAGCTATGTCCCTGAGGGGAAAGAAACAGCAGACTATGCACAGATGAGGCAGAATACTTACTACAAGTCCAAGGGCAGAAATCCAGGCAATGGTTTAACTTCTATATAGACTCAACGCACACTTTTGCTACGCACACATTCAAGGGGCCATCTATGAGGAGAGAGGAACTACAACAGCAGCAGGAAAGGAAATCAAAAATAAAGAAAAGTGCTGGGTGTGCTAGCACATGCCTTCAATACCAATACTCAAGAAGCAGAGGCAGGCAGATCTGAGTTTGAGACACGCTCTGTCTATCTATCACATTTAAGTCCAGGTGCTGCTACAGAGAGGAGAGAAGGGAGAAAAGCGGGCAAGCGGGAAAGGAGAGAGGGTATCTTCTAATTATTAGAGGTGGTTTAGAGGCCTCCCAGGACCCAGTGATCCACTGCAAAGTGAGTCAAGAAGGTCCCCCTCAGCAAGGGAAAGCTCTGGCAGTTAGGGAAGTTGCCAACCTTCCCAGTGAAGGAATGAGCCCTGAGTCAGTCTCAGTGATTCTCTTAACAGTTACTGCCATGTCCAATGTATACTACAGAAGAGGACTAGTGGCCCCCAAATGACAAGGGGTCCAAAGGGTGGACAGGCAGCTGGGAATTCCTGGTCCACAGACTCTGTATTCCTAAAAAAAAAAAGCATCAATCTAGTTGGCCAGACAGTATCATGAGCTAACCGCCTGGGAAATACAGCCATGGAGAGTCTGCTGAGCAGTTTTACTTGACACGGAGACTCCCCACATCATGTGTCCAGGCCAGTGCAAGACATGAATCACGTGCACAGAAGAATGACAACCGGAGGACCAAACCTAGCTTAAGGGTACAGACCCCAGGGACAATGAGGATCTGGAAATACATTTCACAGACATCTAACTACATCATATACAAATTAATCCCTCCTAGTCTTGATCTGCACATACAAGGTATTGTCTGTAGCATTTCTAAACTAGCCCCAAGCAAGCACGAGAAGCAGAAAAGACTTTTAAGGGATATCATTCCAAGACATGGGCTACCATTCTCAATCACAACAGAAAATGGACCTACCTTTCTCAGTTCTCACCATGGGCAGGGGCCTATTCAAGTAGAGCTCGCTGTTCCAGGGAGAGGTGGAAATCGATGACAGGTGCTTTCTGACACTGCTGAAGATTACAGCATGGTTGCGCCAAGCTCTCTGTTTATACTGGAGACACAGTCCAAGTTTTGCGATAGCATATTGTAGTGCAAACACTTGGAGCTTGGTCAAGCAATGACAGCTGATCCTACTGGAATCACGGGACTGAATATTCCACTTATCTGGTCCCACTAAGATTGGAGGCATGGGCAGGTCTGCAGCGAACGCCTCCGGCCAGCAGAGGAAGAAAGCACGATCACGAGGAGTCTTCCAGCATCACACTTTATTGGAGAGCTCTTGATTAACAGATGGGCGATGAAGACTGGGGGGCAAGGGGCGAGCCTGTGCTGCAGCTTTTATAATTTGAAGGGCAACATAGTACCTCAGGATTGGCTGCAATTCGCATGCCCTAAGCAAAATGCCACGGGATTGGCTAGGGACAATTCAAACCCACACGCATGCGCACTCTCGGGATAGGGTTCGCGCCAAGCATGGCCAAATATAGAGTTGTTTACCTCACGCTGCTGCGGAAGCCGGCGCCATCTTATAATGGCGTTTGACCGCTCCCTGCACAGGTCAACTCTCTGACCATAATGGAGGCACAGGCCTAGAAATACAGTGCTCTCTAAATAGAGCAGAATTCAGAATCTGGCCTCACCCTGTAAATTTACAGGTCACTCAGTAACAGGAGGACTGGATTCATGGTGTTCCTGGGTTCCAGAGGAAGCCAGAGGACTGCTAGTGCAGTGTTGTCTGGTTACATGCTCACTGGTGCAGTGTTCTTAGAATCACACTTGAACCGAAGGTCTGGCTGTGCTGTGTGCTCTGAATCCAAGTGGAAACAAGACCAGAGTCTTCAGGCTTTACTGACTAGGCAGTGCACTTTGATGGCAATGTATCCCAGGGCCTAGTTGTGCAGTGGTATCTGGCCCAGCTGAAGTGGGCTAGTAGTTCTGTGCTCTCTGGTCCCTTAGCCCCTGAAACCATGATCAAAGAGTGTACTCTGGTCCTTGTGCAGGCAATATGCTTGGGCAGTACTCTTGCTGAGTAACAAGATACCTGGCTTCACAATGTTCTCTGGGCCCCAATGAACCAGAGGCCTAGTGGGACAGTGTTCTCTTTTTCCACAGAAAATTGAGACCTGATCGCACAGTGCTCTCTCTTCCCCCCAAAGCAAAAATCCTGTTCAGTCCATGCCCTCTGGTCCCACAGAAGCCTGGTCCTGTGGAGCTGTCTGGTTGCACCAGTCTTTTCCCCATAGTGCTTTCTGATCCTTCTTGAACCAGAAGTTTAAACAGGCAGTGCTCTTTGGTCCCACTTGAGTAGCAGGTCTGGTTGTACAGCGTTCTCTGCAGTGACAAAAGCCCAAGTCCTAGACTCAATGATCTGCCTTCTTACATATCAACAGGAGGGCCGCTGATTGGGTGTTCTCTGGAACCTCAGTGGATTCATGGCTTCGGGCCTTCTGGCTCAGCCCTGTCTCCTCCAACTGCACTTGAAGACCCACCGTGCAGTACTACCTACATTCATAATCTCTAAGTCTAATAGTGCTGTGTTTGCCATCCCTGAAGTAGCTCCTGGTCCCTGTAGAGCCAGAGCCCAGGTTGTGTGGTGCTCTCTAGTCACAGAGAAAACAGCGCCTGGATGAACTGTCATTTCTGGTCACACAGAGGACAGACATCTAGTCTTGTGGTGCTTCTTAGGCCCACAGAAGGCAAAGACCTTATCCAGCATATCTCCCTGCTCCCTGGTTCAGCCAGATAGCTCTACCCATGGTGTCTGTGACCCTGCCAGAGTCTGAGTACCAAACAGGCAATGCAACTTGATCCTAGTTGAGCAGCAGGCCTGGCTGGACAGTGCTCTCAGTACCAGCAGAAGGAGGAATCCTAGACTCACTGTGAGCTCTGTATACACACAGGCAGGAGGCTGACTGCCTGGTACTCTCCAATCCTGCAGAAGCTGAGGAGTGGTCCTGTAATGCTCTCTGATCCCTCAGTGGCTTCAGGTCACATGGAATGATGCACTCTCATCCACCTTGCAACAAAGATCCAATTGTTCGTTACAAGACAGCCAAACCCTTGATCAAGGGTCTGGTCCCAGTATAGCTGTAGGCCTGATGATCCAGGGTTCTTCTTTCTCAGAGAAGTCAGACACCAGGATTCTCAGTGCTTTGTGGTTCCTCCTGAGCCAGAGGGCTGGTTGTTAATGTGATCTCTAGAGAAGCTGGACATCTTGTACTCCCACTCAACCCCATACCTAAACTGACTCCTGCATGTTTTGTTTCTTCGGTCGTTGTCCACAGGTCTCTGAGAAGTCGTAAGAACATACAGGTGCAGGCTCAAAGACCAGCTTCATCTCCAGTGTTGTGGAAAGCTCTTCAGGGCGAAGAGCTCTAGGCTCCCCTACACCACTATGACAGAGCCTGGGAGAACGACCTCCCAGGTTCTCCACATTGTGTGGAGGTCTGGTCTTACTGTGATCTATTCCAGCCAAAGCCAGAATCCTGCTGGGTCATTGCTCTCTGCTCCCTGTACACAGGGAGCTTTGTCTATGCAATGCTGTCTCGTCCTATAGATTGTCTGGGTGCTGGGTACTTTTTCTCTACTCTAAGGCCAGAATTCTCTCTTGCCCTTCTACAGCAGAGCTCTCTGGTCACAACAGACCCCTTTCCCCATGGTGCTCTCTGATCCTTCTGGATTCAGAGGTCCTGAAGTCTATTCCCTTTGTCCCACTGAGATGGGAGCACTGGTTTGCTGTGTTCTCAGGCCTGTAGAAGCCAGAGGATTGGATGTGTAGCTTTTTTTGGTTCCTCAAGGCTTTATGCCTGGTGTCCAGGCACTCTTTAGTCCCATTTCTACTGAAGGCATAGTTGTGCTTGGCATCTGGTCTCACTGTACTTGAGCAGTAGTAGCATTCTGTGGCCTTTACCACCAGATGTTATCTATTCTCAATGGAACTGAAGGCTAGCTTGTACAGTACTCTCTGTCTACAAAAGCCAGAGGTCTGGATTCCTCGTGATGTTCTCACTTAAGACAAAACCCTGCTCCTTCCAAAGGTCTCTGACCACTAGGAACACAGAACCCAGTCATATAGTTCTCTGTGTACCCACAAATGCCAGAATCTTGTTCAGTCCGTAGTCTTGACTCTCTAGAGATGGGGGCCAGAGGGATCAGTCTGCTCTGATGACCCACCCCCAAATATATAAAAACAAAAAGGCAAACAAGAAGTCTTGTTGCTCTCTCTCATGGTGGAGCGACAGGCACCGACAGGTACGCCCCCTCACCAGGTCCTCTGTCTCCCGGCCAGCAGGAGGGAACTGCGAGGGGGATCTGGTACCAAGCTCCTGTCCCACTTCCCTTGGATTGCCCCAGCTCCCTCCCCGCGGTAGGAGGGGGCCTTTCAGGGGATCAAAGGGATGTCGGGTTGCTGTGGCCTGCCCGTTCTCAGCCTCCTGGCCCGCTCCAGAAAACACTCAGGCCTGGCCGGGGACCCCGTCTTGACCAAAGACGCATGCAGCTAGTCAGCTCTTATGATGATAGAGCTTTATTAAAGTAACTTCTTCAATGGTACCGCAGGGAGCCGTTTACTTAACTTATCAGACACATTATAAAGGTTTAGAGTTACAGGTATTAGCATACAGCGGGAAGTTTCTACCAATCATTTTACTGGTCACTCTGATCATGTTTTTACTTTACATAGAGGCTGCTACTGTCCACACACTGTTCATGAGGGAGGAGGTAATTTTCCTCCAATGGCACTTAATTCCTAGTTCACCTAATTATCATGGTATGTGTGGTATGTGCCTATCTCCTCTGTCTCGTCTTTGTTTTAGCTCCTCTCAGTGCCATCTTGCCCAGGCCACAAGGTGCCAGCCGAACAATTAGGATTTCTTAAGGCCCATCAAAGTCTCATCACATGGTCTTCTATTTCTCCTAGGAAGCCAGAATACTGCTCCGTGAATGCTGTCTATTTCCTCTAGAGCCAGAGGTCTGGTTTTGTGGTGCTTCCTCACGAGACAGAAAACAGAAGCCTGGATGCAGTGTGATCTCTCCACTTTCAGACCATGCCAGCATGGACTCACAGTACTCTTTGGACCAACAGAAGGAATTTTTTGTGGTGCTTCCTCACGAGACAGAAAACAGAAGCCTGGATGCAGTGTGATCTCTCCACTTTCAGACCATGCCAGCATGGACTCACAGTACTCTTTGGACCAACAGAAGGAAATGGTTCATGGACTCACAGTACTCTTTGGACCAACAGAAGGAAATGGTTCAGGCCTGTAGGGCTCTCTGATAGGACAAGAGTCCTTCCTCCCATGGTGTTCTCTGATCATCCCAGAGCCAGAGGCACGGACACTCACTTCACTTTTGTTTTACTTTGTGGTGTATAAGCCACATTACAGTCATGCCTTCATAAACAATACCTTGATTCTCAGAATCAATTTTAAGGCCAAGAGAGGAACCCAACTGCTGAGAAAATGTTCCTTCAGAATTCTCTAAGGTCCTGTCCCAAGACCCCAGCACACCTCATCTCGGTGCCCAGGACTGAAAATGTCACTAGGATCCTTGTGTCCCCACACCCCCCACTTCTACAAGCCAACCATGGCAAGTCCCCTTTCTTTACTTCCAGCACCCCATGATTTCAGTTCTCAGGCCCCCATCACAACTAGGATGCCTGGACCCTCAGACCCGTGCCCATGCTCTCCCAGACCTGTCATGGTGAGTTCTCTTTCTCACACCTCCCCGCAGACTACCATCTCAGCCCGAAGGCCTAATCCAGTTGGAGGGATCTATGCCCGCCCCAGACCTATGAGCTTCCCCAGACCCCAGCCTGAGTTCCTCCATGCACCCAGTCATCTCAGTTCAGGCCTGTTCAGGTGACTAGGACCCTTCCACACTGCGGATCTTTTAGCTCTCCCTACTGTGATGGTGAACTCCCCACACTTCAGAGACTTCCTGAAACCCCACCATTTCAGCTCTCAGGCCTGCCCAGGTTCAAGACCCTGCGCATGCCCCAGACCTGCGGACACCATCAGCCTGTCCTGTTGGTCACTCTGTTACCAATGGATGGGTCACCGAAACAAAAACTAAATTGAGAAACCCTGGCATTAAAAGTATCATAAATCAAATGGATCAAACAGACTTCTACCCAGACATCAAAGAATATAATTTCTTATATGCAGCCCATGGACATTTATCTAAAAATGACAACTAAGGACAAAAAGCAGTTCTTCACATATCTGTGAAAACTGGAACATCATCCTGTACTCCATCTGAACACAAAGTAAGAAAGGGCCTTAACACCCTCATGTCAGCTAACGCCCCTCTGTAATTCCAGTCCCAGGGTACCTAATGTCCCCTTCTGGCCTTCACAATCATTACACAACAGTACTGCACTTTAAAAATGCAATCAAACACACAAAAAATACATTTTTATGCTGTCTTTACAGGTTCAGGGATTACTGGGAAAGAAGACTCAGGATGTTTATAGGAGACAGAGAGGGTGGATGACCAGAAAAAACAGTCTCCCTGACACAGCTGATCAGTTACTTACTCAGAGGAACTCACAGCCATGGTGAGAGCTTTCACAAGCCCAATGCCGATTCAAAGCAGACAAAATCCCAGGGTAGTCATAGGGAAGTGGGTAAGAAATCCCAACCACAACTAAGGGACTTTTGTCACCTCATGGCTGCTAGGAGGGGAGGCAGTTTCACAGGCGTGGGATTACCATGGACCCAGTATATGGGACACACGATGAAGGATCTTTGTGGACCCAAATCAGACATGATAGGACCTATCCACATGTAAGAGAGTACATTGAACTGGAATGGGAGCAATGGGGATGTGCAAATGCGGAGGGATCTAAATACCATCAACATATATGAAAATCACAAAAAAACAAATAGAATCTTTAATAAACAAAAATAAAATTTTAAAACCCTAAAAAATATCTTGGAATCAATCGAAATAAGGACATGAATGACTTGTATATGAAAGTTTTCAGACATAAGCTGTTACCAGCAGGTGAAAAACCTCATTCTCTACTCATGAATTTGTAGGATTCATACTGTGAAAATGACCTTGTAAAGAAAAGCAATCTATAATTTCAGTGCACAGAATGTTTAAGCAGATGGAGAATGAGGGTTAGTGCCCACCCGGGCCCCTTCCTCTAGGAATTACAGTGTTGAGAGAGACATTGCTGAGCCTGCAAGAGGCATGGCAGTCTTCCAGTACTGCACATTTCCTGCTTCCTCAGAACTTGCACAAAGGAGTCTTAACTGCTGTGGAAAGCACACCTGGGTGGACAGGGCTTCTGCAGAGACAGAGGTAGAAGCCTCTGGAAGCACTGTACTTGGTTGATGCCCCACCTCTACCCTGTAGCCTAGTGCCACCCCGTCTTTGCCTGCCTATGCAAGCAGCAGGGGTCTGCAGAGCCACACCGCCCCCTGGCGACCCCAAACTGACCTCCGCATCCACCGCAGGGCAGTCCTCCCACTTCGCTTCCCTGGGGTCTGAGGGGATCGTGGCATCTGAGGACCAGTTCCTGTTCAGCATCCAAGTAAGTACCCGACTCGGCGCTGCGCCATCTGAGACTTGGAGCAGGCTCTGTGCAGGACTCTATGTGTTCTCCAGATTCCGGAAGCTAGTCTTCAGGGTCCAGGAAGGCAGAGAAGGACAGCTGGAGGGCACATGGGAGTATGAGAAGGGGGAGTAGGAACAGAAGAGGGCGCGCAGAAGAGCACATGCGGTGCGGGCGCAAGCACAGATGGTGCTGCTGTCTACTGTGGACCAGAGTGCACAGGCCTTCCAGAAGGACAGGAACACCGGTACTTGCCAGCTGGAGCCAACAAGGTGACCGTTATGGCCTGCCCCTTAGGCTGAGGAGGAGGTGAGTGAGAAGGTGGCGACGTCACAGGGTACAGCTGAGGAGCACGTGGGGTGTGGGGCAACAAGGGCCATGTGGGTGCCCGAGCCAAGAAGGACCCCAGTGGCCTACACTGAGACAGAGAAGGGGTCTAGGGCAATGGGACACCAGGAAGAGCCGAGTCCTGGGATTAAAGTCTTCTGTCTCTACACAAGGCAGAAGAGCCCAGGGGAGCATGTCTGCACTCACTTCCCAAAGTTCTGCTTACCTCCAGATCCACTGTGTTGTACCTGGCAACACTCACTTCATTCTGGGTCAGTCTGAAGGACACAGCTGCGAACCCTGAATGATGTGCTGTGGACCAGGCATCTCGAAGGCAGCCTGTTGGGATCCTAACGGTCTCCGTGTTCAGGGAGTGGGGCAGAAAGTAGAGGGTAAGACGACCAGAGAGGACGTTGGGGCCAGAGCAAGTGGAAGAGCCTGTGTGGGTGAGGCCATAAGGAATGATCTCCAAGAGGATCATGTGTGGGGCAGGACTACAGGAGATGAGTCTCCTGGAGAAGCACATAGGGGCGGGGCTAAAGGGGGTGGATGTCGCGAGCTGCAGGTGGAGCTTTGGACCAAAGGGGGTGAAGAGGAGCATGTAGGGGGTGGGGCCACAGGAGAGGAATTGTGATGGGGCCAAAGGGGAAAAGAGATGAGGAGGGGCATGTACAGACCCAGGGCATGCTGCCCATTTCACAATTCTGCGTGTGATTTTTGTCTGCTTGAGTTTATATGGATTTCGGGCTTGCTGAAACCACTGTTGTGAGTTTATATGCAAAAGGTCCCAGGGTAACATAAGATTCTATTTCCATATGTCATGAATCTATTCCCCTGGCTCTTACAATCTCTCTGCTCCCCCTCTGCAGCACACCCTGGACTCTGCTTGTATGAAGTTCGCTGTAGGATTCCTGTCCAAGGACCCATACTCTACAGACTATCACTCTCTACACTTTGGGTTCATGACTCTGCTGCATGAGAGATCTTCACTGATAAGTACTGAAAGATGCATAAGTATAACTTCTACTCCTTCTTCCACTGTTTTCCATGATACTTAGGAATCGATGTTCCATTTTAGACTTGTCACTTGAGGGTACAATTCTCGGACAATCTCTGTGTGTGACCAGTTGTGCAACTCTGTAATCATTTTGATCTTTTACAAACAATGTTTTGCTTCCCCATGACGGCCCTCTCCTACTGTGGGGAGAGGGCTGGGGCAAGCCAAGGGAAGTAAGACACAGACTGGTGCATGATCCCCGTCTCAGTTCCCTCCTGCTGGCTGGGAGACAGAGGACCTGGTGAGGGGCTGTGCCTGCTGGGTGCCTGTCACTCTGCCACGAGAGAGAGCGACAGATCTGGTGACCTGCGGACTGATTCTCCTTCTCTTGCAAAGGGTAATCAGGAATTTGAAGGTGAGTGCCTTCTCGGTCGGGTTGCCACCATGGGTAACACCATGTCCTCAAAGGAGGACCCAGTCTTCAAAGCCTTATGGCTATTGCTTAAAAACAGAGGGCTGAAGATTTCTGATTTAAGTGCAGCTAAAATTTGGAACAATATTTTAATCATAGCCCCCTGAGTAGTGGAGACAAATTGGTTCCGGCAGTAAACCTGGAAACGGAAGCGAGGAGAAAAGGTAGCTTGCGCCAGGAAACTCCACAAAGGGAGAGACCCCCACCCGCACCCCGGTGGATTTTATACGCAGCTCCTTGGCAGCGTGGGAGTACAAAGGGACCTGGTCTCCAGGCAGGCAGAAGTACATAGGGCCAATATCAGCAAACCTAAGGAAGGGGTGCCACCTAATGGGGTTAATTTGGCACGTGCCCAAGAAGTCCATGCGTGGAGGGAGCCATCTGCCTCCCTTGAGACTGCCCTGGAGGAAGGCTCTTTGCAGGCTGGAAAGGTACCAGCAGCCTCAGGGACTGAGCAGCAAGTGGGGGAGGGGCCAGAACAGGCTGCGACTAAGGTAAATGTTAGCATCTCCATGAGAGCGGGTGCCTGTCTGAGGGGGGGGAGGGGCAGCCACATAGGGAGGAGCAACCCCAGGAAAAGATTGCTCCACAGGCAAACCTCCGTCATATGGTCCCGCCTCAGGAAGGAGGCGGGAGGCATGGAGCAAGGAGTGTGTACACGGAGAACAGCCTCCACCCTGGCAGCCTCAGAGAGGCTGGGCTGATGCACTGCAGCAGCGGCGGGGGCATGGCTCAGGGCGTCCGGGCAGGCAACCTAGGGCACAGCCCAGCTTCTCGTCACTGAGCGGCAGAGTGCCCACCGCCTGGGAAATCCTGCAGTAAAAGGAACTGAGCAGGAACAGGCTTGGCTTGACTATTTCAACTTCCTGCGCTCTCTGGAGCGAGGAGCTGACAGCCTCTTCCACTTGAGAAAAGCTCAATTGCGACACCTAGTGACAAAACAACTTAAACAGGAAAATTAAAAAAAATAAAATTGCTTAAAAACATACTACAAACTAATTGTATAAGTTTTCATGCCTCTGGGATATATCAAATATAGCCAGAGAGAAACTCTGGTCTGACAATGGTAAAGGCAAAAACTTTTGTCAACCTGGTCCTTCTTGATCTTGGGCACTCGCTGCCAAGTACCCATGGATTCATAAGGTTTAGAAATAGCAAGTGAGGTAATGTCTTAATATCAATCAATCCCTGTTCCCAGTGAGGGACCCAGCAAATAACAAGATACCTGCCTAGAAATATATACAAGTTATAAGTGACAAATGTTTTCATTCCTACCAGTAGTGACTGAACTTAGCAGCTCTTCTGTCCCATGTAAACTACTGAGTTAACTACATTGATAAATTGTCATGTGCTGTTTGAGTTCACTGAGAAGCTGACTCTGGACATGGATGGGCCCTCCCAATTCCGACTCAAGCCTGTTATCTCAGGATGTTCTTCAAGACTTTTGTACAGTTTCATGTTGGCCCCCTGACTCTGTGACAGGAGAAAAGGAGAACAATACAGTCTCTGAGTAAAGCCATTCTGCTATTGAGATTAACTAAAGGGATAAACTAATCTCAACAGAGGTTACTATTCATCTTATGATTTAAAATGTCTATAGCAGAAGTAACTCATGAAATTCTCTATTTTCTCACAACAGTAAAGGTCACTAATACAGACTGATACAAATGTATAATAAAGGGGACAACTCACAGTCCTTGGAAAAGATAGACAACACCCGCTGTCTAAAATTCCTCAGTAAGTAATTTATGCTGGAAATTCTAAACTTCAATTTAATAATGTATTACTATGTACCAGTTGCTTCCCTCTATCTAGTATCTACACTCTCAAGACCTAAAGCAAAATTTGGTAGACAAACTCTCTAAAATAATTAAAGTAAAAAGAATTTTAACAGTTCTTATGTTTTCTATAAAGTTTTACCAGGAACTTATAAAGTAAAATATACATTATTCTATGTATGTAATTTACATCCCGTATTTTTTATTAAAATAATACTACACAGCATTCCTGAGTCAAACAACTGCCATCCTCATGACTTCAACTGTGACTATTTTCAAAAGTTCATCAGCTATATGTAATTTCGCCCTAATCACAAATGATCTCCTACACTTAGGGAAGAAATTAGCTGCACTCAGGTCACCTATATACCTGTGAATTTTAATATGATCAAACATTGGTTTAATCCTAGAGCCTTAGAAAGGAAATAAACATTGCTTAGTACACCCAGGAAGACAATTTTAATGTTATTACATCTCATGGTACTAAAAAAATAAATATATATATAAAAAGTTAAATAAAGGTATTAAAAGGATATGGGAATGAAAATTTATTAAAAAGAATCTATGTAGGAAGATTATGATGACTGGATAGTTCCAGATTAGAAAAGGAAAAATGAGAAAGTCTATGCAAGTGATTGAAAGTCTGAGTCAATGTGTTGTAATGTATAAAAGGTGAGAGAAACTTATGTTTGTGAATCTTAGAAGTTCTGGACTAATGGTTTGGATGCTCTGAAAAACAAATATGTTTTTGTATTATGTTTAGTTTAGTTTTTGTATTAAAAGTATTGATTAATGACAATCCCACTTTCTCCAATGCTTTGCCACATTAGGCTTGCCCCAAAAAGGAAAAACCTCACAACCCACAAGGTATTCTGGAGCACAATCACCAAAACATCAAAGCACAATTACAAAAACAAAAAGGGGAATAGAGAGCCTGGGACCCACGTTCAGCTCCAACTAGCATTGTATAAAATTTTCAAAAACCCAAAATGAAACCTAAATTTGTGAGACATTGGAGCAAACAAGAGCAGTGACCTGAGATAAAGGTATGCTGGAAGGACATTTTAACAGGGCAATGGAGGGGCCCAGACCCCTTACTTACCCTGGGAAGGGAATTTGGCAATGTGTTCCCTATGGATAAGCCACAGCCTTGTAGAATCCCGGCCAGAAATTTAAAATATTATGAGACCAGAGACCAAAAAGGACCAGAAAAAGGAAATAGAAAAATTTAATCCCTCAGCCCAGGAGGTAAAACCCCCTGAGGCCTATGTCTTCTTTCACAGGTTTCCATGACCACCAAAGACCTACTATGGATAATATGGAGTTCAACTTGGACAGGACAAAACCAACACCCACCAACAGGCTACGGTCCAATGGAAAATCAAGTCCGGCACCACCTAATGGATAGCCGACCAGACAACTGCCTTCACAGCACTGGACACTTGGTGGCCTGACCTATATGTAAATCTTTGTGACTTGGCCCGAGGGAATTGGGACATTGGTGACTAAACAGATTGGGGGGGGGGGGGCGGCAGGATGCCTAAACCCCCGGGAGGATAAAGCAATGTGCAAAAACAGGACTAACACCATGTATTAATGCAAACCTTTTTCAGGGAGAGAATGATTCCTGTGTATTAGCAATAGTTCTACCAAAGTTAAACTATGTTTCAGAACAGGAAATGCAAGCAGCAACTATGGGAAGAAAAAAAAAGAGACTTAGGAGCAATGACAGTGGGAGTAATGTTAGTGTTAGGATTAACAGGGGCAGGCTTGGGAGCTAGCTCTTTGGCAACCTCACAAATTGAATTACAAGCTCTCCAAGCTACAATGGACTCACAGGTGTACAAATTAGAGGCATCCATAAGGCTAATGCAACAATCCCTATCATCCCTAGCCAAAGTCACAATGCAAAACAGAAGAGGCCTAGATTTACTATTCCTGAAGGAGGAAGGACTATGTAAAGTTTTGGGAGAAGAGTGTTGCTTTTATATAGATCATTCTCAAAAGGTGCTACAAAACCTAGATATTGTGAGAAAAGATTTAAATCAGAGAGAAAGCAATTGGAGTAGGAACTCCTGGTTTCAAGAATGGTTTGAAACATCCCCTCGGTTTACAACTTTGATATCCATGATAATGGGACCACTTCTACTTTTATTGTTAGCCTTGACTATAAGACCATGTATTTTCTAGTGCCTAGTTAATATAGTAAAGGCACAAATACAAGATGTGCAAATAATCGCCCTGAGGTTGAAATATGACCCCATACTTGAACCTGGAGTCAAAGACTCAGGAGCTGAGGACCAAGAATGATGCACTCTGGGGGAGGACACCTGCTTCCAGAACTGGAAGTTTGGTTCCCCAAAAGAGTTACAGTCATTCAAACATCAAAATGAAAATCAAGTTGGCAAATATGGTCAATGACGGGCAACTTCAGGAATTATCCTAACCGACATAAGACAGGGTACTCAGGCGTAAGGAACTAATGACAGGTAAGGTAGGATAATTTCCTGACAACCTAAGACAGACATACTTGTGCTCCATTTAAATAAAACAAAAAAGGGAGTCATGTTGAGCCTTAAGAAATCCTAATTGCCTGGCTGGCACCTTGTGGCCTGGGCAAGATGGTGCTGAGAGGACCTAAAACAAAGACTAGCCAGAGGATATAGGCACATACTACACATATCATGATAATTAGGTGAACTAGGAACTTAGGTACCATTGGAGGAAAATTATCTCTTCCCTTGTGAACAGCGCATGGACAGTATTAGCCTCTGTGTAATGTAAAAAGCATAATCAGAGTGACCAGTAAAGTGATTGGTAGAAACTTCCCGCTGTATGCTAATACCTTTAACTCTAAACCTTTATAATGTGTCTGATAAGTTCAGTAAACGGCTCCCTGTGGTACCATTGAAGAAGTCACATCATTAAAGCTGTATCATCATAAGAGCTGGCTAGCTGCACTCTTCTTTGGTCAATACTGGGGCCCCCGGTCATGCCTGATTGTTTTCCTGAGCGGGCCAGGAGGCTGAGATCGGGCAGGCCACAGCACCCAACATCCCTTTGCTTCCCATGACGGCCCTCTCCTACCGTGGGGAGGGGGCTGGGGCAAGCCAAGGGAAGTAGGACACGAGACTGGTGCCAGGACCCCCTCACAGTTCCCTCCTGCTGTCTGGGAGACAGAGGACCTGGTGAGGGCGTGCACATGCTGGTGCCTGTCACTCCGCCACAAGAGAGAGCAACATGTGTGTGTGTGTGTGTGTGTGTGTGTGTGTGTGTGTGTGTGTCTGTGTGTGTGTACTCAGGATGGGAGATGCAGATAGAGGCCTGTAGCTTTGATGAGCCTGAGGAGCAATGGGGAAGTAGAAGTCTGGGGTGAGAAGACAGAGCAGACTCTGTATGCTAAATTGCTACTTGTTCTGCTGTAGCATTGCTGACAGAAAATAACAACTTGTGTGTGATTTTGAAACGTTGCACTGCACTTTTTTGAATGCAAACTTATGGAGAACTGAAGCTCCATGCAAGCTATATGTATAGGGGTAATGTGGATAGTGGCACATGTATTTTGTACCTCTCGGAGTCCCTTAAATATCTAGCAGAATTTCTGTGCATTGTCTGTTAGGTCTTACCTGTTCTCACTGTTCTTTACCAACTCCAAAATGCCTACAACTTCCTCTCCCCGTTCCCTCTTCATTTTTTTTCGTGATTCCTCTAGAGAATCAGAAATAGCTACATTCAAATCCTGAGGACATGTTACCCTCATGCATCCACTGGTTCTCAGCATCCTTCTCTGCAGTGTGCTTTCTCCTCGTTCCCACCATGTTAAATTCACCATGACGCACACATCTGCCTCTGCTGGTATCTGAGGGGATATCTGTCTCCTGCTTCTGCAACAACACCCAGTCAGCCCCCTAAGAGCTTGCTATACTCTCAAGCCTTACTATTTGTGTGCTGTCCTCTTCTATCCCAATGTCTCTTGAGACCATGGTTGTGTGACAATCTTTCTGTACCTTATTTTATTAATCTATGAAAACGGACTATTTTACTTTTCCTTGAAAGTTGTGGTATGTGTCTATCATTTCATATTTTCTGTCTCAAATGGATATTTTATTTTGTTATTCTAAACTGGAAAAATTAATAATGTCCTGAAATTAATGTGTTACTAAAATAAACAAGGACCAAGGACAGTACTGGTCAAACAACAATAGCATCATTTTAATGGTCAAAACCTTGTTACTACACAGGTTTTCTCTGCTGGGAGTTTCACATCTCCGTTTCTCGCTGTTCTCAGTGCTCTACCTGAGGTAGATGCCAGCAGTAATCTGTATGCATCCATGGTGTGGGCATCTTTTACTGAGACTGCTGATTGTTTTCATCTTTATAAATGGATGTTGTCTCCTCAAAGACAGCAATTGTGTTTCAGCTCCCACTGCGCACCATTACATTATATCTCCTAGTGTGATGCCAAATTCTTGGAAGACGCTCCATACATATTTTTTGAATTGGTCTTTCTTCAGTTTACCTTCAGTTCTCAGAATGCAATCAGAGTGTCCTCCACGCACCGGCAGTGCAGTAGACACCATGGGTGACCCTTTCCTTGGTGTTCTCTGATCTCAGCCATCCCGGTAGACTTACCTCCTTATTTTCCCAAAACTTCTCCTTTCCCTTCTCAAATGCCTGATATATTTGCACAGTCTTGATTTCTTTATTAAATACTGAAATCATCTGCAGATTTGAGATTTTCATATTTGCAATAACTTACTGAAATGGGGCAGATATACTTTTTAAATCATTTTTAACATAAAAACACAATTTTCAAAAGAAACAACAGTTTCTTGAAAAGTTGTGTACTTTTGGTTGAGAATGAATTTAAGGTTTGGTTGTTTCTAACATTAAAGAGGTTAAAGGACTTCACATGGTGTGTTAAGGGCAGGCATGGGCAGTAACAAGAACTACTCAAGCTCACATGTGTTTTATTTTTTCCAGTGTAAGTCTGATAAAAGCCTCGTATCTTTATTTTTTCTCATACACTATGGCCAGTGGTTTTCCTTCATAAATTTAGTAAGCAATACTGTATCTGAATCAATTAATTCTTATCGCTATCTTCTCCTTGCTTTGTTCCCATGGTTATTCAAATGTCAAAGAAACCTTATTAATACTATAATCATTAAGGGCTTTGTTCAAACATTGGTCTGATATTAAATACTTAAGAGTTCTTGGTTTGCTGGTTTCTCCTGTGTTGTAAATATCTGGGCAAATGTTAGAGGTTAAAGTATTGAGTAGCCAAATGAAATGTTCAGTAGGCCCAGTAATGTCAAATAGAAATGGGGAAGAACCAAGCAGAAATTAGGAAGGATTATGAGGAGCATAATTCTAATCTTAGTTTAGTCTGCTTTCAATTATTTGCTTTGAGATACTGAGGAAATCAATTACCTGAGTTAATTATAGAACTGTTAAATGTGGGTAACCTCAGGTGTCTGTAAGAATAAAGAGGTCTGCTTTAATGGAGTTCCTAAAAGACATTCCAATAAGGAGTCAACAGCATCTCCCTTCTCCCTTGTTTTCTCTCAGCATCTCACTAAAAGCTCAAGCTGATCTTGATCCTGACATAACAGTAGAGAGCTAAGGTAACAAGCTTCTGCCACCTTGCCTGAACTAATAGACAATTGCATTAAAATTACATCGAATGGACTCTGCTGGGAAAGAGAGCATAGAAAGGGATAGCTCAGATGTCCAGATCATTGCCTACAAAATGAAGATGTGAGCAAAGTCTCTATCTTCTGAAGGAAAGATTGGCATTACAAGCCTCTTGTGAACAATTTTCGGGGCAAAGTTCTGCTACCAAGGCTGAAGATTCTCCCAGACATTACTGTTAAGTGTGTGAATCACTGAGAAACAAGAAAACTTGCAGTGGGATTTGGAAGAATCTCAAATACACCCTCAAGTCAGTTAGATCAGTTTTTACAGTTGTGTCAAGTCTCCCAGAGAAGAACACTTGCAGGATCCAACAATGGGCTGACAAGATGCCCGGTTTCATTATTGAAACCCTGCTTGTCTGAAATTACACACTGTGGAATCAAATGCTGTCTTTCTTAATGTAAACAGTCTTTTCCTTTATTTGTCAAAGATATTTGCAGTTCATGATCAAGAACTACTCCAAGATACCACTGATCACAGATAAGCAGAACAGCTGGGTGAGGGGAAGATGAACATGGACCTTCCAAGCAGCAGCTGATGCTATGGACAAACAACCAGGATGCACAACATGAGTCACAGGAACCTTGTTCTCAACAGCAGCGTTTTCCTCATGATTTCCATCACAGGTCCATTACACGGAACTGTGTGTAGAAGGTAAACACCAGGACATTTTCCGTGCTGAGGCTTCAGAATAAAGGTTACCAAGGAGTCAGTATCACCTAGTACAGGTAATGACTCCTCAAGATCCACAGTCACATTCTCTCCACAGGCCATCTGTGTGTGTGGTACTAGAGTGCAGTGCATGACAGAATGTGGTGGGAACACAGTTCTGCTCCCTTAAGTGAAAATCTATTTGTGCATTTCAACTACTGAGTTTAAATCAGAAAAATACACATTTCAGTGGAAACACATTAGTCACTTGTACAGAACAAAACAAGACTGTTGGGTTTTCATTGTTTGTCTGTTGTGCAAGACAGTCACAGAATGAGGCCACTTCAATACTTACTTGCAACTATTCATTTACAAGATGCAAATGTTATGTCTCTGTGTGTAATATATACATGTTTGAAACTTTGAATTTCACTACTAATATCAGAATTGCTGCATAACAGACAGTTAAACATTTACTGTAGAAATAAAAATGCTGATCAAAGATATCAATTCTTAGAACACTTTTCAGCTACATTTCCTATTTTCCATGGCAATCTCACAATTTCTAATTCATAATGATGGTGTCAAATGTAACTGCAGTAAGTGGTTTCCTCCTCCTGGGGTTCTCTGACACCTGGCAGCTAGAGATTTTACAGGCTTTGCTCTTCATGGTGATGTACCTGTTGGGCCTGGCAGGTAACTTCCTCATCATCAACATCACAGCACTGGACCCAGAGCTCAAATCTCCAATGTATTAATTCCTGAAACACCTTTCCCTGCTCAGTCTCTCCACCCTGTCTGTCACTATCCTTCAGTCTATCCACAACTCCCTGACTGGCAGTGGATATATTTCCTATGCTCAGTGTGTGCTCCAGGTTTTCTTCCTCATATTCTTGGCCTGGAATGAGGTGGCCATTCTTCTAACAATGTCCTATGACTGCTATGTGGCCATCTGTCTCCCACTGCACTACGAAGCATCATGAGTCCCAGAAAGTACAGATGGGCTGTGATAGCCACATGGATAGCTGGAAGCCTCCCAGAAACCTTGTACACAGCAACTACATTCTCAGTCAGATTCTGTGGGACGAACATAATCCACCAGCTCTTCTCTGATGTCCCCCAGTTGCTCAAGCTCTGCTGCTCCAATGATTACCTTGGAATTATCGGAGTGATTGCCTTTGTGCCGAATTGGCATTGCAGAATGGCATTTGTCTGCTTCATTGCCATGTCCTCCTATGGGCAGATATTCTCTACAGTGTTCAGAATGCTCTCTGCTGAAGGTCAGTCTAAGTTCTTCTCCACCTGCCTCCCTCATCTCCTGGTTGTATTATTTTTCTCTCTCCATGGAAGCTTTTGGATATTTAAGCCAACCTCAGACTCCCCAACTGTCTTTGACCTCATGATATCTATATTTTACACAGTACTTCCCCCAACATTCAACCCTGTTATCTGCAGTCTGAGGAATGAGGCCATTAAGGGGGCTATAATAAGGAAGTTAATGTTGGGAGGATAATGCACAAGAATAAAAATATTTATATTCTGTTAGTGCTTACCGAAGCTCCACACAGGGAAGGTTTCTGGCCTTTTGAACTCCTTTACATTTTAACATTAGTGTTCGTGTTTAAAGAAGATCATTTTTCTATACAACATGTACATATCATCTCTATCATTATAGAAATTTTCTGTATTCAATCTAATAATTGGAATTATTTTTGTTCTTTCCATTTAAAAGCAGCTAAATTTATTTTCTGGTGTCATAAGCCCAGTTACCCCTAACACACACTAATGTGTTTGTACAATATCATGCGTCTATACCCAACAATGAGGCTAAATGCGTGAAAGCTCAAGCATGGGCAATATTTTATGAAGAAAAATGAATTCTGCCACCATTTCCTACAGTTCCACACACTATAACAGATGTATTGCTCACTTTAATCAAGTATTTCAAATAGTGATTTCCATTTGTCTCTCTCCATGTAAATGTTTTTCTTGGAATCCATAGTTCTGATACATTTCTATTTACATGTCAGTTATTTCATCATCATAATTCTGTTCAATGCATGTTATGAAATATAGTTCATGTAGAACCTCAGTTTTTTCCTACTATTTATTTTCCCTTTTTCACTCTTGCACATCAGGCTGAAAACTGAATTTCCTTATATAATAATTCTAGTTGGATTGCTGAAATGAATTGTATAAAATTTTCACCTTCTTTCAACTTGACAATTGGTTTCCAAATGCACGGGGTCAATGCACATGCTTGTGAAGGTTGTCTGACAGAGTTTTTTGTTGTATTTAATAAGATTTCATTATTTCATGTGCCAAATATTCATGTAGAGCCTGTGAGTTTACAAGTGACAGGAAATCACATGGGAATTGTGAGGATTGGTCACAGAAACAACATTTCCGGTTCTCATAATTTTAAGATGGGGCAAGGTTTCATTTTCCTTGTATTTCTCATATATTGGCTTAAGGGTACATGTTTATTTTCACTCTATCTGCTAGAAAGTGTACTTAGTTACTGTGAGTCCATGTTTCATCATGGCAATTCTGGCTTCTCATCCACTTTTCGTTTCAGTTTTTATTCTTCTAGCATGTGTGGTTGCAAACCCTAATAAGCCTTTGTTATCAAATATAGGCTCAGAAGCTAGGAAAATGGTTCAGTGTGTACAGAGCTAGCTTCAAAAGCTCAAGAACGAGATCAGAGATCATCTTCACCCATGTAAAACAGATAAAAGGCATACATGTTAGCAGGAGTAATCCTTGTGTCATGGATGACACTCAAAATCAGGAAGATCCTCTGAGGTGACAAGCCAGTCTTATACAAATATTGAACCAAGCCCAGGTTCTGTGAGACCCCATGTAAAAAATAGAGTAGAAAGAAACAGAGGAACACAGGTCATGAGATTCAAACCACTGGGCTGTATATATATAGTCAGACATGTATACCTGCAGGCATGTGCACACACACTACACACACACAAACACACACACACACACACACACACCACTATATCTGTAAATGTCTATTGTTAAATTTTCTCAGTTCAGTTACTAGAAAACTCATTATTTTTCATAAAATATCATCTGTGCTTTTGGAGTTAAATAATCTGACAATATTTCAGCACAATTTCTTAAATATTCTATTGGCTTATTTTTTATTTATCAAAGTTATTATTTCAATGATGCATACATGTATATACGTAATCTGATTACTGTCTCAAACTTCTCTTTCTGATCTCCCTCACGTGCCTGTTAACTCCTTCCCTCACAGTTACCAAATCCTTTCTGGGGCTCATGACATTTTTGTCGTTATTGGATTTTTTTTTCTTTTTCTTTGAGACAGGTTCTCACTGTGCAGAACTGGCTGGCCTGGAGTGCCCGCAACATCATCCAGGCAGGCCTCCAGTTCACAGAGACCCTCCTCTACCTGTCAGAGCAGGAATTAATTGTAGATGCCACCATACCTAGCTAGAATAATAGCAATTTTATTATTTTGTTTTTATATTTTAAAATATTTTTATTTCTTGTATGTGAGTGTATTGTCTGAATATATGTAAGTGCACCCATGTCATGTGTTGCCCATTGAGGTCAGAAGCAGACATCAGAGTCCCTGAACCTCGAGTTATGTGGAGTTGTTAGACACTACACGGATGCTGGGAATCAAATCTAGGTCCTCTGGACGACCAGTCAGTGTTCTTAACCACTGTGACATCTCTCCAGCCCTTCATGACTTAAAAATATATTTACTTTAAAAAATTTATATGTACGAGTGTTTTGATTGCATGTAAGTGTAGCACATATATGCTATACCCTCAGCGTTGAGAAGAGGGTATCTGGTTCACTGGAAGTGGATGGATTTTAGCCACCATGTGGGTGCTAGGAATGGATCCCTTGTCCTCTAGAAGAACAACAAGTGTTTTTAACTAAAGTGCCATGTCTCCAATCCCTGGATCATGACTTTTGTGAAACATTTCTTCATCAAATACCATCAATGAGATGGATGGATTGACTCTCCATGGGAGCACTGTGGGATAATCAGTGGCTACCCAACTGAAGACAATGATAACCCCTGTCTCTGAGTCTATCATTATCAAGCTGGTTCTGAATAGGAATGACCTCTTCAGAAGTCAAGTATGGAAGAAGGAGGGGTTGGTTCAGGTTCTGTTCCCTCATTCAATAAAGACCTATTACTCTTTAAAATAAATTTTTAATAAATTGCTTGAGAAATACATACAACGTATTTTGATCGCCTTCACCTCCCTAATACACTGTTCAATAAGGAAGGCTTTTAATAAGGTCTTATTTAATTCAGGAATCAATGTGATGATGTCATGTTCAGTGGCAATGATGGGGCCCTGACTGGATTTTACCTTAATAAAAAAAAGGCAGCTAAGGAGGGTTCCATTCACCCAGGTACCCACATACATTTTCCTTCAAGACTCAGACATCAGCATGCCAGAGTCAAAACTCCCAAGATCAACACTTCTTCTTGACACTTAGGACTGAAAACGTTTCCTGGAAGTGTGTTTCTTCTTTCTGGATTGAGAGAGTCATAAATTTCTGTGGTCTATTAATTCTTTTTTTTTAAACTCAAAATATTCATGTAGCTATTTTTAGACGTAGTCTTCCCCTTCTTCATTTTGTTTATCTGACAAATGTTTGGATACTGTCTGAAGAGAAATTCAGTCATACATGTTAGTTTTTCCTGACCCTTTATGTTTCCTTCATAAACCAATGTAACATCAGAAATTGCGTCTCAGTTGCTCTTCACAGGATCAAAAGCTATGAAGTTGCCTTCATTCTTGTTCTCAGCACATGTGCAAATAGTGGAAGGTTCCATTGAGCAGCAAATGCCTGACTAGCCAAAAAGACTTTTGTCTGTACTGGATTATGTCTGGATTCCTCTAGAGAAATCCCAATATATATTTATTTCCTGAGGTCCTGCAAATTGTTTCTCATTGAATTTTACTCTACACAATCCAGTTCCTCCATGTGAATCAAAGTAGAACCCATGCAGTGGAAGACATTTTAGTTATTCCTTCCACACACAGTGGACATGTCCAGGAGCATCCTGCCTAATGGCTGGCATGTCTGCAAACATACAACAACTGTGCTTTTATGATTTGCTAAACATGTTAGATTTTTCAGTTCTGACAAATATCATGAAACAGTATCTACACCCCTGTGTAGTTCCTGAAGAAGAAGAGCAGGAAGTTCTAAGAGATTCCCTAGAGCCAGTCATCCTAGCATTCAAGTAGGTGAGCAGGCAGCACTTTGAACAACACTCAAAACAGTGTACAGACCCATGGTCATGCTTACATATCAAATGATTAATATGCTAAGATGTGACTGGGCTCAGTCCCATTACAGATTTTGCTAAATAAGGATTGAAACTTGCTATAATTTGTATTTCCAGATATTTCAAGTGATATTTAATAAATGTTCTTGCATGAATGATGAAAGACAGAATCAGTGAAAAAATTAATGCTCTCAGTGACAGACCTTGCCTTCCATTCAAGGTTACTTAGGATGAACATATTTATAACTTTAACATAGTATGTTATGGGATGGAGAGACAGCTCATCTCAGTCTGCAGAAATGGTTAAGAGAACTGGGAGATCTTGCAGAGGACCTGACTTGGATTTCAAGCACTCACATAGCAACTAACAACTATCCATAACTCCAGTTCCAGGGGATATGACAACTTCCCCTGACCTCCACGGGCATTGCATGACAAAAGTGCACTCACATACATGCAGGCAATACACTAATACACATAAAAAATAAACTACATAAAAAGTTTTAAAATACTGAAGTATATCTTTAATAAAATAAAGATCTCCAGTACTTGATTTCTTTAGTTGTTGTAAGTAAGCACTGTTTGTGTCATATCGAGAATTTTTCCATAGGACATTTGTTGGAAATGAGGAGACTCACACTGTTATGAGAATAGTGCTATGATGTCAACTACGGACCAATCACCTTTCTACCTGAACTCCGAATCAAAAACAAGTTTTATCTCACAAGTATCAGAAGCACCTATTGTAAACAAGGCCTGCTGCAATGTCTGAATTGCTTTTAGAGATAATCTCTGGATGATCCCTTATGTAAGAGAAGAATGGATAACCTTATTCAGCATTGCAGAGACGTACATTTTAGGGTTTCTTAGCAGACATTCTAACTATCCCAAGTATTCACATTGGATAACAAAAACTACATTTTATTTATTGATCAAGGCTTCAAGGATAAGTGTAAAGTATATACTGATTTATTATTTTCCATTAGGACAGACATGAGAGAATCCATTTTCTTGTAAATCTTGAATATTTGCTACTGGCCTCCCAGAAGAGCAGAATTTAACTACATAGTGGTTCTCCATCTGTGATGCTAGGAATAATAGAAGCAGCGGATACAGAGTGCCTGCGAGGCAGGGAGATTGCTACTGTCTCCTGAGAACTCGGGATCAGAATCACAGTGCATGTGGCTCAGTGCTCCAAGTTGTGAATACTTTTCGATATCCTTGACAAATCTGCTAAATTGAGAGCAGCTTAACTGGAGAAACCTAAACACTAAGCTTACTAAGTTTCTCACCCAACATGTGGCAATTTTAAAGACTCCATGTCCCATGCATCACAAAGAAAATGAGGAATTTTCAACACTAGGTTCAGACTTCCATTTTAATGATTCACACCTAGAATTTCTTCTCATTAAAGCAACTAAAGCCAATCTGTGTCCAAGGGAAATAATGCAGTTTTTAAATCCGTTAGCAAGGATATGGATTATAAGAGGTTTCCCAGAAGCCTGGCGAGCTGCACATCCAAGAATTTTCCACTCTTGGATGAGGAATGGCAGTTTTATAGAAATTCTGATACCACTTTATAGTCTTTAAATTAAATTTGTAAAGTCAAGACGCAAGTCTAGTCCAAAATGAAACTGAACTTACAGAATAAGCCTGGATAAGTAAAGTCAGTGAATTTAATTCATATATGCAAATTATCAGAAGGGACCAATCCAGGAATACAAGTAAATTGGGAAAGAAATTTATTACATGTTCATGTATGACAAACATGTCTAAAACACCCATTCAAATGGTCCTCAATTCAAAGAAAATCTGATGATATGTGTGACTGAAGGAATTCTTCCACAGTTTCTACCACAATTCCTTTGACAATTCTAAATATTAATGAGAGGTGCGAGATGAATTACAAGGAACTCATATCACGAATCTCCTCACTCATTCTGAAGTGTCATATTTCCTATACAAAACAAGATTCAAATCATGAGCAGCAAGTTGTGAAAGTGCCTGTGGCTGGAGAACTGTTTGAAGATGCACTCTAGGAGGGTCTTTCTCTAAAAAGAAAACAAGAATGAAGTTTGACCTGGTTTGCTGTTTTCCCCTTTGTTGCAAACATATGAGCAAATTTGGAGGTTAAATTACTGAATGATCTAAAATATTAAGTGTGAAGGGTAATATATTAACACACGGAGGATCTGAGCAGAAATCAAGAAGAAAATCGTTGGCTGTAATATTCATGTACAATTAATCCTATTTATTTTGTAGTTTGAGATTCTGGGCAAAAAGGAAATGTTGAGATAATTCTAGAAGTATGACATTGCAACTTCAGTGTTCTGCAGAATCAAGAATGTTGTTGTCTTCCAGCTGAAATGAAATTTCCCTACCTAGTTAATTGCTAGCACCTCCCTTCCCACAGCAACCCACTGTGAGTTAATGAACATTTCACAACCAAGTTAATAACTAGCACCTCCCTTCATCCTCGCTTCCCTACAGAAGACCACTGTGAGCTCAAGTTAATGAAATCTCTTTACCTAGTTAACTACCAGCACCTCCCTTCTTCCTCTCTTCCCACAGCATTCCACTGTGAGCTCAAGTTAGTGAAATTTCCCTACAGAGTTAACTACTAGCAGCTCCCTTCCTCCTAGCATTCTCACAGCATCCCACTGTGAGCCCAAGTTAAAGAAATCTCACTACCCAGTTAAATATTAGCACCTTTCTTCATCCTACTTCCCACAGAACTCCACTGTGAGGTCAATTTAATGAAACCTCAGTGCAGAGGAACCTGCTAGCAACTCCTTCCTTCCTCTCTTCCCACAGCATCCCACTGTGAGCTCAAGTTAGTGAAATTTTCCTACAGAGTTAACTACTAGCACGTCCCTTCTTCCTAGATTTCTTACAGCATTACACAGTGAGCCGAAGTTAAAGAAATCTCACTACC
This sequence comes from Eospalax fontanierii, assembly GCA_035773235.1. Lineage (NCBI taxonomy): Eukaryota > Metazoa > Chordata > Mammalia > Rodentia > Spalacidae > Eospalax > Eospalax fontanierii. The sequence goes on along the minus strand of CM069535.1, from coordinate 79,204,374 downwards.
CAGTTAACTACTAGCACCTCTCTTCTTCCTACTTCCCACAGCATCCCTCTGTGAGGTCAAGTTAATGAAATGTCTCTGCAGAGTTAACTACTAGCACCTCCTTTCATTCTCCTCTCCCAACAGCATCCCACTATGAGCTCAAATTAATAAAATCTCATTGCAGAGTAACCTGCTAGCACCTCCCATCTCCCTAGCTTCCCACAGCATTCCATTTAGTTAAATGCCAGCACCTCCCCTTCCCTTCCCTTTCCCACCATATCCCACTGTGAATTCACGTTAATGAAATCTCACTGCAGAGTAAACTGCTAGCACCTCCCTTCTACCTCTCTTCCCAAAGCATCACACTGTGAGCTCAAGTTAATGAAATTTCACTACAGAGTTAACTAGGAGCACCTCGATTCTCCATAGCTTCAAATAGCATCCCATTTAGTTAACTGCTACCACCTTCCTTCTTCCTCTCTTCCCCACAACATGCCACCCTGAGCTCAAGTTAGTTGAATTTCCCTACAGAGTTAACTATCAGCACCTCCCTTCTTACTCTCTTCTCACAACATCCCAGGGTGAGCTCAAATTAAGGAAATCTGACAATGGAGTTAACTAGATGCAACTCCCTTCTAGCTTCCCAGCAGGATCTCACTATGAGCTCAAGTTAATGAAATTGTCCTACACAGTTAACTGCTAGCACCTCCCTTCTTTCTTGCTTCCCCACAGCATCCCACTCTGAGCTCCAGTTAATGAAATCTCACTGCAGAGTTGTCTACTAGCACCTCCCTTCTCCCTAGCTTCCCACAGCATCCCACTGAGTTCACTGCTAGCACCTCCCTTCTTCCTTGCTTCCCCACAGGATCCCACTGTGAGCTGGATTTAGTGAAATCTCTTTACATAGCTAACTACTAGCACCTCCTTTGGTCCTCCTCGCTCCACAGCATCCCATTGTGAGCTACTTAATGAAATCTCTCTACCAAGTTAACTAATAGCACCTTCCTTGCCCTCCCCTCCCCACAGCAGGCCACTGTAAGCTCAATTTAATGAAATCTCACTTCAGACTTGACTACTAGCAACTTCCTTCTCCCTAGCTTCCCACAGCATCCCACTGAGTTAACTGCTATCACCTCCTTTCAGGCTTCCCTCCCCAGAGTATGCCACTGTGTGCGAAAGTCCTTGAAATTTCCCTACAGAGTTAATTGCTAGCCCTCCCTTCTTCCTAGCTTTCCAACACCATTCCAATGTGAAGGCAAGTTAAAGAAATCTCACTACTCAGTTAACTACTAACACCTCTCTCCTTCCTACTTAACACAGCATCCCACTGTGAGCTTAAGTGAATCAAATTTTCCTGTAGAGTTAACTACTAGCACCTCCCTTCTTCTTGCTTCCCCACAGCATCCCACTGTGAGCTGAAGTTAGTTGAATTTCCCTACACAGTTAACTACTAGCAACTCCCTTCTTCCTCTCTTCCCACACCATCCCAGTGTGAGCTCAAATTAAGGAAATCTGACCATGAAGTTAACTAGATGCACCTCCCTTCTAGCTTCCCAGCAGGATCTGACTGTGAGCTCAAGTTAATGAAATTTCCCTACAGAGTTAACTGCTAGCACCTATCTTCTTTCTTGCTTCCCCACAGCATCCCACTCTGAGCTCCAGTTAATGAAATCTCACTGCAGAGTTGTCTACTAGCACTTCCCTTCTGCCTAGCTTCCCACAGCATCCATCTGAGTTAACTGCTAGCACCTCCCTTAGTCCTCCCCTCCCCACAACATCCCACTGTGAGCTCAAGTTAGTAAAATTTCCCTACAGAGTTAACTGCAAGCATCTACCTCCTTTCTAGCTTTCCCACAGCATCCCACCGTTAGCCCAAGTTAAAGAAATCTCACTACCCAGTTAACTACTACCACCTCTCTTCATCCTACTTACCACAGCATCCCTCTCTCAGCTCCAGTTAATGAAATCTCACTACTTGCACCTCCCTTCTTCCTTATTTCCCCACAACATCCCACTGTGAGCTCAAGTTAGTGAAATTTCCCTACACAGTTAACTGCTAGCACCTCCATTTTTCTTAGCTTCCACACAGCAAAACACTGTGAGCGCAACTTAAAGAAATCTCATTACCCAGGAAACTACTACCATTTCTCTTCTTCTTACTTCCCACAGCATCCCACTGTGAGCTCAAATTAATGAAATCTCACTGCAGAGCAAACTGTTAGCACCTCCCTTCTAAGACTCTTCCCAAAGCTTCACACTGTAACCTCAAGTTAATGAAATCTCACTGCACAGTTAACTAGGAGCACCTCCCTTCTCCCTAGCTTCCCATAGCATCCCACTTAGTTAGCTGCTAGCACCTCCCTTCTTACTTGCTTCAACACAGCATCCCACTGTAAGCTCCATTTAGTGAAATCTCTCTATCAAGTTAACTACTAGCACCTTCCTTGCACCCCCCTCTCTACAGCATCCCACTGTGAGCTCACTTAGTAAAATTCCCCTACAGAGTTACCTGCTAGCACCTGTCTTCTTTTTGCTTCCCCACAGCGTCCAACTCTGAGCTCCATTTAATGAAATCTCACTGCACAGTTGTCTAGCACTTCTCCCTAGCTTCCCACAGCCTCCATCTGAGTTAACTGCTAGCACCTCTCTTCTTCCTTGCTTCCCCAGAGCATCCCACTGTGAGCTGGATTTAGTGAAATCTTTTTACATAGTTAACTACTAGCACCTCCTTTGATCCTCCTCTCTCCACAGCATCCCACTGTGAGATAATTAATGAAATTTCTCTACCAAGTTAACTACTAGCTCCTTCCTTGCCCTCCCCTCCCCAGGGAAGGCCACTGTAAGCTCAATTTAATGAAATATCACTGCAGACTTGAATAGAACCAACTCCCTTCTCCCTGGCTTCCCACAGCATCACACTGAGTTAACTGCTAGCACCTCCCTTTGCCCTTCCCTCCCCACAGCATCCCACTGTGAGCTAAAGTTGGTGAAATTTCCCTATAGAGTTAATTGCTAGCCCTCCCTTCTTCCTAGATTTCCAACAGCATTCCAATGTGAGCACAAGTTAAGTCTCACTACCCAGTTAACTACTAGCACTCTTCTTCCTACTTCACACAGCATCCCACTGTGAGCTGAAGTTGGTGAAATTTCCCTATAGAGTTAATTGCTAGCCCTCCCTTCTTCCTAGATTTCCAACAGCATTCCAATGTGAGCACAAGTTAAATCTCACGACCCAGTTAACTACTAGCACTCTTCTTCCTACTTCACACAGCATCCCACTGTGAGCTCAAGTTAATGAAATTTCCCTGTAGAGATAGCTACTAGCACCTCCATTCTTCCTTCCTTCCCCACAGCATTCCACCATGAGCTCAAGTTAATGAAATTTCCCGATAGAGATGACTACTAGCAGGTCCCTTGTCCTCCCTTCCCCACAGCATCCCACTATTAGCCCAAGTTAAAGGAAGCTCACTACCCCGTTAACTAGTACCACCTCTCTTCATCCTACTTCCCACAGCATCCCTCTCTGAGCTCCAGTTAATGAAAGCTCATTGCAAAGGCAACATCTTGCACTTCCCTTCTTCCTTATTTTGCCTCAGCATTCCACTCTGAGGAATGAAACCTCACCCCAGATTTAACTACTAGCACCTCCCTTCTTCCCCTCTTCCCATAGCATCCCAGTGTGAGATCAAATCTAGGAAATCCAACAAGGGAGTTAACTACATGCACCTCCCTTCAAGCTTCCCAGCAGGATCTAACTATGAGGTCAAGTAAATGAAATTTCCCAACAGAGTTGACTGCTACCAAGTCCCTTCGTTTTTGCTTCCAAACAGCATCCCACTCTGAGCTCCACTTAATGAAATCTGACTGCAGAATTGTCCACTAGAGCTTTCCTACTCCCTAGCTTCCCAGAGCATCCATCTGAGTTAACTGCTAGCACCTCCCTTCTTTCTTGCTTCCCTACAGCATCCCACTCTGAGCTCCAGTTCATAAAATCTCACTGCAGAGTTTTCTACAAGCAAGTCCCTTCTCCCTAGCTTCCCAGAGCATTCCCCTGAGTTAACTGCTAGTGCCTCCCTTTGCCCTCCCCTTCCCATAACATCTCACTGTGAGCTCAAGTTAGTGAAATTTCCCTGCAGAGTTAACTGCTAGCACCTACTTTTTTCCTAGCTTCCACACAGCAACTCACTGTGAGCACATCTTAAAGAAACCTCACTATCCAGTTAACTACTACCATGTGTCTTCTTCTTACTTCCCACAGCATCCCACTGTGGGCTCAAATTAATAAAATCTCACTGCAGATTAAACTGCTAGCACCTCCCTTCTATCTCTCTTCCCAAAGCATCACACTGTGACCCCAAATTAATGAAGTCTCACTACAGAGTTAACTAGAAGCACCTCCCCTCTCCCTAGCTTCCCATACAATTCCACTTAGTTAACTGCTAGCAACTCTCTTCTTCCTTACTTCCCCACAGCATCCCACTGTGGGCTCCATTTAGTGAAATCTCTTTACATAGTTAACTACTAGCACCTCTTTCCTTCTCCTCTTTCCACAGCAACCCGCTGTGAGATAGTTAATGAAATCTCTCTACCAAGTTAACTACTAGCACCTTCCTTGCCCTCTCCTCCCCACAGCATTCCACTCAGTTAAGTGCTAGCACATCCTTTCAAGCTTCCTTCTTCAAAGCATCGCACTGTGAGCTCAAGTTAGTGAAATTTCCCTACAGAGTAAACTGCTAGCACATCCTTTCTTTTTTCCCCAAAACATCCCACTCTGAGCTCCAGTTAATGAAATCTCATTTCAGAGTTCTCTACTAGCACCTCCCTTCTTCCTAGCTTTCCCACAGCATCCCACTCATAGCAAAAGTTAAAGGAATCTCAACACCCAGTTAAGAACTACAACCTCTTCATCCTACTTACCAGAGCATCCCACTCTGAGCTCCAGTTAATGAAATCTGACAGCAGAGTTGTCTACTAGAACTTTCCTTCTCCCTAGCTTCCCAGAGCATCCATCTGAGTTAACTGCTAGCACCTCCCTTCTTTCTTGCTTCCCCACAGCATCCCACTCTGAGCTCCAGTTCATAAAATCTCACTGCAGAGTTTCCTACAAGCAAGTCCCTTCTCCCTAGCTTGCCAGAGCATTCCCATGAGTAAATTGCTAGCACCCCCCTTTGCCTTCCCCTACCCATAGCATCCCACTGTGAGCTCAATTTAGTGAAATTTCCCTGCAGAGTTAACTGCTAGCACCTCCATTTTTCCTAGCTTCCACACAGCAGCCCACTGTGAACGCAACTTAAAGAAACCTCACTACCCAGTTAACTGCTACCATGTATCTTCTTCTTACTTCCCACAGCATCCCACTGTGAGCTCAAATTAATGAAATCTCACTGCAGAGTAAACTGCTAGCACCTCCCTTCTATCTCTCTTCCCAAAGGATCACACTGTGAGCCCAAGTTAGTGAAATCTCACTACAGAGTTAACTAGGAGCACCTCCCTTCTCCCAAGCTTCCCATAGCATCCCACTTAGTTAACTGCTAGCACCTCTCTTCTTCCTTGCTCCCACACAGCATCCCACTGTGAGCTCCATTCAGTGAAATCTCTTTAAATAGTTAATTACCAGCACCTCCTTTGGTTCTCCTCTCTACACAGCAACCCACTGTGAGTTAGTTAATGAAATCTCTCTACCAAGTTAACTACTAACACCTTTCCTTCTCCTCTCTCCACAGCAACCCGCTGTGAGCTAGTTAATGAAATCTCTCTACCAAGTTAACTACTAGCACCTTCCTTGCACTCCCCTCCCCAGGGAAGGCCACTGTAAGCTCAATTTAATGAAATTTCACTGCAGACTTGACTAGTACCAACTCCCTTCTCCCTGGCTTCCCACAGCATCACACTGAGTTAACTGCTAGCACCTCCCTTCTTTCTTACTTCCCCACAGCATCCCACTGTGAGCTCCAGTTCATAAAATCTCACTGCAGAGTTTTCTACAAGCAAGTCCCTTCTCCCTAGCTTCACAGAGCATTTCCCTGAGTTAACTGCTAGCACCTTCCTTCTATCTCTCTTCCCAAAGCATCACACTGTGAGCCCAAGTTAATGAAATCTCACTACAGAGTTAACTAGAAGCATCTCCCTTCTCACAAGCTGCCCATAGCATCCAACTTAGTTAACTACTAGCACCTCTCTTCTTCCTTGCTTCCCCACAGCATCCCACTGTGAGCTCCATTTAGTGAAATCTCTTTACATAGTTAATTACTAGCACCTCCTGTGTTTCTCCTCTCTCCACAGCAACCCACTCTGAGCTAGTTAATGAAATCTCTCTACCAAGTTAACTCCTAGCACTTTCCTTGAACTCCACTCCCCAGGAAAGGCCACTGTAAACTCAATTTAATGAAATATCACTGCAGACTTGACTAGTACCAAGTCCCTTCTCCCTGGCTTCCCACAGCATCACACTGAGTTAACTGCTAGCACCTCCCTTTGCCCTTCCCTCCACACAGCATCCCACTGTGAGCTGAAGTTGGTGAAATTTCCCTATAGAGTTAATTGCTAGCCCTCCCTTCTTCATAGATTTCCAACAGCATTCCAATGTGAGCACAAGTTAAATCTCACTACCCAGTTAACTACTAGTACCCCTCTTCTTCCTACTTCACACAGCATCCCCCTGTGAGCTCAAGTTAATGAAATTTCCGTGTAGAGTTAGCTACTAGCACCTCCATTCTTCCTTCCTTCCCCACAGCATTCCACCATGAGCACAACTTAATGAAATTTCCCTATACAGATGACTACTAGCAGGTCCCTTCTTCCTCCCTTCCCCACAGCATCCCACTGTTAGCTCAAGTTAAAGGAATCTCACTACCCTGTTAACTACTACCACCTCTCTTCATCCTACATCCCACACCATCCCTCTCTGAGCTCCAGTTAATGAAAGCTCATTGCAAAGGTAACTTCTTGCACTTCCCTTCTTCCTTACTTCACCTCAGCATTCCACTCTGAGGTCGAGATAATGAAATCTCACTGCAGAGTTAACTACTACCACCTCTCTTCATCCAACTTACCACAGCACCCCACTCTAAGCTCGAGTTAATGAAACCTCACTGCAGATTTAACTACTAGCACCTCCCTTCTTTCCTTCTTCCCATAGCATCCCAGTGTGAGATCAAATCTAGGAAATCTGACAAGGGAGTTTACTAGATGCACCTCCCTTCTAGCTTCCCAGCAGGATCTAACTATGAGCTCAAGTAAATGAAATTTCCCTACAGAGTTGACTGCTACCAAGTCCCTTCGTTTTTACTTCCAAACAGCATCCCACTCTGAGCTCCACTTAATGAAATCTGACTGCAGAGTTGTCTACTAGAACTTTCCTTGTCCCTAGCTTCCCAGAGCATCCATCTGAGTTAACTGCTAGCACCTCCCTTCTTTCTTCCTTTCCCACAGCATCCGACTCTGAGCTCCAGTTCATAAAATCTCATTGCAGAGTTTACTACAAGCAAGTCCCTTCTCCCTAGCTTCCCAGAGCATTCCCCTGAGTTAACTGCTAGTGCCTCCCTTTGCCCTCCCCTTCCCATAACATCTCACTGTGAGCTCAAGTTAGTGAAATTTCCCTGCAGAGTTAACTGCTAGCACCTCCCTTTTCCCTAGCTTCCACACAGCAACTCACTGTGAGCACATCTTAAAGAAACCTCACTACCCAGTTAACTACTACCATGTATCTTCTTCTTACTTTTCTCAGCATACCACTGTGGGCTCAAATTAATGAAATCTCACTGCAGAGTAAACTGCTAGCACCTCCCTTCTAACTCTCTTCCCAAAGTATCACACTCTGAGCTCAAGTTAATGAAGTCTCACTACAGAGTTAACTAGGAGCATCTCTCCTGTTCCTAGCTTCCCATAGAATTCCACTTAGTTAACAGGTAGCACCTCTCTTCTTCCTTGCTTCCCCACAGCATCCCACTGTGAGCTCCATTTAGTGAAATCTCTTTACATAGTTAACTACTAGCACCTCCTTTCTTTCTCCTCTCTCCACAGCAATCCACTGTGAGCTAGTTAATGAAATCTCTCTACGAAGTTAACTACTAGCACCTTCCTTGCCCTCTCCTCCCCACAGCATTCAACTCATTTAAGTGCTAGCACATCCTTTCATGCTTCCTTCTTCAAAGCATCCCACTATGAGCTCAAGTTAATGAAATTTCCCTACAGAGTTAACTGCTTGCACCTCCCTTCTTTCGTGGTTCCCCAGAGCATCCCACTCTGAGCCCTAGTTAATGAAATCTCATTGCACAGTTGTCTACAACCACTTCCCTTTTCCCTAGCTTCCCACAGCATCCCACTGAGTTAAGGGCTAGCACCTTCCTTCGCCCTCCCCTCCCCACAGCATCCAGCTGTGAGCACACTTAGTAAAATTTCCCTACAGAGTTAACTGCTAGCACCTCCCTTCTCCCTTGCTTCCCATCGCATTTCACTTAGTTAACTGCTAGCACCTCTCTTCTTCCTTGCTTCCCCACAGTATCCCACTGTGAGCTCCATTTAGTGAAATCTCTTTACATAGTTAACTACTAGCACCTCCTTTAGTTCTCCTCTGTCCACAGTAACCCACTGTGAGCTAGTTAATGAAATCTCCCTACCAAGTTAACTACTAGCACCTTCCTTGCACTCCCTTTCCCACAGCAGGCCACTGTAAGCTCCATTTAATGAAATCTCACTTCAGACTTGACTAGTAGAAACTCCCTTGTCCCTAGCTTCCCACAGCATCCCACTTAGTTAACTGCTACCACCTCCTTTCGCGCTTCCTTCCCCACAGCATCCCAGTGTGTGTTCAAGTTAGTGAAATTTCCCTACAGAGTTGACTGCCAGCACCTCCCTGCTGTCTTTCTTCCCCAGAACATCCCACTCTGAGCTCCAGTTAATGAAATCTCATTGCAGAGTTGTCTACTAGCACCTCCCTTCTTCCTAGCTTTCCTACAGCATTCCACCCTTAGCCCAAGTTAAAGGAATCTCACCACCCAGTTAACAACTACTACCTCTCTTCATCCTACTTACCAGAGCATCACACTCTGAGCTGCAGTTAATGAAATCTGACTGCAGAGTTGTCTACTAGAACTTTCCTTCTCCCTAGCTTCCCAGACCATCCATCTGAGTTAACTGCTAGCACCTCCATTTTTCCTAGCTTCCACACAGCAGCCCACTGTGAGCAGAACTTAAAGAAACCTCACTACCCACCTTCCTACCTACTACTACCATGTATCTTCTTCTTACTTCCCACAGCATCCCACTGTGAGCTCAAATTAATGAAATCTCACTGCAGAGTAAACTGCTAGCACCTCCCTTCTATCTCTCTTCCCAAAGGATCACACTGTGAGCCCAAGTTAGTGAAATCTCACTACAGAGTTAACTAGGAGCACCTCCCTTCTCCCAAGCTTCCCATAGCATCCCACTTAGTTAACTGCTAGCACCTCTCTTCTTCCTTGCTTCCACACAGCATCCCACTCTGAGCTCCAGTTAATGAAATCTCACTGCAGAGTTGTCTACTAGCACTTCCCTTCTCCCTAGCTTCCCACAGCATCCCCCTGTGTTAACTGCTTGCACCTCCCTTTGCCCTTCCCTCCCCACAGCATCCCACTGTGAGCTCAAGTTTGTAAAATTTCCCTACAGAGTTAACTACTAGCATGTCTCTTCTTCTTACTTCCCACACCATCCCACTGTGAGCTCAAATTAATGAAATCTGACCAGGGAGTTAACCACAGGCACCTACTTTCTACCTTCCCTGCAGCATCCCACTGTGAGCTCAAGTTAATGAAATTTCCCTACAGAGTTAACTGCTAGCACCTCCTTTTTTCCTTGCTTCCCCACAGCATCCCACTCTGAGCTCCAGTTAATAAAATCTCACAGCAGAGGTAACTACTAGCACCTCCCTTCTTCCTTGGTTCCTGGCATCATCCCAGTGTGAGCTGAAGTTAGTGAAATTTCCCTACAGAGTTAACTACTAGCACCTCCTTTCTTCCTAGCTTTCTCACAGCATCCCACTGTGAGTGCAAGTTAAAGAAATCCTACTACCTAGTTAGCTACTAATGTGGGTCCCTGGCCTCCTGGCATGCTTTTTTCCCAGCTAGGTTCCTGGCCAGGAACTAGCTTCAGCTTGTCACCTGCATTTGCTCAGAGGACAACTTGACCTTTAGAGGCCTAACTGCAATTGTTCTGAACTAGGTGTGAATAACCTACTGGGATGCTTCCTGGGAGCCTTAACCTTTGTCCCTTCCCAAACCCTCCATGGAAATTCCTGCAACAAATCACTGGCATCTGCTGGGTGCATATGTATTGAGTACCTTGCTGGAATAAGTCGGAAGCTTCTCCACCATTTTGGTGTCTGTGTTTGTATGTCTTGTATGTCTTGTGTGTTTCAATTCCTCAGGCCTCGCTGGATAGACTCGGGTACAGTTGTAGCACAGGCTACTACAAGTGGCGGTATTCTCACCGAGATATCCAGAAAGAAGGAAAATGCCGAAGGAACGCCTAGGAGGCTGGCCAGCACTTCAAATTAAAGTAAGGGGCAAATTTAAATGGGAGCAATGGGCTCTCATGGTCTGCTGATAGATCTGTTGGTTTCACTTTTGCAGAGACAGAGCACTGGCATGAAGCATAAGGCTGCCTGGGATTTTATTTTTTAAAAAAAAGGGGGGGGGGATTTTATAAAATATAAGGAGGAACAGATGACTAAAAAAAATCAGTACCCTAAAGAGAAAGCTTAAAAAATCATCTCTGGAACCGGGACCACCTCCTCCAAACCCTGACTTTAACACCCTCTGCCCCCTATGGAGAAGAGGGTCCTTTAAAAGGAGTAGCATGTATTAAATAATTAGTTTGTAAGTTGTAATGATGTAGACCCATAAGTTCATAGGTATGATTTTATGTGTTAGATAATTAGTTTATATTCATGGAGGTGAGAAGCACATGCTAAGTGATTAAGCCTTGTAAGTTTGTGGGTGTGATAGTGCGGGCCCATGGTTTTGTAAGTACTGAGTATGCGTGGTGGGCGATTGGCTTATAAGTAGTGCTTGATTGTTTTTTACCTAATGTGGTGGCTTAATGGAAGGATGAGATCTTTCCTGGCACTGGTAGCAGGTAGCAGGATGTTCCCTAAAGTAGGAAATTAAAAAGTAAAATGAAAATAGAATGGATGGAGGAGAGTAGGAAGAATACTTCGGGATTGTGATGTTCATGGACCAAGTGGGGTCCCAGTAGCTACCTTTTGGGGCTTTAATTAGAAATGGTTTAGATCTTAGACAGGAGATAAAAAAGGAAAAAAGAGCAAATTCAAACGGGATCTGGGATCAAACCTCAAGAGGAGGAGGAAAGTAAAGCTAAACCTTCCGCTCTGTTGGAGGAGCCAGCTTTTGTGGAACCTAAAATCAAGCAGTTATTCAAGAGTCTTTAGATCCCAAAGAAAAAGCGGAGAGGAGGAAACTGTTAAATATCTGAGAGAGAAGGATTTTTCACCATTTGTTGCCTAAACAAAGCCTAAGGCTGAGCCTTAGGAAAAGTATTTAGAAAAAAATGTGGCATTTACAGGGTGTGATTGAATCTCCTACAGCAGCTCATGGTCAAGGAGGCTAGAGCTTGGAACATCAAAGGACCATGATCCCAGGTTTTGTTAATTACTCTCCACACCTTGCCCTAGGGTGCTTTGCTTTCCAAAACAGCTCAGCTTTTTTTTTTTTTGCAGTCTCATTGTTACTGAACACAGCAGCTCTTCTGTCCCATGCAAACTCTGAGTTAAAGTGAAACAGACATTTTTGTGTCTATGTGTAACTCATATTGATAACACTGAGACGTTGACTCTGGAGCTGGATTGGCCATCTTGTCTCAGACTCAATCCTGTTTCAGGATGTTCTTCAAGACTTACACAGACTGAGGCTGGCCACCTGACTCTGACAAGTAAAAAGGAGAACAAAACAGCCTCAGAGTAGGGACATTGTGCTGTTGAAAGTAACTGAGGAATAAACTAATTTTAACAGAGGTGGTTATTCATTTTATGATGTATCATGTTTATAGCAAAACTAGTTCACGGAATTCTATATTTTCTCACACCAAGAAAAAGTCACTAATATAATTTACAGTTCTTGGAGAAGATAAATGGCAACCTCTTCTTAAAAACTTCTCAGTTAGTGATTATGCTAAAGATTGTAAACTTCAATTTGATAACATGTTCCCAGGAAGATGTTTTGGGTATGGACAACCAGGACATCAAGTGAAACAATGTCCTAATAAAACAAGTGCCAATACTCCTAAAAAGGAGTCAGGCTTGTGTCCCAGATGTAAAAGGGAAAAACATTGGACCATCACCTGAGTCCAGTCCTTCACCACAGCTAATCCTCCTACTCAACTGTATATAATTTTTCCAAAATTAATTTTTTAATGTTATTACATCTTATGGTACTAAAAAAAAGATAAAAGATGTTAAAAATGAAAATATTTTTAAATTAAAAATCTATAAAAATGATTAAAAATCTAAGTCTATATGTTATGGTACATAAAAAATAAAAAAAATTATGTGCATGTAATCTTAAAATTTTAAGGTAATAGTTCAAATAGTCTAAAGAACAAAATATATGTTTAATCAAGATCAATTCAAGAATGTTTGGTCTTTTAGGAAGAAACAGTGCTAGTATAAAAGGGATTATGGTAGCCCCAGGAATTATTGATGCAGATTTTAAAGGAAAGATAAAGATCATGACTCATTCTCCTCGTGGGATATCTATGATTAAGGAAGGTCAAAGACTCACTCAGTTAGTATTACTACCTCAAATTACTACTAAAAATACAGTAAAAAAAAAACCCTAAAAGAGGTGATACAGGTTCGGGTCCTCAGATGCTTATTGGATATAGACTATAGGTGCCAACAGACCTGAGCTAAACATTGTCCATCAATGGGAAAAAATTTCAAGGCCTATTAGATACTGGAGCTGACGTTTCAGTGCTCACTGCCAACCAATGGCCCTCATAATTTTAGATTTAAAAGATTGTTTTTATACTATTCCTCTTGCGCCTCAAGATTGTAAAAAATTTGTATTTAATGTCAATGGAAAGTACTACCACAGGGTATGTCAAATAGCCCCACCCTGTGCCAAAATTTTGTGGCTCAAACAATTGCAGAAACTAGACAAGCTTATTCTCAAGTGTATATGGTTCACTATATGGACGATATACCTTTGGCTCATAAGCAGGAGGGAATTTTACTTGTAGCCTATGCTCACTTACAGCAGGCTCTGAAAGAACAAGGGCTAATTATAGCTCCTAAAAAAGTACAAACAAAATCTCCATATTCATATTTGGGTCACAAGCTATATCCTAAAACGATTTTACCTCAAAAAATTCAAATTAAAAAGGATGGGTTAAAAACTTTAAATGACTTCCAAAAATTGTTGGAAAATATTAATTGGCTTAGACCTCACTTAAAAATTGCCACAGGTTAACCATTCCAGTCAGTGAACAGTTTGTGTTCTGTGGCTTACAGCTTTCCTGTTTTTCCAGAGATTTATTTAGATATGTGCCCTGGCCGGCAGGGCATGAACAGAGCACGAGTCCTCAGAAACCTGGGATGAAAGAGACAAAAGGAACACGGAGGGCTGACAAGACAGTCTCCCTGATCAAATCGGCAAATCTTTATTCTTCTAGGGGGTATTTATAATTTGGGGGAGTCAGGCACCCCTACAGGAATGTGGTAATTAACAGAGACAAAAGCCCACCTTACGGTTATGTGAATATCAGGAAGGAGATACTAAAAGGGCAGGCAGGGGCTAGATGGGGCGTGGTGGCCAAGGTTGCTAGGAGATAAATCACTGGAAGAACCAGGAGCCAAGGGCATGTGTAGCCAAGGGCAGCTACGGGTGGGGAAACTTGTTTGCTAAACAATAAGAAACTCTAAGAGGCACTTAAGAGACTGGTTAACATAATTGGTATCAACAAGTGTCAGGATGTTACATTTGCAGAAGGACAAGACAGAGGTCACTTGGTCTCCAACAGATATGTGTTTAAATAGGTTTTTAAGATTGCAGTTGGGCATGGCATATTTTTTTCAAATTGATGCAATATCTGTACATATTGACAATTTGGTATTAGTACAGTGTGCAGTTATCAATTTAAAATAACTTATCTTCTTAAGCATTTATTATTTCTTTGCTGTGAGAATTTGTCTTGGTATTTTGTTGCTCCAATGAAGTACCTGAGGCTGGCTAATTTGTAAGAAAGAGCATCCAAGTAGCTCACTGTTTTGGAGGTTCAAGAATGTAGTTTTCTCCTTACCTGTGGTAATGACTCCATTAGCTACATCATAATGAACGGAATCATGACAAGAACACATGGCAAAACTGAAAACCACATAGAATGGGAATAGGCCATCATATTCATTCATTGTAACAATATTTTGCTTGGAAGCTAAATGAAGTCCTATGGGAACTGTATTAATCTCCTTAAGAGCAGTGCCTTGTGACTGAGTCATCTTGCTTTAGAATGCAGAGCATATGCTAAAGATCCCACTGTCTCTATTATTACCATTGCAAGCTTGGAGCATCTAACACATGAAGTACTGATGTACATATTCAAACCAAATCCAAACCACAGCAGGAAACTTTGGATTCTTATTATTTTGTAAATTTTAGGTTTTTATTTTTATTTTATGTATATGAGCATTTTAACTGCATAGTTAAATGCAAGTGCACCATGTGTATACAGTACTCACAGAGACCAGAGGAGGGGATCTGATTCTCTAAAACTAGCCTCAGGAGTGGCTAACTGCCAGGTGGGTGCTGGGAACTGAGTCTGTGTGCCACGCAAGGCAGCCCATGCTCTTAACTGCTGAGCCAGCTTTCCAGCCTGAGTACCTCCTTTTTAAGGTAAACCTCTGTGATTTACACATTCTTCAGGATTTTGTCTCTCACCAGAATTTGGCATCAGTGTTTGGGTGCTTATGTTGGTGCATTGTCTGTGGATGTATTTTCATTTATTTTTATTTGAATAATAAGCTGGAAGATTTTTGTCTGATAACCACACATGCCAGAAATACTAAGAATCATCTAGAACATAACAATTCTTGAAAAAAAAATTCTTAAGTCACATTTTCCTAGAGTTTCTGTTATACTTAGTACATGCATAGTTAGTTCCTTTACACTGTAAGACAAAAGTGCATCTAATGGCGCCAGAGTACCATCTTTCAGAATGGTCTTTTTTAAATTTTTATTTTAAATAAATCATTCCTGTAATAGAGTCTGTCTTTGGTGGAATAGGCTGACTTGTGTATACACATTAGCTCCCAGGTTACATATTTTTATGCCTATATTTTAAAAGGTGATCCAGATCCTAAATTAGCCAGAGGCTTGACAAAGGAGGCCAGGAAGGCATTGTCTCAAATAAAACAAGCTATTAAAAATCAACAGATGCAGTATATAGATTATAGCCAAGAATGGGCAGCATATATTTTGGCTACTATTCATACTCCAACTGCAGTTTTATGGCAGAAAGGGCCTTTGCTATGGTTGCATTTACCTATATCGCCTACTTAAGTGTTGAGTCCTTATTATGAGGCTGTGGCATGTTTAGTTCAAATAGCTCGAGTTAAATCTCGAAAATATTTTGGAAAAAAACCTAATATAATAGGACTTCCATTTACAAAACAACAGTTAGACTGGTTATTTCAAAATGTGGATTCCTGGGCCATAGTTTTCACCCATTTTTCTGGCATTATCAATAATCATTATCCAAAAGACAAGTTATTACAATTTGCAAATAGTCATGCTTTTATTTTTCCAAAAATTATGAAACAGGAACCTATTAAGGATGCTTCAGTAATATTTATAGACGGGTCTTCTAATGGTAGGGCTACTTATGTAATGCAGGGTCAATCTTATGTTTTTCAAACCTCTCCAGCTTCAGCTTCAGCTCAACTAATGGAACTTCAAGCTGTAGCTGCTGTATTTCAGCTTATGGCCTCTGCTCCTTATGATTGGTATACTGATAGTCATTACATTGCTAGAGCCTTACAGATGCTTGAAACTGTGCCATATATCGAGACAAATAATACCAAAGTTCGGGAATTATTTGATGAGAGACAAAAGTGTTTACATGCTCATTCTCAGCCCTGTTTTGTAGGGCATATTAGAGCCCATACTGGGCTTCCAGGTCCTTTGGCTTTAGGGAATGAGTTAGCAGGTAAGGCCACGTGTCTCATAGGTTTCTCTCAATTGGAATTAGCACAAAAAGCTCATGCTCTTCATCACCAAAACAGCCAAAGTTTACGGAAGCAATCTCACCTTACCAGGGAGGCTGCTAGGAAATTTTTAAAGCATGTCGCTTCTCTTCTGAATTTCATTCTGTCCCTCAATGTGGAGTCAATTCATGTGGATTAATGCCCAATCAATTGTGACAGATGGATGTAACTCACATCCCAGAGTTTGGAAAACTAAAATATGTTCATGTATCCATAGACACTTACTCAGGATTTCTTATGGCCACCGCTCAAACTGAAAAAGCTACTAAACAGGTAATAGCACACTGCATTAAATGTTTTGCCGTGGCTGGCTTGCCATCTGTCATGGAAACGGACAATGGCACAGGATATGCTAGTCGGACTTTCCAATGTTTCTGTGCTCAGTTATCCATTGTGCATAGAACAGGCATCCCATGCAGTCCCCAGGGACAAGGGATTGTTAAACGTGCCCATAGAGTTTTTAAAAAATCAATCACAAAAAATAGAAAAAACGGGGGGGGGGTTATATCCCAGATCACCTCAGAATTCCGTAAGTTACATTCTTTTCATTTTAAATTTCCTAAATTTGGATAAACAAGGCTACTCTGCGGCAGACAGAATGTTGCATTCCAAGACTTTACATACCTATGTACAAGTGAGATGGAAGGATCGGATTGATGGGAAATGGCATGGCCCAGACCTGGTATTAATATGGGGAAGAGGGCTTGTTCCTGTTTTTTTTTGCAGGATGCTGAGAATGCCAGGTGGCTGCCAGAAAGGCTGGTACATTTCGCGGGGACTGAACAAGGGAAGAGTGACGTTGCTGTTGCTGTGGAATCAGTTCCTGATGACACACAGAGAGCTTTATTGGACTCAAATGATGGGACATCATTACATGGGAAGAATAACAGTAAATCAGGACTCTATTGCAGGGAATGCTGATAAATGAAAAAAAAAAAAAAAAAAGGACTAAGTGCAGGACTTTGGTGATCAGATGACAGTTTCCCGCAAACTTATATAGGGAAACAGGCAGCAGCCATGGATAAAGTCAAAGACGAGTGATCGCTTGCATAAGTCAACCCTATGTACATTTGATTGGACAGTTAAATATTGCTATTTCTTATGTTTCCATGTAACTTGATTAATTGCATTTCCATCATTCCCATGAAAATGAAAGTTATGGTATTTCAGCAATTTTCACTTATTATGATTTCTGTAAGTGTTACAAAACCTTAGTAAGCCTTTGCTACATTACTGGAATAACTACTGTGATGCCTAATTCCCCTGGACTTGTCTCTGTATCCTTTCCCTTTATATGTTCAGAGTTTGTTCCTAAGGATGCTGGGTTGTGACTCACTAGCCTCTAGGTCCCAAGTCCACCACCCTACATTACAACTGCCAGAATTCACTGACCTATATGAAATGAGTGGCCAGAGAAGGGCAAACACAAGGGGGTGTCCGCCGACCTAACACAGGGAATCAGCCTCTATGGCCAGACGTTGTGGCTGGTGTTCTGATGACGGATAAGACTGGCACTAATGTCCTTGGTAACCTAAGACAGGCGCTCATTTACTAAAGGAAAAAAGGGGACATGTGGGACCCTGGCCTCCCAACATGCCTTTTTCCCAGCTAGGATCCCGATCAGGAACTAGATTCAGCTTGTCAGCTGCAGTTGCTGAGAAGACAACTTAACCTTTAGAGGCCTAACCACAATTGTTCAGAACTAGGTACAGGTCACATACTCGGATGCTCCATGAGGGCCTGAACTTTTGTCCTCTCCCAAACCCTCCTTGGAATTTCCTGCAACAAATCACTGGCATCTGCTGGATGCATATATATTGAGTACCTTGCTGGAATAAATCTGAAGCTTCTCCACCATTTTGCTGTCTGTGTTTGTATGGCTTGTTTGTCTTGTGTGTCCTCAATTCCTCAGGCCTCGCCGGAAAGACTCGGGTACAGTTGTAGCACAGGCCGCAACAAACTAGCACCTCTCTTCTCCCTAATTCCCACAGCATTCCAGTGTGAGCTCGAATTAATGAAATCTCACTTCAGAGGAACCTGCTAGCACCTCCCTTCTTCCTCTCTTCCCACAGCATCCCATTGTGAGCTCAAGTTAAGTAAATCTGACCAGGGAGTTAACTAGACGCACCTCCCCTCTAGCTTCCCAGCAGCGTCCCGCTGAGAGCTCCAGTTAATGAAATTTCCCTACAGAGTTAACTACTAGCACCTATCTTCTTCCTAGCTTTCCCACATCATCCCATTGTGAGCTCAAGTTAATGAAATTTCCCTACAGAGATAACTGCTAGCATCTCCCTTCTTTCTTGCTTCCCCACAGCATCCCACTCTGAGCTCCAGTTAATGAAATCTCACTGCAGAGTTGTCTACTAGCACTTCCCTTCTCCCTAGCTTCCCACAGCATCCCACTGAGTTAACTGCTAGCACTTCCCTTCGCCCTCCCCTCCCCACAGCATCCCACTGTGAGCTCACTTAGTAAAATTTCCCTACAGAGTTAACTGCTACCACCTCCCTTCTTCCTAGCTTCCCCACAGCATCCCACTCTGAGCTCCAGTTAATGAAATCTCACTGCAGAGTTGTCTCCTAGCACTTCCCTTCTCCCCAGCTTCCCACAGCATCCATCTGAGTTAACTGCTAGTACCTCCCTTCTTCCTTGCTTCCCCACAGCATCCCACTGTCAGCTGGATTTAGTGAAATCTCTTTACATAGTTAACTACTAGCACCTCTCTTCTTCTTACTTCCCACAGCATTCCACTGTCAGCTCAAATTAATGAAATCTTACTGCAGAATAACCTGCTAACACATCCCTTCTTCCTCTCTTCCCACAGCATCACACTCTGAGCTCAAGTCAATGAAATCTGACAAGGGAGTTAACTACAGGCACCTCCTTTCTAGCTGTCAGGTTTTGGGTTCGAGAGACGCAGCAGACAGAAGGGACCAGACTCTGCTGACAGCTAACAGGACCCGACTTTATTGAGAGAAGACCAGATGATACTAGCTCCTCCACACCCACGAGTGGAGAAACGCTAGCCCCCCTTGGAGGCTAGCTTCCCCAAAGAGATGGGGGGAGGCTAACCCTCTCACCCCCATCTTGGAGCTGGGGCTTCGGGGAACCAGGCTGGCATGATCAGCCCAAGTCTGAGTTTCACAAGTCCCATGCAGCGCCAGCACCACCAGCAGCAGCAGCAGCACGTTGTCCAAGTCCTCAAAGCCTAAAAACCTTCAGTCCCCTCCTGGCTTTTAGGGGAGGGGGGTTGCCATGACATCTGATTGATGTTTAAGGCAAGCTTCTGGCCAGGAAGTAGTCCTTTTTCAGAGCTGTTCGTGAATTCCTTGAGTCCTGAATTTTATCTGCCAAGGAAGCCCAGTGTCCTTTGGAATTTGGGGTCTGGAGTTTTTATCTGAGGTATTTGCAAGGTTTAGATCTCTGAGAGGTTGTAAAATGTCCGTCTTTCTTCATTCCTCTTTTGGAAATTCTGGCTCCAGATTTCTTCCTGAGTCTGAAACTGTTGGGGGTTTCATTTACACCTTACACTAGCTTCCCCATGTTGAGTTCCCCGTCACGCAACCCAACGCCTTGCCCTGGGACTCGAACCCAATGGCACCGGGTCAAAAGAACCAACGCCAGATGCAAAAACAAGAGGTTTTTATTAAAAGCACTTGTACAAGTGGGCGCCCTGCCTCGGGACACAGAAGCGCCCCGCTTGCAGTGGCTTGTCTACTTTTAAAGCTTAAAACCGCAGGCGGGGAATTCCAGGAACATTGTTACTTTCCGAGAACTTACAAAGTTTCAGCAAAGCGGGTGGTAACAGTTTTGCAGCAATAGGTCACAAGGTGATTTTATCGCAAGATTTCTCAAGCATGCTTTGTGGTTTAGAAATTTTCCATTGTCTTAAACAGTTTCACTTCCTTAAGGGGGAGTACACAGTAAATTTTCATAGCACTTTAGACTCCATTTTATTTTTCACCCACAGAATCGCACTGTGAGCTCAATTTATTGAAATCTCACTGCAGAGTTTACTAGTAGCACCTCTGTTATTCTAGCTTCCCACAGTATCCCACTGAGTTAACACCTAGCACCTCCCTTCACCCTCCCCTCATTTCACTGTGAGCACAAGCTAGTGAAATTTCCCTACAGAGTTAACTGCTAGCCCTCCCTTCTTCTTAGCTTTCCAACAGCATTCCAATGTGAGCGCAAAGTAAAGAAATCTCACTACCCAGTTAACTACTAGCACCTCTCCTCTTCCTACTTCCCACAACATTCCACTGTGAGCTAAAGTTAATGAAATCTCACTGCAGAGATAACTACTAGCACCTCCCTTCTCCCTAGCATCCCAAAGAATCCTACTGTAAGCTCAAGTTAATGAAACCTCTCTATGGAGTTAACTACTTGCACCTGTCTTAGTCCTCATCTCCCCACAGCATCCCACTGTGAGCTCAAATTTATGAAATCTTACTGCAGAGTAACCTGCTAGCACCTCCTTTCTTCCTAGCTTTCCCACAGCATCCCCCTGTTAGCTCAAGTTAATGAAATCTGACCAGGGAGTTAACTATAGGCACCTCCCTTCTCCTTCCCCACAGCATCCCACTGTGAGTTCAAGTTAATGAAATCTCACTGCAGAGATATTTATTAGCACCCCCTTTCTCCCTAGCATCCCACAGCATCTCACTGTGAGCTCAAGTAAATGAAATCTCCCTACCAAGTTAACTACTAGCACATCCCTTTGCCCTCCCCTTCCCACAGCAGCCCACTGTGTGCTCAAGTTAATGAAATTTCACTACAGAGTTAACTACTAGCACTTCTCTTCTTCCTTGCCCCTCGCAGCATCCCACTGTGATCTCCAGTTAATGACAAAACTAAAACGTATAAGAAGAGATAAAGAGTGTCAGTTCATTCTGATCAAAGTAACATTTAACTAAGAACATATTACACTGGTGAATATGGATGTATCAAACTATGATGCACCCAACTTCATGAACACTTTGGAACTTTTATATCTAACAATGGGCCAAATCTATTTGGAAATAGTTTTGATTTGTCCATTTTCAAGATTTCTATGCTTCCTTCAATTCCTTTGAAGTGAAGAAAATTTAGGAGAGATAGGAAAACTTTCACAGATCATTTAAACATTGTTCTCTGTTTTTGTTTCTAAGAAAGTTTCAGCCTATTAGGAACCCAATTCCAAGTGTTGCTCATGTAATCTACCAAATCCCCAAAAAGTTTAAATGTCTTATTGAATTGAAATGAGAGCACAAACATATAGCATTAAGTACCTACACCAAGAAATTAGAAAGACTTCATATAAGTAAATTAGTGAACCACGTGAAAACCTTGTAAAACCAAGACAAACAACTAGAGTACACAAGGAGAAATTAACAAAATCAAGGATGAAATTCATGAAACAGAAACAAAGGAAGCAATAAAAAGAGCAATGAAATGGAGTTGATTCTCATAAAAGATTAACACAAATTCTGCAAGTCAAACAAAAGAAACAGATAGTGGACTCAAACTGACAAACTCAGAGATGAAAAGGAAAACATTCCAACAGTCCAGAATGAAACTCAGAAAACCAGAAAGAGATACTTTAAAATTGTTTAACTCACTAAACTAGAAAGTCCAAACGAAATGAATAGATTTCTATGCATGTGCAGCCTACCAAATTTAAATAAAAATGACAGGTCAATAACAATCAATGGGATAGACAGAGTAGTTAAAACCTCAGAACTGGATGAATCTCAAGGCCTGTTCCATGGCAGTGGAACTGTGAGGTGGGCGTAGGCCCTGGTGACTTTTTGAGTGCAGAAAACTACAGTAGGCATGTTCAGGAGGGGCTGCAAGCATGCGTTCTGAAAAGCCCTCTCATCCCTTCCCCCCAGGGAAAAGGCACCCTTTGCCATCCTCAGCTGACTATCATCACCTAGGTGATAAACCCCAAGGAGGGTGAGAGCAGATCCTCAGGCACAGGCAGAAATGACTTAGCAAGCAAGAAAGAAAATGGATAAACTGTCAAGATGGTCTTGGTGGAGGCACTCCCCAAAAGTGACTCCAGTATGAAGTTGCCTCATCATTGGAGTCCCCTGGCACAGACACTAAAAGGCCCAGAATCTTAACCATGAAGAATACAAACCACAAGATCCTTCTGTCTCCTTGAGCATAAGCGAAATGGTATTCTCCACTACTGGTGTCCTTCCAGGAAGAGATTCAAGGGAGAAAGTAATTGATGTTTCTGTTTGCTGCAAAAAAGTCAAAATGCTTGTCTTAAACACAAGCATGTTAATGTGGACTGAGAGATGGAAAGAGAAAAGCAGTAGGAGCCAGCATAACTGAAATGATGACCCCTCCTGTGAGCCTGGACCTGTGACTGCCTCCCATGAACCTGGAGCTGCAGATCCCTCTTGGGAACCGGAATTTATGGTCCCCTTCTGAGGGCTGGAACTGTGGTGGTCTTCCCATGATCCTGGAGTTGAGGTGTCCTCAGGGGAACTGAGACGGGAACTGTTGCCCCCGTCTGCATATTGGAACTCTGGTCTCCACTTGTGAGCTGAAGCTATGGTCCCTTCCCGTGTGCTGGAGTTGTGCTCCCTCCCGTGACCCTGGAGCTATGATACCTTCTTGAGAACTGGAGTAGTGACCTTCTTATGTATGATCAAGCTGTGTTCTCCCATGTGATTGAGCTGGAGTCCCCTCCTTTGAGATGGTTCTGTGGTCCCCTCCCATGTGATGGAACTATGGTCCCCTCATTTGAATGTGAGAGTAGTGGTGCCTTCCCATGAATCATGTTTCCATGTTCTGGTTCTGGACTGATGGTGGTGCGGATTAGAGGACAGAGGACTACTCAGTGCAGGACAGAAATTTTAGCCTTCTCCGAGTGGCTGCATTCTCCACACCCCCCCCAAGAGGTCCCAGAATGTGCATATCAGTGGTTTTGCCGTGTGAGTATATATCCTGATGTAACTGAAGGAGGCAGGAAAACAGAAAGGAACCAGGGAAAGAAGGAACCGGAGAGACAAGAATGGTAGGAGACCAATGTTTCCAAGGGGGAAATGGTAAAATGGGGCTATTTAAATGGGATGGACAGAGGGAGGGTTATACAAGAACCAACAGGGTAAAAGGGAAGAAGGAGCTCCAGAGAGGGGGGACCACAAGGGACAGCTATTATCAAGGGTGGAATATTGGAAATGTGTGTATTTACAGGAGAGGGAAGATGAAGGGTTAGACAGGGAAAGAGAGAAGAGAGATAAATAATGTTTTGCTGGTGTGAAAATCCAGAGGGAAATGTATTACTTCTAAAACCTAATTACAAATTATACATGCTGTATCTCTACATGAGTCCATGTGTATAGCTGAATGCTATATAATAAGAAGCAATGCCAGACAGGAGAAACCTCCCTTCAAGTTGTTGGCCAGGGAATTCCAAGAGACACCAAAAATTATACAGGCTATTGCCATAGCCCTTGAGGTTCTCCCAGAGCTTGAAGGACTCTATTGCTGAATACAAGACATACTTCAGAGACCAGATTTGGAACAATGGCACTGTAACTGACCTGGAAACCACTACCCTGAGCCTAGTTACATAGTTTTGGAGAACACTATGCACACTGCTAAGGGAGAACATCAATAGATGGTCCAACCCTAGTTTTAACGCCTAATAACTATAATAATGACTGGCACAGAAAATTATATTGGGGTAATAGTGGCAAATTTATCTCGGGGGTAATCCACAGCTACTTAATAGAGATAAAATCTGCTCAGTGGGAGGGAGCTCATGTATGGCACTGTGAAGATGGTCAAGTACACATTGAGGAAGATGTCACTGATTTTAGAGAAATTCCTGTCTGTCACATCCTTAGACAGAAGTAATTTCTTACGATGTGATAAATATGGATCTTTATATTCACAGACAAGTATGTCAGTCACCATGCACTAAAGAAACTTCTGCAACAAATGGAGACAATTACACAGCACCACAACTGGGGACACACAGACAGTCTGTGAATTTCCCAACCCTTAATGACACATCCAAAATGGAACCTCTGGATCTAAGGCTCATGGAACATAGTGGAACAAGTGATAGAGAAAATATTAATACCTCTCTCAACTCTCATCAGTGAAACTCCATCATGCAACAGGGACCATGAACATAACAGGACACAAATGACAAAAGAAACTGAGAGAATAAGAGTGTGGGTCTGTGAACAGGACACCCATATTAAACTCCACCAATCCAGGACTCAAAGTCCATTCCAGAATAGAAGGCAGAAAGAGTGTAAGAACCAGGCGAGGAGGTGCATGACCAGATGGAAATAGAATCAAACAGGCTTCCAGGTCCTTACTCATGTGAATGGACAGCAATGGTATCAGCATGCAAAAGGCTCATGCACACTCAAGCAGACAAACCCAGCATAAAACTGTGGAAATGGGCAGCACACACCAACTTTATCCAAAGAACTATTGTTAGCTGATTATTGCTGGGTGAGGAAAATATGATCTTAAAGAGAGAGACTCTAGATAGGCTGACTAGACCTCAGTGGAGGAACTTTCACTAACATGTCTGGGGACACTAACTTGGCTTGCTTAACCTTATACAAATGACAGAGTGCATCAAATCCAGTGAGGCTGGTGGCCTATGAGAGGGAGCCAATGGGGGAAGTTAGAATAAAGCTGACTAAGATGTTGTGTGTAAAACACACAAAAATTCAATATTCAAGCAATATTTAGAAAAATTAAAAAAAATAATTTCCAAAAATACAAAAACTGTTTATGTCATGAAGATTTTAGGCACTGTTGGTGATTATTTCTTAGGGTTTTTAGACCATTTGTCATCCTGAGTTGTCATAATGGGTGAACAATTAGCTATTGAGAACATGAGATTTGATTCCACTTCAAAAAGAAAAATTGAGATAAACTCTCTTCTGTAAGTTTTCAAATGACCTCTTAGAGTTTCAAGTGTATTTATAAATATTTGTATTTTTCCTGTTCACTCTCAGAAATGTGTAGCTGAGTTAAACATGACTCAGTGCCTGAAGTGTTCACAACAGAAGTAACCCCTGGGAGCTTCAGTACATATTAATGAAGGAAAGGACTACTTAATTCAGCTCATAAATGGAAAATTTCAGCACATTACATAATTGTAAGTGCGAACCTTCTGTAAAAATACTCAGACACTTCTCCAAGTGTTCTGATGTCAGCAGGGGAGGCTGACTGAGGCAGACATGTTTCTGTAGTTCTGCTTTCTTAAACACACACATTTTTTTTTATCTCAGTCTCAATTCTATCGTTTGAACATACTAAGTCTGAAATTTGTCCTGAGAACATCGAGCTTGAGAGGCTTAATTCCACGATGATGGATCTTCTGTAACTCACTGAGACCACTTTGGCTTGGGTTCAAGCATGCCATCTTCTTATACAAATGAGTGCTCGGTGTTATTCTACTTTCTTATTTGTCAGTCTACTGACTGCATTTTTAACTGGAGGATTAGGAAACTGATATTAAATTAATCAATGCAAATTTTTGTTATGAAAAATAATTATGCTTCTAATTTTATCACCATCAAAGAAAAACAGATTTCCAAAAGAGATTTGAAAGGAAAGGAACTGTGGGAACAACTGACATCTCTGATTCTATGCTGTCTGTTATGGTACATGAGGCTTTGAAGGAATTAACAAACATGAGAATATTATAGAAGGATTAAAACGGTGAATGCAGTGCACAGAGCAAGAAGCAATAGGCTTCCCACTGCGCAGCCTACTACAACAAAGTCCAAAATGTCTAGTTCATTTAACGGTGGTTTAATTTCCATTAATTAGAGGGTCTTGCTTTAAAACACATGCTGGGTTGATTCAGGATGTTCCTGCAACAGGATCTAGAATTACAGTTTTCTCCCAGAATGCTTGGCCCTAAAAGTCATTTTTATTATAATCAAAACCTAACAACCTGTCAATGTCAGGTGTAAACATGGAATGTTTGGCTGCAAGTTCCTTCTTTGAAAAATAGGATGAGAGATCACAGCAAGGCTGTTTGAGGTTTTCACAGGAGAGATGGCATTGGATGGAAAATAGCTGATACCGGTATGAGCTCTGGCAGCACTGATTTCATAGTTCAGTCTCTGAGATTTCATTTCTAAATAGGTCAGTTTGTAACTAGATACAAGAAAAGATCTGATGAGATTTCACATGACTTAGAGACTCCAAATTCCAGCATCTTTATCACTTATGCTTAGAACACAGTGATGGAAAGAAAAAAGTACACAATGAAACAAAACAATTGCAGGAATATGAGACTTAATAAGCCCTCATCAAGTCCTGAGATATGAACATGCAGTTCAACGACAGGAGAATAACAGGTTTTCTTAAACCCACTAGGATTAATTGAAAATCATGAACTGAAATATGGATCTCTCTTATCTAAAACAAAGGTCACTTTACATTTTGAATCTCTTACTGAAGTATTTCTTTGAATTTTGACTCATTTCCTCCACATTCTGAAATAACTCAAGGAACTGTTGTCATTTTACAGCATTCCTTGCTGGTAATAGATGCAAATAAATATTTGATGGTTAGACCTGAAGGCCAGTGTTGAGAGCAACAGCTTAAGAAAAAGAGGATTCAACAGAAGTAGCTTGATCCTGAAAACACTGCATGAAATGAGATCTGACAGGTAACATAAGTGTGGCCTGTGAGTACGCCCCTTGGGTAAGTGTTTCTTGTTCTAGACTTCCATAACACCTTCAAAGCATTTTGAAAAGCACAGTGACAGTGCTTTCAGTGGAATGGTTGACGACATTGTTTGCCAAGAGACGATAGCAGGTTCCAGTCCAGAGCCAAACCACATGTAAATTCCAGATTCATGGTTCTTCAGTGTACTAAAATGATGCCATGTCCTAGCTATGCACAGAGAACCCACCGTTCTGAAACCTCTAATGCACATCCCATAACTGGATTTATACTGACAATTTAAAGCAAATCAATGAGTTTCTACTGCAGAAATACAACTGTATTTTCATGGGACAAACACCAACATCTTTCCATCAGAGGAACAGTGATGACCAATGTCTATGATCTCTTGTAAAGACTGTCTTGCTTGTCAATATTGTGAGCTGTAAGGGGACAGGATATATATGTTTCCACCTTTAGATTTACAAGAAGAGTAAAGCTGATACTTTAAATAGCATTGAGAAAACACAGCACATGGTGGCTGCCTGCTGCCATAGTGGAAAGAATGCTATGGGAGTAACCAACCACTTTCCAGTTCAAGTTAAAGTCCACTTATGAGGTTGGATCCCTTATCTGAAAATGATATTGTGCTTGGGGTCCTGAGGATAGACAGATCTCAGGCCATAGGAAATTTCATAGTGTTATTCTGGTAATTGACAGAGTATTTTATATGTACATAAATATATATATATATATATATATATATATATATATATATAGAGAGAGAGAGAGAGAGAGAGAGAGAGAGAGAGAGAGAACAGAATAGACTGTATGAAATTTACTGGGGATTAAAGGGAAGGTTTTTAAATATAAGAAATAATATTTCATGAAATTCACACAAAAAAAAACATTAAAAGTGAAAGAATGCATTGAAACACTGGCTGATGAAATTTGGATTGATGAACTAATGAGCAGTATTAGTACCTTCTACTGCACTTACCAGGCCTTGTTATTTTCCAGACGCTCCAACAATTTCTATTCACAGAATAATTTTGAATAACATAACTAAAATAAGTGGCTTCCTCCTCCTGGGGTTCTCTGACACCCAAGAGCTGCAGATCCTACACGTTTCGCTCTTCTTGGTGATATACCTTTTAGGCTCGCCAGGAAACTTCATCATCATCGCCAGCACAATGCTGGGTAAAAATGCTCCAATCCCCTGTGTATTTCTTCTTGAGGAACCTCGCCCTACTTGAGCTCTCCTCCTCTGTCATCATCCCCCAGTCTAGCCACAATTCCCTGACTGGCAGTGGATACATTCCTTACGCCCAGTGAGTGCTGCAGATTTCCTCTATACATTCTTGGCTTCTGCTGAGTTGGACATTCTCACAGTGATGTCCTATGACCACTATGTGGCAATTTTCCCCATGGAGAATGAATCAGTGCCGCTCAGCAGCCCTCACTTCCACTCATTCCTCTGAGAGGGTTGGGGCTAACCCCCTTTTCTTGTGGAATTTTGATTTGCTTGATTTTGCAGGTCTTTGGCAGGTTACTACCGTTGCTGTGAGGTGATTTATACAACAGCTCAGCCAGATCCAGAAGAAAGTTTTTCATACCTCACCTTACCACTGTCAGGGCTCATGTTTTTACATCTTTGTCTTCCATGGTTCTGGGTATTGGGATTATAGGATTTTATACAGATGATCCATCCACAACTCAACACACAGAGACATTTATACTTGGAACACTGACCTGTTATGAGTCTTAATTACCTGCTACACATTGAAAGCAAAAAGCCATCTGACAAAATTTAAAAGCATCCAAATTCTAAAGATAAAAATAAATATTTAGAATGCTCTTCGACTTCATGACTAAGTAGCAATAGAACAATTTTAGACTCCACCTTGGGGCCTATGAAAAACTTTAATGGATACTGGACAAGAATAAGAAACAAGGTAGGATAGCCCACCTGTGAGCCAACCCTCATAGCGAATCAGAAAGTGGTTGGTTACTCTTCTAATGGTGATGTTACCACTGCACCAGTGGGCATATCTTAACAGCAGATCAACATTGTGTTATTCAGGGCTCAGTATTGGGTAAAATGATTGATGTTTGTCTCCTTTAGTAGCCTATATAACAACTTTGGAAGTATGTAATCTAGCCAGCAGGGGGAGAGATTTCTGGTCAGTTAGAGGCTGATTTATTTTACATCCTGCATCCTACATGAGGAGCATCTTAAGTAATAAAGCATACTTACCATCTAATTATGGTGTTTTGGGTGCATCTGGGGTTTTCTTTCTGAATAATAGCTTTTGGGGAGGTGACCCATGCCAGGCACAGAGTTTTTATCTCATATGTCTTCTGAAAGTACTATTGTGCACCCATACAATATATTTTGCTTCAAATATTCATGTTTATTTTAATAAGTTACAAATTTTATGTTTTACAACAGAGACATCTAAATAATCCTATTGAGTGGAGTTGTAGGTTTCTGTGTTAATCAACATCTACTGTATAAGGTGAGAGAATCTTTATGTAGATTTGATAGATTCATTAATCTTATATATACAGCTTGCATTGAAGCTGTGTCTCTTAGGGTCAAGCATCTCACAAATACTTATTCTATGTGTTTGATCATTTCTGGAACTCTGAAATAGCATCTATGTGTCAAAAAATGTAGCTTCTTTGTTGAAGGCAGAAAGGTACTCTTGTCTGTAAATATTAAAACCCAGAGGGAAATGTATTAGTTCAAGGTGCTTCTAAAAACCACTATATGTATATTAATGCATGCGGATAACTGAAGGCTATACAACAGAAAACACAATGCAAGGCAGGATACTCCTATCTTCTAGTTATTGGACAGGGTAGTGCAAGAGACTCCCCAGATTATACAGGCTCTTGCCATGGATCTTGATAGCTTTCCCTATTGTTGAAGTCAGACCATACTTTAGACACAGGACTCGGAGCAATGGATCTGGAACTGACCTGGATACCTCCTCCCTGAAGAATAGTTCTCATAGTAACAGGATAATATAAAAGCTGCTAAGGAAAGATCAGTCAATGGGCCTATCCAGCTGTGTAGCATAAGAAACAAAAATTACTGGTTAGAAAACTATAGATATTGGTGCAGTAATAATCAATAGCTGTCTAATTGGACTTAATTCCTGCTCAATATTTTGAATCTCCAGTATGATATTGTAAACACAACCAAATATACCTGTCTTGAGTGCTGATAGATTGTAGAGAAATCCTACACTTCCACAAATGTAGACCAACATAATTTCTTACTTTACCCTTGTTGGAAGCCACAGGACAGAGAGTAGCCAGCTCACAGCCTGACTCCATCTTAGAGAAACTAGCCCTGGGAAAAGTCCTCCCTGTAGCCACCTGCATGTATGATAAGCATATTCAGCCTTGGTATCAGGAACTGAGCTGCACTGGAATGTCCTACACCCATCTCCTAATCTCACCCGAGACGAGCTAGGAAGGCCTGAGAGGCGACACTTTCATCACTCCTGTTCAGCACAAAGCCCCTGTTTCTCTTCTTAATGCCTTCTCTCCTGACATACAAACAGTTATTCATGGTGGGCTCTGAAGGTCAGAGATAGTGTTTCCTAAGCAACGGTTCTGGCTCTGCTAATTACCACATTCCTGTGTAAGTGCATTTTCACCCCCACCTCCCCAAGCTTGTGTATTTAAACCCAGTAGAAAAAATAAAATTTGTGGCTTGACAAGAGAGCCTCCCAGGCCGCCTGGTCCGTGTGTTTGTTTGTTCCTTTTCATTTCAGATATCTTAGGGTCCTTGCTCTCGTTGAACCCCGCTGACCCGGGGCAATCCTAAATGAACATCCTCTTTTTTGACCAAATGATTGAACTAAATCCTGTCACTATATGGGTTTAGTTCCACCTGATGGAGCATGCTCAACATATCAGGGGCCACATCTCTGATATAAAGGGACATAAAAACATAATTTTCAAAGAGAAGCCAGAACAACACAAAGTGAGATAATGTGGAAGACTGCCACAAAAGAGTGTTTTCTGAACTGGCCTATTCCTAGCCCACAGGAAATCACAGTGGCTGTGATTGCATGCCCTGCACATGCACATGACCAAGCCTGACATCATGCCAATTCTCTTATTTCTATTCCTCACCACTGCAGTTCCCACAGGGAAAGACTTCCTTCTGCAGGGAGTTACTGCTATCTTCTTAGGATTCGATGTAGTGACAGTGTTCACAATTATTGCATGTTTTAAATCAGATTGTGAAGTGGACACACACACACCATCCCATAAACACATGTAAACATGATGCTCTTACATCAATGCATTTTAAATAATTTTATTTAATTTGTTCTGACAATTTTCTACACAGACATACTGCATTCTGTTACTGTTATCCCAATTTCCCTGGTCCTCCCTCCGTTCCCCTTACTCCTCTCTTATCAACAAAGTCCTCCCCATCTTTTAATTGCTTTTCTTTTATTTTGTGTTTTAGTGTGTTTAAATAGAAATGGTTCAATGTTATATCATGAAAAATAAACCCCCAATCCTGAAGCATGAAAAACATGTTCCATGTTTATCTTAGTGAAATTTTAAGTATTTTTGCATATTTTAAACATCAACGTTTTCCCCCTGTAATCAAAGCAAACATAACTATAAACAAATATTTAACTTTTTGTAGAAATTAAATGTGAACATCTCTAACTTTGTAGTAGTATGTAAACACACATGCACACACACACATGCATGCACACACACACACACTTCAACATTTTTCGTCACACTTTGCAATTGTATGTTTTTGCTATAAGCATGTCTAAAAGGCAAAAGTTAAAAAAGAAATAGTTAAATCTTTATGAAATGTACTTTTATGGTAGAAATACTATACACAATTTGGCTGTTTTCACAGGTGACATATTTTTAACTGAAATATATTCTGAATCTTGAGCTAGGGACTATAAGTACAACAGCAGGCATCAAATTACTGTTGTTCAAAAACTAAAGTAAAGAATAAATTCTGCATTGATATTATAATGACTAAATTGGCTGGCTTTAAAACCAAGGTCATTTGGAAAGCAATAGAAAATATCTGTGAATTGCATCAAAGAAAATTATCAGTTTAATTCATTTCATCCTGAATAGCATTACACAAAACTGTGAATAATTTTTGAGGCAAGTAGAAGTCTGAGTTTATGGCTCCTTGGCCAGAGCCATGGAGGGAAAATATCAATAAAATTAGGTCAGAACTAATCACTTAAAGATATCTAATTCATTCTGTAATATGCATGCAAAATTAATACATGGTTAGAGTACATTATGAAGATATAAATTACCTGTGATTGTCAGTACATTAAAAATTTTATTTTTTTTTGTTTTTCATTATTTTCTGTGTGTGGAATGCATTCCCTACATGTATGTAAGGGCACACATGTCCTGCATTTATTGCAAATGTCAGAAGAGGGCTCCTGATCCCCTGGAACTGGAGTTAGAGATTGTTGTTAGCCACCATGTAGGTGCTGGGAATTGAACGTGGGTCCTCTTCAGGACCAGCCAGTGCCCTTAAATGTTAAGCCAGTTTTCCAGGCCAAACAGTACATTATTTCCAATTACAATTGTATACAGAGTTCTTAAGATTCAGAAAAGTTAAGAAACTCCTTGAAATATCATATACATATAAATTTCAGAAAAGAAATATATATTGAATAGTAAGTGTTATGATTTGGAATATGAAGAGAAATATAAAATCATACAATCATATATTTATATCTACATATTTCCATCAAAAAGTAAGGGTGAATGAAAATATTTCTGGGAGGATAGAAACCATCCAAAACCCTTCTAATGAAACATACAGCATATCAATCACTGAGGGGGTTATTTTGGATCAACATAAAAGGAAAAACAATGCTTCTAGCAAAAATAAACTTTATTCTAATTTCTGAGTATTGCTGTTGTTGCTTCAGGAGCTGTGGAGAACAATAATTAAATGACTTTATTCTCAGGAGCAGGAAAACAGATAGTAATATTCAGAAAGGTTGATTTGGGTCTCATTTCTGTTCCACAATGTGCAGTTTAAAATTCTAGAATTACTGACAATGACTTAATTGTTATCAATAAAAATCATTTCTGATTTTGAATGCTTCCAAGTCATAAGCAACTAGGAAAACCAAAAATACAAATATTATGCCTGATTTATGAGTGATGTATGCAGAAAATACATAGAGCTAGAGTTCATTAGACTAAGTAAAATAATCCAGTGTCTCTCATAGTATTGAATACTACATGTATTCTTTCCAATGGAGACTGTAGGAGAAATAAAGGACATTAAAGTAAAATGTGATCAATTATAGATGTTTAAGAAGAAAAGAGAGCAAGGGACAAAATACAAGGTCACATATGTGGACAATGTGGGTATTGTGCATTAAACTCTGTATAGTGAAACCTGATGCAGTGCACATAAATACTGGCTGAAGTATATACATAATCTCCGCATTGTAGTGGTACTACAATGGCCTAAAACATCGACTTTAGCTGAAAGAAACTGTCTGCATTGTTTTTCAGATACAGAAACAAGAAAGAGGATTAGAAGACTTTGTATTTCTGAAATAACTACAAGTGCTGACACTGGACTGCATAATCACTATTTACGGACCTCTGTTACAGAACTTTGGTGATTATCTGCTCTACTTAAGTAATAGTTCAAGTGTTTGCAACAGACTCAGAAAGTCTCTGAAGTGTTTTCCAGGTCCTTAATACTGAATAGGAAGATTACTGAGGAAATCCCAGCTCATAAGTCAATTTTCCTCTTTATGTAGTCCTGTCAAACAAAGCTTAATATACTTAAACCTCTGCTTTCATTTTCTACAGCTCGTATTATTTTGTGTCTGAACTGCTGTGTGAAACTAAGATGGGAATTAAAATGAAAAAATATAAAAATGCAATACATATGATGAATTACTATCACCAGCAATATGAAATCTTATATAACTCTACTACTTGGCAGAGGTTTTGCACATTGCTGATAATTATTGATGTATTATTTCAAAATGATTATGCATTAAGCATGTCTATGATACTGTTGATCTCCTAATATCATGCATCCTTAAATGTGAGGTTAAGTTAAGGACAATGGATTGTTGGACATGTGACACTATGGAGTTTTCCGTGATGGTAAAATAAAACTGTCCCAAAAACAACCTCAGAGCAGATGTTCTGCCATATGATGTGAGTGCATAGTTCAGAAAGTCACTCGCCAATATGGATCATTCACGTTGTGCAAGATACTAAAACCACAACAAAAGTGTAAGCGATTCCCTTGATTGTCAAGGCTTATAACACCCAGGGAACATAGATGTTATGCAGGAAGTGACAGCTTCAAAAAAGACCCATACTAGAACCTGAGAATATTCTCTGAAGCCTGAAGGTGGAAATCACGACATGTAATGAGATATTATACACAACCAAACACTCGAGCACAGGTCATTGTTTTCATAACATCACATTTATATGTCACGAGAGAAACAAATGGAAGAAAGAATGGATTGTGTGGGATTTTTTTCTCAGTTGAAAAAGATGAGAAACACCATTTGAGTGCTCTGTGTTCATTCCCAGAATGGTAAATTAAATAGCCTCACAACAGTTTCCAGACATTTGGGGAAGAAGCTATAGAAAATAGAAGAAGATTTGAAAGAGACAAAAAAAGGCTATGTAAAGAAAGACCTGTAAATGTCAAGAGATGTTACAATTGAAGAACATTAAATGTTGAGATAATGTACATAGTATAGCAAGGAGCTCAGTAATGTGAGTGTGTTGTGATTGCTGCATAATATCATTGAGAAGTAGATTAGGAGATAAGACATTCATTTGGAAAATCCCCTTCCAAAATTAGGGGTTGGGAAACCCTTACCCTGAGATATCAGGGTCTATCCTGACTTTCATGCTATCATTCAGGCCATGCCTACCAAAATGGTCTTTCACATATGGATACATCTTTTAATTACTTGCAATAAAGCGTAAGTCCTCAATATGTTGATATAATAAGATATTCATATTCCTTTTGTGATTCGAAGCCAGTTAATTTTAATCAGTGACATATTCTAACTTCGATAATATTGAGGCTGACCATTCAATCCAATGCCTGATCTTGTTGTCTCATTCTTTATGAATAACAGTTTCAGTAAGTTCTTCACAAACCACACATTTATATCTCTTTCTTCATAATTCAACTACAGGTGAAATATTATGAGATGCAACCTACAATACAATGTGATTAAGGTTTATTTAACTGTGGTCCATTACCTTGTTCACTGTATGCATTTTTTTTCTTCTGACTCTACATAGAGATACGATATAAAAAGTCCTACTGCTGCTATTATTATCTTTATTAGGAATAAAGAAATTGAAGCACACAAGAGACATTTTATAATAGTGAGTCCAAAGCCAAGCTGAAGACGCATCGAGTGAATGTGCTAGCTATTCATGCCACAAAGTACAGTGAAATAATGCTCAATCACTCTGCTCTGCGCTACCTATTCATGCCACAAATACAGTGAAAGAATGTTCAGTCATCCTGCTCTGCGCTAGCTACTCATGCAGCAAATACAGTGACAGAATGCTCAATCACTCTGCTCTGCGCTAGCTATTCATGCCACAAAATACAGTGAAAGAATGCTCAGTCATCCTGCTCTGCACTAGCTATTCATGCCACAAATACAGTGAAAGAATTTTCAATCATCCTGCTCTATGCTAGCTATTCATGCCACAAAATACAGTGATAGAATGCTCAATCATCCGCTCTGCCAAGTGTAAGGTGTTTGAATCTGTCTAAGAACAACCTTGCATGGCAAACTACACATCTCTCAAGAAAAGTTATTTTATCAGAGATTTTCCTCAAACCTGCCTATGGATTCTGTGCATTAGACTATAGATACAGTAATTCAAAATCTGAGGAAATGAAGAGTACATCAGTGAAGACCTGTAGTCTTTCTGGGAGAGTGAGTCACTACAGGAGTCATAAATATCCATTAACCTGTCCCTTAGAACAAGGAAACAACAGAGCTTTCCTCATTCTCAAGAATGTAAATATATGAAAACAATGTAAATGCATGAAAACAGAATTCTATAGATGGGACCACCTGCGATACCGAAGAGGCTGCTGCATCTTAATGAAATTATCAGAACAAGCAAGCTTGATGTAAGCCTGATGGTGTGAACGAGGACAGAAAAGGAATGTGAAGGGCACCATAGAAAGATAACGACAGCACCATCAATGTCTGGATCAGGGCATCCTTAGTGATAATATAAATGGGTAGGATAACCAGTACATGAAGTAACAGGGGTTCAGAGTGATGCTGTACATCACAGATTTACAAATAACTACAAAACGTTTATATGACATCACTACAAGCAGAAAAATTTCCATACAAGTAAAAATTGAATCAAAGCAGAGACGGGGCACACATGGTATGCAAGAGACATCATCATCCGATGTTGGGTTTTCACCAGCAAATTTGGGCCTGAGCTTGTATTAAAGAGATGTCCTTACTGGGCAGGCAGGAGAGAAAGAAGTACATGGAAGTATAAAAGTGAGAGTCTGTGCCATTACAATGACTAGGTTTCCCAGGTCGTAAGCCAGAGAAAGTCAGAGGAACAGTATGAGGATGAGGGACTTCTGATTCACTCATATATCAGTCTGAGACAGAATTCTCACACATCTGGTTGATTTTTCAGTCCCAAAGATGACTAAACAGCATCACATGAGAACCTGTTTTGTCTTTCTTGACAAAGGGAAGATTCCTACCTAGTGTCTGAGAAAAGAGCATTACCTTACAAACATAAAAGTAATTAATAAACACTGGTCAATAATAACTCCAACACTGAGGGTTGCCATTTCTGAGTTAAAACAAAACAAAGCAAAACAAAAACATGGACTATCTCATTGAATTAGAAGACAGAATCCTTTAACTTGATGACTGGAAGAAACACACTTCACTGTCAATGAATGAAAACAGCTTGGGGGAAAATGGTAGAAAAATATATTCCCAGCTAACAGAAAATATATTCCCAGCTAAGAAAATCATGGTGTAATGATGTTAGTATCTGACAAAAGGGATTTCAGACAAAATAATGTCAAAAGAGACAGGGAAGTTCATTTCATATTTATTAAAGGAAAATCTGGCAAGAGGACATTACACTCCTAAATACACATGGACTACACAAAAGAACACCCAATTTCATTAAAGAAATTCTATTAGCTCTAAGACAACCCATTGACTCCAATGCAGCGATTTTGTTCACATCAATACCCAACTGTCATCAACTGAAAGGTGAACATGAAATTAAACCCTGGAATTAAATGACATTATAAATCAAAAGTCTCTAACAGACATATATGAACCATTCCACACAAACACCAAAGAATAAGCATTTGCTCAGGAGACCACAGAACCTACACCAAAATCGACCTGCTTTCAGTCCAAGCACATAGGAGGCAGCAGTAGACAGATTTCTGTGTGAACAAGGCCAGCCTGATATACATAGCATTTTCGAGGACAGCTGGTGCTACAGGGAGATCCTGTATCAAAATACAAAACAAGGACTCCACAAGAAAATTCCTACAGCTGATAAAGGCATTCAAGAATTTAACAACATAAAAAATTAACATACAAATAACAGTAGCCTTCCTATGTACCAAGCACAACCTGAGAACGAAATCAAGGAAATGATCTCCTTCATAATAGCCTCAAAACCCAAAATGTCTTTAGATTGGAGACATGGCTCTGTGACTTAGAGCACAATCTTTAGAGGACCCAGGTTTGGTTCCCACCACCCACATGGTGATGGATAACTGTCCAGAACTCCAGTACCAGAGGAACCAACATCTTCACTGACGTCTCTGGGCATTTGCGTGCACACACGCACATACACACACACACAAACACACAGGTAATAAACTCATACACGTAAAACATATTTAGGAAACAAAATGTACACTATCTTGGAATAAATCTACCCACGGTTCTGAAGAAATTTTATAGTAAAAATGTAAGGATATTGAAGAAGGAAACCGAAGTAGATATAAGGAGCTGAAAAGACTTCTCGTGCACTTGGTGTGGTGTGAATAATATAGTGAAAATGGCATCCTACCAAAAGCAGTCTAGAAATTCATGGTAATAACCATTAAAATACATGCAGAATTGTTCACAGAAAGTGAATTAAAAATAATCTCAAACTTCAAATGAAGAAACAAATTAAGATAGCCAAAATAATCCTGATCAATAAAAGAACTTCTTGAGTCATTACATACCTGAAACCAAGTAATACTATGAAAAAAACAGTAATAAAAACAGCAGGACACTGGGATTAAACAGATCATTGGAAGGGGACCAAGGACCCAGGTTTACATTCTTCATTTACCTCCACCTTATTTTTTTTGAAAACTAAATCTACATATACACCCTGGAGAAAAGCAGCATGTTAAACAAGTGGTGCTTGGTCAGATCAGACAGATGTGTGTGTAAAACTAGATCCCTACCTACCACCGTCCTTAAGACTCAACTTGAAATGGATCAAGGATCTCAACATAAGACCTCATACTCTGAATCAAAAAATGTTAAAAAAGGAATACATTGAAACTTGTAGTCAAAGAACGGACTTTCTTAATAAGATGTCTATAGCTTAGTTGTTAAGTACAAGAATTGACAAATGGATATTCATGATAGTGCAAAGCTTCCATACAGCAAAGGAAATCATCACTCAAGGGAAGATTCAACCTTTAGGAATGGGAATAAAATCTTTGCCTGCTATATTTCTAACAGAGAATTCTTATCTGAGCCCTTTTGTGATTCAATATGAACTTTATAACTAATGTTTTCTATGGAGGATGTCAAGGGAATTTTGAATGTGACTTCATTAAATCTCTAAATTGTTTTTTTGGTAAGATGGTCATTTCAACTATATTTATTCTAATAATCCATAAGCAAGGAGATCTTTGAAACTCCTTCTGTCTTCATCATCTCATACTTCAAAGTTTTAAAGGAATCTTTGAAAAAATTTTTAATGTTTCTGGTTATGTCTGTCCCTAGATATGTTCTTTTAGGTAGTCGTGAATGGATGTGTTCCCAGAACTTTTTCTCTGGTTGCTTGTAATTTGTAAACAGAAAGCCTTCTTATTAATTAAAATTATTTTGTAATGTGCCACTTTGCTGAATGTATTGATTATTTCTATTTTTCTAATGAAAGTTTTGGGATCTCTTATATGTGATATGCCACCTGCAAATAAGTATAAATTGACCCGATCCTCTCCAATTAGTGTCCTGTTAATTTCCTTGTCTTGAAGCAGAAGGTTCAAGTACCTTAAGAAAAGGATAGTAGACTATTTTATCGGATTACTTTGATGAGAATGCTTCCAGGTTTTCCTCCTGCTCGTTTGGGATATGGGCCTATAGGTTTCTTTTTGTTGTGTCTTTGCCCTTTTCAGTATTAGAGTAGTAATACTGGCATCGAAGAAGGAGTTTAGAAGTTCCTTTCTGTTTCTTTATTTTGGAATGATTTGTTATGGATTGATGATCTTTGAAGACATATAAAAAGTATACTCTGAATCCATCAGCTCCTAGGCTTTTTTAGTCAGGAGGCTTTGTATTGCTCTATCAATTTCCTTATCTGTTATGGGTCTGCTGATTATGCTGATTTTTTTTTGTTTGTTTAAACTTGGTGGTGTCTATAGTTTTTCAAATTCATTTGTTTTTATTAGATTGCCAAATTTAATAGAGTATAGGTTATTAAAGTTTTCTCTTATCCTGTTTTGGATATTTTGGTGTCAGTTGTCATCAATATTTCCTCTTTCATCTCTGATTTTCTTATTTTGATTAGATCTTACTTTCATTTAGTTAAATGTTCTTTGTCTGCCTAACTTTTTTGTGTTTCAAGGAATAAGCTCTTGAATTTTTTCATTTTTGTATTGTTTCAATTTCATTAATTCCTCATCTGATTTGAAGTTTGTATTGTTATCAGGACTGTTGTAAATTTTAGAGAAGTTCTATGATTTGCTGAATAGAATGGGTATTCTATGGTGCTTGTGTTCAATATTCTGTAGATATCTGCTCCATTTGATGTATGATACCATTTGAATCAGAAGTTTCTTTGTTAACTCTGATCCAGTTGACCTGTTGATGTAGGTAGAGGAGTATTGAAGTTACCTATTAATACTGAATTTAGGTAAATCTGTGTTGTGAAATCCTGGAGTCTTCTTAAGAATTTGGGTTCACTAGAGTTTGTTGTATATATGTTCATAATTGTAATGTCTTCTTGGTCAATTGTTAGCTTGATCTGAATGAAGTGATATTCTTCCTCTTTTCTGATTAATGTTAATCCAAAGTTCATTTTGTCAGACATTAGAATCACAAGAGTTGCTTATGTCTTAGTGCGGTTTTCTAGGAATATTTTCCACCTTTTTACCCCATGATAGTGCCTGTCCTTGAAGATGAGATGAGTTTCTTCTAGACAAAAACCAAACAAACAAACATGGACTTTGCTTCTTGATCATTCAACTAGCCTGTATCTTTTGATTGTGTACTTGAGGTCATTGATATATAAAGATATTATTGGAAGATTTGTTTTGGTTACTGCCATTTTCACTTCTATTGGTGTTCTTGTCTTATTTTGCATTTTCATAATTACACCCACAGTTGTTTCCTTTCTGTAGTCTCTTGGGTATGACCAGTCCTTGTTTCAGTCCTTGTATTCCATTGAGTATTCTGTGTAGGACAGTTTTTTTTTCATTCTTTTCTCTCATGAAATTTTTTCTTTCCCCTTTGACTGTGATAAACCGTTAAGTTGGGTAAAATATTCTGTGTGGGCATCCATGCTCACTTAGAACTTTGAGTACTTTGCTCCACACTCTTCTGGCTTATATGGCTTGTATTGAAAAGATAGTTAATATTCTAATTGATTTTCCTTTATATTTAAGTTGTTTTTATTTTCTTGTAGCTTTTATTAATCTTTCTTTTTTCTGTACATAGACTTTGTATCTTTCACCATGCTCTAGGCCTATGATTCATAAATTGAAGTTGTCATGATGGACTTGATTTCGTAGATATTTCATTCCTGTTTTACTTTATTTTCTTATTCTTTTATTGAGTGGTCCCATTCTTCAATTTTGTCATCCAGACTTGATATACTTTTTTCCATTTCTTTCATTGTGCTTGTCTTTTTCCTGGAGCCAAGTGACTGGGGCTGTTCTCCAATCAGAGCGATAGTGACTGGGAGAATAGTTTGTGGCTGTTTCCCAACCAGTCAAGCATTCTCCTGCAGACTCAATACTATAGGCCCAAGGTGAAAGGGAACATGATGGGTCTTCTTAGTAGCTAGCAAGAAGGTCTGAACTCTGATGCCGCTGATCTAGACGGAGATCCAAAGTAGGGAGTTAGCATTTGGGTAACTGATTGCACCTAGTCAGGTGCTCTCCTCCAGTCTCAGTGAGATGGGGCCAAAGCCCAAGAAGAGCATATGGGCTGCTTCTTCCATCTAGCAGAGAAAGCTTGAAGTTTGGAGCACTATACAAGACTAGCGATGTGCCCAATGCCATTTTTTATTTCTAAATATTTCTCTGAATAGATTCTTAGTTTTGGTGGCTGTTTTGACATTTTGCATTAGCCTCAACTACAGTAACTTACCCAATAGCTTTACTGAATTACACTTCATGTAAATTTGCACCATATGTGAGATATTTAATATGGCATTTATTTATGTACAGAATATGACATGTGTATCATCTTTGAATAAGAACTATGGGAGGGGTTTGGAGACTGCGATCAGTGGTTAAGGGAATGTCTTCTTTCACAGAAGACCTGGGTTTGTTCTCAACACCAGCAAAGCAGGTAATAGATGCCTGTATCTCCAGTTGCTGTAGATACAATGCCTTCTTTTGCCTTACAGAAGTGCTACATGTATATTGTACAGTTAAATAAATAAATAAATACTCATGGATAAAGATATCAAATACCTCCCTTTGTGTTGTTGGTAATACTGGTCCAAGACACTCCCATACAGGCTATTTTCAAAGTTCTTGTTTATCTCCCATAACTAGAAGATAATTCTTTACTGCTAAAGACAGGATATATGGGGATACAGGACTCAGAGTAATGGAACAGGAACAGACCTGGAAATCTTCTATTTATAGTTTAGCTGTCATAATGGTAGATAATAACATGCAAACTGGTAAGGTAGAAAATCAATCAGTCATTCAACCAACGGCAAATTATAATAACCATAACAAGCAGCACAGCACAGTGCCTTTGTTAGTGCCACAATAGCACTGTCATCTATGGGAGGGGGCAATCAACAGCTATCTAATTGGACTTAAACCCTATCATCTGGATTGAGCACATGTTTGGCAGGGTAGATAAATACAGGTAGCCAAATACATGGGGTTGGAGCAGGTATATCTCTAGAGACAATTTTTTAACCACTAAATTTTACCACTATGATAATATGGATGCTTATATTACAGACAAACATACAGTACACAACTCTTCAGAGATGCTTCTCTTTGCAACAGATGGAAGCTACAGCAGAATTCCACAACAGGTCAGACACAGAGAAAATATGACTGAGGGATGCCAAGTCCTAGATGACATGTCTGCAATTGGACCTCTACACCGAAGTCTCATGGAACAGAACAGAACAAGGTGTAGAGAGAGATCTAAAGTTTCCCTTAACTCTAACCAATGAAGCTTCCTTAAAAAAACATACTGCTATGCACACAGAAAGCAAGAAGTAACCAAGTTTCATAGTATAAGAGACTGCAGAATATGCTTCCCTGGACAGGACTCCTATATTTAATAACACCCACTTACAGCTCAGGGATCATTGCTGAAGAGGGAGTGGAATGAATTAATTAGCCAGGGATGACTCATGAACTTAGGGAAGCAGAGTCTTTCAGGGTACTGGAAGCTTGCACATGAGAAATTGTGTCAATGATGGCATTGATTAGAGTACCCACACCAACTCAGACTAGTCAATGGCTCAGTGGGAGGAATAGGAATTGTTGATGAGCCAGACCTAGATTGAGCTCCATTGGAGATGGATTACTACTGGGAGAGGGAGAGTATGTTTTCCTTAGATCTCTAAATAGCCTGATCAGACTCCAGTGGAAAAATTTGCATTAAAGGATATCTGAGCATTAATACTTGACAGGATGGGACTTAAAATGGATGACGGAACACATGAGGCCCATTTGGGGTTTTTGAGGAGGTGGATGGGGGAAGGGTCTACATTAGATGAGGAACTGTTGTGTGAAATGTATTTAATGGAAGAAAAACTTCAGAAAATACAAAAAAATAATGATTTTTAATTCACTGAAAAGAATATGGGGATTGCAATTAAAGTTAACAATGTGTTTCTGCAGAAAGAAATAAAAGAATAAAACATAAAGTTTGCATTATACTGATATGTGTACTGTTCATTCATTTACAAAGCAAACACTGATGTTGATATATCTGCAGTGGCCAATTCTGAAGGCATAGGCATGTTCTTTGTCTATTCTTTGATGCTCTAAATATTATACATTTCCTAAATGCAGACAATCAAGGCGAGTTTATGTTTGTGATCTATCTTATTCTCCACCTACACTCTTTTGGAAATCATATGGGCAGGAAACACAAATTTTTCCCTAAAAGGAGTTGGTGCTGGATGAAGAGAGATGATTCGGTTGTTCCCAGTATTTATGGCTCTTGCAGAGGACAGGGAATTGGTTACCAGCACCCCCATGGAAACACTATAATACATAATCCCAGTTAAACGAGATTCAACGTTGTCTAGTGGCAACCTCAGGTATTGCATGCACAGGTCCACTTACATTCATACAAAACACTCATACACAAAGATAAAATACATAAAATTTAAATAATAAATTTTACCTTAGTAAACGGCTGTTATGAGCCACTATGAAAGAGGTGAGTGTCATCTGATTCTGGTCTTTTGCTTCTTTCCAAAGTAATGTTAGATGCTGGATAATTCTAGAACTTAATTTTTTTAATTTTTGTGATTTTCGTAAAGGTATTTCTGTGACAGGCATGACCTTGATGTTTTGGGGAGGAGTGTGTAAATTTTTGGAAATTTGGGTTAGAAAAGCCATTGAGTGATTAGTTTGTTGCTGTGGAATTTGAAACATTTATGCTGAAAGAGTTGTAAAAGATGGAGACCTGGTTTGTGAAGCTTCAAATGGAAGCAGAGATTATCAGGGCTAT
Organism: Eospalax fontanierii; assembly: GCA_035773235.1. NCBI lineage: Eukaryota > Metazoa > Chordata > Mammalia > Rodentia > Spalacidae > Eospalax > Eospalax fontanierii. Next base: position 79,160,249 of record CM069535.1, on the reverse strand, counting down.
TTGTGTGATGTTTTGATTTGAGAAATCCGTGCATTCTTTTTGGCTGAGGTGTATTATCAGATATCATTAAGAAGAGACCAGAACCTAAAGTAAAACCTTTCTTTTACTCAGACAACTGATGCTTGATAGCTACGCCTAAAATGTCAGGTGTAAATAAGAAAAGAGTGATCTCACGATGACCAATTCTTCTGCAAAGTATTTTCTTAGGGTCAGCAGACAGAAGCTGTGGTCCAGAGGAGGTGCAAGCCTCCATCTCCAGCTGGAAGCAGGACTAGGTAATACGTGAGAGTCTCCTGCATGGTTTTCATGTTGACAACATGAAGTGTCACACAGAGCAGCTGAGGCTTGGCATTGTGAGAGGCCAGGAAAGGCCATTGGTGAAAATGCATCATCCATTGCAGTGAAGGCCCCAGGATTGCAGGGGTCAGGGAAAGAATCAGATTTTGTACCAGGCGAGGACAGAAGAACCCAACGATGAAGATGCCGGCTCAGTTTCAGTGGAGACCCAAGTTTTGGGAGATGCCAGAACCACAGGACAACCACTAAGAACAGCAGCCTGTGTGGAATGGAGCCATCTTGGATCTGTAAGTTGAGCTGTGTATGCTTTGGATAGCATACCCAGGGAAGTAGAGCTGCCCAAACCATTTGGAGTCCAGAAGATTGTGAGGGAATTCCAGATGTCAAGCTTTGAGCTATTTTCTAGATTCAGGTTGCTTAGATGTGTTGGATTATTCCCTTTGAGATAAGATAATGCTTCTTTATGATTTCACAGGAGTTCACAGTTAAGACTTTTCAAGAAACTGTGAACTTTTAAGTGTTTGATTTTTTGAGGACTGTGGAGATTTTAAGGTAGCACTGTCTTATGTTATGATGTCAATTTACCATCATATCTTGGGGACAAAGCATGGAAAGACTGTAGTGTAATAACGATGTGTTTTGTGTTTCAATTTGACAGGGGAAATTTCTGCAGCATAGCGTAATGTTAACTTGACACACCTGAGTTGTGGGAGACTCAACTGGAGAACTGTCTCAATTGACTGGCCTGTGGCCATGTCTTTGTGGTATTTTCTTGTTTGTTGAGTGCTGTGGGAGGAAGCAGCCCACTGTGGGTGGTGTAATCCCTGGGGAGGTTGTTGTTGCATAAGAAAGCCAGGGGGTGGGCCAGGGGAGCAAAGCAGTAAGCACCATTCTGTCATGGCCTATGTTCCAACTCTTGCCTCAGGTTTCTGCCCTGAGTTCCTTCTTTGGACTCATCAGTGAACTGTGTGACCCAGGAGATGTAAGCAAAATAAATAAATATATTTATCTATTCAGATTATTGAGTAAGATATGTGCCTGAAAGGATGACCTTTGTGTGAGTCCAGCCACTCAGCCCATCAAATGCATCATCACTGTCAGACACTCTTTCTCTCCCTCAGTAGCCATTGGTTGCTGAAAGTTTCTTAGGTTGAGTCAGGAATTCTTACCCGTTTCCCGTGACTTTGCTGGGATTTTGTCTATTTGGTTTACATTGGATTTGTGCGTGCTGTCACCACTGCTGTGCGATCATATGAGTAACTGAGCAGCTGTCTGGGAGTCGCTGTTTCCTCATGGCCATCCACCCTCTCAAACTCTTGAGATCTTTGTCCTTTCCTTCCACAATGGTCTCTGAGCCTGAGAAGGCAAAAGTTTGAGATAGGTGTAAGCTCTCAGTGGCCTCTTGTTCTCTACACATTGGCCAGTTTTGGGTCCCTGTGTCAATCTTTTCAAAGAATAAAGAGCATAGTAGACTTTTAGCCTAGCTAACTTCTTGCTTTCCAGGCAGTGATCTGCCCAACAGGAGTTACAAGACTATATGAGACGTCTCCTCCTTTAGAAGAGCAAGTGGCTTAGTTTCAAAGCCCCAGGCTCCATTCCTCCTAAGAGAAGCCATTTCAGTCCTCAACATCCCCTCCCTTTTTCTTTAACTGTAAGAGGAAAGTGGTCATAGAGGCCACATTGTTGGTTATTGAAATCCTAATATAGGGCATTATGATTGCTGCCCTCACAAGAAGAACTATGATTTTCATTATTGGGCCTAAGAATGGAGTAAGCCATTGAAGCCATTTTGTCAATGGAATAAAAAATTCTCATTGATTTTCTTTTGTAAATCATTGCTTTGTTGGTATATGGGATGTGAAAAATTAGAAAAATTAAAACACACGTTCCTAGAAATTGTTTACATCCCATATGACTTTTAACATTAAATCGTTTATAGGAGCTCTACTTTGTCACATAGCAGTCCTTAGTTCTGATATGTTTTTCAGCTTTTCTGATATATATATACTCACTACGGATAGAAAAGTGATGAGAGAATTTCAGGTTTAGACATACTTTGTGTCAGCTCTTTTGTGTACTGTTCACCAGGCTCTTAATCATTGTCCAGGTCACAGGAAGCTGAATCTCCTTCTTTTGGGGTCTTCTCTGCTTTCCCAGGGTAGAAATTTACATTTTTTTCTCTGGGAGGCTTGGTTTGACATTCTGATGTATCTGAGTGGCACCTATCCAGGGGAGGATTCATTTTCTGAAAAGACACAAACATACACTCCAGACATTGTTAACAGGGTGACTGGGGTTTTATTCTATAGTCCTGATTCTGAATCTGACCAAAGCACCTGTGGTAAGGGCTGTGGGACTGTAAGTCCTGGCTAGTGCTCGGCCATTAAGGAAATTTCTTGATCATTTAATATAAAAAAAATTAAGATTAGTAACAGACTATATAATAGAAACGTCGATTTTGTACTGTTATCCCAGATACAGGAGATTCCCTCTTTTTATTTTGTTTATTTGATCTTTGACGGCTGAGTGTTGCCTATTATTGTTTGACCTGTAGGGTTTTAAGTAGTTTAAGCAATATGTGAAATACCCCAGCTTTGGCAAAATTTTTGTAAATTTATGCTAGTATGTGATAGCTATTGTCTGTTTTTATTTAATGAAGGATGACCAAAATAGAAAATTTTCTAATAATATACTTAATTACCTCTTTAGCTGTTTCCCCTTTGAAGGCCGTTTTGCATTGAAACCAATGGAATAAGTATCTACAGTAAAATCAATTTATTTAAGTTTTCCAAATTCAGATATCATCAGGTTGCTGAATTATTGAGATGTGCGCTGCAGGGATTTATCCCAGTTGTCAGGAGCCATTTGCCTGCCTTTAACTATGCCCTAGTTTTGGGTTAGGCAGAAGTCAATCTTGTGCACAGAAGTGCTGTTGGAAGCAGGAGTTTTCATTATGCAAATGATTTACACCTGAGGAGAAGTTTATTTTACACCCAAGACTGAGGTCACCTGAAGATCTTTGAAGGAAGCCAATCATATCTTAAGTTATTTTGCCTGTGTTAGTATTGTTTTTACAGTGAACATCTGACCCATTGTTTTGCTCACCTCACGGTATAAATAGGGGAGACTTAATAAAGGCAAGCTGCTTCAGTATGACTGACAGCTCTCCTGAGTCTGTCCTATTTTCTCTGTCCTATTCTCTCTCTCTCTCTTTCTCTCTCTCTCTCTCTCTCTCTCTCTCTCATCTCTCAACTGTCAATCTCTCAATCTCTCAATCATCTCTCAATCTCTCATCTCTACATTTTCTCATCCTCACTCCCCGCTTCGGGTACAGTCCGATTTCTGCTGGCAGGCTCCAGCAAGTGGCACCTGAACCAGGGACCTGAAGACTGGGGGTGAAGTGAAGGACACCATGGTATTAGTGAGCTCACGTAAAAGGAAAGGAAAAGGGAAAGGAAAAGGGAAAGAAAAAGGGAAAGGAGTGCAGTGAGAAATCTCAGGAGTAAAATGGGTCAGGGTGATAGTCGTTTGCTTTTTGTAAATATGTTGGAAAATATGCTTTATGCTCAAGGTCTTGGTGTAAGACATCAGTAGCTTTGTAAATTTTTGAACTTTGTAGAAAAAGTCTGTCCTTGGTTCCCTGAAGATAAGTCTGTGGATTTAAAAACATGGAAGAAAGTAGGAAGAAAACTTCAGGATTATTATGATGCTTATTGACCGAGTAAGGTTCTGGTAGATACCTTTATTTTGTGAGCTTTGATTAGGGATAGTTTGGATCCTAGACATGAGATGGAAAGCGTTCAAGCAGAACAAGTGGCGAGTGGCATGGAGTCACAAGCAGTTCAAGTGGAGGAGGAAAGTGAAGTTAAACCTTCTGCCCCTCCATTTGAGGAGTTAATTTTTGTAGAATCTGATAATGAGCAGTTCTCCAATAGTGAGTCATTAGATTCTGAAGAGGAGTGGAAGGAGAAAACTGCTAGGTATCAGAAAGAGGACGAAGTTTCCCAGATTGTCGCATTGGCAAAAAAAGGAAACTGATCAGAAGGAAACCTACTTAGGGGAAATTCAACGTTTGCAGGAGAAGACGGAATTAATTATCTTTACAAATGCAGCAAATTAGAAAACAATAGGCTAAGGAGAAACTACAGAGCCAGGCAGGAAATAATCCCCAACTAAGAGCAAGTTTATCTCCAACTATCATAGCAGGATTAGATCGCCGACATCTGATGGAAGAGCCACCTGTAATCACAGTTAAGCAAAAGTCAGCAGGAAAGCCTCATCCTTCGTCCTTAGTGCAACCTCCTCTATCTCCATTGCAAGCGGCTATAAGTAAAGCGGCCGAAAGCAGAGAAAACCTCCAAGGGTTTCAATTAATCCCTGTTATAGAATGGGATGATGCACAGGGAAATCGGATGAGAGAACATATTCCTATTACTTTTAAGCAGATAAAAGAGTTGAAACTTGCTTGTGTGCAGTATGGTCCAACTGCTCCTTTCACACAAGCAATGTTGGAGTCAATGTCTCTGGAGGCGCTCCCGCCAGAGTATGTTTGTCAAGAGGAGATTATTTGGTTAGAAATCTGAATATACAGAGCAATGTCAGGCTACAGCAGAAATAATTCAGGCCCAGGGGATACCAATTACTTTTGATATGTTAGCAGGAGAAGGACAATATCAAGGAATAGGGAATCAGCTGACGTTTCATATTGCTGTGTATGCACAGGTTAATGCTGCAGCTAAGAAAGCATGGTATAAACTTCCTTCAACGGGAAGAAAGACTGAAGATTTGTCAAAAATTATACAAGGACCTGATGAATTATATCAAGACTTTGTAGACAGGCTAATGCAGGCAGCAAGTAGGTTACTGGGAGATTCAGAGTCAGAGCTATTCTTGGTAAAACAACTACCTTATGAAAATGCTAATTCTGCTTGTCAAACAGCCTTGAGACCTTTTAGAAAAAAAGGGAAAATTACCAGACTACATTAGACTTTGCTCCGATATTGGGCCTTCATATACTCAAGGTGTAGCATTAGTTGCCACGTTACAAGGCAAATCGGTAAAGGAAATAATTTTTCAGCAGCAAATGCCTCAAAAAGGCAAGGTTGCTGGCCCCTTAACAAGCTGTTATGGGTGTGGACAGCTAGGACACCAAGTAAAACAATGCTTTAATCGACAATAGGCCAACACTCCTAAAAAGGAGCCAGGCTTGTGTCACAGGTATAAAAAGGGAAGACATTGGGGTAACGAGTGTAGGTCAAGGCAAGATGCCATGGGAAATCCTTTTCAGCAGGGAAACGGGAGGAGGGGCCAGCTACAGGCTCCGCAACAATATTATGGAGCACTACAGAATTTTGTCCCTCAGCAAGAAAATCCATTCAGGACCTTTTCAGAGCAACCACAGGTAGTGCAGGACTGGACCTCAGTTCCTCCACCTATGCAGTATTAACCCTGGAGATGGGAATGCAAGCTCTCCCCACAGAAGTTTGTGGTCCTTTGCCCAAGGGACAATAGGACTATGGCTAGGAAGAAGTAGTGCAACCATGAGAGGAATTATGATAGCTCCAGGAATAATTGATACAGATTTTGAAGGAGAGATAAAGATCATGACTCATTCTCCTAGCGGGATATGCATAATTAAGCAAGGTCAAAGACTCACTCAGTTAGTATTGCTCCATCAGGTTATTACAAACAATACAGTAAAGAACCCTAGAAGAGGTAATGAGGGTTCAGGTCCTCAGATGCTTATTGGATACAGGCTATAGGTGCTAAGTAGGCCTGAGCTATCATTATTCATCAATGGGAAAAAGTTTCAAGGTTTACTAGATACTGGAGCAAATGTTTCAGTGCTCACTGCTGATCAGTGGCCCTCGAACTGGCCAAAACAGTCATCCATAACACAGTTACAAGGAATTGGTCAGAATAAGAGTCCAGAGCAGAGTAGCAATATACTAATTTGGAGAGATGAGGAAGGACATGAGGGAACTTTTCAGCCATACATCATCCCAAGACTGCCAGTTAATCTATGGGGAAGAGATGTGATGAGTCACATGGGGGTATACCTCTATAGTCCTAGTAATGTAGTTACTAATCAAATATTCAATCAGACAGTGGGAAAGAATAGTGAGAGATGGCAAAAGCCACCATTACCTGTTTCCAGACCTACCAGGACAGGATTAGGGCAGTTTTTAGAGGGGGTTACTGGACAACCTGTACTCCATGCAGATCCAATATTTTGGAAAAATGAGGAACCTGTATGGGTGGATCAGCGGCCTCTTACTGCAGAAAATATTCAGGCCGCAGAGCAGTTAGTACAGGAACAGCTGAGGAGCGGTCATATAGAGCCTTCTAATTCACCTTGGAATTCACCAATTTTTGTTATAAAAAAAGAAGTCAGAAAAATGGAGGTTAATACAAGATCTTAGAAAGGTTAATGAAACAATGGAGCTGATGGGAGCTCTGCAACCCAGAATACCCATTCCTTCTGCTATTCCTAAAGATACTTATAAAATTATTTTGGATTTAAAAGATTGTTTTTACACCATTCCTCTTGTACCTCAGGATTGTAAAAGATTTGCATTTAGTGTACCTTCAGTAAATTTAAAGGAACCTCTGAAAATATTTCAATGGAAAGTATTGCCTCAGGGTATGGCAAACAGCCCCACCCTGTGTCAAAAATGTGTGGCTCAAGCAGTTGCAAAAACTAGACAGGCTTATTTTTAAATATATATAATCCGCTATATGGACGACATACTTTTGGCTCATAAACAAGAGGAAACTTTGCTCACAGCTTATGCTCATTTACAGCAAACTCTGAAAGAGCAAGGATTAATTGTAGCACCTGAGAAAGTACAAACCGAATCTCCATATTCATATTTGGGTTATACATTATCCTAAAACAATTTTGCCTCAAAAAATTCAGATTAGGAAAGATGGGTTGAACATGTTAAATGATTTTCAAAAATTATTGGGAGATATTAATTGACTTAGACCTCATTTAAAAATTGCTACAGGAGAACTGAAGCCTCTCTTTGACATTTTAATGATTCAGATCCTAAATCGGCTAGAAGCTTGAGGGAGAAAGCCAGAAAGGCATTATCTCAGGTAGAACGGGCTATTGAAAATCAATAAATACAATATATAGATTATACCCAGGGATGGGCAGCATATATTTTGGCTACTATTCATACTCCCACTGCAGTTTTATGGCAGGAAGGACCTTTGCTATGGTTGCATTTACCCGTATCACCTGCTTGAGTGTTAACGCCTTATTATGAAGTGATGGAGTGTTTGGTTCAAATGGCTAGAGCTGAGTCTCATAAGTTTTTGGAAAGCAACCTACTGTAATAGGACTTCCATTTACAAAACAACAGATAGATTGGTTATTTCAAAATGTGGATTCATGGGCCATAGCTTTTGCCTGTTATTCTGGAATTATAGATAACCATTATCCAAAAAACAAGTTATTACAATTTGCAAATAGTCATGCTTTTATTTTTTCAAGGGTTGTGAAACAGGATACTATTAAAGACGCTTTAGTGATACTTACAGATGGGTCCTCTAATGGTAGGGCTCCTTATGTGTTACAAGGGCAATCCTATGTTCCTCAAACTTCTTCAGCTTCAGCTCAAGTAGTAGAACTTCGGGCTGTGGCTGCTGTATTTCAGTTTATGACTTCTGCTTTTAATTTTTATACTGATAGTCATTATATTGTTAAAGCCTTACAGGTGCTTGAAACTGTGTCTTACATCAAAACAACTCTCAGGTTCAGGAATTATTTGGTCAGATACAAAGGTGTTTACATGCTAGTTCTCAACCCTGTTTTGTAGGGCATATTAGAGCTCATACTGGGCTCCCAGGATCTTTGGCTTTAGGGAATGATTTAGCAAATAAAGCCACGCGTTTCATAGGTTTATCTCAATTGGAATTAGCACAAAAATCTCACACTCTTCATCACCAAAATAGCCAAAGTTTACAGAAGCAGTTTCACCTTACCAGGGAGGCTGCTAGGTAAATTGTTAAACAGTGTCACTTCTGTCCTGAATTTCATTCTGTTCCTCAATGTGGAGCCAATTCACGTGGATTAATGCCCAATCAATTGTGGCAGATGGATGTAACTCATATCCCAGAGTTTGGAAAATTAAAATATGTTCATGTGTCCAAAGATACTTACTCAGGATTTCTTATGGCTACCGCTCAAACTGGAGAAGCTACTAAACATGTTATAGCACACTGCATTAAGTGTTTCGCTGTAGCAGGTTTACCATCTATAATAAAAACCGACAATGGCACAGGTTGTACTAGTCAAACTTTCCAACGTTTCTGTGCTCAGTTATCTATTGTACATAAAACAGGCATACCTTACAATCCACAAAGATAAGTTTTTTTTTCAACATGCCCATGGAGCTTTAAGAAATCAATTACAAAAAATAAAAAAGGGGGAGTTATATCCCAGATCTCCACAGAACTCTTTGAATCATGTTCTTTTTATTTTAAATTTTTAAAATGTGGATGCTTTTGGTTTTTCTGCTGCGGATAGGTTGTGGCATCCCAAGACATTGGAATCCGATTGATGGGAAATTGCATGGCCGAGACCCAGTACTAATATGGGGAAGAGGGCATGTTTGTGTTTTTCCACAGGAGGCTGAAAATGCCAGGTGGCTGCCAGAAAGGCTGGTCCGGTTCGCAGGAACTGAACGAAGAAAGAGTGACGTTGCTGTTGCTGTGGAATCAGTTCCTGATGACACACGGAGAGCTTTATTGGACTTATGAAATAAATCCAACTATGCTGCATCTAGTCATATGGGAAGAAAAGAAGAGATCGCAGCAATGGTGAATGATACTCGCCTTTCAGGACATCATTATGTGAGAAGAACAACAGTGAATCAGGATTCTACTGCAGGGAATGCGATGAATGAGAAAAAGAACTAAGTCAAGGACTTTGGTGATCAGATGACAATTTCCCGCAGACTTATATGGGGAAACAGGCAACAGCCATGGACTCAGTCAAGTACCTAAGTGAACCCTATATACTTTTGATTGGACAGTTTAAATATCGCTCATAATGGTACAGGTTTGATGTTTCCTGTATTCAATGCATTTCTTGTGTTTTCAATGTAACTTGGTTAATTGTATTTCAGTCATTTCCATAGGAATGCAAGTTATGGTATTTCAGCAATTTTCATTTATTATGATTTCTGTAAATGTCACATGTGGATTGAGGATTACAAATGTTGCAAGGTTTGGAATAATGACCATATATCTTTAGATTTGGTCCATTTGCACTGGGAATATGTTAACTGTAAAAAATAATTATTTGACTTTGACGCAGCAGAAAACTGCTGCTGATTTGTTAGATAGGCTAGAAGTCTCTTTGCCTTCAGGGTCGTCTTTGACCTCAGACTGGAAAATATAATCTTAGGTCTACATGTTCTCTTTAGAATTTGCATGCTCCCTCCATTAGTAATATCCTCAGCACATTCTGGGATGTTACAGGTGACGTGCGAAGTGTTCGGCTCCGAACTTCACTTTAAGTAGAGTTGCCCCTTGCAGAGGCTGGTAGCCAGAGACAGGCAACCTTCTCTTGAACTAAGCTAACCTAAGATAGGGTGTGAATGGTGGGCATTCACGTACCAATGACGGGTAAGGCTTATGTATCGAAGAGAATGACCGAAGACAGGCACAGTCTTTCTGCCCAAGCAGGGAAGGCTATGGTTCTTTTAAAAATAAAAAGGACGGAGATGTCAGGGGCCATTTACCTGCCTTGAGCTGTGCCCTGGTTTAGGGTAAGGCAGAGGTCAATTTCATGCACAGAAGTGCTGATTGGAAGCAGGAGTTTTCGTTATGCAAATGATTTACACCTAAGGTTTATTCTACAGCCAAGACTGAGGTCACCTGAAGATCTTTGAAGGAAGTCAATCACATCTTAAGTTATTTTGCTGGTGTTAGTATTGCTTTTGAGTGGAAACTTCTGACCCATTGTTTAGCAGATTTCATAATATAAATAGGGGGGCCTGAATAAAGGCAAGCCTGAAGCCTACCCCAGTGGCCACTTACACCAACCATGAGCTTCCTCAAAGTCTCAGGACTTAGTAACATTGTCACAATTTCCTGAGAAAGAAAACCTCAAATACAGAGAAGGGTCAGTTGATTGGGTCTAAAGTTTGTATGGAGCCAGATTAAGTTTCTTTTTTGGTAAAACTTTTATTGAATCTTTGTGTATTTCAAGCATAACATCTCAGTCAACCTTGATCATAATTATACCCCTTTCCCAACTTGTACCTCCCCCTTTTAACTTCGTACATTCTGTCATTTGTATTAAGTCCTATGGTGTCAAGATAGTATCTCCAAATGTTCCACAGTGAAAATTCATCCACTGGGTTCTAGTCGGTATATGTAGAGTCCATCCATTTATGAAGATCAATTCTTCCACACCCAGAAGTAGTCAGGCCTGCCTCTTCTGGAGTTCGGGGAATTTCTTTCCTTGGTAAGAAGGGATTAGAAATTAGAGTGTTATTTAGTTCTTCAAGGTGTACTTCTTCAGAGAGCTGTGGTGAGTCAGATAAAACTACTCTGGCAAACTGTAATGGAAAAGAACAAAGAAAAGTGTACTAAATCCATGGATGGAGATACAGCAAAACTCCAGCAAAAACCAAAAGCTCATTCAGCAGCTATTCCACAGCAGATGACACAAAGTCAAGTACCAACAAAACACGTAAATATGCTGGATAGACTATGGATGTACAAATCTACAGAAAAATTGAACACATGTTGTATTCTTGAATTCATGCTCCATTACAGAAGAAAGAGAAGGTGAGACTCTTTAACAGCACTTTTTTTATTACAGTGACCTCAGAGGCTATTGGTAGCCTGACAATTTTGTATCCACCGAAATGCTAGTTTTAAAATTTTTATTTTTAAAATGTGTATATAAGCGTTTTGCCTGCATGTATGTAAGTGTACCACATATGTGCAGTGCCAGATGAGGTGGGAAGTTGTTGGACCCCTTGAAACTGCAGATAAGAGAGGGTTAACTGTGTCCTGGGATATACACTTAATTTGGCTTCCTGTTCTGTGGTAGAAATGGCACTAGTGCCTTGAGCTTAGCAAAACCGCAGCTGAGAATTTTTTGTAGAAACCAAAAAAGCACAGTGATGCTTTGTGATACTGACTTGTGAAGACACCAACAAGTCACAGAATGCAGTTGTGAGGACATGATTCCACCCTCTTCTCTTGGAGTGACTCTAAGCAGGTATTAGAGCTGTTGGCTACACAGTCGGATGTGAGTGAGTGTGGGTACAGTCATAGATCCCATTCCTCCTCCCTGAGCAGACATAAATGTTAACTTAAATACATCAGAGTGGCTGCTTAACTGACCGATAACTATCCATTGTGCCAGGGTTGCCTGACTTCATCCTTCCCAGCTTTATGAGAGAGCATGTGGGACACTTGTATCACCAAACCTCTGTGTGCTCATCTGAGGAATGGAAGTACTTAGCCCATATATTTTGGTGATGATTGTGTGACAACACACACCTACAACTCTTCACACAGGTCCACCACATAACAAATGGATCTTCCAGGGGTGAATGAAGTCTCACTGTCCTCAAGCACTCAAATCCTCAACCTCTCTCTACTAACAGAGAGAAGAGTGAGCCACTGCATGCCAGGGAGACATAAGCCTTCCAGTGTTCCCTGCCCTGCCATACTATCAATTAGTCTCTGCAGGCAGGACCTCTGAGCCTCTCTCTCTCTCTGTAGAGAACAGATGTTGGGAGCTTTATGGCTCCTCTACTCCACAAAGCCTGTATGTTCAACTGTCCTGAAAGCTCCCTCCTCCCTTGAGCAAAGAAGATGAAGACACAAATCACAGGAGAAGCAAAGTGTAAGAAAACTGCAAACTCCTCAGCTGTGTTTTCTATTGTGTTCTGTGTGTGCACATGTATGGTTGACATCAGGTGTCTGAATCTCTCTCCACCTTGTTTTTTGAGACAGGTTTCTCACTGACTACAAAGCTTATGGTTTTGGGTAAGGCTGGGTGACCAACAAGCCCCAGGGCATCCAGGGGATCGCCCCAGCACTGGAACACAGGTGAGTGTCATCGTGTCCAGGTTTATTATGTAGGTTCTGGGAATTAAACTTAGGTCGTCCAGGTACAGAATATTTTACCTAAGACAGAGCCATCTTTAGAGAGCTAATTCAGCACAGGTTTTCATGTGACATGCTTGTAACATTTTTATTTTACCATGTTCAGCACAATGGAAGAGGGAACATTCCTGTAGTGAATAAAAGGGTTAAAAATTGGAAACCTTTTTAAAAAGCAATTAGACACTTGTATCAAATTCCTGAAGCTGAGGACCTCCCAGTATTTCCACTTCTACAATTTCATTCTAAGACAGTTATCAGGTGTGGACTATTTTTTTTGACCAGTATAAATCTGCAAACATTAGGCACACCCAGGAACAAGGGATGCAAAATGTTTTTGGCTTTAAGTACAGAGTACAAAGCCAAACCTGCTCTGTGAAGGAAGTCTGAAAAAAACGAATAAAAGTTCCTGGTAATGTTAGGTGAGAAATATTCCAAAGTTACATACTAAATGCTCACAGTCTTTAGTTTTTCTACAGGATATCCCTAACTAGAAGAATGTCTGGAAGGACATAGACTGAAGCATTCACAGTTGTCATCTGTGTTAGGAGCCTCTCATTCCTTCAGTCATTTAGGTGTATTGCAGAAGGATTACATTTTCATGAGGGACAATAATGAAACCAGAACTTCATCCCAATAAAAGGCAATTCCCTCCCCGTGCCAAGGGCTGATTAGAACACTGGATCATGCTCTGCTTAACTGTCTCAAAGCTGATGACCTGAGTTTGAATTCAGGAACCCATGATCGAAGGAGAGAAACGATTTCCCCTGGTTATCATCTCATCTCCACAAAGGCCATGGTACATGGATGTCAGTACTCACACATAATAATCAATGAAAATTTAAAAATATATTGGTTCATAATCTCATTAAAATGTGGCCACCAAATCAAGGACAGGTTGTTCTTATAAAGCAGGTCCTATAGCTAAAGGTACACCGCTCTCCCTATTCTACTCCTTACCCTTCCTACTTCAAGATGGACATTCCTGCACCAAATCCAAGGATTATCCAGGGCCATGGGAGACCATTCTGGGCTCAAGTAATCTTAATTTGGGTCACGTTTTCTGGAGATATTAAAGCTATCAACAGATGGCACTCTAAACAGGGCCTGCCTTATTACTCTCAATGGAAGTAAGAGTGAGCTCATCCAAGAGTATGTTTAATGTTCAAAAAGTTGGGGGAAGGGGTAGCAGAGATGGCTTAGTGGATAAAGGTGATTGCAGCAGAATCTGACAATGTGAGTTCAATTCTTGGAACCATGTAAAGATGGAAGGAGAGAATCATCTCCATAAAGTTTTCCTCGGACCTCAAAATTGCTTCTTCTTGTTGATCTCTTTGGTGTCTGCTATGCTCTCAATTCAGTTTTGGAGGTCCTGTACTAATACTGAGAAGATCTCCAAACCTGAGGTGTAAAGTTAAAGCAAATCTGACTCCATCTTGTTAGAAAAAAAAGCCTCAGCCACGTAAGCTTGGCTTCCTGGCTTCAGAAACTCTTTCCCACCCCACTAGTTAAACAATTGCAAGGACATGGCCTTCAAATATCAGGTGGTTTAGTCGTGGCTTAAAGGGAAACCATAGAGTCTGGTCAGGATGACCAAGACATGAATTAGAAACCCAAATAAGCCCGAGAGCTTGAAGTATACTCTGGTAAGCACATCCCAGGACAGACCCACCAATAAGAAGCTATACTTCCTTGTCACCTGCCTTTTGATGTGTAACCAATCATTGTAAGCTGTTTTCGCGCCAGTGGGCTTCCTTAGCCAATCCCAACCCTTGTCCCTCCTCTCTTTGTTTTAACCCTATAAAAGATCATTTCACCTTCCACTCGGGGCCACTGTCCTATCACCCGCTGCGCCGGTGTGTCGGATTGTGGACTGAGCTCGAGCTTGTAAATAAAGATCCTTTTTGTACTTGCATCAGATCTGGCCTCCGTGGTGGTCCCTGAGGGGGCCTGTAACCTGGGCATAACATTTTGGGGTCTCATCCGGGATTCCCTCAGCTACCCCTCAGCGACCCCTCCTACCTCCCACCTCCGGAGGATCTGCACTCTCCCCCGGCTGGTGAGTTCTGTCTTCTTATCTTTCTTTTTTTCCTTTTTTCTTTTCTTTCCTTCTTCTCTTCACTCTGAGAGCGCTCAGGTACTTGGGTTTGTGGTTAAGAACGGTTATAGCGGATGCGCTGGACAACCATAACCACAGGGGGCTGGAAGACGTTTCAGGCCCCCAGAGGTGAAGACGTGGAATCCCTCATTCTGGACTTTGAAATTGAAGAGCTCCTTGAAAGTGCAAGGGGCCTCAGCATTTTTGGTGAAAGAAATTGCAGGTTTTGCCTGCAGCACAGCTGGTTGCTGTCAGCTTATCACCTTACTTTCATTTTCTTCTTTAAACTTTCTGGGACGTGTCCTAACAGGAGCTTTTGTGTTTGTGTCTGCTCTGTTGATATTTCTGTCTGTATTTACGACTGAGACTGACAATATGGGACAGACTCTTTCTACTCCCTTGGATTTAGTTCTTTCTCATTTTGGAGAAGTGAAGTCTAGGGCACATGATCTTTCTGTGTCAGTTAAAAAAGGTAAATTCTTTGTTTTCTGTAGGAATGAATGGCCCACTTTTGAGGTGGGGTGGCCAAGAGAGGGAACTTTTGATCTGGACATCATCCAGGCAGTTGAGAGAGTCGTGTTTCAACCTCGCAGTGGCCACCCTGATCAGATTCCCTATATAGTAGTCTGGAGGAATTTAGTAGAAAACCCTCCTCCATGGATTAAAGCTTTTCTTCCCAGACAGGTGGAGGTTTTGGCAGCAGCTGTGCCTGAGAAGAATGGAGCCCGAGAGGCACAGACTAAGCCTATCCTACAGGGTGGGAGTACAGAAGAGGAAGTCTTTTTCCCTCCCCCATATATTCCAGAGCCTGTTCCCTTGCCGTCTGCCCCAGAGCCAGTGGAGGAGGGCATGGCAGCCCCACCACACAGCCTTGAGTTGGGGCCAGCCCAAAGAACCCGAAGTCGTAGGGGCACTGAATCAGAAGCCGTGGTCCTTCCCCTTAGGACTGTCGGATCTGTTGATACAGAGGGCAATCAACTTTATCAGTATTGGCCCTTTGCCACTAGTGATCTTTATAATTGGAAGGCCCAAAATGCCCCATTCTCTGATAACCCTAAGGAGCTGATTAACCTTCTTGAAACTGTCCTTTTCACCCACCAGCCTACGTGGGATGATTGCCAGCAGCTGCTGCGGATCCTGTTCACTACTGAGGAGAGGGAAAGGGTGCTTGTGGAGTCCAGGAAGCTGGTTCCTGGACCTACTAGGGACCCTACTATTGAACCTGTTCTAATAGAGACATCCTTTCCCCTTACTAGACCTGAATGGGATTACAACACGGAAGCAGGTAGGAAGAGCCTCCTGGTTTGTCACCAGACTCTGCTGGCAGGTCTCAGAGCGACCGCAAGATGGCCCACCAATTTGGCTAAGGTTTATGATGTTAGACTGGGAAAAGAGGAAAAAGCCCAGCAGCCTTTTTAGAGAGGTTACAAGATGCATTCAGGAGATATACACATTATGATCCAGAAGCACCTAGTAGTGCAGCAGCAGTTACTTTGGCTTTTATCAATCAGTCAGCACCAGACATCAAGAAGAAGTTACAGAAACTAGAAAGATTAGGTGAGAAGAGCATCAGGGACTTAATTGAGGTGCAGAGAAAGTGTATAATGGAAGAGAAAGTGTAGAGAAGAGACAGGAGAAAGCGGAGTGGCAGAAGACACAGCACCTTGCTAGTGTTCTACTGGCTGCCACTGTGGAACCAGAGGAAAGACGTAGGAGGTTGCAGCACCTAGCAAAGGGAAAGGAAGACACCTGCAGAACTGAAGGTAAGAGAGAGCGACCTTGCTTAAGAAAGAATCAGTGTGCGTACTGCAAAGAAGAAGGACATTGGGCTAGAGAGTGCCCTCAAAGGAGGGCCAAGCCAAAGGTACTGGCTTTGGATAGTGAATAGAGGGGATGGGGTTCGGTGCCCCTCCCCGAACCTAGGGTAATCCTGAAAGTGGAGGGGAAACCAGTAAAATTTATGGTTGATACTGGAGCTCAAAATTCAGTTCTCCTTGAGTCGGGAGGACCCATATTAAATAAGAGAACTTGGGTGCAAGGAGTTACAGGAATTAAACCTTACCGATGGACAACCAAAAGAACTGTAAACTTGGGGACACGCCAAGTAACTCACTCTTTTCTAGTGGTCCCAGAATGCCCCTATCCCTTATTGGGACGAGATCTCTTAATGAAAATGAAAGCTCAAATCCATTTTTCAAATGAGGGAGCAGAAGTCTCACATGGCAAGGAGGAGGAACCCATCCACATTTTGCTAGTCAGCAATCTTTCAGAAGAGTATTGACTCCTTCAGGATCCTTTGAGCCCTGACCCAAACTTAGAAAAATGGCTCCAAGATTATCAAACAGCTTGGGCAGAGACTGGACGCATGGGGTTGGCCAGACGTCGACCTCCTATTCATATAGATCTAAAACCAGGGTCAGATCCCGTTAGAGTCCGCCAATATCCAATGGCCCGGGAAGCTAAGGAAGAAATAAAACCTCACATCAAAAGACTTTTGATGATGGGAATTTTGAGGCCCACTCAGTCAGCTTGGAACACCCCCCTCTTGCCGGTAAAGAAACCCAACACTAATGATTTCTGGCCAGCTCAGGATTTACAGGAGGTGAATAAGAGGGTCTTGGATATACATCCCACTGTGCCAAATCCTTATACTCTCCTGAGTTCTCTTCCACCAGAACACCGTTGGTACACGGTTTGGGATTTAAAGGATGCCTTCTTCTGTCTGCCACTGGCTCCCCAGACCTGTGATTTCGCCTTTGAATGGCATGAGCCAGAAGCAGTAATTGCTGGGCAATTGACCTGGACAAGGCTTCCTCAAGGATTTAAAAATTCGCCCACTATTTTTGATCAGGCCCTCCATGAAGATCTGAGTGAGTATCAAACTCAAAACCCTGATGTTACTTTATTACAGTATGTTGATGATTTCCTGATTGCTGCAGATTCTCAAGAAACTTGCATGGTGGGGACAAAGAAGCTTTTAAAAACTCTGGGAGAATTGGGCTACCATGCGTCAGCCAAGAAAGCCCAGCTATGCAGAGAACAGGTAACCTATTTAGGTTATGTCCTCAAGGATGGGAAGCGGTGGCTGTCAGAAGCCCGCAAAGAGACTGTGCTTAGAATTCCCACTCCCACCAATGTCAGGCAAGTAAGGGAATTCTTAGGATCAGCTGGATTCTGTAGATTATGGATCACTAGATTTGCTGAACTGGTTGGACCCCTATATGAAGCTACAAAGGGGAATCAGGAATTTATATGGACATCAGCTCAGCAGGAAGCCTTTGAGAAATTAAAGCAGAGCTTACTAGCTGCACCCGCTTTGGGGTTGCCTGATGTTACAAAGCCTTTCCACTTATATGTGGATGAGAGTAAGGGGATTGCAAAAGGCGTGCTAACCCAAACTTTGGGACCCTGGCGACGACCAGTTGCTTACTTGTCAAAAAAAACTAGATTCAGTGGCATCTGGATGGCCTCCCTGCTTAAGGATCATCGGTGCAGTGGCCCTCCTAGTGAAAGATGCTGATAAACTAACTATGGGACAGAATCTGACTGTTGCTACTCCCCATGCCCTTGAAGGAGTGCTGAAGCAACCACCTGACCGGTGGCTGAGCAATGCCCGCATGACTCATTATCAATCCCTGTTGCTCAATCCAGCCAGAATTACTTCTCAGGTCCCGGTGGCTTTGAATCCTGCTACCCTATTGCCAGATCCTGACTTGGACGCTCCGATGCATGACTGCACAGAGATTCTGGCCCAGGCCTACAATATTCGCCCGGACCTCAAGGACACTCCCCTGCCTGATGCAGAGGTAGCCTGGTACATGGACGGCAGCAGTTTTGTCCAAGATGGTAGGCGATTTGCGGGGGCGGCAGTGACTACAGAGACTGAAGTTACCTGGGCAGAATCTTTGCCAGTGGGAACCTCAGCCCAGAGGGCTGAGCTTGTAGCACTTGCAAAGGCTTTAGAATTGGGCGCGGGACGGAAAATAAACATTTACACTGATAGCCGGTTCGCCTTCGCTACAGCCCATGTACATGGTGCTATATGTAAAGAAAGAGGGCTACTGACAGCTGAAGGGAAGACTATTAAAAACAAAAATGAAATATTGACTCTGCTTCAAACAATTTGGTTACCTGCTAAAGTTGCTATCATGCACTGTCCTAGTCATCAAAAAGGACAGGGGCCAATTACTCAAGGAAATAATCTGGCTGACCAGACTGCCTGGCAAGTGGCGTTGCAAGCCATCCTACTTTTGACATGTGCCTTCCCGGATCCGGGGAGTACACACCTTCCCCCACAACCAAATTATTCAAAGGAGGACTTAGCTTGGATCAGAACCTTGCCTATGACTCAGCTTCTTGAAAATTGGTGGCGAGATGCTGAATGCAAAGTGATTATCCCCGGGCAGTTGGGCATCAGACTACTAAACAAAATTCACCGGTCCTCACATATGGGAATTCGTTGGATGCAAAACCTGATACGGCATGCTGGAATACAGATCAAGGACAGTCAAAGGAAAATAACAGACATAGTATCATCTTGTAAGGCTTGCCAGCTCACCAATGCAGTTGCTAACCCTAAGAACTCTGGAGTCAGGCTCAGGGGGAAAAGACCTGGAGCCTATTGGGAAGTAGATTTTACTGAAGCAAAACCTGGCAAGTATGGTTACAAATACTTATTAGTTTTTGTAGACACTTTTTCAGGATGGACTGAAGCCTTCCCCCCCAAACATGAAACAGCACATGTGGTGGCCAAGAAACTTTTGGAAGACATCTTACCAAGGTATGGCTTTCCTACTGTGATAGGGTCAGACAATGGACCAGCTTTTGTGTCTCAGGTAAGCCAAGGTTTAGCAAAATTTCTGGGGAGTGATTGGAAGTTACATTGTGCTTATAGACCCCAGAGTTCAGGACAGGTAGAAAGGATGAATAGAACATTAAAAGAGACCTTGACTAAACTGACCTTGGAGACTGGCGCAGACTGGGTGGCTCTCCTTCCTTTCACCCTATATAGGGTGCGGAACTTCCCGTATCAGATGGGACTGACCCCTTTTGAAATAATGTTTGGCATTCCCCCTCCCATTATTCCTAATCTCCAGGCTGACCTGCTTGCAGAGCTTGACGGTCGTGACCTGTTAGACGCGATTAAGGGGCTAAGACAAGCCCATAAAGATATTTGGCCTAAGCTTCAAGCCCTTTATGAAACTGGACCTCCCCCTGAACCCCACAGGTTTCGACCAGGTGATTGGGTATACATCAGACGCCATCGCCTAGGGTCATTGGAACCGAGGTGGAAGAGACCCTTCATCGTACTGCTTACGACTCCCACCGCTCTCAAGGTGGACGGGGTAGCCACGTGGATCCACTACTCCCACGCCAGACCAGCTGATCCCTTCGCACTCAAAAAGGACTACCAGGACGAAGGATGGGAAGTCTCCAGACACCCTACCAACCCATTCAAGCTTCATTTCCGACGTGTGCCACCCCAATCTGGGCGTTGTTGACTATATGTACTCTGGCTAACCCCCAGGTCCCAGTGAATTTAACTTGGCAGATATTGGATCCTGTTACTGGAGACATTTGGAATCAAACTTCCGGAGTATACCCAGAGGGGTTATGGTTTCCGGACTTGTACTTTGACCTTTATGCCCTTCTTGGACGGGAAGTAGCGGGGCCAGAACATGAGTTTGACAGAAATAACCTGTACGTGTGCCCAGGGCATATCAAAGGTAGAGAGTATAGAGAAAGGTGCGGGGGAGCGGAAGTTTATTTTTGTGCCTCATGGTCTTGTGTATCCACAGGCCCCATTTATTGGGAGCCTCCTCAAAAAGATGATTTTATAACGGTACAGCAACCACCCTGGCCAGGAGGCAGGAGACTTCATTGTCCATGAGGTGTTCATGTATGTAACCCAGGGGTCATAAAGTTTACCAACAAGGGGAAAACACAAACCCGGTGGGAGACAGGTTACATATGGAGAATAAGAATACACATGCCTGGGGACTTACATCCTGACTACGGGACGCTTTTCATGGTTCGCCTGATAAAGCCACCTCGGGGGACAGAAGTTGGACCTAACAAAGTAATTAATTATAAATCAGACAAGAGAAAACTAAAAGGTCCCCTTCTTCCACTGATACCACCAGCAGTGGTTTTACAACTGACTCAGTCTGAGAGGCTAGTGTTAGCCACTTTGGGAAATGCAGCCATTCTGAATTGTACTGTAAATTCCCTATGGCCCCAGGGACCCATTAAATGGATTAAAGGGTTGGGACCTGATGAGGAAACAATCTATGAATTCACTGGGAAATATTTCCCCCGTGTTACAAATGTAACAGATACCTCTAGAAAAAACAACTTGAATTTCACTATCCGCATTAGTAATGTTACCCAAGCAGATGCAGGTACTTACTACTGTGTAAAGTACCAAGAGACAACATTGGACGACAGACTAATAACGTCCGGGCTAGGAACAGAATTATCTATAAATAAACCAGATGGGGGTCCTCTGGAGTCTGTAACTTTTAAGATCAGTTCTCTCTCCCCAATCTCATATAATCATAACTCCTCAGTAATCCAAACTTGGGATGAGACTAACCCTCTCAAACTTCTTCTTGAGCAGTCTTATTTGATGCTTAATGCCTCTAAACCAGAGTTAACGAAGTCCTGCTGGCTTTGCTATGATGTAGCCCCTCCTTATTATGAAGGAATAGCTGTGCCAGGCTATTACTACCTGACCACTGGATCTGAGGGATGTCGTTGGAACTCTCAGGTCCGAGTAACTTTACAACAGGTCTCTGGCACGGGGCATTGTATAGGGCTAGTACCTCCAACTCACCAGCAGCTATGTAATTATACTGAGCTCTATGATGATACAAACCCAGATAAATATTTGGTTCCAGATCAAGATACTTGGTGGGCCTACTCATCTGGATTAACCCCTTGTGTCAATTTAGCTGTCCTCAATAAGACTAATGGCTTTTGTGTTTTGGTTCGACTAGTTCCCCGACTTATCTACCACACTGAGGATGAATTTATGTCCAGGATGGAGAGTACCCCTGCCAGAACTAAGAGGGAACTCATATCTGTTACTGCCTTGACCTTAAGCATGCTCCTAGGCGCCAGCTTTATAGGGGCAGGCACAGAAACTGCCTATTTAATAACTCAGCATTCTCAGTATTCAAATTTAAGAGCTGCCATAGATATGGACATTCAAAGATTGGAGAGTTCCATTTCCTATTTAAAGGAGTCCCTTACTTCATTGGCTGAGGTTGGGCTGCAAAATAGACGGGGGCTAGATCTCCTCCTACTACAACAAGGTGGTCTTTGTGCAGCATTAGGTGAGGAATGTTGCTTTTATGTCATTCAGGAGTCATTGAGGAGTCCATGGCAAAGGTTAGAGAAGGATTAGTTCTTTGAAAGAAGGAACGGGAAGCTCAGCAAGGATGGTTCAAGTCATGGTTCCATTCATCCCCTTGGTTAACAACTTTAATATCCACTCTATTGGGGCCTTTAATAATCCTTCTCCTTATAGTTACCTTTGGCCCCTGCATCCTCAACAAATTAGTCCAGTTTGTAAAAGAACGCTTAGGAGCTATTCAGCTGATGGTTCTTCCTGCTCAGTATTAACCCATAAGCAATAATAAATCTAATGCATATATGGAAATGCATTCCATCCCCATTAATCCATAAATTCTAAATATAAAAATGTTCCAAGATTGGGCCATAGGTTCATTTCAGAGGGGGGAATGAGAAGATCTCCAAACCTGAGGTGTAAAGTTAAAGCAAATCTGACTCCATCTTGTTAGAAAAAAAAAGCCTCAGCCACATAAGCTTGGCTTCCTGGCTTCAGAAACTCTTTCCCACCCCACTAGTTAAACAATTGCAAGGACATGGCCTTCAAATATCAGGTGGTTTAGTCGTGGCTTAAAGGGAAAGCATAGAGTCTGGTCAGGATGACCAAGACATGAATTAGAAACCCAAATAAGCCTGAGAGCTTGAAGCATACTCTGGTAAGCACATCCCAGGACAGACCCACCAATAAGAAGCTATACTTCCTTGTCACCTGCCTTTTGATGTGTAACCAATCATTGTAAGCTGTTTTCGCGCCAGTGGGCTTCCTTAGCCAATCCCAACCCTTGTCCCTCCTCTCTTTGTTTTAACCCTATAAAAGATCATTTCACCTTCCACTCGGGGCCACTGTCCTATCACCCGCTGCGCCGGTGTGTCGGATTGTGGACTGAGCTCGAGCTTGTAAATAAAGATCCTTTTTGTACTTGCATCGGATCTGGCCTCTGTGGTGGTCCCTGAGGGGGGCTGTAACCTGGGCATAACAATACCAGTTTGTCCAATAATTCCAGAGCTTCCTTGTCATTGGGACTCTACTTTTCAAATGATTTCCTACTGACTCTCTCTGTTTCAATGGCATCTGTTGTAATGTCAGTTACTTCTCATTCTGATACTATTTGTGCTTCTCTCAGCATTATATGAGGCAAGGATTGCCATGTCCACGATCCTTTTAAATATGCAATTTCCTGGGATGTGTCCCAATATGTCAGACTGAGACAGTCCTCTGTCGAGGATACATCATTCAACAGTACTGCTCCCCAGCATCAGAGAGCAACCACATCTTTCCCAAAAATCCATCTCAGGGCTGGAACAGAGTGAAGAAGACAATCATGAACAGCCCCAGATGCCTCTGTTGCTGTCTGCTGCCCAAACCGAAGCTCCACCTTCCAAAACAACCAGGCACCAGAGACGGGAGTTAGTGGATTCACCTACGGAAGCAGGTGGGCGGGTGGCCAGGATGCACCAGACCTTCTCCTCTAATCTGTGCTTTCCCTAATGTCCTGTGCAAGTGACACATGGTCATTGTGTTTACCTAGCAATGTGCTACTTAGCACACCTACACGTCAGGATGATTGGTCCCTCATAGTACCTCCAGAGGCATGGCAGGGATGGAGGACTGGTTTGTGAAAGGAAGCCATGATTTCTTGGAGAACCTCTTAGGAGTCATGGGGCAGCAGATGGTTCCTCTATATTGAAAGTCACTGAGAGTCACCTTCTTGTCTTTCTTGTTAGAAAAGCTGAAGGGGACAATCCCCAGTTCCATGGCTCCTGAGCCATGGGCTGGGGTTCATCCTGGCTGAGAACTGGAGTGACATATAAGGGAGCAAAACCATATATCCAAGTGGCTTTGTGGCCACATGCTGGGAAGGAGGCCTTTGACCTGTACAGGAAGCACCAGATACACCGCTGCAAACCTAAACAGGTACCATCCAGGCAGGTGGTTCTGGCTTTCTGATGGTCTCTGATGAGGTAGAGAACCTAAGCTGCCCTGGTATGAGAAGGCCCTGTTTTCACCCCTGGGTCAATGTCAGAGTCTATCTGCAGAGTCAAGGCTGTCCTTCCCTTCATGTTTCATGCTGGGAAACAGGGTATTCTTCAGGCTCTCCTCAGGGAGGTAAATACTAGGCAGCTATATCTCCCTGCCAAAGGGTGGTACTCAGCTTGAGCATACAGTCTCCAAGTAGTATTCCTTGTCAGATTCCTCTGGAATGCATGCTTCTCCCTTAATTTCAAAGACCTGGAAAGATTCACAGCTGCATACATGACTGGAGGCCTCAGACCCCACACAGGGTGTGAACTCAAGAAAAGCTGCATGTCTTCTCTTCATCAGTTCTGCTATCTAAACAGCCCCCTTCTCCCTCTTCAGGTCTGCTCCATCTGGCCATCCACCCTTCTCTATGCTCCAGAGTCTGACGCCTTGAGATCAACCACATACCACACAGTGAGGAGTGGCAGGTATTGGGACCAAGGACAAATCAGAGACACTTCTGAGGAGGGAGCACCTGCTCTGGTTCTGCCTCTAGCCCAGCCTGGTGAGGCCTCTTCTCAGAGTCTGCACTCACCTGCATGAACCCACAGTCCCTTGGGTTCAATTTGCTGTTCCTGGGAAGGGCACTCAGTATTCCACAGGTAAGCAGCTCTTGACCATCCTTTGAGATGACACTGAAGTAAACTTCTGTGCCCATCTCACAATCATGTGGGTAAAATCTCATGTCATTTCCTATATACACAGTTTGTGCCAAGCTGTGTGGCAGTGTGAAACACACAGAAGTCTGTGTAATGGCTGTGGATGGTCCACTCATTCACCTACATTTCCTGTTTGGAACAAGAATGTGAACAAGAGATCTGGGGTCTTCATCTGACAGGATGCTTTCCCTCCTCAAACATGTATCCACCAGAACAGGTAGACCCGCTCAGGGTGAGAGTGAGAACCTCCTGAGGGAACTGGGCATTTCAAGTCAAAGAAATGGGCCTGATATTGTCTTCTCCCCGGCCCTCAATTTATGGGAATATACAGAAAGTCAAAGGCAAGTCAGTCTCTCTCTCTCTCTCAGTCTCTCTGTACTCTGTCTCTCCTGTGTCTCTGTCTCCATCTCATGCATCTATCTCTGTTCTCTTCCTCTCTTCTCTATCAATCTTACCTCACCCACAGAAACACATGCACAATTATTCACACAATATGTAGATTTTGTCAACCTTGGCCATCCTAACACACTGTTGTTTAAGATGCCATCTTTCCTCCCCTGTGTTCTTGCCATCTTTCTCTAATATAAGGGGATTGAGATCCCATGCACCCATGTTTCAGTCTCCTATTCTCCTCTTTTGATCTACACACCGGTGTCTGTGCCAGAATCATGCTGTGGTGTTTGTTTGCTTTACTATCACTCTGTAATATAGTTTGTGATCTGGTCTGGTTATCAGCCCAGCATTGCCATTTGTGACCAAACGGTTACTGGATCTCTGGAATCATTTGTGATTCCATATGAATTTTAGGATAGTTTTTTATTCTAGTTCTCTGAATCATGTCATGAGAATTTTGGTTGGGGTTCCAAAGAATCTATAAATTGCTTTTAGAAGGTAGTTGTTTTCACATTATTATTTTTCCAATCCATGAACTTGGCACGTCCATCTATCATCAGTTGTCTTGCTCATTTTCTTTTGAAGATTTAAAAATGTAATTGTACAGGTCATTAATGCCTTAGGTGAGATTTATTCTGAGATTTCTGAGATTATTTTTTGAGCTGATTGTGAATGGGAGGGTTTCCATGTGCTCTTTCTCTGACTGCTTAGTATTGGTATTTGGAAAGGCCACTGAATTTTGTACATAACTTGATAACCTCTCTTTACTGAAAGTGTTAAGCATTTCTAGAAGTTTAATGGTGGTATTCTTTGGATCTCTTAGCTGTAATATATGATCTTTGAAAGCAAAAATTTGACCTCTTTTCTAATTAGTATTCATTTAATTTCTTTTTTGGTCTTACTGTTCTAGCAAGAGTTTGAAGCACTGTACTAGAAAAAGGTGGAGATAGTGGACAGACTGGTCTGATTCCTGTACTTAAGAGGAATACTTCCCATTTCTCTCCATTTCTAATGGTGTTGGCTCTCTGTTTCTCATATATATATATGATATATATATATATATATGATATATATATATATCTTTAATTGTGTTTAGGTATGTTCCCTACAGTTCCATTCTCTCTAGAATTTTAACATGAATGCATGCTGAATTTTGCCAAAGGCCTTTTCTGCATCATTAAGATGATCATGTGTTTTTTGTCTTTGAGTCAATGTATAGTATTTATGACATTATTGCCTTACATATATTGAACTCTCCCTGCATCTCTGGAAAAAAGACGACTTTGTCATGTTTAATAATCTGTTTGATGTGTTTCTCTATGTGGTTTGGAAATGTTTTGCTGAGAATTTTTGGATCTATATTCATTAAAGTTGTGGGAGTATACTTTTGCTTTCTGCGCAGTAGCATGGTGGATTTTCTCAACTTTCCTCTTCATCAATCTGTTTGTTTAAGAGATTAAAATATATGACTGTAAATAACTTTAATAATTTTTGTTAGGGTTTGTTGGGCATAATGCAGGGTGGGCCTAGCTAGGCCACCTGTCAAGAGGAATGGAGAATGGCTCTCGTGGTTGTGGTGCTCCACACCAGATGGTTGTGAAGCCAGTTTCTGCCCAGCACCTGGAAGGAACCTGATCCACCTGGGAACAAACTGCGATTGGCTGTGGACAGGACCCCACCCCGTAAGGCTATTGGCTAACAAGACCTATAAGACTCTGTGCTCTTTCTTGAATAAATGAGTTTTCAGCAGACCACCACTGCTGGCTTTCTGTTCAACTCCTGGAGTCAGTGCCTTGATTCTGCGCCTACTCAACCCCTCACCCTATGGTGGAGATCCTTTGGTCCTCCTCGGGCTGGCCCTGAGTGCTGGGACCCCCAACAAGGGTTATTCCTAGATATTTTATATTATATTACTTTAAAGTTATTGTGAATGGAAGGTTTTCCATGGACTCTTTCTCTGGTTGCTTGTTTGGTTACTGCCATTTCAATTTGTTTGGTTTCTTGATGATATCTCTGTTTCCAAAACTATACTTTGAATTTTTTTTTCAGTTAGATCTAGAGTACAGTCATTCTCGTGGTCAGTCCTCTGTATTGCTTCAAGTATTTGCAGTAGGGCTGGCTTGGTGGACATGAATTCTTTCAAGTTATTTTTATCATGGAAAACTTTCCATTCCAGTTTGAATATACAGTGACTAGGTTCTGGGAGGCTAGTCAGGAGGACTCAGGCAGCATGATGAGAAGTGGACTGGGCTGTGACCAAGGCTGTTGTGTGCAGAGCATGGGAAATGTCTCACTAGATCGGCAGAGTAGGTGTGAGTCCTAAAGAGGAGAATGCAGTGAGTCTTGGTGTAGGGCATCATGGCTGAGTGGGGAAGGTCTCGGGTAGGAGGGTGGTACAGATATTTGAGGAGGGCAGAAAAGGAGCAGACATAGGCCCAAGGCTGGAAGGCTTGGGGAGAGAGAATGTAGGTGATCAGAGTACAGGGGAATGAAGTTGCTGTGGGTGGGATCTGAACCACCACTGTACTCTGCAGGTCGTAGAGCGGAATAACAGGAGGGGCTGAGCCTATGGGTAAGGCGGGAGTGTGGACGGCATGGGGAGTGTCTAATTCAACTGGACGAGTAGATGTGGACCCGAAGGAAGAGAATGCCAGTTATGGAACTTTGATCTCATATGTTTTGTGAAATAAGACCCTGAACATTACTGTCTCACTTGAAATCCTAATACTTGAATTCATATAATACAAATGGTTTTTGCTGTCATTGCCGGTACCATAGCTTGTCTTTGCCCATGTTCACTGAGGATGACATCACCTTTTCTCTTATCCATTTAGAGGCATCTGCATACACATATTTGGTGATTTGGATTCCAGGCCTTACCGCACATGCAGCTCTATTGTCATTTTCTTCTGTTTTTCATCACATCTACTCAGGTTTGAAGGAGTAACTGCCCTAACTACCCCCAGTTTGGAAGTCAAACTCCTCTTTTCCTTTTCATATCACTCTCATATTTTTTCCCCTGAGGTTTTCTTTCAGAATGGAAGTGCGCCATGCACACCAATGCTCTGGATGTTAGAAGACTGATGGAATCCCCTCCAAATGCAGCACAGATGGCATTAGCTGCCATGTCGATGCTGAACGTCAAACCCTGGTCCTCTGAAAGAAGAGTCAGTGCTCCTAATCACTCAGCCGTCGCTCTAGGTCCCTACACTGGCATTACACATGTCTGCCTCCACATTTGACTTTTGTTTTTCATATAGAATGCTTTATTTACTCTTTGCCAAGTTTGTATACCGAAACACTGTTGCTTGATCATATGGACTGTCATTCCCACCAGCTCCTCCAGGCACCCAGACTATGCCCCCTTCTGCTTTCATGTCATTTCCTGTTTTAAAACTTTATATATATTTTGCGGTTGAATGCATTTGATACAATAGTCCCCAATCAAATTTCAAACCCTCTGCTATCCATGAGTTCCTCTCCACACCAGACCTCATGCATTCTGTCATATATATTAAGTACTATCTAGCCAAACATTTGCACCCAGATGTCCTTTGGTGCAAGTTCATCCTCTAGAGTCTCATCAGCCTACCTAGGAAATTAAGTAAATCTACTCTCCTTCACTCAGTAGTATCAGTCTCCAACAGTTCACAGGTAAGTCTGGCCGACCAACCATTTCCCTCACCCAACTCTGGGCCATAGTATGATTGAGTTGACATGGGTCTTATGCTTGATTCCACCATTGCCATGAGCTCACATGAGCAAGCTGCCAGCAGCCTCATTGCCTTTGTTTCCCTGTGCTCATGGACCAAATCTGCTCTTACAATCTTTCCTTCTAGTTTTCAGCAATGCTTACTGAGCAATGGGTGGGTGAGGCTTAAAATGGGCATCCCAACCAGGGACACACACTGCTGTCTCTTATTCTCTAAAACGTGGCCTGCTGTGGCCTTCTGTGTGCTTCACACTCTGTTGTATAAGGAAGCTTTGTTTATCAGACTTGAAGGAGTCACTAGTATTCTCCCTATGCCCTGTTCTGCTCTGTTCCATGAGCCTCATTTGTAGAGGTCCCACTGTTGATACGTCACCTAGGACTGGACATCTCTTCAGAGTATCTTTCGTACCTCGTGTGATTAGTTGGGGAACTCTGCATTAACTTCCATCTTCTGCAAAAAAAGCTTCTGTGATGAGTGGTGTATGGTACACTTGACTGTAAATATAAGCATCTATGCTTCTCATATGGTGAGAAATTTCATTTCTATAACACGTTTTTAATTTAAAATGCCATTTATTTGTTATATTTGTGTCTCTGTGTATGTGTCTGTGGGTGGGATTGCATGGTATGGCCTGTGGCATTTGTTCTCGTCTTTCATCCTGTAGTACCTGGTGACCAAACTCAAGTCATCAGAGTTGGTGTCAGGCACTGAGCTGGCTGGGCCATCTTGATATCTCATCTCGTGCTCTAACATTTTCATCTGAAGGCTTCTTCTGAAACGCAGGTGCTCTCTTCCAATCTGAGAGTCCTGCTGTGTAAGAATGATGTGATTTTTGTATTAGATCTTTCTACAGGACTGTGCTTTTGGGATTGATTCTTCTCTTAACCTCAGAAATTATTTTGTGCTTTACTCTCCATTTTTATGATTAACAAAATTTGTATCTAGTAGAATCTTGCCTGTTTACTTGATTTTATTTTTCCAACTTTGTCTCATTGGAATAGATTTGAAAAGTGTATTTCAAAGACCAAATGTAGTCCTTTGGCAAATTGTTGTGGTTTTAGAGGAAATAAAATCAAAAGCTTTTCTCAAATATTTTTTCATTTGATGCCATTTTGATACTTGAATATGTGGACCTGTATGTCTACATACTACATTTGTGCCTATGATCACATAAATCTTTTTTCTCTCCATATTCCTGTCTTCTCCTTCATAACAACTTCAGTTATGTAGAAGCAGTAATTCATTAGTTTTATTTAATTCATAACACTTTCTCATTATTGACCAGTCCACGACCTTCTTTAATGTATAAATTACTATAAAAAATAGCCCAACACTCAAGTGGGATGGAGATTTTCATCTACAAAGTGAGTATCCCAGCATTGAAGGAAGAATTATTTTTTAAGATGAAAAGGCGCTGGAGAGGTTGTGCAGCTATTAGCTGAACATCTGTGTTGTTTTCTAACAGGTACGTCATGGATAACCACCAGCGATCCTTTCACTTCCAGGAGATCCAGCGCCCTCTTAGGGCCTCCTTTGGTATTGCATGCATATGATGTGCTAACATGCCTGCAGGCAAACGACTCACACAGAAAAAAACACAAAATAATTTTTGGGAAGGTATTGACATACATCTTGGTGCTAGTCCATCTGAGAGTATGAGGCCTGCTCTATCTGTTACAGTGGGGGTTTGATGTGGATTTAATAATATCTGTGTTGGGATTTTTGCTTAATGGTTCTTGACTCTTTTAATACATTTCCTGGCATCAGCAACTCTAGAATACTTGTGAGACCTAGTGCTGATGGGGGAGAAGAGAGTGCTTGTCTTCAGCCAACTGGGGTCCTTTTGCTTGGATAGAAATTGTGTGCAGGTGAGGAGAAAACCTCTGGCGTTGGTCTTTTGACCTGTGTAGCCCAGCTGGCTGGCTGGTCAGATTTTATCATCTCTGATGTGTTTTGTCTTTGTGTTCCTAGTTGCAGCCCACCATTCTAAAAAGAAGCAGGTGTTTATGTGTGCTTAATGTGGGGAAACCATCGGAATTCCATATGAGTTTAATTTTGAGGAAAACAGTATGGAGGAGAAAAGTGTAAAGAATGGGGACAAAATGGGAGGATTCATACAACTTTTTTAGTACTTAGTTTGTATTTGTGTGTGTGTGTGTGTGTGCAGGTGTATGAAAATGAGAGAGAGAGAGAGAGAGAGAGAGAGAGAGAGAGAGAGAGAGAGAGAGAGACTGAGACTCTTCTCAGTGTGCTTTGTCAGTGAGTTGATCTGTGCCCTAGGGAAAATCCATGGACTATAGTACCCAAGATCAATGCCCTCTCTATTCTTGAAAAAAAAATATGATTTCAAAGTAGGTTAGGGCTGGTAATGGACAGGGGTAGGGAGAAGAGTGTGAGGTGTCTGCCTTGCAGGTTGAACTGGGCAGTCTGAGACCTTGTATCAGGTATGAGAAACGAGCTTGGATTGGAATTTTGAGACTATGCCCTGACTACCCTAGAATTCACTGCAGAGACTAGGTCAGACACAGAATTGCCTAGATGAGCTGCATCTGACACCTGACTGCTGAGAGTACAGATGTGTGAATGAAGAGTAGATTCTGAAAGATGGACCTGCATCTCATGTCCTCCTTTGAAATGGGAAGATGCTGTGAATTTCACAGGGCAGTTTGAGGGACTGAATGAGCCAAAATGCATGAAAATGTTCCTTAATATTGCGGAACTGTCTTAATGAGTTTCATTCCTGATCGCTGTATATGACTGCATTCCTGAGCCCAGAGGGACGGCTCAGGGGATCAAGGCACTGGCTACTACCCCCGAGGCAACCAGAGTTCAAGCTCTGGTACCCTGTTGTACAAGGAGAGGACTGATTTCTATAAGTGCTGCTCTGAAATGCATGGTGAATGCACACAATACAAATGCAAAGATTGTATTCCTAGCCGGGTGTGGTGGCCCATGCCTTTGCCATTTCAGCACTTGGGAGGTGGAAGGAGGAAGGTCTGGTGTGCAAGATGGGTTTTTGCCAGAGAGCAAGTTCAAGGCCAGTCTCCATTTGTGACACTGTATCCAAAAGGAAAAGAGTAAATTATCTTCATTTATGTACAGTTAGATTCCCTGTAAACAAACACCTACATCCCATCTAGCGGTCAGCAACTCCCAGGGATCTTCCTTGTCTCAGTCTCTGAGAGAAGAAGGGCAGGATAAGAAGCTTGAGCAACCTTACCCTGCTGGGAGTCTGTCCCTCTGATGACTGCATGGCATAAGAATGCAGAGTGAGGATCTGAACATTCATGGTGTGCACTGTCTGTGGGTCACTGAGTTCCGTGTCTTAAACTCCCATGACCTCTTAAATACAAATTGTTTCTGATATCCAGTCCCCACACAGAGGATGCTTGCTCTGTCTTTCTTTCTATTCATTTCTGGTAAGTTCTTTGTTTTTTATTATTTTACTATGCCTCAACATTGAACTCTGGTGGGCTACAATCACACAGAGATCCACATGCGTCTTCCTCCCAAGTTCTCAGATTAAAGATCTATTCCAGCAGACCTGCCTGCTTTTCTGCTTTCTTCTTCTATTTTTTTTTCCTTTTTATATATGAGGTAGGGAAATATGTGGCGGACAGAGGAGACCTTAGAGGAGTCGGTTCTCCCTTTGGACCACTTGGGTCCTGAAGATTGAACTCATGTCATAATGCTAGCTGGTAATTGCCTTTACCCACTAAGCCTTTAGTCAAGTCCTCTGATTTTATTAAGATTTGTATTTATGAGTGTTTCTGTGTCTGAGTGTTTATGACCATGTGTGACTGCATGTCAAGAGGCAAAAAGAGAATATCGGACACCTGAAGCCAGAGTTACATTATGTTGTGTGTTGTACCACATGGGTGCTGGAACCTGGAAGCCAATCCTCTGCGAGAATAGTAGCTGCTCTTTCTTATCTGTTGACCCATCTCTTCAATCCCAGGAAGCACATTTTCTATGTGTCCCGGGACCAGTGGTGAACCTGCACTGTTACATGTAAGTGTACGTAGCACCAATAGAAGCCACAGGCCATGTCCACATAATAATCTACAGGCATCTCTCACTGGACTAGAGTCAGGGGGTCCCCGAGATGTTCTTGTCACCTCCCGTGAAGTGTAGGCGGGCCATGCACAGCAGAGCAGGTTTGTGCCAACTCTTCCCACCACAGCTCCTGTGTAGCTCTGATTTGAGAGATATTATGTTCCCTTCTTCTTTGTATGTATGGGAGAGAAAAGGAAAGAGGGACAAAACCAAGTTAGATGGGCACACAACTGTAATCCCAAGACTTTGGAGGGTGAGACAAGAGGATTGTTGTTAATGTGAGGTCATTTTATTTAGCATATGATATACAGGGCTGTACAGTGCAAAATATTAAATCTCTCCAATCAAAAGCAAAGAAAAACACCACTTGGGTTCCCTGAAAGTAGTTCTCTGTGAGTAGGTGGCAAGCCTGGTCTACATAGAAAGTTGCAGGCCAGGTAGGGCTCCATCTTGATAGCTTTTCTATAAATGAACAAACAAACAAAACAAAACAAGAAAGAAAGGTGTTTTCACCCCTGGCTGTTAATTGTGGCAGAAGCCAAACCAAAACCAGGATATGGTACCAGGAGTTGTTGATTTGCCAAAAGGGGTAAACACCCATGTGTAGTTTCTGAATGAAGTAAAGTTAGCAGCCTCCATCCTCTCCTGAACTGGCACAAATGTGGGGTCTCTCCTTGCCTTCAAACTCCTCTTCTCCCTGGTGTCCCCCAGGTCCAGCAAGACACTCTTCCAAGTAGTATATATGCTGGGTGACTCTGGGTTTTGCTCTATCCCAGACATTAATTAGAGTATCCAGAGGCCCTCCTTCTTTTTAATCACAAGGGGATTCTGATTCATGAGAAACAAGGTTTTTCCGAGTTGCCTGCTTTCTCCTATTTGGGCACTAACGTTTGTGGTGAATTGTTGTGTTTTACATAGAGTGTCTTGTCTGCAGTGCAGGGATTAGAGGCATGAACCCCACACCTGAGTGTATTCCATGCTGGGGAAATGCCAAAGGACCAGGCATGCCACATACTGCTGAGCTGTAGCCATGGCTCAGTTGTTTGGTTTCTGTTTTTGAGAAGGAGGCAGAGTCTCATTCAATGGCCCAAGCTAAACAGAGCCCACTATGCACCCCTGACTGTCCTTGCTTGTATGCCTATCCTGCTGCCTAAGCATTCCTAGTCCTAGCACTAAAGCATGCTCCACTACCCAGACTCTGACATGTACTGTAAAGAAAACTTGAAGGATCCTCTAGAACAAGTGACCTCTGAGGGGGGTCAGGAGACTGCAGAGAGTGTGAGTGGAGGAAGGCCTAAGACACTCAGTAAGGTGCCACCTGTCTCGGATCCCATCAGCTCTCTAGTCTGGGCACCGACTGGCTGTTTCTTGTACCTTACCTTCTTTTTGGTAAGCATGATGCCTACCAACTGAGGTGTATCCCTATCTGCAGTTATACATATTTGTATCTGCTAAATTTTGCATTCATTTTCTTGTATCTTGATTTTGGGAATATATGAATTATATTTAAATGGGTTATGCATTCTTCCTGAAATTTCCATTATTATTATCAGTGAGGTTATTTTTTTTCCTATTGAAAAGTAAGTTCTGTGGGAGTAAAAGAATTACAGAGCCTTTCACCTCATGGGAACACAGCTAGTATTAAAAATGAAGACATCCAGTACCCACTGCATGATACTATCAATTTTATTTGCTTTTCATAACTCTCTATGCTGTTATTAGAGGATTTGAAAACTCTTTTTGCATTCACTTAGTTTTGTCTATTTATATGCCACAATGCATTGTGGAGGTCAAAGTACAATGTGGAGGACGAGGTTCTCTCTTGCAATATGAGTTTTGAGGATGGAACTCAGGGTCACCAGACTTAGCAGCAAATACCTTTACTTACTGAGTTATCTTTGTAACCCAAAGATTTGGATATTTGATGTCATCTTTTCTTTGGGATAAAGCCTTAAATCTTAGTGTGTCTCTCAATGACCCTACCTTTGAGCATTTATCATTTGACTGCTACTCCTTCCCTTTGTCTTTTGTGTACTTTGTCGCTGCGACAATCACAATCACGAGGATGCCCTCACCTTTTCCCCTTACGCCACCTATAGGCAGCAGCATGCACAGACTTGATGATTCATGTTCCAGGCCTCACCCTGCGAGCACCTCTGTTGTCATTGTTTCCTGTTTCCACTCACAGTCTCTAAAAAAGTTTTATGAAGGAAGTAGACTGTCTCCTAACCACCCTCTGAATTCACAGTCCTCGATTTCTTCTAGATTTCAGGGAATTCTGTGTATTTAAGGAACCACATTCTTAGCTGTTCTCAGTATAAATTGTCTAACAAAAGATTAAAGGTAAGGACAGAGAATAGCCGCACATACATGATAGAAGAAAACAATTGTAAAATTGTAGTTCTGTAAACGATCCCTTTTGCCTGTAAGTCCTAACCTGGCTAATTTCCCAGTTGTTTGCTGTGTGCCTTTACCTGCTTTTTGCCACCACCTTGTGAACTGAAGGTAGTCTACTAATGGTAATCCATTACCATTACTAATGGTAAACTCATGTGTAGTATGGTAAACAGAGCCAAAAACAGACCGGTGTGCTCTGTTTTGTTTTTACTGTGCTCCCTGAGCCTTAGGGAGACATTGCATTATAGATGTGTCACTTTGGGATGGTCATCTCACACACAGTTATTCTCTGCTTTGAGCAGTTATAGAACTCTATAATCATCTCCATCTTTTGCAATAAGAAGGTTTTTTTTGATGATTGTTCAGAGGTTTACCTGTCTGTGAAAATAAGAATATATGGAGATTACTGTAAGAAATAACTGTCCTAGGGATGTAAGCAAAGAAGGTTTTTGTTTGTTTGTTTGTTTTTTGTTTTTTTTTTCCTGGGATCTACAATCTCACCGGTCATGTTTTTTGGCTCTGTTTACCATACCACACATGAGTTTCCTCCTAGTGATTGGGCCTGATCTCCAATTAAACAGCTGTTGATTATGCCCAAGGTAACAGTGCCACTACTGCTGTAATAGTGATTGTTTCCTGGACAACTCACTGTTCTTTTTGGGTTTTACAGTTGGGATGGACCATTGCTGCTCCCTTAGCAGCTTCCATACTGTCTTCTGTTGCTAAGACAGCTAGGTTTCCATGTGGAGACTTCCATGTTCTTTCTACCTGCAGCATTGCTCCATGTGCTCTGCCCAAAGTATGGCCTCTC
Organism: Eospalax fontanierii; assembly: GCA_035773235.1. Lineage (NCBI taxonomy): Eukaryota > Metazoa > Chordata > Mammalia > Rodentia > Spalacidae > Eospalax > Eospalax fontanierii. The sequence continues at coordinate 79,124,311 of CM069535.1, read as the reverse complement.
CTCAGAAGGAGGATCTTAATTTAAACTCTTATGAGGAGATACACACACACACACACACACACACACACACACACACACACACTTTATGTGTATTTTTCAGTAGGCATTTTGAGCTAATACATTTAATTATGGTTTTCCCCACGACCTAAGCATTATCTCTCCTTTATCTGCACCTTGTAACACTTCTTCATCCCTGGCCCATTAAAGTACCTGCATTTATCCATTTCCACCTTGGTAATGCATGTTTACTATTATTCCTCATTCTCTAGCTCCTTTTTCTCTTTACCCCCCTTCCCAGGTTCCTTCCATTTTCTTGACTTCTGCGGTTACATCAGGATATATAGTCACAACTACGTATTTGGAGCTAAGATCCACAAATGAGTGAGAATATGTGTCACTTGTTTTTCTGAGTCTGTGTTCCATCACTTAGTTACTAGCTTCTAGTATCTCCAGTCACATGGAGATATTAAAATTTTGTCTTTCTTTAGCACTGAGAACGTCACTGTGTAAATGTACTATATTTTCATTATCTATTGATCAGCTGAGTGATATTTATGTTGTTTCCGTGTTTTAGCTACTGGGGAAAGAAATGCAGCATAACTGTCTCTGAAAGTATCTTTGCAGTATGATAGGTCCTTTGAGTATATGGCAAGGAGTGGTATAACCAGATCACAGCATCGATTTATTTTTAGTTTGTTCAGAGTTCTGCCCACTGATTTTAATAGTGGTTGCATGAATGTGCCCTCCCCCCAGTAGTGAATAAGGGTTCCTCTTTCCCCCATTTCATCATAATTTGCTGTCATTTCTTTTGATCTTAGACATGCTGACCTGGGTAAAAAGAAACATTACAGTAATTTTTGTTTGCTGTTCTCTAATTACTAAAGATATTGAACATTTTTAAGGTGTTTCTTTGGTGATTTTTGTTTTTCATTGTGTCAAGAGTTCTCTACTCTGACCATAAGCTCTTCTTCATTTGGGTCATTTACTTTTTCCTTATTTTTTTGGTTTCTTTGAATATTCTGGAAATCATCTTCTATTAGATGTATAGTTGATGATGATTTCATTCCAAGCTATAGGTAGGCTTTCCCTTCACTCAATTAGTTTATTTTCTGTGTAGAAGTTTTTGTTTTGTTCTGTTTTGTTTTAGTTTAATAAAGACCCATTTGTCATTTTTTGATCTCAATTCCTGAGAAACTTATTTCTGGTTTAGAAAGTCCTTTTCTGCTCTTATATCGTCTAAGTTTCTGCCTATTTTTTCCCAAAAGTCTTGGCATTTCAAGTTTCTCATTGAGGTCTTTGATGTGTTTAGAGTTGACCTTTGTGCAGTGAGACACTTATGGGTCTGATTTTCTTTCTTCTACATGTGGAGAACCAGTTTTGTCAGTCCCATTTGTAGAAGATGTTGTCTTCCCTCAGTGTATGTTCTTGGTGTCTTTGTCAAATATCAGGTGGTGAAATTGGATGCACTCAAAATTTTGTCTTCTATTTTGTTTCATTGATCTGCATGTTTGTGTTGGCTTGTACCCTGCTGTTTTAAAACTACAGCTCTGCAATACATTTTAAGATTTGGTATACTAATCCTCTCACCATTGCTATTTGTGCTCAGAATTGCTTTGTCCATGCAGTCTTTTATGATTCCATCTATGTTTTAGTTTTTTTCTATTTCTGTGAAGAATGCCATGAGTATTTTGATTATGATTGCATTGATTCTATAAATTGCCTTAGTAGGATGGTTACATACACAATATTAATTCCTAGTCATGAGCACAGAATGACGTTACATCTCCTTGTGATTCTCCTATCTCTGTCTTCAAAACTTAAGATTTTCATTGTGCAGGTCTTGACCGCTTTGGTTTGATGTTATTTATAGGTATTATATTTCTTTTCTTTAAAAGCTACTCTGAATGAAAGTGTTTCCATGAACTGTTTCTGTCATCGTTTGTTATTTGTCTATAGAAAGGCAACATATTTTTGTATATTCCTTTGATCCTGCCCCTTATCTGAAAATATTGATCACTTCTAGAAGCTTCTTGTGGAACTTCAGGGATCTCTTATGTATAATATATCATCTACATATAGGGATCATTTGACCTCTCCATTCCAATTATTATCCCTTTCATTTCCATCACTTGCCTTATTATTCTAGCTAGAGTTTTAATCCCTATGTTGAAATGAAGTGTAGAACCTTGTCTGGTTTCTGATTTTAATGTGGATCTCCATTTTTCTCTTATTAGAATGATGTTAGTGGTGTTGCATAGTCCCAAAATTATGAATTCAAGTTTGGTCCCTTAAGTCCAATTGGCTCTGGGACTTTTATCATGAGTGCATGTTGGATTTGTCAAAGGCTCTTTCTGTGACAATCAATGTGATCATCTGATATTTATCTTTAAATCTATTTATAGGATTTAATATCACTTATTGATTTCCACATATTGAAACATCCCTGCATCTCTGAAATAAAGCCAGCTTGATCGTGGAATATTGATGTGTGTCTGTATGCTATTTGGGGGTGTTTTGTTCAGAAGTTTCAATTCTGTATTTATTTAGGGTTCATGCCCTTATTTTATGATTGTTGTATTTTTACCAGGTTTGGGTGGGAGGGTAATAGTGGCTTATTACAATATATTTGGGAGTTCTCCTTTTCTTCTATCCTTTTAAATAATTTATGTAGTGTTGGTTGTAGGTCTTCTTTGAAGGTCTGGTAAAATTTTTCTTTGAAACCATCTGGACCCGGGTATTTTGTAGGTGAGGGATGTGTTTGTTTCTTGATTTCATTATTGTTATGGGTCGGTTTAAGTTGTTGATCTCTTGATTTAAATTTTAAATATAGATTTAGAATTTTTCTCTTTTAGACTTTTAAATTGAGTATTAGTTTAAGGTTCTTGACCTTTTTTTCATGTCTGTCATCTTATTTTCTTTTTCATCACTGATTTTTGATGATACATGTTTGCTTTCTATTTCCTTTCTTTGGCACTTGTATGTTGTTTGTCTTTTCAAGGACCAGCTCTAAGAGTCGTTGTTTCTATGTATTATTTTCTTTTTTCTTCTTCAATGATTTTCTGCTACTGTTCTTATTACTTCTTTTGATCTGCTGGGTTTGGGTTTGGTTTCTTGTTGCTTTTCCTAAATCTGGAGTTGTTTCATAAAATCATCTATTTGTTTGTTCCTTTTATGTGTGAGTTAGGGGAATATGTGAAGGACAGTGGAGTTCCTCCAGGAGTCAGTTCTCCCCTAGGACCATGTATGTCCTGGAGATTGAACTCAGGTTGTAATGCTGGCTGGTGATTGATTGCTTTTACCCACTGAGCCTTCACTCAAGTCCTCTTCATTTTTTAAAATTTATATTTATGACTGTTTCTGTGTTTCAGTGTTTATTGTCATGTGTGGGTGCATGTCAGGAGGAAAGAAGAGAACATCAAACCACCTGAAGCCACAGTTACATTATGTTGTTTGTTGCCCCACATAGGTGCAGGAATCTGGAAGCCAATTCTCTGCAAGAGAAGTATATGCTCTTATCTGATGAGCCATCTCTCAGCCCCAGGACACACATTTTCTATGTGTCCCAAGACCAGTAGTGAACCTGGACTGTTACATGCAAGCGTGCACAGTACCAATAAAAGTCATAGGCCAGGTCCACATGACAATCCACAGGCATCTCTCACTGGACTAGAGTCAGGGAATACCAGAGATGTTCTTGTTATCTCACAACAAGTGTAGCCAGTCCATGTACAGCAGGGTACCAGTGTTCAATCCCCCCAGTAGAGAATAACAGTTCCCTTTTCTCCATATTTCACCATCATTTGATGTCATATCTCTTGATATTAGGCATGCTGATGGGGTAAGTTGAAACATTACAGTAATTTTGATTTGCTGTTCTCTAATTAATAAAGATGTTGAAATTTTTTTTAAGTGTTTCTTTGCAGATTTTTTCTTTTCATTTTGTTGAGAGTTCTCTGTTCAGACCATAAGCTCTTTTTCAATTGGGTCATTTATTTCTTCATTATTTTTTGGTTTCTTTGTATATTCTGGATATCCATCCTCTATCACATGATAGTTGGTGACAATATCATTCCAAGCCATAGGCTTTCCCTTCACTCAATTAGTTTATTTTCTGTATAGAAGTTTTTGTTTGTTCTGTTTTGCTTTAGATTAATAAGGTCCCATTTGTCAGTTGTTGACCTTTATTTCTCAGCAGCTGATATGTGGTTTAAAAAGTCTTTTTTGTTGTTGTGGTTTAACTGGGTTTGTGTATTAGAGTAATACTGCCTTATTTGAAGATATTTGGGAGTTCTCCTTTTCTTCTATCCTTTTAAGTCATTTATGTAGTGTTGCTTATAGATATTCTTTGAAGATCTAGTAAAATATTGCTGTGAAACCATCTGAGCCTGGGTATTTCGTAGTTAGGAGGGTTTGTATTTGTATCTTGATTTTATTATTTGTTATGGGTCTTTTTAAGTTGTTGATCTCTGGATTTAAATTTTAATTATAGATTTTGATTTTTTTCTCTTTAGATTTTCTAACTTAATTGAGTATTTACTGGACCATTTTTGGTGTTTTTTGTGTTATTTAACTTTTCATCACTGATATTGATGATATGTCTTTTCTTTCTATTTCCTTTTATTGGCGGTTGTATGTTGTTTGTCTTTTCAAGAGCCACCTCTAAGAGTCATTGTTTCTTTGTATTATTTTCTTTTTTTCTGCTTCATTGATTTTCTCCTATTTCTTATTATTTCTTTTGATCTGCTGTGTTTGCTTGTGGTCTGCTGTTATTTTTCTTGATTCTTGAGTTGTTTCATAAACTCATTAATTTTTGCTCTTTCTTATTTTTTAATGTAGGTACTAAGAGTTATAAACTTCCCTCTTAGGACTACTGTTAATGAGTCACGGAGGTTTTATTCATGGTATTATCATTTTCATGTAGTTCTAGAAATATTCTTATTTATTATTCCATTTCTTCTTTCACACATTCATCATTCAGGAGTGTGTTGTTTAATCTCCATGAGTTCAGGTATTTATCAGAGCATATTTTCCTGTTGATTTTCAGATTTTATTGCATTATGGTCTCAAAGAATACCTGGAATTATTTCAGGTTTTGGTATTTGTTTAGCTTTGTTTTGTGCCCCCAGCATATGGTCGTTTTTAGAGGACTGGTGAGAAGAATGGGTATTCCTTGGTACTTGGTTTGAATATTCTCTGTGGGGTCTGGGTCTATTGCAAAAAGGTATTGAGCAAGCCAAACAACCCTGAATACCCTGAAGGGATGGTAGGAGTCTGGCCTAGTCTGCCTGAATTGATAACCTAGGTCCCAGGAAGCCACTGCAGGCCTTAGCAGTTGCTTAATCTTTCCCCCGACAAAGTATACCCCAGACCAGAACCAGACTTTTGGGTTTTGTTTCCTTGCTCCTAATTTCCCTATCAGCCCTACAATCTTCCTGCCTTTACCTAAAGACTCCACCTTTAACTTTCCCGCCTTTTGTAACATCCAGAAAGGCCTCCCTGTATAAATCCCTGCCTTGGTTTCAGTAAATGCATGGCCCACTGATGCAGTCTCCCCAAAATTCCTCCTGTCTGCACTCAGGACTGCCTGAGGACCTGTTGAATCATCCTCATTCTCTGGGATGGCTGGAGCACAACAGTCATGCTAGAGATGGAGACTCACCCTCAGATATCTTTTAGTCCGTTTGATGTATTAGATCATTTAATTCATATGTTTCTATTTTTATTTTTTTGTCCACTTGATCAGTCTATTGGAGAGAATGGAGTATTGAAGTCCCCTTCTATTGTTGAGCTTGTGTTAATCTGTGTCTGATGTCCAGTAGGACTATTTTTATGAAACTGTGTATAATATAGTTTGATACATATGTGTTCATGATTGTGGAGTCTTCTTGGTCCATTATCCCCTTGAGTAGAGCGAAGTGACCTGATTTATATGTACTTTTTCATTTCTATTTGAATTTTGTGTTCTCAGATATTAGAGTGGCAATGTCTTCTTGTTTCTTTGTAACTTTTCTTGCAATATTTTTCCCATTCTTTCATACTAAAGTAATGCCTATTCTGAAAGTTAGAAAGTCTTTCTGGTAGAAAACAAAAAGTGAATTTTGTTTCCTAATCAATTCAACTACTTTGTGTCTTTCAACTGTGGAGTTGAGGTCACTGATATTCCCAGTGATTATTGAAAAGATGTGTATTTTTTCTGTCATTTTATTTTCGTTTGTGTTCTTGGTACGATTTTGGGTTTCTGTAATTATACCTAATTTTATTTACACCTTAGATATGGTCATTCCTTTCCTCAGTTCTGTGTACTGCTTGAAATATTCTTTGTGGAACTGGGTTGTTGGACATGAATTGTTTCAACCTATTTGCACAATGGAAGAATTTTTTTTCCCCCACTCCATTATGTTAGAATATTTTGCAGGATTAACAATGAAGATTTTCTGAAAATCTGAAGATGTTCTCTGCCCTTCAGGAGCTGCCTTTTATTTCTGTTTCCTGCACTGTGAGACTGATGTATTACTGAATGTGTTACTACAGGACTTTGTTTCTAGGGTTGAATCTCACCGTCAGGAATAATTTGTGTCTTACTACCCATATTGAAGATTACCAAAAAATATTGATTGTAGAATCTTTCTGGTTTCATTTGTTTCACTCTGCAAATATCAAATCTATTTTTGAATCTACTTCAGTAGGTTATTTAAAAGATCACTTACAATTCTATTGAACACTTCTGTTTTTTTGTTAGAGTTCCTTCTAAATGTTTATTTTATTGTTAAAAAGCTTATTCTTTATGTAGGAACAACTTTCTTTTTTACTATTTTGTGAAGCTGATGCTAATGGGAAATAAATCAAGGGTATTTCAAAGTTCATTTCATTTTATGCCATTTGATAATTAAATACCAGACCTTGGCACTCTTACTACACTGGTGCTTTTGACCAGAAAATCTTTTACTTTTCCAATTTCTGTTCCTGTTGCCATTTTCTGATTGACTTCAGTTATATAGAAATCAATTAATTATATTTATTAGTTCATGAGGCTTTCTTGTCATTCAACTGCATCATTTCTTAATACATATATTTATGTCTTTATCATGTGTCTATTTAGCTATACAAGTCAGGGTCTCAGACAGCTCAGTGTGGCCTGTGCCCGTATGTACAGTAGAAAATTACTATGATCTCCTGGTACCCATATATCCACCTCCATCAATGTGACCTTGAAATGCTCAGCTGTAAATTGAGCCTTTCTATGAAACTCTGCCCTCCCAAGTCTCAGGAAACTTGGATGAAGAGACTGTAGAAAAAAATTAAGATACAGAAAATGGGGAGGAATGCCCTGAAATGCTGTCTTCTGGACATGCCATGGCCATTGCACAGAAGAACCAGTGCAGGCAGTTCTTCTTCACTGGATCATTCTGTACTAGTTGCATGGACTCAGACTTGTTGCAAGATGTGCAGCCTCAACTCTCCTTGGTAACTAAAAAGAAAAACAAAATCTGTGAACAGTAGCACAAGGAGGTTTGATCACTACTGTCTAGACCTGGTCTATAGATCTCTGGCTTCCTGATAGAAAGCTTTTTGTTGGGTGAGATACTAAATTTGGCATCCGTAGGGGCCCTGTCTCCAGAATATTAAGAATGTCAGAAATACAAAGCCTTCTGTTCTTTTTACCCTCCTGCATCTTCGGAATTGTAGAAGCTTGAGTAACGGGATCAAATGAGGACAGCCAGGATCATTTAGAATCAGACAGATTTAGACACTTGCTTTTTCCTACAAGCCAGGACTTATCACCTATTCTCCTCGGTACTGCTCTGTTCACTGTTAAAGTGCATTTCTATTTACAAATGACTATTTTTGAGGAGAGAATGAAAATGCATAAAGGGAAATGAAGTGACGTTTCTCCTTCTTCAGGCCTGTGCTTCCCAGTCTTCCTGATTGGCACTACTGTTCCCAGCTATCGGGGGTATTTTCCAGACCTGTTTCATTTCTGTATTCTATATACATGTATGCATATGTGTTTGTGTAGATTTTAAAGTCTATTTTATTGAGTTTTTGTGCACTTCATAGAACAGATCTTAACCAAATTTAGTACCCCCTCTGCCCTCCTCACTCCCCATTGCCTTCCCCACTAGATTTGATGCATTCTGTCATACATCTTAACTCCTGTCCAGTCAAGCCTTTGTACCCAGCTATCCCTCAGTGCAGATTCTCCCACTGCAGTCACGTCAGGCTACCAAAAGTCACTACTTTAAAGAAGAATCTTAGGTGCAGAGTTTCTATTTTAGAAGTGACACTCGGTGATGAGCATCTCTCACACATATATTAACTCTGTGGATGGCTTATGGAACACGGTAATAGTCTGCATCTGTTTCAGAAAAAGAAGCATCTTTGATGAATAGTATACAGTGTAGTTGCCTTAAATATTGCAATTCATATTCAGCATGCGGTAAGAAATCTCATTTGTCTAGAGACATGGAAAGATAGGGTTTTTTCTTTAACTTATGACCTCTCCAGTCATGTGATTTTGGCTGTATTACATCTGCTAAGTACTGATCATCCGCCATACAAAAGTGCCGCTACAGGACCAGTAGAGATAGTTTGCTATGTCAGTCATTGTGGTTTTTAGGCTTTACAGCAGGACTAGACCATAGTTTGATTTTCTCCCTTAGTAGTTTATGTAATTTCTTCTGGAACTATGATAACTAACCTTCCTGTAAAAGGTTTCCAGATCACGTCCTGTTGAATTGCTCCTTGTCCTGTGTCTGAAGAAATGTCTTCAGTAGTATGGTCTTATTTTCAGTTTGGCAGAAGGTAATCAAGAATTATGGCAATGTGTTTAATTTTAACAATGATTATTCAACAAAATTTCTTTATTTTTGGTGTTTAAGTGTTTTTTTCTGCATATATATTATATATATATATATATGCATATATATATATATGTTTTTTCAAATATATATATATGGGCCTAGCATGGGTGCAATGCATGTGTATCCAGAGGAGAGCAACAGAGGCCCTGGACCTGCAGTTAGGAAGGCTTGTTAGCTGTCATATGGGTGCTGGCAAATGAACCTGTATCCTCTGGAAGAGCAGTGAGTCCTTTTACCCACAGAGTACTCTCTCTGTCCCTACATGTAAATTTGCATTTGTTCCTTTCAAGCAGGGTCTCAATGGGTGGATTCACTGCTCAAGTGATGGAATTACAAGTGCTTGCCACCATGAAGAACTATAGAACATTTATTTTGGTGGGGGGCGATGAGAAGTCACTTCCCACTCCACCATCCTATTTAAAATCGATTTCTTAATACTTTATATTCATGTGTGTCTATATGGATATGTGTCCATGAGAGCTATGGGGGGGGTCCTTGTGCTTGAGAGCAGCCATAGGGGATTAAGGGTCTCTACCGAAAGGCGGTAAGTAGGCGTGAAATCAAAACACAGACTCTGGGACCTGCCTGAGAAGCTTGCAGTTAGGCGAGCTGCTGCAAACTCAGATTATTCAGTGAAGTCTAAGGGATCTTATAGGTCTGGTTAGCCAATGACTTATGGGGTGGGCTCCCAACTGCAGCCAATAGTAATCTGTCCCCAGGTAGATCATCTCTGTGCAGGTTCTTTCTAGATGCCGGGCAGAAGCTGGCCTCATGTCTAGCCAGAACAGAGTGCCATGCCCATAGGAGCCATGCTTATATTCCTCGTAACAGGTAACCTGGCTAAGGCCCATCCTGCATTGTGCCTTACAGAAAGCAGAACCTGGGGAAGTCAGAGATGTAAGTTCCCTTGAAGCTGGAGTTAAGCTGTCTGTGTGTGTTCAGAATTGAACTCATGTCCTCTGCCGGAGCAGTACACACTTAAAAACTGAGCCATCTCTCTAGCTCCCAAATATTCGTTCTGTTTTGTGTTATTTTTTGTTCTGTTTTTTCAGACAGGGACTCTGTGAATCCCGAGCTGGCCTTGAATTCACAATTTAGACAAGGCAGGTCTGCATATGACGAGCACCCTTCTTCCTGTGTTTCCCCAGTATTAGGACAAAGGCCTGAGCTTCCACCACATTGAATATTGATTTGAAGTCAATAACATCAGCAGGAGGGGCCTAGTGTGGTTGCATACTACTTTAATCTGACTCAGGAGTCAGAGCCAGGGGAATCTCTGAGACTTCAAGGCCAGTCTGATCTACATGTGGAGTTCCAGGCCAGCCAGGGATACATTGTGAGACCATGTGTATAAATCAAACACAAAACGAAGTAAACAAAAAACAAAGTAATGGAACATAGTCCTATTGGTTCATGCCTTCCTATTTTCTGCATGTTACTTCATTGTGCAGAATTTTAAATCTTGTCCTTCTTGTTATTTTTTCTCTAAATTTTAAGAATTTGAGTATTTTTTCCTGAGGATATTTAGATTTACCCATGGATGAAATACAAGCTGTGGCCAAAATAAGGCATCAGATGCTGCACAGCTGGAGTTAAGGATGGTTGTCAGTGGCCATGTGGGTTCTGGGGACCCAACCTCAGTTCTGTGCAAGAGCAACTAGTGATCTTATCTGTAGAGCCACATCTCCAGCACCAAGTCTCTTCCTGTGTAATCAACCAGTAAAGCAGTGTGTTCTGGCCTATGTTATTTATTCTAGCTTTCAATTTGAATCTTCCCACATACCCACATACCCTCTTTGACTGAGGGCAAACTCTTCTAAGTTGATGTGACACCCAACCTGCCTGGTGTCCAGTAAACCTGCCAATCCCACATTTACAATGCATTTGTCATTTTTCCACCTCATTCTCACGTTATTTAAGCCTGAACAAGACCTAGATTGCTCACCGCCTGCCTCCAAATTCTCCCATCTCTGCAGAGCTTGCACACATGCTGCCTGTTTTCCTCGGCTAGAGTTCTGACTGAGTCTCCTTTCATCAAAGCCTTCCTATGGCTTTGCAGTCACTGAGGTAGTGATAGTTTCAATCTTGATCTTTTCTTTTGTTATCATTACTTCAGGAATCTTTGAATTATGTTTAAATACATTATGTATTCGTCTCGAAGTTTCACTTATCATTGAGGTATTTTTCCTTTGGAAAGTTAATTTCTGTTGTAGTACCTGAAATAAGGAGTCTTTTAACATATAGGGCCACTGTTAATAGCAAAAATAAAAAAGTCCAGGACCCACTGTGTGATCCTATCAAGTTTAGTTGCTTTTTCTACCTTTCAATATTGTTATTAGAGGATTCAGGTCAAATGTTTTCCATTTATTTATATTTGTCATGTATATGTCACAATGTGTTGTTGAGGTCAGAGGACACATTTCAGGAGGAGGATCTCTCCTGTAACGTGAGTTCTGAAGATGGAAGTAAGGTCAGCAGTCTTCCCAGAAAATGCCTTCACCCACTGAGCTATGCTCTGATTGTTGACGATTTGGATTTTTAGTCTCATCTTTTTTTGCAGGGAGAAACCCCTAGATGTTACTGTCACTCTTAAAAGTTTCAACCCTTGAACATTCATAACCCAAACACTACCTTTATCTTTTGTCTAGCTTATCCCTGCTCATATTCATGGGCTGATGCCTCCTTTACACATCTCCCGCCTAGAGACAGCAGCATGCACAGATTTGATGACTGAGGTTCCAGGCCTCATTCTGCACACACCTCTGTGTCTATCTCTTGATTTTCCTCCCAGGCACTAAGCATCCTGAAGGAAGGCAGTGGACTCTGTTCTAAATGTCTTCAAGTGGGAAGTTCAACCTCCTCTCTTTCTCTTCATTATGTGTCTTTTTCTATTTCTTCTAGGTTTCAAGGTATTCTATGTTTTGTAGGCAGCAGATTCTTAGCTGTTCTCAAGATAACTTTTCTAATCAAATAACTACAAACAGAGGATAAAAGTACATAGTTGCAAAACTATTATATCTACTTACAAAATTGTAGCTCTTCAAAACTCATTTGGCTCCTGTGGCCTAACCTGACTCCTTTTCTAGTTATTCTCTTTATATTGTCACATTCACTTTTCTCCCTTTCTGTGTGTTGAAATTATTCTTCTAATCTTACCCCATTTTTTTTTGAGGAGGCATAATGACTTCACTTTCCCTAGATACTCATTTTAACCTGGAATCATATCTTTAATGTTGATATATTTCCTCAAACCTTTAGGCAATGTGTCTCTTCTTCATTGGAGTTCAGAAAACTCAACCATATTCATACACATAGAAGCTGTTTTCTAGGAAATTTTGCAGGAAAAGTATCTAACTCTTTTCTTTCTCTTCATCTTAATGATTTTATAGTATGAAGTCTTCGTTTGAAAGAAGGTGTGAAAGGCATTAGGGCGTGTCTTCATTAAAAAATATAGTGTTCATTCTGTAGTACCAGCATCAAATTTTCCAAGTTTCTCTTTGAGCCATTAGTAAAAGAAACTAGCTACATGTATATCTCTGACTGAAGAAAGACCTCTGTGGTGGAGGTTGTCCAAATCAGCACAAATTGGTAGCGTCACACAGAGAGCAGTGTAGAAGGTGGGGTACACCTGCCTAGCTAGCTAGATCACTGAAATAATCCTGGTAATCAGAGATGTTATAGATTTCATAGCAAGATTATTCTCTGGTCCCACATGCAAACATTCTGTTTCCAAGTTACTTATGAACAGTAGCTCCATGTTTTCCCTTTTAGAATGCCATGTGTGTATCTACTGTAGTTACTTTAATCAGCACAAATGATTTACTTATTTTGCATTCTGGATTATTTCAATGGGATATTGGCTTAATTGTATTTAAAGTTCTTTCATTACACTTGTAACTTGAATAATGAAACATGCTGCCATTCATAAAGAACCCCTAGAACTTGGTGTGCTGGCCGTACCTATAATTCTAGCACTGTGGTGTTGGAGTTTATGAGGATCAGGAGTTCAAGGTCATCCTTTCCTACACAACAATATCAAGATACCTGAGGGACATGAGATACTGTCTTTGAAAGAATCTCTCTCTTGAAATTTAATTCACATGATGTATAATCTACCCACTTCAAATATATAATTCAATTAATTTTACTGTATTCATAGAGTTGTGACACAGTCATCAAAACCTAATTTAGATCTGCTTCATGAGGTGTCTGCAAAGAAACACATACCCTTTAATAGTCACTTTTCATTTTGTTTCCTGCCCCTATCCCGGCCATTACTACCCTCAGTCAAGGCTTTCCACCCATGTGAAAATCAGGGGGCAACTCCATGGAGTTCACAACATCCTTTCACATTGTGGGCTCTTGGTGTTGAACTCAGGTTGTCCCGCTTGGAGCAAAAGCCTTTTCCTGCTGAGCCAACTTTGCCCCGAACCAGCAGGGCTGCAACTTGAGCAAGGACTTCTCAGGAACCTGGAATGAGAGGGACAAGAGATACACGAAGGACCGACAAGACAGGCTCTCTGATCAAATCAGCAAAGTTTATTTCTTCCCTAGGTCTTTATATACATATTGGAAAAGCAGAAAACAATCACTGAAGGTATTGAGGAAAAATTGCCTAAATAACAAAAGCATTCCTAAGCAAGGGCTAAGCAAGGGTCAGATCACAGGTAATTTTCAAGGAATGTGCACAAACAACCACACAAACAACCTTTCCAAGAAAAAGTAATTGCTGATCAGGTCCGGGAACTTTCCAGACCATGATCACAAGCCATGCTGGGTTTTTCAGATATTGATAAATCTTAACATGGAGTCTGGTTGGCTCCTGGCATTTCCTCCTTTCTGTTAAAAAATAAATAAAAATAAAAAGATCGAGGCCTGGTCCCTGAGCGGTGGTAATGGCTGCAAAAGGAGAGAAAGACAGAGGCCCAACCCCCATAGCCTGTTGTAGGCAATCATGTCTTTTGCTGGGGAGAGGTTTGGAGTTATTTTTTGACATGTACCTCTATGCAGTTAGGCATGTCTTTAAGAGACCCCGACGTGCTCAGCTCTAGCAAAATATGTTACTTACAAGGATGGGGGTTGTGTCAGGAGGCCTGCTTTCCCCACAATTCCCCCTCTTTTATTTTTTATGGACACCCTGTCTTAGGTCATGTGTGGAATCAACCCCTTAACCGTCTCTGGAGGGCCTCCTCTCCTGTCTTAGGTGGGGCGATCCTTACACAAGTTACCCGTCATAGAAATGCCCATAATTTTAATGCAGAGAGCGAGAGCTAAGGCTCAAGGGCATACATTAGAGAAGCCATGATCAGACTCGAATTGCCGGGACCCAGACTTTCTTTTAGGACTGTCTGGTTTAGATCGTTTAGGTTTTGGTTTCAAATCACGGGGAGTCCAATGATGGACTTCTCCCTGTTCCATTTTCTCTTGTAACTGTAGCCTTTGGTAATGCACCTGAACAGTATGGGCAGTGGTTCGGTCTATCTGATCTTTAATAAATTTTGTGAGCTTTTGAAAAAGCCAAGGTCCGAATGATAAGACTAACAACACTCCAACGAGGGGGCCCAACAATAGTCTGGGCCACCCCTTTATAAATTGGCAAAGTGGTGGCAATACAGAACCAACAGGAACTGGTAAGATTAGGGGAAGAAGAATTAAGAATACTAAAGGTGGACCTCATCAAATCAAGAACAAATTGAAGGGTAGTATGTGGAGGAGAAAAGGTTGGAGAAGCAAGCTCCCCAATTTTTTGAGTGCTAATGTTAATCTTATTGACAACTATTGAGGAAGTATTAATCTTAACCAAGGTGACTTTTTCTACATTAGCAACTGGCAGGGACTTGGTAAGTCTTATCTGGAAATGTATTGAGGTCCAAGTTGGGTAAGTATTAATAGACCATGTTTTTCCTTTAAACCATTCTGATTCTAAAACTTTCCTACCCTGATCAGTAAAATTAACAAGGAGGGGATGGCACCAGGAATTACAATCGGGATCCTGTCCTCCTCCTGCTGAGTGGGGATATGTTGGTCTCAAGGTGATATAATCCCAACTAGAGGATGGCTTCCAGTACGCATCCCCTGTGGTTTCACATCCCCATTTAGCTACAAAATGGGATTCCACACCTCCACAAGAGGCTCTCATCTCTTGACCTTGATGTTGGGGGGCTACATACAATGTTGGGACCCGGAAAATATTTCACCTACTTTTTTTATTGCATCCGGGAGTCCTTACATTAAAAGGATCAAAACTGGTATTAGAGGAGGCGCTCCCCAGGGCAAAGTATGCCTCTACCCCCCACCCATTAAGGCTCCCCAGTGCCATTTTGCAGAGATCCGGTGTCAAAACTGGCCATGGAACATTCTGCTGCACCTAGAGCTGGACCAGATGACTTCTCCAGCCTGGGAATAAACTTGCCAGGTGTAATTCCAGGGTTGATGTTGCGAGTTACTCCCAATGATGGCCCGAGGTTGGAGAACAACCAGTATCACAAGGGAGATTCTCCATGCCATTACTGCCTGAAATGAGAGGAGAAATTTTTGCTACTCAGAGAGATTTTCTCCCTGGTTTGGGTTATCTGCATCTCCTTCAGGGGGCGTCACCCTCAATTTTTGTGTTGAATTGCCTGATGTTAGGTTATTCAGTACCTCTACGGGACACACGTTCCTGTCTAGTACCCAGATAGGTTTATCTCTACCGGGTGGGAATATGCAAACTGCTCCGCGGACTCTAGCCAGCATGGGGGTGGCATCTTGCCACTGACCTGTCAATAGGTCCTTCCATTTTACCCAGCCAAGTTGCTGTTGCCTTTTTTCTTTCCAATATATTTCCATAGTTGACATCTTTTTATCATCTATAGTCAAAAAATTTTAAATATAAAGAATTTTGGAAAGCTGTGCCTGGGGGGACAATACATATTCCCCCCTTTTTATTTTTAGGAAATACTGTTTAATAGTGGCATGTGTCCTTTCAACAATGGCTTGCCTGGTGGGATTATAGGGAATTCCAAAGGTGTGGTTAATGGAATGTTCTTTGCAAAAGGAAGCAAACCTCTGGCTGCTATAAGCCAGACCATTATCTGTTTTTAGGTTAGATGGAACCTAGGTTAGATGGGATATATGTTGCCCATATAAGCAAAAGCCTGTAAAGAATGGGAAACTACATCTTTAGTTCGCTCTCCAGAGTGGAGGGAAGCAAAGACAACCTGTGAAAAGGTGTCCACAGAGACATGCATGAATTAATTTTTTCCTGCGTCTTTAAGATGGGTAACATCCATTTGCCAAATATGGTTAGGTTTAAGTCCTCGTGGATTGACCCCTTCATTAGGTAGAGTATGAAAAGGTGCACAATCCGGGCACTGAGAGGTGATTTGAGTAGCAAGGGCTTTGGTGCAGCCAGTATGGTAGCTCAGAGAGGACGCATTGAGATGGTATTTTTGCATGAAGTTTCAGGGCTCCTTCCTCTGCGGAAGCCACTAGCGGCCGGGTAAGTCTATCAGCCATGGCATTTTCCTCTGTTAGAGGACCTGGGAGGCCTGTGTGAGCGTGGATATGACCCACAAAAACAGACTTAGTATGATTCCAAATCTCTTGTTGTTGTTGTTTCTAAGTCTTTCTTTTTTCTTTCCATAGCTACTGCTTGCATTCTGTTCTGAAACATAATTTAACTTTGGTAGAACTATTACTAATACATAGGAATTATTTTTTCCCCTGAAAAAGATTTTCATTGATACATGGTGTTAAGCCTGTTTTTGCACATTACTTTAGTCTCCCAGGGGTTTAGGCATTCTGTCACCCCACATCTGTCCAGTTATTAATGTTTCAGTTCCCTCTGGCCAAATAGGTCAGGCCACCAAGTGTCCATCGTTATGAAGGCAGTAGTCTGGCTGGCTGTACGTGAGGTGGTGCCGGACTTGACTTTCCATTGGACCGCAACCTGTTGATGGGTGTTGGAGGTTTGTCCTGTTTAATTCCAAGTTGAACTCCATCATTATCCATAGCAGGTTTTTGGCAGTTATGGCAACCTGTGAAAGGAAACACAGGCCTCAGGGGGTTTTACCTCCCGGGCTAAGGGGTTAAATTTCTTTCTTTTTTTTTATAGATTTATTTGGTCTCTGGTTTTGTAATATTTTAAATTTTTGGCCAGGATCCAAAAAAACATGTGGTTTATCCATAGGGAACACAGAGCCATGTACCTCTGGTTGCTGTTCTTGTTTACTCCAATGTCTAACAAATTTAGGTTCCATTTTGGATTTTTGAAAATTTTAAACAATGTTAGTTGGAGTTGAATGTGGAGTCACAGGCTCCCTATTCCCCCTTATTGTTTTTGTAATTGTGCTCTATGATAGCTTGTCCCTGTGGGTTGTGAGGTTTTTTCTTTTTGGGGGGCAAGCCTAATGTGGCAAAACATTGGAGAAAGTGGGATTGCCACCAATTAATACTTTTAATATAAAAGCCAAACATGTATTTGTTTTTTAGACCATTTAAACCATTACCTTAGAAATTTTAAGATTTATATATATAAATTTTTTTATCTTTTTATATAATAATATATTGACCCAAGCGTTTAATTACTTGTATAGACTTTTTTATTTTTTGTTTTTTAATCTGAAACTATTTAATTATTATAATAAAATATTTTTATTTTTTATATCCTTTTAATACCTCTGTTTACCTTTTTATTTTATTTTTTAGTATTATGACATTAAATAACATTAAATTTATCTTTCTGGGAGTATTAGACAAAGTTTATTTTCTTTGTAAGGTTTTAGTATCAAACCAGTGTTTGATTATATTAAAGTTTGTAGGTATATAGATAACCTGTAGCTAATTTTCTCCCTAAATGCAGGAGATCACTTATGATTAGGGTGAAATTACATACAGTTAATGAACTTTTGTAAATAGACACAGCTGAAGTCATGAGAATGGCAGTTATTTGACTCAGGTATGTTGTGTAACATTATCTTAATAACATTTTATTTTATAAGATGTTTTTTACTTTATTTATTTTAGTAGAATGGCCTTACTCTGAGGCTGTTTTGCCCTTTTTTTTTAGTTAAACAGCACATTTGATGATTTATCAATATTATTTACTCAAAGAGGCATTTGTTTGTTTTTAGGATTTAAATCCGTAGTTTGTATTGCACAGGAGAGTTTTCAAGTTTAATCATTACCAGTGCAAATAAAAACACCTGTCCTTGTTATGATTTGTATACATTTATTAAGGCAGGCAAGTCTTATTTTTATTTTGTTGGATTACTGAATCCAAAACAAGGGTTGATCAATTAAAACAGATCAGTTAATTAGTTTTTCTATTTATGTTAATCATAATCTGAGAGATTTAATAAGTTATAAACTGTTTTGTTAACTAAACAGGAGGCAAGGCTATTAGCTCACAGGGTACTTTCTTTTAAAAGAGAGCTTTAGTTTGTCTGAAAAACGACGTTGTAATTTACCATGCAAACTTTGAACTAAATACCCATAATAAAGAACATAGAAAACAATAATACCTAAAGAAACCTGGAAAGGGTTAATTCAAAATGTTTCTCTCTTTTAGCCTGTGTAAAACATTGTAGCTAGAAAGACATGGAAAAGCAAGTTTGAAGCAATTAAACATCAAAGAGGGAAGTACTTTATTTTAGAAAAACAGGCTTTGGATCATAATGCAAAAAGGCAAGAATTAAAACCAGTGAAGGCTGTATCTTATATCTTTTATTCAAGCCATCTATTTCTCTTTACTTTCCATTGCTGAAACTATGTTCTTGTAGTAGACTTTTTTGTAAAGTTTAGTACTGGAATACTGCAAATTTATATGAGCTTTTCAGGTTTAGCCATTACAAAACATCAGCACATTTTGTACCTAGCTTATGGCTAGAAAAACCTTTTTAAGGTTCCTTTAAAAATTGACAAACACATTATGTAAAACAATATAAAATTTTAAATAGTTACATTTAGAAATCAGTAACTATACTATATAAAGATGTTAAAATCTAAAATAATTCCCTTTAAACATAGGTAAAGATGTTATATAAACAAATATTAGAACTTAAAATAGTTTCCTGTAAAAACCAGTACATGCATAGGACAAAGTAAAAAGAGTTATTTTATAAACTAGTAAATACCATCCTAAAGGTTAAGATTTAAAATACTTTTCATTAGAAACAGATCAAAATGATATTAAAATGTTGACATTGTCTCTTTTTAATTTGATATAGAAATGTATTAACTTAGTTAGAAAAGCCCTGTGTGAGAAGCTCTTGCTCTTTCTATGATTGCATCAAGAATTAAAAATGAAAACCGAAACAATAAAAAAAAAATTGCAATAGGATTAAGACATGTGATTAAATACCTGTGGTCCAGGAGATTGTCAGATTATCAGGATCTCCTGGAGTTCTACAGAACCAGTAAATTTCTGGGTGTAGTCTTTTGGAAAATTTTTGTCCAAGGTGGCAGTCAGGCCATGTGACTGTCACAATATTGATGAAATTACACACTTAAAATATGGAGATCAGACCACAAGGTTTCCTCCCTCCTTGTAAGGGCACCCAGTTACATATTTTATACTGCATGGTATACGACTCTCCTGTTTACAAGAACTTAAAATTCTTAGCTCTAGTTAGAATAACATTTAAAGCGGCAGCCAGCGCTACCTTGAATATAGGAGGAAGATGAATAATAACCTGTTGAAATTAGTTTATCCCTTAGTTATCATCAACAGCACAATGTCCTTGCACTGAGGCTGTATTGCTTTTTCTTTTACTTGTCATAGGGTAAGGTGGCCAGCCGTATCCCATGACAAGTTTTGAAGAACATTTGAAGTAGGATTCAGTCTGAAGGAGGGGGGCCAATCCCACTCCAGAGTCAATCTCTCAGTGTTATTAAAAACTTACACACAAAGATTTATTTCTTTTAAACTCAGTGGTTTACATGGGACAGAAGAGCTGTTGAGTTTAGTAATTACTTAGCAGGGATAAAAACACTCATTTTCATTTTGTTGTTATTATTTCTGTTGTGTAGCAAAAGCTCATAGCACAGAAATTACCAGGTGCACAACAGTTTGACTGGGAAAAGATTAGTTATACTTGCACTGTTTAATTAGCAAAAGAAAGAGCCTGCTGACCTTGAGCTTGCAAGGACAGAGATAAACCCATACCCTGTAAATGTAACACTTTTAAAATACTTTTTCTTTAGCTTAGTCTTTGGCTTTGTCAAGTAATAAATGGTGAAAAATCCTCCTCTTACAGATGTCTAACAGTTTCCTTCTCTCTCTCTCTCTTTCTTTGGGATCTAAGAACTCTTAAATAACTACTTGATTTTACATTTAAAGTAGTGGCATTTTGACATTTTTTAACTCACTCTGGCCACAATGAAGCAATCACAACATTTAAGACAAACAGACACAGACAAATGACAAAATCCGGATGTTGCCAAATCACAAGAGACAGAACGAAAAACATACATGAAAGCTCTTAGGCTAGCCATCTTTACCCTTTTTATATTTTCCCTGAAGACCCTGGCAGGTGTCAGAGGTCGCTGATGTAGCCGTGGGGACGGCCTCTGCCTCGTCCTCACCCGGCGCCTCTGAGTATAAAAAGTTTTTGGTTTCATTTTCTTGTAATTCAGACTTAGCCTTCTGTATTATCTGCTGCAAACGGACCCCATCACTGAGGAGGGCATCTTTAACAAGTCTCCATAAAGAGAATGTGGATAAGGGAAAGAGTTCTGGCCCCCTCTCCATTAGGAGTTTTTGGGAATTCTTTCGGACCTCTTCCCAATCAGACACCGAAAGTGTCCCAGAAGTAAAAAACCAAGGGCTTGCTTTTACTATATTAAATAAAAATTCTTCAAGTGTCTTACTTTTCACTGGAGTTTCCTGTTCTTTTAGTAATCTCTTAAACTGGTGCTGTAACTGTACTTTTCCTGGCTTATTGCCCATTATTATTTTCTATTCTTATTAGCAATCAATATTGCTCTGGCTTGTTGCCCATTATTATTTTCTATTCTTATTAGCAATCAATATTGCTCTTTATCCCCAATACGTCCCTGCGCGCCAAGGGACGACCCCGTCCGCTTACCCCTACTTTCAGTATCTCGGTGAGAACCTCCAGATGCCGCACCAGTACGACCTTGGATCCGAGCTTACTGCGAGGGCTGTCGGGATTAAAAAATACACAGCACACTCTTGGTTAGGTTTGAAGAAAACTGCTACTTTATTCACTTAAAATCCAAGCTATATACTGTTCAGTTGCTCCACCGTGAGACCCAAGGTAAATTCCCAAGAGAAACCTTTATCAGGTAAAAACATTCTGACCCTTACCAGACATCACAAAGATATATGTCAGGGTACAACCGACCACCAGTCTCAGCTCACAAGGTCGCAGTGGAACAGCTTGTATAAGCAAGTTCCAAAAAGCCCAGAGTAGAGTCACGTACTCAGCTCTAGCAAAATATGTTACTTACAAGGATGGGGGTTGTGTCAGGAGGCCTGCTTTCCCCACATTTTCTGTTTTACAACTTTGTGAAACTGGTGACAGAGCAAAAATCAATCAAAGGCTTGTTCGGGGTTGTTTCATGTAATGTCATCTGATAAATATGAGGACATGGCCCTCTTACTATGTTTGGGCTTCTGTCTATATGAAATTTTTCTAGCCTCTGTTCATTTTGCCTCTTTTGCATTCAGTTCATTTGAATGTAAAATAGTTATTCATTTATTTATTTAGGTGATCATATGTTCCCATTATTGACCAGTCCATGACCTTTTTTAATGAATCAGTTACGTTACAATACCCTACCCCTCAAGTATTTGACAAAATTGTCCTCATCTGTAAAGTGGGACTATCTCAGCATTGTAGACAGAATACTTTAAAATTCAAATGAGGCACGAGAGAGGGCTCAGTGGCCAAGAGCCCTGACCCTTTTTTGCAGAGGACTCCATTTTGATTTCTGTCATCTATTTTGTGACTAGCCACTGCCTAAAATTTCTATTCCCTGCTGGCTGAAGCCTTCTTTGGAACTCGGTGGGCACTGCATACACGTGGTACACTCACATAACTGTCAGGAAAACACACAGACACAGAATAATCATATAGAAAAATTAAGACATCCATTATGGGACTAGTCCTTCAGAAAATGCTAATGCATCCCATAGACTCATGCCCCTGCCCTCTCCACCAGGAGCTTCAGGAACAACACCTTTCCAGGGTTTATTTGTTTTTAATTAATTAAAAAATTCTCTTTCATTGTCTGAAAGTCTGTCTCATGTATCGCTGGGCTGCCAAAATCTCCTGTCTCCACCTCAAAATTTCAGAATCAGGATCAGGATACATAGGAACACTTTACATCGGTGTATTATTGCTTGGCAGGATTCCATTTGTAAAGTAAGGGCAGTTACTTCTGGCTGGGAGAACTGACTGGGAGAACTGGGAGCCTCCCCTCCCTCCCCCACATTGCCATCAAGGGTCAGAGCTGCCCACTCAGGAAGGCTCAAACCACACAAGCAGGCAGGCAGGCAGGCACACGCGGATGCATGGCCAGCACTTGGTCTCTCTCTGAGCTATAAACTGGCAGTAACCTCCTCTCCTATATTTCAGATATCAGGCAGAGAAGAACCATCCTCTTTTCAGTTGTTCCCATTCTATTTTTTTTCTTTTTTGGTTTGTTTGTTTTTTTAGAAATAGCAGCTTAGCCAAGTCCCTCATTTGTCCTTGGGTAAGGAAGGGTAGGTTTGCTTGCCTGAGAGGAGGAAGTCTTCAGCTCAGCTCCCAGCCCCTCCCTTGCTTGGGGACACCTGGGAAAGCCTAGGCCTCAGTCTGATGTTGGGGGTGGGGCTAAGGCCTGGGCTGACTGTGACTCCATTTTTGGGTCCTGAGACCTTTCAGTGAGTGGTATTACTGGCATTAAGGTGGCAGGTTATTTGACCTCCTGCTCTAGAATAACCCAGAAGTTCGTCTTGTCTTTTCCCCAGCTTCTCTTCCTGGGCTTGATCAAGTTCTGTTTTTCACAGACTGTTACATCATACATGTGTGTGTGTTCTTCACTTCTTTTTTTTTTGCTTGGGTAAAGTTGACTGTCTGTCTGTCACTGTCTCTGTCTCTGTGTCTCTATGTCTCTCTGTCTCTCTCAGGCATACACATACACACAATCATACTAATGAATGCCAAATATACCCCTGCTTTGACTTGCCACCCTAGATGATAAGCGCAAACAGCTGAAAGTTCTCCCATTTCTTTCTTAGAAGTTGGGGTAGGGAGCAGCCTCCAATCCCTCTTCCAAAGAAGACTTTTCTGGGATGGCATGGTAGCTCATCCTTGCTCCCAGGACTTAGCACAGTCAAAGAGGAGCTGGACCAGAACACTGCCTGTGTTTGACTATGAGACTAAGTGTTCAAAAAACGGGAGGAAACAGCTGGAGTCTCTAAAGTAGACAATATTTTATAGTAGCTGTCAGAATCTGGCTCACCAGTTCAGAAAATACATGTTTAATATACCCATAAACATTTGCTTATAACACTTGAGAATTTGATATGAGTTCTTACTTTACAAATCAGAGAGAGGACTGACTCCAGTGGAACAACACTACCATCCTCAAGTCTGATTTAGAAACAGGGTATAATTGCTACTTTGCCACTGGCTTTGGGACAGGGTGTGTGTTTCCGTGACAGCAGGTTATCCTGGAACTCCCTAAGTAGCTCAGGCTGCTCTTTGAAAACCAAAAATCCTTAGTAGTTACATCTGATGGCCATTAGGTGGCACCTGCTCACCTTGGAAAATGAATCTTGTCCTTTCCATGTCTGTTTCTGTCTCCATTTCTCCTCTGCCTGCCACGCCCCCCCCCTCCAGCTGACTTGAAGCCAGTGATATCCCCTATACCCTGGTAGTTATGTACCTTTGACACAAGATGCCTGAAATCTTCAGATGTAGACCTGGGACAGTTCTTTAAATGTATAGGAAAGCAAAGCTGAGTGATCTCTACCAAAGCTTAGTTACAACTAGCTGATAGGTTGGCTAGGGAAGGAAGGACCTGTATCTGAGGTTGAAGATGTGTTTGTTTCTACTTTTTTTGTTTGTTTGTTTCACTCCTCCATGTTTGTATGTATGGCTGATATAGGGTGCCAAACAGGAATCACCACATACAAAAGAAAGACAAGGTAGATTTTATTACAGCCTCCGAACTCTATGTGGGTAAGTTCTGAGAAGCATCCCTGATTCATTGTATGATCAAGCTTTTGTAGGCAATTACAAGGTGTGTAAAGGTTAGCTTTAAAAATATCCAACCCCAAATTCCCATCACATTCATAGAATCAGATGTTTACGTGTTAGTCATTGCCTTTGTTCCCAGTTGAGACACATCCTATTATTATATCCAATGTGAAGACCATGAGAAAATGTCAAACTCAGAGTTCCCTTTCCTTAAAAAACAGGATTCCACTGCTGTAAGATGGAATCTCTATGGTTTGGTTAGAGACCATTATCACTTCACAGACACAGATGTGGTCATTAACAATGGTTATTTTCTTAAGATGCTCCTCATAAGATTAGATACTCTTCTTTCACACAAGATGTTCACAAAAGATTAGGTATCTTTCTCTCACATAAGATGTTTCTGTAAGATTAGATACCAAACTGGGTTCTCAAGCTCTCAGGAGGTCTGGTGGGAGGCAGGGAAAATGAGGTCCCTCTGTTACATTCCCTGTTCCTGTTTTTTGGTTATTCAAACCCTTGAACACTTGTTTTAACTTGAGTCTTTAGCTGATCATATTGGCGTTGAAGGACCATAGTTTTACATAACTGATTTTTGGTTAACAAACATAACTATTGCTTTTAGTACACAGGGGCCATAAGTTAGAGTTAACAGAAGCAGGAGCAGGGGTCCTACAAGGACATTAGCCATAGAGATCAAGGAAACAGAGATTTATACCAGTTCTGAGTCTGTTTCTAGCCAATTCCCATCTTCTTTTACATGAGCAATAATAAACATGGGGAAAAAGATGAGCAAGTATGCAGAGATCTAAAGTTTCAGTCAAGATATGGGAATTGATACAAGGAGTGAGATTAGACTCACAAGTAAACCAAGTGCTCTTGGTTGGGGCAAAGTAATAGGGGATAGTCCCCTCCATTAGGGTCTTTAAGTAATGAGAATGATTACAGTGGGCTGAGTACCTGGACTGGTCAATTTTATAGTTCCTTACATAGAGGGACAATCTTTGTCCCTTAAATCATCCCTAGGTGAAGGTAGGTTGGGAACTTCAAGGACATATGTCAGGTTGCAAAGTGATGACTGCTCTCGCACTTAGGTTTCTAATCTCACTGTGGTTATTTCCCATAGTGGTAAAGTTTGCAATGCCTATAAAATAAGGGGGGAGTCCTTTTACCCTATAGTGCCTACTCCAATTTTATCTCCTATCTGTATTACACCACCCTCTGAAGAGGTCACCATAATTGCCAATTGCGCTGATCGCTCTGACTTTTTCATGCTGAATAGTGATGTAGGTTGTGGCAATTGTGGTTAACCCTTAAGTGGGTCTATCTCAAAGACCCCTGAATTGTATAACTTTTATCTGTAGGGAGAAAGGGAAGTCCTTGACTGGTGCCTGGGAGATGTGAAGATGTAAAGGCAAGAGTAGTTATCATTATACATTCTAAACAGGAAGCCACAAAAGTCAGAACAGGGAAAATTTACATGTCCCAGTCAAAGTTCATAGAATTTCTTGCTTAGGACTTCTTCAGAGGCTTAGCATCCAGTAACAGTGTTAGAGACCTGGAAGGAGTTAATGAAACAGAGGGAGATTTCACACTTTGTAAACCATTGGTGCGGACTCTCCAAGAGGTCCAACCATGTGATAATATAGCAGTTCTTGTCCAGGTGGAGATCAAAGACGGCCCTGCAAAAGCCATAAGCAGGTTAAGGTTGAAGGTCCTGCAGGAGGCCAGATTTCTGAGAAGGTTGGCTGGTCAAATTCCAGGAAGTGCAGAGCCAAGTGCCTTAGATGAAAGTCATCACTGCTTCCCCTCTTCCTGAAATTTAAGACATTATACAACGTATACTCAAGGGGCTAGAAACAGAGGAAGACTGGCCCATGACAGAGGTAAGACAAATAAAGAGGGCCACAACAACAGCAACAAAACATAGAAGGAGACACACATGCACAAAAATATAAGCAGATGCTAGCTAGCTTTATCCAGAACCAGAAGTTTTCATGGACATCTCCTTGAAATCTGGCTAGAGGGAGTTATTGCTGCTTCCAGCCTCCCTTCTAGATCACCATGCAAGGGCCAGATCAGAAAGGGTTCCAAGGGAGGGTCTGGGAATGTAGCTTAGTAGAAGAATGTTTGCTTAGCATGCCCAAGGTGTTTGACTCCCATCACTGAAAAAAAATGAAATAAAAGGCTTGTATATATTCCTTTTCTGGGAACTATTCTTCAATTCTTGATTGCCCATCCATCTACCCACTCCCTACTTCAATCATGTTTATTTCCCAGTCTGACAAGAAGCAAGGGCCTAGCAGATACCATACAAGGATGGGGGTTACGGAGGGGTGGAGAGGCAGACAGGGATTCAGAGAAGACTGCTCTTAACTGTGTATGTATTTGCTCCCCGGCACACATCAATGGGGGATGGAGCAGGGAGGTAGCAAGCCACAGCTTCGAACTGTATGTACATTTGGCCCCAGGGTTGCTCTGGGTGGGTCTATAGAAGGCTTTTCCAGAAACAGTGGGACTGAGAGCCAGGTCAGCAGCATCAGGCCAGCCCGGCAGATAGGCTACAAGGTCCTGGTGAAACAGTAATGCGTAGCCACTAACTTTACACTTCTGAGACTTGCTCTTTATGGGGAAGGGATCCGTGAGCAATGCCCACTAGGAAAAAGCAGAGACATGGATACACCTTCCTCCAGGTTCTGACCATCCCTGCCCATCAGCTCTGGTCAGGGTCGACAGGAGCAGACCAGCATGGAGCAATAGCAGCACACTCCAGGCCACTAGGATTGGGGTGAAAGACAGGGAAAGGACAGAGGAGATACCACATAATCAGCAAAACTGGGAGTTATGCATTATGGTTAGACTGTGACTGAATTGACCAAGGAGTCATGGAAGTGGAGGTCAGCCCTGCATGGGCCTTGCCCTGTGTACACCAGGGTAGTCAGTGCTGAGACAAGGGTGGGCTGGGAAACCGAGACAAATGTGCCACACCCCTCTAGATGCCAAGGCCTTTTCAAGATCTGGAGAATGGTGGGCAGAAGAAATCTGGAGAAATACAGAATGGGGCAAAGTCCTGGGCTGGAACCCTCACTCCCGCTGCCTAGGCAGAAGCAGTATAGTGAAACTAGAGAGCACGGGAACGTGTGGGTGTAAGGTGGAGCCGGGACAGGCAGAGCAGCTGTTCCAGAGTGGACTGAGGAATGGCAGGGGTCCAGATGGAGTAGAAAGGAGCTGGCCAGCAGGAGTGGGGGTTCCACTTTGATTTGGGCTAGGGAGGCCTGTACGGTTGATTCTCAGTGCTTCCATTTGTTGCCCTGCCCACCTTCTCCAACGGAGGCTTGGTTTCCTTGCCCATCCCCCTTTTCTTAGACAGGGTCTTGCTGTGCATCCCGGACTGGCCTGGACCTTACAATCCAAGTGCTCACATTATGGTGTAGGCTTCCATGCCTGTTTTTCTTTTTCCATTTTGTGTGTTTTGATTTTGGAGAAAGCTTCATCTGGCCAGGGTTGGCCTTGACCTTACTCTGAATGATGACTCTGAAGTTCTGTTCCTCCTTCCTCTACCTCCCTAGCACTAGGATTATAGTCATACACTAGTATACCTGGTTCCATTCTTTTTGTGTATATGTGTATTGTGTGTGTGTGCATGTGTGTGTGTGTGTGTGAGTGTGTGTAATCTATGTACACATGCATTTGGGTGCACTCACTTCTGCAGTGTGGAGACCAGAGGAGGATTTCAAGTATCCTGCCTTACTCACTTGGGACAGGATCTCTCACTAAACCTTGAGCTTACCATTTTTTATCTAGTCTAGAGGCCAGAATGACCCAGTAGTCCTCCTGCCTTTGTCCCTTACAGCATTGGGGCCACTGGCACAGCCAGCCATATCTCACTTTTGATGTGGGTGCTGCAGATCTAAATTTAGGTCCTCATCTTTGTATAGCAAGGGCTCTCCCCCGTCAAGCCATCTCCCCAGATTTCCATTTCTTTTTGACGGTGTGAACTGAATCTCAGGACAGCCAGTCAGTCTTGCGATGTGTGAAGTGGGACGTGGGACTGTAGATGTCCAGAGCTGTCATGCGCTTTTGTCTCTCCCCCACGGCACCCAGAGTTTGTACCCCTCTCCCCGGAGTCCTTAGCTACCTACTATGCTGTCATTCTTCTCAGTCTCAAAGCCTTTCCTGTATACTTGCAGGATGTACTTCATGGCAAGAACTGTCTGTACTCCTGAAGGAGATTTTTATCGGCTTCTCCAGAGCCTGAACTTCTTGAAGGCTTCAGGTACAGGCCTTTGATCTCGGCACTCAGGGGACGGAAGCAGGAGAACCTCTGTGAGATCCAGGCTGCTCAGGGGTTCATAGTGAGACTCTCTCTGTCTCAACAGAAAGGAAAAGTGGAATTGCTGTTTTCTCAAGCATAATTTTATGTTACAAGCAATTTTTAGTTTTGTTCTGATTTCAATTCTTTAGTTTTAAAGACATTTTTGTTGTTTAGAGACGGGATTCAGGATCTCACAGTTGTAGACCAGGCTAGTTTCAAACTCAGGCATGTATCCCAGGGTAGCCTTGAACGCTCAGCAATCCCTCTGACTGATCCTCATAGTAGTGGGATTATATATGTGAGCTATGGAACCTAGCTTTTGAGAAAGTTTTGCTATGTAGTCTAGGTTAGCCTGAAAATTGCTATGTAGTACGGGCTGGTCTTGTATTTGAGAACTCATTAAGTAGCTGAAGATGACCATGAACTCTTGATCTTCCTGATCCAAATTGCTGGGATTCCAAATGTGTGCCGTCATACTGGCTGTTTTTCCCATTTTACTTATTCCAGGACTAAAGCCCATGGGACGTTGCTACTCATGTTCATAGAGGGTTTTCCTTCCTTAAACCTCTGTGAAACATCCTCATAGACAAGTCACATGTGCTTCTCTTGAATGTGCAGGTGCTCTTTAATCCAATCAAACTGACAGTAGAAATTAATCATCACAAACATATTGTAAGGGCTGACAGTGCAGCCAGCCAGCTGGTGGAGTCGTGCATAGAGCCCCGGGCTGAGCACCCGGGGGAAGGAAGCAGATTCTGACCTTCCTCTCCAGTTTCTTTCTTTCTTTTCTTTTAGTTGTGTCCTTTTTCCTCCTCTCCCCTTCCCTCTCCCCCCTCTCCTTTCCCTTTCCTAGTCCTCTTCCTCCTTCTTCCAACCCCTTGTCTTCCTCCTCCTTCCCCTCTTCTTCCTCCTCTTCCTCCTCTTCTTCCTTATCTTCTTCCTCCTCCTTTCTCTCTTCCTTTATCTCCTCCTCTTACCCCTCCTCCTCCCCCTCTTCTTCCTCATCCCCTATCTCTCTCTTTGTTTCTCTCTCCTTGCCTGGAATTCACTATGCAGACCCATTTGAATGAAGTCAGTGTGGAATAAATTGCCCTGATGATGACATGTGCTTATTAAATGGCCCGTCAGCCTTACTGAGCACTCCAACTCTAGAACAAGAACCAATTCCTATTCTCAAAGCTTACTGACCACAGGGATGTGACTTGCATTGCTCGGGCATGAACTGCTCTTGAAAAAGACTGTTTTGTAGGATGAATAGAGGTTGTCCCTGGTATCCTACACAGCCTTCCCTGGAGGCCACTACATAGACATGGCGCTGATAACCAGGCCCTAGCCACAGGAAAAACAAAGTGGGAAAGTGACTGAGTTTTGGTTTTGTTTTCAGATAAGTCTGCTACCCAGGCTGGCCTCAAACTCAGTATGTAATTACATTTATGAGCCATAAAGCCCAGAATTTGAGACAGGGTATTGCTACATTGTCCAAATTGGCTTGAAATTTGTTCTGCAGTGCAGGCTAGCTTGAATTTGAGGACAACTCACCAGATAGCTGAAGGTGACTTTGAATTCCTGATCTTCTGGTCTCCCAAGTGCTGGGATTACTGGTGCATACCATCATGCCAGCCTGGGAAATAGAGTGAGACCCTTGCCTCAGAAAACTAACCAACCAACCAATGAAACAAAATTTAAACAAAAAATCCTCATTACCTTCAAAGCTTGGACTCTGGCTTCAAGTTAATTTTCTCTCCATATGCCACACTAAGAAACTATGAGAAAATGATTGCTGTTGGTAATATTCAGCAGAGCACCACATCTGTAAATAACAATCCCCCTTTATCCATGATTTCACTTCCTTTCATTTCAGTTACTCTTGGTCACTTGCAGTCAGAAGACAATATTGGGTGCGTGGCAAGATGACTCTCTGGCTCAAAGTGATGCTACCAAGTCTGACAATCAAGTCTGATAGGAGTTTGATACCCAGGCCCCATATAGTGTAAGGAGAAAATCAACTCCCTCAAATTGTCCTCCATGTCCACATACTCTCACTGCAGTACATATGTTCCCCCACAAAATAATAAATTTAAAAACACTACTGGAAAATTGAATAAATTTGAAAATTTTAACTTATGCATTTTGCATTTTGTTATTCTCATTTTTGATGTTGTGTGAGTATATGTGTCCCTTTACCCACTGAGCCATCCTGCTGGTCTAACAACTCATAAATACTAAATTGCTTTTCTGAAGAGCAAGATTGAATTTTGGGTCATCTCTTTCATGACACTCTGGACATGAGTCATCCCTTTTACAAACGTATTTGTGTTGTATATATGAGCAAGAGGTGACGTGGAGAGACAGGAGAAGAGAGACCACATTCACATAGTTTTATTACATCATTGCAATTATTCTTCTTATTGTTCGTCACCTACTATGCCAAATTTATAAACTAAATGCCATAGGTTTATATACATAAGAAAAAAAACACATAAGATCTGAGCTTTAGTTCAGTGGGAGAACATTTGCCTGGGATGTACAAGGCTCTGGATTCGATTCCCACAACAGAGAGTGATAAAGAACATAGTGTACATATGCTGCTGTCCGTAGTGTCCATTGGCAGTCTTGGATTATATCTCTTGCATATATCCTGTGGTCTCTGTTAACTTGTTTGTTCATCCTTATTGAAACAGCAATTTTCTCTTATCATAAATATGAATTGTTCTTTGCTTTTCTTTTGTATTTCAAGTTTATTTCTCCTCTATTCTATAGTTTTATAGTTTTTTGTAAGACAATGAAAATACTTCATCTAGCATGTAATTAATTGAACAAAAATTAAGTAATGAACAAACGTAATGAAAAATTATGAATTCACAGACTGGCAAGAAGGCTTAGTTAATGGATGAAGAGCTTTTCATGCAAACCTGATAACGTGAGTCCCATTCCTGGAGCCCATATAAAGGTAGAAGAAGAGCAATGACTACTCAAAGTTGTCCTCTGACCTCCACATGCATGCTACAATACACATGCATCCCCTGCAACATCATACACAATAACAATAATAATAAGTTATATGGGCTGATTTGATTGCTTAGTGGGTAAAGGTACCTACTGCAGAACCAGACAACCTGAGTTCAATCCCCAGCATCCACATGGTAGAAGGAGAAAACTGACTCCTAAAAGCTGTCCTCTGACCTCCATACACGCACTGTAGCAAAAAATAAAGTGGCCAGGGAACACAGAAATTGTCCTCTGATTTGCATACACACACAAATACACACAAACACGCACACACACACAAAACACACAAACAAGCACACACATACATACACACAAATAAATTATCCTGGGATTCAAAATTTCTTGCATTTTTAAATTCTAAGAGTATACAACCAGTACCATGATGTTATGGCACATACCTGTAATCCCACCATTGGGAAGTGGAAGCAGATGGATCAGAGTTCAAGACCAGCTTCGGCAATGTAGTGAGTTCAAAACCAACCTGAGCTATATGGGATCATTTCTCAATAAAGAGAAAAAAGAGAAATTAAGTGAATTCATAATTTTTAATTTTTCACAATTTTTCATGTATATGAGATTTCACCTGCATGTACATAAGTCCACCCTTGTCATGCAGAGACCAGTAAAAGGGCATCGGATCCCCTGCAGTAATTACACATGTTTGCTAGCTGCTATGTGGGTACTGGGAACTGAACCCAGGTCCTCTGCAAGAGACAACAGTGCTCTTAACCATTGAGATATCTCTCCAGTCCATATACATTAAAAAATTTGTGTTTTTTTCATTTATTCATCCATTTATTTTTGACACAGGGTTTCTCTCTAGCCCCAGCTGGCCTGTAACTTGCTGTATAGACCTGGCTGAACTCAGTCTCACAGAGACTCATTTGCCTCTGCCTCCCAAATGCTGGGATTAGAGGCATGCACCCTATGCCTAGCATGCATTTTTTTTTTCTTTTTAAAGACCAGGCTCTTTCACTGGTATTGAACTTGCCAAGTAGGCTATGCTGGCTGGCCAGGGACTAGCATGCCTGTCTCCACTTACCCAGAGCTGAGATTACAAGCCAGTGCCACTAGGTCCTGCTTTTCTGAATGTGCATTCTGGAGATTTGAACTGAGTGAGCCATCTCCCCAGGCTCCTAGGATAATTTTTATTTTTGAGATTACAAACTAGCAAAGGGGAGGGAGTAGAAGACTAGCCTCAGTGAAAAAGAGGTGTGCAACGGATTAGCTGACTTTTGATTGCTCTCATTTGAGTTATCTATTCAGACAAGGAGGGGAAGGGGACATGGCAGGCTGAAAGATAGGGAAATAAGATGGTTTGCTTGGAAACTAAATGAAGAATGAAGTTCATATGAAGGAAGTGTTGTTGTTTTCTCTTCATGGGGAGGGGGAACTAAAGGATGAAGGCAGAGTACCAAGTTCAGAAACAAACTGTAGTTCACTGAGTTAGTACTGTAGTGTATTTGAGTCATCTAAGAAATTGCACCTGCTGGTGACTAGTTCATATGAAGCTTGCACTGTTCAAAACAAAACAACCTGGCTTTGTGTCTTGTTGCTATGACTCATTAGTTTGGTCCCTGATCCATGAGAAATGCAGTTTCATCGACTTCAGGCTCAGGTGAAAAGAAGTCATGAATAGAGGATTATTTCCCCGGAGGAAGGAGGGAACTGTCTTATGATAAGGGACTGGCAAGTCAGCACTTTGGTTGAGACAGTCTTCCAGGGAAGGGCATTATGGAGCTGCAAATAGTATAAGGCTCTGTGTTCTGTTATTGTTTGAGATAACACAGCTGTAATGAACACTAGATGCTGTCTAGTCAAACTTCTTCATCTTACTCATGACAAAGGAGCAAGTGTACATGCCAAGTAGAACTACAGTATATATTCGTGAGTCAGACAAATCATGACTGAATGCTGGGCATGATAGCGCATGCCTGTAATGTCAGCACTTGGGAGGTGGAGGCAGGGGGATCAGGAGTTCAAGGTCAGCCTCAGCAACTTAGGGAGTTTGACGTTAGCCCAGGCTATATGAGATGTTGTCCATCAAAACCAAAACAAACAAAAAAACCATGAAAGTTTTTTAAAGCCCAGTCCTGCCATTTACTATTATGGTCTTAGGATGGGAACTGCCTCACAGTGGGCCCTCATCTGATTGAGTAGCATGGACGGTGCATTGAGCCACAAATTCACATGAGCAACCTTCTAGTGGTCTGGAGGCCTCTATTTCTCTATCCATGTTCATGGACTAAACCTGGCTATTACAGTCCTTTGCCTCCTTCCCACAACGGTCCCTGAGTCAAGGGTAGTGGTCAACATCTATCTAATTGTACTTAAGACCTTCTGAATGGAGGAAACCCATGGGTGGCATTGTAATTATAGCAAATAAATAGGGCTGAAGAGGTAATAGATCCTACAGAAAATCCTAAGCCTGCTTTTAGTGTGTCCCAGAGATTTTTGTGGTGTCCTATTATCTTGCTGATTTAGATCCATGAATGCATTTCTTTCTTTCTTAACTACCTCATTGACCCATTCAAGAATGCATTGCTTAACCTCCGTGTGTTTCTGTAGTTAGTAGAGATTTATATGTTGCTGATTTTAACTTTATTCAATTATGGTCTAATTAAAAGTATGGAATTATTTCAATATCTTTGTATTTGTTGAGGATTATTTTGTGTCTCAGTATATGATCAATTTTATAGAAATTTCCATGGGCTGGTGAATTTATTTTTTGTTGTTTGAGAGGAATATTCAGTTGGGGTCTCTTGGGTTCCTTTGATATAGGATTTCATGTAATTCTGAATTTGAATGTAAGGCCCTATTGCTGAAGGCAGGACATAACCTGGGCTCAGGACTTGGAGCAATGGAGCTGGAAGTAAGCTGGAAGCCTTCAGCGTGAGGATTAGCTCTCATAGTTCTAGAGGATTCTTTGCAAGCTAATAAAGGAAAAAAACAGTCAGTGGTCCAAGTCTGGGTGCAGTGGATCATGATACATTGGATGGGATCTGAGTTAGGAAGCTAAGCCCGAAATCCAAAGCATGAAGAGCAGGAGTGGGCCTAGGCCCAAGTCTAGATGACGCCAGTGTGGGGAGATAGGATAGGAAGGAGCTGCTCGGGAATCAAGCCACAGTGAGTGGAGTCTAACTTACTAAAGTGTTATGCAGGTCTCTGGAAGGTAGATCAAAAAGTGAGGCAAGGGCAATTCAGGGGTGGGGAAAATCTGACGAGGGTCTAAGAAACTAGGTAGGTAGGTGTGGTCTCTGAAGATGGAGGAGTCAGTTAGTCTAGGTGCAGAGTTTCAGGACCATATTTATGTCTTTCAACTTGTAAAAAATGCTTATTAAATGGAAATGTCTATACTAAATGAAAAAATTCAAGAATCTAATTATCAAGATTATATTCATAAAATACATATGTTTATCAAATTATTAACATAAGAAATACACAAATGGAACTAGAGAAATGACTCAGCAATGGAAAACTAGCTAGTCTCTGTAGAAGACCCAGAAAAGAATCCCAACACCCACATGGTGCCTAACAATGACTTCCAACTTAGACTTGATTGTGTATTGACATTTTTAATATTTTATTCAGAAATGAGTGCTGGTAAATGGAATCACCATTGTAGAATGAAATTAGACCCCTACATTTCACCCTACACAAACCTCACCTCCAAATAGATTAATGACTTTAGTGTGAACCCTGAAACACTGAAACTGTTAGGAGAAAGCATAGGCAGTACCCTGCAAAATATAGATGCAAGAAAGGACTTTTTTAATCAGATATCAGTTACTTAGGAATTCAGGTGTACAATCTACAAACAGGACCTCATTATACTAAAGGCTTCTATTCAATAAAAGAAATAACTGATAGAATGAACAGGAAGTCTACAGAGTGGGAAAAATTCTTCACCATATAAACATCTAATGGGTGATTAAAATTCATAATAGAGAAAAGAACTCTGAAAAGAAGTAAGGAAATAATTGATCTCAATTAAAAATTGGGCGAGAGGTCTGATCAGAGAGCTCTCAAAAGAAGAAATAAAAATGACTAAGAAACACCTAAAATGTGTTCAACATCCTTAGTACTTAGGAAAATGCAAGCCAAACCCACTTTTAATTTTCATCTAGCACTGATCAGATTGACTAAGATCAAGGGAATAAATGAGATAATAAGCTGTTATGGATACAGAGAAAGGAGACCTTTGGTCCACTGTGGGATTGCCAACTGGTGCAACCACTGCAGAAATCAGTATGGGAAACTCTTTAGAAAGATCAAAATAAATCTGCCATCTCTTCCAGGTATTCCAGTCATTGGCGTCTACTGGGAGGACTCATCAACTGCAGAGATACTACCACATCCCATCCTTGCTGCTGCTGCTTTCAGAGTATAGAGATGATAGAGAACAGATGTCACCAATGAGGAAAATGGGGACACTAAACCGGGAAGGGAGGAGGGAAGGACACACGAGGCAACATGGGGATGAAAAGGAAGAAGTAGCTCTAGAGAGGAGGAATCATGCGAGACAGGTATGATCAAGGGGGACTGAGAAAATAGGACTTTACCTTGAGAGGCAATACAGAGGTTAGACAGGGAGAGAGATGAGAAATAAGTAAAGTTTAAGTGGTATAAAACCACGGAGGGACAGGTAATAGCTTAAAACATACTGAAAAATCAACATCCCATATCTGAATATGAGTGCAAGTGTACAACTGAGTACAATACAACAGGAAACACAGTGCCAGGCAGGAGAAAACTCCCTTTGCTTGTTGGTCCGTGTAGTCCAAGAGACTCCCAAAATAACACAAGCTATTGCCGCAGCCCTTGACTACCTCCCAGAACATGAAGATATGAACTTATTGTTGAAGAAAAGAACATATTTCAGACATTAGAAATAGAACAATTGAGCTAGAACTGAGCTGGAGGGCATGTCCTTGAATATTAGGGTCTCACAGTTCTAGAGAACACTATGCAAACTGCTAAGGAAGAAAAATCAATCAGTGTTCCAACCCCAGCTTTACCACCTAACAACCACAGCAACGACTGAATGCCATAACAAACTGTGCAGATGTAGTACATTTATCAAGGGGGTAATGGGCAGCTATAGAACTGGACATAAACCTTATCAATGGGAGGGAACTCTTGTGTATCACTGTAAACATAGCTAAATACACATTTCTGGAGAGGTCATAGATTGTATAGAAAACTTTACCTCAGTCATATGCCGAGACAGATGTAATGTCTTACTACATGCTAAATATTAACCCTTATATTTGCTGACAAGTATACCATTCACCACTTATCATATAAGCTTCTTTTTTCAAGATATTGAGTTTATTACAGAGTTCCACAACTGGATACAAACAGAGAATAAGTGTCTGAGAGATGCACAGCCTTAAGTGAAATAAGTACTAATAGAACCTCCACACCTAAGGCGCATTGAGCACAGCATAAGGGAACAGGGTGTAAAGAGAATTCAAGTGCATCTATGAACTGTCATCTGCATAGGATCGTTGTGCAACACTGTGCGATGCACAGAGAATGCCAAACCTGGCTAAAGTGTAGAGAATAAGAGACTACAGAGAGTGTGTCTCTGTATAGGACCTGTATTAAACCTCACCCACGCATGCGTCCTCACGGACCATCGTGGAAGAGGGGACAGAAGGAGTGTGAGAGCCAGGGTTGACATATGAACATAAGGAAATAGGGCAATTCAGTAATTCAGTCATCTGGGAACTTGTTCGTATGAACCTACAGCAGTGGTGAGAGCACGGGTAAGATCCAAGCAAATTCAATCAGATATAAACCCAGTATAGAACTTGGAAAATGGGAAGGAAGCTCCAACCTTAGCTAAAGAACTATTAGCAACTGGATACCGAAGGGTGATGGAAAGTTTGTCTTCTTTAAAGGAGACTCTAGATAGGCTGACTAGACTCCAGTGGATGAACTTCCACTAAGAGACATCTAGGTACACAAAGGTCACAGGCCTTGATATAAATGACAGAATGCATGAAATAAGGCGATTTACACTATGAGGTGTGTGGAGGGGGAAGGGACTGTAAGATATTTTATATGAAATGTACAAAAATTATATATATACATATAATAGAAATAAAAATAATGACTAGATAAACGGTTCAGTGGTTAAGAACAATGACTTCTTTTGCAAAGGACTTGGATTTGATTCCTAGCACCCCACCCACATGGCAGCTACCATCCACCCTTAACTCCAGTTCCTGAGGAATCTGACATCCTTTTCTCTCTTTCACGGCCATTGCATGAAATGGGTTCACATACATATACTCAAGCAATACACTCCTACTCATGAAATAAAAGTAATAAATTTTTCTTAAATCAAAATTTTAAAAAATACTGAAGATATATCTACCATATGATCTGGTTATATCACTCTGGCATACAGCCAAAGGACTCATTCTGCTGCAGAGATCGTTGCACATTGAGCTTTATTGTGTTCCTTTAAGAATAGCTAAAAAATGGAAACAGCCAAAATGTCCTTCAAATAATGAATGGATAATGAAAATATAGAACATTTATATAATTGAGATTTTCTCTGTGGTAAAGAAAAACAAAATCCTGAAATTTTCATGTAAATGGATGGAAGTAGAAATTGTTATAATAAATGAGATGACACAGGCTCAGAATAACAAACCACATATGTTCTTTCTCATTTTTGAATCTTCACTGCATACCCTTAGATGCATGTATATATGCTGATACTACCACAGCAGCCAGTTAAATACAAAGTAAAAATGCATGTTATGGGTAAGAAAGCTCTCAAGAGACAGAGAAAGTAGGAGACAGGTTTTATAAATCGGCAAAATGGGGTGATATAACTGGGAGCAGTGGAAAGGTTATATAGAGGAAATGGGAAGAGAGAAAAGTAACTCTTAGATGGTATGAAATACATAGTGTGCAAAGGAGTTTTTGAGCAGGGTGTTCCATGAGACTCCAAAAATAACTCAGCCATTACCACAGCCCTTGATTACCTCCCCAAACTTAAAGAGAGTTCCTATTTTTGAAGACAGGACACACTTTGGAAAGTAAACATGGCGCAGTAGAGCTGGGAATGACCTGGAAGTCTGCTCCCTAACAGCTGCCTCTCATGGTATCTCAGGGTGTTATGTAAGTTGCCAAGGGACAAAACCAATCAATGGCCCTACCTAACTGTAAAGCCTAATAAACAACGACTGCCCCAGAAAACTATCACTATTGGTGCAGTGGAAACAATTTTAATCTTGGGGTTAATCAACAATAATTTACTGGTAATTAAGACACACTCATTATGTGGGAACTTATATGTTGTGCTCTAAGCACAGTCAGATATACGTGGCTGGAGATGTCATAGATCCTAGAGTTTTTGTTACATACCTAGAGTTACATAATTTCTCAATGTATTCTCAACATACTTCCTCATATTTACATACAATGCTACCTATCAGCACTCATCAAAGAAGCTTCTTTTTCACCAGATGGAGTCTAATACAGAGTCCACAATTGGTCAAATGCAGAGGATAAGTGTCTGTGAGACACCTAGCCCTAAACGACACATCTCCAATGTAACCACTATACACTTAGAATGACTATACATATCAACTCTCAACAGAGAATTTTCCTCATACAGCAGATGGTGATTAACAGAGAAACCTACAGCTGTCCAGTGTGTACAGAACAACTCTGCAGAGGTCGCTTTCCAGATAGGAAACCTTTTTCAATGCCTCCCAAGGTTCAGTTTCATTGCAAAACAGGGGGCAAAGGCCAGACATGACCACAAAAGAACAGGATTTTTAAGACAGCTCGTCAGTTACTCACATGAATTCACAGCAATGGAGACAGCAAGCATACGACCCCTGGAAGCAGCACCAGAAAAAATCCCAACATAGACATGGGCAGAAGGGTAAGAAATCTTAGTCCAGACTACGGAACATTTGACAACTGATAGCAGGTGAGAAGGGGAGAGAGAGTCTCTTCCTGGAATGGTGCTCTTGGTAGATTAATCAGGTTCCAGTGGATGAACTCACACTGAAGAATTTTGAGAACATAAATCAGATTCTGTAGGACATATTATATATATATATATATATATATATATATATGCAACTATATATAGGTATTTTATATACATAATATAGTTCATTAAATTGTGTAAAGGGCAGTAAAGAGAGGTGTGCATAAGCTGTTCTAAATACCATGAAATGTTACATGAAAAGAACAATAAAAAGAATTAAAAGTTTCAGTCTACTAAGGGGAGACAGTCTGTTAGCCCAATGGTAAAGAACTATAATGGCAGTAACAGAAATCATCTCACCCGTATTGCAGGCCTGTCTGCCTGAGTGCTGAGGACATACAAATCTTAGGTTTCTAATATCTTCTTAAGTCATTCTAATCATAATCAATTCCATAAGTATAGTAACAATCCATTAGCTGGACACCAACCAATTGTGAATTTGAATCAACTCTATTGTACTTATCTTAAATTCAAGAAGCCAGAAAATCATTATTACAAGATTTTTCTTTCCCTTGAAATTCCAGTTGAAAGCTCAGCACTTTCCCAGATCGTTCATGAAACAAAGACAGATTTTATTCTAGTCTACTTTCTGTGTCCATCTAAAGAACTGAATAATGTTAAAAAGTGACCTTAATCACTCAAGGATCCAGAATTATTAAGTATGTTATGACTATACTTGAAGATATATGAAACATTTACAAAGGTGTTTTAAAATAAAATATTTTTTATCAATTTTCATTTAAATAGCTTATTTTAAATGTTCTCTGAGCTGTGTATGGTGAAATAAGCATATTTCTCCTCCCACCCTTCCTTTTCTCCCATTTCTCCAACCCATTAGTCTTTCTTACCCCGCCAGATGAGTGCATTGCTATTCAGATAAGATGCTTAGGCATAACAACCCATCCCTCAAGGGGTTGTTGCTAAAGTCATTTTAGCAACTAAATTCTCTCAGATGTTCATTGCTTATATAGAGTGATGGGAGTGTTTATTTGTTTTGCATAACAAAAGAAAGCTAGTGCAAGGGTCACCCACCTATGTGTAGTGGTCAGTAAAGTATTATATTCTAGCATGGCTAAGGCTTACAGTTATGATGATATCTGTTATTTGTAAATGACTATATCTCAAGGAGCCTAGTTTTTCAACACAGTAAGAATTGCTCAATCTGATTTCACACTTGTTGGTCTTAGGAAAATGCTCTGCTTTTTCAGAGCTATGCATTTAGCATGGTCTCCTACCATGGATCTCCATTTTTTCTATCTAGTAAATTATGTTTAGAAGGATGTGTTTAATGACACAAAAGACAGAAATAATAGTACTGCAGATTTCATTGCTGTACCTAACAAGATTATGATTTTTCACTTTAGAAGAAAAATAATTGCAAGGAGAGTCAGCATTCCCCACCCTTTAAAACATTGGATGCAGATAGGCACCTTCCCTCTAGTGAAACCCAATAAATGTCCTTTTTATCTGCTATGCTAAGAGCATGAACAGCCCTTGCCTATCCTGTGTGCCTTCATATGAGGAGACACAAAAAGTGAGTATTTACATGGATACGTATTAGTGGGATTAAGACAATAAACTGGAACAATATCAAGAAATCAATCAACTATATTGATAGAAAGCATTTTTCAATGACAACACCAGCTTCTAGGTGATTTTCATGGAGTTTTTGTATCTTAATTTTAGCATATAATAAATAAATAAATATTTTTTTTATAAATTTTATATTTATTTATAAATAAAGAATATAATGTAGGCATAATTGTACAGATCTGTAATTTCAGCATTGTGAAGGTTCAGGCCGGTATGGCACTAGCATCGGCTATAGAGCAAGATGACGTCAAATAAACAGAGAAAAACACCGAAAACACATGGAAATAAAAGAGCCAAATAAGGGCCTCAGTATGAATCATTGAATAAATTTGTCTCATGTTGATGTTTCTCTGATCTTTCACTAATATTTATTTCTTCAATAACATTCTAAGCAAAAATCATTTTGTCTTTCTCCAAAACACAGTATCCCACAGACAAGTGAATTTCTATGCTTTAAACACATAATCAAAAATAAACCAAATCTTAGGGAACTGCATCTGGATCTACTGCACCCAGTAGATTGTAGAAGAAAATTTCCCTAAATTAAGAAAAGAAATACTTATACAGGTGCAAGAAGCACACAGAACACTAATAACACAGGACCAGAATTTCCCTATGGCATATAATAGCAAAATGCCCAAATGTCCTGAACAAAACGAGGTTACTTAAAGCTGCTGGAGAAAAATAAGTTACATATAAAGGTAAACATGTCAGAATTACAGTTGACTGTAATTCTGCAAACTATTAAAGCCAGAAGAACCTATACTAAATTATTCAAACTTATAAATGACCATACATGCTAACCCAGAGTACTGTCTATCACAGTCAAGGAGAAGGAAAAACCTTACATGACATAAATAAACTTAAAGAATACATTTCTGCCAAACAAACCCTATAGAGAATACTTGAAACAATATAATGGACTGAAGTTAGGAATGACCATACTCAAGAGGCTATAGAAAAAAACAAATGAATGTACAATTAAAGGAAACTCAAAAATGAACCAATACTACAAAGAGAAATAAAAATGACAGTACAAATGCACATCTGTCAACAGTAACTTTGAATACCAAGGGCTTCAGCTCCACAGTCAAAAGCACAGTCTAGTTGAGTAGATTAAGAAAAGAACAAAAAAACATCTTTTTGTTATTTTGTTAGAAATGCATTCATATTTATCTATGCATACTACCTTGGGGTGAAAGGATGCAAATAAAATTCCAAGCAAATGACACTAAGAAAGAACCAAGGACTGCAATTGTAACATCGCTCAAAATAGACTTCAAAGGAACACTAATCTGAAGACATAAAGTCACTTCATTTGGAACAAAGGAGGAATTGACTGAGTAGACATTCAAATTATGAACAAATATGCACCAAACTTGTGTCCACCCGATTTCATTAAAACAGTATCACAGACTTAATGGCATAATTTAACCGCAACTCAGGAACATTTGGCTTCAGTAGCTCACTATCTTAAACAGATCTACCTACAAGAATAATAATAAACACAGACACCTGAATTAAAGAAACTCATGCACCAAACGGACTGAACAGACAACTACTGAACATTCCACCTTAGCCTCTCATCTGCTGCTGTGACAAAACACATGACGAAGGGATCTTAAAAAAAAGGAAAAAAGTTTATTTGGCATATGGTTCCAGAGGAGCAAGAGTCCATCATGGTGGGGAGGCATGGCAGCAGAGATGAGTGCAGCAGCAACAGAAAGATGACACTCATCTCTTCAAAGAAGCCTAGGAAACTGGGAGTGACTGGAAATCCTACCAGGCTTAAGAACTGTGTAAGCCTGCCCCCAGGAACAGGATTTCTCCAGCAACGTCACACTTTCTAAAACTTCCCAAACATTTTTAGATAATAGAAGTGTAGTGGATGCCCTGGGAGTGGAGTTACAGATGGTTGTTAGTCACAGTATGGGTGCTGGGAATCAAACTAGGGTAGTCTTAAATAGCAGGACATGTTCTTCAGTGGTGACCCATCTCAGTAACCATGAATATAACGTTATCTCTACAATAGGATGCGTCATCAGGGTATACACCAGGGGGTGATATAACTGGATCATATGGTTGGTTCTTTT
Source organism: Eospalax fontanierii (assembly GCA_035773235.1). Taxonomy (NCBI): domain Eukaryota; kingdom Metazoa; phylum Chordata; class Mammalia; order Rodentia; family Spalacidae; genus Eospalax; species Eospalax fontanierii. The sequence continues at coordinate 79,081,226 of CM069535.1, read as the reverse complement.
TGAGTTTTGGGGAAGTTCTCCACACTGCTTTCCACAGTGGTTGCATGAATTCTACCCAGCATTAAGAAAAGAAGAAAACTAAATTTTCAGGTATAGTGATGGAAATAAAGTGTTATATATGTGAAGTAACACAAGCACAGAACAGCAAGCAGCACGTGTTCTCCCTCATTTGCTGACTGTAGCACCAATCCCGTTTGTGCGTATAGATCCTGATGTTACAACAGGATTCAGGAAAAGAGAAAGGATACAGGGAGGTAAAGGAAAAGGGAGAACCTGAAAAGCAGGAAAGTAGGGAACAGATGTTTTCGGGAGGGTGGGGGAGTGGTGAAAGGGGGAATATTCAGCAGGGAGGAGAGGAGAGGAGGAACGGGGAGGCAGGGGGTCATGGTGGTGGAGGAGGCTAGTCAGGAGAGGGGTGATGGAGGGTGGTGGGTGTTAATGGGGGGAGGGTGTGATACTGTGTGTACTCTGACTGGGAAGAGAGGAGGGACGACAGGCGGGAGGAAAAAGAGAAGAGATGAATGAACCTTGGAGGGCTAGGGAGCCCAGAAGAAATGTGGGGCCCCCAGATTCACTGAGAAATGCTCAAACAGCATGCAAACAGTAGTATATCTACATACTAGGGCTGCTTGGCAAAGAACACAGTGCCAGACAGAAGCTGCCTCTCTTTGTGTCCTTGGTGAGACAAGATCTAAGAGACTCCCAGATAGTAAAGGTTATTGACAAAGCTCTGGGTTCTTCCCCAGAACTAGCAGATAACACCCTACTGCTGAAGGCAGGAAATTCTTAGAATACAGAGCTTGAAGCAATGGAGCAGGAACTGACCTGGAAGCCCTTTACTTCAAGTTTAGTTCCCATAGCGCTAAATAATAATATGCAAACATCTGAGGAGGAAAGTCAATCAATGGTCAACCCAAACCTAAATGCTAATAACTATAAACCCTGGCACAGCACACTACCTCTATTGGTGCCGCAGTAGCACTCTCATTGGGGGTAATCAGCAGATATCTAATTGGACTTAAAGCCTTCTCATTGAGAGTGGACTTCAAACCTTCTCATTGAGAGTGAACTCTTGTGTGGCGCTGTAAACGTGGCCGAATACACAGCACGGAGTGGGCATAGATTCTAGGAAAAATCTCTCTCTGTCACGCTCCCAGGGAAATGGAATTTCTTAGCGTGTACTAAATGTGGATCCTTATATTTAAAGGAAAACATCATTCATCAAAAATCTTCTTTTTGCAACAGATGGAAGGTAGAGCAGAATTCCACAGATGGTGAGAAACACGGAATAAATGACTGAGAAATGCCAAGGCCTAGGTGATATTTCTAAAGTTACACTTCTCCAACTAAAGCTCATGGGACACAGTGGAAGGAGGGGTAGAGAGAAAACTAAAGCATCCCTCAAGCCTCAGCAGTGAAGGGTCTTCAAACTACATTGTGCTATTCACAGAGTAGATCACAACTGGCCAAGTTTTATACAGTAAGAGAATACAGACAGTGTTTCTCTGAATAGGACTATTATATTGAACCGCACTCACGTATGGCACAGGGGTCTTTACAGAGGAGGGGGAGGAAAGATTGAAAGACCCAGGGATGGTTCGAGAACTTATGGAGGCAGGGTCTATCAGGCTACTGGAAGCTTGCACATGTGAAATTGTGGAAATGCTGAGCACAGAACCCAAACCAACTCATATTAGGCAGGGTAGAGCAATAGAAAATGGAGGCAGGCCAGATCTAGACTCATAACTATTGGAGACATATTACTACTTGGAGAGGGAAAGTATGCATTACTCATGATCTCTACATAGCCTGACCAGACTCCAGGGAAATTCACTGAAGGAGATCTGGACACTAATGCTTGAGTGGATAGGAATTAATATGTATGATGGAATGCATCAGGACTTTGGGGTTTGGGGTGGGATGGATGGAGAAATCTGATTAAGAACTGGTGTATGAAATGTATAAAACTCAATAAAAGAACTTATACACTATGAAATTTGAAAATAGAATGGAAGAATTTCTAAATTCATAGAAAAAGCCAAAGCTAAATCAAGAGGATATAAGCAGCTTAATCAGACTTAAATAACAAATAAGGAAATAGAAACATCAATAAACTCCCTCCCCGCAAAGACAGTCTCAGGTGGTTATAGACCACCTGATTGTGTGGGAAGCCTAAGAAGATAAAAATCTTGATAAATCATGGTAAAATTTTGCATGAATCGGAAGTAACATTCATTTTCAAAGGTGCACATATCCTTGGGAATCTGCAGGAGCCCAGGGATAAATATCCAAGAGAACTTATCTTTAAAACAATTGTCTTCTTATTCGTAAATCTGCTATATGTAGAATGCATGTAGTCCAGCTCTGATATACTCAGCTCATGCGTTTATGTGCATTTGTGCTAATGATTCTGTTGATGCGCAAGGCAGTCACCACCCTGTTCACATTGTTAAGTGAGCTTTAGTTGTACAGGTTGCACTCTAGACATATCACTTAATGTTCCAAACTTAGCCAACTGATTACTACTGATGAGAGAGTTGATCTTCTTTAAACGAGTGACTTCAGATAGGTTGACTAGAGTCCGGCTGTTTAACTTGCACTAAGGGACATCTGGGTATAAAAGCATGACTCAAAAGGCCTTAACGTGTATGAGAGGATTCATGAAATAGAGTGGGGGGCTACAGGAGTGCAGATTTTGGAGAGGACCTAAATATTATTAAGATGTACTGCATGAAATGCACCAAAATTCAATGAAAATATACATTGAGAAAAATAAAGATGTAAAAGAAACCCATGCAGATTATTATCTTCTCTAGAAATAGGCACAATGATTTATGTCAAGCTAATAAACAGCAAGACCTAAGGGATGAATCTCTCTTGCGTAGATTTGACCACGAGTATGAGCAGAAAATTTCATGTGGAAGTCATTGAGATCAATGCAAGCCTGGCAGCATCATGGCTGAGAGGTAAAATGGGCTGATGTCTCAACATTAGCAGGGTATTATGATCTCTAAAACTGGAGAGTAGGGGCACGAAGAGAGGCTCAGCAGTTAAGAACACTTGTTATTGTAGGGGACCTGGATTTGGTTCTCAGCACCCCCAGTTACAGAGGATCTAAAGATCTCTTCTAGCTTCCACAGGCATTGCATTCCTACAGTGCATTTACATACATGTAGGCAAAGCATTCATACTCACAGAATAAACATAAATAAATATTTCAACAGACAAAAGGCCATGAAGTCTGCCTATGTGAGTCTTGCTAGGGTCTGGAGGAGTCTCAGAACATTCCTTCTGTAATATATGTATACCGATGTCTTCATTCCAGTATTATGGATATACAACAACCCAAGAAGTTTGTTTCACAGTTTTGAGAAGCACAAAGGTTCTGCTGTATTCACACTCCAAATGATCAACATAATTTCAGTGCAAAAATCAAAACTCCTACTTTCATTCTGAATGAAAGTACATTTAACACTTTACACTTAAGACCATCTTTTATTTGGTAAATCATTGAATTGATATGACCCATCCTTACCTCTAGAGTGTTGGATCAACCCACTGTTTACTCTTTTCTGCCAAAATGAGCAATGTTAGAAATTCCTCTTCTCTTCATATATCATACAGTTGAAAAGCACCTCAACGTAGCCTAAACCCAATATCTCTACACTTTGACCATTTCTGACCTTTTGAGATGCTGGCCCTGTTTTGCATGAGGGAGCTTCATTAATGAGATTTGTGAGATTCATTAGTTTCTTTTTTACTCCTTCTTTGATGTTGCTTGTCCCTTTGGTGTAGACATTGAATTGAATATGTGCCACATGTGCTTAGGCAATTGTCAGACAATGTCTGTGTGTGACCAACTCTGCTTACACTGTAGTGATCTCTGTCTGGTGCAAAAGAAGCTTCTTTGATGAGTTGTGACTGGATACTTGACTCTAAATATGAGGATATATTTTTTGGCACTTAGCAAATCTTACATTAGTCTAGGCTGGTGACAGCCTTGGGAATTTCCCTAAGGTCTATGAAACGATCCCACGACCTCTCCAACCATGGAGATTTGGTTGTGATTACAGTATTGCATGTGTTTCCTTCCACTGAGTGGCTTTTATGTCCAATTAGGTAACCATTGTTTCCTCCTGAGATTAAAGCGCCACTACTTCACCAGCGTCATGTGCTGTGCCCGTCATGAATGTGATTATTTGGTCATGAAGCTGGTTTTGGCAAACAATTGCTATTCTAACATAGCAGCCTTTGAAATACTGTCTAGAGCTCTGAGATCCAGCGGTCAGGGGAAGTGGCTTTCAGGTCAGTTCCACCTCTACTGGTCCAAAGACTGTGTCCAAACGACAACCTTTCCTCAGCAATAGGATCTTACTTTCGAATTCTGAGAAGCAATTAAGGGCTGCAGCAATAGCCTGTGTAATTCTGGGAGTCTTTTGGATCTCCTTAACAAATCAAAGGATGGCTTCTCCTATCTGGTACTGGTTCTTGTTCTGTAGCCTTCAGCTAGCACATTGGCCCATGTAGAGATATGGAATATGTACTTTCTTATTAAGTTTTAGCCTAATATAGACTAATATGATTCTCTATGGTGTTTTACACTACCTAGCCGCTCCCCCACTCTGATCCATCATCAGTCTACTGCCAGAGGAATGTGAAACTATGGCTAATAGGAAGTGTCAGTAGCTTCAAGCTAATATGAAGAGACCAGTTCCAGTTTCCAAGTAGGGACCACAGCTCCAAGTTCATATGAGGGAACCACTGCTTCATCTCATAGAAAAGGATGGCACTCAAGTACTTAGGATATTACAACTCATGTGTATGAGCAAGGACCACTCCACTCCTAGGACAGAATCACAGCTTCAGCTTATGAGAGAAGACTGCAACTCAGAAGACAGGATGACAGAAGGAAATCACAATTTCAACTCACAGGAGGGTGTCACAGCTTCAGGTTGACAGGAGCAGATCACAGCTCCAGCTCATAGTAGGGGCAACAGCCCAGGTTCATGGGAGGGGACCACAGTTCCAAGTTTGTGACAAGGGAACATAGTTCCAAGTTGATGGAAAGCGACCACTGTTCCAGCTAAGAGGAGAGGACCACAGCTCTGACTCCCAGGATAAGCTCCAGGGAATTAATATTACTAGAAAATTCACTTTTATTTACATTTCCTGTATTTTTTCTTGATGCATTATGGATTTAGATATGTTTCCTTGACTCAGTGCATTTGTCCATTCCTCAAACCTTATTCTACAACTGAGAGAAAGCATCTTATGTAATATTAACCAAAGCAAAAATTGAACAGAAATATGGAACTTCTGATTCTGTATCCAGTGATATTACACATCAATTCACACTGAGTAGGCAAATTTCAAAGTAACTATGAAATTTCAGAAGACATATATCAGAATTGCGTCTTGTTGTACAGGAAGCTAGTCGTAGTGCAGCCTCAGCTGATCAGCGTGGCGGAAGACGGCACAAGTCTTCCTCTCTCACTGTCGCCATGGAAAGGGATTTGATTTTGAATCTGGACTGAACATTGTAAAGATATTTTTTAATTAATTTTAAATAATTTTTTGTTTATGCAGTTCTATGGATTTTTAGTCCAATGGTTCTATATCATTATGCTAAACATAATGTCTCATCCATCAAAAAGGATATGCCCAATAGTGAAATAGTTGTATGAATTTTATGTGATTAAACAGACATATTTTTGCAGTATTCAATGCCAGTTCCAGAAGATGGAAGACATGGTCAGTAATGTTAACTGGGACCAAATCTGTTGGCTGTTTAGGTTACAGCTTTAGGGCAGATGCTAATACTCTCACGTTCTCTATTCATCTACTAATAATTGCTTCTACACTCTCTAATTTTTTAATGCAGGGTTTCCTTCTAACCCCAGTGGACCCTAGTCCAAACTCACACATTATCCCCACTTTTCAGGCAATAGCACCTGCCTTCCATCATCCCTCCTCTCCTGACTCCCCCAACCCGAGTACTGCCCTCTATGTCACTCCCTCTCACCTCCCACCCGAACACTTCCACTTTATCCCTGCCCCCGTAACAACTCTTCCTTACTATCCTCTCTTTCAGGTTCTTTCTTTTCCACTATCTGTTTTTCTACTCCATTTTTTCTGGCTCTGGGTGCTACATCAGGATATTTGCTCACATATAGTGGAGTGTGTTGGAGACCAAGTGACCTCTGTTTTGCCCTTCTGAACATGTGACATCTTGTGACTCAGTGCAAAACATCCTGACACCCCTTGACAGCAATTATCCTAGGCCGGAGTCTCTTAAGCGCTTCTCATTGTCTAGCAAACAAGCCCTCCTACCTGTAGCTGCCCTGGGCTACACATGGTCTCAGCTCCTGGTTCTTCCTGTGATTTGTATCCTAGCAACCTTAGTCCATGCCCCTGCCTCATTTCCTAATGTCTTCTGATATTCATAACCTTATGATAGGCCTTTGTCTCTGTTAATCACCATATTCCTGTATGGGTGCCTGACTCCTCCAAGTTATATATATCACCTAAAAGAATAAAGATTTGCCGATTTGATCAGGAGACTGTCTTGTCGGTCGTCCCTGTTCCCTCTTGTCTCTTTCACCCCAGGTTTCTGAGGACTCGTGCTCTACTGAGGCCAGCGGGCCGCGGCAGGAGTGGTGATGCAATCCACAAATGACAGAGCACATACATCACTGCTCTTCTGACTTTGGGTTGCTTCACTTGGTATAACACTCTCTGCTTCAATCCATATACCTGCATATTTCATAATTCCATCTTTTCTTAATGCTGAATAGAATTCCATTTTGTAAATGTACCACATTTTCTTTATCCATACATCAGTTGAGGCACATTTACATTGTTTCCATTTCTTAGGCATCGTGAAGACAGCAGCAACAAACATGGAGATACAGTTATCTCTACAGTATGATGAGTTCTTTGTGTACATGTCAAGGACTGGTAGAACCAGATCATATAGTAGATCACTTTTAGATTTTGCAAAGATGTTGTTGCATGAATTTATCCTCTGCAATTAGATGCACCGGCCTGCATGGATATCAGCCCAAATATACTCTGCTGTTGTTGCTCTGGGGAAGGGAGGAGCCAGGAGAGGCAGCTACTCCTACCAACAAATGAATGGCCTGAGTTGTATGTGGAGGAGGGACTAAGAGTATGAGCAGAGGGAACTGGAAAGGAACTCTCCTCTTTTTCCCCAGCTTAGGTAGCTGGCAGCAGTTCATGGGGACCCTGAGGAAATGTAGAATTTTCTATATGGCCTCAGTAGAGGAGCTTCCCTCCTGCCCCAGCCCATGTTCCAAAAGGAAATAAGGACTTAAGCAGCAATTGGGATATTTTAGCAAAAGTCTGACTGGAATCTGCCCAAAGCCAAAAAGCTTGCCTGATGCTAAGGTGAAAAGCAGTGACTAATTTCCATGCTGGAAGACATTTCAAGACAGCCTAGCACAGAAATAGCGGGGTGGTTTTTAATGGGGTATATTATGTAGATCTACAGTGGAAAAGAAAAGAAAGAAATACAGAATGTACAGTTTGGAGTGAAAAATAGTACTAGGAAGATGTTGGAGTCAAGGCATATGCTAAAGGAGAGGATCCTTTTTTATAAGGAGATAAAAAATGAGTAAGCAGAATCCTAAAGATCTGCACTTAAACAATGGAGAAAGTGCCTCCAGGGAAAGAACACACCCATCTTACAGCAAAACATGGCAGTGTTGTTCACCTGTTGTTGGCTTTAGAGGAATGAAAGATGCAAGAGCAACAGGATCATCGATTCTTCCTCTGGGTTGGCAGAAAGCCTTCGAGACCAGGCAACTAGCAGCTGCCACTTGTCATGTCGGGCTCAATTGGATTCTCATCTGATTGACCTTACTTTGCTATTTCAGGCACTAGTAAATAAGTTTTTTGCAATGAACACTTCTAAGTTCACACAGTATATTTTATTTGTGGTGATAGTAAACAAGTCTAATACTTGTATATTGTGTTTACTTGCATGCATTCCCTATATTTTGAGTATTGTGAAATCTCATTTGGAAGTCATTACATTACTGAACTTTATTACATAACATTAAATTGGTTCCAATATTACCTCCTTAAATAAACATATCTGCATTTTGAATAGGTCATGTGAATTCTCTATTAAAGAGATAAAGTCCTTTGAAATTAATTAATTTAATATAGTGGTGTTCCCCAATGTGTATAGCAATTTTACCCATTTTTCCCCACTTTTAATTGAATCATTGTGTATTTATATAGAACATCCCAATGAATCTTAATCATCCTTATACTTCCTTCCCTACAGGCAACATCCCTAACCACCCAACTGGAATCCATGCATTCTTTCATCTGTATTAAAGTCTATTGTGTAAAATTAGCATCCACAAATAACCTTAGTGCAGGTTCATACACTGAGGTCTAGTCAGCCTACGAGGCATCTCGCATTTTAGGAAGACTAGCTCATATTCACCAAACAGTAACCAGTTGCCAATATTCCTGAAGCAAAAGTTGGGGTCTGAAATCAATTTCCCCGGTTCCATGCTGCTTTTTTTTTGTCTTCCTGAGCTTGCATTGCTCTTAGCATGCCAAAACGATGGTTGTAAGTTTATATGAGCAGGATCCCAAAAGCTTTTAGGATTCTATTTCTGTGTGGTCATGCACCTCCTCACTGACTCTTATAATCTATTCACCTCCTCTTCTGCAATAGTCTCTAAACCCTTGGTAAGTGAAACTTGATATAGGAGTGTGTTTAGCAGTGGATCCTCTACAGATTCCAAATCACCAAACTTTGAGACCTTTTGTGTCACTGACCCTTTGTTGCATGAGGGAGCTTCATTAATGAGAGTTGAGAGACTCATTAGTACCTTCTTCGCCCTTTGTTCTGTTAGACCCCACTCTCAGCCCGGGGACTCGAACCCCAGTGGGCCGCCTGGGTGACTAACGTCGGGGAGCCTCAAGCCCACTGACCTCACTCAGCCCAGGGGACTCGAACCCCTGTAGGCTGCCTGAGAGTCAGTCCCAAGAATCCAGACCGTCAGATGCAAAATGCAAGAAGTAGGTCATTCGCCGAATCCTAATTCTCCTAAGCCTTCACCCCTGCTCTCCCTCGATGTCCAGTCTCCAAGAGGGACAGTACGTGGCAGTTTTGAACTTGGTAAAGTTTATGGTTACAAAACTTTTAAAATGCCAGAAATGCTACTAACTTATCTACATTAAAAGATAAAATACATCCGAATTTATTGTCTGTGACATATATCTTAACCAAGCAAATACATGATGTGTGTTTCTTGTAGAGACACATAAAATAGCTGCTTAAAATGACAACAATATTCCATAATTCAGTACTACTTTGGGTAAGGGAGTTTATTGATGCTTCCTTTATATGTTCATCATTTCCTGTATAGTACTCTTAATCTTCCCTACTCCAGGAGAGACACTCATGGGCCCTGATCTTACTTCTCCTCATCCTCCAGTTCATGTTCCTCCCAGTCCCATTTTGCTTAACAGTTTCAGGAGGCCCTAGATCCTCTAGTCAGGACATCACTCTGGAACTGAACTTCATGTGACTTTAAAATTTAAACATAAAATGATGTCCCAATTCTTCAGTTAGAAAATAATATTTCATCAGTCCAGGACTGATGAAACGGATTGTGTCAGTTCTGAGAACCCTGGGGATTTCACATCCTCTGATGGTAGGTACAGGTGACTGCAAAGGAAGCATGCAGTTGTTAACCACTCTCACACCTGAGTCCAAAGGTCCTGGGATCTGTATCAGCCCCTTCTGTTTCTTTACTCATTCTCCACATCTGTAGATGATACTTTTTTTCTGAACTGCCCCCATTCCTTTTTACTTAAGGGAGACATTAGGACAAAAGTCACATAAGCTAAACCCAGTGTACATACAGAGGCAAAATACACTAAAGAGATACTAACATTGAGTGTCAGTATCGGATGTGGACATATGTGAGGGATAAAAGCAAGGAGGTCACCCGTGCCTTCTCTGAAGCTGGCACCCACTTTAGAGCACTTTTCTGTTCCTCCATCCAAAGCTGACCAAGAGGAACTCGGGATTTTACTCCATGTAACTGGGCGCCAGAATTTATTTTGCTTCACTGTGAGTATTTATTTGAATGTTCCACAAAGTTTAAATTTTTCTAAGCAATTGTTTTATGCCTCTTTTTATTGTACATGTGACAAGTTCAAGTATGTTCAATTTTTGTAATATTTATTATTAAACAGTGCTTTATGACAGCTTGCAGAACATGAATATTTAAAATATTTTTTTGGTAATGTGACTGTACTGGGTGCATGTATAGGAGTGCACCTGTGTCATGCAATGCCGGTAGAGATCAGAAGAGGGCTTCAGATTCCCTGGATCTTGTGCATGGACAAGATAGTGTCTCTTAAAACGAATTGAGCCTGGGGCTTTGGAACTGCAGCCACTTTTCCCTGCTAAATGAGATGCTGAAGATAGCAGTCTTGTAACTCCTGTCAGGTGGAATGCTGCCTAACATGCAGGAAAAGTTGGCTGGGTTAAGAGCCTGCTGCACTCTTTATTCTCAGAAAAGGCTTCTTTCAGTTGGAAAAGATCCCACACTCCTTGATACAACTCCCATATAAACCACCTTCCCCAAGTGAACCATGACTACGTTTTATAACACTGCTTTTGTGATTACCATCCCAAATACAATTTCAATCCCTCTTCTATCTGATTATGTTGTTGAACCTCTCTGTCTATTTACTTACATTGTGAAATTATTTGCCTACTTGCTTAACTGTGCATAGCATCCTTTTCTCTTTCTTTACATAAGCTTGTTAACCCAAACAATAAATGGCTTGCTCTCAGGGACACAGGACCCAGAGGCTGACTCCTCACCTCCCATCTCATCTCCTGGAGTCTGACCCACGCCCTCCCTCAAGCAGGACCCCGAATAACTGGAGTAATAGGTGGTTATTGGCCACCATGTGGATGTTACACACTGAGTCTTGGTTCCCTGCAGGAGCCGGCAGTGCTCTTACTGTTGAGCCATCTCTCCATCTCAAAATGCCAACTTTAAACTTCAAAATGAAGTGTACTTCTTAGTGAGAAATGTGTTGACTGCCTTACATAGCTTCAGGTTTCCTCTTTGAGTTTATAGATTTATTTTGTTTATGCATATATGGGCATGAATGTTTATATCTGTAAACGTAGACATGTGTACATACATGTGAAAATGGGAGAACACCTGTCAAAACGCACTGTTCTTTGTCTTCATGACTCTGGTGACTCTAGGGACCTCAGTTCAGTATCATCACACAGAATCTATCATTTGTGCCTGACCTGTTTCATTTATCATAGTGTCACACACCCCCTCTTTAGAGTATTCTGTGGGAGGCTTTTAAAATCAGGTCACTCCAAACTCCATCATTTCTCACCTCAGCCATCGGGAGCCTGTCGAGGCCCATGTCCTAGGTAATGGTCCGAAGAAATCATGATTGATTAGAGCACACTTGGGAAATGTGGGCTGTGTGAAGATGATTGCAGTTTGCTGGATCAGTGATATCGGTCCCCCTCCTCCCCTCCTGCACTCTGACAGACAGTGGAGCCCTCTCTCTGCATATTTGGAGATAAGTTTTCAGCCCGGACATACTGAGTGCACTGGTTCACTCTCTGTGGAGTGTCTGTGCTTGTCACGGTAAGATTCAGCTGTCATGCTAAAAGCAGGACATTTCTGTCAAGTACAGCGGTGGATTTCCTTGAACTGGGTTCAGGCAAGTGAAGTGAATGAGTTGCTTAAGAACGACTCAGAATTCTGGAGTCTGGGGTGGTGACACACACCTGCTCTCCTAGCACTTGAGAGTTGGAGACACGCAGTCAAAGGCTGTTATTTTGGGAGTCTCCCGGGCCACCAAGAGTGAGGACTCGAGGGATGCTTCTTCTGCTTTGCACTGTGTTCACAGTTCTACAGACTTCATATACACACATGCACTCAGGTTCACATATTTTATGCTAATTTTTCAAGAACGTTTTCATGTTTATACACTTCTTTATGGCATTTTATGCCACCCAGGCTTCATTATTCTCTCCCCCCTCTCTCTGACTACCCTCCTTCCTCTCTCCTCAGTTTACATACCCTATTTACCACAGTTCGCCTTGATAATATCTGCCTCCCATTAGCTCCAGTTTCCTGAGTTCCTTCTTCCCATCTAATCCCGTGTCTCCTTTCAGGTCCTTCCCTCCTCCCTTCCCGGTTGTCAAGCCCCATTCCCCCCTTACTCCCTTGGTAACATCTGCTTCCTACTATGCCCTTGTCCAGTGCTGTTCCACTCCCTTTGTCTCTGTTCTTTGTTTCCATTTGCCTGCTTTTACATCAGGATACACACTCACGTATGAGAGACTGGTGCTGAACTGAACAAGTGAGGATACAAGCACCATTCAATTTTCTGTCTGAATGCCATCACTTACTATCACAGTTTTTGGTTCCGTTAATTTTTCTTCAAATTTTATAATTTTGTCGTTCCTTACACTGAGTAGAACTCTGTTCCACTATGTACCACATTTTCATTTTCCATTCATTAACTGAGGGATATTGAATTTGTTTCCAACTTCTAGCTATTGAAAGTAGCCGTGAACATGGGTATGAAAGCATCTCTGCAGTAGGATGTGTGCTTTGGGGACACATCAAGGGTAAATACATTTTTAGATTTTTAGGAGTTCTCCACACAGATTTCCACACTGGTTGCATTCGATTTCATCACCATCAGCAGTGTATAAGCGTTCCCCTTTCTCCACATCATGGTTCACAGGCAATTGTAGAGGAGGGGCAGAAATATTGTGAGAGCCATTGTTGGTCTACGAACACAGGGAAACAGGCTTTCAGGCCTCTACAGTCTTGCTCGTGTCAACTTGTGTCAACAGTGGCATTGAAAACAAGATCCATGCCAACTCAATCACACAAGGACCCAGAGTGGGTCAAGAAAAATGGGAAGTGGGCCGACCTTAGCCTGGGAACTGTTTGGAGACTGATTACTGTGGGTGGGGCAAAGTAGACTTCCCCGTGGTCTTTAGATAGGCTGCGTAGACTCCAGTGGATGAACTTGCACTGAAGGACATCAGGGTAAAAATGTCTGTCTGAATGGAACTTAACTTACTCAGTCAAAAGTGCTTGTTGGATGAGCTTGGAGAGTTGAGATTGCCTTGGGGCACCCATGAAAAGATTTGGCAAAGTGCTTTGCTCTTGAAATCCCAGAGCTGAAAAGGGGAAAGTAGAAAGATACCTAGGGATCATTAGACAACCAGCCTGGCTCAATCAATGAGTCAGTGGTCCCAGTGAGAGACCTGCCTCAACACAGAAACACAGAAAGTGGTGTCTCTTGAGAAATAACACCTAGGTTTTCCTGTCTACAAAGTCAAACACACACACACACACACACACACACACACACACACACACATAACAGAGTAAACTCATTTTCCCTGCCTCCCACCAGACCTTATGAGAATTTAAGACACGCCCCCATCCCCACACCCTTCACCCTCCACCCCGGTTTGGTATCTAATCTTATGCAAACATCCTATGTGAAAGAAAGGTATCTAATTTTATGCAGGCATCTTGTGTGGAAGGAGAGTATCTAATCCCATGCAAAACATTTTAAACAAATAACCATTGTTAATGACCACATCTGTGTCTGTGAAGTGATAATGGTCCCTAACCAAACCATAAGGACTCCATCTTACAGCAGTGACATCCTATTTTTTGAGGAAAAGGAACTCTGAGCTTGACATTTGCTCTTGGTCTTCATGATTAGATGCAATGCCAGGATGTGTCTCAATTAGAAACAAAGGCAATGGCTAAAATGTAAACATCTGCTTCTATGGACTCGGATGGGAATTGGATGGGAATTTGGGGTTGGATATTTTTGAAGCTAACCTTATACTTGCCTAGAACAGCTGGGTGCTGTAATGAATCCGGGCTGCTTCTCGAACTCGCCCGCTTAGAGTTCAGAAGTCAGCCCGTCAGCCCGGCCGAAATAAAATCTATCTTGCCTTTCTTTTGTGTGTGGTGACTCCTGTTTGGCACCTCATAACCAAACACACACACACACACACACACACACACACACACACACATACACACACACACACAAATAAACAAGCATAAATAATTTAACAGATATGTTGGACTCAAAAATGAACTTGTATAAATTGTAAAAATATATGGCAAACACTAGCATAAATAATTAAAAATATTATTATAAAAGAGAGGAGTATGTTAATTGTGAAAAGAAAAGAACCAGCACAAACTGGATTACAAACACTTTGTTGTATAAGGAAGCTTTGCCGTTGAGGGTTGAGGAATGCACAGGTAGTCTTTCTAACACGTGTTCCAATGAGTTCCTTCAACCTTAGGTATAGAGGTTCCTCTAAATCTGTCACCTATGGGTGGGCATCACAGAGAAGTACATTCTCTGTGTGTGGCTAGTAGTGGAACTCTGCAGTAGCCTCCATCTTTTGCAGAAAGAAGCTTTTTTTGATGAGTGATGGACTGTATAATTGTCTGTAAAAATAAGAAGCATTTTAAAATTTTTATTTATTATTTTTATTTTATCTGTATGAGGCTATTGAATGTATGGATGTAAGTGGACCCATGTCATACAATGCACTGTCAGAAGACGGTGACAGATCCCCTGGAACTGAATGTATAGGTGGTTCTTAGCCACCATGTGGAAGCTGGGAATTCAACTCAGGTCATCGGCAAGAGTGCTTGCTTAACCACTGAGCCGTCCCTCCAGCCAAAGGAAGTTTTTTGATGGGTGAGTGTTGTATGGCATCCATGTCTGTAAATATAAGGATCAACATTTATGCTATGGTAAGATATTTCCTTTGTCTAGAGATTTGACAGTGATGGGGTTTCTCTAGGTTCTGTGACTTCTCCAGCCATGTATGTTTGACTGTGTTTACATGCCACCCATATGCTCACTCCTGTTGCTAGAGATTTAAGCTCATTTACATAGGTCTTGCCTCTGAGTATTTGGAAATAACACACTAGCCTGTGTTATTATGGGAGTCCCTGACTACTCGGACCAACAACTCGAAGGGAGGTCTCTCCTACCTGGCACTGTAGTCCTTGCCATACAGTCCCCACATATACACATGCACAGATGTTCAGACACCATATGTGTATTATTCAGAGGGTTCCAAGACAACACAGTCCCTTGGCCTTACCAAGTCACCATAGCTCCATTCAACTCTCATCTCTCTCCCTGTCCAGCCTCCCTCCTGCCTCCCCAGTTCAAGCACCCCTGTTATCCCTGTCCAGCAATGTGTGCAGAACTCATGGCTTCACTGGCCACACAGCGGAGGAAGGAGGTGGAGCCTCTAGGAAGGTGACAGAAGGGAACAGTGTCTTCCTGGAGGTGCCCTGGGTGTCTTTGGGAAGCCTGTGGAAGGTAGACCCACCAACATACAAACACACAGGTCACTGAAGCAGATAGATGATAGATGCCCATGCACAAATAAAAAACATAACACATATGTCGACCTTCTAGCTGAAATACATTCTACAGTTGGAAGGATCCCCTGCACTAGTCACAGACTTTTCTCTGTAACAACTCAGCTATATGAGAAAAGTACATTTTACTATGAGCTATCATTGTCTTACTAACTCCCACGTTTTCCACTTTTACCAACACCACCACTCATAGGTATTTTCCCAGTAAGGGCCATAAGCTTTTTTTTTCAGTTTATACCAACAAAGGCATAAATAATACAGTGGGTGTTGTTTGTTTGTTTTAATCAAATGACTACACCTGAAGCTTCTTCCTCCCATCAGGCTGGCCATGCTCCATGTCACTCCTGAACTTCTCAGAGCCACTCAGAGACTACCTTCACTTCTGTGGCCTACTTCAGTCTCAGGGGGAAACACAGCCTTCCCTCCTCGCCCCCGAAGCCTCATGAAGTTCATGTTGTGGCCACCTGTGCAAATTCAGGACCTGCAGGGTGTAAACCTTCCATATTCCGTGATGCCTGGGGCCCGGTGGCGGGCAGTGAGCAGCTTCAACCTACACACAGAGCCAACCAAGGAGGCTGCCTTGCCCCAGAACGCTGACACGTTCACATGCCCATGTTCATATGCACACCACACGCCAATGCTGTGGCTCCACCCCACAAACACCTGGCCTGACCTGCCCTATCAGGAGGCCTTCCGGTGACTTGTGACCTGAAGCCAGGTTCTAACCCCTCCTGCTGTACTGCGACCCCTCCCGGCTCAGACTTGTCCTGACCCTGCCCTTTGCATCTCCATAGAGACGCTGGCTCCTCCCCTAACACTCTGAATAGTCCTCTTGAGACCACGCCTTCAGCATGCAGCCCTTGCTAATTACCCAGCTCCACATTGGCAAGTGTCTTTGATCCAAGCATTCAGCTCCTCCACGACCCTCACCCACTCGGCACAGTCTACAACAAATAGCCGCACCCCTGGCATTTATGTCCTAAACTGATACGGGGCCAGTTGCTGGAACTTGGCTATGTGAATAACATGTCCTTAGTCTCAGATCCCAGGTCCTTGGTCCTCTCAGGCAATCAGGTTTAGTTCAGAGATCCTGATACAATATATGTTTACAACACATACAATACATGTTTTCAGTAATTTTAATAATTCATAAAAATTGACTTCAAGACAAAAATCACATGGTCACTTTAATTAATGCAAAAAAGGCCTTTGACAAAAGCGAACAAATATTGATGTTAAAAGTCCTAGAGGAAACTGGACTGGAGGGAACAGACCTCAAAGCAGTTCATCTATATACAACAAACCCAGAACCAGTATCATTCAAATGGAGAAAACCTGGAGGCATTTCCATGAATAAAAGGAACCAAACAAGGTGTCTACTATCTGCACTCCATTTTAATATGGTGAAGGAAACTCTTGCTAGTGTAATAAGACAAGAGAAGGAAATTAAAAATGTACTAATAGCAAAATAAGAGGTGAAATTTTCACTATTTGCAGATGATGTGCTCTTTTTTACACAAAAGAGATGCCCCCAAATTCCACTAGAAAACTGTGGTAAATAATCAATACTTTCAGCCAAGTGACAGGTTAAAAAATCAACTTACATTAGAGTCTCAAGCACTCTATTGCAAAGGAGTGTGGACAGTGGACAGCGTTGTCTGGTTCATTAATCTCGTGGGAATGCTCCCAGATTCTATCCGTTTAGAGTTCTGATGACCATGGTGGTGGTGTATATGGCCTTAATTATTTTCAGGCATGTTCCATCACGACTAATTTCCTCTAAGACTTTTATCAATAATACATGTTGGATTTTGTCAAAGGCTCTTCTGTGTCTATTGATGATCGTGTGATTTTTGTATTTAAGTTCAGTTATATGATTTATTGCATTTCTTGACTTACATATATTGAATCAGCCATGTATGTGAAGGAAAGCCTACTTTATCATAGTGGATAACACTTTCATGTGTGTCTATATGTGACTTGAGAGTGTTTTTTGAGGATTTTGCGTGTATATTCATCAGGGATATGGGCCTATCTTTTCCTGGTTTGTATGTTAGAGCAATACAGATGTCACAGGAGGAGTTTGGAAGTTTTCCTCTGAGTCAAACTTTCTGAGTAATTTAAGCAGCATAGGTTGTAAATTTCTTGGAAGTTCTGGTAGAATAATGCTATGAATCCATGTTCATCTGGGATAATTTTAGTCCAGAGTCTTTGAACTACTGTTTAAGTTTCTTTATTTGTTATGGGTCTGTTTAAGCTATTGATTTTTTGGTTTAAATTTGGTGGCTTCTATGGACACGGAAATATATTCCTTTCTTGTAGACTTTCAAATTTAATAGGTTCTTAAAGGATTGACTATAATGTTCTTCATCTTTTCGGCATCTGTTTTTTTGTTCCACTTTCTTTTCTGATTTTTCTGATTTGAGTTTATTCTTTCTGTATTTTAGTTTCCTGGGTTTTGATATGTTTTATTGTTTATATTAGCAGATTACCAGCTCTTACAGTCATTGATTTTCACTGTCTTGTTTTTTTCTATTTCATGAATTTCTTCTCTAATGTTTGTTATTGGCAAACAGGTGCTGATTTTGCTTTGCTGTGTGTTTTTCCAGCCACTCCCACTGCAGCTGGCCAGGCAGAACATCTCATCCAGGTCATTTCAGGGAGACATTGTTTGCACAAAACTGAGAAACACATAAGTACCCAGGCATCACATCTCCATCCCACTGGACCTGCATCTCTACTGTTTCTTCAGTATTTATAACTTTGTTTTTTCCTAACTGAAACTCTTTCTGACCTGAAAACCTCCTTCGTAACTTGCTTTGGTCTGGAGTAACTATTCTCTGCTGTAACTGTGCTCTACTGGTAGCTTCCCCTTACCTTGAAGTAACTGTGTAGAACATGGTGGCTTCAGTTTCAGAGATTCCCCTGCCTCTGCCTCCATAGTGCTGGAATTACAAGTGTGTGACACCACGTGTGGCTCTCTTTCTAATTTTACTGTAGGTGATTAGCGCCATAAACGTCCCTCTTGGGGTTCACAGGAATCTAAGATGGCATGAGCATTTCCTGACAGCTTGGCTACTCCCTATTACTTCCATATGGCTCAGCTTTGCTGAGCATGTTCTGGGCAGTTTACCTAGTCTGAAAATTCCTCTTGGCAGTCCTCAGGCCTTACTGAAAAAGGCTTGAGTAGGAACTTCCTTAATGAAATCAGCTGCTTACTTCCTGAACAAGCTTCCTAACAAGTTTCCCTGGACAACAGATATGTTGCTCATCTGGCCAATCCTGGTAGGTTCATGTGCAACTTAAGGAGCTCCCGGCCTTAGGCTTTGTAGCCACACTTATGCTTCTATGTGCGCAGCCTCCTACGGCCTCGATTAATCTCCCATTATGGCTGTTCATACAGTAAAACTTCTGCATAGGGCAGTTAAAGGAAGGTACAGTGGGAATCACCCATTCACATACTGGATCGTTCTAGTCCTTGATGGTGTTAATAATATCTGCAGTTTCTAAAGCATCGTGAGAGTTTTTTGACATTTTTTTTTCTAGAATTAACTCTAACAACTTCCATTTGGTCTTTGTAATCAGAAGACACTTGACTCCAAAAGTCAGAATCCCAACACGTGAATTTTGCCACCTTCTTAGTATATCTATGTCAATTCCTAATTCTGGTACTGGGAAAATGAGAAAATTTCAGAGACATACTGGACCCACTGTCAAATCAGAGTCATAAAAATATGTTTTGAGGGCTCAGGTTTCCCTGGTGTCTACTAAGACCTGGCACATTTAGGTTCCATTCCCTCTCCTTGGGTCTTGGTCCTGTCCCTCTGAAGCTTCATGGAAATGCCTAATTCAGCATCAGGGGGAAAGTTCCCCAAATCCCTCTCCTCCCATCCCCCTATTTTAGAACCATCCCAATTTCTTTCCACTGCTTGAGGATTCAGGCTACCTTTCTGGCTAGGAGTGTGCTCCACATATTTTTCCAACCCCGTCTCTCTGGGCCTTGGAAAAATTCCTCTGAGACTGCTTTAGAGCCCTGACTATGCCTCCATGGGTGCTGAAAATCAAGCCCACATCCTCTGAAAGAGTAGTCAGTGATCTTAACTGTGGTACATTAGTACTGTGTTGATGAGAATTGTTTAAGTAAAAGGTACATACACATAATCAAATGTGACTTACACTTTTTTTGGAAATTGAAAATGATGATAAAATGAAAGAGAACATAGGGGAGAGACTAGTACATTCATTTTACTAAGTATACATGCTACTAAACACAGTAATTTTAAATTAAACACATAGTATTAAATACAGTATCTCATTGTTTAGTATATTTTATAGACAACAACATCCTTTCAATTTCACCAATAATTTCTCCTTGGAGAAGATCGAAATTAACACAGGAACCCTGGAAACGTCAATATTGAGAAAATAAGCTTAAGCTCAGTCAGAAACAGGCTACCTGTAGTGCACGTTCTTACTTTATGCCTCAGAGATCATTTTAGAAGAGGAGATGGAAGGATTGTAAGAGCCAGGGTTTATTAATAAATAATTAAATATTGATAAAATAATAAATAAGAAACTGTGCTGTGTGGGCATTCGAATGTATGAACTCACAGTCCTTATGTACGTATGAAAACATCTTTTCAAGCTGAAACTTGACAGGGACTCAACATTGATGCAGTAGATGCAGGGGAAGCCCCAGTCTTAGCTGAGACTCTACGGACAACTGATGGATGCTTAGCAAGAAGAATCTGTTTTCTTTACTGGTGGGATGCCTGGTAGGTTGCCGAGACTGTGCAGCATACACTCACACCTGAGAGAACTTCGGAGGAGAGGACTGGAGACTATGTGCCTCTAAAAAAAAGAAGCATTTAATGAAAAAACATATATGAACATAGAAGAAATACATAGTAAAGGATGCTATGCCAGTGGGGGTCTGATGAGTGGCTGGGATTTGTGGGAGTATATCAATATAATCAAATATATCAAAATAAATTCATTCAATGAAATTGTGGAATCAATAAAAATTTATTTTTTTCAAAAAAGGACTGGAGCAATGGATCTTTGGTGAAGAGTACAGGGTTTTCTTGCTGAAAACCAGTATGGTGCCTGCCTCTCACTTCCAAGGGACCTGAAACATCTTCACTTCTGACATCCACAAGCATAGCACATATGCAGTGCACCTCTAGACAAATATACAAAAACCTCTAATATATTGTTGTAAGCCAGGAGTCAGAGAAAACAGCCAGCTTATAGTTTGATTTCATCTCCAGAGAAACCAGCTCTAGGAGAATCCACCCCCTGTGACCACCTGTAGGTAAACTCAGTCTTTAATCCTTGTAATTAAGTTTCACAGGAAGGTCCTGGGGCCTGACCAAATGGCTCACCTTCTTTATCTCACCGGAGCTAAGCTAAAAAGGAAGCTCTGAGGGCACCAGGGTTTTAGCACTGGTTCAAAGCCACTGCCTCCCCTCTTAGTGCCACCTTCCTGATATGCACATAACCTTATGCTGGGCTTTTGTCTCTGTTAATTACCACATTCCTGTGTGGGTGCATCTGTATTCCTGACTCCCCAAAACTTTGTATAAATACCCCCTGGAACAATAAAGGTGCACGGCTTGAAGAGAGAGATTTCCCAGGCTGTCTGTTTTGCGTGTTCCATCTGTTTGTCTCTATTCATTTCAGGTTCCTAAAGAGTCTCAAGCTTTAGTTGCTGTTCCACTCGCGGGACAATATATAGAGTAATAATTAAATTGAAAACTTTAAATATCAATGTGGTACTCTTCTAAAGATTATTTTAATGAGTTTTCGGGCATTTCATATAATAGATCTTAGTCAATTTTAGAGTTACTCCCCTCTCTGTGACCCCATAGCTCTCCAACCAAATTTCATGTATTCTGTCACATATGTAAGGTCCTATCTGGTCGAGTATTTGTAACCAGAAATCCCTAGGGACAAGATTATCTGCTGGAGTCTAGTCAACCAGTCTAGAGTCACTCCCTTAAAATCTACTCCCCCTCACCACACAGGAATGAGTGTCCAGGAGTTCCTCTGCTAGGGTTGGTGCTGGCTGCTCTTTTCCGCATTTCTATGCTGTGTTTTTGTATAACTGAGTTGGCATCGGACTTACACATACTCTCACTAGTGTTGCAAATTTGTGTGAGCATGTTTTCCAAGGCCTGACTCTGTACTCTTATGTTAATGCATCAACTCTGGCTTTTACAATCTTTGTGCACCCTCTTCCACAATAGTCTCTAAGCCCTGGGTTGCTGAAGTTTATGGTAGGACTCCTAGCCAGGGACACAGCTCTACTGTCTCTTATTCTCCAAAATTTGGCTGGTTATGGCCTTCTGTGTACACCACACTCTGCTGTATAAGGAAGCTTTGCTTCTGAGAGTTGAGATATATATATATCAGTATTCTCTTTACACCGTTTCACTATATTTCATGAGGCTTATGTATTGAAATTTCACTGCAGATGTGTCTCTTGGAGCTCGATGTTTCTCAGGTATGTATTCCCTGCATGTGATATGTTGTTAAAGTATATCTTCCATCTGACACTTTTGTGATGAGTAATGTATGGTGTACTAGTCTGTAAATATAAGGATCCATATTTAGGACAGAGTAAGACATTTCAGTTCTCTAGATATATGGCAGGAGTAGTTTCCCCACCCCCCAGGATCCGTGACGTGTCCTGTCATGTGTATTTGGCTTTAGTTGTCCTCTCCCTCCAATTGAGAGGACTCTAAGTTCAACTGGAAAGCAGTGAGTGTCACCAGTGCTGCACTAATGGAGATAGTTTGCTGTGTCGGTTATTGTGGTTATTATGCGTTACAGCTGTGTAGGGTCACTAGGTGATTTTTCTTTCTCAGCATGCACAGTGCCCTCTATAACTGTGAGAGTTAGTCTTCAGGAAGATGACTTCCAGGGCAGTTCCAGCTCCAAGGCCTGTGTCTGAACTGAATCAATTCCTCAGAAATTACGTCTGACATTCAGACATTCAATTGTTGGAGGCAATCAAAGTCTGTGTCTATAGGCTGTGTTACTCTGGGAGTCTCTTGGGCCACCCTCACAAAGAACTCAAAGGGAGGATCTCCTACTTTGCACTGTGCTTGCTGTGACGCAGCCTTCAGATGCACACCTGAAGGTGAGCTTGCTGTGATGCAGCCTTCAGATGCACATGGGATTCAAAAGGAGGCTCTCCTGCTGTGCACTGTGCTTGCTGTGACACAGCCTTCAGACGCACACGTGCACTCCTCTTCACATGTTATGTTGAATTTCCAGAACATTTCTATGCTTATACACTTCTTTGTGACTTTTTACACCAGCTAGGCTTCATTCCTCTCTCCTCTCTCTATCTCTGTATGCCATCCCTCCTCCCTCCACAATTTAGATGCCCCTGTTTTCCACGTTTCCCCTTGATGACACCTGCTCCCTTTATCTCCACTTTCATGACTTCCTTCTTCCCATTTAACCCCGTGGTTTCTTCAGGTCTTCCCACTCCCTCCAGTTGCAGCCTCATTTCCCCCATTTCTCCTTTGATAACGTCTGTGAACCACTAGCCCCTTGTCCAATGCTATTTCATTCCCTTTACCTCTGTTGTTCTTTTCCATTTGCCAGTTTCTACATCAGGATACACACTCACATATGAGATTGGTGCTAAATTCCGTAGCGAAGGGGAACAAGCACCATTCGCTTCTCTGTCTGAATGCCATCACATACCATCACAGTGTTTGGTTCCGTTAACTTTTCTTCAAATTTTATAATTTTGTCTTTCCTCACACGGAGTAGAACTCCATTATACATATTACCACATTTTCATTTTCCACTCATTAGCTGAGGAACATTAAGTTTGTTTCCAATTTCTAGCTATTGAGAGCAGCCGTGAACATGGGTATGGAAGCATCTGTGCAGTAGGACGTGTCCTTTGGGTACACGTCAAGGGTGGTGTAACTCAATTATATGGTAAGTACATTTTTAGATTTTTAGGCGTTCTCCACACAGATTTCCATACTGGTTGCATGTGTTTTCATCACCATAAGCACTGAATGAGAATTCCCTTTTCTCCACATCATGGAAAGCTTTGGTGTCTCAGTTCTCTTGATCTTAGCTAGTCTGAATGGTGTACAAAAGTTGCTTTTGTTTGCATGTCTCTACTTTCTAAGGACATTGAGCTTATTTTAAGGTGTTCCTGAGCCAATTTTACTTCTTTGTTGACGAACTCCCTCTTCATGTTCTAAGCCCATCTTTTCTTTGCATCATTTATTTTCTTGTTTTATTGCTAAATGTATAACTTGTGAAGATTTTAATCATAATTAATTAAAGAAGAACATGAATTTTTATGGGAAGACACCTTGTTTTGTATACAATTTTTTGTGTATTTATTTCATAAAAAATGAAATCAATAACATTTAAATTAATAGTCTGAATTACAGGAAGATGAATAAAATCCAAAAGAGGCTGGGCATGGTGTACACAATTTTAACATAAGAACTTAGGTAATAGAACCAGTTTGATCTCTGAGAGTTCAAGACGACTTTGGTCCACATAAGAAGTTCATAAACAGTCAGGACCACATAATTTAGCCTTTCTCCAAAGAATGGAACATGGATTCTCTGTTTGAAAACATGATGGGTCAAGCACAAAGAAGCAATATGTTAGGAGAAGAAATAATAGACAATGGAAAGAAATCCTCTATTATATTCCTAAAATTCAAGGAATTTGGGACTGGTTTCACATGCCATACTTAAATTAAATACAAAGTAACAAATGTCACAATTTTGAACAAAAATCATAGATATTTATTTCTTCCAGAATGGGTTTTGTCCCTGATGCAATGAATTGAGTTTCTATCTGGCTTTAATAAAATAATGTAACACTTGGACACAAAGATGAAGCCTAGGATGCCTGCGCAGGAAGCCAAGATGGACAAGACTTCCATAGCCACCCTGACCTTCCCCTTGGTGCTGTAGTAGACAGGGAGGAAGCTGACCCAGACACTGAAGAACACCAGCATGCTGAATGCCAGGAACTTGACTTCATTGAATGTGTCAGGAAGATTCCTGGAAGCAAAGGCCAAAGCAAAAGTCTCAAGTGTCAAGGGGCAGAGATATCCCAGAACTAAATGGAAAGCAGTAACTGAGCCTTTGTTACACAAAATGATGACATGGCCATGTTCAACATGAACATCTTTATCTACAGAGGGAGGATTTGTCACAAGCTGGATTCCACAGAGAACTAGTTGGATGAGGGTGCAGATGGGAATGATGTAGATAGGGCCCCTTCATATCATTAACCATCTCATCACTCTCACTGGCAAAGTGACCTTGAAGGCAATAACCACAGTAATAGTTTTGGCAAACACAGTAGAGTTACAGTGAACACAACTCCATATGTGGTCTGCTGCAGGGTACAAGTGGCTGTGCTGGGATGGCCAATGAAGAGCAGAGAACTGAGAAAACACACTGTGACCGTGACGAGCAGTGTGAAACTTAGAACCTGATTATTGGGCTTGACAATGGGAGTGTCCTGATGCTTCACAAAGACCCCAAGAACAGCAGCTGTGAGTGCAGGGAAGCAGAGAGCCATGCTACTGAGTGCCATCCCCCAGGGGTCTTCATAGGCCAGAAAGGTAACAGTTTTCTCAAGGCACTGGTTCTTCTCTGTGTTTGTTATATTGCTAAAGTCCTTAAAATTTCACCAGCAAAACTGTTGTTTTAATATTTGGTAGCAAATAACTACTTTACTCATAGATCAGAACTACTGAGTTAAGGTAAAACATTTATGTGTTGGTTCTCACTCTCAGCCCAGGGGACTCGAACCCCTCCCAGGGCTGCCTGAGAGCCCAACCTTGGGGAGCTTCGCCCCACTCCCACTCTCAGCCTAGGGGACTCGAACCCCTTCAGGCTGTCTGAGTGTCAGTCCCAAGAATCCAGACCGTCAGATGCAAACAGCAAGAGGTTTATTTCACTTGTACAAGTGGGTGACTTAGCCTCGGGAAGCCAAGCCCCCCACTGGCCCTGCTCGGACCAAGCTTTTATAGCAAAAAACCACAAGATTATCATATATTGACATACAGGGTGTAGATTGGCACAGACCAGGGTTACAAAAACACAACTTTTACATGGTCCAACCTTATGCCAGAAGCATTGTGACACATTACAAAATGTTGACTGAACAAATGTTTTAACCAGAAGTCTATTTTTACAAGAAAGGGGCTTTTTCTGTTATTATCCCAGACATCTCACATGCCATGAGTTGTTGACATGGGTCTTGTGACAGGAGATGCTGACATAGCCCTTATGACTTTTGGGACTTTTCAGTTAGGGAGGGGTGAGCTGACAAGGAGGTTTTAATGGCTGAAGTGAGGGTCCTGTCTTTTAAGAAAAATGAAGGTCCTACATATGAAACATTTTTAAAAGCACTGTTCAAAATTATAGAATAGAAACTAAATTAAATATATGCCCACACTGGTTTATTTATTAATATCATTTAGATAGGGTAAGTTTTTTGTTTCATTCTAATAAACAAAATTATTTTATATGCATTTTGTCTTAAATTTATTTTCATTCATAAACATTATTACCATATTAGGATCCTTATATTCAGTTAGAATAAAATTTATCTGTGTATCTCATGTTCTTTGTTTTATTAAGCCAAACAACCAGTTTAATCAATGTATCCCTGGAGATATACTTTCAAGCTAACTTTTCATATGAAACTTATTTTCTCTTTCTACTTTGAGAGCATTGATTTTGCTGTTGGCTTTGTACTTTATTTAAAATGGTATCTTCATGTGTAAAGTCATAAGAGAGATTTCGAATCTTCTCCTGAAACCCCACCCAAAATCCTTTGGGAATGACCACTCTGTTGTTTAGGTAAGCTGACATATTTTAAAATTACCTTTCAAATAGTTGTGTACATACTCATAGAGACTAAAAACTCTGTGTGTTGACCAGAGACGCCTCCTCTCTGGAACCTGTAGTGAAGCCAGGTACGTATGATGGGCACGGGTCTGGAGAGTATGTGATGGCTGAGTGACAATCCGTCAAAAAGGCATTTACCTCGTTCATCTAAGACTCAAGAAACATTGTGGGATTGATGGGATAAATGATTTTAAGATGTGGTCACTGTTGGGGGGGCTTCAAAATATCTTCAGAGAACAATACAGAGGTTATGCCATTAGAGACAGTGAACAAATACTGTGTGTGTTCACTAATTCCCCTCAAGTATTGGACATCAACTGAGAGATAGTTGTGGAAGGAGAGACACATGGTCCTCAATCTTTGATTATATTTTGCAAACATATTTGGGTACTGGGGACTTAATGATTCTAATTGTGTACCCATTGGTACCTTCGCTAGCCTCCCATGAAGAGTTCCAATAGTGGCAAACTCCTTCAATCTCATCATTTGGGAGGCAGAGGCTGGTGAATGTATGTGATATGGAGTCCAGCTCATCCACGTAGCTGGCGCTACAGGGAGACCATTTCTCAAAGGAGACAAAAAAATAAAGAATTTAAGAAAGGGTCATGGAATATGAGATAGATTTATGAGTAGAAGTCAGACTCTTGAGAATTGAAAAGAGACCAACGCAGATCAAACACTTGCACACACATACATTCACACACAAACACACACACAAACACATATGTGTGTGTTATATATATATACAAAATCTCAAGAAAATAAATAAAGCATAATAATATGTTCCTATAAAGCTGTTGATCCAAGCTGGGGAGTGATTTACGGTTTAAAGATGGTTCACTGCTACCCAAAAAGTTCCAAATGTCCCAGCAGGTCCATCAGGGGAGTTTGCAGGTGATCAACCAGACTTTAGTCTAATCCATGTGAACTTGGGGAGTTCTTCATCTTTAGTCACCTTGACAGGAACCTGAAGAATCAAAGTAGGGATCTGATTCCACTCAGATTTATTCCCAAAGGTTATTAGCAAGTTTCACATCTCCAAGTTGATTCAGAGAAAGTTGCAGTAATCTCTAGATCTGATCAGATTTGACTTCCAATTAGGCAACATTCATTTGGACAGTTCTGTGTCTTACAGCAAAGGTAACAAACAGAGGCAAGAGGCTCTAGCTGATTCAGGAAACTGCTCTCCCTCAGAGGAAGACTTACAATACTACTTTCTATCCTAATTAACATTCACAATGAGTAAAATGATATCTCAAAACTATTAAGACTCATTCCTCCACTGAAACATTCACGCTCTACCAATGGAAATAAAAAGAGAGACTGGAATTGTAAAAAAAAATTTTTTAAATAAAAAACAAAGCATAGAATGGAAAAAAAAAGATTGAACAAACATAATAACTGCAGATTAACAAATTGCAAATACAAAGCAAAAGACCAAAACAACTCATTTTCTCTACAATTTCTATTGCCCATAGAATTGCATGTGGTGAAAATGACTTGGTGAACTATCATTAAAAAATTAAAAACAATGATTTTAAGTCTGTTCAGAGAATGCACTCTAGAAAACAAAACAAAAAAAAATGAGTGGAATGAGGTAGTCATTCCAAGATATGACAACAGAATTAGAATTCTTGTGGAAAATCTACATTGAATGATGCTGGATTAATTTAATGAATGTATAAAGAAATAAAAATGAAGAGTCAAGAAGAAATATGACCAATTAAAATGGGCAATTATTCCTAACAGAGAGTTCTCAAATTAAGAAATAAAAACCGTAAGAAGTACATTGAAAAGTGTTCAACTTCTTAGTAATTAGAGAACTGCAAACAAAACTAATTTAAGATTTGATCATATCCCATTTAGAATGGGAAAGATCAAGAAAAACAGAGATAGCAAATGCTGCCAGGGTTGTAGGGAAATGGACATACTCATTCACTGCTGGAGACATCACAAACTGGTTCAGCCACTGAAAACCAGTGTGAAGAAATCTCAACAAACTAAAAATAGCATTTTGAACTGGAAATGGGGAGCGGCCCGAATCTTAGCTGAAGAAATAGTATATAGCACCTGATTATTATTCGGTGGGTTAGAGCTGATCTTTCAAGGAAGTGACTCTAGATAGGCTGACCAGATACTAGTAGTTGAACTTGCACTGGGGGTAGTCAGGGTAGACCAGCTTGACTCAATAGGCTTTAATATATATGAAAGAATGTATGAAATAAATTTTGATGGTATGGGAGGATATAGACGGGTGAGGGTGTACAAATATGGTTAGGATATTAGTATGACATATGCGAATTTTAATGAAATAAAATTTATAAAGCCTAAAAATAGATAATCCACATGATCCAGTTCTACTACTCCTTGGCTTACAACCAGAAGGAATTAATTTCCTAGAACACAGATATTTACTGAGTCATGTTTGTTGTCTGTTCACACTATCTAGGAAATGATACCAACTGAAATACCCCTCAACCTGTGAACAGATGGTGAAAATATGGTACATTTACACTATGGGGACCTGCTCAACAGTTAGGAAAAAGAAAATCATGACATTCATGTAAATGGATGGAACAAGCAACTGCTTCACTCAGTGAGGAAAACCTGACGCAGAAAACCAAGCAACACACACCCTTGTACTTTTGTGGATCTTAGTTCCAAATCTTCAAATGTGTGTTGGTAACCTGATTTAACTGAATGATCCAGGAAAGTAGAGAGAAACTAAGGAGGGAAAATAGAGCTGGGGAGAGAGGGATAACAGGAAACAGGAGAGGAAATATGGGGAAATTCAGGGTACTTTAATTTTGGGTGGAGGAGAATACAGGGATCAAGAGAGGAAAGAGACATAAATAATGCTTAGGTAGATTGAAACATCAAATGAGACAGAGTATTGAATAATCCTACAGAAAAATACTCATCTTTACATTAGTGCATGTGTGCATAGCTTATGATTATATAACAAATATCACATTGTCAAACATGGGAAACTGCCCACTGAGTTGTTGGACAGGCTAGTCCAGGAGTCTCCAAAAACAAAGACACAAGTGTACTGTAAGTATTACAGAGTTCCACAACTGGTCAAATGCAGAGAACCAGTGACTGTGCGGTTCCCAATCATGAGTAACTCATCTACAACGCAACCTTTTCACTCGAGGCTCAGGGAACATTGTCAAGGAAGAGGTAAAAGAATGTAATAGCCTAGGACAAGAGATATGCTGCTAGCTAATACATTCTAGCTGTGACACAGAAGCTGAACCAATGGCATCTTCACAGTAGGGGGATCTAATGAGATCTGCAGAGTGACCAAACCTGTGACATGCCTAGGTGAATAGTGGGAGAGACACGTGGTTCCACCTCAAGTTGAAGAGGGACATGAAATCAATCAATATGGAGGGTGGGAGAATCATTTCTCTGCAGAGACTAGTTCCATGAGAGGAATACTAAATACTAAATACATATATACATGCCCACTCTTTAATGGATGCAGTTATATACATATTTATAAATATACACACATATGTATATGTAAAAATAATAATGAGAAAGACAAGAAATACATAGGAGTGGAGGACATGAGAGGAGATTTTTGGAGGTTTGGAGAGATGGAAACAATGCAAAGACCATACTAATATATCAAATTCTCAAAACAAAATATTGCAGAAGTGACTATAAATTCACCATTGTTAAGTGATATGGAAATCTTGCTTTTTGAATTTTTCTTCATAGTAAAAAATGCTATGTGTGCTTACTGCCTACTCACCAAATGGAGATAGTGTAGTCCATCATATTCTGTTCTATGAACTTTATTTATATTTTCTTTGAAAATAATTTTAAAATTTAGTAATTATGGATATCTCTATCTTTCCATTATCTATCATCTATCTATTATCTATCACCTATTTACTTATCTATCTATCATCTACCTACCTACACATACTCAGTTATCTATCTATCTACACTTACCCATTTATTTATCTAAAGGAGAAATCAAGTAAAATTTTCAAAAAGCCTAGTATCCTTGAAGATTTTCAAACTTAGAAATTCTTTAAAGATATAAGAAACCCAAGATGTGAGTCACAAATTAGACTGAAATATGAATTGAAAATCATGATGAGTAGGAACATAAAGCACTGTGAGTTAAATAAATAGGTGAACCTCGACCTGTTTCTCTATGATCAGAAAATAATTCTCTAAAAAGCATGATATTGTAATGAATCAACAAAGCTTATCAAAGCATGATTTCACTACATGGGATGTGCAATTTGAAGAAGCAATGTAATAAACTATGACACTTAAATTTATAAACAAAAGACACAGATTATTTCTCTCTGCATTTCTCTGGCAGAATTATTCTATGTCTTTAGTTTTTTAAGCATCCTAAGGTGACGCTGGAAATTTATCTGAGACACTTGCATTTACTTGTCTCTTTGGAAATCTCATTTTCTGGGCAAGGAGTGCAATCAAAACCACAGACAGCCTTGCTCTCCTGGGCAATTTTCCTGAATCCAGGAAGACAAAGATTACTGGATAAGGATTGAGGAATCTGAGAAAAAGGAAAAATTATTAAGTTCTGGAGTTTCATGGAAAACCCTGGTAAACAGTGTTTTAACACTTAATTTGAAAGTTCTTTCACATGTGAATGAAGATAATGATTTCTGGTGCTACTTGATTGTGTAGGGTGTTCCCTACACATGCCCATGTGATTCAGGCTTTGTTCAAATACCAGAAAAAAATGGAGCTGGACAGATGACTCGTTTGTTAAGGGCACTGGATGTTCTTGCAGAAGATTCAGGTTCAAATCCCAGTTCCCACATGGTGGCTAAACCATTTGTACCTCAACTTGCAGGGGACTTTACACTCTCTTCTGTCATCTCTGGACAGAGCCTGACATGTTTGCCTTTAAATATGTGTGAGTATGACACTCCTATATGTTAAAAAAGAAAAAAAAAATTTTAATGTAAAGTTGGAAACTTTAAAGAGTTCAAACCAAGTATCCAAAAGTTGTACCATTGTGGCCATGACCTAAAAAGGCATACTGTGACTATAGATTGATCCTAACAGGACACTGTGGTGATTAGCTTTTATTTCCCTCCAGACTGTGAAATTTGATTCCCAACATAAGAGAAATTGGAATTGGAATCTTTCTGGAAACAAAGGTGGAGTATATTTCTGAAGGATCACTATCTAAGATTTAAGGGATGAAACAAATCACTCTAGTAGTGAGCTCCCCGTTTCCTTGGGTAGGATCTCTGACTGACTGAAAGGAGAGAACATGAGCAGTGGACTGTCAGTGTAAAGTGACTATTGACACCAGCTTCCCACAGCCCTTATTTCACAATACAGAGGAACTCTATCTTCAAATTATGAGCCAAGAACAGTGCAACCTTCCTTAAGTTGTTCTTCTTACATATATTTTTGAATAGCAAGGCACTGATCTATTCTGCTAGGCCATAAGCCTGAAAGAAAAGTGACATCTAAAGTTAAACCACACATTAAAGTTAATTAAGTGGGCTGTCAAATTAAAGGTCCTAGCAGGAGTATTTTGGTAAAACAAAATGATAGTAAACAATACACATGTGGTGTTTATACTATAAAATATATAAACAAAGAGAAACATTAATAAAATACACATTTCCATGTATCAGAAGTAGGGAATGAGAAAATGACCTTCCTTGGTAGGAGCTATGTGGCTTTCACTAGTACCTGGATATTAATTGGTTTCTGATGAATTATCAAATATCATCTATCATGGTTTTTGTGTAAGTTTTAAGAATTAACATAGGATACAACAAACCTTTGTAAATTCTATGGGCCACTGTGGGGAATAAGGCCTCCCAACGCAACCCTCTCCATAGCCCTGCTATGGTGGCTGTTAGGTCTCTCTTGACAACAGGCCCTTCCCAGAGGACATGAGACCTTGCCTTATGTACCTGAGCAATCTTTCGAGCTTTGTGTCCCTAACCCGTGATCTGTGGGACGTGTAACAAGTCATGGGACCAGGAACTTGTGGTCTGCAGTACAGAGATATGCTTCAAGGTTGTAATATGCTGTCTATAAATCAGACATGACCTAGGTCATGGGGCTCGCCTCTTAGAGCTGTTTTGTTCTTGATAAATGCTCGGGATGGCCCGATCTTACTCTGTGGCCTGAAACCTGTGGAAAGCTTGTTTTGATCTGCACCTGTGCCTTGGTCTGGAAAATCCATGATGTACTCCCTTTGTAATGCCAAACCAAATTGTTCTGAACCAGGTACCGTTACATACCCAGAAGTTTCCTGGGAACCTGAACTTTTTACCCCTTGCTGATTTGTACGAATCTTGTAACATTTGTATGGGATATATATATGGGACTGATTCGCAAGTAAAAAAAGAAGCTTCCTCAATCCTACTCAGGAGAGTGCTGTGTGTTTCTTTAATCCCAACGCCCCTTGCAGAGACTCGGACCCAGGGCCATGCAGGCGCGGCAGGCCACTGTATCATGTGCTGAGATAAAGACAATTGTTGATCCTGGGGAACATTTGTGGAAAATGTGCCTACTTTCACCTTTAGGCCAAGACCCTTTGGAAAATTCCAAAAGTTGAGAATGTCATATTCTGCACCTAACTTCCTTTCCCAGTCTCTTTCCAAATATTCTCCCATGTGATTACTCATGAAAAGGTTTTTTAGGAAAGGGTGTAGCTGAAAGAGATGTATGAAAAACTGCTACAAATGACGTATAGAGATATAAGCTAATCATAATAATGAAAAGAGTCTCACTGATTTTAAATACTTGTGTAAAGTGCAGCATTAATGTAGGTATAAGAGAGGCAGAGTAAATGAATCTTAACTGGATGGCATGGAACTTACATTTCTAAGATATAAGTCTGTTCAAGAATAAACATTGACCCAAACACACCAAAATGAATGTGGGTTTTGGTAGATCTAAAATCCTTGGAAAGGTAGCCAGACTCATTTGTTTTCAGTACAAATTTTAAAATTCAGGCTGAAAATGACATTACTGAAATCTATTGGATAATTAATTTAGGTAAATTTCCATAGTTATAGTGTCCAGTATCATTTTAACACTTAGGGATATACTTCTGTTCTGAAAACATATAGGGCAAATCACAAATATTCTTAGTAAAACAATTGAGAAAAAGACTATGAGTTCTTTGTGAAAAAAACTGACATTGATTTAAAGCTTTTCTTCTTTACCAGTGTGATCCAATTTCTCAGTGCTACTGACACATGGGTCTGCATTAGCACCACCTCAGAGAAGCAAGCACATTGTACCCTGAGTTTTTTTTTACTAAATATATTAAAGTCTAAAATACCCTGTTTGAGTGTTGGAGAAAAGACTTACACAGTCACATTTGTGATGTTACAAGATAATGGAAGAGCTAATACCTGCCAGGGAAAGAATACCATTCCTTCCTCCTCCCCATGTTGTTGAATTTGAACTTGGTTAAAAGTCATCTTACGGAGAGCACGGGCCACAGCATACACAGCATTGTAGATGCTGTAACTCTCTTCACTCATGACCGTGTCGAAGATGGCTCTAGGCAACAGATCCAAGAGAAGCTTTGGGCTGACAATTCTCCAAAAGTTTACAATCATAGCTAGACAGTGAGCATTTGAAGACTAAATACCACAACTTAGGAAGATAAATGTCTCCTGGGTATTTGTAAGGATTAACTGTTTGGGTAAAATTTGTAAACTCAACCATCTCCTCATGTTGGTGTGAAAATGTGAGACTCCAATGGACTGCATCAGACAGGAAGTACCCAGCATGGACGGTAACATCCCATTGAGAGTTCATGACCCAGACTTTCCAGATCACTCTATTTGTGCAATATTCCACGTTAAACCATGTGTCACCATAATGATAATTACATTTGCTGATGATTCCTGGATGTTCCCCATATTTTTCCAGAATTTATGAGAGAATGCAGTCCATCCAGCTGTGATCATTTCCAGAAAAACCATGCAGACAGCATTCTTTCTCATCTCCTCTCTCAAGTCTGATAACATCTGAATTCCTTTGTGACCATCTGATATGATTATCCCCGCCCAGGTCCATCTGAAATGAAACATCAAAGAGACAATGCCAGTTGGCAGATTTCTATCAGTGGGGGCCACCTGGTAGAG
Organism: Eospalax fontanierii; assembly: GCA_035773235.1. Taxonomy (NCBI): domain Eukaryota; kingdom Metazoa; phylum Chordata; class Mammalia; order Rodentia; family Spalacidae; genus Eospalax; species Eospalax fontanierii. The sequence continues at coordinate 79,046,678 of CM069535.1, read as the reverse complement.
AGAAGGAAACTTTTCTCGGTCACACAAGTTAGTATCAAAAGTCACCTGAAGAGAAGAGAGAGCAGGATTGAAACAAGAGGAAGACCACTGGAATCAAAGAGCATCTCAGTCCTGAAGCAATGATGAAATGCGTATCCTGTTTTCAAAGCCACATCTCACATACATATATTTCACCTGAAAATTACTGACATATCTCAGAGTTTTCCAAACCTCTCCTTTTCTCATCCACTCTCTCCTCCTTTCTCCTTTCTTTCTCCCACAAGCAAAAGAAATGCGGATAGATTAACAGTTGTATTCTCACCTGCTTCTTGGTTGATCTTTTCTTCAAGTGTCTCCTTTTTCTCCTTGGAGACAGCTGAACATTCAGTAAAGGAATATTGGTTTCCTGTTCCCCACACCATCTTCTCTCACCTGTGGCAATTTGTAGAGATGCCGCAGTGTCCTGATCTGGGCAGAAGATACTCATGTTGGTCCTGTAACTGCAGAAAGTGAATTGCTCTCCTATCTCCAGCTGTAATCAGCAAGGGGCTCACTCAATCCTGTGAGCCAAACAAAGGGAGTCCTCTGAGTACTCTTTTCAGTGTATGGGACAATAAAGAAATCAAATCCAAGAGACACATTGGGTAGAAGATGGAGATTCCTGTTGATCTCCTCAATGGCAAATACCAAGGCCAGAAGAAACTGGCAGTTCTTAAATTTATACCTCCAGAGATGACATAAAGTATATAAGAAGAAGACATATGCAACACATACCTGCGAGTTTATGGGGTAACTATCAGAATGAAATATCAGCATTTCTACAGACCCTTTATTTAATATCTTCCCTTGAACGGCTGAATTTAGAACTGTTACTTACATATTTTTTAAGTAATACCTTGTATGTTTACGACTCATTAAAAAGTACCAAAAGTGATCATTTTCATCTGTGTACGATTTGTCAATACACTAATATTTATACCCCCAAGTCACAAACTGGGCCCTTACAAATACCAAAGTTTCTGGAGCACAGATATTAGATTTTCAGTCTCTAAACCTCTGAAAGGTCAATATTTTGATAAAGTCTCTGCTTCCTAATCAATATCAGAAACACAGAATAGCACCAACTAAATTCACCTCATGTATTGCAACAGTTGTCTTTACAATATTAATTTTGTATCTTTATGACTTTGTGTAAATTCACTTGAAGCGTCATGTGTATTTTCCTCTTGCCATATGTGGATCCCTGGATGTCAGTGAACCTTGTTCCCTAGCACAGCTTTGCTTCTTACCTGCATCTGAATTCCGTGCTGGTTCAGAATGTATCACCTTTTTTTTTTTCCTTCTCAGGGCTGATTCTCTGGGTAAATTCTGAGATTTAAAGCTTACCTACCCTAAGGAGTTTGTTAATTGCTGGAGGAGAGAGATTTTCTTACATATTCTGGTGAATTCTGTTTTTGCATCATAGTTTTAATGACTACATGTTCATAAAGCTGGGGCTTCAGAGAATATTATGAAGAATATTTCTGTCTGAAAAGAAAATTTGACACACCTAAGAAGGCAAAAGAAATTTGAAAATTCCAGAACTGTGAATAGAAAGAGGCCTAAGAAAACATCAAACAGCATAATAGATTAGTAAACATTGGTCAATAATAACCCTCAATATTAATATTGACATTAACTACCATAAAAGTTGCAGATGAAAGATTGGATCAGTATAATAGGAACTGCCTTTGCACTGTGTTGCAAACACAGCACACTATCAAGGTTAGACACTACCTTAAGGCAAAAGGATGGAAAACTACATTCCAAGCATTTGGAACTATGAAACAATCTGACTTACTTATTTTATTATCTTACAGTATATCAGATCCCCTGGAACTGGAGTGACAGAGGATTGTTAGCTGCCATGTGGGTGCTGGCACTGAAAACTTTTTCTTCTGCAAGAGCAGCCAGTACTCTTTACTGCTGAGCCTCCTCTCAAACCATCAAATGATACTTAAACACATATAAAATGCAAAAAAAATTTTATTTGGTTAATGTAAAACGGGGATACAAAAATATATCCATGATAGCAAATAAAAAACATAACAACCAGGAGTGCTAACCTCCCTCATCAAGCATTAAGCACCCAATTCCTGAAGACACTACATACCTGAGTCACAGAGATTCTGATCTCTCTCTCTCCCTCTGTCTCTTTCTCACACACACAAATTATATATATATATATACATATATATATATACATAGATGTAGATATATATGTAAACATATATATATGTGTGATGGAAGCTGCTATGCGTGGTATTCCAAAAGAAGAATATGTATCAACCTGATACAGTGGTGAAAAGAATAATCTAAGTTAACGACTGACCTGGAAAACATACCCACTAGTTCAATAATTGTATGGATGTCATGGGAGTAACAACAAATTTCCAATGAGATTTAAGAACCGCTTCTCCAGATGCTTCCCCTAATGGTACTTTTATCCAGGCAAAGAAACTGACTAAGCAGCTCAGTGGCCATAGGTGTAAAGGTGGTGCTTGCTAAGAAGAAATGGTTTTACACCAACACCTAAGGATCTATCATGAAACCCCTGCATTATTTCTTGTCTCAGATCACACCAGTGAAGCACTTTTCTTATAGGAGATGTTGCTTAATACAGAGATCTACAAATGGTCTAAGTACAGTAAATAAGGGGTTGCAGATGTCTCAGTTATAAGTGGGACACCTCTGTCACGCCTATTCACCAAAGTCCTAGGAATCATTGTTGAAGAAACAGAATGTATGTAAGAAGCAGATGTGGTAGACATGTTCTAGAAAACCTTGTTTCTGGACACAGCTGAGCAATATCTCAAATGAACTCACAACACTTGTGACAGCTTGGCCTAGACAGATACAAGCCAAATCAAGACAACATGGCAAATGGAGTTGGATGTTGACACGGAAGGCCCTGCTCTCTACTTGAGGAACTACTGGCAGTTGATAGTTCCCACAACGGAGAGTCAGATTTCTTAAAGCTTGTGGTACTTAGGCAGTTCAGGTACCAGGAGATACACCCTCCCTCAAGAGAAACTGGGGGACATAGAAGATTGGGTAGATCATAAAATAATAGATAAAATGAAATGAGGGGATGTTCAAGTGGAGGTGGGTCTGAGAGATGATGGGGATGAGTGAAAATAACCTCAGAGTACATTGCATGAAGTTCTCAATGTGTCAGTATAGGTAATATTTGTGGTAAAATCTACAAAATTGATCGGTTTCATTAGTTGATACCGAAATGCGTTTCAGTTGACACAATGAACAATCGTCTCAAAGCCAGAATGGTGATTACTGATCACATATGGAAGAAATGCTAGTGGAATATGGAGAGGAAGTTTAAGTTTCATACACTGTGCAGAAGAGTGTAACTGAGTAAACACATTGTGTGTATTTCCAAATGCCCTTCAGTGTGAGTTTCTCCTCCAGAGCCTGGTTAACATCCCAGGACTCTCACTCTTAAATGAGACTGACTGTACCGTCCCAGTAGCCACTGTTTGCCAATCCGTCCTGATGTATGATTTTGGTTTCTTACCTACTTCCCATGTCTATGCTGGGATTTTGTCTGGTTTGAAATTATAAGGGAAAAGTGTGTGCATCTTCCTTGTAATATAAACTAAAAATTCTCTTGGAAGTACACTTCTGTGTTTATCCAAATGAAAGGATGCTACTGTATATCTGGGAACCTGAAGCTAGACAGGTCACAAGCCACACTGCAGAACCTAATAGCATTGTTCCGCCAAATAGAGTATTGAACTGAATCCTAAACAGTTACTGTTATACCCATGTATTAATGAATCTCTCAACCACTGTCAGATGATTATCTCAGAAAACCTGAACCGGTCAACATCAAAAAAATAAGAGGCTGCCTATTGTTTATCTCTGAATAGGACACCTATATCAAACTTCTGTCTCCCAAGACTGAAAGATCATTCTGGAAGAGGGGAAAAAGATTTTAAGAGTCAGAGCTAGTGGATTATCCCAAGGAAACAAATCTCCAGACAGATGGTCAGTTATTCATGTGAATTTACATCAGTGTTAACAGAATTCCCATATCCCACATAATCTCAAACAAGACGCAATCTCAGCATAGATATGGGCAGTGGGTAAGAATCCCAAATCCTATATCAGAAGGCATTGGCAATCGATGGATGCTGGGATGGGTAGAGTCCATGCCACTTAAGGGTGAAAGTTTCAACAGGTTAACCAGGCTCTAGTGTAGAAACTCTAACTGAAGGGCATTTGGAAATATCTGTTTTACGATATAAGCCTTAAGATATATACATATATGTGTATGTGTTTCAGTAAATTAAATTGACTAGATGGTAGTTGTGAAGGGTTCACATAAGGGAGGGTATCTAGGTATACACTACAAATACATTGTATAAAATTTGCAAAAGTTTAATAAATTTTTATACTGTTCCTATTTGTATATGCTCTTCATGTATATACAATAAAAACAAAAGAGTTAAAACAATCATTACACTGTAAAATATTTTAGAATAACCATAAAGTAAATATTTATGTTTTTCAATGTATAAAAATCTATAAGTATGAAAATTTATCAAGCAATGTATTTTTATGATACATACATATTTTCAAGCTACTAAACTACAGAAATGAAAACGAAATTGCTGTAAACCAACACTGATCTTTCAGTTCAACCATAATTTCAGCAAATATGAAGGAAAAGTCCATGCCTAGAAAACGTGTGTTACATTTGACTTTGCAGTGGTATCAGTCACCATGAACAAAACAAATTTACTGGGTAGTTCAGCCGGACAACCCAGGAGGTGAAGCCTTCTGTGCTGAGACTGACTGGCTGAGTTTGAGAACAGAGATAGAGCCACCGCAGCCGAAGGGTAGACAGACGGAGTCAACTCCGTGACATTTGCTCTGACTCCAATATAAAAACCAGGCCACATGTGCGGGCACATGTACGGACCCGAAAACACACACATACATCCAATAAAATACTTTAAGACATTAGCATGAGAAAAACACAGACAAATCACCTGTATCCTAAGACCTAATTTCCTCTAATCAAAATTATAAAGGTTTTTCTTATATTCCATATGTAAAAAGTCCTCATTTACATTGTAACTAATTATGATAACCTGTAAGTAAAATCCACTTAGAAAACTGTATTGAAATCTTTAATCAGGAAAACTACAGTGGCAATGCCTAAGCATGAAGACCAACGTGAATTAAATACATTGAAGTGAGACAGACAAACCACCTTTTCAGGATTTGTGCATACTTGCACACAGCTAAATACTTGTTTTAATTAAACATGATAGCACATAGTTTTGAGGTATATATGACTGCTGTACCCTATCCTGTAAGAAAAATCATTTTGAAAATGTGTCTGTGGCTGTAGGGATGGTTTAGAGGATAAAAGCACTGGAAGCCCTTACAAAGGCCCGGAGTTCGTTTCCCAGGCCCCATAAGGGGGCTAACAAGTGTCTGTAGCTCCAGTTCCACTGGGTCGAATGCCCTCTTCTTGCCTCCACTGGCATTGTACACACATGGAAAACTTAAATACATGCAGGAAAGAAACACTCATAATGTAAAAGTATGTTCATGAAAGCAAAAATGTAATTTATTAGAAATATGTGTAACTCTTTTATTGTAACTATATCATTTTCAGTAGTCACGAATGCGTTTGCTTGTATATACAACTTCATAGGAAATTAAAAGTCTGCTGTGAATACCCTCTCCTTAGTGGATAAGCAGGCCACTCAAAGCTCATGCAACTAAAAGCACTACAGACATACAAACGGCACTGCAGAATCTAGAGAGAAACACATACTGAGGCACAATGCGGTCTTAACTGGTGTGGTCAGAGAGAAGATGGAAAGAGGAGTAATTGGGGCCTAGAGAGATGGCTCACTGGTTAAGAACACTGGATTCTCTTGCAGAAGACCCAGGTTCAAATCCCAGAACCCACATGGTGGCCAACAACTGTTGGTCACTGAAGTTACAGGGAATCTGCCTCCCTCTTCTGTCCTCCATGGAAAATGCACTACACAGGTATACTTTCACAGATACAAAAAATACATTTATATACACTAAATAAAAATAAATTCAAAAGGAGAAGAAGAAGAATAGGGAACACTATGAATTATGAAGCAGAGAAGTCTCCATCCAGGTTCCAAGTCTCCTGTGTCAGCCAGATATTATGAGGGAGCACTGTCATTTTATCTGTGATAAAATTTGCTCCCTGAGGAAAGTCGACTGCATGAAGTACTTCATCTAGACATCAAACCTTAAATTTCACTGTCCCATATCTTCAATGCTCAATGGCTTCAGAGATGAATAATTTACCTCCTTCAATGACACTGATATCATCACTAGCACCTCACCAGGTTTTAGCTAAAGCACATTAATGTCACATTTACCACAGTGATGTATTATGTCTATGGTCCCTTATTAGGCTATGAGCCTGAGCTTTAAAAAGATATGCCATCTGCTCAGTCCCCTCTTTCCTTTGTAAATTTTCCTACAATTTTCTCTCAACGTGGCTTTCATTAACTTTTGAATGTGTTCACAGTCAAGCTCTGTTCCTCCATTTCAGATAATAGTGAATAGAATATACTGCTATAGAAATACCAGCATGTGCTGAAACACAAGTTATTTCCCATTAAAAAATGAGTATTTCCTCCATCTTGTATAAGAAATTTCAGTCAGACTAGTCTGAAAGAATCCCCTGATCTTGAAGACTGGAGACAGGAAAGAAATAGCATGAAGTGGATCACAGAGAATCTGTCAGTGTGAACACTGACATAGCAATGAGGAAAACATACTGGAAACATGTGGAGTAATTACTGAACATGGAAAAGGAAATTACTCCTTACATAAAATACTAGACAGGTGAAGGCGTTCTTACAGCAGACAAGTCCTCCATGTTTCTAACTCTGACATTCTTGTTAACAAATCAGCATACTTAGTAAAGACAAGATTGAGACTCCAGTATCATATCAGACATACAGCAGGCATTGCTTTCAGTGCCATCATCTCTCACAGGATTGTAAACTTTTGATTAAATAAGCCCTCTTCTAAAGATCTAAGATTGAAGATAAGCTGTATGACATTACAGACATGGCAAAATAAGATAAAGAGGATCCAATAATCAAATTTGTATACCAAAGAAATGAAAACAAAATTCTCATGTCCTATTCCGATTTGAAAGAGAAAATGTGGCAAGAAGAGGACATAATTAAAGAACAGACAGGAGAATAGTGAGAGAGATTATCGTAATGGAAAGCACAAGGAGTATCTATATATGCATTCATGCAATGCTAAGCTCATAAGAATTCTGAATTCTGAAAAGGAATTTGTGGCAAAGGCACTTAATGTGGGGAAAAGACTCATTTAGAAATTTTGTATTACATAATTTATTGATTGTGTAGAAGAAGCGAAGAGGGAAAAATCCTCCAATCATCACATTTCCTTAATGATGAAAAGTTTCTTTGATTGTGAAATAACACCTGTCATAGGCAGTCACAGGCAGTCACAAGTCTGAGAATCTGCAGGAGCCCAGGAATAACAAGCCAGTAAAACATGCTAGTATGGATGTGTCTTCCAAGACGTAAATCTGCTGGATGCAGAGCTCACACTGTCCAGTGAGTACAGTACACACTCAGCTCATGTGTTGGTGTACAGATGCTGTAGCAGCTTTCTTTATTACTGATGTCATGCTGATTATTCAAAATTCCTTCTGACCTCTACTTGCCGCTACTCTGGAAAAATTCTGCAACAATTTCTTACCGTAGGCTCTTCACCCGAGGCCCTGTATACAAGTGATAAACAGGGTAGAAAATGTGTTTTGGCATCATCTTCTCTAGCCACAGCAGCATGATTTCAATAGACTTCAGGGATGAACTCAGATCCTTGTGGATTTGACCACAGTGTAAACAGAAAACTTTTCATGTGAAAACCATTGAGGATGATGCAAACCTGTTACATCAAGAGAGAACATGCTATGGGAAATCTGAAAAGGCAAATCTGCCCTTGCCAGGCCTTCTGATCAAAGATCAGTGTGTCATCTAAGAAAACTGAAGATTATTGAAGAGAATCTTACTACCTTATGCCTGAAGGAATCTCAAAACTTTCCTGCTATGATACGTTTTTCTATCTATCTTAACTCTGTTATATCACTATTCTTCTTTATATTTATGTTTTAGGCTCATGTTATGATTAAATGTATGTCTTTGACGCCATCCAATATGCATCCAATTCTTTAATCTCATTTTCTACAAGTGAGTTAAAATATGTTTCATAATAACAAACACAGGCAAATAATAGGAAGAATGTGGAACATCCCTCAGTCATCATACTCACAGTTTAAGACTGAGGTAGCAAGGTTAAAATACAAATAAAAGAGTCCAATTGTCCTTTTTTTGTGTCTAGGCCCCTTCCAGCCACTGGAGAGCTCCTGGACTTGTCCAGTGAGTTACTCAGATCTAAACAATGCGGAATCAGCCTGCTTCAGATTGCCCCAATCCTGCATCTCCCCTGCATCCTGGTCAGACCCTCTGTCCCCCCTGCATGCTGGTCAGGCCCTCCATCCCCCCTGCATCTTGGTCAGACCCTCCATCCCCCCTGCATGCTTGTTAGGCCCTCCATCCCCCCTGCATGCTGGTCAGGCCCTCCATCTCCCCTGCATGCTGGTCAGGCCCTCCATCTCCCCTGCATGCTGGTCAGGCCCTCCATCCCCCCTGCATGCTGGTCAGGCCCTCCATCCTCCCTGCATGCTGGTCAGGCCCTCCGTCCCCCCTGCATGCTGGTCAGGCCCTCCATCTCCCCTGCATGCTGGTCAGGTCCTCCATCTCCCCTGCATGCTGGTCAGGCCCTCCATCCCCCCTGCATCCTGGTCAGACCCTCCGTCCCCCCTGCATGCTGGTCAGGCCCTCCATCCCCCCTGCATGCTGGTCAGGCCCTCCATCCCCCCTGCATGCTGGTCAGGTCCTCCATCTCCCCTGCATGCTGATCAGACTCACTTAATGTGTCACCATCATTCTACCTTGGGCCTACACTTTTCTGCACTTGCAGAGGTTTCCAACCTAGGCTGGAAGTTACTCAGATCCGCCCACTCAGTCTGCATTGCCCTGCTTTGTGTACAGCTCTACTGTTGCTGCTCCAGTGCTGACAGCTACCATAATTCACTAGTAAGAATCTTCCGATATGGTCACATATTTCTGTTTATGGAATAGGCCTGTTCATCCTGATGGAGAGCTTGTGACTAGCTTGGGTGGAACATTCACATTCATCTAACGAAAAATCAGAATATTAACTTTCATATTTCTAGCAGTTGCTATGCAAGCTGATAAAAGAGAAAATCAATCTATGGTCCAACTCCTGCTTTAAAGCCTAATAACCAGAACAATTATTGGCATGGCAAACCATAGTTGTACATTAGTGACTCTTGTATCTTGGAGGTAACCGACACCTACCCAATAGAACACAAAGCCCCCTCAATTGTAGGGAGCTGATGTGTGGCACTGTGAGAATAGTCAAATACTTTCTGCTATAGAGGTCATAGATTGTAGAGAAAACATTGCCTCTGTCATAGCCTGAGATGTGTATGCTAAATATGATTCTTTATACTTACAAAATAGAGTACTCATTATTCATCAATGAAGCTTATTTTTCCAAAAGATGGAAATCTATGATCCATGACGACTCACACACAGAGAATAAGTGTCTGTGAGATGCCCAGCCCTACATGACACATCTAAAATGGTACCTCTACACCCGAGTCTCAGGGAACGCAGAGAACTGGATAGGGGAATACTAAAGCGACTCTCAATTCTCACTAGTGAAGCATTCTCATGCAACAGAGGGCTATTAACACAGAAGGGCACGGTGCCTAAAGTGTAGATAATGAGAGAATGTAGAGTGCACGTGTATGATACCCAGGAATCCTACATTAAACCTCATCCACCAATGATTCAGGGACCATTAGCAAAAAAATGGTGGTAAGATGGTAAGAACCAGAGTTGGCCAGCAATGGTGACAGCACACGCAAGACTCAGGGAAACTCAATTACAGAAAAACCCAGCATAAAACTAGGGAAATGGGCAGCAGGCCCCAACCTCCGACAAAGAACAATGGACAGATGATTACTACAGAGTGAAGGAGGGTTGTTCTTCTTATGGGAGTGACTCTAGATATGCTATAGGGGATAAATTTGCCTCCACGGACTTCTGGATGCAAATGCTTGACATGATAAACCTGAACATATTAAAAAGAATTCTTGAAATCCTGTATGGAGGTGCAGATCAGAGAAATGAATCAAATATAATCAAGATCTTTTGTATGAAATGCACAAAATTCCAATAAAACAAACATTGGGAATAAAAACAGTGAGATCCTCAATCACAGACTAACAATTCATATCTAATCAGTAAGCAACTAATCTACATCAAAAATAAAAATAGAATCAAATATCAACCCTAGAAAAGGAGGCTAGAATGTTAAAACAGTCACAAAACCAACAAAAGAATTCCATATGTCCAAGTCACAATACAAACATATTCATATTTCAATATGAAAATTTTAGACAATATGTTCATAAACTCCGCTCTGGCTTTTTATGCAACCTGAACTTTGTTTATCTCTCCTCCTTCTGCCCTGTCTAAACTCTCTACTCCTCCCCGATTAAAGTATCATGTTTTCTCCAGTCATCCCTGTCTCCTGTTAACTCCGCTCTTGTGAGCTCCTTCTTCTTTGTAACTCTGTGGTTCCTTTCATGATCTTTCCTCCTTCCCAGTTGAATACCATTATTTTCCCCATTTCCAACTTAGTAACTACTATTTCCTACTGTCCCCCCCCAGTCTCTTTCTTTTCTTTTCCAGCTTAGTTTCTTTCAATTTTCATGGCTTCTGTTGTTACATCAGCATATGAATTCATGTATAAGGGATTGTTGCTAAGAACCAGAAATGAAGGATAATATATGTCACCTGATTTTCTGAGTCTTTGTTATTTCACTTAGGATAATAGTTTCTAGTTCCAACCATTTACCTGCAAATTTCTTGAGTTCACCTTAATTTTTTCTTACTATTGTATTTATTACTTTAATTTTATATGTATGAATGTACTTCATGACAGTGTGTAAGAGCACCCCTGTCCTGTAATGCCCACAATAATCAGAAGGTGTTGCATCCCCTATAACTGGAGTTATGGATGCCACAGTGTAGGTACTGGTAATCAATCTCAGGTCGTCTGCAAGAGCATCCAGTGCTCTTAACATCTATGCCACTGCTCCAGCTCTGGTGTCATCTTTCTACCACATCATTATTACATATTACATATTATTTGAGTACTGATTATATTATTTTTTAGAAGATGCATTAATTCTAAGAAATCTGAGTACTCAGTGTATGAAAGTAATAAGTACATGGTTTTAAATGTTCTCAAAATATATTATTATCTTGGATACAAGCTTATGTGAAAATTCAATGTCTAAAGTCTTGTTACAGAGAATCTTTCCTTCTAAAATTATTCCTACAATTATGCTGTATTTTCCCACGTAATAATTTTCCCCATTTAAAATTATGGTATTTGTGAAACATTTGTCATTTGGCCAAAGAATTATGTTTCATTTCTTTGTCAATTAAACATTATTTTTCCTTTTCTTATTTACTGTAACATTTTTATTTTGTATAAATATTTTTATAAATTATTTGAGAAGTTCCTATGAGGTATTTTTACAATATTTTCTCCTCTCCAACCTCATCCAGATCCACACCAATGTGCTTAATCACCCCACGTCCTATTCTTCCTCTTCATCTGTGCTTTTCCCTGTTGAGTCCAGCTTTTCTTTGCCACTATCAGGTTTATAGCTGGAAATTCTGTCTTCCCATTTTGTTGGGTGCCTCATCACTTGACTGATGTTATCTTTTGTTGTGCAACAGGTTTTTGTCATTTTCAATTTTTGGTCTTAATACCTGCACCATTGACGTCCTGTTCAGAATTTCATTTTCTGTATACTTATACATTCCAATGTATTCTATACTTTCCCTCAATCAAATCAAGGATATCAGGTTTCACACTGAGGTGCTTGATATTCATTATTCTACATGCAGCTCTCCAGTGTACATAGGTATGTGCACTAATATCTGTGTCCTTCCTTCTCTTTGAATTTTAATTCTCTATTTACATGCTACTGCTCTTTGTATTGCTAGACCCCTGTAGCATAACAGAAAATCAAGAATAAAATAACTCCAACAGTTTTTTTTTTTGATGGTTTAAGGTTCTTTTGGTGACCCTTTTTGTTTCCATATAAAATTTAAGATCACTTGCAAGTTCTGTGAAGAAATGTGCTGGAATACTGATGGGGAATTCACTGTATCTATAGATGACTTTTTGAAGGATGGCTATTTTCACTCTACCCTTCCAGAAGCATGTAAGGTTTTGGTTTTTCTTGTATTTCCTTAGAATTTTTTATTTGATGTCTTCAAATTTAAATTATAAAAGTGTTTCAGTTTCTTGATTAGGTTTATTCTAAGATAAATTTTGAAAATGTCATGAATATGAATGTTTTTCCTGATTTCTTTCTTGATATGGTATATTTGTTATTTGCATACAGGAAGGCAGGTGGTGTTTGTGTGCTGATTTGTTGGTTATTATGCTGTGTGTTTTTACCTGTTAGAGGAGTTTTATGTTATACATTTAAATTCTTTTATTTATTGAATCCTATCATCTGCCAGTAAAGATACTTTGACTTCTTCCTTTCTAATTTCTATCACACTGGACTATTTTTATTGTTCTTGCTAATTTTCAAACACTACATTGAACAGGAATGAGAAAATGGATATCCCTGTCTCATTCTTGATTTTACAGGGAATGCTTTCATTTTTCCCCCTTTAGTATGACGATAGTTATGAGATTGTTGGCTTTATTGTATTGAGTTTTGTCTCCTGTATTCCTAGACATTCCCAGATGTTTATCACAAAGGTGTGCTGCATTTTCTCAAAGGCTTTTTCCACATCTACTGAAATGATCATGTGGTTTCTGTACTTAAGTCTTTTCATGTTTGTATACATTTATTGATTTCTGTTGGTGAACACTCCTTGAAATTTGACTTGAAGCAAGATTGAAATTGGTGGCTAATATTCTTTTTAGTATATAATTAATTGAATATTTGTGTATATCATACAATACACTTTAATTATATTTAGATTTCCTCTACAAACATCTCCCCATACTGTTCCAACAAGAGTTTATGGATTCTGTCATAGATGCTAAGGCCCATTCATTCAAGTTTGTCTACTCATGTGTTCTGCAGTCTAAGATCCTTCAGAGGATTCCATTCATGATATTCAGCATCATGATGCCCAAATGGACTCTCTCATTCAGTAGTGATTCACTGGGAATAATTCTTCAGCTGAATTTATGGATTCCAGCTCATTTCTCCAGCTCTATGTTAGGTTTTTGAGTTATTAAGTTTTCATGGTGCTTGGGCATGTTCTCTTCATTGCTATAAGTTCATATAAGCAAGATCTCAGAAGCCTAAAAGACTGTTTGCTTATGGACATGCACCTCTGTAAAAACCTCTGTCTATTGCAAAAGAAGCTTCTTTGATGAGTGGTGATAGGTATACTCATCTGTAAATATAAGGATCCATACTTAACAAACATTAAGAAATTGCAGCTTTCTAGTGATTTGACAAATGTATTTTTTCTCTAGGATCTGTGACCTCTCTAGAGATGTGTACTTGGGCATGTTTACAATACTAATATGAATTTCCTCCCTTCGACCCAACATTAAGTCTAACTAGATAACTGTTGATTACTCAAAGCAGAAAATGTTACTAATACATCAAGGTATTTTTCTGTACTGGTGATTGATACAATTATTTTGCTATGAAGCTGGGGTTAGACCATTCATTAACATTCTACTTACATAAAACTGCAACAGCTAGTCTTCATGAGCTGGCTTCCAGGGAAATTCCAGCTCAATTACTTCAAATCTTGGGTCCAAAATATGTCTTATCTTCAGCAGTAAGGTGTTACATTTAAGTTTTGAGAGTTAAGCAATGGGTGCGGTAATAACCTATGTAACTTTTGAAGTATTTTAGAGTACCCTGACAATAACTCAAAGAGGGGTTTCTCTTTTCTGGCACTCTGTTTCTTATTATACAATGCCAGTCCTACTGAAGAGTTCCACAAAGAGAATCCCATAAAGATAAATCAGAAGACACAGTTTAAAAGAACAGTTATAAACATGACCAAATAATTCAGTGTATTTAAAGAACACACAAACCAAAATAATCAAAGTACTAAAAGAAGGTAAGGATAAACTTCTGACCAAATTCACGAAGGCAATACAAATATAAAATAAGATTTAGGCAGAATCGAAGAAGGAAATAAAAAACTCAAAAACCATTTTGAAATAACAGGAGAAAGCCTCACCAATAGAATGAATGACATGGAAAACAGAATATCAAGACTGAATGACAAAGCTGAAGAATCGGAGCACTCAAGCAAGGATTATGAACAGGTCACACATAATGGAAGAACCATCACAGTTATGTTGACTTTTCAGTGTAAACTATGAAAGACAGAAGAGCCTGTACTAAAGTATTCGCAGTTCTAAATGACCATAGATGGCAACTTAGAACACTTTACTGAACAAACATATCAATACTAATACTAATCAATAGTTGAAGGGGAAAAAAATCTTCCAGGAAATAAATAGGCTGACAGGATTCATGTCCAGAAAATCAGGCCTTCAGAGAATAATTGAAATAACACAAAGAGTTGAGGAAAAGAACGACCATAGCCAAAAGGAAACAGAATGAAACTGAATGAAGGCGTAACTGGGGAGCACAAAGAGTGAACCAGAATGAAACTGAATGAAGGTGTAACTGGGGAGCACAAAGAATGAGACAGAAATTAAAATGATGAGAATCGAAAAATATCTGTCAGTGATGACTTGAACTATCAATGGCCTGAACTCCCCAGTCAAAAGACAAAGGCTAGCTGAGTGGGTCAAGAATTAAAATCCATGTTTTTGTTGTCTGCAAGCAATCCATCTAACTTTCACAAACACCCACTACCTTAAGGCTAAAGGATGGAAAAATGTATTCCCACAAATGGCACTAAGAAACAAGCAGGAGTTGACTTTCTAATATTGGACAAAATACAGTTCAAACTATTCAGTGGAGAAATATTGTCACTTCATTCTGATAACAGACATAATTAACCAAGACGATGTTACAATCATGAACATATATGCACAAGACTCTGGTGCACTCAACTTCATAAAAAAGAGTTTTACAGGATTTGAAGATTAATCCCAATTCACTAAAAGTAGAAGACATTAATACCCCACTATGCCCACTAGACACTTAAATCAGACAGAGAATAAACAGAGAGACACGTGAATTAAACAGTACTGTACCTCAAATAGACCTAAAGGATATCTACCGAATATTCCAACCAAGCACGAAAGAATACACATACTCTTCAGTACCCCATAGAACTTTATGCAAAATAGACCACATACTGGGGCACAGAACAAACCTCAATGTATACAAAAAAGGTTGAAATAAATTCCATGCATTCTATCATACCACAATGTAATAAAGTTTAAAATCAACGTGGGAAGAAGCCTTTGTTACTTTATGAACTCAATGCATCTAAACAACACACTGATGAATGATGAATTGATCAAAGTGAAATTAAGAAAGATATAAAATATTACTGAAGTTAAATAAAAGGGACAATACAACTCCCCAAAATGCCTTGGGACAGTCTAAAAGTAGTGCAAAGACGGAAGTTTACATCTCAAAATGCCTGCATTTACAAATCAGAGAGAGCACAAATGTATGACTTAACAATGCCAAGAATCTTGAAAGGCAAAAACAAATGAAACCAACGCCCAAAAGAGAGGAAATAAAATAACAAAAATCAAAAGAGCAATTAATGAAATAGGAAGAAAGAAAATAATACAATCAATGAATCAAAAGTTGTTTCTTTGAAAGGATAAACAAGATAATGCTTAGCCCATTAACCAAAAGAAAGAAAGAACAACCCCAAATCAACAAAATCAGAGATGAAAGAGGAAACATCACAACAGAAAACGAACAGATCAAGAACAGTATAAGAGAATAATTGAAAAGCCTATAAGCTATTAAATTGTAAAACCTTACAGAAGTGTAAATAATAGAAATCACCAAAGTGAAACCAATATTTGATCAACAGCTTAAACTTACGCATAACATGTAAGGGAATTAAAACTGTAATACAAACCTTACCACCAAAAAAAGAAACCAGAACCAAATGGATTCACAGCAGAATTATACATACATACAAACAAGACCTAACTCCAGTACTACTGCTTAAACTACTCAAAAGGTAGAAACAGAGGGAAAACTCCCAAATTCCTTCCATGAAGCCAGTATCACTCTCATAGCAATACCAGGTAAACAAATAAACAAACAAACAAAAAACTATAGACCCATATCTTTAATGAACATAGATACAAAAATGCTCAACAAATTACCTGCAAACTGCATACAGACACACATCAAAAAGATCATCCACCATGATCCAGGTGACTTTATTCCAGAGATGCATGTGTGATTCAATATATGTAAGTCAATAAATGTCATAAAGTATATAAATGGACTCAAAGACAAAAATCACATCATTGTCTCAATATATGCTGAAAATACCATTGACACAGTTCAACATGCATTTATGTTAAAAGTCCTAGAATGTCTTAGAGTGGATGATACATAACTCAATATAATTAAAGCTACATACAAAAAAACCTACAGCCAATAACATTCTAATTGCTGAAAAACTGGAAACACTGCCATTAAAATCAAGAACCATGAAAGTTTTTCCACTATCTCCACTCCTTTTTAATATAGTGCTTAAAACTCTCACTAGAACAGGACAGTGGTAGGAAGTTAATGAAGTACTCATTGGAAAAGAAGGGGTAAAATATTGCTTTCCTCAGATGACATATTACCCTTAAGAGATGCCAAGATTTCCTCCAAAAAATCTTATAAAAATTATTAACACTTTTTTCATAGAAAACAATTGGAGAAAGAGTGCAAGGAGTCTTTCTCACTCACAGTAGCCTCGAACAATATCTCAGAATAAATCTGACCAAAGACATTAAAGATCTCAATAATGAAAATTTTAGATCTTTAAAGAACGAGATTGATGAGTACAGAAGATGGAAGGAACTCCTGTGTTCATAGATAGGAAGAGTTAATATTATGAAAATGACCAACCTACCAAAAGCAATATATAGTTTCATTCTAATCCCAATCAAAATATCCATGACATTTTTCAGAGAATTATTAAAAAATCCTAAAATTGATATGGAAGCACAAAAGATCCTTCCTATTCAAAGCAACCTTAAGCACAAAGATCAATCCAGGAGGATTTACTCTATGAAATTTCAAACTATATTACAGAGATACAGTCTTAGAAACAGCACTGTAATGGCACAGAAATGAACCCATTTATCAGTGGAATATAATTTAAGACCCAAACGAGTAAATGCAATTGCATCCATGTGATATCAGACAAAGGGGCCAAGAAAACTTACTGGAAGAACCATAGCATCTTCAGCAACTGGTGCTGGCAAAACTAGACCTCTACCTGTAGGAGAATGAAACTACACCCTAACTTTCTCCTTCCACCAACATCAACTGCAAATGAATTAAATACCTCAATATGAAACCTGAATCTCTGGAACTGTTAGAAGAAAACATTGGCAGTAACCTACAAGATATAGGTGTAGGAAAGGACTTTCTAAATCAGACAAACATTTCTCAGCAATTAAGTGTCAGATTCAAGGTTCGAGAGACGCAGCAGACAGAAGGGACCAGACTCCGCTGGCAGCTAACAGGGCCCGGCTTTATTGACAGAAGACCAGATGGGACTAGCTCCTCCACACCCACAAGTGGAGAAACGCTAGCCCCCCTTGGGGGTTAGCCTCCCTGAAGAGATGGGGGAGGCTAGCCCTCTCACCCCCAATCTTGGGGCTGGGGCTCTGGGGGACCGGGAAGAGAGCTCAGCGCAAGTCTGAGTCTCAAAGCCCAGTGCAGCGCCAGCAGCAGCACCAGCACCAGCAGCAGCAGCACGTTGTCCAAGTCCTCAAAGCCTTTAAAAAACCTTTAGCCACCTCCTGGCTTTTAGGGGAGGGGGGTTGCCATGACATCTGATTGATGTTTAAGGCAAGCTTCTGGCCAGGAAGTAGTCCTTTTTCAGAGCTGTTCGTGAATTCCTTGAGTCCTGAATCTTATCTGCCAAGGAAGCCCAGTGTCCTTTGGAATTTGGGGTCTGGAGTTTTTATCTAAGGTATTTGCAAGGTTTAGATCTCTGAGAGGTTGTAAAAGGTCTGTCTTTCTTCATTCCTCTTTTGCAAACTCTGGCTCCAGATTTCTTCCTGAGTCTGAAACTGTTGGGGGTTTCATTCACACCTTACATTAAGGCCAATAATGAACAAATGGGACCTCATTAAATTAGAAAGATTCTGTACAGCAAAAGAAACAATCAAGGAATTGAAGACCAAACCCACACAATGAGCAGCACATACGACAGAGTTTTAACATCCAGAACATTCAATGAACACAAAAAATAATCAAGAAAACAAGTGACCAAACTGAAAACCTGGCTAAGGATCTGAGAAGAGAATTCTGAAAAGAACAAATAAAAATGCCTAAAAACATCTTAAAAGGTGTTCAACATAATTAATAATTGGAGAAATGCTATTTAAACTCACGTTATGATTTCATCTTACCCCAGTCAGGCTGACTAAGACTAATAGAATAAACGCAGTGAACAGGAAACTGGACACTGTTGCACAGGAACAGATTCAATGGTCCAGAGGATTTAGGAAGAGTGAATAGCACAGGCATCCACATGAAGATCATGACTGTTGTAAATCTCAGTCTAAGATCTGAAATTGTTAAATAGCATGTGGAATTTGCAGGAAGGACAACTGATTCACCCAATTAATGTTGAAGCTTAACCAGAGAATTAGAAATATACTTCCAAATTCCACTGTTTTACCGAATTTCTTTACTTGTTTTCCCAGTCCCTCTTTTGTATGTCAGACAAGGAAATGCAGACGCCCCACAAACAGTCTTTTTGAACTTTGATTGTATTAAGATCACCTGACTCATAAATTCATGCTGCCATTTAAATATCCATAGTCACCTTAGAAAGAGAGTGGAAGACACAGGATTTCAGTTCCCCTCATTTCACAGCTCCTCACCTGTGCAATTCTGAAGAGAGGAAAGTGTGTTGCCATTTTGGCAGATGTTTCCCATGATGGTCTTGTATGTTTCTTACATGATTCTTTTAGCATTTGTAACTGGTAATATGAAATTTTAAGTGAATTCCAGATTCTTGAGAAATGATGTAATTTCACACATGTCACCTTGCATGATAAACTTCAAAGATAATTTAAGTAAAAGCTTAGAGCTCCTGTTGATCTCCATCAAGGCAAAAATAATTATCATAATAAACAGGAAATTTGATTAGCAAATTGAAAAGAAGATACAGAGATTATAGTATGAGAGGCCATAATGATAATCCTCCAAAAAATACAAAGACGTTTATGCAAATTATTGTATTTTCCTTGTAAAGTCTGATGTTGATATCACTCCCTCCTATGGTAAGAATGCAGTACATGAGACTTTTGGGAGTAAATATGTATTTAAATATGTATTTTAAGTATGCAGAGTGTTGTATTTTTCATTAATGAGATTTTTGTCATTGTGAACATGTACTATGTTTGTTTGTTTGTTTTTAAATGGGAGAGTTAGGATTACATGAAAATGCTTTATGCTATTCATGAGCTAGAGTACATTCTCTTAGTAGAAAGCGGATCTCCTCATTTCTTTCCCTTTGAATGTTCTTTCTTAAGAATTATGAAGAACAAATGGTCCATGAGATATCAGATTTGTAGTAGCTTATATATAGCCAACTATACTGACTATGGCTATGGCCTAAGTAATGAAGAACTCACCAAAGCCTTGCATCCATGCAGAAGCTGTCTCTCATATGTCTTTCATGTCATAATTAAAAACAAACAAGACATTTTTTCTTCTATTTTGTTTTCAAACAATTCTTAATTTTGAATTGTTTTCCCTTTTAGGATTCTATGTGATGCTATTAAATCTTGAATAATGTACCCTAAGAATTACAACTTGTGACCTTTTGAATATTACTCCATTATAAATGAGCCATTTTATTGTGAAGCATTCATATAATGTTTTCCTCTGTGTGGTATATGTGTCTGTGTCAATGTGCATTGTTCACTTGTGCATGTAATTGCATGAACTCATACATTAATGACTTCATGCATGTCACTGACAGAATTTGATTGGGGAGGGTTTCAATGCTATTTACTTTTTTTTTTTGCAAAAGAGTCAGTGAACCTAAAACACATAGATTTTGCTATGTGCAGGACCAAAGAGTGTCTCGGATCTACATGTTTCGAGCACCCACCTTCCGGAGCCTGCCAGCAGAACTGAACAGTACCTGAAGAGGGGAGTGAGGATTAAGGAGAGACAAAGGATAGACTCCGGAGGGCTGTCATTGAATACTAAGGCCCCGACTTTCTTTTGCTCAGCATACTTATAGCACTATCCAGAGCATAGGAATTTAGGCAGGAAGTCAAATTAGGGACAATGCTGATATTTGCACAAAACAAGTGCTATCTTGTAAAACCTACGTCCTCTCCCAAAGGTCATGGAACGTTCAAACCTTATCCTTGTGCTAAAAGCATATCTCCTCTTA
Source organism: Eospalax fontanierii (assembly GCA_035773235.1). Taxonomy (NCBI): domain Eukaryota; kingdom Metazoa; phylum Chordata; class Mammalia; order Rodentia; family Spalacidae; genus Eospalax; species Eospalax fontanierii. The sequence continues at coordinate 79,025,886 of CM069535.1, read as the reverse complement.
TAGTTTGGGCATAAACAACAAAATGGCTCCCAGCAGGAAAGAGAGCTCACAAATAACAAAATGGCTCCTTGACACCACCCAAGGACTGTAGACACACAACATTTGCCCTGGCTTTTAAGTGGGAGACAAAGATGTAAACCCAGGTTTCATGCTTGTGCAGCAGAACTATTATCAATTAAATTATCTTCCTTGTGCAATTGAACTCATCCTAATTTCGGTCATCGTTTGACCCATAATTGTTTGTGATGTCTCGTATCACTGCATCACTCTCTGAAATACACTGACTCTGAGCCTCCAACAGATTTGTCTCACACAAATTTTAAGATATTCACAGGATTGAAATGTGTATATAGAATTTGACAATAATTATTACAATAGCTTATGATATGTGATTGTATGTTAATATGAATGTACTTTTTAATATAAACTTTCCATTTACTTTCTATTTTGCTGCACATTTACATTCCTACTGAAATTTCTATTTTATTAGGTAAATCAGACAAATTTTATTGGACTTAAATACTATCTTTAAGGACATTTTAACATTCACCCTCTCCTATGAATAGCATTATTTTTATTGCAGAATTTTCTTCCTTCAATATTAAAGTCTCTCCAGCTTTTCATAAGTATGTGAACTTTCTTGTTTTAGTGTTTTGTGAGATTCTGCAATAGATATTTGTTGTGTTCATGATTGCATTTTAATTTTAGCAAACATTTATTCTTTATTGCACTTTTGTGAAATTTTAGCATCTGAAATTTATGTTGCATTCTAAAGAAGTCATTTGAAGTTTATTTCAGTTTTCACGATAGCATTCAATCTGGTTCGAAAAGTCCTTTTCTGTACCTGTAAGTTCCAGCATGTCCCCTACTGTTTCTCTGATTGATGCAGACTTTCAACTTTTGTGGTGCGGTCCTTGGGTCTTTGAGTGACTCACAGTTGTGTTTTGTGTGTGGTTAGGAAACAGACAGACATTTCATTCTTCTCCTTGCAGCTATCCAGGGTTGACATCAGCCTTTGATGAGCGAGATGTGTTTTCTTCAGTGTCAAAAACCAGGTGACTGTTGATGATTTAAATCTGGGTGCTCGGTACTATTGCACTGATCAGTGTGTCTGCTTTCATGGCAGTACTATGCTGTTTTTATGTATACAGCTTAATATGTAACAAAATTCTTCTGAATAACTGTGGGAAAGACCAGACAGATTTATTATAGAATTCAACCAAAAGTGCAAAGAAGAGGATCTACTTTCAATATTCCTCAAACTCTTCCCTAAAATAGAAAAGGAAGGACCATACCCTTTCTATGGAGCAGCATTACTTTGAGGCCAGACACAGACAAACCTCAACAATAAAGAAAAGTATAGAGTAGTCTCTTTTATGGACATCGATGAAAAATCCCCAATAAAATAGAAAATGAAAGAATACATCAAAAAAGCTTATTAACCGGGATAAAGATGTCTTCATCAATAAAATGCTGGGATGTTTTTATACATTTAAGTCAATATATGGAACACATCACATAAACAGTTCAAGATCAGAAGCCACATGATCATTTCATGAACACAGAAAAGGCATTTGGCAAAATCAAACATCCACTTATGAAAACATCCAGGGAGGGAGTAAAGGTCACATAGGTAAAAATGAACATTTTTAGAAAGAGCCATATGGAAACCCACCATTAAAGGAACTTCTTTAAAAAATAAAATATCCTTTTATTTTATGTATATGTGTGCATTACTAGCAGGTATGTTAGTGCATCCATGTTGTGCAAGGCCTGCAGACGTCAGAAGGGGTTCTGGATTCCTTGGAACTGGAGCTACTGGACTATTGTTAGCTGTTATATGGGTACTGGGAACTGAATGTGAAAGAACAGTTAGTGCTTTTAACAAAGAGAAGACTCTTAGCCTTTTCTCTATCCCCAAGATCTATTGCTTAAAGTATATATGTGTATATCATAATAAGAGATTAAAAAGTATTATCCTACAACAAGGTGACATTTTCCTTTCTAGAAGTTATAGCTAATAAAAAAGTTTTTAAAACCTCAGTGCTAAGAATGGACTCTCCCTCTAGAAGACTTTGACCAGGAGTCCCATCGACACTCAAACAATACTGGTTCTTGTTTCTCCTCTTGTTTACTATTCATAATGTGGTAAGAACTCCTAACTGAAGACAGTACTTACATGAGCTGTAGACAAGAAAAAAGAAATCATCAGATTTTCAACTGAACTGGCCACCGTTCATAGTATTTGAAGGTGCTGTGCATGTTACTGAAAGGAAAATAATCATTAAACTTCCCCAGCTGTGAATATTGTGAACTACAACTAAAGCTGGCATGGCAAGATATGCCGACTGGTGCAGTAGTGATCTGAATATTATGACAGTAACCCACATGGTGACTAACATTGGTCAATAATTTCATTTCCAGGGAAGCTGACACCTAATTCTGACTTTTGTGCACATTCCTTCATTCAGGTAATGCCTGTATAAACATAAAATTGCAATAATGAAACAATTTTTAATAAAAATTATAAGAGCTGTGAATGACAAGGAAACTGAGTTTTCCATCTATGTGGAAAACTCATACATAATCATAGGAATTGTGATAGCATACATCACTCCCATGAAAGTTCAAAAGATGAAATCCCTGCATAGAAATGGAGATCTGGTTAAGAAACCCCAGTTCAATCAAAGGAAATGTTGGTGACTGACAGCTGTTGGAATTGGGCAGAGTCTCTTTCAAGGATGGGACTCTGATAGGTCTACCAGGCTCCAGTGAATGGATCCACACAGAAAAACATGTGGTATGGGTACACACAAATTAGACTCTATAGGTGAGATAAATACATATATATGTGTATATTAAATTGGGAGGGGAAAAAGAAGAGGTGCAGATATGTGAACATATATAAATACCAACAAATGATATACTATGAAACCACAAAGAGTTAATTTAAAACATCATGAAGAATCTAGGCATATGGGGGACAGGCCCCTGAATAATAAAAAGAATACATAACAAAGCCCACAATCATACTAAGTGGAGAAAAACTGAAACATTCCCATTAAAATCAGGAACACAATACTGATGTTCACCCCATATATTTATGTTAAATATCAAACAAGATTTAACCAGAGCAATGACAACTGAGGAAGACAAAGTTGGTGCAAATTACAAAGAAAAAACCTTATTTGCAGATGATACGTTTTTAAGAGAGAGGACCCTAAAGGCTCTACCAGAAAATCCCTTCAGCTGATAAATGCATTAATCAAAGTAGTTGTATATAAAAGTAACATAAAATCAGTAGCCCTTCTATATACCAACAACAAACATAAAGAAGAAGAACTTGAGGAAAGAACCCTACTCCTAATAGATTCAAATACCATAAAGTATCTTTGAATAAATTGAATGAACTAAGGAAAGGACTTGTATAATAAAAACTTTGAGGCACTGAAGAAATAAATAGAATATACCAGGAGATGGAAAACCTCCAATGTTCGTGGATATGTAGGGTTAATATGAAAATGGCCACCTACCCAAAGGAATCTGCAAATTCAATGCAATACCCATTAAGATTTCAACACAATTATTTACAGAAATTTTAAAAATCCAAAATTTCATATCTAAACTCCCAAATTTGTGTCCTCTTTTTGCATTCTTAAAAGCCACCAAGGTCAATTATTGTTCCCTAAAAGTATGTATGGGTCTGTCACCTGGAACATAGGCAATTCTGAGGGGCTTGCGGGTGAGGAGAGGTCACTAGTTGCTTCAGTGGAATAAATAAAGAATTGAAAGGATGTAAATTGTTTGATAGTAGGAACTGGGATGTGAGGAGGAGCTGGGGAGAGAAATGAGAAAGCAGATGAGAGAGACAGACAGAGAGAGAGAGAGAGAGAGAGAGAGAGAGAGGGAGAGAGAGAGAGAAATTGCTTGAAGCTGTGACTCTGAGCTTTCCACCTTCACAGGAGGACACTGATCTACCAACCACCGAAACCATGTCCATGACAGGTGATTGAATGCCACAGCTCAGACAACCCACTCCATGCCTGGATGTTTCTCTGATGTCCTCGCTCCACTGTTATCAAACAGACATTTCCCCCAAAATAGCTTCTTTGTTCTGCTCAAATAAAGAAGTCCAGAAAAAAGGCCCCGGGATATCTTAGCTTAGACATCACAGCAGTGTGTGAGCCTTCTTCATTTTCTAGAAATACATAATTCAGCACCACCCCTTCCCACCTTTGCACAGCTAGCTATGCAGCAGAGAAAGGTGCTGCCACCTCTCTGAATAAGTCCTATTCCTTGTGCTGAAACTCTGGCTTAGGGATTTTATCTAAGTTTACACTTTCTCTGTCCTTCTAAATCTAACAGAAGGTCTAGCTCCCCTGCCTTGCACAGAGGGGAGGTGCGGCGAAGGGTGTTTGTGGAGGAAAGCAGTGCTCTATGGTGATTGGAGTAAAGTATCTAAAGAGCAAAAATAGGGGGCAGAGATTCCCAAAACGCAGAAGTGCTAGGGCAGGAGCAAGTGGGTGGAGGTCAGAACTGAGGACAGGTGTGAGAATAAATTAACACTTACTAGGAAGAACAAAAATACACGCTCTGTGACCTTCTGGCGGCTCCACTCGGGAAGCTCCGCGTTCAACCATTGATAGACTCCAGGGTTTCTTTACTTCACTGAGTCCCTCACCTTTCCCTCACTGCTGCTGCCTGGGATTCCCTCCCTTGGGTCTGTGTCCTTCACCTGTCCAGCAGTCTTTTTAAATTTTGACTATTTGCAACAATTTTCCTTTCCAGTGGAGGCTGGGAGATTTGCAACACTTCTTCATGCCTTGGTGGATCTTAATAAAAATAAGTGTTGCAAAAAGTCCCTGGAAGAGAATAGGAAGTGCCTTGTGGGCACTTAGTTCTTTGTCACACCCTTAGTGAAAATTGACGCTCCCTCTCACAGCAGCTGCCAATGGCCAATAGCGCCTCAGCTGGAGGTGGGACTTTTGTCCACCTATGCACTCCAGGTTAAATTTGTTAGACTTGAGCTTCACATGTATTGTGCGTGCTGTCACAGCCACTGAGAATTTTCCAGACAGCTGCAAAGTTAATCCTCTGAACTCAGAGCCATGGTGACACCATGCTCAAGATACAAGTAAGATTAAGTCAGACAAATTCCCAGCATAGAAGTAGGGAAATAGAAAGAAAGCCACAACCTTAGCTGAGGAAATGTTGGCCGCATCTCTCTGCTGGGGGAGGGAGAGCGGTTGTTTTTAGGGGTAGACAAGGATAGAGCATGTGCAGTCAGTTGGCAAAGGAGGTGGACTGTATTCCTGCCCATCACATTGTGCAATGCATATGCATTCAAGATGTAACCAACCTGTGTTCATAGGTTAGGTCAGGAATTTGGACAACATCAGGAAACACAATTAACTTGCTCCTACTCTGACTGTGGACTGCTGTCCAGTTTGACAGGTGAGGGGACTAAGAAAAACTGGAAATGCTTGTCGAGAAGCCCAGGGTTGCCTGACTTCAGAATCAATGTAAGTACCTGTTAGGGCTTCTGGGAAGCACAAAGCCCTGTGTTCCATTAATGTTATCTGCATTCCATGCCACTTATATTAGTCGACCATTTCCTGTAATACCAGAAGTGTTCTTTTCTTTCCAGGATGTCTTGAAAGGGTTTTTCTATCATGAGCTGAGTTGTTCCTGGGGGCTGCAGTCTGCAAGTATACATGCTAATGTTATAACACAAGGCAATAGACTTCATGCCCAAACCATGCAAGTATAAATAAGTAAACCATGAAACTTTATTAATCTTATTTTCTAAATGTATCAGTCTAACAATAAAAATCAAAACAAAAACCAAAAAACACTGAAAGTGTTCTTTTCTAGATATGGGAAACAGTTCAACTATAGAGCTGATCCTGGTGGAAATCAACAGGTGATTTTAAAACTTCCTCTTTATACGTCAACCTCAAGTAGCCAGGAAACAGATCATGAACCTCTTAATAGAAGGTACATGACAGAAGACAGAAAGACCTGCCTAGTAGAGGGAATATCTTCAGCCACATCTGGAGTTAACTGTGAATTGTCTGCTGCTGGTAGATCCTGCTCTATACTTTCAACAAACTGGAGATGTGTTGACTCAGAAGTTGACACATGTAGTTCTATGATCTCAGGTACCCAGCATCTACTTAGAGTGTCTGATCTCCTTGAGATGCTACTGAAGAGGATGGTCTGGGATCTAGAGTCTCTGGCATCTCCAGTACAAAGTGTGCTTGGAGCTCAGTAGCTACTTCCCAGGATATCCCTGAATCTGACAGAATGAGTTGTGCTGTCACTGGGGTAAATTGTAATAATGAAAAACAGGAAATTTGAGGATGAGATGAGCTTTCTCAAGACAAGTGTCTTTTCTGAGACTTTTCAAATGCACACAAGACCTGGTTCGGCCAGAGAATCTCCAGTCCCTGTTCTCACAACAAGATATTTTAGCTGACCCGAATCCAGCTCTTGTTCTTTCTTAAATTCCAGTTACTGGTACCTCCCTGGTGTGACCCAGCATTGAACCCTCTTCCGGACCCTGTATGTTACCTGACCCATGCCTCTTGTCTTTGGGTGTGGCCTCCTTGGATTCATGATACACCACAAAGGAATTTTTGGACATGATGGCCTTGTACACACTCTGCAACCTGATATTAATATTCTACTTATTTAAAATATTGATTTTATTCTTAATTCAGTATATGTGTGTCTGTGCATTTGAGTGTTCGTGTCTTCAGAGGACAGAAGAGGGTATCAGATACCACGGAGTTAAACTTACAGGCAGGTGGCAGCCATGATACTCTGATCTTCTAGAAGAGCAGTATGTGCTCTTAACAGCTGAGTCAACTCTCTAGTCCCTGAACATTTCTTCTTAGAAGATAGAGAAAACAGGTGTCTGGTTGATCCCTTTTCACAAATATATGCTAGCCATTTTATTTATATTTTTGAAAAATAATATTTCATTTCTCTTTATGTCTCTCTCTTTCTCTTCCTCTTCCTCTCTCTCTCTCTCTCTCTCTCTCTCTCTCTCTCTCTTCCTCTTCCTCTGTGTGTGTGTGTGTCCCTCTCCAGGCAGAGAGGCTAGAAGAGAATATCAGGTGTCTTACTCTATCACTCTCCACATTGTACAAAGGAGACAAAGTCACTGAGCCTGAAGTCAGTCAGGCCCAATCAATCCCCTGTCTCTTATTCATGCAGCTAAAGCTGGCACAGTTGGGCCTTGGATTTTCGATGTGTGTAAAGATGCAAACTTTACAGCAAGAACTCTTCTCCAGTGAGACATGCATCAAGCTCTCACTTCTCTATTTTTCTAATATTTGCACTTATGGAGGAATTCTGCTGGAGACAATGAAAATTTTACACTTATAAGCAATGAAATTTAAATTCTTACATAATTACCTGTAATATGAGTCAATCTAAAGAAAAAATGGTGGAAATAGCATATTGAAACAACACCAGGAAAACCAGGATAGAAATCTGATGACATGGGCTTTATGATAAACTTGTGAGCACAGGCTAGGAGATGGTGACAGCCTTCCTCCACATCCTGCTTCTATTTCAGTCTACTTTCTGAAGAAACCATTGCGGCACAGCAAAGCCCTGTCAGGAATCCCACTCTACCTGGAGGGCAGCCAGGACCCTAGAGGGAAGAAGAGGGAAGATTATTCATTGTAATCAGTGAAGGACAAAGACTTCACTATCTTAAACCAACTTCTGAGCCAGGTTTGGTGGTACAGGAGGTTGATTCCATCATTAGGAGGAAAAGTCACGCAGATCTCTGTGGGTTCCAGGCCAGCAGGCCTTAGATAGTGAGACCCTGTCTCAAACTAATGACACCAATGAATAATAAAATCAGTTTTGTAGTGTGGAGGACATGCAGTGTTTGGGAGCAGGGCTGACAAGAGGCAAGCTGGAACATGGCTGTAATCTCAAGCACCTCAAGGCTGGAGGCTCCAGACCAGTGTTAGCTGCATAGTGAGATTCTGTCTCAATAACAAGAAAAAACAAATGTGTGAGGAAATATAGATGGTGAAATTTATCCTAGAATTAACCTTGACTCTGCAATTACAGAGTGTCAACACTCTGAGGAATGAGAAAATTACTCTCAAGAGGAAGAAAGGCTATTAGGTCATATGGGGTTGCAGAGCAGTAAAAGACTGAGTATCAGTGAGAACGATTTTACAGATGGAGTAAACTTTCCTGGGTTTGTAGTCACAGGACCGTGGGTACTGACATTCCAGGAGACCTTCTGCACTCAAAACAAGGGTGTCTAAAAGGACACAGGAATTTGAGTGGGGTCTTACAGTGATGGAAGAAGGAAGAGGGCCAGAAGGTAAAAATGACTGAACACTGGAGCATGAAGCCAGTCAACAATACAGAAGGCTGTTTGCCTGAGAAGAGCAGAGGAAGGGAGCTGGTCATGGAGACTATCTAAAGAATGGGTCAATGCACCTCTATTCTAGGACACAATAGAGACCTGGGAGTTATTAAAATATTCCTTCAAGAACTGTGGCTACATGCATGTGTGCATACAGGTTTTGTTTTTTTAACATTTGATTTTATATTCTGTGTATGAGGGCTTCCTTATTTATCCATTATGAATTTCTCTATAATTGAAAGCTTTATCAGTACACTCACTTGTTTGACAACAGAGAACTAAACAGACATGAATAATCTCTGGCTGCATGGTCATGAGTGATTTCCTGCCAGGCATTCTTTAGGCACTTAAAAGAGAACATCCAACAAATTCAATACCTGCCCTCAGAGAACTGATTTTTCTTTTACTGTGATACAACACCTTGAACAAGGTTACTTATAGAAGGAAGAGTTTTTCTTACGGATCTTGAGTCCATCACAGCATGGAGACTTGGTACAGAGGTGTCCTGTTCAGAAAGCCACATCTCCAAGCAGGCACAGGGAGAAGAGAGACACAAACTCAAAATGGGTGAGGCCACCCTTCTCCCACCTTCCAGAAAGGATGTGTTCCCTTCATCATGGCCAGACTCTTAAATCTCTCATGACCTTCCCCAAACTTCACAATCAACTGGGAATAGAGTGTTCAAATACTTAGACCCAATTGGAGAAATTATCATGGAAATCACACAGTGAGTGTATGAATGTGTATGCCTGTGTGAAGGTGTGTATACACATCTCTGTGAGTGTATGAATGTGTGTGTTCATTGCATTCAAAGAAATTAAATATCAAATGTTTTCCATAATCACACTACAATGAATTATATTCATATATATGTATATGCTAAAGAGGACTCTTCATGTAGCCCCAACTGCCTGGAACTCAATACATAGCCCAGTTTAGCCTCAGTCTGACCTCAGTCTCAGAGAGATTTGCCTATTTCTGCCTCCAGAGCTCTGGGAATAGCAGTATGTACCACCAAGCATGATTTAAAACCTATTTTTTTAATTTTTTAAAAGTTTAAGTGTATGTATGTAAGTGTGTCTCTGTACAGTAATACCCTTGGAGGTCAGAAGAGGGCATTGAATTCCCTGGAACAGGTGAAGAAGAGGATGGTTGTTAACCCCTATGTGGGTTCTCATTACTGATCCCAACAGTGCAGTCAGTGCAATTAACTACAGAGCCATGACTCTATCCCTTAAATCTTATTTGCATTAATTTTTCATGGTATTTATGCAATATATTTGGATCAGATTCAATAACTTCACCTATGAACACTGAAATCTACCCCCACTTCTCTAAACCCCCAATTTTGTGTCCTCTTTTTGTTTTCCTAAAATGCATTTATTTCAACTCCCTAAAATGCATTTATTTCAACTCCTGCCCCCAAACACACTTGGGTATGGGCCCATCACTTGGAGACTGGGAAATGTTGGGGGATTTGTAGATTAGGGGTGATCAGAAGTTCAATTAGTTGGAAAAACAATTAGCTCTTCAGGAAAGGCAGGAGACCTACTCATAGCACAAGAGATAGAACTGTGATGTGAGGTGGAGCAGAGAGAAACAGAGGTAAAATAAAAGAGACTGAGAGACTTTAGGAGAGAATTCCAGTGCCGTCCAGGGAGGCACTAACTCACCAATCACAGATACCACGGCCTTGTGAGGTCTAGTTCCCCTGCCTTCGATGCAGTGTGGGGAGGGAGGGGTTCTGCTGATCTGCTGACAGATGTTGTGGGGAGAGCAGTGATCTGTAGTGACTAGCAGTGAAAGTGTCACATGAGAAAGAATAGGAGAGAGAGAGAGAGAGAGAGGGAGAGAGAGAGAGAGAGATTCTCCAGTTGCAAAAATGCTAGTGAAGAGGCAGAGGGTGGAGGTCAGAACTGAGGACGGGTATGAGAGTAAGTAAGCATTTCCCAGACAGAAAACAATGACACATTTTACTGTTACATTCTCACAGCTCCTAACCTGGAAGGTACAGCTAGGAGTCTCTCCCACAAGAGAAACCTGAGTTATAGGATCCTGACTTTCTCCCCTTTTTAAACTCCCACCTCTTTCTCTCATGGGCGTTGCCTGGGATTCCCTATTTTGTGTGGTCTTCTCCCTCCCCTCCAGGAAAAAATTTAAATTCTAAGTGTATACAACAATTTCCTTGCCCTTGTACAATTAGAGATTTGTGGCACTTCTTGAAGTCTAGGAAGAACTTGCCAAAATAACGTATGCAAGAAGCCCCAGGAGAGGAGGATTTAGTGCCCTGGGAACAGGAAGCAACACATTTTAAAATAAATTTCCTGGGGTAGAGAGAAAGCTTAACACTCAAGAGCACTAACTGCTCTTGCAGAGGACCGTTTTGATTCCCAGCACACATAAGATAGTAAACAATGGTACGTAACTCCAGTTTCAAAGGATCTAAAAATCCACTTCTAAACTCTGTGGACACTGTACAACATAGGTGCAATTTCTCATGTGCAGTCAGTGAATTCCTACACATAAAATAAAATATAATAAATGATATACATTTTTAAAAAATTAATGCCCTTACCCCATGAGCCAGATTTGTCCTAACTGTTCCTCAATCAGACAGGTGTCCCTTTCTTAATGGAAACTAACTTTCTTTCTCCAGCAGCTAACAAAGTCCAACTGCTCCTCATTTGTGGGTGGGCGTTGTGACTACCTACCCCTCCAGGCTAGATTTCTTGGGCTTGACCTTCAAATATCTTCATCATTTTTTGACAACCACTGTGAGTTCTCCAGACAGCTGGAAAGTTATTCCTATGAATGTACAGCAATGGTGACACCATGTTGAAGTCAGACAGAATGACAGTGTAGACAAGGGGAAGTGAGTAGAAAGCCACACTTTAAGCTGAGGAACTATTGGCAACCTGTAGCTGCTGGGAGAAGGAGAGTTGGTTATTTTTCAAGGTAGACTCTAGATAAATCACTCGCCATTGGACCCACATGCCTATTGTGCATTTGCGTACACAAATTTGAATCCCTAATCCTCAATATATATGACAGAGTACACGCAATCAAGTGGGGTAGGAGGGAGATTGTAGGATTACAGATTTGGATGATGTATAAGTATGATGAAAATTTATTCTATGAAATTCAATAAATACAACAAAAATTTAAAATGGACCCATCTGCTTGTTTTACGGTCGATGCTGTTTCATTCAAACTCTCACTTCACCTTCACGTTGTGTATTGTGTGTGCAGCTGTTGGGTGGGCTGCTTTCTATTGTGTGTATTCACATTTTCTACATGAGTGTGACATTAGTAAAGCCAATATAGAACCCAGAGCCAGGATTGTGTTTCCCACAGTTTGGTTTCAGCAGTCCTGGGGCTCCAGGCATCACAGTCATTGGACACACTGGCTCTGTGCACTTTATTTCAGTGACAGACCTGTATGCACCTTTATACCTGGGACATCCGGTGATGTGTAACCTGACCAGTGGTGGAGGAGGAGCTCTCCCCTCACCAAAGAGCAAAAATAACCCACGCTGCACCCTTAATTCACTCTGAATGGGAGACAACATCTCATGTGCCTCGGACGAAGCCTGTGATGGTCCTTTCTGTTTGATGATCCCTGACTTTGTCCTGGAGAGGATTTCCTAAACATGTTGAACTATGAGACTTTATCCAAGCCACTCCCAGAGATAAATCCGCAAATTTTCCATATGTTGGGATTCTTTATTTGTTGACAACCCACAAAACTGTGGAAAAGCTTAGCAATCTGTCAGGAAATTTTTTATAAAAAAATTATTCATTATATTTTTGAAAGTTTTCTTGTGCATGAGTGTCCTTCCTGCATAGATGTAAGTGCACTTTTTATTTCCCCCAGAGGTCATTAGAAGGCATCCAATTCCCCTGGCATTGGAGTTATGGATGTTAGCTGCCAGGTAGCTGCTGAGAATTGAACCTGGGTCCTCTGCAAAACCAGTGCTCTTAACTTCAGAGCCATCTCTCCAGCCCCGAAAACATCTTTTAAACATTTAGTTAATTAAAGTTCTGGTCACACAGTCACACTTAAACAAACATATACAGTTTTAAAGAAAAGAGAAATTTTGATTTGAGGCAGTTACCATTGGACTTAATACTTTTCTCTTAGGCAAACAATTGGGTTCAACTGTTTTACAGTTGAACTGTTTTACAGAAAACACAGTGTATTTATGTGTATCATATTAGTTAATTGCAATGTGTTATTTAAACTGATAGAGAAGGTGGCTGGATCTGGGATTGGCCCTCCTACTTCAGATTCAAGTTCCTTCCCTCTACTTGACCTGAAGGGGTCTGTCTCTCTGGTCCCAGTTCTTCACCTGACTCTATCTATGACAAAAGAAAGACCATTAAAAAGCAGTGTAAAAGCATTACGCCCATGGAGGTGGCGAAGGGATGAGCCATTTCCAACAGAGGTTACTATTGTATTCATCATGATAAAGAATTGTCTGTAATAAATCTATCACACTGTACCTTGTCACAATAATAGAAAAAAAAGAAATATAGAATGATGCAGGTGTAAAAGTTAATATTGAAGTTTACTTACTTAATAAAAATAACAATAAACAAGACAACTTTTCTAAAAAAATAAGCAACAGTAATCGTATTAATGCATTTGAAACTTAAGCACAAAGTAATTCCTGCCCCATAGATTATACTAGGAAATTTAGGTAGTTGGCATTTTACAAAGAAATAGATATTTGGGACAAATATGTAATTATTTCCCTAATAGTTTTATTGTTAAGGTTAGGGTTACCACTAAAAGTAAGTCAATTCGGGGGAAGAGTGTTAGATTTTAGGAGAGGAAAATGTAAGAAGTGACTGAAGAGAAATCCCCCAGCAGTTCCAGGCTCTGACATTTTCAGAAGGGACTGACAAACACCTTGGTGACTCCAGCTAAGCTTCCAGAATTTACAAATATCCTTAAAAAGGGACTGACTGCAAGCATAACACAGATAAGCTTCCTGAAGAGATAAGATTCCTAGCCAGATAAGCTTCCTGAAACCTTGTGTTAACTACCTCCCAGGAATATCAGCAGGATCCATACATATCTTTCAGCTTCCCTCCCTCTAAAAGCCCACAGAAAAAACAAGGAGTCTCTAGCTCTTCATTCCCAAGTTTGGAGGCTAGCCCCATGCCCTTAATAAACTGGAACTGTTAACATCTATGCCTGAGTCTCTGGTCTATTTCCCCTGGGTCTTGCACCAAACCAAACCAAACCTAACAAAAAAACGAGTTGGATGAAAGTTTTGACTGAAATAGTAATCATAATAATAATAATTTTGTACTTTTATAAATCGATTTAGAACATTTATAAAACTGTTTAAATATTTTTATTATTTTATTTATTTTGGAGGTATTTAATGATTTTAAATTTATTCTAGAATAGAAGAATTATTATTTAAAATTAATTTCCTTTAAGTACTAGGAACTATATTATAGAATAGAGATAAGAATTAAAGAGATAAAATTTTGACTTTGCAAAAATGTTTTAGGTTAATTTAGTCGTTTTAGTTTCTATGAGATTTTATGTATGTTAATTTGATATTAAATAAATTAATTTTAAGAAACAGAAGTTGATGTAGACCACATATAAATAAAATGAATACCTTAAAATATTTTGCAGGTACAATTAAAACCAGAAAAAGGCACTTAACAAGTAGGATTTTTATATAATTGGAGACCTAGAAATATTGTTTAATATATTTAAAAATGAGTGTGATACCCAAGTTTTTAAAGTCTTTGAATGTACCATCAAAATATCCACCTTTATAAATTTGTATATGTGTATTTTGATTGGGCATGTTAAAAATTTAATAATTTTGTGTACAATAAAAGGAATAAGAAGGAAAAATTGAAGTGGCCATTATTTAAAGGTTTTTTTGTATAAACAACATAAAACAATTATTATAGACAAATATGACATAATCATGTGAGATCTCAATATATGGAAACATGTTAAAACATGTGACATAATTATATTGAATTTTAAATAACGTAAGAATTGCTGTTACAGACATATATGATATAATTACATGAAAACTAGGTATACAGAAAGACAGACAGACAGAGAAAGACAGAAATAGGCTTAATAGTTAAGCCTTGGGCACACAAGCTTCATTCTTCAGGCATCAAAACTTTAAAGTAACTAGGTAACACAAGTAAGATTTGAAATGTCAAACTAACTCCATTTTGTTCTAGCTTTTACTTTGCTGGTTTTGTCCAGTCATTTCCACTGCTGTCAGCCAGGCAGAACTTCTCATGCAGGTAGTTTCAGCAAATAGATTGTTTCTACAGTCCAGGTAGCTCGTCCAGATAGCACGTCCTCCCTCCCAGTTCCACCTGCACCTCCCTGGAGTCCACTGTGTCTACAATTCTGAGAAATTTGTTTTTTCCTTAGAGAAACTTTTTGTTAACTGAAAACCTCTTTTTTAATTGACCTGCCCTTGGTTGGGTGTAGCTAGAGTGATCTAATATAATTATAGTTACTGGCTTTGCCCGTGTCATGATGTAATTGTGGTTTTAAGCTTCATAAGCCCTGCCTGTTTCTCCTCTGTGTTGAGAGTTCTCTTGGGCACAAGGCCCCTCTCTGACCTCCAGCTTGATAGCTCGCTAATAAAGGACATCTATTCTGACCATCACAATGTGGTGGTCCTCAGTTTCAGTGCCCCATGCACATGAGCAATATGCATTTGTCACCACTCTTGTGCATGGAGCACTATAATGGGAGTGAAGACTTTTCACTTCAGCTAGGAAGGAAGTAAAAAATAAAGAGGAAATTTTGCCCCTGCTGGAAGCCATATGGCTACTAAAGGGGGTGACCATCATGCGCTGTAAAGGACAAGAGAAGGGGGAGTCTCTCGAGGCATAGAGTAACAGGGCAGTCAATCTAGCAGCTCAGGAGGACATCCTAAAAGCAGCGGGGCCCTTAAAAATCTTGGTTCCAGAACAAAGTTTTCCCCACAAACCTACCGATACACCAGAAGAAGAGACTTGGGCACACCAGGAGGGTACAAAGCAACAAAAAGTGGGCTGCAGTATGTTGACAGACAAGAGACCCCTCCTCCCAGCAGTTCTGGGAAGCAGCTGGTGGCCCAACTCCACCAAGAAATGCACCATGGGTTTACAAATCATTTGTACTCCTCTGGCCCAGATATTATATCACCTGGCTAGACCACAACACAAAAGATATTGTATCCCGATGTTCTACCTGAGTCCAAGCGAATTCTAAGGGAGGGAAGAAAGCTGCGGAAGGAAATGGCACTCACCGTAACTCACCCAGAGAACACTGGGAACTGGATTTCACTGAAATTAAACCATCTTAGGATACCAGTATCTCTCGGTTTTTGTGGACACATTTTTCGAATGTGTAGATGCCTATCCTACCCAGAATGAGACAACCTCCATGGTGGCAATGATGAGCTCCTAGGTTTGGGCCCACGTTGGGGTCCGACAATGGCCCAGCCTTCATGGCCAAGATATCTTAAAATCTGACAAAGGCATTAAATATCAATTGGATTACTGTGCCTATTGGCCACAGAGTTTTGAACAGGTAAAAAAATAACCAGGACCCTAAAGGAGACTGACTAAATTGACAACAATAAAAAGCAAAAGTTAGACCAACCTCTTTCCTTTTGCCCTGTTAAGGGCTAGGTACACTCAATAGTGGGAGGGATTCATTCTTTATAACATCATGTTTGTAAGACCACCACCTATCCTCCACAAGTTATGAACCATACATAAAATAAAAATGACTAATCACTTCCTTCTCAAGTCATTATAGGCTCTGCAACAAATCCAGTGGACCATCCACCAGATGGTCCAAGGAACTGGTCCCCAGTTCACCTCGGAACCAGTCCACAAGTTGCATCCCAGTGACTTGGGATGGGTTAGGAAAGTCCCATCTTGGACCCTGAAACCAATCTGGAAGGGCCCATATCCTGTGGTGCTTACTACACCTATAGAAGTAAAGGTGACAGGGATCTCCCCTTGGATCCACTACACTCCCTTAAAGGAGACTACAGAAGAAGGTGAGAGATGGACTACCTGTCACTCAGATCGCCAAAACTTTCAAAGATAAGACTGACAGGAATTCTCTGATTGTCATTACTATGTTTTGGCTTCTTTTCCTTCCCAAATGATTTGTCTACAATCCCCATTGACCTAGGAAGTTTATGGTAGCCCTACAGCAGGTCTGGGTGGATCCTATTCCTTGCCCTGCCTTGCTTGCAAACTTATGGTTCTGAGGGGACAGTATAATTCCCTGTATCAACATGCATCTATTATTTGACTCATGCCCATAAAGCCAGTGGGGAATGCCGGGAGGCACTTCAAGACTCGCCATAGCTATACCGTGTCCTAGCTAAACCTACTAGTTAAGTAGTCAAAGCCCGAGGCAGTTAACTCAAAGTATGGGAGTGAAAAAGTTTGACCAAGTATGGGATTGAGAAAAGGTCAGCATGCACCTGGTCACCTTGACTAAGCTTAGATCTATGGCTTCTGTGCTTTCTGCTTGGCTTGGTGCCCCTAGATAAGGTTTTCTCTTTTCTCCTGTATATAAGGCTGGCTCTGAGAAAGACCTGGGATACACCTGAGACAAATTTTCCCAGTGTAGTTGTCAGATGACCATTAAAGAGTTTCTTTTGACAATATCTCATGTGTGAGTAGTCTCTTCTGGTGAAACATCTCACAACAGATGAATTAAAGAAGGAAGCAGGGTCAAAGTCTCAATCCCCAGGTGGTGGAAGAAGAGAATCCAGTCAGGTCAGTTCTCCACATTGTCCCTGGCCTGCTATGGCATTCTTAGGCTGAGAAAGAGAGAGAGAAATGAATAAAATTAATGATTAAATTACCAAAACATGATTTTTTAAAATAGGCTCTCAAAATATCAGATCAGATGAAGGCAGTTGTCACCAAACCTGAGAACCTGAGTTCCATCCTTGGGTCAGGTCACACACAAATGAAAGAGAAAAAGAATTCCCTGAGAGTTGTCCTATAACCTCTGATTAACTCTTTGGGCCCATAGGTTGGGTGGGTCTTGGAGGGTCCTGAATTCCAGGGAAGCTAGGTGTGCTGATCCTCCATGTCTGGAAGAAGAAAGGAAAGAACCAAACATAGTGTAAAGAAAGACATCAGTAACAAAACAGAATGTGAGTCCAACTTGAGCAACAAAAGATACTGACTCAAAAAAAGAACTATGTGGCATGGTGGTGCATGCCTTGTTTCTAGCACCCAGGAGGCAGTGGCAGGAAGAGCTGTGTCAACTCGAGGCTATCCTGGTCTACATAAGCAAGTCCTGGCTAACTGGGGCTATAGAGAGACTCTGTCTAAACAAACAAACAAAAGAACTACACAGGACTCTCTGAATCAAGTAAGGGAAAGAACAAATAATATGGAAGAAGGAAGGAAGGAAGGAAGGAAGGAAGGAAGGAAGGAAGGAAGGAAGGAAGGAAGGAAGGAAGGAAGGAAGGGAGGGAGGGAGGGAGGGAGGGAGGGAGGGAAGGGAAGAAGGAAGAAGGAAGGAGAGGAAACTTGAATAAGCACACCTATACTCCCAGCACTCAGGTCTTTGTGAATTCAAGGGAGGCTAGCCTGACTCTACTGAAACAAATATACAAAGGAGAGAGAGAGAGAGAGAGAGAGAGAGAGAGAGAAACTTGGTTCTCAGAATTAGGCCTAAACCAAGAGATTGCAAAGAGGATAGAAATAATTCCTGAAAGTAAGCTGGCCTGTGATTTCCAAATCTATTCCATGACACATGCTCCCTGCACAGTCCCCTCCCCCCGACTAAATCTTAAAAAGAATGAACGTGAGATTCTTGGGGCTGGAGCACTAACTGACTCAGGACCAAAATTAGCCTCCCAGGACCCACATACATCAGGAGACTCACAACCACCTGTTAACTCTAGCTTCAGGGGCATAAGATGCCTCAGGTCTCTGAGGTCACCTGAATTCATGCATATATGCAACCAAACACAACAAATTGAATAATAAAAATCTTGGTCCAGGTCTGTCTAATGGCCACACTTTTATGTGAGGAGGCAGATCTGTGTGATACACTGTCTTATAAATAAATAAGTAAATTAGTTAAGTAATTTAAGTTAATAAATTTTTAAAAATTTAAGTCAACTAACAAACTAAACTAAACCTAAAAATATGGTGTCAAACAGAAATAACAAAATAATAAATGACCGGACATGACAAAAATAACATTGCATAGCAAAGTAAAGTAAAATGGACAAAAATGAAAACAAGATAAAATAAATAACATAAAAATATAAAATAAAATAAATACTTTCAAAAGAACCAAATAAATATATAGAGAATAAACATCAAAATAATAAAACAAAAAATATTTTAAAATAGAATAAAAATATAATAAATACTAAAGTGAAATATAAGGGAAAAAAATTTTTAAATGAACAAAAGAAAATAAAATAAAAATTATAAAATAAAGAAAAAAATGATAAGAATGACCTAAACAATATTTCATAACAAATAAAAGAAATGAAGTATATAAAAAATAAAATAAGAAACATAAAAATTAAAAATATATGCAAAAAAGTATATTCGAAGAATAAAGTAAAATACAAAGAAAATAAATAAGAGAATAAATAATATAAAATACATGAAATTAATAAATAATAAAATGATCATATAAAGTAAAACAATAAATTAAATATTTGTCTCTGCTATTCCTTTTCAAGAGGAGTGGAAAGGACAAACACAGCACATTGTAAAGTGTCTGTGAGAGAGAGACCAGAAACCGAACCTTAGTCAAGAGCAATAGACATACACATACTTTGTCTCCAGTGAAATCTGTGCTCACCCCTCAGACTGGCAAAGGTCTTTCAGACCCAAGTTATGGCTAGGGAACCTCAGGGGCTTGATGTCAAGAATTCAGGCAAGAGTCCTCGATGTGATGTGCTCAAATGGTATATTTACCACCAAATACCCAGCTGAAAGTTCTCTTCAGAAGGTTATCTACCTATCTATGCTGACTATTCTTGTCTTGACTTCTGCACATCTCCCAGGTATAAGTCAAGGACCTCTTTTCTTCCTAGAGCTAACAGTTACAAAATTTTGACCTCTTAGATTGACACCTGAAGAGATAACCCAATTGTCACTACATTATTCATCATGGAAGAAGCCAGAGCGGTCAGTGCCCCAATTCCCTAATGACAATTAGAGTGACCTCTCCAGAAAGGGAAATGTTAAAGCAGCAAATAGTCTCAGAAAATAAACTATAATAGACTAAATAATCTCTAAGGTATCTGTTGAGGAGCGCTGCTCTCCTTTCCAATTTCACTGTTCAATCATTTGCTCAAATAATCACTCATAAGGGGGCAGGTTCATCTTTAGTTATGCTAAATAGATGGGCGGAATACCTAGGGTGTTCCTGAGGTACTGAGTTTTCCTTGCCTGCAATCCCGGGTCCTGGTGCTGTGCTGTCTGATTCTCAGCCCAGAGAGTGTAATCACCGGCCCAGTTAAATAAATTATGCTGATTTGCAACATCTGAGTCTGAGTGGTTCTTCCCAGGGCCTTAGTGCCCTAACAAACTCAACATAAAAGGCTTTTTACCTGAGTTACTAATCAAGAAATAAATTAGCAACAGCAAACCTCGTAAATGACAAACGTAATTTAATATAAGCATATTTTTAATTAATTTTTATTATTAAAGATACATTTTGTATTGTTTATCCCAGACTCAAACATTACAAACAACCTGGTCCAATCTGGAGCTCTGGTCACAGACTAGGAAAGTCATTTTTAACATTTACATTTAACATTTTTAAACATTAAATTAGTTGGGAAAAGTACAATAGCTTGTTGCCCACACTGGTAAACAAACATCAAAGTCATTTACCTATTAATTCCCACACTGAGGAATCTTATCGAAGAGCAAACTCCAGCCCAGCAATCCAGGCCAGTAGCAGTGGCTATAGGGAGAGTGTGGGCAAGGGGAAAGGCAATGCTGGCTGCCCTTTGGCAGATCCTGCTGCTGAAGCTCTGTGTCCTTGGTGCCACAGTCTACTGTTGGTAGAGATTTGTAGAGGGAAACAGGTTAGTAGCCCTTAAATAAACAACAGAAAAGAGTCTAGCTCTCCTGTCCTTATGACCAATAACAAGACAAGACAGGGCAACACTGAAAGGACTAGTGCTTTAGTACATTGTTTTAAACTCAAAGGAAGTATTTCATCACTCACACAACAATGTAATCAGCCATGCATTCAAACAAAACCATATCTCAATTTCTCATGAGAGCTAAAACTAAAAAACTGAATTTAGAGGGAAATTTCTCGATATTGTCTCTCTCTTGCTATAAAAACCTCTAATCATTTGCCTTCCAAGGAAGAGGCATCTATAAAGATTGAGCACCCCCTCATATGGCAGGAGCTAAATCTGACCATTTTAATTTCCCTGCATTTGTCTCCAGTGTCCCAGGGTTGGACCCATACAGGAGTTTCCCAAAGGCCTGTTAGCAATAAGATGGCCATCTTTGTCAAATTTAGAATGGCACTGATTATCCCAATATCTTTCTTTTTTATATCTGGGGCAAATTCTTGGGGAAGCTGGGCCAGAAGAGGCATTAGCCTTTCAGTGACTTTTTCGACAATCTTTTTCTTTTTAAAAAAGCCCAGTTTTTTCACATCAAAAGTATTTCACACCTTTCTCACAGCATTATAAGAAGGGAAGCCAGTGTCATTGCAATCTTTTAAAGTCCTATGAGCAGCCCTGACAGAACACAACAACCTTGGCACTCCGTATTAACATTATCAAAAGCCATCATTTTAAACGACATATCCTGGACATCAGCAGGGGAAACAGATTTTTATAGCTTATCCGGTAATTAGCAAAAAAATCAACATAGGGTTTATGAGTTCCCTGTTTTATTTTACTGATTGGTACGGCCATCTTTTCAGGTGGAGGAACTCGCTCCTGTGCTTTAACAAAACACGCTCTAATTTTTCCAATTGCATGGTCATCAACTTAACTGATTCTCAATCTAAATCCAGTCTCTCTGGCCCAAGAGCAGGAGTTAGCATAGGTGGGTAGCATTTTGATTACTGCAAACTCCTCTTGTTTTTAGAAGAGCTCCCAAAGGTTCCAGATAACCCTCCAGTCAAATGGCCTTAGCTCCATTTTGTCCCATTCTTATTTTTCGGTGTCCCTAGCATCTTGGAGTGAACCCCGATCATAAAGGGTCTCTGCCCTGAAGTTCAGGTCACTGTTTGGGCACCACGTGTAGCCACCAGGGGGGCAGTCATGGAATCTGATAGAATTATCACGGAACTCAGTGAATAACCAGGCGACCTGCATGGTTACACATACCAAGAGCAGAGGCAGCTCTGCTTATTCTCATGCTCATTAGAGCTGCAGATGAATGTTTAAAATGGTGAATGATAATGAAGTGGCTAGAATATGGCAGTTCAGCAAAATATAATGAGCAAGATAAGGTTATCACCATAGTATGCCCTCTTGAGAAGCCAGTGGACCACTGGCATTCCGAAGATACCCCGCAGCAAACAGTCTTTCTTAAAAGGTTTTCCAGGCATACATGCTCAAGGTTCAACTTAATTGAGCAAGCATATTTTTAAAGCCACAGGAACACTACTTTGGAATCCCTATAAAAGACTTCAATCCTGAGTAACCGCAGGGGTCAGGAAGGTTCTTCTTTTACCTCCCCTATTCCTGTTTCCTATCTTGGGACTCTTCCTGTTCCAAAGTTTGAACCTAAGGGTCTCAATACCATTACATTGCAAGAGTATTTAGCAACCATTCAATGTGTTTTTTATTTCCACTATATTTGGAATACAACATTTAAGTACCTCAGAAAAGCATATTTTCCATAGGAGAAATTGAACTCTGAAGCAGGAGTAGTCTTCTCTTAAAATGAAGCTGTATCTTCAAGCCATGGGACCCATGTTGTAGAACCAGAATTTTGATCTCAAAAAGCTATTTTGGGGTGAATTTAACAATTTTAGATTACATGAGAAATTGCCTATGAGTCAATTTGATACCAATTACATTATCTTTAAAAATAAATAAATCAGCTGGAGAGATAGCTCAGTGCTTAAGAGCACTAGCTAGTGCTCTTCCAGAGTGTAATGGTCTAGGAAAATGGTATAAAGACTCATTTTGTGCTTTGTCCAGACTTCAAAGCTTGACCTTTGGCCAACTCCTCCTAGTGACACACCCCAGAAAGGAGTGCCCGTGAGAGTTCCAAAACAGGCCTGACCACACCCACGTGATGTTCTGATCTGGGAGGGGCATGTGCAAATAGATAACCCCTTGGTCTGTTTTTGTTAGGAATGCACACATGGAAAACTGTGTGAAATGCTTAATTCTTAGATATTGCAAATTGTAACTAGTCCCCTCTGCTGAGACCCTATAAAAGCCTCTTTCTAAGTATGATTAGTGTTCGCTACAAGCGGCCCCAGCTGGTCGGAAATAAAATACCTTGCTATTCCATCCATGTGGTGTTTGCTTTTTATATCAACCCATTACACCGAGGATCCATGTTCAATTCCTAGGAACCATATAAGGCAGCTTACAACTACTTGTAAGTTCAGCTCCTGGAAAATCCAACACCTCTGACTTCTCCAGGCCCCAGCACTCAGGGCACATGCCCAAACACAAACACACATATAAAATTAAACTTTTTTTTTTAAATAAACTCAAGTTCTGACTGGAGAGATGGCTCAGTGGTTGAGTACTGGCTACTCTTGCAGAGGAGCCCATTTTGATTTCCAGCACCCTCATATCAACTATCAACTCTCCATGACCCCAGATCCTGAGGATCCAACAACCTTTGTGACCTCCATTGATATTGTATGCACAGGTGCACTTACATACATGCAGGCAACACACTCATATATATAAAATTTTAAAAAATAATAGAAAGCACAAGTTCATGTAAGGCATGTGTACATACAAAATTATATATGATAGATTTTAGGAATCAAGATTTTGTAATTTTTCTTTATTGAGATTATGTTTCCTGTTATTGTGAAAAGGAAATTTAACACAAAGATCTCCAGCAAATCTATACAATCATCATTTTGCATATCCTTAATCAGTTTTATATCAAGAACACTTGGATGAGAAATGATTTTGCCATCTCTGACCATCACACAATTGAAATAAAAATTTTGATTAATATATATTTAGAACCCATTTTGAAAGAAAATACTATATTTATGCTTTTAATGAATGTTGTTTTGCCAGACACTGACACAGAATATGATACATATTTAAGCCACACTGAAGCAGCTTGCCTTTATTAAGTCTCCCATATTTATACTGTGAAGTGAGCAAAACAGTGGGTCAGATGTTCAAAAACAATACTAACACAGGCAAAATGACTTAAGATGTGATTGGCTTCCTTCAAAGATCTTCAGGTGACCTCAGTCTTGGGCGTAAAATAAACTTCTCCTCAGGTGTAAATCATTTACATAACGAAAACTCCTGCTTTCGACAGCACTTCTGTGCAGGAGACCCAAAAGTAGGGCATAGTTCAAGGCAGGCAAATGGCTCCTGCAGCCGTGAGAGGACGGCTCTGGTAATTTGGGGTTGAAGAACTCTCACCTGACTCCTCTTGGTTCAACCCGTTCTGCATACTGCACAGAAGAGGAAAACCACAGTTAAGAGCACTGTGAGGGAAGCCAGAAAAACAATGTCATTGGTCTTTGAATCATATTCAGGATTAAAAGCCTCAATCCCCGTCACAAGACTTATGATGTCATTTGAAGTGTGTTGTCACATGGAACTCCATGGCTCCATATATTTTTGTAGAGCTATGGTTTCCAAAGTAGCATTGTCCTGCCCCGTGCAACCCAAATGTCAGCCTTTACTTTGTTCCAGCCCTAACCGCTGCCGTTAGGAATAAGGGAGTGCTAAACAGAGTACGTAGTGACATTGTGACGATGAAGAATTTCCATCTGAATATAGATGCTTTCTATTTTGTTACTCATCCTAAACATTGCACCCTTTACACCCTTTAATTTATCTGGACGAGTCAGATCTGTAGCATGCTGACCGTTCCACGCTATCAAAAGTGATATTTAGATTCTATGCAACCTCAATCGAAATCCCCATGACATTCTCACAGAATTAGAAAAAGAATCGTAAAATTCATATGGAAGCACAAAAGACCCCGGATGGCCACAGCAACCCTGAACATAAAGAGTGATGCTAGGGGAACTGCTATACCAGGCTTCAAGGTAAATGACACGACGATAGTTAGTTATACAAGCAGCTTGATGCTGGCACACATCTAGACCCATAGATCGAGGAACATAATCTAAGACCCAAACATGAGTCTATGCAATTTCAGGCACCTGATATTTGACAAAGGGGCCAAAAACACAACGCGCATGAAAACAGTGGGAGACGGGTATGACTGAGGGAGGAATGTGTAAAATGGGGGTATTAGATGGAAGGGGGAGAGAGTGAGTTACACTGTGAACTGTGGGGACAAAGAGGAAGATGGAGCTCCAGAAAGGTGGGGCCACAGCTAACGGGGATGATCAGGGTAGAAACAGGGAAAATGGGGATACTTTAAATGGGGAGGAAATGGAGGAAGGGCTAGACAGAGGTAGGGGAAATAAGTAATGATGACTACCCAGTATAAAAAAAAAAAAAAAAAAAATTCATGAAGCTCTTTCCTCGTTTGAACATAGTATTTGTGCTGACCTGCATCTGTGTTCCACGCCTGTGCTCACATATTTGGCGTCAAAATTAACCACTTCTTCTTCCACTTAGGGTGAGAATTGTGCTTTTTGTTTGGTTTGGTGGTGGCGTTTTTGTCAACTGAATTCAGAGCGGAACAACTCTGTATGAGTTTTTCGTTTTCTTTCTTTTATCCTAACGTACATAATCATTCCTTTGAAGTCACTTATTGAGTTAAACACAAGTCGAGCCGGTCGTTTCTTTTCTTTTCTGCACATACAATGTAGCTCCCTGTGCATCACACTCCTACCTTTTGGTGCTCAGGCACAGAGGAATCGAGGAGAGACAGGAAGCAGCCAGGGAAGACATACCACCCTCACCCACAAGGACACATTCCTCCCCGGTGACCTTTAGTTCCACCCATCTGCTAGGGTTTTTTTCAATAATACAGAACGTAATTCAAATTATTGGCCAAATTCCCATTTATGCAAGGTTCCGTTTTTCAGTTCATTCATCCATGATGATTTGAATGAAATAGCCAATATGCGAAGATTTTTATTATAGAACCAGCAATTGGATAGGGTTCAACCTCTTATTACCTGTGTTCTGCCAGACTACTCGTATGCAATTTCTTGCACGCTTCTTCAAGTTAAAGTTATCAGTTTACCCAGAGAGTCTAGTGTAAGGTCAGTGCGGGTCACACGTAGGGTTATTATGACGTTGTTTTACAACGCCCGTGAGAAATTATTTAATGATCTTCCTGTGCCTGGAACCACTCTCCTTTCTTCTTTTTCCACAGAGGGACGTGTTCCCTATGGTAGCCGTCAGGCAGGTAGACGAACTTTTCCTTGGTTGCCTGAGCGCTCTGGGAAGGAAAATCCCAAAGCTGTAGTGACAGCGGGGAGCTGGGGAGAGGAGGCTGAGTGAACCTGGAAGATCTTTTCCGCTGAGAGGGACTCTCTTTCTCCCTCTAGCGGCCGGTCTGTGCATCACACCTGAAATTAACTGCTGAGTGGCTACCTCATTCCGGCCTGAAAGTGGGGCTGTTTGGAGACAGAGTCCCAGTCTTAGCAAGGTGCTGAGCTCTGTGGACAGTGAGCTGCCGTTTGTGGTCACAGGCAGCGAAGCATGTAGTTGCAGCTCCGCCAGGCAGGAGAATTGTCTAGGAAAAGAAACCCCGTGACTTCCGGCGGAGCTCGGGGTATGAGAGGAAGGCGTGGTGACAGAAGAGAGGTTTCCAGAGCACATATGTTCTGTGATTTATCATTTAAAATTAAACGCAAACTATCCAGAGCAGACAGTCTGTTCCATGGAACCCTGTGAGCCGGAAGCCCTGCTACCACGGGCTGAGACACAACGCCCTACGTGATTTTGCTGTTCTTTAGAGACTGTGTTGTGATTAGTCTGTACTGATGATGCTCAAATCAGGTTTGCTCCCGTTCCCTTGTGCGTTTTCTGACATGCTATTGGTAGAATGAAACACTGTGTCTGCTCCGAAAATGAACTTCCAATATACCACTGTGTGACGGAGTACCAACCCGTGGCGATTTCTAATTCATGCTGACTCACGTGGTTTAAAAGTGTCAGCCTGCTCTGTCCTGGCCCAAGCTCTCTGCGTCACTTCACAGAGGTCCCAGATCAAGAGCTGTAGACAGAAAAGAAAAGTTGTGTTTGGGCGACCTCCAGTGGCAAACAAATCTTGACGCACTTGTCCTGAGGGGGTGCAGAGCAAGTCCTGGCGCCCTCTGGTGGAAGTCGTGTTTAGTGCATTTGAGCACTCTATTGTCCTTCCAAGGCGCTCTGGATTTGAGAGATGGCTCGGTGTCCGCCTAGGAAGAAGACCCTGGTTCGACCCCAGCTCCAAGATAGTTATAGTCCGTTTCTGAGTTTTGGGGCCATTGCCCGACACGGGTGCACTGATTTGACTGCAGGCAATAGATATGCTCTTACATAGAAAATAAAATGAATGCAGTAAGTTGGTGAAAAAAAAAAAAGTATTCCAAGCAACCTTGCTGTGGTCAAATGGTTCCTTGACTGTCCTGCAAGTACCCATCTGAAAATTCTCCTTTTGTGGAATTGTGTATAAAGGTACCTTGAAAAACTTGCTCTTAAGGCTTTTTAAAAATTTTTTATTAATTTAGTTTGTTACTTTAAAACAGGGTCCGAGTTTTTCTTTTTCTTTCTGTTATCCTAACGTACATAATCATTCCTTTGACGTCATGCTTTGAGTTAAACACAACTCGAGCCGATCATTTCTCTTCTTTTCTCGTCATACAGTGTAGCTCCCTGGGCTCCACACTCCTTCCTGTCGGTGCTCAGGCATAGAGGAATCGAGCAGAGACAGGAAGGAGCCAGGGAAGACAGACAACCCCCCTCCCCAAGGACACATTTCCGGTTCCACCCATCTGCTAGGGTTTTGTTCAATAATACAGAACGTAATTCAAATTATTGTCCAAATTTCCATTTATGCAAGGTTCCGATTTTTCAGTTCATTCATCTCTGATGATTTGAAATGAAATTGGCAACATGCAAAGATTGTTATTATAGAACCAGCAATTCGATAGGGTTCAACCTCTTATTTCCTGTTTTCTGCCAAACTACTCGTATGCAATTTCTTGCACGCTTCTTCCAGTTAAATTTATCAGTTTCCCCAGAGAATCTAGTGTAAGGTTAGTGCCGGTCACACGTAGGGTTATTATGACGTTGTTTTACCACGCCCGTGAGAAATTATTTAATGATCTTCCTGTGCCTGGAACCACTCTCCTTTATTCTTTTTCCACAGAGGAACGTGTTCTCTATGGTAGCCGTCAGGCAGGTAGACGAACTTTTCCTTGGCTGCCCGAGCGCTGTGGGAAGGAAAATCCCAAAGCTGTAGTGACAGCGGGGAGCTGGGGAGAGGAGTCTGAGTGAACCTGGACGGTCCCTTTCCTTTCTCCCTCTAGCGGGCGGTCTGTGCATCACACCTGAAATTAATTGCTGAGTGGCTACCTCATTGCGGCCTGAAAGTGGGGTTGTTTGGAGACGGAGTCCCAGTCTTAGCAAGGAGCCGAGCTCTGTGGACAGTGAGCTGCCGTTTGTGGTCACAGGCAGCGAAGCATGTAGTTGCAGCTCCGCCTCGTAGGAGAATTGTCTAGGAAAAGAAAACCCGTGACTTCCGGCGAAGCTCCGGGTATGAGCGGAAGGCGTGGTGACAGAAGAGAGGTTTCCAGAGCACATATGTTCTGTGATTTATCATTTAAAATTAAACGCAAACTATCCAAAGCAGACAGTGTGTTCCATGGAATCCTGTGAGCAGGAAGCCTTGCTGCTACGGGCTGAGACACAACGCGCTGCGTGATTTTGCTGTTCTTTAGAGACTGTGTACTGATTCGTCTATACTGATGATGCTCAAATCAGGTTTGCTCTCGTTCCCTTGTGCGTTTTCTGACATGCTATTGGTAGAATGAAACACTGTGTCTGCTCCGAAAATGAACTTCCAATATGCCACTGTGTGACGGAGTACCAACCCGTGGCGATTTCTAATTCATGCTGACTCACGTGGTTTAAAAGTATCAGCCTGCTCTGTCCTGGCCCGAGCTCTGTGCGTCACTTCAAAGAGGTCCCAGATCAAGAGCTGTAGACAGAAAAGAAAAGTTGTGTTTGGGCGACCTCCAGTGGCAACCAGATCTTGACGCACTTCTCCGGAGGGGGTGCAGAGCAAGTCCTGGCGCCCTCTGGTGGAAGTCGTGTTTAGTGCATTTGAGCACTCTATTGTCATTCCCAGGCGCTCTGGATTGGAGAGATGGCTCGGTGTCCGCCTAGGCAGACGACCCTGGTTCGACCCCAGCTCCAAGATAGTCATAGCCCGTTTCTGACCTTTGGGGCCATTGCCCGACACGGGTGCACTTATTTGACTGCAAGCAATAGATATGCTCTTACATAGAAAATAAAATGAATACAGTAAGTTGGTGAAAAAAAAAAAGTATTCCAAGCAACCTTGATGTGGTCAAATGGTACCTTGGCTGTCCTGCAAGTACCCATCTCAAAAATCTCCTTTTGTGGAATTGTGTATAAAGGTACCTTGAAAAACATACACTTAAGGCATTTTTTAAAATTTTTATTAATTTAGTTTGTTACTTTAAAAGAGGGTCCGAGTTTTTCGTTTTCTTTCTGTTATCCTACCGTACATAATCATTCCTTTGACGTCACGCTTTGAGTTAAACACAAGTCGAGCCGATCATTTCTCTTCTTTTCTGGTCATACAGTGTAGCTTCCTGTGCTCCACACTCCTTCCGTTCGGTGCTCAGGCATAGCGGAATCGAGCAGAGAGAGGAAGAAGCCAGGGAAGAAGGACACCGCCCCCAAGGACACACTGCCCGGTTCCAACCATCTGCTAGGGTTTGTTTCTATAATACAGAACGTGAGTGAAATTGTTGGCCAAATTTCCATTTATGCAAGGTTCCGTTTTTTTAGTTCATTCATCTCTGATGATTTGAAATGAAATTGGCAATATGCAAAGATTGTTATTATAGAACCAGCAATTCGATAGGGTTCAACCTCTTATTTCCTGTGTTCTGCCAAACTACTCGTATGCAATTTCTTGCACGCTTCTTCCAGTTAAAGTCATCAGTTTCCCCAGAGAATCTAGTGTAAGGTCAGTGCCGGTCACACGTAGGGTTATTATGACGTTGTTTTACCACGCCCGTGAGAAATTATTTAATGATCTTCCTGTGCCTGGAACCACTCTCCTTTATTCTTTTTCCACAGAGGGACGTTTTCCCTATGGTAGCCGTCAGGCAGGTAAACGAACTTTTCCTTGGCTGCCCGAGCGCTGTGGGAAGGAAAATCCCAAACCTGTAGTGACAGCGCGGAGCTGGGGAGAGGAGGCTGAGTGAACCTGGACGGTCCCTTCCCTTACTCCCTCTAGCTTTCGGTCTGTGCATCACACCTGAAATTAACTGCTGAGTGGCTACCTCATTCCGGCCTGAAAGTGGGGCTGTTTGGAGACAGAGTCCCAGTCTTAGCAAGGTGCTGAGCTCTGTGGACAGTGAGCTGCCGTTTGTGGTCACAGGCAGCGAAGCATGTAGTTGCAGCTCCGCCTGGCAGGAGAATTGTCTAGGAAAAGAAACCCCGTGAATTCCGGCGGAGCTCGGGGTATGAGAGGAAGGCGTGGTGACAGAAGAGAGGGTTCCAGAGCACATATGTTCTGTGATTTATCATTTAAAATTAAACGCAAACTATCCAGAGCAGACAGTGTGTTCCATGGAACCCTGTGAGCCGGAAGCCCTGCTACCACGGGCTGAGACACAACGCCCTGCGTGATTTTGATGTTCTTTAGAGACTGTGTACTGATTCGTCTATACTGATGATGCTCAAATCAGGTTTCCTCTCGTTCCCTTGTGCGTTTTCTGACATGCTATTGGTAGAATGAAACACTGTGTCTGCTCCGAAAATGAACTTCCAATATACCACTGTGTGACGGAGTACCAACCCGTGGCGATTTCTAATTCATGCTGACTCACGTGGTTTAAAAGTGTCAGCCTGCTCTGTCCTGGCCCGAGCTCTGTGCGTCACTTCAATGAGGTCCCAGATCAAGAGCTGTAGACAGAAAAGAAAAGTTGTGTTTGGGCGACCTCCAGTGGCAAACAGATCTTGACGCACTTGTCCTGAGGGGGTGCAGAGCAAGTCCTGGCGCCCTCTGGTGGAAGTCGTGTTGAGTGCATTTGAGCACTCTATTGTCCTTCCCAGGCGCTCTGGATTGAAGAGATGGCTCGGTGTCCGCCTAGGCAGAAGACCCTGGTTCGACCCCAGCTCCAAGATAGTCATAGCCTGTTTCTGACCTTTGGGGCCATTGCCCGACACGGGTGCACTTATTTGACTGCAAGCAATAGATATGCTCTTACATAGAAAATAAAATGAATACAGTAAGTTGGTGAAAAAAAAAAAAAGTATTCCAAGCAACCTTGATGTGGTCAAATGGTTCCTTGGCTGTCCTGCAAGTACCCATCTCAAAATTCTCCTTTTGTGGAATTGTGTATAAAGGTACCTTGAAAAACATACACTTAAGGCATTTTTTAAAATTTTTATTAATTTAGTTTGTTACTTTAAAAGAGGGTCCGAGTTTTTCGTTTTCTTTCTGTTATCCTACCGTACATAATCATTCCTTTGACGTCACGCTTTGAGTTAAACACAAGTCGAGCCGATCATTTCTCTTCTTTTCTGGTCATACACTGTAGCTCCCTGTGCTCCACACTCCTTCCGGTCGGTGCTCAGGCATAGAGGAATCGAGCAGAGACAGGAAGCAGCCAGGGAAGACAGACAACCCCCCTCCCCAAGGACACATTTCCGGTTCCACCCATCTGCTGGGTTTTGTTCAATAATACAGAACGTATTTCAAATTATTGCCCAAATTTCCATTTATGCAAGGTTCCGTTTTTCAGTTCATTCATCTCTGATGATTTGAAATGAAATTGGCAATATGCAAAGATTGTTATTATAGAACCAGCAATTCGATAGGGTTCAACCTCTTATTTCCTGTGTTCTGCCAAACTACTCGTATGCAAATTCTTGCACGCTTCTTCCAGTTAAAGTTATCAGTTCCCCAGAGAATCTAGTGTAAGGTTAGTGCCGGTCACACGTAGGGTTATTATGACGTTGTTTTACCACGCCCGTGAGAAATTATTTAATGATCTTCCTGTGCCTGGAACCACTCTCCTTTATTCTTTTTCCACAGAGGAACGTGTTCCCTATGGTAGCCGTCAGGCAGGTAGACGAACTTTTCCTTGGCTGCCCGAGCGCTGTGGGAAGGAAAATCCCAAAGCTGTAGTATCAGCGGGGAGCTGGGGAGAGGAGTCTGAGTGAACCTGGACGGTCCCTTTCCTTTCTCCCTCCAGCGGCCGGTCTGTGCATCACACCTGAAATTAATTGCTGAGTGGCTACCTCATTCCGGCCTGAAAGTGGGGCTGTTTCGAGACAGAGTCCCAGTCTTAGCAAGGTGCTGAGCTCTGTGGACAGTGAGCTGCCGTTTGTGGTCACAGGCAGCGAAGCATGTAGTTGCAGCTCCGCCTGGCAGGAGAATTGTCTAGGAAAAGAAACCCCGTGAATTCCGGCGGAGCTCGGGGTATGAGCGGAAGGCGTGGTGACAGAAGAGAGGGTTCCAGAGCACACATGTTCTGTGATTTATCATTTAAATTTAAACGCAAACTATCCAGAGCAGACAGTGTGTTCCATGGAACCCTGTGAGCCCGAAGCCCTGCTACCACAGGCTGAGACACAACGCCCTGCGTGATTTTGCTGTTCTTTAGAGACTGTGTACTGATTCGTCTATACTGATGATGCTCAAATCAGGTTTGCTCTCGTTCCCTTGTGCGTTTTCTGACATGCTATTGGTAGAATGAAACACTGTGTCGGCTCCGAAAATGAACTTCCCATATGCCACTGTGTGACGGAGTACCACCCCGTGGCGATTTCTAATTCATGCTGACTCACGTGGTTTAAAAGTATCAGCCTGCTCTGTCCTGGCCCAAGCTCTGTGCGTCACTTCAAAGAGGTCCCAGATCAAGAGCTGTAGACAGAAAAGAAAAGTTGTGTTTGGGCGACCTCCAGTGGCAACCAGATCTTGACGCACTTCTCCGGAGGGGGTGCAGAGAAAGTCCTGGCGCCCTCTGCTGTAAGTCGTGTTTAGTGCATTTGAGCACTCTATTGTCATTCCCAGGCGCTCTGGATTGGAGAGATGGCTCGGTGTCCGCCTAGGCAGAAGACTCTGGTTCGACCCCAGCTCCAAGATAGTCATAGCCCGTTTCTGACCTTTGGGGCCATTGCCCGACACGGGTGCACTGATTTGACTGCAGGCAATAGATATGCTCTTACATAGAAAATAAAATGAATACAGTAATTTGGTGAAAAAAAAAAAGTATTCCAAGCAACCTTGCTGTTGTCAAATGGTTCCTTGGCCGTCCTGCAAGTACCCATCTGAAAATTCTCCTTTTGTGGAATTGAGTATAAGCGTACCTTGAAAAACATACTCATAAGTCATTTTTTAAAATTTTTATTAATTTAGTTTGTTACTTTAAAACAGGGTCCGATTTTCTCGTTTCCTTTCTGTTATGCTAACGTACATAAGCATTCCTCTGACGTCAGGCATTGAGTTAAACACAAGTCGAGCCGGTCGTTTCTCTTCATTTCTGGTGATACAGTGTAGCTCCCTGTGCTCCACACTCCTACCTTTCGGTGCTGAGGCATAGAGGAATGGAGCAGAGACAGGAAGTAGCTAGGGAAGACAGACACCCCCCCCCAAGGACAGACTTCCTGTTCCACCCATCTGCTAGGGTTTTTTTTAATACTACAGAACGTAATTCAAATTATTGCCCAAATTACCATTTATGCAAGGTTCCGTTTTTTCAGTTCATTCATCTGTGATGATTTGAATGAAATTGGCAATATACGAAAATTTTTATTATATGACCAGCAATTCGATAGGGTTCAACCTCTTATTTCCTCTGTTCCATCAAACTACTCATACGCAGTTTCTTGCACGGCTCTTCCAGTTAAAGTTATCAGTTTCCCCAGAGAGTGTAGTGTGTGGTCAGTGCCGGTCACACGTAGTGTTATTATGACGTTATGTTTTACCACGCTCGTTAGAAATTATTTAATGATCTTCCTGTGCCTGGAACCTCTCTCCTTTCTTCTTTTTCCACACAGGGCCGTGTTCCCTATGGTAGCCGTCAGGCAGGTAGACGAACTTTTTCCTTTGCTGCCCGAGGGCTCTCGGAAGGAAAATCCCAAAGCTGAAGTGACAGTGGGGAGCTGGGGAGAGGACGCTGAGTGAACCTGGAAGATCTCTTCCACTGAGCGGGACTCTCTTTCTCCCTCTAGCGGCCGGTCTGTGCATCACACCTGAAATTAACAGCGGAGTGGCTACCTCATTCCGGCCTGAAAGTGGGGTTGTTTGGAGACGGAGTCCCAGTCTTAGCAAGGAGCCGAGCTCTGTGGACAGTGAGCTGCCGTTTGTGGTCACAGGCAGCGAAGCATGTAGTTGCAGCTCCGCCTCGCAGGAGAATTGTCTAGGAAAAGAAAACCCGTGACTTCCGGCGAAGCTCCGGGTATGAGCGGAAGGCGTGGTGACAGAAGAGAGGTTTCCAGAGCACATATGTTCTGTGATTTATCATTTAAAATTAAACGCAAACTATCCAAAGCAGACAGTGTGTTCCATGGAATCCTGTGAGCAGGAAGCCTTGCTGCTACGGGCTGAGACACAACGCCCTGCGTGATTTTGCTGTTCTTTAGAGACTGTGTACTGATTCGTCTATACTGATGATGCTCAAATCAGGTTTGCTCTCGTTCCCTTGTGCGTTTTCTGACATGCTATTGGTAGAATGAAACACTGTGTCTGCTCCGAAAATGAACTTCCAATATGCCACTGTGTGACGGAGTACCAACCCGTGGCGATTTCTAATTCATGCTGACTCACGTGGTTTAAAAGTGTCAGCCTGCTCTGTCCTGGCCCAAGCTCTGTGCGTCACTTCAAAGAGGTCCCAGATCAAGAGCTGTAGACAGAAAAGAAAAGTTGTGTTTGGGCGACCTCCAGTGGCAAACAGATCTTGACGCACTTGTCCTGGGGGGGTGCAGAGCAAGTCCTGGCGCCCTCTGGTGGAAGTCGTGTTTAGTGCATTTGAGCACTCTATTGTCCTTCCCAGGCGCTCTGGATTGGAGAGATGGCTCGTTGTCCGCCTAGGCAGAAGACCCTGGTTCGACCCCAGCTCCAAGATAGTCATAGCCCGTTTCTGACCTTTGGCGCCATTGCCCGACACGGGTGCACTTATTTGACTGCAAGCAATAGATATGCTCTTACATAGAAAATAAAATGAATACAGTAAGTTGGTGAAAAAAAAAAAAGTATTCCAAGCAACCTTGATGTGGTCAAATGGTTCCTTGGCTGTCCTGCAAGTACCCATCTCAAAATTCTCCTTTTGTGGAATTGTGTATAAAGGTACCTTGATAAACATACACTTAACAAACTTAGTTTGTTACTTTAAAGAGGGTCCGAGTTTTTCGTTTTCTTTCTGTTATCCTGCCGTACATAATCATTCCTTTGACGTCACGCTTTGAGTTAAACACAAGTCGAGCCGATCATTTCTCTTCTTTTCTGGTCATACAGTGTAGCTCCCTGTGCTCCACACTCCTTTCGTTCGGTGCTCAGGCATAGCGGAATCGAGCAGAGACAGGAAGCAGCCAGGGAAGAAGGACACCGCCCCCAAGGACACACTGCCCGGTTCCACCCATCTGCTAGGGTTTGTTTCAATAATACAGAACGTGAGTGAATTTGTTGGCCAAATTTCCCTTTATGCAAGGTTCCGTTTTTTCAGTTCATTCATCTCTGATGATTTGAAATGAAATTGGCAATATCCAAAGATTGTTATTATAGAACCAGCAATTCGATAGGGTTCAACCTCTTATTTCCTGTGTTCTGCCAAACTACTCGTATGCAATTTCTTGCACGCTTCTTCCAGTTAAAGTCATCAGTTTCCCCAGAGAATCTAGTGTAAAGTCAGTGCCGGTCACACGTAGGGTTATTATGACGTTGTTTTACCACGCCCGTGAGAAATTATTTAATGATCTTCCTGTGCCTGGAACCATTCTCCTTTATTCTTTTTCCACAGAGGAACGTTTTCCCTATGGTAGCCGTCAGGCAGGTAAACGAACTTTTCCTTGGCTGCCCGAGCGCTGTGGGAAGGAAAATCCCAAAACTGTAGTGACAGCGGGGAGCTGGGGAGTGGAGGCTGAGTGAACCTGGACGGTCCCTTCCCTTTCTCCCTCTAGCTTGCGGTCTGTGCATCACACCTGAAATTATCTGCTGAGTGGCTACCTCATTCCGGCCTGAAAGTGGGGCTGTTTGGAGACAGAGTCCCAGTCTTAGCAAGGTGTTGAGCTCTGTGGACAGAGAGCTGCCGTTTGTGGTCACAGGCAGCGAAGCATGTAGTTGCAGCTCTGCCTGGAAGGAGAATTGTCTAGGAAAAGAAACCCCGTGAATTCCGGCGGAGCTCGGGGTATGAGCGGAAGGCGTGGTGACAGAAGAGAGGGTTCCAGAGCACATATGTTCTGTGATTTATCATTTAAAATTAAACGCAAACTATCCAGAGCAGACAGTGTGTTCCATGGAACCCTGTGAGCCGGAAGCCCTGCTACCACGGGCTGAGACACAACGCCATGCGTGATTTTGCTGTTCTTTAGAGACTGTGTACTGATTCGTCTATACTGATGATGCTCAAATCAGGTTTGCTCTCGTTCCCTTGTGCGTTTTCTGACATGCTATTGGTAGAATGAAACACTGTGTCTGCCCCGAAAATGAACTTCCAATATACCACTGTGTGACGGAGTACCAACCCGTGGCGATTTCTAATTCATGCTGACTCACGTGGTTTAAAAGTGTCAGCCTGCTCTGTCCTGGCCCGAGCTCTGTGAGTCACTTCTAAGAGGTCCCAGATCAAGAGCTGTAGACAGAAAAGAAAAGTTGTGTTTGGGCGACCTCCAGTGGCAAACAGATCTTGACGCACTTGTCCTGAGGGGGTGCAGAGCAAGTCCTGTCGCCCTCTGGTGGAAGTCGTGTTTAGTGCATTTGAGCACTCTATTGTCCTTCCCAGGCGCTCTGGATTGGAGAGATGGCTCGTTGTCCGCCTAGGCAGAAGACCCTGGTTCGACCCCAGCTCCAAGATAGTCATAGCCCGTTTCTGACCTTTGGGGCCATTGCCCGACACGGGTGCACTTATTTGACTGCAAGCAATAGATATGCTCTTACATAGAAAATAAAATGAATACAGTAAGTTGGTGAAAAAAAAAAAGTATTCCAAGCAACCTTGATGTGGTCAAATGGTACCTTGGCTGTCCTGCAAGTACCCATCTCAAAAATCTCCTTTTGTGGAATTGTGTATAAAGGTACCTTGAAAAACATACACTTAAGGCATTTTTTAAAATTTTTATTAATTTAGTTTGTTACTTTAAAAGAGGGTCCGAGTTTTTTCGTTTTCTTTCTGTTATCCTAACGTACATAATCATTCCTTTGACGTCACGCTTTGAGTTAAACACAAGTCGAGCCGATCATTTATCTTCTTTTCTGGTCATACAGTGTAGCTCCCTGTGCTCCACACTCCTTCCGTTCTGTGCTCAGGCATAGATAAATCGAGCAGAGACAGGAAGCAGCCAGGGAAGAAGGACATCCCCCCCCCCCCCAAGGACACACAGTCCGGTTCCACCCATCTGCTAGGGTTTGTTTCAATAATACAGAACGTGAGTGAAATTGTTGGCCAAATTTCCATTTATGCAAGGTTCCGTTTTTTCAGTTCATTCATCTCTGATGATTTGAAATGAAATTGGCAATATGCAAAGATTGTTATTATAGAACCAGCAACTCGATAGGGTTCAACCTCTTATTTCCTGTATTCTACCAAACTACTCGTACGCAATTTCCTGCACGCCTCTTCCAGTTAAAGTTATCAGTTTCCCCTGAGAGTCTAGTCTATGGCCAGTGCCGGTCACACGTAGGGTTATTATGACGTTATGTTTTTCCACAACCCGTGAGAAATTATTTAATGATCTTCCTGTGCCTGGAACCACTCTCCTTTCTTCTTTTTCCACACAGGGCCGTGTTCCCTATGGTAGCCATCAGGCAGGTAGACGAACTTCTTCCTTGGCTGCCAGATCGCTCTCGGAAGGAAAATCTCAAAGCTGTAGTGACAGCGGGGAGCTGGGGAGAGGAGGCTTAGTGAACCTGGAAGGTCTCATCCGCTGAGCGTGACACTCTTTCTTCCTCTAGCGGCCGGTCTGTGCATCACACCTGAAATTAACAGCGGAGTGGCTACCTCATTCCAGCCTGAAAGTGGGGTTGTTTGGAGACGGAGTCCCAGTCTTAGCAAGGAGTCGAGCTCTGTGGACAGTGAGCTGCCGTTTGTGGTCACAGGCAGCGAAGCATGTAGTTGCAGCTCCGCCTCGAAGGAGAATTGTCTAGGAAAAGACACCCCGGGACTTACGGCCGAGCTCGGGGTATGAGCGGAAGGCGTGGTGACAGAAGACAGGTTTCCAGAGCACATATGTTCTGTGATTTATCATTTAAAATTAAACGCAAACTATCCAAAGCAGACAGTGTGTTCCATGGAATCCTGTGAGCAGGAAGCCTTGCTGCTACGGGCTGAGACACAACGCCCTGAGTGATTTTGCTGTTCTTTAGAGACTGTGTACTGATTCGTCTATACTGATGATGCTCAAATCAGGTTTGCTCTCGTTCCCTTGTGCGTTTTCTGACATGCTATTGTTAAAATGAAACACTGTGTCTGCTCCGAAAATGAACTTCCAATATGCCACTGTGTGACGGAGTACCAACCCGTGGCGATTTCTAATTCATGCTGACTCACGTGGTTTAAAAGTATCAGCCTGGTCTGTCCTGGCCCAAGCTCTGTGAGTCACTTCTAAGAGTTCCCCGGTCAACAGCTTTAGACAGAAAAGAAAACTTGTGTTTGGGCGACCTCCTCTGGCAACCAGATCTTGACGCACTTGTCCTGAGGGGGTGCAGAGCAAGTCCTGGCGCCCTCTGGTGGAAGTCGTGTTTAGTGCATTTGAGCACTCTATTGTCCTTCCCAGGCGCACTGGATTGGAGAGATGGCTCGGTGTCCGCCTAGGTAGAAGACCCTGGTTCGACCCCAGCTCCAAGATAGTCATAGCCCGTTTCTGACCTTTGGGGCCATTGCCCGACAAGGGTGCAGTTATTTGACTGCAAGCAATAGATATGCTCTTACATAGAAAATAAAATGAATACAGTAAGTTGGTGAAAAAAAAAAGTATTGCAAGGAACCTTGCTGTGGTCAAATGGTTCCTTGACTGTCCTGCAAGTACCCATCTGAAAATTCTCCTTTTGTGGAATTGTGTATAAAGGTACCTTGAAAAACATACACTTAAGGCATTTTTAAAAATTTTTATTTATTTAGTTTGTTACTTTAAACGAGGGTGCGAGTTTTTCGTTTTCTTTCTGTTATCCTAACGTACATAAGCATTCCTCTGACGTCACGCATTGAGTTAAACACAAGTCGAGCCGGTCGTTTCTCTTCATTTCTGGTCATACAGTGTAGCTCCCTGTGCTCCACACTCCTACCTTTCGGTGCTCAGGCATAGAGGAATGGAGCAGAGACAGGATGTACCTAGGGAAGACAGACACCCCCCCCAAGGACAGACTGCCGGTTCCACCCATCTGCTAGGGTTTTTTTTTAATAATACAGAACGTAATTCAAATTATTGCCCAAATTACCATTTATGCAAGGTTCCGTTTTTTCAGTTCATTCATCTGTGATGATTTGAATGAAATTGGCAATATACGAAAATTTTTATTATATGACCAGCAATTCGATAGGGTTCAACCTCTTATTTCCTCTGTTCTACCAAACTACTCGTACGCAGTTTCTTGCACGCCTCTTCCAGTTAAAGTTATCAGTTTCCCCAGAGACTGTAGTGTATGGTCAGTGCCGGTCACACGTAGGGTTATTATGACGTTATGTTTTACCACGCTCGTTAGAAATTATTTAATGATCTTCCTGTGCCTGGAACCTCTCTCCTTTCTTCTTTTTCCACACAGGGCCGTGTTCCCTATGGTAGCCGTCAGGCAGGTAGACGAACTTTTTCCTTGGCTGCCCGAGGGCTCTCGGAAGGAAAATCCCAAAGCTGAAGTGACAGCGGGGAGCTGGGGAGAGGAGGCTGAGTGAACCTGGAAGATCTCTTCCGCTGAGCGGGACTCTCTTTCTCCCTCTAGCGGCCGGTCTGTGCATCACACCTGAAATTAACAGCGGAGTGGCTACCTCATTCCGGCCTGAAAGTGGGGTTGTTTGGAGACGGAGTCCCAGTCTTAGCAAGGAGCCGAGCTCTCTGGACAGTGAGCTGCCGTTTGTGGTCACAGGCAGCGAAGCATGTAGTTGCAGCTCCGCCTCGCAGGAGAATTGTCTAGGAAGAGAAACCCCGTGACTTCCGGCGAAGCTCGGTGTATGAGCGGAAGGCGTGGTGACAGAAGAGAGGTTTCCAGAGCACATATGTTCTGTGATTTATCATTTAAAATTAAACGCAAACTATCCAGAGCAGACAGTGTGTTCCATGGAACCCTGTGAGCAGGAAGCCTTGCAGCTACAGTCTGAGACACAACGTCCTGCGTGATTTTGCTGTTCTTTAGAGACTGTGTACTGATTCGTCTATACTGATGATGCTCAAATCAGGTTTGCTCTCGTTCCCTTGTGCGTTTTCTGACATGCTATTGGTAGAATGAAACACTGTGTCTGCTCCGAAAATGAACTTCCAATATGCCACTGTGTGACGGAGTACCAACCCGTGGCGATTTCTAATTCATGCTGACTCACGTGGTTTAAAAGTATCAGCCTGCTCTGTCCTGGCCCAAGCTCTGGGCGTCACTTCAATGAGGTCCCAGATCAAGAGCTTTAGACAGAAAAGAAAAGTTGTGTTTGGGCGACCTCCAGTGGCAACCAGATCTTGACACACTTCTCTTGAGGGGGTGCAGAGCAAGTCCTGGCGCCCTCTGGTGGAAGTCCTGTTTAGTGCATTTGAGCACTCTATTGTCATTCCCAGTCGCTCTGGATTGGAGAGATGGCTCAGTGTCCGCCTAGGCAGAAGACATTGGTTCGACCCCAGCTCCAAGATAGTCATAGCCCGTTTCTGAGTTTTGGGGCCATTGCCCGACACGGGTGCACTGATTTGACTGCAGGCAATAGATATGCTCTTACATAGAAAATAAAATGAATGCAGTAAGTTGGTGAAAAAAAAAAAGTATTCCAAGCAACCTTGCTGTGGTCAAATGGTTCCTTGACTGTCCTGCAAGTACCCATCTGAAAATTCTCCTTTTGTGGAATTGTGTATAAAGGTACCTTGAAAAACTTGCTCTTAAGGCTTTTTAAAAAATTTTTATTAATTTAGTTTGTTACTTTAAAACAGGGTCCGAGTTTTTCTTTTTCTTTCTGTTATCCTAACGTACATAATCATTCCTTTGACGTCAAGCTTTGAGTTAAACACGAGTCGAGCCGATCATATCTCTTCTTTTCTGGTCATACAGTGTAGCTCCCTGTGCTCCACACTCCTTCCGTTCGGTGCTCATGCATACAGGAATCGATCAGAGACAGGAAGCAGCCATGGAAGAAGGACACCCGCCCCCCCAAGGACACACTGCCCGGTTCCACCCATCTGCTAGGGTTTGTTTCAATAATACAGAACGTGAGTGAAATTGTTTGCCAAATTTCCATTTATGCAAGGTTCCGTTTTTTCAGTTCATTCATCTCTGATGATTTGAAATGGAATTGGCAATATGCAAAGATTGTTATTATAGAACCAGCAATTCGATAGGGTTCAACCTCTTATTTCCTCTGTTCTACCAAACTACTCGTACGCAGTTTCTTGCACGCCTCTTCCAGTTAAAGTCATCAGTTTCCCCAGAGAGTGTAGTGTACGGTCAGTGCCGGTCACACGTAGGGTTATTATGACGTTATGTTTTACCACGCCCGTGAGAAATTATTTAATGATCTTCCTGTGCCTGGAACCTCTCTCCTTTCTTCTTTTTCCAAACAGGGCCGTGTTCCCTATGGGAGCGGTCAGGCAGGTAGACGAACTTTTTCCTTGGCTGCCCGAGGGCTCTCGGAAGGAAAATCCCAAAGCTGAAGTGACAGCGGGGAGCTGGGGAGAGGAGGCTGAGTGAACCTGGAAGATCTCTTCCGCTGAGCGGGACACTCTTTCTCCCTCTAGCGGCCGGTCTGTGCATCACACCTGAAATTAACAGCGGAGTGGCTACCTCATTCCGGCCTGAAAGTGGGGTTGTTTGGAGACGGAGACCCAGTCTTAGCAAGGAGCCGAGCTCTGTGGACAGTGAGCTGCCGTTTGTGGTCACAGGCAGCGAAGCACGTAGTTGCAGCTCCGTCTCGCAGGAGAATTTCCTAGGAAAAGAAACCCCGTGACTTCCGGCGAAGCTCGGTGTATGAGCGGAAGGCGTGGTGACAGAAGAGAGGTTTCCAGAGCACATATGTTCTGTGATTTATCATTTAAAATTAAACGCAAACTCTC
This sequence comes from Eospalax fontanierii, assembly GCA_035773235.1. NCBI lineage: Eukaryota > Metazoa > Chordata > Mammalia > Rodentia > Spalacidae > Eospalax > Eospalax fontanierii. The sequence continues at coordinate 78,983,715 of CM069535.1, read as the reverse complement.
CAGAGCAGACAGTGTGTTCCATGGAACCCTGTGAGCAGGAAGCCTTGCAGCTACCGGCTGAGACACAACGCCCTGCGTGATTTTGCTGTTCTTTAGAGACTGTGTACTGATTCTTCTGTACTGATGATGCTCAAATCAGGTTTGCTCTCGTTCCCTTGTGCGTTTTCTGACATGCTATTGGTAGAATGAAACACTGTGTCTGCTCCGAAAATGAACTTCCAATATACCACGGTGTGACGGAGTACCAACCCGTGGCGATTTCTAATTCATGCTGACTCACGTGGTTTAAAAGTGTCAGCCTGCTCTGTCCTGGCCCAAACTTTGTGCGTCACTTCAAAGAAGTCCCAGATCAAGAGCTGTAGACAGAAAAGAAAAGTTGTGTTTGGGCGACCTCCAGTGGCAAACAGATCTTGACGCACTTGTCCTGAGGGTGTTCAGAGCAAGTCCTGGCGCCCTCTGGTGGAAGTCGTGTTTAGTGCATTTGAGCACTCTATTGTCATTCCCAGGCGCTCTGGATTGGAGAGATGGCTCGGTGTCCGCCTAGGCAGAAGACCCTGGTTCGACCCCAGCTCCAAGATAGTCATAGCCCGTTTCTGACCTTCGGGGCCATTGCCCGACACGGGGGCACTTATTTGACTGCAAGCAATAGATATGCTCTTACATAGAAAATAAAATGAATACAGTAAGTTGGTGAAAAAAAAAAAAGTATTCCAAGCAACCTTGCTGTGGTCAAATGGTTCCTTGGCTGTCCTGCAAGTACCCATCTGAAAATTCCCTTTTGTGGAATTGTGTATAAAGGTACCTTGAAAAACATACTCTTAAGGCATTTTTTAAAAGTTTTATTAATTTAGTTTGTTACTTTAAAAGAGGGTCCGAGTTTTTCGTTTTCTTTCTGTTATCCTACCGTACATAATCATTCCTTTGACGTCACGCTTTGAGTTAAACACAAGTCGAGCCGATCATTTCTCTTCTTTTCTGGTCATACAGTGTAGCTCCCTGTGCTCCACACTCCTTCCGGTCGGTGCTCAGGCATAGAGGAATCGAGCAGAGACAGGAAGCAGCCAGGGAAGACAGACAACCCCCCTCCCCAAGGACACATTTCCGGTTCCACCCATCTGCTGGGTTTTGTTCAATAATACAGAACGTATTTCAAATTATTGCCCAAATTTCCATTTATGCAAGGTTCCGTTTTTTCAGTTCATTCATCTCTGATGATTTGAAATGAAATTGGCAATATGCAAAGATTGTTATTATAGAACCAGCAATTCGATAGGGTTCAACCTCTTATTTCCTGTGTTCTGCCAAACTACTCGTATGCAATTTCTTGCACGCTTCTTCCAGTTAAAGTTATCAGTTTCCCCAGAGAATCTAGTGTAAGGTTAGTGCCGGTCACACGTAGGGTTATTATGACGTTGTTTTACCACGCCCGTGAGAAATTATTTAATGATCTTCCTGTGCCTGGAACCACTCTCCTTTATTCTTTTTCCACAGAGGGACGTGTTCCCTATGGTAGCCGTCAGGCAGGTAGACGAACTTTTCCTTGCCTGCCCGAGCGCTGTGGGAAGGAAAATCCCAAAGCTATAGTGACAGCGGGGAGCTGGGGAGAGGAGGCTGAGTGAACCTGGAAGATCTCTTCCGCTGAGCGGGACTCTCTTTCTCCCTCGGCCGGTCTGTGCATCACACCTGAAATTAACAGCGGAGTGGCTACCTCATTCCGGCCTGAAAGTGGGGCTGTTTCGAGACAGAGTCCCAGTCTTAGCAAGGTGCTGAGCTCTGTGGACAGTGAGCTGCCGTTTGTGGTCACAGGCAGCGAAGCATGTAGTTGCAGCTCCGCCTGGCAGGAGAATTGTCTAGGAAAAGAAACCCCGTGAATTCCGGCGGAGCTCGGGGTATGAGCGGAAGGCGTGGTGACAGAAGAGAGGGTTCCAGAGCACATATGTTCTGTGATTTATCATTTAAATTTAAACGCAAACTATCCAGAGCAGACAGTGTGTTCCATGGAACCCTGTGAGCCCGAAGCCCTGCTACCACAGGCTGAGACACAACGCCCTGCGTGATTTTGCTGTTCTTTAGAGACTGTGTACTGATTCGTCTATACTGATGATGCTCAAATCAGGTTTGCTCTCGTTCCCTTGTGCGTTTTCTGACATGCTATTGGTAGAATGAAACACTGTGTCGGCTCCGAAAATGAACTTCCAATATGCCACTGTGTGACGGAGTACCACCCCGTGGCGATTTCTAATTCATGCTGACTCACGTGGTTTAAAAGTATCAGCCTGCTCTGTCCTGGCCCAAGCTCTGTGCGTCACTTCAAAGAGGTCCCAGATCAAGAGCTGTAGACAGAAAAGAAAAGTTGTGTTTGGGCGACCTCCAGTGGCAACCAGATCTTGACGCACTTCTCCGGAGGGGGTGCAGAGAAAGTCCTGGCGCCCTCTGGTGTAAGTCGTGTTTAGTGCATTTGAGCACTCTATTGTCATTCCCAGGCGCTCTGGATTGGAGAGATGGCTCGGTGTCCGCCTAGGCAGAAGACTCTGGTTCGACCCCAGCTCCAAGATAGTCATAGCCCGTTTCTGACCTTTGGGGCCATTGCCCGACACGGGTGCACTGATTTGACTGCAGGCAATAGATATGCTCTTACATAGAAAATAAAATGAATACAGTAAGTTGGTGAAAAAAAAAAAGTATTCCAAGCAACCTTGCTGTTGTCAAATGGTTCCTTGGCCGTCCTGCAAGTACCCATCTGAAAATTCTCCTTTTGTGGAATTGAGTATAAGCGTACCTTGAAAAACATACTCATAAGTCATTTTTTAAAATTTTTATTAATTTAGTTTGTTACTTTAAAACAGGGTCCGATTTTCTCGTTTCCTTTCTGTTATGCTAACGTACATAAGCATTCCTCTGACGTCAGGCATTGAGTTAAACACAAGTCGAGCCGGTCGTTTCTCTTCATTTCTGGTCATACAGTGTAGCTCCCTGTGCTCCACACTCCTACCTTTCGGTGCTGAGGCATAGAGGAATGGAGCAGAGACAGGAAGTAGCTAGGGAAGACAGACACCCCCCCCCAAGGACAGACTTCCTGTTCCACCCATCTGCTAGGGTTTTTTTTAATACTACAGAACGTAATTCAAATTATTGCCCAAATTACCATTTATGCAAGGTTCCGTTTTTTCAGTTCATTCATCTGTGATGATTTGAATGAAATTGGCAATATACGAAAATTTTTATTATATGACCAGCAATTCGATAGGGTTCAACCTCTTATTTCCTCTGTTCCATCAAACTACTCATACGCAGTTTCTTGCACGGCTCTTCCAGTTAAAGTTATCAGTTTCCCCAGAGAGTGTAGTGTGTGGTCAGTGCCGGTCACACGTAGTGTTATTATGACGTTATGTTTTACCACGCTCTTTTATTTACCATAAAATTATTTAATGATCTTCCTGTGCCTGGAACCTCTCTCCTTTCTTCTTTTTCCACACAGGGCCGTGTTCCCTATGGTAGCCATCAGGCCTGTAGACGAACTTTTTCCTTGGCTGCCCGAGGGCTCTCGGAAGGAAAATCCCAAAGCTGAAGTGACAGCGGGGAGCTGGGGAGAGGAGGCTGAGTGAATCTGGAAGATCTCTTCCGCTGAGCGGGACTCTCTTTCTCCCTCTAGCGGCCGGTCTGTGCATCACACCTGAAATTAACAGCGGAGTGGCTACCTCATTCCGGCCTGAAAGTGGGGTTGTTTGGAGACGGAGACCCAGTCTTAGCAAGGAGCCGAGCTCTGTGGACAGTGAGCTGCCGTTTGGGGTCACAAGCAGCGAAGCATGTAGTTGCAGCTCCGCCTGGCAGGAGAATTGTCTAGGAAAAGAAACCCCGTGACATCCGGCGAAGCTCGGGGTATGAGCGGAAGGCGTGGTGACAGAAGAGAGGTTTCCAGAGCACATATGTTCTGTGATTTATCATTTAAAATTAAACGCAAACTATCCAAAGCAGACAGTGTGTTCCATGGAACCCTGTGAGCAGGAAGCCTTGCTGCTACGGGCTGAGACACAACGCCCTGCGTGATTTTGCTGTTCTTTAGAGACTGTGTACTGATTCGTCTATACTGATGATGCTCAAATCAGGTTTGCTCTCGCTCCCTTGTGCGTTTTCTGACATGCTATTGGTAGAATGAAACACTGTGTCTGCTCCGAAAATGAACTTCCAATATACCACTGTGTGAAGGAGTACCAACCCGTGGCGATTTCTAATTCATGCTGACTCACGTGGTTTAAAAGTGTCAGCCTGCTCTGTCCTGGCCCAAGCTCTGTGCGTCACTTGAAAGAGGTCCCAGATCAAGAGCTGTACACAGAAAAGAACAGTTGTGTTTGGACGACCTCCAGTGGCAACCAGATCTTGACGCACTTGTCCTGAGGGGGTGCAGAGCAAGTCCTGGCGCCATCTGGTGGAATTCGTATTTAGTGCATTTGAGCACTCTACTGTCATTCCCAGGCACTCTGGCTTCGAGCGATGGCTCAGTGTCCACCTAGGCAGAAGACCCTGGTTCGACCCCAGCTCCAAGATAGTCATACCCCGTTTTTGACCTTTGGGGCCATTGCCCGACACGGGTGCACTGATTTCACTGCAGGCAATAGATATGCTCTTACATAGAAAAAAAATGAATACAGTAACTTGGTGAAAAAAAAAAAGTATTTCAAGCAACCTTGCTGTGGTCAAATGGTTCCTTGGCTGTCCTCCAAGTACCCATCTGAAAATTCTCTTTTTGTGCAATTGAGTATAAGCGTACCTTGAAAAACATACTCATAAGTCATTTTTTAAAATTTTTATTAATTTAGTTTATTACTTTAAAACAGGGTCCGAGTTTCTCGTTTCCTTTCTGTTATCCTAACGTACATAAGCATTCCTCTGACGTCAGGCATTGAGTTAAACACAAGTCGAGCCGGTCGTTTCTCTTCATTTCTGGTCATACAGTGTAGCTCCCTGTGCTCCACACTCCTACCTTTCGGTGCTCAGGCATAGAGGAATGGAGCAGAGACAGGAAGTAGCTAGGGAAGACAGACACCCACCCCCCAAGGACAGACTGCCGGTTCCACCCATCTGCTAGGGTTTTTTTTTAATAATACAGAACGTAATTCAAATTATTGCCCAAATTACCATTTATGCAAGGTTCCGTTTTTTCAGTTCATTCATCTGTGATGATTTGAATGAAATTGGCAATATACGAAAATTTTTATTATATGACCAGCAATTCCATAGGGTTCAACCTCTTATTTCCTCTGTTCTACCAAACTACTCGTACGCAGTTTCTTGCACGCCTCTTCCAGTTAAAGTTATCAGTTTCCCCAGAGAGTGTAGTGTATGGTCAGTGCCGGTCACACGTAGGGTTTTTATGAAGTTATGTTTTACCACGCCGGTGAGAAATTATTTAATGATTTTCCTGTGCCTGGAACCTCTCTCCTTTCTTCTTTTTCCACACAGGGCCGTGTTCCCTATGGTAGCGGTCAGGTAGGTAGACGAACTTTTTCCTTGGCTGCCCGAGGGCTCTCGGAAGGAAAATCCCAAAGCTGAAGTGACAGCGGGGAGCTGGGGAGAGGAGGCTGAGTGAACCTGGAAGATCTCTTCCGCTGAGCGGGACTCTCTTTCTCCCTCTAGCGGCCGGTCTGTGCATCACACCTGAAATTAACAGCGGAGTGGCTACCTCCTTTCGGCCTGAAAGTGGGGTTGTTTGGAGACGGAGACCCAGTCTTAGCAAGGAGCCGAGCTCTGTGGACAGTGAGCTGCCGTACAGGCAGCGAAGCATGTAGTTGCAGCTCCGCCTCGCAGGAGAATTGTCTAGGAAAAGAAACCCGGTGACATCCGGCGAAGCTCGGGGTATGAGCGGAAGGCGTGGTGACAGAAGAGAGGTTTCCAGAGCACATATGTTCTGTGATTTATCATTTAAAATTAAACGCAAACAATCCAAAGCAGACAGTGTGTTCCATGGAACCCTGTGAGCATGAAGCCTTGCTGCTACGGGCTGAGACACAACGCCCTGAGTGATTTTGCTGTTCTTTAGAGACTGTGTACTGATTCGTCTATACTGATGATGCTCAAATCAGGTTTGCTCTCGTTCCCTTGTGCGTTTTCTGACATGCTATTGGTAGAATGAAACACTGTGTCTGCTCCGAAAATGAACTTCCAATATGCCACTGTGTGACGGAGTACCAACCCGTGGCGATTTCTAATTCATGCTGACTCACGTGGTTTAAAAGTATCAGCCTGCTCTGTCCTGGCCCAAGCTCTGTGCGTCACATCAAAGAGGTCCCAGATCAAGAGCTGTAGACAGAAAAGAAAAGTTGTGTTTGGGCGACCTCCAGTGGCAACCAGATCTTGACGCACTTGTCCTGAGGGGGTGCAGAGCAATTCCTGGCGCCCTCTGGTGGAAGTCGTGTTTAGTGCATTTGGGCACTCTATTGTCATTCCCAGGAGCTCTGGTTTGAAGAGATGGCTCGGTGTCCGCCTAGGCAGAAGACCCTGGTTCGACCCCAGCTCCAAGATAGTCATAGCCCGTTTCTGACCTTTGGGGCCATTGCCCGACACGGGTGCACTGATTTGACTGCAGGCAATAGATATGCTCTTTCTTGGAAATAAAATGAATACAGTAAGTTGGTGAAAAAAAAAAAAAAGTATTCCAAGCAACCTTGCTGTGGTCAAATGGTTTCTTGGCTGTCCTGCAAGTACCCATCTGAAAATTCTCCTTTTGTGGAATTGTGTATAAAGGTACCTTGAAAAACATACTCTTAAGGCATTTTTTAAAATTTTTATTAATTTACTTTGTTACTTTAATGCAGGGTCCCAGTTTTTCGTTTTCTTTCTGTTATCCTAACGTACATAATCATTCCTTTGACGTCACGCTTTGAGTTAAACACAAGTCGAGCCCATTATTTCTCTTCTTTTCTGGTCATACAGTGTAGCTCCCTGTGCTCCACAGTCCTTCCGTTCGGTGCTCAGGCATAGAGAAATCGAGCAGAGACAGGAAGCAGCCAGGGAAGAAGGACATCCCCGCCCCCAAGGACACACTGTCCGGTTCCACCCATCTCCTAGGGTTTGTTTCAATAATACAGAACGTGAGTGAAATTTTTGAACAAATTTCAATTTATGCAAGGTTCCGTTTTTTCATTTCATTCATCTCTGATGATTTGAAATGAAATTGGCAATATGCAAAGATTGTTATTATAGAACCAGCAATTCGATAGGGTTCAACCTCTTATTTCCTGTGTTCTACCAATCTACTCGTACGCAATTTTTTGCACGCCTCTTCCAGTTAAAGTTATCAGTTTCCCCAGAGAGTCTAGTGTATGGTCAGTGCCGGTCACACGTAGGGTTATTATGACGTTATGTTTTGCCACGCCCCTGAGAAATTATTTAATGATCTTCCTGTGTCTGGAACCATTCTCCTTTCTTCTTTTTCCACACAGGGCCGTGGTTCCTATGGTAGCCGTCAGGCAGGTAGACGAACTTTTCCTTGGCTGCCAGATCGCTCTCGGAAGGAAAATATAAAAGCTGTAGTGACAGTGGGGAGCTGGGGAGAGGAGGCTGAGTGAACCTGGGAGGTCTCTTCCGCTGAGCATGACACTCTTTCTCCCTCTACCGGCCTGTCTGTGCATCACACCTGAAATTAACAGCGGAGTGGCTACCTCATTCCGGCCTGAAAGTGGGGCTGTTTATATACGGAGTCCCAGTCTTAGCAAGGAGCCGAGCTCTGTGGACAGTGAGCTACCGTTTGTGGTTACAGGCAGCGAAGCATGTAGTTGCAGTTCCGCCTCGAAGGAGAATTGTCTAGGAAAAGAAACCCCGTGACTTACTGCCCAGCTCGGGGTATGAGCGGAAGGCGTGGTGACAGAAGACAGGTTTCCAGAGCACATACGTTCTGTGATTTATCATTTAAAATTAAACGCAAACTATCCAAAGCAGACAGTGTGTTCCATGGAACCCTGTGAACAGGAAGCCTTGCTGCTACGGGCTGAGACACAACGCCCTGCGTGATTTTGCTGTTCTTTAGAGACTGTGTACTGATTCGTCTATACTGATGATGCTCAAATCAGGTTTGCTCTCGTTCCCTTGTGCGTTTTCTGACATGCTATTGTTAAAATGAAACACTGTGTCTGCTCCGAAAATGAACTTCCAATATGCCACTGTGTGACGGAGTACCAACCCGTGGCGATTTCTAATTCATGCTGACTCACGTGGTTTAAAAGTATCAGCCTGGTCTGTCCTGGCCCAAGCTCTGTGAGTCACTTCTAAGAGTTCCCCGGTCAACAGCTTTAGACAGAAAAGAAAACTTGTGTTTGGGCGACCTCCTCTGGCAACCAGATCTTGACGCACTTGTCCTGAGGGGGTGCAGAGCAAGTCCTGGCGCCCTCTGGTGGAAGTCGTGTTTAGTGCATTTGAGCACTCTATTGTCCTTCCCAGGCGCACTGGATTGGAGAGATGGCTCGGTGTCCGCCTAGGCAGAAGACCCTGGTTCGACCCCAGCTCCAAGATAGTCATAGCCCGTTTCTGACCTTTGGGGCCATTGCCCGACAAGGGTGCAGTTATTTGACTGCAAGCAATAGATATGCTCTTACATAGAAAATAAAATGAATACAGTAAGTTGGTGAAAAAAAAAAGTATTGCAAGGAACCTTGCTGTGGTCAAATGGTTCCTTGACTGTCCTGCAAGTACCCATCTGAAAATTCTCCTTTTGTGGAATTGTGTATAAAGGTACCTTGAAAAACATACACTTAAGGCATTTTTAAAAATTTTTATTTATTTAGTTTGTTACTTTAAACGAGGGTGCGAGTTTTTCGTTTTCTTTCTGTTATCCTAACGTACATAAGCATTCCTCTGACGTCACGCATTGAGTTAAACACAAGTCGAGCCGGTCGTTTCTCTTCATTTCTGGTCATACAGTGTAGCTCCCTGTGCTCCACACTCCTACCTTTCGGTGCTCAGGCATAGAGGAATGGAGCAGAGACAGGATGTACCTAGGGAAGACAGACACCCCCCCCAAGGACAGACTGCCGGTTCCACCCATCTGCTAGGGTTTTTTTTTAATAATACAGAACGTAATTCAAATTATTGCCCAAATTACCATTTATGCAAGGTTCCGTTTTTTCAGTTCATTCATCTCTGATGATTTGAAATGGAATTGGCAATATGCAAAGATTGTTATTATAGAACCAGCAATTCGATAGGGTTCAACCTCTTATTTCCTCTGTTCTACCAAACTACTCGTACGCAGTTTCTTGCACGCCTCTTCCAGTTAAAGTCATCAGTTTCCCCAGAGAGTGTAGTGTACGGTCAGTGCCGGTCACACGTAGGGTTATTATGACGTTATGTTTTACCACGCCCGTGAGAAATTATTTAATGATCTTCCTGTGCCTGGAACCTCTCTCCTTTCTTCTTTTTCCAAACAGGGCCGTGTTCCCTATGGGAGCGGTCAGGCAGGTAGACGAACTTTTTCCTTGGCTGCCCGAGGGCTCTCGGAAGGAAAATCCCAAAGCTGAAGTGACAGCGGGGAGCTGGGGAGAGGAGGCTGAGTGAACCTGGAAGATCTCTTCCGCTGAGCGGGACACTCTTTCTCCCTCTAGCGGCCGGTCTGTGCATCACACCTGAAATTAACAGCGGAGTGGCTACCTCATTCCGGCCTGAAAGTGGGGTTGTTTGGAGACGGAGACCCAGTCTTAGCAAGGAGCCGAGCTCTGTGGACAGTGAGCTGCCGTTTGTGGTCACAGGCAGCGAAGCACGTAGTTGCAGCTCCGTCTCGCAGGAGAATTTCCTAGGAAAAGAAACCCCGTGACTTCCGGCGAAGCTCGGTGTATGAGCGGAAGGCGTGGTGACAGAAGAGAGGTTTCCAGAGCACATATGTTCTGTGATTTATCATTTAAAATTAAACGCAAACTCTCCAGAGCAGACAGTGTGTTCCATGGAACCCTGTGAGCAGGAAGCCTTGCAGCTACCGGCTGAGACACAACGCCCTGCGTGATTTTGCTGTTCTTTAGAGACTGTGTACTGATTCTTCTGTACTGATGATGCTCAAATCAGGTTTGCTCTCGTTCCCTTGTGCGTTTTCTGACATGCTATTGGTAGAATGAAACACTGTGTCTGCTCCGAAAATGAACTTCCAATATACCACGGTGTGACGGAGTACCAACCCGTGGCGATTTCTAATTCATGCTGACTCACGTGGTTTAAAAGTGTCAGCCTGCTCTGTCCTGGCCCAAACTTTGTGCGTCACTTCAAAGAAGTCCCAGATCAAGAGCTGTAGACAGAAAAGAAAAGTTGTGTTTGGGCGACCTCCAGTGGCAAACAGATCTTGACGCACTTGTCCTGAGGGTGTTCAGAGCAAGTCCTGGCGCCCTCTGGTGGAAGTCGTGTTTAGTGCATTTGAGCACTCTATTGTCATTCCCAGGCGCTCTGGATTGGAGAGATGGCTCGGTGTCCGCCTAGGCAGAAGACCCTGGTTCGACCCCAGCTCCAAGATAGTCATAGCCCGTTTCTGACCTTCGGGGCCATTGCCCGACACGGGGGCACTTATTTGACTGCAAGCAATAGATATGCTCTTACATAGAAAATAAAATGAATACAGTAAGTTGGTGAAAAAAAAAAAAGTATTCCAAGCAACCTTGCTGTGGTCAAATGGTTCCTTGGCTGTCCTGCAAGTACCCATCTGAAAATTCCCTTTTGTGGAATTGTGTATAAAGGTACCTTGAAAAACATACTCTTAAGGCATTTTTTAAAAGTTTTATTAATTTAGTTTGTTACTTTAAAAGAGGGTCCGAGTTTTTCGTTTTCTTTCTGTTATCCTACCGTACATAATCATTCCTTTGACGTCACGCTTTGAGTTAAACACAAGTCGAGCCGATCATTTCTCTTCTTTTCTGGTCATACAGTGTAGCTCCCTGTGCTCCACACTCCTTCCGGTCGGTGCTCAGGCATAGAGGAATCGAGCAGAGACAGGAAGCAGCCAGGGAAGACAGACAACCCCCCTCCCCAAGGACACATTTCCGGTTCCACCCATCTGCTGGGTTTTGTTCAATAATACAGAACGTATTTCAAATTATTGCCCAAATTTCCATTTATGCAAGGTTCCGTTTTTTCAGTTCATTCATCTCTGATGATTTGAAATGAAATTGGCAATATGCAAAGATTGTTATTATAGAACCAGCAATTCGATAGGGTTCAACCTCTTATTTCCTGTGTTCTGCCAAACTACTCGTATGCAATTTCTTGCACGCTTCTTCCAGTTAAAGTTATCAGTTTCCCCAGAGAATCTAGTGTAAGGTTAGTGCCGGTCACACGTAGGGTTATTATGACGTTGTTTTACCACGCCCGTGAGAAATTATTTAATGATCTTCCTGTGCCTGGAACCACTCTCCTTTATTCTTTTTCCACAGAGGGACGTGTTCCCTATGGTAGCCGTCAGGCAGGTAGACGAACTTTTCCTTGCCTGCCCGAGCGCTGTGGGAAGGAAAATCCCAAAGCTATAGTGACAGCGGGGAGCTGGGGAGAGGAGGCTGAGTGAACCTGGAAGATCTCTTCCGCTGAGCGGGACTCTCTTTCTCCCTCGGCCGGTCTGTGCATCACACCTGAAATTAACAGCGGAGTGGCTACCTCATTCCGGCCTGAAAGTGGGGCTGTTTCGAGACAGAGTCCCAGTCTTAGCAAGGTGCTGAGCTCTGTGGACAGTGAGCTGCCGTTTGTGGTCACAGGCAGCGAAGCATGTAGTTGCAGCTCCGCCTGGCAGGAGAATTGTCTAGGAAAAGAAACCCCGTGAATTCCGGCGGAGCTCGGGGTATGAGCGGAAGGCGTGGTGACAGAAGAGAGGGTTCCAGAGCACATATGTTCTGTGATTTATCATTTAAATTTAAACGCAAACTATCCAGAGCAGACAGTGTGTTCCATGGAACCCTGTGAGCCCGAAGCCCTGCTACCACAGGCTGAGACACAACGCCCTGCGTGATTTTGCTGTTCTTTAGAGACTGTGTACTGATTCGTCTATACTGATGATGCTCAAATCAGGTTTGCTCTCGTTCCCTTGTGCGTTTTCTGACATGCTATTGGTAGAATGAAACACTGTGTCGGCTCCGAAAATGAACTTCCAATATGCCACTGTGTGACGGAGTACCACCCCGTGGCGATTTCTAATTCATGCTGACTCACGTGGTTTAAAAGTATCAGCCTGCTCTGTCCTGGCCCAAGCTCTGTGCGTCACTTCAAAGAGGTCCCAGATCAAGAGCTGTAGACAGAAAAGAAAAGTTGTGTTTGGGCGACCTCCAGTGGCAACCAGATCTTGACGCACTTCTCCGGAGGGGGTGCAGAGAAAGTCCTGGCGCCCTCTGGTGTAAGTCGTGTTTAGTGCATTTGAGCACTCTATTGTCATTCCCAGGCGCTCTGGATTGGAGAGATGGCTCGGTGTCCGCCTAGGCAGAAGACTCTGGTTCGACCCCAGCTCCAAGATAGTCATAGCCCGTTTCTGACCTTTGGGGCCATTGCCCGACACGGGTGCACTGATTTGACTGCAGGCAATAGATATGCTCTTACATAGAAAATAAAATGAATACAGTAAGTTGGTGAAAAAAAAAAAGTATTCCAAGCAACCTTGCTGTTGTCAAATGGTTCCTTGGCCGTCCTGCAAGTACCCATCTGAAAATTCTCCTTTTGTGGAATTGAGTATAAGCGTACCTTGAAAAACATACTCATAAGTCATTTTTTAAAATTTTTATTAATTTAGTTTGTTACTTTAAAACAGGGTCCGATTTTCTCGTTTCCTTTCTGTTATGCTAACGTACATAAGCATTCCTCTGACGTCAGGCATTGAGTTAAACACAAGTCGAGCCGGTCGTTTCTCTTCATTTCTGGTCATACAGTGTAGCTCCCTGTGCTCCACACTCCTACCTTTCGGTGCTGAGGCATAGAGGAATGGAGCAGAGACAGGAAGTAGCTAGGGAAGACAGACACCCCCCCCCAAGGACAGACTTCCTGTTCCACCCATCTGCTAGGGTTTTTTTTAATACTACAGAACGTAATTCAAATTATTGCCCAAATTACCATTTATGCAAGGTTCCGTTTTTTCAGTTCATTCATCTGTGATGATTTGAATGAAATTGGCAATATACGAAAATTTTTATTATATGACCAGCAATTCGATAGGGTTCAACCTCTTATTTCCTCTGTTCCATCAAACTACTCATACGCAGTTTCTTGCACGGCTCTTCCAGTTAAAGTTATCAGTTTCCCCAGAGAGTGTAGTGTGTGGTCAGTGCCGGTCACACGTAGTGTTATTATGACGTTATGTTTTACCACGCTCGTTAGAAATTATTTAATGATCTTCCTGTGCCTGGAACCTCTCTCCTTTCTTCTTTTTCCACACAGGGCCGTGTTCCCTATGGTAGCCATCAGGCCTGTAGACGAACTTTTTCCTTGGCTGCCCGAGGGCTCTCGGAAGGAAAATCCCAAAGCTGAAGTGACAGCGGGGAGCTGGGGAGAGGAGGCTGAGTGAATCTGGAAGATCTCTTCCGCTGAGCGGGACTCTCTTTCTCCCTCTAGCGGCCGGTCTGTGCATCACACCTGAAATTAACAGCGGAGTGGCTACCTCATTCCGGCCTGAAAGTGGGGTTGTTTGGAGACGGAGACCCAGTCTTAGCAAGGAGCCGAGCTCTGTGGACAGTGAGCTGCCGTTTGGGGTCACAAGCAGCGAAGCATGTAGTTGCAGCTCCGCCTGGCAGGAGAATTGTCTAGGAAAAGAAACCCCGTGACATCCGGCGAAGCTCGGGGTATGAGCGGAAGGCGTGGTGACAGAAGAGAGGTTTCCAGAGCACATATGTTCTGTGATTTATCATTTAAAATTAAACGCAAACTATCCAAAGCAGACAGTGTGTTCCATGGAACCCTGTGAGCAGGAAGCCTTGCTGCTACGGGCTGAGACACAACGCCCTGCGTGATTTTGCTGTTCTTTAGAGACTGTGTACTGATTCGTCTATACTGATGATGCTCAAATCAGGTTTGCTCTCGCTCCCTTGTGCGTTTTCTGACATGCTATTGGTAGAATGAAACACTGTGTCTGCTCCGAAAATGAACTTCCAATATACCACTGTGTGAAGGAGTACCAACCCGTGGCGATTTCTAATTCATGCTGACTCACGTGGTTTAAAAGTGTCAGCCTGCTCTGTCCTGGCCCAAGCTCTGTGCGTCACTTGAAAGAGGTCCCAGATCAAGAGCTGTACACAGAAAAGAACAGTTGTGTTTGGACGACCTCCAGTGGCAACCAGATCTTGACGCACTTGTCCTGAGGGGGTGCAGAGCAAGTCCTGGCGCCATCTGGTGGAATTCGTATTTAGTGCATTTGAGCACTCTACTGTCATTCCCAGGCACTCTGGCTTCGAGCGATGGCTCAGTGTCCACCTAGGCAGAAGACCCTGGTTCGACCCCAGCTCCAAGATAGTCATACCCCGTTTTTGACCTTTGGGGCCATTGCCCGACACGGGTGCACTGATTTCACTGCAGGCAATAGATATGCTCTTACATAGAAAAAAAATGAATACAGTAACTTGGTGAAAAAAAAAAAGTATTTCAAGCAACCTTGCTGTGGTCAAATGGTTCCTTGGCTGTCCTCCAAGTACCCATCTGAAAATTCTCTTTTTGTGCAATTGAGTATAAGCGTACCTTGAAAAACATACTCATAAGTCATTTTTTAAAATTTTTATTAATTTAGTTTATTACTTTAAAACAGGGTCCGAGTTTCTCGTTTCCTTTCTGTTATCCTAACGTACATAAGCATTCCTCTGACGTCAGGCATTGAGTTAAACACAAGTCGAGCCGGTCGTTTCTCTTCATTTCTGGTCATACAGTGTAGCTCCCTGTGCTCCACACTCCTACCTTTCGGTGCTCAGGCATAGAGGAATGGAGCAGAGACAGGAAGTAGCTAGGGAAGACAGACACCCACCCCCCAAGGACAGACTGCCGGTTCCACCCATCTGCTAGGGTTTTTTTTTAATAATACAGAACGTAATTCAAATTATTGCCCAAATTACCATTTATGCAAGGTTCCGTTTTTTCAGTTCATTCATCTGTGATGATTTGAATGAAATTGGCAATATACGAAAATTTTTATTATATGACCAGCAATTCCATAGGGTTCAACCTCTTATTTCCTCTGTTCTACCAAACTACTCGTACGCAGTTTCTTGCACGCCTCTTCCAGTTAAAGTTATCAGTTTCCCCAGAGAGTGTAGTGTATGGTCAGTGCCGGTCACACGTAGGGTTTTTATGAAGTTATGTTTTACCACGCCGGTGAGAAATTATTTAATGATTTTCCTGTGCCTGGAACCTCTCTCCTTTCTTCTTTTTCCACACAGGGCCGTGTTCCCTATGGTAGCGGTCAGGTAGGTAGACGAACTTTTTCCTTGGCTGCCCGAGGGCTCTCGGAAGGAAAATCCCAAAGCTGAAGTGACAGCGGGGAGCTGGGGAGAGGAGGCTGAGTGAACCTGGAAGATCTCTTCCGCTGAGCGGGACTCTCTTTCTCCCTCTAGCGGCCGGTCTGTGCATCACACCTGAAATTAACAGCGGAGTGGCTACCTCCTTTCGGCCTGAAAGTGGGGTTGTTTGGAGACGGAGACCCAGTCTTAGCAAGGAGCCGAGCTCTGTGGACAGTGAGCTGCCGTACAGGCAGCGAAGCATGTAGTTGCAGCTCCGCCTCGCAGGAGAATTGTCTAGGAAAAGAAACCCGGTGACATCCGGCGAAGCTCGGGGTATGAGCGGAAGGCGTGGTGACAGAAGAGAGGTTTCCAGAGCACATATGTTCTGTGATTTATCATTTAAAATTAAACGCAAACAATCCAAAGCAGACAGTGTGTTCCATGGAACCCTGTGAGCATGAAGCCTTGCTGCTACGGGCTGAGACACAACGCCCTGAGTGATTTTGCTGTTCTTTAGAGACTGTGTACTGATTCGTCTATACTGATGATGCTCAAATCAGGTTTGCTCTCGTTCCCTTGTGCGTTTTATGACATGCTATTGGTAGAATGAAACACTGTGTCTGCTCCGAAAATGAACTTCCAATATGCCACTGTGTGACGGAGTACCAACCCGTGGCGATTTCTAATTCATGCTGACTCACGTGGTTTAAAAGTATCAGCCTGCTCTGTCCTGGCCCAAGCTCTGTGCGTCACATCAAAGAGGTCCCAGATCAAGAGCTGTAGACAGAAAAGAAAAGTTGTGTTTGGGCGACCTCCAGTGGCAACCAGATCTTGACGCACTTGTCCTGAGGGGGTGCAGAGCAATTCCTGGCGCCCTCTGGTGGAAGTCGTGTTTAGTGCATTTGGGCACTCTATTGTCATTCCCAGGAGCTCTGGTTTGAAGAGATGGCTCGGTGTCCGCCTAGGCAGAAGACCCTGGTTCGACCCCAGCTCCAAGATAGTCATAGCCCGTTTCTGACCTTTGGGGCCATTGCCCGACACGGGTGCACTGATTTGACTGCAGGCAATAGATATGCTCTTTCTTGGAAATAAAATGAATACAGTAAGTTGGTGAAAAAAAAAAAAAAGTATTCCAAGCAACCTTGCTGTGGTCAAATGGTTTCTTGGCTGTCCTGCAAGTACCCATCTGAAAATTCTCCTTTTGTGGAATTGTGTATAAAGGTACCTTGAAAAACATACTCTTAAGGCATTTTTTAAAATTTTTATTAATTTACTTTGTTACTTTAATGCAGGGTCCCAGTTTTTCGTTTTCTTTCTGTTATCCTAACGTACATAATCATTCCTTTGACGTCACGCTTTGAGTTAAACACAAGTCGAGCCCATTATTTCTCTTCTTTTCTGGTCATACAGTGTAGCTCCCTGTGCTCCACAGTCCTTCCGTTCGGTGCTCAGGCATAGAGAAATCGAGCAGAGACAGGAAGCAGCCAGGGAAGAAGGACATCCCCGCCCCCAAGGACACACTGTCCGGTTCCACCCATCTCCTAGGGTTTGTTTCAATAATACAGAACGTGAGTGAAATTTTTGAACAAATTTCAATTTATGCAAGGTTCCGTTTTTTCATTTCATTCATCTCTGATGATTTGAAATGAAATTGGCAATATGCAAAGATTGTTATTATAGAACCAGCAATTCGATAGGGTTCAACCTCTTATTTCCTGTGTTCTACCAATCTACTCGTACGCAATTTTTTGCACGCCTCTTCCAGTTAAAGTTATCAGTTTCCCCAGAGAGTCTAGTGTATGGTCAGTGCCGGTCACACGTAGGGTTATTATGACGTTATGTTTTGCCACGCCCCTGAGAAATTATTTAATGATCTTCCTGTGTCTGGAACCATTCTCCTTTCTTCTTTTTCCACACAGGGCCGTGGTTCCTATGGTAGCCGTCAGGCAGGTAGACGAACTTTTCCTTGGCTGCCAGATCGCTCTCGGAAGGAAAATATAAAAGCTGTAGTGACAGTGGGGAGCTGGGGAGAGGAGGCTGAGTGAACCTGGGAGGTCTCTTCCGCTGAGCATGACACTCTTTCTCCCTCTACCGGCCTGTCTGTGCATCACACCTGAAATTAACAGCGGAGTGGCTACCTCATTCCGGCCTGAAAGTGGGGCTGTTTATATACGGAGTCCCAGTCTTAGCAAGGAGCCGAGCTCTGTGGACAGTGAGCTACCGTTTGTGGTTACAGGCAGCGAAGCATGTAGTTGCAGTTCCGCCTCGAAGGAGAATTGTCTAGGAAAAGAAACCCCGTGACTTACTGCCCAGCTCGGGGTATGAGCGGAAGGCGTGGTGACAGAAGACAGGTTTCCAGAGCACATACGTTCTGTGATTTATCATTTAAAATTAAACGCAAACTATCCAAAGCAGACAGTGTGTTCCATGGAACCCTGTGAACAGGAAGCCTTGCTGCTACGGGCTGAGACACAACGCCCTGCGTGATTTTGCTGTTCTTTAGAGACTGTGTACTGATTCGTCTATACTGATGATGCTCAAATCAGGTTTGCTCTCGTTCCCTTGTGCGTTTTCTGACATGCTATTGTTAAAATGAAACACTGTGTCTGCTCCGAAAATGAACTTCCAATATGCCACTGTGTGACGGAGTACCAACCCGTGGCGATTTCTAATTCATGCTGACTCACGTGGTTTAAAAGTATCAGCCTGGTCTGTCCTGGCCCAAGCTCTGTGAGTCACTTCTAAGAGTTCCCCGGTCAACAGCTTTAGACAGAAAAGAAAACTTGTGTTTGGGCGACCTCCTCTGGCAACCAGATCTTGACGCACTTGTCCTGAGGGGGTGCAGAGCAAGTCCTGGCGCCCTCTGGTGGAAGTCGTGTTTAGTGCATTTGAGCACTCTATTGTCCTTCCCAGGCGCACTGGATTGGAGAGATGGCTCGGTGTCCGCCTAGGCAGAAGACCCTGGTTCGACCCCAGCTCCAAGATAGTCATAGCCCGTTTCTGACCTTTGGGGCCATTGCCCGACAAGGGTGCAGTTATTTGACTGCAAGCAATAGATATGCTCTTACATAGAAAATAAAATGAATACAGTAAGTTGGTGAAAAAAAAAAGTATTGCAAGGAACCTTGCTGTGGTCAAATGGTTCCTTGACTGTCCTGCAAGTACCCATCTGAAAATTCTCCTTTTGTGGAATTGTGTATAAAGGTACCTTGAAAAACATACACTTAAGGCATTTTTAAAAATTTTTATTTATTTAGTTTGTTACTTTAAACGAGGGTGCGAGTTTTTCGTTTTCTTTCTGTTATCCTAACGTACATAAGCATTCCTCTGACGTCACGCATTGAGTTAAACACAAGTCGAGCCGGTCGTTTCTCTTCATTTCTGGTCATACAGTGTAGCTCCCTGTGCTCCACACTCCTACCTTTCGGTGCTCAGGCATAGAGGAATGGAGCAGAGACAGGATGTACCTAGGGAAGACAGACACCCCCCCCAAGGACAGACTGCCGGTTCCACCCATCTGCTAGGGTTTTTTTTTAATAATACAGAACGTAATTCAAATTATTGCCCAAATTACCATTTATGCAAGGTTCCGTTTTTTCAGTTCATTCATCTGTGATGATTTGAATGAAATTGGCAATATACGAAAATTTTTATTATATGACCAGCAATTCGATAGGGTTCAACCTCTTATTTCCTCTGTTCTACCAAACTACTCGTACGCAGTTTCTTGCACGCCTCTTCCAGTTAAAGTTATCAGTTTCCCCAGAGACTGTAGTGTATGGTCAGTGCCGGTCACACGTAGGGTTATTATGACGTTATGTTTTACCACGCTCGTTAGAAATTATTTAATGATCTTCCTGTGCCTGGAACCTCTCTCCTTTCTTCTTTTTCCACACAGGGCCGTGTTCCCTATGGTAGCCGTCAGGCAGGTAGACGAACTTTTTCCTTGGCTGCCCGAGGGCTCTCGGAAGGAAAATCCCAAAGCTGAAGTGACAGCGGGGAGCTGGGGAGAGGAGGCTGAGTGAACCTGGAAGATCTCTTCCGCTGAGCGGGACTCTCTTTCTCCCTCTAGCGGCCGGTCTGTGCATCACACCTGAAATTAACAGCGGAGTGGCTACCTCATTCCGGCCTGAAAGTGGGGTTGTTTGGAGACGGAGTCCCAGTCTTAGCAAGGAGCCGAGCTCTCTGGACAGTGAGCTGCCGTTTGTGGTCACAGGCAGCGAAGCATGTAGTTGCAGCTCCGCCTCGCAGGAGAATTGTCTAGGAAGAGAAACCCCGTGACTTCCGGCGAAGCTCGGTGTATGAGCGGAAGGCGTGGTGACAGAAGAGAGGTTTCCAGAGCACATATGTTCTGTGATTTATCATTTAAAATTAAACGCAAACTATCCAGAGCAGACAGTGTGTTCCATGGAACCCTGTGAGCAGGAAGCCTTGCAGCTACAGTCTGAGACACAACGTCCTGCGTGATTTTGCTGTTCTTTAGAGACTGTGTACTGATTCGTCTATACTGATGATGCTCAAATCAGGTTTGCTCTCGTTCCCTTGTGCGTTTTCTGACATGCTATTGGTAGAATGAAACACTGTGTCTGCTCCGAAAATGAACTTCCAATATGCCACTGTGTGACGGAGTACCAACCCGTGGCGATTTCTAATTCATGCTGACTCACGTGGTTTAAAAGTATCAGCCTGCTCTGTCCTGGCCCAAGCTCTGGGCGTCACTTCAATGAGGTCCCAGATCAAGAGCTTTAGACAGAAAAGAAAAGTTGTGTTTGGGCGACCTCCAGTGGCAACCAGATCTTGACACACTTCTCTTGAGGGGGTGCAGAGCAAGTCCTGGCGCCCTCTGGTGGAAGTCCTGTTTAGTGCATTTGAGCACTCTATTGTCATTCCCAGTCGCTCTGGATTGGAGAGATGGCTCAGTGTCCGCCTAGGCAGAAGACATTGGTTCGACCCCAGCTCCAAGATAGTCATAGCCCGTTTCTGAGTTTTGGGGCCATTGCCCGACACGGGTGCACTGATTTGACTGCAGGCAATAGATATGCTCTTACATAGAAAATAAAATGAATGCAGTAAGTTGGTGAAAAAAAAAAAGTATTCCAAGCAACCTTGCTGTGGTCAAATGGTTCCTTGACTGTCCTGCAAGTACCCATCTGAAAATTCTCCTTTTGTGGAATTGTGTATAAAGGTACCTTGAAAAACTTGCTCTTAAGGCTTTTTAAAAAATTTTTATTAATTTAGTTTGTTAGTTTAAAACAGGGTCCGAGTTTTTCTTTTTCTTTCTGTTATCCTAACGTACATAATCATTCCTTTGACGTCAAGCTTTGAGTTAAACACGAGTCGAGCCGATCATATCTCTTCTTTTCTGGTCATACAGTGTAGCTCCCTGTGCTCCACACTCCTTCCGTTCGGTGCTCATGCATACAGGAATCGATCAGAGACAGGAAGCAGCCATGGAAGAAGGACACCCGCCCCCCCAAGGACACACTGCCCGGTTCCACCCATCTGCTAGGGTTTGTTTCAATAATACAGAACGTGAGTGAAATTGTTTGCCAAATTTCCATTTATGCAAGGTTCCGTTTTTTCAGTTCATTCATCTCTGATGATTTGAAATGGAATTGGCAATATGCAAAGATTGTTATTATAGAACCAGCAATTCGATAGGGTTCAACCTCTTATTTCCTCTGTTCTACCAAACTACTCGTACGCAGTTTCTTGCACGCCTCTTCCAGTTAAAGTCATCAGTTTCCCCAGAGAGTGTAGTGTACGGTCAGTGCCGGTCACACGTAGGGTTATTATGACGTTATGTTTTACCACGCCCGTGAGAAATTATTTAATGATCTTCCTGTGCCTGGAACCTCTCTCCTTTCTTCTTTTTCCAAACAGGGCCGTGTTCCCTATGGGAGCGGTCAGGCAGGTAGACGAACTTTTTCCTTGGCTGCCCGAGGGCTCTCGGAAGGAAAATCCCAAAGCTGAAGTGACAGCGGGGAGCTGGGGAGAGGAGGCTGAGTGAACCTGGAAGATCTCTTCCGCTGAGCGGGACACTCTTTCTCCCTCTAGCGGCCGGTCTGTGCATCACACCTGAAATTAACAGCGGAGTGGCTACCTCATTCCGGCCTGAAAGTGGGGTTGTTTGGAGACGGAGACCCAGTCTTAGCAAGGAGCCGAGCTCTGTGGACAGTGAGCTGCCGTTTGTGGTCACAGGCAGCGAAGCACGTAGTTGCAGCTCCGTCTCGCAGGAGAATTTCCTAGGAAAAGAAACCCCGTGACTTCCGGCGAAGCTCGGTGTATGAGCGGAAGGCGTGGTGACAGAAGAGAGGTTTCCAGAGCACATATGTTCTGTGATTTATCATTTAAAATTAAACGCAAACTCTCCAGAGCAGACAGTGTGTTCCATGGAACCCTGTGAGCAGGAAGCCTTGCAGCTACCGGCTGAGACACAACGCCCTGCGTGATTTTGCTGTTCTTTAGAGACTGTGTACTGATTCTTCTGTACTGATGATGCTCAAATCAGGTTTGCTCTCGTTCCCTTGTGCGTTTTCTGACATGCTATTGGTAGAATGAAACACTGTGTCTGCTCCGAAAATGAACTTCCAATATACCACGGTGTGACGGAGTACCAACCCGTGGCGATTTCTAATTCATGCTGACTCACGTGGTTTAAAAGTGTCAGCCTGCTCTGTCCTGGCCCAAACTTTGTGCGTCACTTCAAAGAAGTCCCAGATCAAGAGCTGTAGACAGAAAAGAAAAGTTGTGTTTGGGCGACCTCCAGTGGCAAACAGATCTTGACGCACTTGTCCTGAGGGTGTTCAGAGCAAGTCCTGGCGCCCTCTGGTGGAAGTCGTGTTTAGTGCATTTGAGCACTCTATTGTCATTCCCAGGCGCTCTGGATTGGAGAGATGGCTCGGTGTCCGCCTAGGCAGAAGACCCTGGTTCGACCCCAGCTCCAAGATAGTCATAGCCCGTTTCTGACCTTCGGGGCCATTGCCCGACACGGGGGCACTTATTTGACTGCAAGCAATAGATATGCTCTTACATAGAAAATAAAATGAATACAGTAAGTTGGTGAAAAAAAAAAAAGTATTCCAAGCAACCTTGCTGTGGTCAAATGGTTCCTTGGCTGTCCTGCAAGTACCCATCTGAAAATTCCCTTTTGTGGAATTGTGTATAAAGGTACCTTGAAAAACATACTCTTAAGGCATTTTTTAAAAGTTTTATTAATTTAGTTTGTTACTTTAAAAGAGGGTCCGAGTTTTTCGTTTTCTTTCTGTTATCCTACCGTACATAATCATTCCTTTGACGTCACGCTTTGAGTTAAACACAAGTCGAGCCGATCATTTCTCTTCTTTTCTGGTCATACAGTGTAGCTCCCTGTGCTCCACACTCCTTCCGGTCGGTGCTCAGGCATAGAGGAATCGAGCAGAGACAGGAAGCAGCCAGGGAAGACAGACAACCCCCCTCCCCAAGGACACATTTCCGGTTCCACCCATCTGCTGGGTTTTGTTCAATAATACAGAACGTATTTCAAATTATTGCCCAAATTTCCATTTATGCAAGGTTCCGTTTTTTCAGTTCATTCATCTCTGATGATTTGAAATGAAATTGGCAATATGCAAAGATTGTTATTATAGAACCAGCAATTCGATAGGGTTCAACCTCTTATTTCCTGTGTTCTGCCAAACTACTCGTATGCAATTTCTTGCACGCTTCTTCCAGTTAAAGTTATCAGTTTCCCCAGAGAATCTAGTGTAAGGTTAGTGCCGGTCACACGTAGGGTTATTATGACGTTGTTTTACCACGCCCGTGAGAAATTATTTAATGATCTTCCTGTGCCTGGAACCACTCTCCTTTATTCTTTTTCCACAGAGGGACGTGTTCCCTATGGTAGCCGTCAGGCAGGTAGACGAACTTTTCCTTGCCTGCCCGAGCGCTGTGGGAAGGAAAATCCCAAAGCTATAGTGACAGCGGGGAGCTGGGGAGAGGAGGCTGAGTGAACCTGGAAGATCTCTTCCGCTGAGCGGGACTCTCTTTCTCCCTCGGCCGGTCTGTGCATCACACCTGAAATTAACAGCGGAGTGGCTACCTCATTCCGGCCTGAAAGTGGGGCTGTTTCGAGACAGAGTCCCAGTCTTAGCAAGGTGCTGAGCTCTGTGGACAGTGAGCTGCCGTTTGTGGTCACAGGCAGCGAAGCATGTAGTTGCAGCTCCGCCTGGCAGGAGAATTGTCTAGGAAAAGAAACCCCGTGAATTCCGGCGGAGCTCGGGGTATGAGCGGAAGGCGTGGTGACAGAAGAGAGGGTTCCAGAGCACATATGTTCTGTGATTTATCATTTAAATTTAAACGCAAACTATCCAGAGCAGACAGTGTGTTCCATGGAACCCTGTGAGCCCGAAGCCCTGCTACCACAGGCTGAGACACAACGCCCTGCGTGATTTTGCTGTTCTTTAGAGACTGTGTACTGATTCGTCTATACTGATGATGCTCAAATCAGGTTTGCTCTCGTTCCCTTGTGCGTTTTCTGACATGCTATTGGTAGAATGAAACACTGTGTCGGCTCCGAAAATGAACTTCCAATATGCCACTGTGTGACGGAGTACCACCCCGTGGCGATTTCTAATTCATGCTGACTCACGTGGTTTAAAAGTATCAGCCTGCTCTGTCCTGGCCCAAGCTCTGTGCGTCACTTCAAAGAGGTC
Source organism: Eospalax fontanierii (assembly GCA_035773235.1). Classification (NCBI taxonomy): domain Eukaryota; kingdom Metazoa; phylum Chordata; class Mammalia; order Rodentia; family Spalacidae; genus Eospalax; species Eospalax fontanierii. Next base: position 78,959,603 of record CM069535.1, on the reverse strand, counting down.
CCAGATCAAGAGCTGTAGACAGAAAAGAAAAGTTGTGTTTGGGCGACCTCCAGTGGCAACCAGATCTTGACGCACTTCTCCGGAGGGGGTGCAGAGAAAGTCCTGGCGCCCTCTGGTGTAAGTCGTGTTTAGTGCATTTGAGCACTCTATTGTCATTCCCAGGCGCTCTGGATTGGAGAGATGGCTCGGTGTCCGCCTAGGCAGAAGACTCTGGTTCGACCCCAGCTCCAAGATAGTCATAGCCCGTTTCTGACCTTTGGGGCCATTGCCCGACACGGGTGCACTGATTTGACTGCAGGCAATAGATATGCTCTTACATAGAAAATAAAATGAATACAGTAAGTTGGTGAAAAAAAAAAAGTATTCCAAGCAACCTTGCTGTTGTCAAATGGTTCCTTGGCCGTCCTGCAAGTACCCATCTGAAAATTCTCCTTTTGTGGAATTGAGTATAAGCGTACCTTGAAAAACATACTCATAAGTCATTTTTTAAAATTTTTATTAATTTAGTTTGTTACTTTAAAACAGGGTCCGATTTTCTCGTTTCCTTTCTGTTATGCTAACGTACATAAGCATTCCTCTGACGTCAGGCATTGAGTTAAACACAAGTCGAGCCGGTCGTTTCTCTTCATTTCTGGTCATACAGTGTAGCTCCCTGTGCTCCACACTCCTACCTTTCGGTGCTGAGGCATAGAGGAATGGAGCAGAGACAGGAAGTAGCTAGGGAAGACAGACACCCCCCCCCAAGGACAGACTTCCTGTTCCACCCATCTGCTAGGGTTTTTTTTAATACTACAGAACGTAATTCAAATTATTGCCCAAATTACCATTTATGCAAGGTTCCGTTTTTTCAGTTCATTCATCTGTGATGATTTGAATGAAATTGGCAATATACGAAAATTTTTATTATATGACCAGCAATTCGATAGGGTTCAACCTCTTATTTCCTCTGTTCCATCAAACTACTCATACGCAGTTTCTTGCACGGCTCTTCCAGTTAAAGTTATCAGTTTCCCCAGAGAGTGTAGTGTGTGGTCAGTGCCGGTCACACGTAGTGTTATTATGACGTTATGTTTTACCACGCTCGTTAGAAATTATTTAATGATCTTCCTGTGCCTGGAACCTCTCTCCTTTCTTCTTTTTCCACACAGGGCCGTGTTCCCTATGGTAGCCATCAGGCCTGTAGACGAACTTTTTCCTTGGCTGCCCGAGGGCTCTCGGAAGGAAAATCCCAAAGCTGAAGTGACAGCGGGGAGCTGGGGAGAGGAGGCTGAGTGAATCTGGAAGATCTCTTCCGCTGAGCGGGACTCTCTTTCTCCCTCTAGCGGCCGGTCTGTGCATCACACCTGAAATTAACAGCGGAGTGGCTACCTCATTCCGGCCTGAAAGTGGGGTTGTTTGGAGACGGAGACCCAGTCTTAGCAAGGAGCCGAGCTCTGTGGACAGTGAGCTGCCGTTTGGGGTCACAAGCAGCGAAGCATGTAGTTGCAGCTCCGCCTGGCAGGAGAATTGTCTAGGAAAAGAAACCCCGTGACATCCGGCGAAGCTCGGGGTATGAGCGGAAGGCGTGGTGACAGAAGAGAGGTTTCCAGAGCACATATGTTCTGTGATTTATCATTTAAAATTAAACGCAAACTATCCAAAGCAGACAGTGTGTTCCATGGAACCCTGTGAGCAGGAAGCCTTGCTGCTACGGGCTGAGACACAACGCCCTGCGTGATTTTGCTGTTCTTTAGAGACTGTGTACTGATTCGTCTATACTGATGATGCTCAAATCAGGTTTGCTCTCGCTCCCTTGTGCGTTTTCTGACATGCTATTGGTAGAATGAAACACTGTGTCTGCTCCGAAAATGAACTTCCAATATACCACTGTGTGAAGGAGTACCAACCCGTGGCGATTTCTAATTCATGCTGACTCACGTGGTTTAAAAGTGTCAGCCTGCTCTGTCCTGGCCCAAGCTCTGTGCGTCACTTGAAAGAGGTCCCAGATCAAGAGCTGTACACAGAAAAGAACAGTTGTGTTTGGACGACCTCCAGTGGCAACCAGATCTTGACGCACTTGTCCTGAGGGGGTGCAGAGCAAGTCCTGGCGCCATCTGGTGGAATTCGTATTTAGTGCATTTGAGCACTCTACTGTCATTCCCAGGCACTCTGGCTTCGAGCGATGGCTCAGTGTCCACCTAGGCAGAAGACCCTGGTTCGACCCCAGCTCCAAGATAGTCATACCCCGTTTTTGACCTTTGGGGCCATTGCCCGACACGGGTGCACTGATTTCACTGCAGGCAATAGATATGCTCTTACATAGAAAAAAAATGAATACAGTAACTTGGTGAAAAAAAAAAAGTATTTCAAGCAACCTTGCTGTGGTCAAATGGTTCCTTGGCTGTCCTCCAAGTACCCATCTGAAAATTCTCTTTTTGTGCAATTGAGTATAAGCGTACCTTGAAAAACATACTCATAAGTCATTTTTTAAAATTTTTATTAATTTAGTTTATTACTTTAAAACAGGGTCCGAGTTTCTCGTTTCCTTTCTGTTATCCTAACGTACATAAGCATTCCTCTGACGTCAGGCATTGAGTTAAACACAAGTCGAGCCGGTCGTTTCTCTTCATTTCTGGTCATACAGTGTAGCTCCCTGTGCTCCACACTCCTACCTTTCGGTGCTCAGGCATAGAGGAATGGAGCAGAGACAGGAAGTAGCTAGGGAAGACAGACACCCACCCCCCAAGGACAGACTGCCGGTTCCACCCATCTGCTAGGGTTTTTTTTTAATAATACAGAACGTAATTCAAATTATTGCCCAAATTACCATTTATGCAAGGTTCCGTTTTTTCAGTTCATTCATCTGTGATGATTTGAATGAAATTGGCAATATACGAAAATTTTTATTATATGACCAGCAATTCCATAGGGTTCAACCTCTTATTTCCTCTGTTCTACCAAACTACTCGTACGCAGTTTCTTGCACGCCTCTTCCAGTTAAAGTTATCAGTTTCCCCAGAGAGTGTAGTGTATGGTCAGTGCCGGTCACACGTAGGGTTTTTATGAAGTTATGTTTTACCACGCCGGTGAGAAATTATTTAATGATTTTCCTGTGCCTGGAACCTCTCTCCTTTCTTCTTTTTCCACACAGGGCCGTGTTCCCTATGGTAGCGGTCAGGTAGGTAGACGAACTTTTTCCTTGGCTGCCCGAGGGCTCTCGGAAGGAAAATCCCAAAGCTGAAGTGACAGCGGGGAGCTGGGGAGAGGAGGCTGAGTGAACCTGGAAGATCTCTTCCGCTGAGCGGGACTCTCTTTCTCCCTCTAGCGGCCGGTCTGTGCATCACACCTGAAATTAACAGCGGAGTGGCTACCTCCTTTCGGCCTGAAAGTGGGGTTGTTTGGAGACGGAGACCCAGTCTTAGCAAGGAGCCGAGCTCTGTGGACAGTGAGCTGCCGTACAGGCAGCGAAGCATGTAGTTGCAGCTCCGCCTCGCAGGAGAATTGTCTAGGAAAAGAAACCCGGTGACATCCGGCGAAGCTCGGGGTATGAGCGGAAGGCGTGGTGACAGAAGAGAGGTTTCCAGAGCACATATGTTCTGTGATTTATCATTTAAAATTAAACGCAAACAATCCAAAGCAGACAGTGTGTTCCATGGAACCCTGTGAGCATGAAGCCTTGCTGCTACGGGCTGAGACACAACGCCCTGAGTGATTTTGCTGTTCTTTAGAGACTGTGTACTGATTCGTCTATACTGATGATGCTCAAATCAGGTTTGCTCTCGTTCCCTTGTGCGTTTTATGACATGCTATTGGTAGAATGAAACACTGTGTCTGCTCCGAAAATGAACTTCCAATATGCCACTGTGTGACGGAGTACCAACCCGTGGCGATTTCTAATTCATGCTGACTCACGTGGTTTAAAAGTATCAGCCTGCTCTGTCCTGGCCCAAGCTCTGTGCGTCACATCAAAGAGGTCCCAGATCAAGAGCTGTAGACAGAAAAGAAAAGTTGTGTTTGGGCGACCTCCAGTGGCAACCAGATCTTGACGCACTTGTCCTGAGGGGGTGCAGAGCAATTCCTGGCGCCCTCTGGTGGAAGTCGTGTTTAGTGCATTTGGGCACTCTATTGTCATTCCCAGGAGCTCTGGTTTGAAGAGATGGCTCGGTGTCCGCCTAGGCAGAAGACCCTGGTTCGACCCCAGCTCCAAGATAGTCATAGCCCGTTTCTGACCTTTGGGGCCATTGCCCGACACGGGTGCACTGATTTGACTGCAGGCAATAGATATGCTCTTTCTTGGAAATAAAATGAATACAGTAAGTTGGTGAAAAAAAAAAAAAAGTATTCCAAGCAACCTTGCTGTGGTCAAATGGTTTCTTGGCTGTCCTGCAAGTACCCATCTGAAAATTCTCCTTTTGTGGAATTGTGTATAAAGGTACCTTGAAAAACATACTCTTAAGGCATTTTTTAAAATTTTTATTAATTTACTTTGTTACTTTAATGCAGGGTCCCAGTTTTTCGTTTTCTTTCTGTTATCCTAACGTACATAATCATTCCTTTGACGTCACGCTTTGAGTTAAACACAAGTCGAGCCCATTATTTCTCTTCTTTTCTGGTCATACAGTGTAGCTCCCTGTGCTCCACAGTCCTTCCGTTCGGTGCTCAGGCATAGAGAAATCGAGCAGAGACAGGAAGCAGCCAGGGAAGAAGGACATCCCCGCCCCCAAGGACACACTGTCCGGTTCCACCCATCTCCTAGGGTTTGTTTCAATAATACAGAACGTGAGTGAAATTTTTGAACAAATTTCAATTTATGCAAGGTTCCGTTTTTTCATTTCATTCATCTCTGATGATTTGAAATGAAATTGGCAATATGCAAAGATTGTTATTATAGAACCAGCAATTCGATAGGGTTCAACCTCTTATTTCCTGTGTTCTACCAATCTACTCGTACGCAATTTTTTGCACGCCTCTTCCAGTTAAAGTTATCAGTTTCCCCAGAGAGTCTAGTGTATGGTCAGTGCCGGTCACACGTAGGGTTATTATGACGTTATGTTTTGCCACGCCCCTGAGAAATTATTTAATGATCTTCCTGTGTCTGGAACCATTCTCCTTTCTTCTTTTTCCACACAGGGCCGTGGTTCCTATGGTAGCCGTCAGGCAGGTAGACGAACTTTTCCTTGGCTGCCAGATCGCTCTCGGAAGGAAAATATAAAAGCTGTAGTGACAGTGGGGAGCTGGGGAGAGGAGGCTGAGTGAACCTGGGAGGTCTCTTCCGCTGAGCATGACACTCTTTCTCCCTCTACCGGCCTGTCTGTGCATCACACCTGAAATTAACAGCGGAGTGGCTACCTCATTCCGGCCTGAAAGTGGGGCTGTTTATATACGGAGTCCCAGTCTTAGCAAGGAGCCGAGCTCTGTGGACAGTGAGCTACCGTTTGTGGTTACAGGCAGCGAAGCATGTAGTTGCAGTTCCGCCTCGAAGGAGAATTGTCTAGGAAAAGAAACCCCGTGACTTACTGCCCAGCTCGGGGTATGAGCGGAAGGCGTGGTGACAGAAGACAGGTTTCCAGAGCACATACGTTCTGTGATTTATCATTTAAAATTAAACGCAAACTATCCAAAGCAGACAGTGTGTTCCATGGAACCCTGTGAACAGGAAGCCTTGCTGCTACGGGCTGAGACACAACGCCCTGCGTGATTTTGCTGTTCTTTAGAGACTGTGTACTGATTCGTCTATACTGATGATGCTCAAATCAGGTTTGCTCTCGCTCCCTTGTGCGTTTTCTGACATGCTATTGGTAGAATGAAACACTGTGTCTGCTCCGAAAATGAACTTCCAATATACCACTGTGTGATGGAGTACCAACCCCTGGCGATTTCTAATTCATGCTGACTCACGTGGTTTAAAAGTGTCAGCCTGCTCTGTCTGGCCCAAGCTCTGTGCGTCACATCAAAGAGGTCCCAGATCAAGAGCTGTAGACAGAAAAGAACATTTGTGTTTGGACGACCTCCAGTGGCAACCAGATCTTGACGCACTTGTCCTGGGGGGATGCAGAGCAAGTCCTGGCGCCATCTGGTCAAATTAGTGTTTAGTGCATTTGAGCACTCTACTGTCATTCCCAGGCACTCTGGCTTCGAGCGATGGCTCAGTGTCCACCTAGGCAGAAGACACTGGTTGGAACCCAGCTCCAAGATAGTCATACCCCGTTTATGACCTTTGGGGCCATTGCCCGACACGGTGCACTTAATTGACTGCAGGCAGTAGATATGCTCTTACACAGAGAAAAAATGAATACAGTAACTTGGTGAAAAAAAAAAAGTATTCCAAGCAACCTTGTTGTGGTCAAATGCTCCCTTGGCTGTCCTCCAAGTACCCATCTGAAAATTCTCCTTTTGTGGAATTGAGTATAAGCGTACCTTGAAAAACATACTCATAAGTCATTTTTTAAAATTTTTATTAATTTAGTTTGTTACTTTAAAACAGGGTCCGAGTTTCTCGTTTCCTTTCTGTTATCCTAACGTACATAAGCATTCCTCTGACGTCAGGCATTGAGTTAAACACAAGTCGAGCCGGTCGTTTCTCTTCATTTCTGGTCATACAGTGTAGCTCCCTGTGCTCCACACTCCTACCTTTCGGTGCTCAGGCATAGAGGAATGGAGCAGAGACAGGAAGTAGCTAGGGAAGACAGACACCCCCCCCAAGGAAAGACTGCCGGTTCCACACATCTGCTAGGGTTTTTTTTTTAATAATACAGAACGTAATTCAAATTATTGACCAAATTACCATTTATGCAAGGTTCCGTTTTTTCAGTTCATTCATTTGTGATGATTTGAATGAAATTGGCAATATACGAAAATTTTTATTATATGACCAGCAATTCGAGAGGGTTCAACCTTTTATTTCCTCTGTTCTACCAAACTACTCGTACGCAGTTTCTTGCACGCCTCTTCCAGTTAAAGTTATCAGTTTCCCCAGAGAGTGTAGTGTATTGTCAGTGCCGGTCACTCGTAGGGTTATTATGACGTTATGTTTTACCACGCTCGTTAGAAATTATTTAATGATCTTCCTGTGCCTGGAACCTCTTTCCTTTCTTCTTTTTCCAAACAGGGCCGTGTTCCCTATGGGAGCCGTCAGGCAGGTAGACGAACTTTTTCCTTGGCTCCCCGAGGGCTCTAGGAAGGAAAATCCCAAAGCTGAACTGACAGCGGGGAGCTGGGGAGAGGAGGCTGAGTGAACCTGGAAGATCTCTTCCGCTGAGCGGGACTCTCTTTCTCCCTCTAGCGGCCGGTCTGTGCATCACACCTGAAATTAACAGCGGAGTGGCTACCTCCTTCCGGCCTGAAAGTGGGGTTGTTTGGAGACGGAGTCCCAGTCTTAGCAAGGAGCCGAGCTCTCTGGACAGTGAGCTGCCGTTTGTGGTCACAGGCAGCGAAGCATGTAGTTGCAGCTCCGCCTCGCAGGAGAATTGTCTAGGAAAAGAAACCCCGTGACTCCCGGCGAAGCTCCGGGTATGAGCGGAAGGCGTGGTGACAGAAGAGAGGTTTCCAGAGCACATATGTTCTGTGATTTATCATTTAAAATTAAACGCAAACTATCCAAAGCCGACAGTGTGTTCCATGGAATCCTGTGAGCAGGAAGCTTTGCTGCTACGGGCTGAGACACAACGCCCTGCGTGATTTTGCTGTTCTTTAGAGACTGTGTACTGATTCGTCTATACTGATGATGCTCAAATCAGGTTTGCTCTCGTTCCCTTGTGCGTTTTCTGACATGCTATTGGTAGAATGAAACACTGTGTCTGCTCCGAAAATGAACTTCCAATATGCCACTGTGTGACGGAGTACCAACCCGTGGCGATTTCTAATTCATGCTGACTCACGTGCTTTAAAAGTATCAGCCTGCTCTGTCCTGGCCCAAGCTCTGTGCGTCACATCAAAGAGGTCCCAGATCAAGAGCTGTAGACAGAAAAGAAAAGTTGTGTTTGGGCGACCTCCAGTGGCAACCAGATCTTGACGCACTTGTCCTGAGGGGGTGCAGAGCAAGTACTGGCGCCCTCTGGTGGAAGTCCTGTTTAGTGCATTTGAGCACTCTATTGTCATTCCCAGGCGCTCTAGATTGGAGAGATGGCTCGGTGTCCGCCTAGGCAGAAGACCCTGGTTGGACCCCAGCTCCAAGATAGTCATAGCCCGTTTCTGACCTTTGGGGCCATTTCCCGACACGGGTGCACTTATTTGACTGTAGGCAATAGATATGCTCTTACATAGAAAATAAAATGAATACAGTAAGTTGGTGAAAAAAAAAAAAGTATTCCAAGCAACCTTGCTGTGGTCAAATGGTTCCTTGGCTGTCCTGCAAGTACCCATCTGAAAATTCTCCTTTTGTCGAATTGTGTATAAAGGTACCTTGAAAAACATACTCTTAAGGCATTTTTTAAATTTTTTATTAATTTAGTTTGTTACTTTAATGCAGGGTCCCAGTTTTTCGTTTTCTTTCTGTTATCCTAACGTACATAATCATTCCTTTGACGTCACGCTTTGAGTTAAACACAAATCGAGCCGATCATTTCTCTTCTTTTCTGGTCATACAGTGTAGCTCCCTGTGCTCCACACTCCTTCCGTTCGGTGCTCAGGCATAGAGGAATCGAGCAGAGACAGGAAACAGCCAGGGAAGAAGGACACCCCCCCCAAGGACACACTGCCCGGTTCCACCCACCTGCTACGGTTCGTTTCAATAATACAGAACGTGAGTGAAATTGTTGGCCAAATTTCCATTTATGCAAGGTTCCGTTTTTTCAGTTCACTCATCTCTGATGATTTGAAATGAAATTGGCAATATGCAAAGATTGTTATTATAGAACCAGCAGTTCGATAGGGTTCAACCTCTTATTTCCTGTGTTCTGCCAAACTACTCGTATGCAATTTCTTGCACGCTTCTTCCAGTTAAAGTTATCAGTTTCCCCAGAGAGTCTAGTGTAAGGTCAGTGCCGGTCACACGTAGGGTTATTATGACGTTGTTTTACCACGCCCGTGAGAAATTATTTAATGATCTTCCTGTGCCTGGAACCACTCTCCTTTATTCTTTTTCCACAGAGGGACGTGTTCCCTATGGTAGCCGTCAGGCAGGTAGACGAACATTTCCTTGGCTGCCCGAGCGCTGTGGGAAGGAAAATCCCAAAGCTGTAGTGACAGCAGGGAGCTGGGGAGAGGAGGCTGAGTGAACCTCGACGGTCCCTTCCCTTTCTCCCTCTAGCGGGCATTCTGTGAATCACACCTGAAATTAACTGCTGAGTGCCTACCCCATTCCGCCCTGAAAGTGGTGCTGTTTGGAGACAGAGTCCCAGTCTTAGCAAGGTGCTGAGCTCTGTGGACAGTGAGCTGCCGTTTGTGGTCACAGGCAGCGAAGCATGTAGTTGCAGCTCCCCCTGGCAGGCGAATTTTCTAGGAAAAGAAACCCCGTGAATTCCGGCGGAGCTCGGGGTATGAGCGGAAGGCGTGGTGACAGAAGAGAGGGTTCCAGAGCACATATGTTCTGTGATTTATCATTTAAAATTAAACGCAAACTATCCAGAGCAGACACTGTGTTCCATGGAACCCTGTGAGCCGGAAGCCCTGCTACCACGGTCTGAGACACAACGCTCTGCGTGATTTTGCTGTTCTTTAGAGACTGTGTACTGATTCGTCTATACTGATGATGCTCAAATCAGGTTTCCTCTCGTTCCCTTGTTCTTTTTCTGACATGCTATTGGTAGAATGAAACACTGTGTCTGCTCCGAAAATGAACTTCCAATATACCACTGTGTGACGGAGTACCAACCCGTGGCGATTTCTAATTCATGCTGACTCACGTGGTTTAAAAGTGTCAGCCTGCTCTGTCCTGGCCCAAGCTCTGTGCGTCACTTCAAAGAGGTGCCAGATCAAGAGCTGTAGACAGAAAAGAAAAGTTGTGTTTGGGCGACCTCCAGTGGCAAACAGATCTTGACGCACTTGTCCTGAGGGGTTGCAGAGCAAGTTCTGGCGCCCTCTGGTGGAAGTCCTGTTTAGTGCATTTGAGCACTCTACTGTCATTCCCAGGCACTCTGGCTTCGAGCAATGGCTCAGTGTCCACCTAGGCAGAAGACACTGGTTCGACCCCAGCTCCAAGATAGTCATACCCCGTTTTTGACCTTTGGGGCCATTGCCCGACACGGGTGCACTTAATTGACTGCAGGCAGTAGATATGCTCTTACATAGAAAAAAAATGAATATAGTAACTTGGTGAAAAAAAAAAAGTATTCCAAGCAACCTTGCTGTGGTCAAATGGTTCCTTGGCTGTCCTCCAAGTACGCATCTGAAAATTCTCCTTTTGTGGAATTGAGTATAAGCGTACCTTGAAAAACATACTCATAAGTCATTTTTTAAAATTTTTATTAATTTAGTTTGTTACTTTAACACAGGGTCCGAGTTTCTCGTTTCCTTTCTGTTATCCTAACGTACATAAGCATTCCTCTGACCTCAGGCATTGAGTTAAACACAAGTCGAGCCGGTCGTTTCTCTTCATTTCTGGTCATACAGTGTAGCTCCCCGTGCTCCACACTACTACCTTTCGGTGCTCAGGCATAGAGGAATGGAGCAGAGACAGGAAGTAGCTAGGGAAGATAGACACCCCCCCCCAAGGACAGACTGCCGGTTCCACCCATCTGCTAGGGTTATTTTTTTAATAATACAGAACGTAATTCAAATTATTGCCCAAATTACGATTTATGCAAGGTTCCGTTTTTTCAGTTCATTCATCTGTGATGATTTGAATGAAATTGGCAATATACGAAAATTTTTATTGTATGACCAGCAATTCGAGAGGGTTCAACCTCTTATTTTCTTCTCTTCTACCAAACTACTCGTACGCAGTTTCTTGCACGCCTCTTCCAGTTAAAGTTATCAGTTTCCCCAGAGAGTGTAGTGTATGGTCAGTGCCGGTCACACGTAGGGTTATTAGGACGTTATGTTTTACCACGCTCGTTAGAAATTATTTAATGATCTTCCTGTGCCTGGAACCTCTCTCCTTTCTTCTTTTTCCACAGAGGGACGTGTTCCCTATGGTAGCCGTCAGGCAGGTAGACGAACTTTTCCTTGGCTGCCCGAGCTCTGTGGGAAGGAAAATCCCAAAGCTGAAGTGACAGCGGGGAGCTGGGGAGAGGAGGCTGAGTGAACCTGGAAGGTCTCTTCCGCTGAGCGTGACACTCTTTCTCCCTCTAGCGGCCGGTCTGTGCATCACACCTGAAATTAACAGCGGAGTGGCCACCTCATTCCGGCCTGAAAGTGGGGCTGTTTGGAGACGGAGTCCCAGTCTTAGCAAGGAGCCGAGCTCTGTGGACAGTGAGCTGCCGTTTGTGGTCACAGGCAGCGAAGCATGTAGTTGCAGCTCCGCCTCGAGGAGAATTGTCTAGGAAAAGAAACCCGGTGAATTCCGGCGGAGCTCGGGGTATGAGCAGAAGGCGTGGTGACAGAAGAGAGGGTTCCAGAGCACATATGTTATGTGATTTATCATTTAAAATTAAACGCAAACTATCCAGAGCAGACAGTGTGTTCCATGGAACCCTGTGAGCCGGAAGCCCTGCTACCACGGGCTGAGACACAACGCCCTGCGTGATTTTCCTGTTCTTTAGAGACTGTGTACTGATTCGTCTATACTGATGATGCTCAAATCAGGTTTGCTCTCGTTCCCTTGTGCGTTTTCTAACATGCTATTATTAGAATGAAACACTGTGTCTGCTCCGAAAATGAACTTCCAATATACCACTGTGTGACGGAGTACCAACCCGTGGCGATTTCTAATTCATGCTGACTGACGTGGTTTAAAAGTGTCAGCCTGCTCTGTCCTGGCCCAAGCTCTGTGCCTCAGTTCAAAGAGGTCCCAGATCAAGAGCTGTAGACAGAATAGAAAAGTTGTGTTTGGGCCAACTCCAGTGGCAACCAGATCTTGACGCACATGTCCTGAGGGCGTGCAGAGCAAGTCCTGGCGCCCTCTGGTGGAAGTCGTGTTTAGTGCATTTGAGCACTCTACTGTCATTCCCAGGAGCTCTGGATTGGAGCGATGGCTCAGTGTCCACCTAGGCAGAAGACATTGGTTCGACCCCAGCTCCAAGATAGTCATACCCCGTTTTTGACCTTTGGGGCCATTGCCCGACACGGGTGCACTTAATTGACTGCAGGCAGTAGATATGCTCTTACATAAAAAATAAAATGAATACAGTAACTGGGTGAAAAAAAAAAAAGTATTCCAAGCAACCTTGATGTGGTCAAATGGTTCCTTGGCTGTCCTGCAAGTACCCATCTGAAAATTCCCTATTGTGGAATTGTGTATAAAGGTACCTTGAAAAACATACACTTAAGGCATTTTTTAAAAGTTTTATTAATTTAGTTTGTTACTTTAAAACAGGGTCCGAGTTTCTCGTTTCCTTTCTGTTATCCTAACGTACATAAGCATTCCTCTGACCTCAGGCATTGAGTTAAACACAAGTCGAGCCGGTCGTTTCTCTTCATTTCTGGTCATACAGTGTAGTTCCCTGTGCTCCACACTCCTACCTTTCGGTGCTCAGGCATAGAGGAATGGAGCAGAGACAGGAAGTAGCTAGGGAAGACAGACAGCCCCCCGCAAGGACAGACTGCCGGTTCCACCCATCTGGTAGGGTTTTTTTGAATAATACAGAACGTAATTCAAATTATTGACCAAATTACCATTTATGCAAGGTTCCGTTTTTTCAGTTCATTCATCTGTGATGATTTGAATGAAATTGGCAATATACGAAAATTTTTATTATATGACCAGCAATTCGAGAGGGTTCAACCTCTTATTTTCTTCTCTTCTACCAAACTACTCGTACGCAGTTTCTTGCACGCCTCTTCCAGTTAAAGTTATCAGTTTCCCCAGAGAGTGTAGTGTATGGTCAGTGCCGGTCACACGTAGGGTTATTAGGACGTTATGTTTTACCACGCCCGTGAGAAATTATTTAATGATCTTCCTGTGCCTGGAACCACTCTCCTTTCTTCTTTTTCCACACAGGGCCGTGTTCCCTATGGTAGGCATCAGGCAGGTAGACGAACTTTTTCCTTGGCTGCCAGATCGCTCTCGGAAGGAAAATCTCAAAGCTGTAGTGACAGCGGGGAGCTGGGGAGAGGAGGCTGAGTGAACCTGGAAGGTCTCTTCCGCTGAGCCTGACACTCTTTCTCCCTCTAGCGGCCGGTCTGTGCATCACACCTGAAATTAACAGGGAGTGTGGCTACCTCATTCCGGCCTGAAAGTGGGGCTGTTTGGAGACAGAGTCCCAGTCTTAGCAAGGAGCCGAGCTCTGTGGACAGTGAGCTGCCATTTGTGGTCACAGGCAGCGAAGCATGTAGTTGCAGCTCCGCCTCGAGGAGAATTGTCTAGGACAAGGAACCCCGTGACTTACGGCCGAGCTCGGGGTATCAGCGGAAGGCGTGTTGACAGAAGACAGGTTTGCAGAGCACATACGTTCTGTGATTTATCATTTAAAATTAAACGCAAACTATCCAGAGCAGACAGTGTGTTCCATGGAACCCTGTGAGCCGGAAGCCCTGCTGCCACGGGCTGAGACACAACGCCCTGCGTGATTTTGCTGTTCTTTAGAGACTGTGTACTGATTCGTCTATACTGATGATGCTCAAATCAGGTTTGCTCTCGTTCCCTTGTGCGTTTTCTAACATGCTATTGGTAGAATGAAACACTGTGTCTGCTCCGAAAATGAACTTCCAATATACCACTGTGTGACGGAGTACCAACCCGTGGCGATTTCTAATTCATGCTGACTGACGTAGTTTAAAAGTGTCAGCCTGCTCTGTCCTGGCCCAAGCTCTGTGCGTCACTTCAAAGAGGTCCCAGATCAAGAGCTGTAGACAGAAAAGAAAAGTTGTGTTTGGGCGACCTCCAGTGGCAACCAGATCTTGACGCACTTGTCCTGAGGGGGTGCAGAGCAAGTCCTGGCGCCCTCTGGTGGAAGTCCTGTTTAGTGCTTTTGAGCACTCTATTGTCATTCCCAGGCGCTCTGGATTGGAGAGATGGCTCGGTGTCCGCCTAGGCAGAAGACCCTGGTTCGACCCCAGCTCCAAGATAGTCATAGCCCGTTTCTGACCTTTGGGGCCATTGCCCGACACGGGTGCACTGATTTGACTGCAGGCAATAGATATGCTCTTACATAAAAAATAAAATGAATACAGTAAGTTGGTGAAAAAAAAAAAGTATTCCAAGCAACCTTGCTGTTGTCAAATGGTTCCTTGGCTGTCCTGCAAGTACCCATCTGAAAATTCTCCTTTTGTGGAATTGTGTATAAAGGTACCTTGAAAAACATACTCTTAAGGCATTTTTTAAAAGTTTTATTAATTTAGTTTGTTACTTTAATGCAGGGTCCCAGTTTTTCGTTTTCTTTCTGTTATCCTAACGTACATAAACATTCCTTTGACGTCACGCTTTGAGTTAAACACAAGTCGAGCCGATCATTTCTCTTTTTTCTCGTCATACAGTGTAGCTCCCTGGGCTCCACACTCCTTCTGTTCGGTGCTCAGGCATAGAGGAATCGAGCAGAGACAGGAAGCAGCCAGGGAAGAAGGACACCCCCCCCAAGGACACACTGCCCGGTTCCACCCATCTGCTAGGGTTTGTTTCAATAATACAGAACGTGAGTGAAATTGTTGGCCAAATTTCCATTTATGCAAGGTTCCGTTTTTTCACTTCACTCATCTCTGATGATTTGAAATGAAATTGGCAATATGCAAAGATTGTTATTATAGAACCAGCAATTCGATAGGGTTCAACCTTTTCTTTCCTGTGTTCTGCCAAACAACTTGTATGCAATTTCTTGCACGCTTCTTCCAGTTAAAGTTATCAGTTTCCCTAGAGAGTCTAGTGTAAGGTCAGTGCCGGTCACACGTAGGGTTATTATGACGTTGTTTTACCACGCCCGTGAGAAATTATTTAATGATCTTCCTGTGCCTGGAACCACTCTCCTTTATTCTTTTTCCACAGAGGGACGTGTTCCCTATGGTAGCCGTCAGGCAGGTAGACGAACTTTTCCTTGGCTGCCCGAGCGCTGTGGGAAGGAAAATCCCAAAGCTATAGTGACAGTGGGGAGCTGGGGAGAGGAGGCTGAGTGAACCTGGACGGTCCCTTCCCTTTCTCCCTCTAGCGGGCATTCTTTGAATCACACCTGAAATTAACTGCTGAGTGGCTACCTCATTGCGGCCTGAAAGTGGGGCTGTTTGGAGACAGAGTCCCAGTCTTAGCAAGGTGCTGAGCTCTGTGGACAGTGAGCTGCCGTTTGTGGTCACAGGCAGCGAAGCATGTAGTTGCAGCTCCGCCTCGAAGGAGAGTTGTCTAGGAAAATAAACCCCGTGACTTACGGCCTTCTCGGGGTTTCAGCGGAAGGCGTGGTGACAGAAGACAGGTTTCCAGAGCACATATGTTCTGTGATTTATCATTTAAAATTAAACGCAAACTATCCAAAGCAGACAGTGTGTTCCATGGAACCCTGTGAGCCGGAAGCCTTGCTGCTACGGGCTGAGACACAACGCCCTGCGTGATTTTGCTGTTCTTTAGAGACTGTGTACCGATTCGTCTATACTGATGATGCTCAAATCAGGTTTGCTCTCGTTCCCTTGTGGGTTTTCTGAGATGCTACTGGTAGAAAGAGACACTGTGTCTGCTCCGAAAATGAACCTCCAGTATACCACTGTGTGACAGAGTACCAACACGTTGCGATTTCTAATTCATACTCGCTCACGTGGTTTAAAAGTATCAGCCTGGTCTGTCCTGGCCCAAGCTCTGTGAGTCACTTCAAAGAGGTCCCCTTTCAACAGCTGTAGACAGAAAAGAAAACTTGTGTTTGGGCGACCTCCACTGGCAACCAGATCTTGACGCACTTGTCCTGAGGGGGTGCAGAGCAAGTCCTGGCGCCATCTGGTGGAATTCCTGTTTAGTGCATTTGAGCACTCTACTGTCATTCCCAGGCGCTGTGCATTGGAGCGATGGCTCAGTGTCCACCTAGGCAGAAGACATTGGTTCGACCCCAGCTCCAAGATAGTCAGTCATACCCCGTTTTTGACCTTTGGGGCCATTGCCCGACACGGGTGCACTTAATTGACTGCAGGCAGTAGATATGCTCTTACATACAAAATAAAATGAATAAATACAGTAACTGGGTGAAAAAAAAAAGTATTTCAAGCAACCTTGTTGTGGTCAAATGGTTCCTTGGCTGTCCTCCAAGTACCCATCTGAAAATTCTCCTTTTGTGCAATTGAGTATAAGCGTACCTTCAAAAACATACTCATAAGTCATTTTTTAAAGTTGTTATTAATTTAGTTTGTTACTTTAAAACAGGGTCCGAGTTTTTCGTTTCCTTTCTGTTATCCTAACGTACATAAGCATTCCTCTGACGTCACGCATTGAGTTAAACACAAGTCGAGCCGGTCGTTTCTCTTCATTTCTGGTCATACAGTGTAGCTCCCTGTGCTCCACACTCCTACCTTTCGGTGCTCAGGCATAGAGGAATGGAGCAGAGACAGGAAGTAGCTAGGGAAGACAGACACCCCCCCGCAAGGACAGACTGCCGGTTCCACCCATCTGGTATGGTTTTTTTGAATAATACAGAACGTAATTCAAATTATTGACCAAATTACCATTTATGCAAGGTTCCGTTTTTTCAGTTCATTCATCTGTGATGATTTGAATGAAATTGGCAATATACGAATATTTTTATTATATGACCAGCAATTCGATAGGGTTCAACCTCTTATTTCCTCTGTTCTACCAAATTACTCGTACGCAGTTTCTTGCACGCCTCTTCCACTTATAGTTATCAGTTTCCCCAGAGAGCGTAGTGTATGGTCAGTGCCGGTCACACGTAGGGTTATTATGACGTTATGTTTTACCACGCTCGTTAGAAATTATTTAATGATCTTCCTGTGCCTGGAACCTCTCTCCTTTCTTCTTTTTCCAAACAGGGCCGTGTTCCATATGGTAGCCGTCAGGCACGTAGACGAACTTTTTCCGTGGCTGCCCGAGGGCTCTCGGAAGGAAAATCCCAAAGCTGAAGTGACAGCGGGGAGCTGGGGAGAGGAGGCTGAATGAACCTGGAAGATCTCTTCCGCTGAGCGGGACTCTCTTTCTCCCTCTAGCGGCCGGTCTGTGCATCACACCTGAAATTAACAGCGGGGTGGCTACCTCAATCCGGCCTGAAAGTGGGGTTTTTTGGAGACGGAGTCCCAGTCTTAGCAAGGAGCCGAGCTCTGTGGACAGTGAGCTGCCGTTTGTGGTCACAGGCAGCGAAGCATGTAGTTGCAGCTCCGCCTCGCAGGAGAATTGTCTAGGAAAAGAAACCCCGTGACTTCTGGCGAAGCGCCCGGTATGAGCGGAAGGCGTGGTGACAGAAGAGAGGTTTCCAGAGCACATATGTTATGTGATTTATCATTTCAAATTAAACGCAAACTATCCAAAGCAGACAGTGTGTTCCATGGAATCCTGTGAGCAGGAAGCCTTGCTGCTTCGGGCTGAGACACAACGCCCTGCGTGATTTTGCTGTTCTTTACAGACTGTGTACTGATTCGTCTATACTGATGATGCTCAAATCAGGTTTGCTCTCGTTCCCTTGTGCGTTTTCTGACATGCTATTGGTAGAATGAAACACAGTGTCTGCTCCGAAAATGAACTTCCAATATACCACTGTGTGACGGAGTACCAACCCGTGGCGATTTCTAATTCATGCTGACTCACGTGGTTTAAAAGTGTCAGCCTGCTCTGTCCTGGCCCAAGCTCTGTGCGTCACTTCAAAGAGGTCCCAGATCAAGAGCTGCAGACAGAAAAGAAAAGTTGTGTTTGGGCGACCTGCAGTGGCAACCAGATCTTCACGCACTTCTCCGGAGGGGGTGCAGATCAAGTCCTGGCGCCCTCTGGTGGAAGTCCTGTTTAGTGCTTTTGAGCACTCTATTGTCATTCCCAGGCGCTCTGGATTGGAGAGATGGCTCGGTGTCCGCCTAAGCAGAAGACCCTGGTTTGACCCCAGCTCCAAGATAGTCATAGCCCGTTTCTGACCTTTGGGGCCATTGCCCGACACGGGTGCACTGATTTGATGCAGGCAATAGATATGCTCTTACATAGAAAATAAAATGAATACAGTAAGTTGGTGAAAAAAAAAAGTATTCCAAGCAACCTTGCTGTGGTCAAATGGTTCCTTGGCTGTCCTGCAAGTACCCATCTGAAAATTTTCCTTTTGTGGAATTGTGTATAAAGGTACCTTGAGAAACATACTCTTAAGTCATTTTTCAAAATTTTTATTAATTTAGTTTGTTACTTTAATGCAGGGTTCCAGTTTTTCGTTTTCTTTCTGTTATCCTAACATACATAATCATTCCTTTGACGTCACGCTTTGAGTTAAACACAAGTCGAGCCGATCATTTCTCTTCTTTTCTCGTCATACAGTGTAGCTCCCTGGGCTCCACACTCCTTCCGTTCGGTGCTCAGGCATAGAGGAATCGAGCAGAGACAGGAAGCAGCCAGGGAAGAAGGACACCCCCCCCCAAGGACACACTGCCCGGTTCCACCCATCTGCTACGGTTCGTTTCAATAATACAGAACGTGAGTGAAATTGTTGGCCAAATTTCCATTTATGCAAGGTTCCGTTTTTTCAGTTCATTCATCTCTGATGATTTGAAATGAAATTGGCAATATGCGAAGACTGTTATTATAGAACCAGCAATTCGATAGTGTTCAACCTCTTATTTCCTGTGTTCTGCCAAACTAATCGTATGCAATTTCTTGCACGCTTCTTCCAGTTAAAGTTATCAGTTTCCCCAGAGAGTCTAGTGTAAGGTCAGTGCCGGTCACACGTAGGGTTATTATGACGTTGTTTTACCACGCCCGTGAGAAATTATTTAATGATCTTCCTGTGCCTGGAACCACTCTCCTTTATTCTTTTTCCACAGAGGGACGTGTTACCTATGGTAGCCGTCAGGCAGGTAGACGAACTTTTCCTTGGCTGCCCGAGCACTGTGGGAAGGAAAATCCCAAAGCTGTAGTGACAGCGGGGAGCTGGGGAGAGGAGGCTGAGTGAACCTGGACGGTCCCTTCCCTTTCTCCCTCTAGCGGGCGGTCTGTGCATCACACCTGAAATTAACTGCTGAGTGGTTACATCATTCCGGCCTGAAAGTGGGGCTGTTTGGAGACAGAGTCCCAGGCTTAGCAAGGTGCTGAGCTCTGTGGACAGTGAGCTGCCGTTTGTGGTCACAAGAAGCGAAACATGTAGTTGCAGCTCCGCCTGGCAGGAGAATTGTCTAGGAAAAGAAAACCCGTGAAATCCGGCCGAGCTCAGGGTATGAAATGAAGGCGTGGTGACAGAAGAGAGGGTTCCAGAGCACATATGTTCTGTGATTTATCATTTAAAATTAAACGCAATCTATCCAGAGCAGACAGTGTGTTCCATGGAACCCTGTGAGTCGGAAGCCCTGCTACCACGGGCTGAGACACAACGCCCTGCGTGATTTTGCTGTTCTTTAGAGACTGTGTATTGATTCGTCTATACTGATGATGCTCAAATCAGGTTTGCTCTCGTTCCCTTGTGCGTTTTCTGACATGCTATTGGTAGAATGAAACACTGTGTCTGCTCCGGAAATGAACTTCCAATATACCACTCTGTGACGGAGTACCAACCCGTGGCGATTTCTAATTCATGCTGACTCACGTGGTTTAAAAGTGTCAGCCTGCTCTGTCCTGGCCCAAGCTCTGTGCGTCACTTCAAAGAGGTCCCAGATCAAGAGCTGTAGACAGAAAAGAAAAGTTGTGTTTGGGCGACCTCCAGTGGCAAACAGATCTTGACGCACTTGTCCTGAGGGGGTGCAGAGCAAGTCCTGGCGCCCTCTGGTGGAAGTCGTGTTTAGTGCATTTGAGCACTCTATTGTCCTTCCCAGGCGCTCTGGATTGGAGAGATGATTCGGTGTCCGCCTAGGCAGAAGACCCTGGTTCGACCCCAGCTCCAAGATGGTCATAGCCCGTTTCTGACCTTTGGGGCCATTGCCCGACACGGGTGCACTGATTTGACTGCAGGCAATAGATATGCTCTTACATAGAAAATAAAATGAATACAGTAACTGGGTGAAAAAAAAAAAAGTACTCCAAGCAACCTTGCTGTGGTCAAATGGTTCCTTGGCTGTCCTGCAGGTACCCATCTGAAAATTCTCCTTTTGTGGAATTGTGTATAAAGGTACCTTGAAAAACATAGTCTTAAGGCATTTTTTAAAATTTTTAATGATTTAGTTTGTTACTTTAATGCAGGGTCCCAGTTTTTCGTTTTCTTTCTGTTATCCTAACGTACATAATCATTCCTTTGAGGTCACGCTTTGAGTTAAACACAAGTCGAGCCCATCATTTCTCTTCTTTTCTCGTCATACAGTGTAGCTCCCTGTGCTGCACATTCCTTCCGTTCTGTGCTCAGGCATAGAGAAATCGAGCAGAGACAGGAAGCAGTCAGGGAAGAAGGACACCCCCCCCCTCCAAGGACACACTGTCCGGTTCCACCCATCTGCTAGGGTTTGTTTCAATAATACAGAACGTGAGTGAAATTGTTGGCCAAATTTCCATTTATGCAAGGTTCCGTTTTTTCAGTTCATTCATCTCTGATGATTTGAAATGAAATTGGCAATATGCAAAGATTGTTATTATAGAACTAGCAATTCGATAGGGTTCAACCTCTTATTTCCTGTGTTCTGCCAAACTACTCGTATGCAATTTCTTGCACGCTTCTTCCAGTTAAAGTTATCAGTTTCCCCAGAGAGTCTAGTGTAAGGTCAGTGCCGGTCACACGTAGGGTTATTATGACGTTGTTTTACCACGCCCGTGAGAAATTATTTAATGGTCTTCCTGTGCCTGGAACCACTCTCCTTTATTCTTTTTCCACAGAGGGACGTGTTCCCTATGGTAGCCGTCAGGCAGGTAGACCAACTTTTCCTTGGCTGCCCGAGCGCTGTGGGAAGGAAAATCCCAAAGCTGTAGTGACAGCGGGGAGCTGGGGAGAGGAGGCTCAGTGAACCTGGACGGTCCCTTCCCTTTCTCCCTCTAGCGGGCGGTCTGTGAATCACACCTGAAATTAACTGCTGAGTGGCTACCTCATTCCGGCCTGAAAGTGGGGCTGTTTGGAGACAGAGTCCCAGTCTTACCAAGGTGCTGAGCTCTGTGGACAGTGAGCTGCCGTTTGTGGTCACAGGCAGCGAGCATGTAGTTGCAGCTCCGCCTGGCAGGAGAATTGTCTAGGAAAAGAAACCCCGTGAATTCCGGCGGAGCTCGGGGTATGAGCGGAAGGCGTGGTGACAGAAGAGAGGGTTCCAGAGCACATATGTTCTGTGATTTATCATTTAAAATTAAACGCAAGCTATCCAGAGCAGACAGTGTGTTCCATGGAACCCTGTGAGCCGGAAGCCCTGCGACCACGGGCTGAGACACAACGCCCTGGTTGATTTTGCTGTTCTTTAGAGACTGTGTACTGATTCGTCTATACTGATGATGCTCAAATCAGGTTTGCTCTCGTTCCCTTGTGCGTTTTCTAATATTCTACTGGAAGAATGAAACACTGTGTCTGCTCCGAAAATGAACTTCCAATATACCACTGTGTGACGGAGTACCAACCCGTGGCGATTTCTAATTCATGCTGACTGACGTGGTTTAAAAGTGTCAGCCTGCTCTGTCCTGGCCCAAGCTCTTTGCGTCACTTCAAAGAGGTCCTAGATCAAGAGCTGTAGACAGAAAAGAAAAGTTGTGTTTGGGCCACCTCCAGTGGCAACCAGATCTTGACGAACTTGTCCTGAGGGGGTGGAGAGCAAGTCCTGGCGCCCTCTGGTGGAAGTCGTGTTTAGTGCATTTTAGCACTCTACTGTCTTTCCCAGGCGCTCTGGATTGGAGCGATGGCTCAGTGTCCACCTAGGCAGAAGACATTGGTTCGACCCCAGCTCCAAGATAGTCATACCCCGTTTTTGACCTTTGGGGCCATTGCCCGACACGGGTGCACTTAATTGACTGCAGGCAGTAGATATGCTCTTACATAGAAAATAAAATGAATACAGTAACTGGGTGAAAAAAAAAAAAGTATTTCAAGCAACCTTGCTGTGGTCAAATGGTTCCTTGGCTGTCCTCAAAGTACCCATCTGAAAATTCTCCTTTTGTGCAATTGAGTATAAGCGTACCTTCAAAAACATACTCATAAGTGATTTTTTAAAATTTTTATTAATTTAGTTTGTTACTTTAAAACAGGGTCCGAGTTTTTCGTTTCCTTTCTGTTATTCTAACGTACATAAGCATTCCTCTGACGTCACGCATTGAGTAAAACACAAGTCGAGCCGGTCGTTTCTCTTCATTTCTGGTCATACAGTGTAGCTCCCTGTGCTCCACACTCCTACCTTTCGGTGCTCAGGCATAGAGGAATGGAGCAGAGACAGGAAGTAGCTAGGGAAGACAGACACCCCCCCCCCCCAAGGACAGACTGCCGGTCCACCCATCTGGTAGGGTTTTTTTGAATAATACAGAACGTAATTCAAATTATTGCCCAAATTACCATTTATGCAAGGTTCCGTTTTTCCAGTTCATTCATCTGTGATGATTTGAATGAAATTGGCAATATACGAAAATTTTTATTATATGACCAGCAATTCGATAGGGTTCAACCTCTTATTTCCTCTGTTCTACCAAACTACTCGTACGCACTTTCTTGCACGCCTCTTTCAGTTAAAGTTATCAGTTTCCCCAGAGAGTGTACTGTATGGTCAGTGCCGGTCACACGTAGGGTTACTATGACGTTATGTTTTAACACGCTCGTTAGAAATTATTTAATGATCTTCCTGTGCCTGGAACCTCTCTCCTTTCTTCTTTTTCCACACAGGGCCGTGTTCCCTATGATAGCCGTCAGGCAGGTAGACAAACTTTCTCCTTGGCTGCCCGAGGGCTCTCGGAAGGAAAATCCCAAAGCTGAAGTGACAGCGGGGAGCTGGGGAGAGGAGGCTGAGTGAACCTGGAAGATCTCTTCCGCTTAGCGGGACTCTCTTTCTCCCTCTAGCGGCCGGTCTGTGCATCACACCTGAAATTAACAGCGGAGTGGCTACCTCATTCCGGCCTGAAAGTGGGGTTGTTTGGAGACGGAGTCCCAGTCTTAGCAAGGAGCCGAGCTCTGTGGACAGTGAGCTGCCGTTTGTGGTCACAGGCAGCGAAGCATGTAGTTGCAGCTCCGCCTCGCAGGAGAATTGACTAGGAAATGAAACCCCGTGACTTCCGGCGAAGCTCCGGGTATGAGCGGAAGGCGTGGTGACAGAAGAGAGGTTTCCAGAGCACACATGTTCTGTGATTTATCATTTAAAATTAAACGCAAACTATCCAAAGCAGACAGTGTGTTCCATGGAATCCTGTGAGCAGGAAGCCTTGCTGTAACGGGCTGAGACACAACGCCCTGCGTGATTTTGCTGTTCTTTAGAGACTGTGTACTGATTCGTCTATACTGATGATGGTCAAATCAAGTTTGCTCTCGTTCCCTTGTGCGTCTTCTGACATGCTATTGGTAGAATGAAACACTGTGTCTGCTCCCAAAATGAACTTCCAGTATGCCACTGTGTGACGGAGTACCAACCCGTGGCGATTTCTAATTCATGCTGACTCACGTGGTTTAAAAGTATCAGCCTGTTCTGTCCTGGCCCAAGCTCTGTGCGTCACTTCAAAGAGGTCCCAGATCAAGAGCTGTAGACAGAAAAGAAAAGTTGTGTTTGGGCGACCTCCAGTGGCAACCAGATCTTGACGCACTGCTCCGGAGGGGGTTCAGAGCAAGTCCTGGCGCCCTCTGGTGGAAGTCCTGTTTAGTGCATTTGAGCACTCTATTGTCATTCCCAGGCGCTCTGGATTGGAGAGATGGCTCGGTGTCCGCCTAGGCAGAAGACCCTGGTTCGACCCCAGCTCCAAGATAGTCATAGCCCGTTTCTGACCTTTGGGGCCATTGCCCGACACGGGTGCACTGATTTGACTGCAGGCAATAGATATGCTCTTATATAGAAAATAAAATGAATACAGTAAGTTGGTGAAAAAAAAAAAAGTATTCCAAGCAACCTTGCTGTGGTCAAATGGTTCCTTGGCTGTCCTGCAAGTACCCATCTGAAAATTCTCCTTTTGTGGATTTGTGTATAAAGGTACCTTGAAAAACATACTCTTAAGGCATTTTTTAAAATTTTTATTAATTTAGTTTGTTACTTTAATGCAGGGTCCCAGTTTTTCGTTTTCTTTCTGTTATCCTAACGTACATAATCATTCCTTTGACGTCACGCTTTGAGTTAAACACAAGTCGAGCCGATCATTTCTCTTCTTTTCTCGTCATACAGTGTAGCTCCCTGGGCTCCACACTCCTTCCGATCGGTGCTCAGGCATAGAGGAATCGAGGAGAGACAGGAAGCAGCCAGGGAAGAAGGACACCCCCCCCCAAGGAAACACTGCCCGGTTCCACCCATCTGCTAGGGTTTGTTTCAATAATACAGAACGTGAGTGAAATTGTTGGCCAAATTTCCATTTATGCAAGTTTCCGTTTTTTCAGTTCATTCATCTCTGATGATTTGAAATGAAATTGGCAATATGCAAAGATTGTTATTATAGAACCAGCAATTCGATAGGGTTCAACCTCTTATTTCCTGTGTTCTGACAAACTACTCGTATGCAATTTCTTGCACGCTTCTTCCAGTTAAATTTATCAGTTTCCCCAGAGAGTCTAGTGTAAGGTCAGTGCCGGTCACACGTAGGGTTATTATGACGTTGTTTTACCACGCCCGTGAGAAATTATTTAATGGTCTTCCTGTGCCTGGAACCACTCTCCTTTATTCTTTTTCCACAGAGGGACGTGTTCCCTATTGTAGCCGTCAGGCAGGTAGACGAACTTTTCCTTGGCTGCCCGAGCGCTGTGGGAAGGAAAATCCCAAAGCTGTAGTGACAGCGGGGACCTGGGGAGAGGAGGCTGAGTGAACCTGGACGGTCCCTTCCCTTTCTCCCTCTAGCGGGCGGTCTGTGAATCACACCTGAAATTAACTGCTGAGTGGCTACCTCATTCCGGCCTGAAAGTGGGGCTGTTTGGAGACAGAGTCCCAGTCTTAGCAATGTGCTGAGCTCTGTGGACAGTGAGCTGCCGTTTGTGGTCACAGGCAGCGAAGCATGTAGGTGCAGCTCCGCCTGGCAGGCGAATTGTCTAGGAAAAGAAACCCCGTGAATTCCGTCGGAGCTCGGGGTATGAGCGGAAGGCGTGGTGACAGAAGAGAGGGTTCCAGAGCACATATGTTCTGTGATTTATCATTTAAAATTAAACGCAAACTATCCAGAGCAGACAGTGTGTTCCATGGAACCCTGTGAGCCGGAAGCCCTGCTACCACGGGCTGAGACACAACGCCCTGCGTGATTTTGCTGTTCTTTAGAGACTGTGTACTGATTCGTCTATACTGATGATGCTCAAATCAGGTTTGCTCTCGTTCACTTGTGCGTTTTCTGACATGCTATTGGTAGAATGAAACACTGTGTCTGCTCCGAAAATGAAGTTCCAATATACCACTGTGTGACGGAGTACCAACCCGTGGCGATTTCTAATTCATGCTGACTGACGTGGTTTAAAAGTGTCAGCCTGCTCTGTCCTGGCCCAAGCTCTGTGCGTCACTTCAAAGTGGTCCCAGATCAAGAGCTGTAGACAGAAAAGAAAAGTTGTGTTGGGCGACCTCCAGTGGGAACCAGATCTTGACGCACTTCTCCGGATGGGGTGCAGAGCAAGTCCTGGCGCCCTCTGGTGGAAGTCGTGTTTAGTGCATTTGAGCACTCTATTGTCATTCCCAGGCACTCTGGATTGGAGAGATGGCTCTGTGTCCGCCTAGGCAGAAGACCCTGGTTCGACCCCAGCTCCAAGATAGTCATAGCCCGTTTCTGACCTTTGGGGCCATTGCCCGACATGGGTGCACTTATTTGACTGCAAGCAATAGATATGCTCTTACATAGAAAATAAAATGAATACAGTAAGTTGGTGAAAAAAAAAAAAGTATTCCAAGCAACCTTGCTGTGGTCAAATGGTTCCTTGGTTGTCCTGCAAGTTCCCATCTGAAAATTCTCCTTTTGTGGAATTGTGTATAAAGGTACCTTGAGAAACATATACTTAAGGCATTTTTTAAATTTTTTATTAATTTAGTTTGTTACTTTAAAAGAGGGACCGAGTTTTTCGTTTTCTTTCTGTAATCCTAACGTACATAATCATTCCTTTGACGTCACGCTTTGAGTTAAACACAAGTCGAGCCGATCATTTCTCTTCTTTTCTTGTCATATAGTGTAGCTCCCTGTGCTCCACACTCCTTCCGTTCGGTGCTCAGGCATAGAGAAATCGAGCAGAGACAGGAAGCAGCCAGGGAAGAAGGACATCCCCGCCCCCAAGGACACACTGTCCGGTTCCACCCATCTCCTAGGGTTTGTTTCAATAATACAGAACGTCAGTGAAATTGTTCACCAAATTTCGATTTATGCAACGTTCCGTTTTTTCATTTCATTCATCTCTGATGATTTGAAATGAAATTGGCAATATGCAAAGATTGTTATTATAGAACCAACAATTCGATAGGGTTCAACCTCTTATTTCCTGTGTTCTACCAAACTACTCGTACGCAATTTTTAGCACGCCTCTTCCAGTTAAAGTTATCAGTTTCCCCAGAGAGTCTAGTGTATGGTCAGTGCCGGTCACACGTAGGGTTATTATGACGTTATGTTTTACCGCGCCCCTGAGAAATTATTTAATGATCTTCCTGTGCCTGGAACCACTCTCCTTTCTTCTTTTTCCACACAGGGCCGTGGTTCCTATGGTAGCCGTCAGGCAGGTAGACGAACTTTTTCCTTGGCTGCCAGATCGCTCTCGGAAGGAAAATCTAAAAGCTCTAGTGACAGCGGGGAGCTGGGGAGAGGAGGCTGAGTGAACCTGGAAGGTCTCTTCCGCTGAGCATGACACTCTTTCTCCCTCTAGCGGCGGGTCTGTGCATCACACCTGAAATTAACAGCGGAGTGGCAACCTCATTCCGGCGTGAAAGTGGGGCTGTTTATATACGGAGTCCCAGTCTTAACAAGGAGCCGAGCTCTGTGGACAGTGAGCTGCCGTTTGTGGTCACAGGCAGCGAAGCATGTAGTTGCAGCTCCGCCTCGAAGGAGAATTGTCTAGGAAAAGAAACCCCGTGACTTACGGCCGAGCTCAGGGTATCAGCGGAAGGCGTGGTGAGAGAAGACAGGTTTCCAGAGCACATATGTTCTGTGATTTATCATTTAAAATTGAATGCAAACTATCCAAAGCAGACAGTGTGTTCCATGGAACCCTGTGAGCAGGAAGCCTTGCTGCTACGGGCTGAGACACAACGCCCTGCGTGATTTTGCTGTTCTTTAGAGACTGTGTACTGATTCGTCTATACTGATGATGCTCAAATCACGTTTGCTCTCGCTCCCTTGTGCGTTTTCTGACATGCTATTGGTAGAATGAAACACTGTGTCTGCTCCGAAAATGAACTTCCAATATGCCACTGTGTGACGGAGTAACAACCAGTGGCGATTTCTAATTCATGCTGACTCACGTGGTTTAAAAGTGTCAGCCTGCTCTGTCCTGGCCCAAGCTCTGTGAGTCACATCAAAGAGGTCCCAGATCAAGAGCTGTAGACAGAAAAGAACAGTTGTGTTTGGACGACCTCCAGTGGCAACCAGATCTTGACGCACTTGTCCTGAGGGGGTGCAGAGCAAGTCCTGGCGCCATCTGGTGGAATTCTTGTTTAATGCATTTGAGCACTCTACTGTCATTCCCAGGCACTCTGGCTTCGAGCGATGGCTCAGTGTCCACCTAGGCAGAAGACACTGGTTCGACCCCAGCTCCAAGATATTCATACCCCGTTTATGACCTTTGGGGCCATTGCCCGACACGGGTGCACTTAATTAACTGCAGGCAGTAGATATGCTCTTACATAGAAAAAAAATGAATACAGTAACTTGGTGAAAAAAAAAAAGTATTCCAAGCAACCTTGCTGTGGTCAAATGGTTCCTTGGCTGTCCTCCAAGTACGCATCTGAAAATTCTCCTTTTGTGGAATTGAGTATAAGCGTACCTTGAAAAACATACTCATCAGTCATTTTTTAAAATTTTTATTAATTTAGTTTGTTACTTTAAAACAGGGTCCGAGTTTCTCGTTTCCTTTCTGTTATCCTAACGTACATAACCATTCCTCTGACCTCAGGCATTGAGTTAAACACAAGTCGAGCCGGTCGTTTCTCTTCATTTCTGGTCATACAGTGTAGCTCCCTGTGCTCCACACTACTAATTTCGGTGCTCAGGCATAGAGGAATGGAGCAGAGACAGGAAGTAGCTAGGGAAGATAGACACCCCCCCCCCCAAGGACAGACTGCCGGTTCCAATCATCTGCTAGGGTTATTTTTTTAATAATACAGAACGTAATTCAAATTATTGCCCAAATTACCATTTATGCAAGGTTCCGTTTTTTCAGTTCATTCATCTGTGATGATTTGAATGAAATTGGCAATATACGAAAATTTTTATTGTATGACCAGCAATTCGAGAGGGTTCAACCTCTTATTTTCTTCTCTTCTACCAAACTACTCGTACGCAGTTTCTTGCACGCCTCTTCCAGTTAAAGTTATCAGTTTCCCCAGAGAGTGTAGTGTATGGTCAGTGCCGGTCACACGTAGGGTTATTAGGACGTTATGTTTTACCACGCTCGTTACAAATTATTTAATGATCTTCCTGTGCCTGGAACCTCTCTCCTTTCTTCTTTTTCCACACAGGGCCGTGTTCCCTATGGTAGCCGTCAGGCATGTAGACGAACTTTTTCCTTGGCTGCCCGAGGGCTCTCGGAAGGAAAATCCCAAAGCTGAACTGACAGCGGGGAGCTGGGGAGAGGAGGCTGAGTGAACCTGAAAGATCTCTTCCGGTGAGCGGGACTCTCTCCCTCTAGCGGCCGGTCTGTGCATCACACCTGAAATTAACAGCGGAGTGGCTACCTCCTTCCGGCCTGAAAGTGGGGTTGTTTGGAGACGGAGACCCAGTCTTAGCAAGGAGCCGAGCTCTGTGGACAGTGTGCTGCCGTACAGGCAGCGAAGCATGTAGTTGCAGCTCCGCCTCGAGGAGAATTGTCTAGGACAAGAAACCCCGTGACTTACGGCCGAGCTCGGGGTATCAGCGGAAGGCGTGTTGACAGAAGACAGGTTTGCAGAGCACATATGTTCTGTGATTTATCATTTAAAATTAAACGCAAACTATCCAGAGCAGACAGTGTGTTCCATGGAACCCTGTGAGCCGGAAGCCCTGCTACCACGGGCTGAGACACAACGCCCTGCGTGATTTTGCTGTTCTTTAGAGACTGTGTACTGATTCGTCTATACTGATGATGCTCAAATCAGGTTTGCTCTCGTTCCCTTGTGCGTTTTCTAACATGCTATTATTAGAATGAAACACTGTGTCTGCTCCGAAAATGAACTTCCAATATACCACTGTGTGACGGAGTACCAACCCGTGGCGATTTCTAATTCATGCTGACTGACGTGGTTTAAAAGTGTCAGCCTGCTCTGTCCTGGCCCAAGCTCTGTGCGTCACTTCAAAGAGGTCCCAGATCAAGAGCTGTAGACAGAAAAGAAAAGTTGTGTTTGGGCGACCTCCAGCGGCAACCAGATCTTGACGCACTTGTCCTGAGGGGGTGCAGAGCAAGTCCTGGCGCCCTCTGGTGGAAGTCCTGTTTAGTGCATTTGAGCACTGTATTGTCATTCACAGGCGCTCTGGATTGGAGAGATGGCTCGGTGTCCGCCTAGGCAGAAGACCCTGGTTCGACCCCAGCTCCAAGATAGTCATAGCCCGTTTCTGACCTTTGGGGCCATTGCCCGACACGGGTGCACTGATTTGACTGCAGGCAATAGATATGCTCTTACATAGAAAAAAATTGAATACAGTAAGTTGGTGAAAAAAAAAAAGTATTCCAAGCAACCTTGCTGTGGTCAAATGGTTCCTTGGCTGTCCTGCAAGTACCCATCTGAAAATTCTCCTTTTGTGGAATTGTGTATAAAGGTACCTTAAAAAACATACTCTTAAGGCATTTTTTAAAAGTTTTATTAATTTAGTTTGTTACTTTAATGCAGGGTCCCAGTTTTTCGTTTTCTTTCTGTTATCCTAACGTACATAATCATTCCTTTGACGTCACGCTTTGAGTTAAACACAAGTCGAGCCGATCATTTCTCTTCTTTTCTCGTCATACAGTGTAGCTCCCTGGGCTCCACACTCCTTCTGTTCGGTGCTCAGGCATAGAGGAATCGAGCAGAGACAGGAAGCAGCCAGGGAAGAAGGACACCCCCCCCAAGGACACACTGCCCTGTTCCACCCATCTGCTAGGGTTTGTTTCAATAATACAGAACGTGAGTGAAATTGTTGGCCAAATTTCCATTTATGCAAGGTTCCGTTTTTTCACTTCACTCATCTCTGATGATTTGACATGAAATTGGCAATGTGCAAAGATTGTTATTATAGAACCAGCAATTCCATAGGGTTCAACCTCTTATTTCCTGTGTTCTGCCAAACTACTCGTATGCAATTTCTTGCACGCTTCTTCCAGTTAAAGTTATCAGTTTCCCCAGAGAGTCTAGTGTAAGGTCAGTGCCGGTCACACGTAGGGTTATTATGACGTTGTTTTACCACGCCCGTGAGAAATTATTTAATGATCTTCCTGTGCCTGGAACCACTCTCCTTTATACTTTTTCCACAGAGGGACGTGTTCCCTATGGTAGCCGTCAGGCAGGTAGACGAACTTTTCCTTGGCTGCCCGAGCGCTGTGGGAAGGAAAATCCCAAAGCTATAGTGACAGCGGGGAGCTGGGGAGAGGAGGCTGAGTGAACCTGGAAGATCTCTTCCGCTGAGCGGGACTCTCTTTCTCCCTCGGCCGGTCTGTGCATCACACCTGAAATTAACAGCGGAGTGGCTACCTCATTCCGGCCTGAAAGTGGGGTTGTTTGGAGACGGAGTCCCAGTCTTGGCAAGGAGCCGAGCTCTGTGGACAGTGAGCTGCCGTTTGTGGTCACAGGCAGCGAAGCATGTAGTTGCAGCTCCGCCTCGCAGGAGAATTGACAAGGAAAAGAAACCCCGTGACTTCCGGCGAAGCTCCGGGTATGAGCGGAAGGCGTGGTGACAGAAGAGAGGTTTCCAGAGCACATATGTTCTGTGATTTATCATTTAAAATTAAACGCAAACTATCCAAAGCAGACAGTGTGTTCCATGGAATCCTGTGAGCAGGAAGCCTTGCTGCTACGGGCTGAGCCACAACGCCCTGCGTGATTTTGCTGTTCTTTAGAGACTGTGTACTGATTCGTCTATACTGATGATGCTCAAATCAAGTTTGCTCTCGTTCCCTTGTGCGTTTTCTGACATGCTATTGGTAGAATGAAACACTGTGTCTGCTCCGAAAATGAACTTCCAATATGCCACTGTGTGACGGAGTACCAACCCGTGGCGATTTCTAATTCATGCTGACTGACGTGGTTTAAAAGTGTCAGCCTGCTCTGTCCTGACCCACGCTCTGTGCGTCACTTCAAAGAGGTCCCAGATCAAGAGCTGTAGACAGAAAAGAAAAGTTGAGTTTGGGCGACCTCCAGTGGCAACCAGATCTTGACGCACTTGTCCTGAGGGGGTCCAGAGCAAGTCCTGGCGCCCTCTGGTGGAAGTCCTGTTTAGTGCATTTGAGCACTCTATTGTCATTCCCAGGCGCTCTGGATTGGAGATTTGGCTCTGTGTCCGCCTAGGCAGAAGACCCTGGCTTGACCCCAGCTCCAAGATAGTCATAGCCCGTTTCTGACCTTTGGGGCCATTGCCCGACACGGGTGCACTGATTTGACTGGAGGCAATAGATATGCTCTTACATAGAAAATAAAATGAATACAGTAAGTTAGTGAAAAAAAAAAAGTATTCCAAGCAACCTTGCTGTGGTCAAATGGTTCCTTGGCTGTCCTGCAAGTACCCATCTGAAAATTCTCCTTTTGTGGAATTGTGTATAAAGGTACCTTGAACAACATACTCTTAAGGCATTTTTTAAAAGTTTTATTAATTTAGTTTGTTACTTTAATGCAGGGTTCCAGTTTTCCGTTTTCTTTCTGTTATCCTAACCTACATAATCATTCCTTTGACGTCACGCTTGGAGTTAAACACAAGTCGAGCCGATCATTTCTCTTCTTTTCTCGTCATACAGTGTAGCTCCCTGGGCTCCACACTCCTTCCGTTCGGTGCTCAGGCATAGAGGAATCGAGCAGAGACAGGAAGCAGCCAGGGAAGAAGGACACCCCCTTCAAGGACACACTGCCCTGTTCCACCCATCTGCTACGGTTTGTTTCAATAATACAGAACGTGAGTGAAATTGTTGGCCAAATTTCCATTTATGCAAGGTTCCGTTTTTTCAGTTCACTCATCTCTGATGATTTGAAATGAAATTGGCAATATGCAAAGATTGTTATTATAGAACCAGCAATTCGATAGGGTTCAACCTCTTATTTCCTGTGTTCTGCCAAACTACTCGTACGCAGTTTCTTGCACGCCTCTTCCAGTTAAAGTTATCAGTTTCCCCAGAGAGTGTAGTGTATGGTCATTGCCGGTCACACGTAGGGTTATTATGACGTTATGTTTTACCACGCCGGTGAGAAATTACTTAATGATCTTCCTGTGCCTGGAACCTCTCTCCTTTCTTCTTTTTCCACACAGGGCCGTGTTCCCTATGGTAGCGGTCAGGCAGGTAGACGAACTTTTTCCTTGGCTGCCCGAGGGCTCTCGGAAGGAAAATCCCAAAGCTGAAGTGACAGCGGGGAGCTCGGGAGAGGAGGCTGAGTGAACCTGGAAGATCTCTTCCGCTGAGCGGGACTCTCTTTCTCCCTCTAGCGGCCGGTCTGTGCATCACACCTGAAATTATCAGTGGAGTGGCTACCTCATTCCGGCCTGAAAGTGGGGTTGTTTGGAGACGGAGTCCCAGTCTTAGCAAAGAGCCGAGCTCTGTGGACAGTGAGCTGCCGTTTGTGGTCACAGGCAGCGAAACATGTAGTTGCAGCTCCGCCTCGCAGGAGAATTGTCAAGGAAAAGAAACCCCGTGACTTCCGGCGAAGCTCCGGGTATGAGCGGAAGGCGTGGTGACAGAAGAGAGGTTTCCAGAACACATATGTTCTGTGATTTATCATTAAAAATTAAACGCAAACTATCCACAGCAGACAGTGTGTTCCATGGAATCCTGTGAGCAGGAAGCCTTGCTGCTACGGGCTGAGACACAACGCCCTGCGTGATTTTGCTGTTCTTTAGTGACTGTGTACTGATTCGTCTATACTGATGATGCTCAAATCAGGTTTGCTCTCGTTCCCTTGTGCGTTTTCTAACATGCTATTGGTAGAATGAAACACTGAGTCTGCTCCGAAAATGAACTTCCAATATACCACTGTGTGACGGAGTACCAACCCGTGGCGATTTCTAATTCATGCTGACTGACGTGGTTTAAAAGTGTCAGCCTGCTCTGTCCTGGCCCAAGCACTGTGCGTCACTTCAAAGAGGTCCCAGATCAAGAGCTGTAGACAGAAAAGAAAAGTTGTGTTTGGGCCAACTCCAGTGGCAACCAGATCTTGACGCACATGTCCTGAGGGGGTGCAGAGCAAGTCCTGGCGCCCTCTGGTGGAAGTCGTGTTTAGTGCATTTGAGCACTCTACTGTCATTCCCAGGCGCTCTGGATTGGAGCGATGGCTCAGTGTCCACCTAGGCAGAAGACATTGGTTCGACCCCAGCTCCAAGATAGTCATACCCCGTTTTTGACCTTTGGGGCCATTGCCCGACACGGGTGCACTTAATTGACTGCAGGCAGTAGATATGCTCTTACATAGAAAATAAAATGAATACAGTAACTGGGTGAAAAAAAAAAAAGTATTCCAAGCAACCTTGATGTGCTCAAATGGTTCCTTGGCTGTCCTGCAAGTACCCATTTGAAAATTCTCCTTTTGTGGAATTGTGTATAAAGGTACCTTGAAAAACATACACTTAAGGCATTTTTTAAATTTTTTATTAATTTAGTTTGTTACTTTAAAAGAGGGTCCGAGTTTTTCGTTTTCTTTCTGTTATCCTAACGTACATAATCATTCCTTTGACGTCACGCTTGGAGTAAAACACAAGTCGAGCCGATCATTTCTCTTCTTTTCTCGTCATACAGTGTAGCTCCCTGTGCTCCACACTCCTTCCGTTCGGTGCTCAGGCATAGAGGAATGGAGCAGAGACAGGAAGTGGCTAGGGAAGACAGACACCACCCCCAAGGACAGACTTCCGGTTCCACCCATCTGCTAGGGTTTTTTTTAATAATACAGAACGTAATTCAAATTATTGCCCAAATTACCATTTATGCAAGGTTCCGTTTTTTCAGTTCCTTCATCTCTGATGATTTGCAATGAAATTGGCAATATGCAAAGATTGTTATTATAGAACCAGCAATTCGATAGGGTTCAACCTCTTATTTCCTGTGTTCTACCAAACTACTCATACGCAATTTCTTGCACACTTCTTCCAGTTAAAGTTATCAGTTTCCCCAGAGAGTGTAGTGTACGGTCAGTGCCGGTCACACGTAGGGTTATTTTGACGTTATGTTTTACCACGCCCGTTAGAAATTATTTAATGATCTTCCTGTGCCTGGAACCTCTCTCCTTTCTTCTTTTTCCACACAGGGCCGTGTTCCCTATGGTAGCCGTCAGGCAGGTAGACGAACTTTTTCCTTGGCTGCCCGAGGGCTCTCGGAAGGAAAATCCCAAAGCTGTAGTGACAGCAGGTAGCTGGGGAGAGGAGGCTGAGTGAACCTGGAAGGTCTCTTCCACTTAGCGTGACTCTCTTTCTCCCTCTAGCGGCCGTTCTGTGCATCACACCTGAAGTTAACAGAGGAGTGGCTACCTCATTCCAGACTGTAAGTGGGGCTGTTTGGAGACGTAGTCCCAGTCTTAGCAAGGAGCCGAGCTCTGTGGACAGTGAGCTGCCGTTTGTGGTCACAGGCAGCGAAGCATGTAGTTGCAGCTCCGCCTCGAAGGAGAATTGTCTAGGAAAAGAAACCCCGTGACTTACGGCCGAGCTCGGGGTATCAGCGAAAGGCCGCAGAGCGTGGTGACAGAGGAGATGTTTCCAGAGCACATATATTCTGTGATTTATCATTTAAAATTAAACGCAAACTATCCAAAGCAGACAGTGTGTTCCATGGAACCCTGTGAGCTGGAAGCCCTGCTACCACGGGCTGAGACACAACGCCCTGCGTGATTTTGCTTTTCTTTAGAGACTGTGTACTGATTCGTCTATACTGATGATGCTCAAATCAGGTTTGCTCTCGTTCCCTTTTTCGTTTTCTGTCACGCTATTTTTTGAAAGAAACACTGTGCCTGCTCCGAAAATAAACTTCCAATATACCACTGTGTGATAGAGTACCAACCCGTGGCAATTTCTAATTCATGCTGGCTCACGTGGTTTAAAAATATCAGCCTGCTCTGCCCTGGCCCATGCTCTGTGCGTCACTTCAAAGAGGTCCCCGATCAACAGCTCTCGACAGAAAAGAAAAGTTGTGTTTGCGCGACCTCCACTGGCACCCAGATCTTGACGCACTTGTCCTGAGGGGGTGCAGAGCAAGTCCTGGCGCCCTCTGGTGGAAGTCGTGTTTAGTGCATTTGAGCACTGTACTGTCATTCCCAGGCGCTCTGGTTTGGAGCGATGGCTCAGTGTCCACCTAGGCAGAAGACATCGGTTCGACCCCAGCTCCAAGGTATTCATAGCCCGTTTTTGACCTTTGGGGCCATTGCCGGACAAGGGTACTCTTATTTGACTGCAGGCAATAGATATGCTCTTACATAGAAAATAAAATGAATACAGTAACTTGGTGAAAAAAAAAAGAAAGAAGTATTCCAAGCAACCTTGCTGTGGTCAAATGGTTCCTTGGCTGTCCTCCAAGTACCCATCTGAAAATTCTCCTTTTGTGGAATTGAGTATAAGCGTACCTTGAAAAACATACTCATAAATCATTTTAATTTTTATTAATTTAGTTTGTTACTTTAAAAGAGGGTCCGAGTTTTTCGTTTTCTTTCTGTTATCCTAACGTACATAGGCATTCCTTTGACGTCACTCATTGAGTTAAACACAAGTCGAGCCAGTCTTTTCTCTTTATTTCTGGTCATACAGTGTAGCTCCCTGTGCTCCACACGCCTACCTTTCGGTGCTCAGGCATAGAGGAATGGAGCAGAGACAGGAAGCAACCAGGGAAGACAGACACCCCCCCCCCCCGCAAGGACACACTGCCCTGTTCCACCCATCTGCTAGGATTTTTTTCAATAATACAGAACGTAATTCAAATTATTGGCCAAATTTCCATTTATGCAAGGTTCCGTTTTTTCAGTTCATTCATCTCTGATGATTTGAATGAAATTGGCAATATGCGAAGATTTTTATTATAGAACCAGGAATTCTATAGGGTTCAACCTCTTATTTCCCGTGTTCTGCCAAACTACTCGTACGCAATTTCTTGCACGCTTCTTCCAGTTAAAGTTATCAGTTTCCCCAGAGAGTGTAGTGTAGGGTCAGTGCCGGTCACACGTAGGGTTAATATGATGTTATGTTTTACCACGCCCGTGAGAAATTATTTAATCATCTTCCTGTGCCTGGAACCTCTCTCTTTTCTTCTTTTTCGACACAGGGCCGTGTTCCCTATGGTAGCCGTCAGGCAGGTAGACGAACTTTTTCCTTGGCTGCCCGAGCGCTCTCGGAAGGAAAATCCCAAAGCTGTAGTGACAGCGGGGAGCTGGGGAGAGGAGGCTGAGTGAACCTGGAAGGTCCCTTCTGCTGAGCGTGAGTCTCTTTCTCCCTCTAGCGGCCGGTCTGTGCATCACACCTGAAGTTAACAGCGGAGTGGCTATCCCATTCTAGCCTGGAAGTTGGGCTGTTTGGAGATGGAGTCCCAGTCTTAACAAGGAGCCGAACTCTGTGGACAGTGAGCTGCTGTTTGTGGTCACAGGCAGCGAAGCATGTAGTTGCAGTTCGGCTTGGCATGAGAATTGTCTAGGAATAGAAACCCCGTGACTTCCGGCGGAGCTCGGGGTGTGAGTGGAAGGCCGCAGAGCGTGGTGACAGAAGAGAGGTTTCCAGAGCACATATGTTCTGTGATTTATCATTTAAAATTAAACGCAAACTATCCAAAGCAGACAGTGTGTTCCATGTAACCCTGTGAGCTGGAAGCCCTGCTACCACGGGCTGAGACACAACGCCCTGCGTGATTTTGCTGTTCTTTAGAGACTGTGTACTGGTTCGTCTATACTCAAGCCTGGCTGGGCTACATAGCAAGTTTGACATCAGCTTTGAGACCCTAGCTCTACAAACTAGAACGGAGGAGCTTTTCTGCTTGACTTTTTAACTTGTGACAGTTTTGTCCTTCACCCATATTGCATCATTTGTCAGTATTTCAGTCACATTTCATGATTGGAGGGAGGCAAAAGGAAAACAGGAAAAAAAAAAAAAAGGTTGGTCTTTCGAAAAGTGAAATAGCAGATAAAAAGAGGACAGGTGATTATAGGTTATTATTCTAATTTTTGTTCAACTTTTTAAAAATTCATTTTATCTTTTGATTGACATATAAAAGCTGAATATATTAGTGGGTGACCATGTAATGCTTCAATACATGCATTTATTATGCAGTGTTTGGATCAATTCAAATATTTACCACTTCCTTTTTTTGTTACTGTTTTATTGAGACAGAGTCTTACTCTAATCTACAACTTCTAACAATCCTCTTGCCTCAGTCTTCAAAATGCTGGGATTACATACATGAGCCATGGCTGCACATTGGTGAGAAACTAACTACATAGAAACTATAAGGTCAACGTCACTATTTAAAAATATGTTAATTGCCTCTTAGACTTGAAGTATCAGTGGGTCATCTTGAAGTCCTTCATAGTTGTTTGTAGTTGAATCATTTAAAGGTTTGGGTGTGAAAAATTAGGGTGAAGACTTTGCAGTTGTTACTGTTTCCTAGTAAAACTAATCTTCTTTGCAGAAAAGACTGAGTCTCTTCGATGGCTAAGGTATAAATCAGGGAGAACAATGATGGCAGGTAAGAAAGCTGGTCCAGCACCACATGTGACCAAGAGTAGAGGCACTTGTGATCTAAAATCCCTTGCAGATTATGATTTTCATCTTGTATCTTCCCATCATTTTCCTTCTAATAACTATAGTAATGCTTGGATAATTTGTTTATTTTAAATGCCAACCTTCCTGTAAATATCTTTTGAATAAAAACTGGCAAAGATCAATAACAAACATTCTCTTCAGGAGAGGATAGGCACTGAATTTAGAACCAACAGTCCTGGGTTGAACCAGCACTGAGGAAGTTCTCACCTAAGGCTCCCAAGGGCTGTCATGCTGGTCAGCCGAGTGTCTGAAGCAGATCACAGTCAGAGACACAATTAACAACTCAGCAGTCTGTTTCAAAAGCAAATCTTTCAAGGAGCATTTCCACCTGTTGAGCTTATAATGGGGCAATGGATACAGCTCAGGGGACAGAGCTCTTGTCTAGCACTCATGAACCTTTAGATTTAAATCCCTAGGAGTATATAAATCAGAGAGAGAGAGAGACTGACTTACAAACATGATCCACATACCCCCATCCCCATACATAACACTGGGTTACACCCACAGTCTTCACATAATGTTAAAACAATGAAATGGGGACTTGAACCAAAGTCTTAGGTCCATCTTGAGTTTTGGTTTTCTTGTTTGTTTTTTTCCTTCAAGATACCCTCAGGAGAAAATAACCATAGTACAGAGTTAGCCAAGAACCACTGCTCCGAAGCCATTAATGAGCAACAACACTATGGTGGTTTGAAGGAGAATGTGCCCCGTAGGTTCCAAGTATTTGGACATTTTGTCCCCAGTTGGTGGCATTGTTTTGGGAGGTCTTAGAGGGTATGGCCATGTTGAAGGAAGCATGTCGTGGGGGGTGGGGGGAGGGGGGATTAGAGAGTTCTTAAGCCTTACTGATCTCCAGTCACTCTCTGCTTCTTATGTCCACTTGAAGATGTAAGCCTCTGCTTTCTGTCCCAATTACCTCTCGCCTTGCCACCATGGCAGACTCTAATTCCTCTGAAACCGAAGGTTCAAATAAACTCTCCCTTTTGTAAGTTTCCTTGGTCACACTGTTTTATCATAGCAATAGAAAAAGTAACTAATACAGACATTTTCTAAAACTCCAAGGGCTCTTATACCTAAAAGGAAAGAATAATTTGAAAAGATGCAATTCCCTTCCTTAGTCTCTACTACCTAGGGTTCAAAGGACTAAACTAGATGTTGGCAGCAAACCCAGCAAAAACTGTGGTAGCATATACTTATAAGAGACTTGAAAATTCCACAGACAAGCCAAGACAATATGAAGGAAAATCAGTGGGGTGTGGTGGCACACACCTTTAATTCCAGCAACAGGAGGGAGGCAGGAAGACGTCTCTGTGTGTCAAAGCTGGCCTGGTCTACAAAGCAAGTTCCAAGCCAGACAAGGTTACATAGACCACGACTCAAAACAGAGGAAAAGCAGAGACAAAGGGGCCATTAGTTTATGAAAAAGTATTGTTGAGGTTGGAGAGATGGCTCAGCGATTAAGAGTACTAACTGATCTTACAGAGGACCCAGGTTCAATTCCCAACACCTACATGATGGCTAACAACCATCTGTAACTCTAGTTCCAGGGGATCCAACACCCTCTTCTGACCTCTGTGGGCAGTGCATAACACGGATGCACTTACACACATGCAGAGAATACACTCATACACATAAAGTAAAAATAATAAATAAATAAAAAGAAAATTTATTGTTGTAAAGCTGTTCACATAGCATCAAAGAAATGTGTTCATTTGGTGCAAAGGCACTTCACCACTTGTGCCTTGTCCCCAAAGCATTGCTACTGCTTTCATTAGTGATGAGACCTATCTTCTTCTTATGAGAAAGGACTGCCCAAGTACACTCTCAGGCCACCCCCTCAAGTCAAGCTGACGAGTCCTTCAGAGTGGTCCTGCAGACGGTTTGTCCTTTGAGAGTCTGAGAGCTGGCGGAGGTGATGTGAAAGAAAAGGCCATCAAAAGAAGACAAGGTGACCAGATGGTACCACAGGGATATGCTGTGAAGCCTCCAGAGCAGAGGCCTCCAAAACGAATGTGATGAAAGAACTGGGCAGAAACTGCACAGACCTGTGCCACTGCAAACCCTGGGAGGCAGAGCAAGAAGGCAAAGCAAGAAGGCAAACATAGACCCATCCTAAAGAGCAGCTTTCCCCCTTTCTCTGTGGAGATGATTCCTCCCCAGCTCCAATTATAATGCTCACTTGTAAGTTGCCCATTAGAGACTCTGACTCAGTCTCTAGAGTGAATTAGGATATATAGTTAAACATATCCTTGTGATATTTGTGGCCAAAACTTAGTGAGAAAGTTTCTTTCCTCTCTAACTGAGGGCTGAATGACTGGGATTCTAAAGTTGCCATTAACATCCCCAGAACAAGTTGATCCACTGGTAAATATTTATAGTTCTTACAGCAATCTAAGAACTACATTAGATACTAGAAATGCAAATATAAACAAAACAGACCTATTTCCCTGTCCACAAAAGAGCTTTCAGAGTAAGACAGGTAATAAGTATGGACATAATAAAAAATTATTTCAGACACCAGAAAGTGCTCTTAAAAATCAGGGAATAGATGGTTAATAAGCATGAGAGTCAGGCAGGAAAAGCTGCTTCAAAACAATAATGTTCAAGAACGGCATCTCTGAGAAGGTGACATCGGAGAACCTTAAAATTAAAAGAAAGCAACCAGCAAAAATCAAGAGCTTCCCTTGAGGCTGGAGAGATGGCTCAGCGGTTAAGACCACATAATACTCTTGCAGAAGACCCCAGTTCAGTATCCGGCCCCCATGTCAGACAGTTCACAAAGGATCTATAACTACAGCTCCAGGAGATCCAACACTCTCCTCTGGCCTCCACAGGCACTGTACTCACAGGCACATACACATACATACATACATACGTATTATTTAAAAAATGAATCTTAAGGGGCTAGAGAGATGGCCCCGCAGTTAAGAACCCATTCTGTTCTTCCAGAGAACCAGAGTTCAATTCTCACCACCCACATCAAGTGCTTAGCAACTGCCTATAACTCCAGCTCCAGAGGATCCATGGGCACTACACTGGCACACAAACACACACAACACATAATTTTTTAAATAATCATAATAAAATAAAATCTGTTTTTAAAAAATAAACATAGTGGCACATGCATTAATCCCAGTACTCAGGAGAGGAGATCATGGATCCATGTGAGAGTAAGGCCAGCCCAGTAAATGCTCCAGGCCACCTCAGGGCTACAGAGAGACCCTATCTCAAAAAAAAAAAAAAAAAAAAAAAAAAAAAAAAAACACCCCCAAAAAAACAATTAGGAAGATTTGAATTCTTCCATATCTGTGCCACTACTGCACCAGAGCGCATCTTGCCAGGCCAGTTGTAGTTGTAGCTTGTACAATTCATAGCTGGGTGAGGTTGATGATTATTTTGTTCTTCTGGTAGCAAGCACAGAACCTTTCAGTGCTAGTGCTATGAAAGCTAGCCAATAGAGATTAGGCTCTGCAGTCAGCACCACCTTGATTTTTGTTTGTTCTATAGTCTCTAAGACAAAACAGCATGAATAATGTCTCTGAGAACAGAAAGGAACAGAATCTAAGGGATAAAAGGAAGCCATGAGACTGCAGGAGAGAGAGTGAGAAGGGTGTCAGGTTGGTAGCTAGGACAGACCATATAAAGCCTGCATTTCACTCTGGATCCAATGGAAAGCCACTGTAGGGCTTACATCACAGAACAAATGATTTGATTCAGCAAGATCACACTGACTGCCACGCTGCAGACACAGTAGAAGAAAACATGGACAGAGGCAGAGAAGGAGAAGCTTCTAGAATTTTCTAGCACTACTGGCAGGTGTGTAAACATACTTTGGTTATTCTTATTATACCCACCCTATAACCAGTAATGCCAAGCCATATACCCAACAGAAATGAATCCATATGTGCATCATGCACAGGAATACTCATAAGAATATTATGTGTACTATCTTCAAACTAGAAAAAACTAATATAGCCACCAACAGCACAATGTATAACAAACTGTAGTGATGGACAAACACAGTCAGCAAAAAAGGAGGCAGAGAGATGGATTAACAATTAAGAGTGCTTTCTCCTCTTCCAGAGGACCTGAGTTCAGTTCCCAGTAGCTACACTGGACAGCTCACCTGCCTGTAATTCCAGCTCCAGGGTATCTAACACCCTTTTATAGCCAATGTGGGCACCGGCACACACATCACACTACATTCCCACAGACACACACACATCTATAAATAAAAGTAATTTCTTATTTTTTAAAGAAAAGAAACCAAACACAGACAAATGACAAATCTAAGTGAAAGCTACAAAATCTTTGGGGTTTTGACCTATTTTGGTGTATGGTGTGTATATGTAAATACTATTTACAAGTGTGCTTATGTTTCCATTTTTTAATTTATTTTATTTTATTTTTATTGTATATGTATGAATGCGTTGCCTAAAATATATAAAGTGCACCCATGTCATGCAATGTCCATGAAGGTCAGAAATGGGTGTCACATCTCCTAGAGTTGGAGTTACTGATGTGAGGTGCTAGGACATGAGAGGGAACCCAGGTCCTCTGGAAGAGCAATCAGTGCTCTTAACTGCTAGGCCATCTCTTCAGTTCATTTCCTTTTTTTTTTTTTTTTTTTTTTAAGGTATAAATGTGTGCATCTGTGTTAGTGTATACAATGTGTTTGCAGGAACCCTCAGAGGCCAGTAGAGGACATTTTCAACTTGGATGCTGGAAATGGAACTCATTTACTCCAAACTCCTTTAAGTTCACAATACTTAAATGAGGTAATTTAAACTTGTATGTAAGAGAAAATAGAAATGTCTCCAAGACTACATATATTTTGCTTATGCTTATTTTTTTTAATTTTTAATTTATTTATTTTATATGTATGAGTGTTTTATAAATGCACCTATGCATACAATGTCCATAGAGGCCAGAAGAGGGGGTTGGATCCCCTGGAATTGGAGTTACAGATATTATTAGCTACCATGTAGATGCTAGGAACCAAGTCCAGGTCCTCTGCAAGAGCAGTCAATGGTCTTAACTGTTAAGCCATCACTTCACCCTTATTCTTGTTCTGTCACTCAGGAGGTAGAGGCAGAAGAATCACAAGTTCAGGAACATGATGATTTCAAAACCAGCCTGGACTACATGATGAGACTATGTCCCCAAACAGGACCCCAGATTCCCAGATCAACTTTTAAATTTGGGGTTTAGAGTTGGATTTGATGAATCATGCATACATATATATTAAAAACAATTTAAAAATTATAGACATTTGTTACAAAGTTAAACAGAAAAGGCAATATTTTTAAATGAGAAAGGATTTTTTATGGCTAGGGGTAGGGCTGGGGTCAGGGAAGGGAAGGAAAGGGAAGGGAAGGGCAAAAACAAAGATAGGCCTTATCTCAAAATTAAAGCAAAAATCTTCCAAGTCAATCCACAACATTTTACATCAAAGGAATAAGTTTACTTCACATAAAAACCATGGACCATGGCTTACATCACTCAAGAAAGAGGGACTGGGCTGGGGAGACACCTCAGTAGATAAGAGCACTTATTGTGCAAATATGAGGACCTGAATGTGAATCCCCAGAACCAATA
Organism: Eospalax fontanierii; assembly: GCA_035773235.1. Taxonomy (NCBI): domain Eukaryota; kingdom Metazoa; phylum Chordata; class Mammalia; order Rodentia; family Spalacidae; genus Eospalax; species Eospalax fontanierii. The sequence continues at coordinate 78,915,781 of CM069535.1, read as the reverse complement.
TAAAAAGCTTGGTGTGACTATGTGTACCTATAATCTCAGCACTGGTAGACAGAGACTACTTACCAGCTTAGGCAAAATAGCAAGCGTCTGGTTCAGTGACAGACCTTGTTTCAAGGAAATAAAGCAAAGAATAATAGAGGAAGATGCCAACATCCTCTTCTGACCTCCAAATATGCATGTCTCAAAGCTATGCAACACATACAAAGAGATGACAAGAGCAAGAACAACAAACATAGGAGAGACTAAGGCATGAAGAAATAAAGAGGAAGACATTACACCCAGCAACATCAGGAGAAAGGAGCCACAATCGTTGTATCCTTCCCATGCTATTACAGAACCTTTGCTTCCACCCAGCCCATCAGTACGTGCCCCTCCATATTCTTACTCTGGGGCAAAGTGGGCATGAGAACCACAAGATGTAGGAGGCAGTGGAAGACCTGTGACAGTTTAAGACAGGAGGAAGGAAGAAAAGGAAGGAGAAGGAGGAAAAATGCCCCCACTCACGAAAGGAGAATAAGAAGAGGAGGGACAACGCACTGCCATACAGCTAGACCTGTTAGCCCAGGGAAGGGACGCAAAGAACAAGCACGTGTAAAGTAACAAGGATTGGCTTCCAGTTGGGCATGGTGGTGCACTCCTTTAATCCCAGCACTTAGGAGGCAGGGGCAGGCGGATCTCTGTAAGATCAAGATCACCCTGGTCTACACAGAGTTCCAGAGATCACAAATGGTATGCTGATGTCTGGCAAGTGTATCTTCAACCAATACAAAATTACTTAAGATTTCCTGGCCTCTCTAAAGCCAGAAATTACATGCTACAACATACTCTAAGTTCCCCACAGTCTCACAGAAAAAACCTTTAAGGGCAGGAGAAAAGAAAAGAAAAATAAGAAGGTGATAGATAGGGCAGTCTAAAATTCAATCCTAGGTGCCCTTCCATTATACAGGATAAGAAGGTATTCTTACTTTATATAAAAACTCCCTAGCAAAATCTATCTATCTAAATCAACACTGGAGAGACACCTTACCTTCACCAGCACATAGTCCCCAGGCCAAGCTCTGACTCTGAACCCAGGGTTAGCAACATCCTCCACCTCTGCATCAGGGAAGATCACCTTAAGATTTCCATCATTCCGGCCACACAAGTCAGTAGAAGAGCGTTTGCTGAACTGCAGAAAATAAAGGGAAGAATTTATGAATCTATCGTTATTAGGAGGGTTGACATTATCAGTTATCTTGGACTCTCCAAGGTCTTATCTATAAAGTATTCCTTAATAAGAAATCCATAAAGGATCAGTGTATCTGGCTACTTCAATAGCAGGACCATGTGTGGCACACAACATAAACAAGTTTTGCTTTTAATGAATCAATCAAACTCTGTGGCTTCTATAGGAATTAACTTTTTTAAAAATTTGTTTATTTTATGTATGTGAGTGTTATGCCTGAATGTATGTATGTAAGTGCACCCATGTCATGCAATGCCCTCAGAGGATGGAAGAGAGTGTTGGAGCTCCTGGAACTGGAGTTACGGACGGTTGTTAGCCAACATGTGGGTCCTGTAACTTGAACCCAGGTTTTTTGCAAAAACAGCCAGTGCTCTTAACTGCTAAGCCATCTCTCCAGCCCCATTAATGAACTTTCAACAAACCTAGTTGTTTCTTATAGTTTGTCTTAAATCCTGATTTAAGGCTGGGAGAAATTTAGTTAGTGTTACTGCATTACTCTAGGAATGGAAAGACTGGTGTATGTTCTAGAATTTCATCCTATCATCATGGCTTGTTTATCCTTCTTTCTGGTGCCAGGTTGTGACAGAGACTCTAACTTCAAATCTGCATATTCAATAGGAGCAAGTAACTCAGGCCAAAAAGCTCTGGAACAGTTCCAAGTGATTAGTATGAGATGGGGAAACACAAACCCTGATTTGTCAAGTGCATCACCCATAAGTACCTCAACTGAGGTTTGTTTTCTCAAGTTCAAGCCCAGAATCCACATTGTAACTAAAAACCATCGTTAACTCGAGATCCAGAAAAATTTGACACCCTCTTCTGACCTCTAAGGGCACTGCAATACATGGGTACACTTACATGCATGCAGGCAATACACTCATACACATAAAATAAAAATAATACATAAAATACTTTTTAGTTGTTTAAAAAAAAATGTCATGGACTCAGCCCAGTGGATTTCACCTTCCAGAGTTCAAATAGAACTGAGAATTATTTGAACTATAATCAGATGGTCTTCACTGTTTTCTAGGGATATTCAACAGCAACTCCCAAAAGGTTACATTTAATAAGGATAGCCCTAATATAAAAAAAAGCACTTCTAGAGTCTAAGAATTTAGCTCAGTGTGTCTAGTATGTATGAGGCCCTGGATTCTAACACCTCATAAAACTGGGTGTGGTGGTTGTCTATAATACCTTCTGCACTTAGGAGGTAGAAGCAGGAGATTAGAAATTCGAAGTCAACCTTAGCTACACAGTAAGTTTTAAAGACAGCCTGGACTACCTGAGACCCTCGATCAAAAACTATAGAGCTTTTTTTAGACTATCTCAAAACAGAACAAAATATACAAAAGACAAAAAAAAAGTTAATACTATGGGACAACATCAAGTGTAGATCTGTAACCAGGGAACAGAAGATGAAACAATGATAGTAGGTAGAAAACAGCAGTACAGAAAAAAGTCTGAAAAATAATCGACAAAAATGTTCATGATTTGAATACTATAAGTACAGAAAAAATCTCAACAAACCCCAAAGCAAACACATATATATATATATATATATATATATATAAACAAAAAAATATATATATATAAACAAAAAAAAATATATATATATATACACACTAAGCCAAGGTGTGGTGGTGCACACCTTTAATACCAGCACTCATATACATTAAATGCTCAAAACACTAAAAAGCACAAATCTTAAAAGTAGCCATGAAGAAGCATTTTACATAGAGAGAAGAAGAGTAAGAATGATCTCAGACTTATCAGGATTACCCAGGTTACAGACAATGTGGTGATATCTTCAAAGTGTCAATCTAAATTCAATAATCAAAATATATTTGGGGGCAGGTAAGATGGCTCAATAGGTAAAAGTGCCTGACAACCTAAATTCAATCCCCAGAACCCATATGTTGGAAGAAGAAAACCAACTTCCCACAAGTTGTCCTCTGACCTCCACACGAGCACCCACGGCATGCACTCACCACCACTCTCACACACACACACAAATTAAAGTAATGAAAAAGGAGAAAGAAAATTTCAAAGTGCAGTGTAAAACTTCACACAGTCCCACCTCCCCAACTGCAGGAGGTAAGGCACAGACGACAGCAGACTGGAGGGGCAGGGGTCAGCCAGCCAATCAGAACATCTGCTTGCCATCACAGTGTTCATCCCAAGTCTTCTGCTATGGCTGCTTACTCTAATGTTCTTTTTTTATTTTTTTTTAAGTTTAAGAGAAATTTTATTGATTCAAGAATTTCATACAATGAATTTTTACTACATTCAGACCTCCCCATCTCCACATTCACCCTACCACTCTCTGATACCATATTTTATGATTCTTTTCGCATTTCCTCCAAATACCCAGTCCCTAGAAGAAACCACCCTGCTCAGCTGCAGACCATGGAAAAAGCTCATATTTTTATTTACCAATGTTTTAAGGACCTGAAGATTCATAAGCTGCCTAGAGGCTGTTTTCTCTGGACACATATCTCAAACTATGTTGTTATTTGTTTTTCAGGAACTAACTTCTTTTGGTATGTTACATTATACTTTCTTAAGTAAAACTTGCCTCCACATTTACCGGAACATCCTTCTCTTAAGAACAATTCAAATCCCTTTGGCATTCAAAGTCTCATGGGTCAGTTAGGCTCCCACTAGATTTTGATGCTACAAGTTTCACTCCTAATATGACTCCTTTTTGCTCATTCCAAATTTGGTAACCATTCGCTTTGCTATTCTTATTCCCTTATCAAAATCTCTGGAAGCACGGACTGTTGCAACACAACTTCCCCGTCACTCTTCTTTCAATAATAATACTCATCTGTGCAAGCAACAGGACTCTAACTTCATTCCATCTGTCATTCAGTGAACAATGACACATGTCCAAGTTTTACCTTTGAGATGACAATTGCAGCTTTGTTGACAGTCAATGCATCTGTAGTGTGACCTTGCTGGAGGAAGCATATCACTGGGGGTGGGTTTTAGCATAGCCCACTTCCAGTTTCACTGCTTCTGATATCTACTTAAAGATGCTAGTGTTCAGCTTTCTGCTCCAGATACCTCTACCGTGCTTCCTGACCGTGATGAACTTTTATCCCTGTGAAACCATAAGTTAAATGAACTCTTTCTTCTGCAAGTTGCCTTGATCATGGTGGTTTATCACAACAACAGAAAAGTAACTAACACAGCATCCTTTGTATAATAGGCAATAACAGCATGACCAGGTAGGTTCACAATAGACTATCATGGCTTTCTTTCTGTTCTCAGTTTCCTGATCTTCTTTATTCAGGTCCCATTAGAATGTTATCTTTAGACAACCCAGTTTTAACCATTTCTATTCCATCAACAGCTGCCTTCACAAATTCCCCATCAGTTCCTAGAGCTATGACTTCTAGATTAACAGCTTTATTCTATTGAAACATCACTTCAAACTTTGGTTTGGCACTTCATATCTGTTCTTGGAAGTGTAACTTCTAAGTCAAGATGTTCAGTATGAGGACTGGGAATATGACTCAGTGTATAAGAAGCCCTTGTTCTGTTAGCATGAAAACCTGAATTTGAATTCCCAGCACCCACATAAAAGCCAGGCATGGTTTCATGTGCCTGAAAGAGCAGTGTTTGGGAGTGGAAACAAGCAGATCCCAAAAGCTGGCTGACTGGCCAAAAGGAAAATGGAGATAAGATCCCAGCAGTTCAGTGGCCAGTCTAGCCAAAACTGCAAGCTTCCTGTCCAGTGAGAGACCGTGTCTCAAAGAAATAAGGTGGGAAATAATACAGAAAGACACCCAACATCCTACTTATTACCAGAGTCTAATCAAACACAAATCCAGGTAAATAGTTGCTTTGATGCTGTCACACTCAAAAATAAGAAGCAGAACTAGGAAGATTCACAGAAAGGACCTGACCCTTCTTGGTGCCCTCTTTACTAGCTGCAGGGATCACTTCACAGAAGGCCAGGTCCACAAACTCACCCTATGCCATCTGTTAATGTTCTAAACTCTAAACGATAGATAAGTCCTTAGATTTAGCCAAAAGACTACAGGACCAAGTTTCCTGAGGAATAGTATCTTTCTAATAAACTATGATCAAAACAGTCTTGAATAAACACAATCAATAACTCAAATTCTAAAAATGCACATATGGCTCTGTTTCCAGAAAGACAGAGGAACTTTTCCCTAATGCTCCAGCTAACAGCAACTAAAAATTGACTATGAAACTGAAAAAAAATCTGAAAAACAGAAACCTCTTAATCTGAACATAATAGAGAATATAGACTAAAGAGAAGATGAATAGAACCTCAGATAGTAGAACAACAAAAATGTATTATTTGTGCTGGTTTTGTCATTAGAATGACAGAAGAGTACTTAATCTAGTAGTAATAAACTAAAATTTAACAATACAAAGTTGCAGAAGAGAAAAAGGACTGGGAAAGCATCCAAAGAGATAACCAAATAATTCTCAAATTGGCAAATGATATAAAGCCCTAACAGAATAAATTCACAGAAATCCACACCAAGACATATCATAGTCAAACTTCTGAACAGTAAACACAAAGAAATCTTGAAGCTAACTGCACTCTGCCACGTGAGGATGCAGCAAGAAGACGGCACCCGCAAGCAGAAGGCAAGCCCTCAGCAGAGTCTGACTACACGCATCGCAGACTGCCAGTCACAAAACCAGGAGAAATGATTTCCGAAAGACAGAATGGAAGGAAAAGAGAAGAGGAGGAAAGAGGAGAAAAGGGGAAGAGAGAGGAGAAGGGAGGGGAGGGGAGGGGAGGGGAGAACAAGGAGAGAGAAAGGAAAAGAGAAAGATTATTAAATTCTGATGGCAATGAGAAAGTACATCTTTCCTAAAAAGGAAAAATTCCATGAATTCTCATCAGAAATGACAGAGGCCAGCAGGAGATAGCGCATTTTTGAAGACATGAAAGAAAAGAATTACCAACCCAGAATACAATGTCCAGCAAAAATATTCTTCAGGGGCTGAAGAGATGGCTCAGCAATTAAGAGAGCTTGTTGCTCTATCATGAGGACTGGAGTTCGGATCCCAGCACTTAGGCCCTTGTACATACTCACACACACACACACGTGCGCGCGCACACACACACACACACACACACACACACACACACAAATAATAAAAATGAATCTTTAAGATGGGCATGGTGGTACAGGTCTTCAGTCCCAACACTTGGAAAGCAAAGGCAGACAGATCTCTAAGTTTGAGGCCAGCCTGGTCTACAAAGTGAGTTCTAGGCCAGCTGGGGCTATAGTGAAACCTGCTCCAAAAATCACATAAGCTGGACGCAATGGTGCACACCTTTGGTCCCAGCACTCTGGAGGCAGAGGCAGATCCATTTCTGAGATTAAGGCCAACCTAGTTACAAAATGAGTTCCAGGTCAGCCAGACTCTGTCTCAAAAAAATATTTTTGAAAAATATAAAACATTGAGAGTTGGGGATAGAGGGCCTAGCACAGAGAACCCCTGGGTTTAATACCAGCATCACGTAAGTTGAATGTAGTGGTGCACTCCTGCAATTCCAGCACTTAGGATAGAGGCAAGAGGCTCAGAAGTTCAGGGTCATCCTTGGCTACATAGTAAATTCGAAGTCAACCTAGGTTAATATGAGACCCTGCCTCAAAAACAAAAAATTCAAGTAAGATTTAAATAAAGGAGACATATACTGTGTTTTAAAAGACAAAAAAAGAAACTTTTAAAGAAAAAAATGCAGTGACCTTACTCCCTCAACCAGTACCAGCTGGGTACAACCCACAGAGGTCTCATTGACTTTTGAGGCTTCTTCTCGGAAGACAGTAATGAGTTCCTCCAAGCGCCTTAATTTTACTTCTTCTGGAACATCATCCTTCAGTCTATGATATGCTCGTGTTTTCTATTTAAGAAAAGGATAGAAGTCATTAAGGACCTGTAGCATCTTTAGGATATAGAGAAAGAACGTGTTCATTCTACTTTCAAGTTATAAACATGTCCAAAACTGAAGCCCAGACCAGATTTATTTCTATGGTTCTAGGAACAGTCCATGAGAAACAGGTAACTAAAATAGAATCACATTTTTATAGTCAAATCCTAAATTTAGCAAATGAAAATCACAGACTCAAGCCAGCAGGATGGTTCAGCAGGTAAGAGCACCTGCAACCAAACCTGACAATTTGAGTTTGATCCTCTAAGACCCATAAAGTAGAAGAAAAGAACCAATTCTAGCAAGTTGTCTTCTGATGGCAGATGCATGCACACATACACAAATTAAATGTAAAGTATTTTAAAGAAATAAAAAAATAATAGCAAAAAAAGAGGAAAAGAAAAGAAAATCAGAGATTCAAAATTATTTTTCATGTTTATCCTAAATTTACATTTGGACACAGACTAAATGATTCACTTACTACATTAGTGATCAATACTGTATAAAGAACCAAGATAAAAAGCAGCCTATATATTCACCAACTAGTACCTAGTAAATTCTGGCTTATCTACACAATGGAGTATTATGCAGCTGTCAATGATAGTGCAGGAGTCTGGAGACATGGCTCAGTGGTTAAGAGCACCAGCTGTTCCTGTAGGAGACACGGATTCAACTCTCAGCACCCACGTTGGCTAACATCTATCTATAACTCTACTTTCAGAGTATCCAACACCCTCTTCTGACTTCCATGGGCATTGCAAGACATGGGTGCACTTACATACACACAGGCAAAACACTAATACAAAGAAAAAATAAAATATTTAAACAAACAAACAAAAATGTTAACTCAGGATGGAGAGATGGCTCAACAGTTAAAGGTACTGTCTGCTCTTGCAGAGGATCCAAATTCAGTTCTCAGCACCCACATGGTGGCTAACAACCATCTCTAACATACATGCAGGTAAAACACTCATACATAAAATAAAAATAATAATTTTTTTTAAAAAAGGATAGCTCCACATGCACTAAGATAACTGTTCTCCAAAGTATTCTGCAAACTGAAATTAGCAAAGTACAGATCAACATGTATTTCTTTACTATAAAAAGTATACATGTTTATAAATACATAAACTATCTATGGAAAATAATAGAAGAAATTGCTAAGAGTGGCTGCCTACAAGAAAGGAGCTGAAACATGGCAGCAAGGGAAGGGAGGAAGGAAGAAAAGCTTCTGTTGTATATCATTTAGCCTTCTGAGCTTTAGCCAGAAGTACACATTACCTAGTCAAAAATAGTAAGTTATCCTTGAAAAGACTTTCAAACTACCCAAAACCATGGTGAGTACATATATATGTCTTTATGCACATAAGTTCATGCTCCAGTCAGGTGGAGAACCACTGAGCTAGACAAAACTAAGAAATGAAAAGAAAATCTACACAGCACAACTCATCATTCAAACCAATCTGCCTCTGAGAGAACCACCAGGTCCACAGAGGAAAGCAGAATGGGAGTCAGTAAAATCCTGAAACAAAGGGTGATACTCAGTGTGACCTTGTTCACAGTAACTACCCTGATCAGCACTTAGGTGTAGGAACTACTATTTTAAGTGCTTTATACAAACTACTTTATTTAGTCTCTAAAACCCCAAGGTTGATGTAAAAGTTATTTCACTTCACAAAGGAAGCAATTAAGGACTGACTGTAGGTCACTGAATTACACAATGGGGTGCCACACTTTCAGTGCACACTGAAAACATTCCCACTTAGCCTCATAAACAATTTTTCTTAGGTATTTGTGATGTCTGCAAAAAAGAAGCAAAATGGAACACAACAGGATCCTTGGAAGCTTCACTTCTGAAATAATTTTGTAAAGGATCCATATATACTATCCCACTTACACTGTCTACAGAACACTGGGCACTGGGCTTTTTTTTTTTTTTTTTTTTTTTTTTAATTTTTGTTGTTGTTTTGTTTTGTTAAGATAGTCTTACTCTGTAGCCCAGTCTGGCTTCAAACTTGCAATCCTCTTGCTTCACACTCCTAAGTACTGAAATTACAAGCATATGTACCAAGCTCAGCTACCTTAAAATATTTAATAAACACAGCATGCCTTTAATACCCAGCATTCAGGAGGCAGAAGCAAGTGATTTCTGTTGAGTTCCAGGCCAGCTGGGGGTATCTAGTGAAACTCTTACTCAAAAGAAAAGGAAAAAAAAAAAAAAAAGGAAAGGAGGAGAGGAGAGAAGAAAAGAAAGAAGAGAAAAGAAAAGGGAGGGATGGGAGGAATAGAAGGGTAAAAGAGGGAACGGGGAGGAGAGACAGGGATGGGGGGAGGGGAAAGGAGAGAAATAAAACAACAATAACAACAACAATAATAATAATAGGGAGCACTGGCATGGTAAATTTTCGCATCAAATTTCTGAAATTTTGCTGGGCGTGGTACCTTACACCTAATGCCAATTCTCAGGAGGCTGAATGAAGTAGAAAATTCACAGGTTTAAAGTCAGTCTTAGCTACATAGTAAAATGATGTCTCAAAACAATGGCTAAATTTTGACAGATAGTAGGACAAAACTTTACTAGAGAAAAGGAAAAACATGATAGTAAGATCCTGTGGTTTCTCAGGCCTGTCTTGCTGTCATGCTCTCTTCTGCCCAGCTGCCTTCCATCAGCCCCAAGCTGGTAGAGAATGATGGTAACTGTCCCCCATCCCAGACTCACCTGCCTCATGCTGTACGCAAAGAGAAAGCCAGTGTTATATTGAACTTCTCGAAGCAAAGACACCATCTTCAGGTGATCTTCCTCGGTCTCTCCACAAAAGCCAGCAATGAAGTCACTGCTGAGGCTCACACCTGTCAATACACAACAAAGGACAAAGGACCAGTGTCCAGTGTGTTGCTGCTGCTGCTTCTTCAAGAGGAACCTGGGCATTTATAGATTATGAAGGAAAGAAAGCAAATGAAAGGCTATTCTAGGGTCACTCAGCCCACATCTAAGTGAAACAGAAGTCAACACAGAGAAGGGCCATTTTTTACAATATCTGTGCTAGCAATGGCTTCTCAGCCTACATTTCCCTCAGCAATAGAAAAGGCATTTTGGATTCAAATGGTAGATTCACGGATATTGTAGGAGTTCATACTTTCAAATCAGTCTTGCTTTTTTTAAAATTTATTTTTATTTTATGTGTATGAGTGCTTTGCCCGCATGTATGTAAATGCACCTGTGTCATGCAATGTCATGGAGGCCAGAAGAGGGCACTGGATTCCCGGGAACTGGAGTTGCAGACAGTTGTTAGCTACTATGTGGGTGCCTGGAATGGAGCCTGAGTCCTCTGCAAGAGCAGCAGTGCTCCTAACCACTGAGCCATCTCTCCAGTCCCAGGTCTTGCTTTTTTGGGGCACAGGGGAGCAGTGCTGAGGATTGAACCCAGGGTGTTACACATGCTAGGCCAGGACTCTACCAATAACATTCCAATTCCCAGATTCTTGGTGAAAAATCTTCCATTGCTTCATACAAACATATACATCCATATATCTTGGGTTGTTGCTATTGTTTGGGAGTGGGAGACTGCCTTTCTGCAGTGCTGGGAATAGAACCCAGGGTGCCCAGACAATATCTAATATTTTAATTAATACATAATTGTGCACATATACAGGGTCAAACATTGAATTTAAGTCATCATAATGTTCATGTACAACACAATAGCAATAACTGACTGGATACTAAATACTTAGAAAAGTATGTCATCAGTTTTTAAAGTACCCCTAAAATTAGCTGAACTGAATGCTATTTACTCCATTTGTAGGTGAGGAAGCTTCAGTCCAGAGAAGTGACAAATCTCTTGTCACATGACCCAAAACACAGCACTCAACATAAAACCTCCACACCATCCTGCTCCATCAAAACACAAGTATGTGTGCATAATACAAATTGCAGTAATTAGAAATTTGGGGGTAAATTTAGACATTCTCAACTAAATCTAAGCTTTAAAAAAATCTATAGTAATTTATTAAGAGGAAGAAGAAAGTATAATAGAAAAGGAATTATTTTTAAAATGTCATATAACTAATTATAGCTGGGCATGGTAGTGCAAGCTTATAATCCAAGCAATAGGAATGAAGCCAGAGGAACAAATTCAAGGCCATCCTAAGCAACATAATGAGACACTATGTCAAAATTCAAGGGTTGGGGGATGGAGAGATGGCTCAGGGGTTAAGAGCACTGACTGCTCTTGCACAGGACCAGGGTTCAGTTCCCAGCACCCACATGACAGCTAACAACTGTCCATAACTCCAGTTCCAGGGGATCCAACACCCTCTTCTGACTTCAGGCATTGCATGACCTGGGTACACTTACATACAACAGGCATACACATAAAATAAAGATAGGAAATAAAATATTTTTTTTTAATTCAAAGGCTAAGAATGCAGTTCAGTGGCAGAGCATTTGCCTAGAAGACTTGAGGCCTAGGTTCACTCTTCACTCTCTAGCAACACGCACACACACAAACACACACACATATACATATACACATACATATACACACACATACATATATACATATACATACACACATACACACATACATACACATGCATACAATCAGAAAGATATAAAAACAAGTGAAGGGGGAAAGTTAAGTAGGGAGGCTGAAAATGAGCACAAGATCATCAAAAACTACAAAAGAACATCATAAAGAACTTGCCAAAAAGGCTGGAAGTTAAGCAAACTGACTGTGGACTATAGTCATACCCTCAATGTATGACTATACATTACCCTTAAATGTACCTGGGATAGATTCTCTGATATGATGAACTAACTCCACATAAGTTTCTCTTGAATATCTGCAATAAAGAACAAAAAGAAAAGTCCTAGATGAATTAATCATCACTTTTGGGGGGAGGAAGTAGGGTTGCAGTAAGATCTTCTGTTGCCAAGATTAGCCTTAACCTTCTTATCCTCCTGCTTCTGGCTCCAAAGTGTTGAGATCACAGGGTATGCCACCACACTCTGCTCAATCTTATTTAAATGAATGCTATAGAGAGATAACACTCTGAATTCCTACAAGTGATCATTTTTCATCCACAAATCACAGTACAGGCGCACATAAAAGCAACCTTTTGGACCAGCTAGGGCCCACGGCTCTGTGGGTAAAAATGTTGTCAACCAAGTCTGATGATTTGAATTCAATCCCATAGAACCTTTATGGTTGAAGGAAAGAACCAACTCCTGACAGGTGTCCTCTGATGTCGTCTACATACAGAGAGAGAGAGAGAGAGAGAGAGAGAGAGAGAGAGAGAGAGAGAGAGAGAGAGAAATGTGATGTAAATTAAAAAAAAATAAGGATACAGAGTCTAGAAAGATGGTTCAGTGGTTAAGAGCACTATCTGCTCTTGTAGAGGACCCAGGTTTGATTCCCAGTACCCACATGCCAGTTAACAACTGAACAACTGTAGGTAACACCAGAAGAATCTGACACCCTCTTCTGATCTACACAGGCATTGCATGATATGGGTATACTTACACACATGCAAGCAATAAATATATCCATACACAATAATATTTTTTTTGCTGGGGTTGGGGGAGTCTCTCTATAGGCCCAGCAGGCCTGGAACTCACTATGTAAACCAGACTGGCCTTGAACTCACAGAGATCCATCTTCCTCCCAAGTGCTGAGATTAAAGGTGTGCGCCACCATGCCCACTAATGACATTTTTTTTATAAAGGATACTTTTGATCAAACTAACGTGGAACTACGAATTTTTGTTTTAATGGCCTTGTTTTAATTTAATAAGACAAATTAAACACTTAAGAGGATTTCTAAAAGTCTGCCACTGTGAAAAATAAGGCAAAATACTAGCTCTATGAACTTTGCCTTGGATTGCATTACGCCTCAGTCCTACCCCTGCAAATCTGTTCTCAAAGTGAACAAGCCAGGCATGGTGATACACGCCTTTAGTCCCAGCACTCAGGAGGCAGACAGACAGTTCCCTGTGAGATTAAGGCAAGACTGGTCTACATAGTTCCAGGACAGCCAGAGCTATACGTGAGACCCTATCTCCATAAAACCAAAGGAATAAAAGTTAAACAAGGGGCTCATGAGATGGCTCAGTGAGTAAAGGCGCTCACTGTCAAGTCTGACTACCTGTGCTTGATCCCCAGAACCCACATGATAGAAGGAAAGAACTAACTTCCACAAGTTATTCTCTGACCACCACACAAGCACAGACACAGACACATACTATATTATTAATCATATATATTATATATAGTTCTTAATGTTGAACAAATGAGAAACCCAATCCCTACTCTGCTTATGGAGCACACAGAAGTCCAAATGTCTGTAGATTCACTCATACAATAGACATTCATTAAGCAGTGTCTGGTCATTAAGGAAGCAGGGAACAGTACAGGATGTTCTCTCCCGCAAATAAGTCTGACCCTCTCCGCATGGCCTCCAATACACGGCTGCTTCCACTCTGGGCTGGCAGGTGGATCTGCTTACAGATGTTGTGCCTCTCATGAATCAGCTGCAGAACCTGATTAAACAGAACACATTATGGGTCACCCCAAGTCTTGCCACAAAATTGTGTAGAAAAGAATACTCTTTTTGTTGTTGTTTTTGTTTGAAATAGGGTCTCACTGTGTAGCCCTGGTTGACCTAGAACTCACTAAGTAGACCAGACCAGGCTTGTCTAAAATTCACAGAGATCCACCTGCCTCTGCCTCCCAAGTGCTGAGATTAAATGAGTGCCAAAGATTACTAGTCTCATTATCTCTCCTCCAAGGCTAATTTTCAAGTAATTAAAAGATTAATTAGGAACTGTGGATGTAATTTAGTTGATAGAATGCTTGCCTAGCATTCATAAAGCTTTGATTCAACCCCAACACCACAAAAAAACTGGGTATGATCCAACACACCTGTAATCTTAAGCATTAGGGAGGAGGAAGGGAAGGCCAGCCTCATCTACATAGACCAGCATAGATTACCTGAGATCTGCCTTTAAAAATAATTAATTAGGGAGATGGAGAGATGGCTCAGTGTTTAAGATCACCAGTTGCTCTTGCAGTGAACCCAGGATCAACTCCCAGCACCCACATGTCCATGACTCTAGTTCCAGGGGATCCAATGCCCTCTTCTGACCTCCATGGGCATTGCACAACACAGTACACTTACATAGATGGAGGCAATACACTCATACACATAAAATAAAATAAATAAGATTAAAAAATAATTAATTTTGAACAGCCTTAAAGAATTTTTACAACTCAGTAAGAAACAATCCAATCTAGGAAGAAAAAGTAGATGTAAAGCAAAAAAAGGTTTTCATGTAGGTAGTTACCTATTCAATGCATGGTAGTCTGCTTAGTTTGACACAAAGTATCCAGTTTTACAACCCAAAACACTATGTTATGACTACCTTCTTTTTTACAGATAAGGATGAAGGGTTGAAGGTATCTGTATATATCTACTAGTAAAACAGTGTAACACCTGGGATGGGATTTGGATTTTCTTTCTTTTCCTTTTTTTTTTTGGGGGGGGTCTGTTTTGTGGGTTTTTTTAAAATTATTATTATTATTTATTTTATTATATAAGTATTGTGCCCATATCACGCGGTGCCCATGAAGGAGAGAAAAGGGTACTGGATCCCATGGAATTCGAATTATTGATGGTTGCGGGCTGCCATGTGGATGCTGGGAAGGGAACTTGGATCTTCTGCAAGAATAGCCAGTGCTCTTAACTACTGAGCCATCTCTCTAGCCCCCGTGTTTTGTGTTTCTTAAGATATGGTCTTGCTAAGTAGCTCTGACTGGCTGGCACTCACCAAGGAGCCAAGGCTGGCCTGGGATTCACAATCCATCTATGTCAAATTTCCAAGACAGGGATGATAAACATGCATCATCACACTGAACAAAAGTTGGGATTTGAACTCAAGTGTCTATGACTACAGCCTGGATGAGTTCCCACCACATCACACGGCCTCCCTTGCTGTCTTCTCCGTATCTGCACCACCACTTCCACACAGCCACCTACCTTGATAAAACACCTCACTGCACAGGTCCCATAGGTAGTCCCAATCTCCCACTCAAAATTATTCTATCTCCACCCTGATCTTGGGGAACTTTAAATCTTGCCAAAGGGTCAGTAGGTCTAGAGAGTGACACAACAATATACCACAGGATCCCCAGAGCAGAATTCAAAGTTGCATACTACTGGGTCTGCCCAATGGCATTCTTCAAAATATTGATAAAGTTTGTCACACAGTTAACTATCAACACTCACCTCATCAGGAAAATCCTTGGGATGGGGAGAGGTAAACCGGATCCTCATTTCATTTCAGGATCTACTCTTGAAACCTGATCCAGAAGGTGAGAAAAACGAAGCCCCCCTTGTTTGGTTTTATACTTGGTGTTGAAACCACGGCTGAGGTTGGTAGACACTGCACTGTTGAACTGGACCTCTGAACTGTCTCGATAGCTATTAACATTCTGACCAAGAAGTGTCACTTCTTTTAGCCCCTAAAAAAGAGAAAAGAATGTTAGAAACAAATTTAAAATTTCCTGAATAGCTTCCTGTCAAATCACTAAACATTAGTTGACCCTATCAAGAATCATATATAAATATGTTCTATCCTTAACCCAATAATTTGATGCTTGAGTATCTTATGTAAAGACTGAACTACAGAATAAAACCTTCAGTAAAAATTAATTTTCAGGGGGCTGGAGAGATGGCACTGGCAGAAGACCGAGGTTCAGTTCCCAGTACCCACATGACAGCAGTAACTACAGTTCCAGGAGATTTGATGCCCTCTTCTGACCTCTCCAGGCATTGCATGACACAGGTACAATCACATACATGTAGGCAAAACACTCAAACACATTAAATGAAAATAAGTAAATTCAAATACAATTAATCTCCAGTGCTGTACATGACTATGATTCCAACATTTGGGAAGCAGAGACAGGAAGCTTATATAACCATCTCAATCCAGTTAAACAGAATGTTTATCCTGAAGGAGTTTTGTACTGTAGGGGGTTAAAAATGGGCAACCTTAGCATTTGGACTGGAGAGACTGTTGTGAAGCAATTTCCCCCAGGTAAAACAATAGGATGTTCTAAAGAGAGACAAACAACAGGATGTTTTAAAGGGATGTAAATGACTCAGTAACTTCAGGAAGTCCCTGAAAAATGACCAGGTTCACTAGGGCCCTCCCTCCCTAAGCATATCTTAAGTTTATGGACCACTGAAAGACACTGTCAGATAAGACAAGCAGCCTAGAAGAGGCTCAGACCAGATGAACCACCAGGAAGAGACACTCTCCAACCTGTCAAGCTGCCTTCAAGTTACACAATGCACTCCATTTTTGTGAGCTGTCACCCACGCTGGGATGGGCTTTGGTGATACAACTGTCCTTGAGTCATTTCTGCTCCTGTAGAAGTAACCACAATAAAACTCAATGGTTTACCAAGTTGAACTTTGGTGATATCCTTAATTTGGTCTGTTGTCAGTTCCCTATCTGGGGTGAATTTGTTCACGTCTCCCCAGGAAAACTGTCACACAACAGAGGGACAGAAATTTTACAGAATGCCAGCAGTAGAACTATCTGTGGATGGGAGGAAGAGGGAAGAGAGATAACACAGGCTACAAAACTAGGAAGATCATCCTCAGGGTTAGAGATGGCTCAGTGGTTAAGAGCACTTACTGCTCTGACTGTTAGACCCCACTCTCAGCCCGGGGACTCGAACCCCTGTGGGCTGCCTGGGTGACTAACGTCGGGGAGCCTCAAGCCCACTGACCTCACTCAGCCCAGGGGACTCGAACCCCTGTAGGCTGCCTGAGAGTCAGTCCCAAGAATCCAGACCGTCAGATGCAAAATGCAAGAAGTAGGTTTATTTCACTTGCGCAAGTGGGAGACTCAGTCTCGTTCATGAGACTGAGCCCGCCTGACTCCTGCCAGGCCAGGTTTTTATAGTAAGGTTCCACAGGATAGTTATACATTGACATATAGTTTAACAGACAGTTCACAGACAAGATATTTGCTTACAGATCAGGGTTACAGAAGAGTCAACTTCTCCATACATTACTTTGCAGTTCACAGGAGATAAACTTTTCCACAATTTATGAATGGGATAATGGAGAAACCTTCCCACAATTTATGGATGGGATAATGGAGAAACCTTCCCATAATTTATGGATGGGATAATGGAGACTCTTCCTGTGGAATGTTAAGCCCACAGGCTTTATCTTGCATACCAAGGGATGTTTACATAACTCTTGAATTCCCTGGGTCTCTTCCTCCTGGTTTTATAGTTTCTTAGTTGTTTTTCTAATTAAGGGGGGGGGAGGCCGAGCTCCTATCACCGAGTGCCTCATAAAACAAAATGTCTCACACTCCTCCCTTTTTCTTTGTACCTGATTATAATCTTATAATCATGGTTAAACACTTGTATCTTTTTGCTTCAGCGTATGGTATTGCTGAGTGAGTACTAAGGACTGCCAAATGATCTTTTACAAACTGAGTTAGTCTATTATCTATTTGGCCTTTGATAGGCTGCTGAAGGACACAAGGACAGTTTTTGGTCTTTTGGGGTCTTTTTACCTTGAACTGCCTAGCCACATTTTACCTCCTATTTTCATCGCATCACCCTCTGAAGAGGTCACCCTAATTGCCAATAGGGAATTGGGGCGCAGACCGCTCTGGCTTCTTCAAGCTGAATAGGGTCGTAGATTGTGGCAATATGGGTACCCCTTCAGTGGGTCTATTTATAAGACCCCTGGATTGTATAACTGTCAGTTGTAGGAAAAAGAAAGTCCTTAACTGGTCCCTGGAAGATGAAATTAAAATAATCATAACAAGGAAGAGTTCAAATGGCCAATTTAAAGTCCATTAGAATTTTTTGCTTAAGGATTTTCATCTTCTGGGTTCCTCTGTGTTTTCCTTTCTGACTGCCAAGGCTGAATTTCAGAGTCTTGAAGTCAGGATTTGTTTCCAGGCACCTTGATAGCTGGAGTAGCTAGAATCAGGGTGAATTCCCTCCCAAATAGCTTCTAGACAGGGAGAGAAAAGAAATCATTTAATTTTGGCGTTAGAACAATGGTGGGCTTGCCTTTCTTGGCCACAGGTATGTACTGCAGTGTTGAGGTAGGCCAAGAATTGAAGTCTTACATCTGAGTGGCATTTTCTTATTAAGAACAAAATCATTAGTGAATAACATTTTATATAATTTTTTATAGTCTTAAAGAAGCATACTAATTACTTTAATTTTTTGGTTATACTTTCCTTTTGGGTGTTTAAGATCATATAATTTGGCCCAAATAAACCAATTTAGTTTGATTCTTAAGGTCAGTTGAGTATCTATTCCTCAGGGGGATCACATGGGCTTGAGAGGAGCCCCTGGCTCCATAAGCCTTGTTTTACCAGTTCCATCTATGTGAAGATAAGTCAGAAGGTCTTGTTAGACCATAGCTTCACTTTGAAGCAAATCAAGGAAACGTTTTCCTGTGCTGACCCTCCTCTTTGCAGACTGGACACTGGTTCAAGTCCTTCTAGTGAAGCCTCCACGAACTCCCTGAACAGGAGGACAAGTGACTCATCACATTTACAGGACATTATGAGAGATGCCCCATAGTCCCCTGGAACTTAGTTGACCTTGGAGGGCAAGAGACAAAAAATTGTCTCTTTAAGTCCCTCAAACCAGATTAGAGGCCTTTAAATATGGTGGTTAGACGCCCAAGAAGGTTAGTTTCACCAATACTGACAAAGGTCAAACATATATTTGTTCTTCAGACCATCCGAGCCATTACCCCATAAATTCCAAGATTTACATACATAAGTCTCTTATTTTTTATACATTACAACATATTGTCTCAGACCTTTAATCACTTGCATAGACTTTTTCACTTTTTCCTTTTTAATCTGGAACTATCCAGTCATCATAATTTTTTTACATAGATCCTTAATAAAATATTTTCATTTTTATATTTTTTAATACCTCCGTTCATTTTTTAATTTTTTTTCTTAGTACCATGAGATGTAATAACATTAAAATTTTTCTTCCTGGGTGGACTAAGCAATGTTTATTCCATTTCTAAGGCTCTAGTATCAAACCAATGTTTGATCATATTAAAGTTCACCCTGTGGAATGAATGACTTTACACCTACAGATGGGTGAGTTGTTACAAACAGGTATACAGGTAACCTGAGAGCAGATGTACTGTAGTCTTTAGCATGGATGTTGATTTTTCTATAACCTCATGCATTAAGTTTTTTTTTCTGTTAGTCTTTTTTAAAATTTTTTCCCCAAATGCAGGAGACCATTTGTGACTAGGGCAAAATTACATACAGCTGGCTGGGAAGAGTAGCTGGATACTCAGGTGGGGGGTCCAGCTTATTCCTCTTTTAGTTGAAGAATACAACCGTTAGCAAACCCAACTGTGATGAACTTCTGTAAGTAGGCACAGCTGAAGTCACGAGCATGGCAGTTATTCAGGAGTGCTGTGCAGCAGCATCTTAACAAAGAACATGGGATGTAAATTACACATAAGATAATGTACATTTTACTTTATAAGTTTCTGGAAAAACCTTATAGAGTGAGTTGGACTACTAAAACCTTGCTTTAGGTCTTGAGAATGTAGATACTAGATAGAGAGAAGCAATTGGTACATAGTAATATCTTATCAACTTGAGCTTAGAATTTTCAGCATAAATCATTAACTGAGAAAGAGGTTCCTAACTCAGCAGAAGTATGAATGCCTAAATTCTAGAGCTGATCCACCTAGTTTAAAAAAAACAGTGTCACAATCTCTTAATCATCTTGCCTTCCGTGAACATGTAGAGACAGCCAAGTACAATTACTAGGCAAATAAGCCATGGAGGATGTACAAGCCAATTGCGGGCATCTTAGAGCTCCTGTACAGCTGGTGTGCAGGGCACAGCTCTTCCAAGAGTCCTCCACTGTGTCTCAACTACTTGCCAAAAGAACAGGCACTCTGTCTCTGGAATTCTCCCCATGCTTTTAGTTATGAAGCAAGGACAAGCTGATACTATTTAAGGTTGGGACACTTCTGTCCATTGAAGCCATAAGGTGTCATTTACTGTATATCTAGACCAGGTCTGAATGCAGAAAGACATCGGTTTTTCTTTCTCAAGGTCTGTGGATCAGATCAAGGAGATTTTAATGGGCAAGGATACAGCCAAGGTGAGCCTTTTCTGAAGACAAGTGGCTACCTATCTGGGAGGCAAAAGAAGACATTTTGGAACGTTTTCCAAACTCTTCTTTGCCTCCTTGTCCAGAGCGTCCTCCAGAGATTCTCTGATTTTTTTCTCAAAAGTTATAACTTGTCTGTTTAAATTTTATTTTATTTTTTTTAATTATGAGAGTCAAGACTATAAAAAGGCTCTCAGTCTGTCTGAATTAGAAAATTTATATTATCATTATACATAATTTTGAATTAAGTACCCATAATCTGGACAATAAGGAACACAGCTATCTATGGCCTTATAGCTAGAAAGTGAAAAGCAGACGTGCTCAGGACATTAAGGGGTAAGCACAAAAACAAGCTTGGAGCAAGTAAGCATCAGAGAGGGAAATACCCTATTTTAGAAAGAAAAACAGACCTTGGATACCAGTGTAAAAAGGCAGGAATTAACACCAGTGAAGGCTGCATCTTACACCTTTTATCTAAGCCATTATTTCTCTTTACCTCCCATTGCTGTGGCTGCTTCTTGGTAGCAGCTTGTCTCATGTAATGTTTGCTTGGCCCTGGAGTTCTGTAATTTACATAAGCTTCCCAGTTGTGGGCGTCACAAAGCTCTAGCTTACTTTGTACTAGCTTTGTACCTAGTTAGTCTTTGAAGTTCATGGCTAGAAAAACTTTAGATTTTCTTTTAAAAACTGATAGATATATTACGTAAAACAATGTAAGAATATAAAATACATTTAGAAATCAGCAAACATAACATATAAAAATGTTAAAATTTAAAATAATTACCCATAAAACATGTAAATGTCATGTAAACAATATCAGAACCAAAATGATTTTAAAATACCTAAGACAAATAATTTTTATTAAAAACAGAACAAACTGATATTAAATTGCTGATATCGTCTCCTAATTTGACATGAAAATGCACTGACATTGTCGTAAAAGACTGTGTTAGACTCTCTTGCTTTTCTATGATCTGATCAAGAATTCAAAAAATAAACCAAAAACCCTTTTTAGAAAGCACACAGTTAAAGTAGTACCCTCAGATACATAGACCCCAGATTAGAGAGCAAAGCAAAAGAATTCATGGTCTCAAACCAAGGATGGGAGTCCATGTACCTTACCACAGCGCAAAGGTGAATGTGAAGCAGTGCCCTCTGGGTATCTTCATTTCTAGATACTATTTATTGCTGGGGAAATAACTCAAAAAAAAGCAGCAGAAGGAATGAGAAGTTCTGTCCAGTACAAAGGTACTTGGGCTGTTGCTCTGAGAGCACAGGTCTCCACAGAGCACCGTGTGTGGCTTTCCTTGTTTACTAAGATTTTAAATGCTTAGATCTATTCAAAAAGCAGCTATTTCCGGACCACTCTCTAACAAACACACTGTTTGTTTTGTGTTTACCAGTGACTGAGGTCCAAATCCCAGGCCCCTCTGACTGTTCTTCCCATACAAGTGCAGAGAACCAGGGTGGAGAAAAAGCCCAAGTTAAGAAATGGCTTTTAAAAAAAATTTTTTTTTTTTTAAAGCAAGACATTTACAGCTTCCATATGCCCTGAAGCCATAACAAGCTAGATAATGGAACTCACAGATTACCTGCTTAGCAGTCTCAGTACACATAGAAAAATCACCACATGGCCACCAAATAAGTTATTAAAATTTTTGGGGATCCCTTTATATTTGCCAAACTGAAACAGGGTGAAATGAGAGCATCCTCTAGGGGGTTCTTAGTCTTATTCATACAAGAATTTAAGAATGAACCCAATCGGAAGCTTTGCAGAAAAATCCTCAAGACAGGCAAGCTGGGGATCTCAGCAGTCGCCTGGAGGAAGAACAAAAGCTTTGCAGAAAAATCCTCAAGACAGGCAAGCTGGGGATCTCAGCAGCCGCCTGGAGGAAGAGAATGAAGGGAGAAGAAAAAAACCTAGATAAAGGCATTTAGAAAAGTTGGTCACTATGCATTTTAAAGTTTGACACTTTCGGACTCACTCTGGCTCACGAGGAAGCAATCATAACACTTAAGACAAAACCAAAACACACAGACCTTAACACAAGCCAGATTATTGCCAAGTCACAGAAACAGGATCTGACACAGGAACCAAAAAATAGACACGAAAACTCTAGGCTGGCCATTTTTACATATGTTTGGTGCTTACAGGCGAGGTTTGGCCTCTATTCACTCACGTTGGGCGCCATTCGGAGCGGCAGAAAACCTGCCATCTCCCTTCTCGGACTTCCACGGACAGGACTTCCACGCACAGGTTTCCAGCCCGGTGCCGGACTTCTTTTCAGTGATCTAAAGTTGAACTCAAGGGAGTGGTTAGATTCTGCCCCAGGTGGGGGTGTGACTCCAGCCAGGCAAACCACAGACAAACAACACAAAGTAGAAAGACAAACAACTTAGCTGCGCAGCTTCGAAAAAGACAGAATACAGACTCAGTCGGGCTCGGGGAAATAAATCCTCGTGCCCTGGGTATGAGAGCGACGTAGTCGCCCCCTCCCCCCCAGGCAATCACTGGAGCGTCCCCCAGGATTGTGAGCTCGTGGGCGCGGACTCGTCAGTCCCTTCCACGGAGGCTCTACCAGACTTCGGCCGATCAAACCCGGGACTCGAACCCAGGACTCTCCCGGGACTCGAACCCAGGACTCTCCCGGGACTCGAACCCAGGACTCCCGTACGGTACCAACAGTAGCCGGCAATACCTACCTCACTGCGGATCTGGTTTGGGGTGAGGCTGATTTCCCGGCCAATGCACCAAATGTTAGACCCCACTCTCAGCCCGGGGACTCGAACCCCTGTGGGCTGCCTGGGTGACTAACGTCGGGGAGCCTCAAGCCCACTGACCTCACTCAGCCCAGGGGACTCGAACCCCTGTAGGCTGCCTGAGAGTCAGTCCCAAGAATCCAGACCGTCAGATGCAAAATGCAAGAAGTAGGTTTATTTCACTTGCGCAAGTGGGAGACTCAGTCTCGTTCATGAGACTGAGCCCGCCTGACTCCTGCCAGGCCAGGTTTTTATAGTAAGGTTCCACAGGATAGTTATACATTGACATATAGTTTAACAGACAGTTCACAGACAAGATATTTGCTTACAGATCAGGGTTACAGAAGAGTCAACTTCTCCATACATTACTTTGCAGTTCACAGGAGATAAACTTTTCCACAATTTATGAATGGGATAATGGAGAAACCTTCCCACAATTTATGGATGGGATAATGGAGAAACCTTCCCATAATTTATGGATGGGATAATGGAGACTCTTCCTGTGGAATGTTAAGCCCACAGGCTTTATCTTGCATACCAAGGGATGTTTACATAACTCTTGAATTCCCTGGGTCTCTTCCTCCTGGTTTTATAGTTTCTTAGTTGTTTTTCTAATTAAGGGGGGGGGAGGCCGAGCTCCTATCACCGAGTGCCTCATAAAACAAAATGTCTCACATGACAAGGGACCAATTTTATCCATGCCATGACCGCCGTTCCAGGGGATCAAACACCCTCTGCTGGACTCCACAGGCATTGCACACAAAGGTACACTTTTACATACATTCAGGCAAAACTCACACAAAATAAATTTTATTTTATTTTATTTTACTTTATTTTATTTTGTTTATGAGTACTTTGACTGAGTCTATATATGTGCCTTACATGCATACAGTGCCTGCCAAGGACAGAAGACATCAGATCTCCTGGAACTGGAGTTACAGGCAGTTGTGAGCTGCCATGTGGGTGCTGAAAATCAAATGCAGGTCCTCTGCAAGACCAGCCACTGCTTTTAACTGTTAAGTCATCCCTCTAGCCCTCATAAAATAAAATTTGAAAAATATTTCTTAAAAGAAAAGGAGCTGGAGAGATGGCTCAGCAGTTAAGAACACTGACTGTTCTTGCAGAGGACCAGGGTTCAATTCTAGCACCCACATGGTGGCTAACAACCATCCGTATCTCAAGTTCTAGGGGAATTTGATGCCATCTTCTGACCTCCACAGGAAACACATGACATGAGTGCACTTACATACATGTAGACAACACACTCATACACATAAAAATAATAAAATTTATATATACACATACATATATACATATAAAAGAAAAATTGTCCTCAGCTTTCCCAGCACATGCTCAAAGAAAAAGAGCCTAGAGAACTTCACCTGCTCAGAAAGCTTCCGAACTTCATCTAAAATGGAGGAAACTGGTCGACTCCTCTCCCGGCCACGTGTGAAAGGAACAATACAATAACTACACATGTTGTCACAGCCTCGCATGATTGATCTAGAGATGAAAATACCAGAATATAATTAAGAGGAACAGTGTGTCTTAGCATATCCCAAGTAACAGGTCAGCTCTATCGCTGTCTTAGGATTTTTCTTTGGCTCTAGATCCCCATGCCTCTAAGCTCATACTAAGTCAATATGAGATTATATATTTAATCACAGAATATGAATCAAACTATAACAGACATACAGGTGAGGAAGCATAGTGGTGAGGGGAAGAGAGCAGATTTAACCACTGGTGGACTTTCTACTGTCTTTATAGGTGCATTATTTGGAATTTTTATATAGAAAGTAGGAAAAAAAAAACCTCTCTATAAGTATAAAAGAGATCCTGGAAGGTGGGCACGGGGGTGCAAGCTTTTATTCTCAGCACTTGGGAGGCAGAGGCAGGTGGATCTCTGTGAGACTGAGGGCTAGCCTGGTCTACATAGCAAGTTCCAGGTTAGCTGAAGCTATAGGGAGACCCTATCTCAGAAACAAAACAAAACAAACAAAAATGACTAACACAGATGCCTTTGAGAAGTGGATTAAGAGACCAGTGCTGATGGGTATGGGTTACCAGATTTGCTTTGATTTGTATGTTGTACCATACTATGTAAATGTATTCCTTTCTTTTATAGTCAACATAATAAGATTAACATGATATTTTAAAAGAAAGAGAGAAGGGAGATGCTCATTCCCCAAGTCTCAAGCAGTTACTCACACAAAGGCAGAGGTGGCACTGGGGCTTGTCTGGACTGGCATGACATCTGCATAGGTCTCATCCAGAGAGAGAAGCACATTTGCTGCTTGCTGGCCTGACTCCACGACAGCTAGCAGCCGGGGAAGGTCTCGATAGGCATCTGGACCAGCCAAGAGATCCACCATTTTCTCCCTGTTGAGGATCTCCTCCTTCAGTCTCTCAGCCATGCAGCCTCGGAAATAAAAGAAACCAACACTTCTTCCCCAATCCATCTGGAGTCCTGGTGTTTGCTTAGTGTACATCATCTATAACTTAGACATAGAAAACTTCTCTAAGAATTTAGTGTTGGGGCTAGAGAGATGGTCCACTGGTTAAGAGGACTGACTGCTCTTGCAGAGGACCCAGGTTCAGTTCCCAGCACCCACATAGCAAGCTAACAACTCCAGTTCAACTCAGTTAATACCAGTTAATTCCAGTTCTAAGGCATATGATGCCCTCTTCTGATCTCCACAGGTATTGCACAACATGGATGTACATAAATACGCATACACATAAAATAAAAATAATAAAATATTTTAGAAGAAAAAAACAATTTAGTGTTATCCTCTAAATTTGAATCACAGTACTAGAACCTACATTTTCAAATACAAGAAAATCCCAGAAAACTATTCAGGAAACCTCAATTAAATGCCCAGAAAAAACAATGATATCCAAACACTTCTGTCATCATTGCTAGAGACTGAACTTAGAACACTCTACATACTAACCAAGCACTCCACTACTGAGCTATATTTCCCAGCCCCTCAAAAGTCTTCCAAAACATGAACTACCTCTTCTCTAAATTGAAAATTACTTAGCACTAAGATAATAACTATTTTATGTCAGAAATTTACTTATAGGGCTGGGCATGGTGGCACATGCCTTTAATCCCAGAACTCAGGAGGCAGAAGCAGGTAAATCTCTGAGAGATCAAGGCCAGCCTGGTCTTTGTAAAGTTCCAGCCCAGGTGGGGCTCCTATACTTCCTGTCTCAGAAAAAAAAAAAGAAAGAAAAGAAAAAAAAATGTTACTTATAAATTTATAATTATACTTTTTCTCTCTTCCAGCTCATATTGTTAAAACCTACAGGAAATGAACTAAAGAACTATACTGACATAAGTCATACCACCCCAAACCATCATTCTTTATTAAGGCTATAAAAGTATGAAGATTACTGGGGATGGAGAGATGATTCATCAATTAAGAGCACTGGCTGCTCTTGCAGAGAACCCAGGTTTGGTTCCTAGCACCCACATGGTGTCTAACAACAGTCCATAAATCTAGGGGACTAACCCTAGACTCCAAGTCTAGGGAATCTAACCCCCTCTTCTGACCTCCACAAGTATTGCATCCATGTAGTACATTTACATACATGAACACAAAACACTGACACACAAATAAAAATAAATCAATCAAAATAAAATTTAAAATAACCCGGAAGTATACTTTTTACAATCTCCCCCCTTTTTTTAAGATTATGTGTATGTGTGTGTGTGTGTGTGTGTGTGTGTGTGTGTGTGTGTGTGTATTTGAATGAGTGCAGATGCTCTTGGAATTCAGAAGGTTTGGGTCTACTGGAGCAGGGGTTACAGGTGGTTGTAAGCCATCTGAAGCCAGTGCTAAGAACAAAACTCAAGTCTCCGTAAGAGCAGTACATGCTAGTATCAAGCCCCATAGTTTGTTGGGTTTATTTGTTGGTTTGATGGAAGGGGGGTTATAGATTTATTTTATTCTTTAATTCTGTGTATGCCTATATGTGCACACGGGTGTGGATGACGGTAGAGGCAACAGATCCTCCGTAGCTAGAGTTACAAACTGTTGTGAGCTACCCAACACGGTTCTAGGACTCTAACTCAGGTCCTGTGCAAGAATAGTAATGTGCTCTTAACCACTCTTAAATGCTAAGCCATCTCTATAGCCTCAGGCCCTAGTTTAACTATGAACTTGATAAAATCTGGAAAGAGACTTTTAACTGAAGAATTTTCTAGATCAGACTGGCCTACAGGCATGTGGGAGACTATCTTGACTGTTACTTGAGATGGGAGAACCCACTGTGGATGTGGGCAGTACTATTTCATGGGCCAGACCCTGAAGTGTGTAAGAGTGAAGAAAGCTATCAGAGCAGAAGTAAGCCAGCAAGCAAAGATGTGGATATTCTCTCTTTGCTCTTTTTTTGTTTGTTTTTGTGTTGTTTTGTTTAGGTAGGGACTCCCTGTACCCCTAGCTGGCCTGGAACATACTATGTACATCAGGCTGGCCCTTGGATCTCACAGGGATTCACTCACCTGCCTCTGCCTCCTGAGTGCTAGTTAATTAAGGCATGCACCACAATGCCCGCTATATTTTTGCTCTTGACTGTGGATATGATATGACTAATTGCTTGAGTTCCTGCCTTGATTTCCCCTCAATGATGGACTGGAATTGTAAGCCAAATAAACCCTTTCCTCCCCTAAGTTGCTTTGGTCAGGACACTTTATCACAGCAACAAAAATGAAACTAGAACACTCCCTTTGATAACAGTTAAGAATTATTAACAGCCTGGGACAGTCAGATAGGTCAGTCTATAAAGGTGCCTGCTGCCAAGCTGATCACCTGAGTTTGATCCTGGGACCCATATGGTAGGAGAGAAGCAACTTGTGCAAGTGTCCTCTGACCTCCACTCCAAAGCTGTGACATGTGGAGACACACACAAACACACACACACAATAAAATGTAATAAAAAAAATTTTAAGACTCATTCACAGATAGATATGGCAATAGAAGTCTGTAATCCCAGCACTCTGGAGACTAAGGCAAGAGTATGGAGATGACTTCAAGTCAGCCTGGGCTACACATCAAACACCACACCAGACAAGGCTACAGAGCAAGACCCTGTCTCAAACAAAACAAAAAAGGTGGAAGCAACCCAAGGGTCCATCAATGAATAACAGATACACAAAACGCAGCATAAATACAACAGAATATTCTTCTGGTTTTAAAAGGAAAGAGGTGGAATTAAAGGCCCAGCGGAGCGGCAGAGCACTCCCACGCGTCTGGAATCCGGGTTTCAGCTCTAGCACTGCTACCTCACCCCCAACCGAATCAAACAGAAAGAAGAATGGGATTTCCTTTTTGACGCAGGGTCTCACAATGTAGCTCTAGCGGGCCTGGATTTCACCAGGCTAGTCTTGAACTAACGGATAGCCACCTGCCTCTGCCTCTGCCTCCCAAGTGCTGGGTTAAAAGTGTGTGACACCACACATGGCGGAAAAGGAAATTTTGATACACACTATCACATGTAGCCTAAGACTCTTGAAGACAGTATGCAATGTGACAAAAGCCAAGAATACCAAGATAAATACTGTCTAAATCCATTTATATGAGGTACTTAATATACTCAAATTCAAAGACAGAAAACAGAATGATGAACAGCAGGAGCCAGGGGGAGGCATGAATGTAAAGTTATTGCTTATGGAGTTGAATGGTGGGAATGGCTGCATAAGTATGTGAATATACTCAATACCAGGACATCACTAAAATGGCAAGTGATGCATATCACAGTAATTTTTTCCTTGGGGCTTCTGAGCATCTATACCCAAGAGCATCTATAATGAAGTGAAAAGGAATAAAACACTTCAGTTAACACTTCATCCTCTAGCATCTCTCTCTAGATTTAATCAGTGTAACTGGTACACTAGCTGTGTGCTGACTTGTCATGAAATGAGATTAAGTAACTATGCTATATTGCTTTGTCATAAACTGGGATTAAGTTAACTATGCTACAATGGACACAGTCTGCTATGCATAAAGTTAAACATATTAACTAAACTCTAGGGCAGAAAGGATGCAGAGATTTTTCTTTTAATTCAGATTTTTTTACATTTATTTAGTGGGGTGGGGGATACAGCATACACAAGTCAGGGGACTATTTGTGGAAGTCAATTCTCTCCTTCCATCATATGAGTTCCAGGGATGAAAACCAAGTCATTAGGCTTCATGGCAAGTGATTTTACCTGCTAAGCCATCTTGCTAACCCTGCAAGCATTTATTTTTGAACTGTTTCCCAGATACCCAGCTTGAACTGTCCAATAGAACTTTGTAATAAGATGAAGGAATGTGTTCAATGAAAATGTTCAGAAGTGCTGTGCAAGCTGGTGGTCCTCAGGTGTGCCTACGGAGCAGCTGAAATATGTCTAATTCAATGGAAGAAGTAGATTTTTGAAATTTTATTTTAAATAAGGCTAGTGGCTCTCATATTGGTCAAGGCCTGGTTCTTCACTTGGACATGTTTCGGAGGTTCAACCAAAAATGACCACACTGTAAATTCCTGTTACCTCTCCAGACTACAAACCCTATTCCCCATCTCTCACTCTGTGCTACATACACTGCATCAGACTCTAGGAAGAATACACCACTTTCTGAGCATTTATTACTTTCAAGTGCCACAAAAAATCCTTTTAGGAGCTTCATCTCATTTAATCATGCAGCCTCAAACATTAAGTAAAAGATCTGCATGGAGTGGATAAACTTGATTCATATCCTGGAATCGAGGCCTCCAAAGGAAATTCTAAAAGCCCAAGTCTCAAAATGGAAAAGTCTGAAAATTACTGGATACCTAGAATCCCAATCCTTAGAGGTACCCGGGAACACAGTCTCTTTGTCTTCAGGATTTTAAGTTGATGTAAACGGTTCCAGATGGTCTGCTCAGCCTTCTCCCTGAAGAGATTCAAATAGGCAAAATAAACTAGAGAGCAAGCTAAGAGAGCAGGACAATGGAAGAAAAAGTTTAAACTACCTTAACTCTTCAAGTGGTAACTACCTATAACTCAGGGAAGACATGTGGAAGCCAACTGAAGAAGTACCACATCTATACTTCATCTTCCCTCTAAGGACACCCTTCCTACACAACTCAAAATCATGACTACAGCTAGTATACACTTTATACTTTTGGCACTCAGAAGGCAGAAGCTGGTGGATCTTTGTGAAATCAAGGCCAGCAGGGTCTACATAGTGAGTTCCAAGCCAGCTGGGGTTACAGGGAGATCCTGTCTCCAAAAAAAATTTTTTTAAATCAAGACTTTAAGCCAAACTAAAAGACAACATAGTTCACAAACCCTTCCCCAAGTCTGTGAAAGACTTTCCTACTTTCAAGTGTACTTTTCACCTAACTTTACTTTTCCTGAACTTGGTAACTGTACACTAAGCTAGTTTAAAACTCACTATGTAGCCTGAGCTGACCTTGAAGTCCCAACATTCATCTGCCTTAGCTTCCCAATTACTGAGATTATAGGTGTGAGCCACCATCCAGGCTTGTTTGATTTTTACCTAATATTTTTTGTCAGATGTTAGAACTATTTGCATGTTAGACCAAGCTCCCTGTAGCCAGGCTTTATATTCATTTCTGAATCTCCCATGACAACCACCTCAGTATCATGCAAAGAAGCCCAAGAAGAAACATGTTAGACCAATGAATTAATGGTACAGGCAGCTGTGGAAAAATGAATGTAAAACAAGGCAAAAGAGGATGTGAGCACGTCTGATGACCAAGTGCTTCCTAGATTCTGACAGAGGCCACTTACCTCTCTTCAGAACTTTGTCCCCAATAATTGGCTACACCTCAAACTAGGCACATATATTAAAAACATATGCTATTAGCAGCCAGAGAACTTCAGGGAATTTGGGAAGTTCAGCACTTTTGGTTTAAAGACCCTTTAAAATGGCATTCAGTTTGCTTTCTTGTGGCTACTATTTGAGTCTTTTTTTTTTTTTTAATGTGTACAAGTGTATTTTGCTTGCATGTAAGTAGGTGTGCCCGTGACCTGCAATGCCCACGGAAGTCACTAGAGGGTGTCAGATCCCCTGGAACTGGAGTTACGGACAGTTAGCCACCATGTGGATGCTGGGAATCAAGGCCGGGTTCTCTGCAAGAGTAGTCAGTGCTCTTAACCACTGAGCCATCTCTCCAGCTCCAGATTTAAGACAAGTCTTCTGTGTAGTCCAGGCTGGCATAGAACTCACAATCCTCCTCCTCCTCAACCTCTGTAGTGTTAGGTTTACAGGTATATACTACCAAGTCCAGATAGAATGAGTTTGTGAAGCATAGAATTGCTATTGTGAGAATCAAATCCATATATGCATGTCTACTGTCACATGGAACCCTACACACAAGACATGCTCAGCTAATGTCATCCAGTTATACTAAGCCTATCTCCACTAGAGAAAAACTGACCTGGGGCCACTGGTTCATCTCCATAAATAAGCCACCATGGCAGGGTCAGTTACAGCATAATTACATACAGTATAGTCACTCCCTGTGGGGGGGAAAAATTGTACCTGATAGAGCATGTGACAAGAAGGATCACATCAGCCTAAATGGAGAGCAAGAAAAGGAAAATTATGAACTTTGAAATTAGCCTTATAGAATCACGACCATGTAGTACCTCTGCTTTTTTTTATTATTATGGTAAAACACATAATATACATCTTACCATTTTAACCATTTTTTAGAATACAGTTCTACAACAGTAAAAACACTTAAATTCAAACAGGTATGGCCAATGGCACACACCTTTAACACCAGAGGCAGGCAGATCTCTGTGAGATCCAGGCCAGCCTAGTCTACATACTAAGTCCCAGGCTAGCTGGGGGAGACCTTGTCTCAAAAGACAAAGACAAAAGAACACTTGAACATCGTAGTGCAACCATCATAACCCATCTCTTCCCAGGACTATTTCATAATCTTTCCCAGTGAAAGTTATGTACATTATACACTAACTCCCCCATCCCTATCTCCCCTCCCCACAAGTTTTGTTTTTGTTTTTGTTTTGTTTTGTTTTAGAGACACTGTCATGCCGTGTAGTCAGCATGGCCTCAGAGTCTATAGATCCTCATGGCTCCACTTTCCAAGTGCTGGGATTACAGTTATACATCACTATACCTAGTTCAACATTCCCTTCTTGATGTAGAGTGAATTAATTCTCTGAGAGACAAGCCCAATGAGCTGTGGACAAACACCCTGCTCCCAGGCTGGGTGGTGTTTACCCAGGACTACCTTGCATGGAGGAAAGATGAGGAGCTGGGAAAGTCCTATGCCCCTCCCCACCAGTTCATTGGCCCTGGATGTACGAAGGGGAGGGGCTAAAGGCATTTAAGCTGCGGGTGCCACGAGGTGGCCCCCTTTTCCCCTTCCCCTCCTGGCCATTTTGGATGGGACCACTGGAAAGTTGTGAGATCCAAACCTCGTTGTGGATTTATTAATATAACATATGGAGGGAAGGAAGGGCGCCCATGTTCTATAAGTAACCCCCCACCCACTGCTCTGTTAGTAAGCCCAAGTAAATTAGCTAGAATTTGCCTGTGAGTTGGGAAATTTGCGTCGTTTTGCTGTAAGACCTGGGGAGGGAGGGACTAAACTGAGCTGTTTCCAAGAGGAATTTTAGCTACATCTGACAATAAGCAGCATCATAAAAATTCAAAACAGCCAGAATAATATTGTTTATGTCAGTCCCATGATATACTTCATTCAAAGGAACTATCTCAGCACCCTCTTCCTGAAATTACTGCATCTAAGGATCTGCACAACAGCAGAGGAGCCCAGGCCCAGGGAAAAGGGAAGCAGGAAATGCAAATACCTCTTGGAGGTTGCTGGTCCGCAGGTAGCCACTCTTCTGTAAAATGGTCCAGGCTATCTCTGTGTCATTCACATTCATGTGGCAGCCATAGATCTCAAGGTAGACTGCAATGAGAAGCAGATCCCAGGGTTGGTGAAAAGAGCCAACCTGTTTTGAGTCTTCCTCCACAAACCCTCAAAAATACCTGAGACAACTAGCTATCCACAAAGTCCCCTGTTGTCTCAATCCTAAAACACCATCAACTTCCAGGTGTACACCCAAATTAATGACAGCCTTTCAGAACAAAGGAAATACTCTATCATATACACACACCAATTATAAGCACATCATTTAAAATATAGTGAAAATGTGCACCTGAAAAAGAAGGAATAGAGCTATAAAACTACTAGAACAGAAGAGGAAGACTAGTGATCATGTTTATTCAATAAATGTACGTCCCCATATTATAGCGCTCTCTCTCAAAACACAGAGGTTCTCTGGCCTCTGGAAGCAGCAGCAGTGGCCAAAGAGTACAAAAGGCCACAGAATAAAATGAGGTATCTTGCTATAGGAATTTCAAACTTCTTAAATGAAAGCAAGCATGGCCATATTATGAGGTAAAATAACAAATTCTACACGAAGTTCCAAAACGTAAATTTCACACTTCAGTAGGCTCTTTTCACATGATATTCCTAGTTACACCCCCATCCCCGTCAACGGACTATAATTCCAATAGAAGTCAGGCATGATGGGTCACACCTTTAATGCAACACATGGAGGCTGTCCTAGTTTTCTTCTCTATTGCTATGATAAACCACTCTGACCAACAGCAACTTTAGGAGGAAAGGGTTTATATCAGCTTAGAACTCCCAGGTTACAATTCATCAATCATTAAGGGAAGTCAAGGCAGGAACCTGGAGGCAGGAACTGAAGCACAGACCATGGAGGAGTACTGCTTACTGACTTACTCTCTAGCCGATGCTCAGCCTGCTTTCTTTTATTTTTATTATATGTGTATGAGTGTTTTGCCTGCGTGTATATAGGTGTACCACATGCATGCAGTGGCTATGAGGCCAAAGGTGGACACTGGATTCCCTGGAACTGGAGTTATAGGCTGTTGTTACCCACCATGTGGGTGCTTAGAACCAAACCCTGGGACCTCTGCAAGAGCAGTCAGTGCTCTTAACTAACTGGAGCCATCTCTCCAGTCCTTAGCCTACTTTCTCATACAACACAGGACCACCAGTCCAGGGGTGGCATCACCTAGTGGGATGGGCCTTTCCACATCACTCAAAAATCAAGAAAATGCCTCACAGACATGCCCACAGGCCAATCAGATAAGAGGAAATTCCTTATTTGAGAATCCTTCTTCCCAGGTTTGTCAAGTGGTCAACTGAAGTCAACATGACAGAGGCCAAGGCAAGAGGACTGTCACATAAATTTGCAGACAGCATATGACAGGTCAACATGTTCTAAAGAGACAGACTTTTTCAAAAGATTAACAAAACAAGAAACACCACTTTTTCAAAACTTTCCTTGACTCTCTTTCCTTATCTAAAAGATGAAAATATGAGTAGGGTATGGTGGCACATTCCTATAATTCCAACCCTGAGAGGCAGAGACAGAAGGAGCAGAAGTTCAAGGTCATGGGGCTCAGCAGTTAAGAGCACGGGCTGTTCTTGCAGAGGACACAGGTTCATTTCCCAGCACCTACCTGGTGGCTAACAACAGTTTATTACTCCAGTTCCAGAGGAGCCAATGCCCACTTCTGGCCTCATAGGCACTGTATGCACATGGTGCACTTACATACATGCAGGCAAAACACTCATAGACATAAAAATAAATAAGCTAATTAAAAAAAAAAAAAGCAGCTCAGGGTTGGAGAGACAGCTCAGCAGTGAAGAGGGTTGACTGCTCTTGCAGAGAACCTGGGTTCAAGTCCCAGCACCCACATGGTGGTTAAGAACCACCCTAACACCAGTTCACTTACAGGGGAATCCAATGCCCTCTTCTGACCAGCATTGCATGACACTGGTACACTCACATAAATGCAGGCAGTACACATACACATAAAATAAAATTTTATACACATAAAATAAAAATAAATATCATTTAAAATAAATAAATAAAGAATTTTAAAAGATGCTGAAGCTGGACACACGCCTTTAATCCCAGCACTCAGAAGACAGAGGCAGGTGGATCTCTGTGAATTCAAGGCTAGCCTGGTCTACCCAGTGAGTTCCAGACCAGAGGCTACATTTATTTATTTACAAATAAATAAATAAATAAATAAAATAAAATAATTATGAAAGGAAATACTTTTGAAAACAAGGAAGAAGGGAGGATATGTCTGCTTTTTAAAGGATTCTTCAGATCTTTTTTAGTTGTTTTAAATGATAGCATAATGTTTCTTAAAGTTTCTGCTGAAGACTATATATATACATATACATATATATAAAATGACATTTACTTGGAGGGAGGGAGGGAGGGCACACATGCCACTGCACAAGTCTGGAAGGCAAGGACAATTTGTGGGAATCAGTTCTCTCCTTCCACCATGTGGGTTCCAGGATCAATCTCAGATCCTCAGATTCGGCAGCCAGTGCCTTTATCCTCTGAGTTCATCTCACCAGTCCAAGAATAAAGTTCTAAATCAGAGGTGGTAGCAGACAACAGAGATCCCTGTAGTTAGGATTCTGAGGCAAGAGGACTGAGAATTCTGAACTAGCCTGGGCTACAAAGCAAGACCCAGATTCAAAAAAAGGGTGGAGGGATGCCGTTGAGATGGACCAAAGGGTAAAGGCACCTGCCACCAAGGCTGATGGCCTGAGTTAGATCTTCAGGACACACATGGTGGAAAGAAAGAACCAACTTCCACAGGTGTCTTGGCTGTCACATGTGCACCACACACACACACACACACACACACACACACACATAAAAATAAATAAATGTAATAAAAATTGTTTTAATTAGAACACAAATTATAGTGTTTCCAAAAGTAACCAGAGAGGACTCAGAACTTCTATTACAATTCAAGGGTACATCAGCTTTGAGCTTCCTTTTCTTTTTTTTAAATGCACAGTTGAGGGTGGAGCCAGCCACTGAGCTCCACCCCAGCCTCGAGCTCAAGAGTTTCTTTACATTAAAATTACCTGGGAGAGCTTAATGATTCCATAACTAAGAAACTTCCCAACACTGTTAACCCCCTAAGGCCAAGTATGTAATAATACAACAGTTAAAACAATCAAGCCATGGATACTAGAATGGAGAAAAGAAAGTAAAATGGGAGAGAGAAGTAAAACCAACCTTTTCTCTGTTTTCCTAGAAGTTCACCTTCTGAGAGGTGGGGGGGGGGTGGGTCCTCCACTGCTGAAGAAAATGTTTTTTCTTGAGGAGCTGAAGCACTTCTTAAAAAGTGTTGAAAAGTTGGTCCAGAGGCCAGCCTGGAGCTGAAATCCTTCAGAACTCCTTCTGAGTTCTGCCCCTCTAAACCAGGACATGCAGTACCAGGGAAACTGCTGCGTGCCCTGCAGGTCCTGAGCAGCAGCCAGGGCACAGAGGTCAATGGTGCCCATTTTAGAGGCCTCTGGACTTGGAGGACACATTGTAAAGGATGCATTGCTCCTCACAATCTCAAGTCTGCAAAAGAATGAGAGATGTCACCAATATTTACTGATCACTGTGAACAGGTAGGTACTGCTTGGACACGTCAGGTCTATTAATTCATTTCCTCCTCATAAAAGCCCTTGAAGAAAGTATGCTTTGGGGAGTTGGGGAGGGCATAGGGGGTGTTGAAACATAATCTCAGTATTTATCCTGGGCTAGCCTGGAACACATTATGTAGTCAAGGCTTGGGGGAGGGGTTGAATATTTGCTCATTCTTTGTTTTTGTTTTTTTGAGACAAGCTCCCACTATGCACTGGATATCACGATGTTTCCCAGACTAGCCTCAAACTCTCCTCATTTCTCTTGCCTCAGCCTCCCAAGTGCTAGGATTATAGGCATGGGCCCATTTCAGTAGTATTCTTAATAATTTATCTCAGGGATAAGGAGATGACTCAGAAGATAAGAGCATTGGATACTCTTAAAGAAGATGCAGGTTCAGTTTCCAGCACCCACATGGCAGCTAACAACCATCTGTAACTCCAGTTCCAGGGGATCTGACGCCCTCTTCTGACACAGATGCACTTACATTCAAGCAAGTACACACATAAAATAAGAATAATAATTTATCCTCAATTCAGGCATAGTAGTGTGCACCTATAGCAGTCCCGCAACTTGGGACGCTAAAGCAGAAAGATCACTTCAGCCTGGCAGTTCCAGGACAGCCTAGACAATACAGCGAGAGTTCTCTTAATATTATATCTCTTAATTTAAAGTTGAAAATAACTAAAGTAGGGATGGTCAAATGGTCCAGTGGGTAAGGGAATCTGCTGCCAAACCTGACCACTTGAGTTCAATCCCTGAGACCCCCATGGTGGAGAAAAGTGCCAATTCCCACAGGTTGTCTTCTGCTTCCCAAAAATATGTTGTGGCATGCATGCACACAGAGAATGCTCTCAAGTGTCAGAGGACAACAGACTTTTAATGTGAGTTTTCATTTTTTTAAATTACGTTATTTTGTGTGCCTGTATATGAGTTGTCTTGATGGTCCAAGTGTCAAGCTTTAAAATCATCCACTTTTGTCCTTTAATTGCTATGTAACCTTTGGCAAGCCAAATTCTCACCTATAGAATTACAAATGTCACATCTGTCAAAAAATAAAAAAGAGGTACAGATAGCCCCTGACCATCTAACTATGTGCTATAAGAATTAAAGATTTAAAAACCCAGACAAGCATGGTGATCCATGCCTACAATTCCAGTACTTGGGGCGCTGAGGCAGGATTGCCTCCATTGGAGGCCAGCCTGGGCAACAGAGTAAAGAAAAAAAAAATTTTAACCCAATGTGAAGGCCAGCAAGATGACTAAGAGAATAAAAATGCTTGCTGCAGACGTCAGTTCTACACCCAGAATGCAAGTGGGAGAACACACACGCGCACACACGCAACGCCATGCGCATATCCAAACTCACCAGGACTACTTCAAGGGAAAGGGTGACACCGAACTTGGCACACTAAGACCTCGGTGACCACTCATTCACAGCCCACACCTCTTTTTCACACCATCACAGTTAAGACCATGGCTCTTGAAGTCAGAATGTGACCCACTGTTGCAAAGCCCGGCAACCCCTTGGAGCCTTCATGAAATGGGGCGGCTGTCCACCTTTGTAAATCTGCTGTGAGGCTCATATGCGATAATAAAAGTACAAAGCTTTGCAAAGCACAGGCGCCTCTGTGCTATCTCTAATTAATTTAGCAGTGGGCCTACCCCATCCTAAACATTTTATTGTTTACTACGTGCTAGGCGTGGTGCAAAGGGCTTTCCGGGGATGGCTGAAAGAACTCTCACAGCCACCCAGAGACGCCGATTAAACCCCATCTCTATTACTCAAGGAACTAGGGCTCGGAGGGAGGTGACTGACTTGGCCTAGGACCTGCGGGAACCCAGAGGGGCTGTACTTCCACCCTGGCGCCTCACTCCAGGCCCCGCGCCGCACAGTGCCATCTTCCCTAGAGATGCGGCATTCCCAGGACTCCGCGAGCCCGCCTGACCCCGCACAGGTCACCCGCACGGCAGCAAGCCAAAGGCATCTCAAGCTGCTCACCTCCCACAGTCTCGAGTGCCCACATCCGGAACCGGAAGTCGTGTCTGCCTGCCCGGGTCCGTTCTCTCAGACCTCCGCCGCCGCACCCCTAGGGATGCAACTTTTGTTCCGCTGTGGCTTCTGCCCAAGATGTCCCAACGGAAATGCTTCCTTTCTGGTCTTGGAGAACTCTAGACTTTGAAAAAAAAAATACAATACGTATGAAACCCAGTTCTTTATATGTTAATCAAAAGTTTTTTGTTTGCTTTTTGAGACAGGGTCTCCCTATAGCCTGGGCAACAGAGTAAAGAAAAAAAAATTTTTAACCCAATGTGGAGGCCAGCAAGATGACGCAGAGAATAAAAATGCTTGCTGCAGTCAAGTCAGTTCTACACCCAGAATGCAAGTGGGAGAACACACGCACACACGCAACGCCATGCGCATATCCAAACTCTACAGCAGTGTAGAACTCGCCATGTAGACCATGCTGGCCGTGAACTCACAGAGATCCACCTGCCTCTCAGCCTCTTGAGTGCTGGGATTAAAGGCGTCCATCACCACGCTCGGTTTTTGAGGAAATAAAAAACAAAAACACAGCAAGTTGGGCGGCTGGTCAGCTTTAGCTGCCAAGAGCTGCATCTGCCATGGCCCCGAGAGAGTGAGAGATTCTCAGGGGTGCTCTGCTCTGGGGCAGTAGGGACTCTGAGGTTCTTTCCATGCTCTTATATCACCACTGTGCTTGTCACGTGTGCTCTCCTCGCCTCTTCCTACCAAGCCCTTTAAAAGTGGCCCAATCGGGCATGTAACACACACACACACACACACACACACACACACGTGAGTAAATAAATGTGAAAGAAAGAGAGAGAGAGACGAGAGAGAGAGAGAGAGAGAGAGAGAGAGAGAGAGAGAGAGACGAGAGAGAGAGAGAGAGAGAGAAGAGGCGGGCATGGTGAAAGAGGCGGGCGTGGTGGCTCCCTCCTTTAATCCCATTGCTAGAGAGGCAGAGGCAGGCGGATCTCTAGGAGATCCAGGCCAGGCTGGTCTACATAGTGAGTTCCAGGTCCCTGGGGCTGGCTACAAGGGAGACCCTGTCTCAAAAAGACCAGAGAGGGAGAGAAAGAGAGATGGGGGTAGAAAAAGGAAGGGAAGGGGAGAAGGCGGAAAGAAGAAGAAAGGGAAGGGAAAAGGAAAGAAAGGGGAAAGGGAAGAGGGAGAGATAGATTACCCAGAGGATTCCTGTTTCGGGAGCTCCCGGAATTCTTCTATAGGCTATAGGTTTCTGTGGCTAGAGAAGGTTAGACCAGCTCTGAACTTCTTACCTTTTCTAAGTCTTCCAAATTGTTCCTCACCACCTCCTTCCTTTATTCCTGTCATATGGCACAGCCTGACCCTCTCAACCATACCTCCTTCCCATGGGACATACCTGTGGTCAAGGTGCCTTTTCTAGGTTAGACCTGACCTCTAGACCTTACACTCAGGAAGATGCTGACAGCAGGATTCAACCAGGCCAGAGCTCTAAAATCAGAACCACCCTGTGTAACAAGGGTGGCTTGCAAGCTCCATTACAGCACCTATTTCTAAAATGTGGACTTTTTATTGAAGCACAAATTGTAGGTGGACTGCTCAGAGTCTACAAGCAGATCACAGGGAGTAACAGAGAGGAGGCGCCGCCTGCTGGCCTCTCCCTGTCTCTACTCCCACAAAGATGCCTGCTGAAACAATGGATTTGCCTTGCTGTGCTTGGTCTGTTTTCTTTTCTTTTGTGACTGAATCACACAGTGGAAAGAGAGAACCAACTCATGAGAGTTGTCCTCTGACCTCCACACCTCTCTTCTTTCTCTCTCTCCCTTCCTCTCTCTCTCCCTTTCTCTTCTCTCTCTCCTCATTTATTTATGTTAATTTTATGTGTATGAATGTATTGTCTACACGTATTATTAAAGTGACAACCAAAAAAAAAATTAACTGAGATAGACTAAACTATCTCCAGTGTATTTGTTGAAAACTCACCTTTCCAGCTTCAGTAGTCAATCATTTGCTCCTAGGACCACCCCTAGAGAGGCAGGTTTACCTTATTATGCTAAATAGATTGATGGAATACTTAGTATGTAAATGAGGTAGTGAATCTTTATTCCCCAATCTCGTCTTTCGGTGCTGTATTCTCTAATTCTCGGCCCAGAGAGTACAGTCACTGGCCCAGTTAAATAAATTTGTCTGATTTGGAATATCTGGAGTCTGAGTGGTCCTTCCCAGAGGTCTGAACGTTTTAACAGTATGTATCGGTGTACCCATGTTGTACAATGCCCATGGGTGTCAGAAGAGCACATCAAATTCCCCTGTAACTGGAATTAGGGATGGTTGTTAGTCACCATGTGGGTGCTGGGAATCAAACCCTGGTCCTATGCAAGACCAAGCAATCAGTGTTCTTAACCGCTGAGCCATCTGTCTAATTCTGGTCATACTTTTTTTAGTGGCCTAGCTGAACCATATAGTACCCACTAACCAGCAGAAGGCAGTTAAAAGTCAGTGAGTTACCATACATAGTGCCAAATATCAGTGATCTCAGGACTTGACAGCATGAAGTAGAAGATCCCAAGTTCCAGGACAGCCTAGCAGCCTTTATTTGGAGGAGGAGTGGTGGACAAGACTTGACTAGAACCCTAGGCTAGTCTCAAACTTGAATTAGTTTAGGCTAATTGTTTTTAGAATCAAGTTCTCATTGTTCATTAGTTCTTA
Organism: Eospalax fontanierii; assembly: GCA_035773235.1. Taxonomy (NCBI): domain Eukaryota; kingdom Metazoa; phylum Chordata; class Mammalia; order Rodentia; family Spalacidae; genus Eospalax; species Eospalax fontanierii. The sequence goes on along the minus strand of CM069535.1, from coordinate 78,874,425 downwards.
TGACTATTCAACCAAAACTTTAAAGGCTGAAGTTGGTAGAAAGAGTCAGGTTTATTCAAAGCCAAGGGGATCCAAAGAAAACAGGATAATGTCCACCCCAAAGGGTTTTATGTTGTGGCAGAGAGTTTGACTTTGATTTTGCGCGGGGGGGGACGTTAGGGTTTTACTTTATATCCCAGACTGGCCTAGAACCCACTATGTAACCCCAAGCTTACCTTAAACTCACAGCAATCCTCCTGCCTCAGCCTCCAAGGTACAATCCTCCTAACTCTGCCTCCTGGGTACTAGGACTATAAGTGTGCCCCCTGGTCAATTGGCTTTTTTTTTGACAGGAATTGCAGCTGGCCTGGAACTCACTATGTAGACCAGGCTGGCCTTGAACTCAGAGATCCACCTGCCTCTGCATCCCAAGTGCTAGGATTAAAGGTGTGCACCACCACACCTGAAAACTGGCTTATTCTTATTCTTTACCTTTCAGTTTAAAGATTAGTCCAAAAGTTGAGAAGTCTTCTCTGATTAGATAGAATCTTAATGAATAGCTCTGGCTGGCCTGGAACTCACTTTGAAAACCAAGCTGGTCTCAAACTCACAGAGATCTTCCTGCCTCTGCCTCCGGAGTGTTGGGACTAAAGGCGTGCACCACCACACCGAGCCTATCAGCTGCTTGAGAGCAGAAGCACACTGTGTCCTGTTCACTGAAATACAACCACCCCTCTGTACAAGGTCTGATTCATAGAAGGATTCAACAAATAGCTGTTGGATGTGTAAGTGATTGCTTTCTGTCTTAGTCTGGGTTGCCCAAAATCAAGACCTAATAATATCAGCAGATATTGGGGTTCAATCTCCACCTCCAAAGAGGTTCTTGTATTCCCCAGCAAGGAGCTAAGCAGAGACACAGAGTTGCAGCAAGAACAGAAACAGCTTGTTTCAAAAGAAATATCGGCCTTAATAGTTAGCTCAGTCAGTAAAGTGCTTACTGTACATGCATGAGGTTCTGAGTTCCACCCCCAACACTCCTCATAAAAAGATGGGCACTACATCACACATACCTGTGATCCCAGCACTGGGGAGAGGACTGGAGAGTCCCTGGGCTTGCTGGATATCCAGTCTAGTAGAATCAATGAGCTACAGGGTCAGAGACCATCTGTCCAAAAAGTAAGGTAGATGGGCTAGCAAGGTAGCTCAGTCGGTAAAGGCAATTACTGCCAAGCCTGATAACCTGAGTTCCATCCCTGGAACTGACATGATACAAAGAAGAACCGATTCCCACAAGTTGTTCTCTGACCTTCACATACCTGCAGTGACATACATGTGTGCATATGCACAAATTTTAAATGTAATATTTTTTAAATGTTTAAATAAGGTGGAGAGTAAGGAAGACACCCAACACTGACCTCTGGCTTCCTTACATGTGCACACACATACACATATATGAACATATAAATATACACAAAAAAAGAAAAAAGAACTGGGTATGGTGGGGAGGCAGAGGCAGGTAGATCTCTGTGAATCCAAGACCAGCCTTGTCTACATAGTGAGTTCCAGGCCAGCTAGGGCTACAGGAAGACCCTGTCTCAAAAAAACCAAAAATTTAAAAAAGGAAAGAAAGATACACTTCCAAGGAGGCAAAGTTTAGAAACTCAAACAGCCTAACTTCACAAAAAAAGGATAGGAGCTTTTATGGCCCATAGGTGGAACTTTTTGCCTCATTTGGATAGCAGAGACTTCTCTGTTAATGATCCCTATGTTATATTTCTACATGCAAATTCATGCATCCCATGTCTCATTATCATCTTAAATCTCAACCTGGGTTGGAGGCAGGAGGATCAGATCAGGCTCAGCTACAAAGGGAGTTCAAAGCCAGCCCGGGCTACATGAAATTCTATCTCAAAACACACACACACACACACACACACACACACACACACACACACACCTATAGTCAGGCGTGGTGGTGTTATTCAGCCCTCAGGAATCAGAGGCAGAAGAATCAAGAGTTTGAGACCAGCCTATATCATATAATTTCTTTAACATTCACACACAGAAAACTATAAGGAGGCCGGGTGTGGTGGTGCAGGCCTTCAACACCAACAATCAGGGAGACAGAGACAGGCAAATCTCTGTGAGCTTGAGGTCAACCTGGTCTACATAGCGAGTTCCAGGCCAGCTGGGGCTACAGAGAGACTCAGTTTCAAAAACTAAAAAAACAAATCTATAAAGTTAGTCCATTTTATGTATTTTAAAAATGAGAATACAGGGGCTGGAGAGAAGGCTCGGCAGTTAAAAGCACTGGCTGCTCTTGCAGAGGACCCAGATTCAGTTCCCAGCATCCACATGTTGCCTAAAAACCATTCGTAACTCCAGTTTCAAGGGTCCAACACCCTCTTCTGTCCTCCTCGGGCATTGCATGACATGGGTGCACTTACATACATGTAGGCAATACACTCATACCAATAAAAATAATAAAAAACAAAATATTAAAAAATGAGACTACAAAAAGTAGTCTCGTGCAAAGGCTCAAGAATTTGACAGAGCTGACCTGTCAGTGCTTGGGGAGCCACCCACAGTTCAGTCTGATCCCAAAACCCTATTCTTAGCACTGACTAACTCAGCCTCAGACTGGCTGGCTTCCTGCTGGGTCTCTGCTGCTGACAGTTGGGTAACCATAGCCAACTAGTCACAGCTGACTCTGAGTGTCCTTGCCTACTAAGTGGCAACTGTTGTGAGGAATACACTACACACTACAATGGGGCAGGGCGGGGGGGGTGTGGAGAGACAAATCGGAGAGCACTGAGGCTGTAACAGTAGTCAGAAAGCAACTGCGGGATCCTGGGCCAGTGTGGGATTGGGGGTTGTGAAGTTTGAAAAACAAACCCCTTTGATTCCAGGAGTCTGGGCGCCCTGTATTGCATTTTGCTCTGGGGCCTCAAGGTTCTGCCTGGGATGCTGCTCCTCCCATCGACTGCTGGTTGGTGAGAGTTCTGATACTGGGAAATTACTCAAGCCCCTTCTACTCCTCTATTTTCCTTCCCACTGCTGTCAGGCAGATGAGCTGGATGGGTCTGTGTGATTTACTTTTCTCTGTACTCCACTCTTTATCATGGTTACAGCATGCCATGGGAGCCTAGCCAACAGCCAGGAGCAAAACTGCCCTGGCCAGCCTGGTTTTCACTAATAAAAGTCTAATCGATGCACAGCTCAGGAGCATGGAAATAAGTGCTAGTTGCTGAAGCCACGGAGATTTGGGCTGGTTTTACCCACAATATGATTGCAGGAGCAGCTAGTTAAAACATGTTCCTCCCAAGCAGTATCTGCTTCATGTCTTTTCATGATCCCCCAGATCACATGAGATCCACACAAGGTCCCATGATCCTCTCTGCTAAATCCCTGTGTCCGATCAGCTGGAATCACACATTTGATTGTGGAGGCTTCTGATGATCTCTGCTACATCACCTGCTGGCTTCAAGGACTAGCACAGAACAGGTGTATCCTCGATAATGTGAATTGATGGTGCATGTGTGAGTGAGCAGATGAATGGGGAGTTGGGCTGGAATGTCTCTGCCAACCTGCATCTCCCCTTTTTCTAGTGCCTAATTTCCAATAAGCTCTGGCTTATTAAGTAACTTCATGGGCCAGTTTCCTCACTGACTGAAATATCACAAGAGACCTCACACAAGAACAACCCAGCTCAACCACTCTCAAATTCCTGACTCACAGAACATAAGGCATAATAAAAGTTTGTTATTTTAAGCCTAAATTATAGGGTAATTTTTTTTTTACATAGCATGGATAAACTGTATGTTCAGTTTGAAGCCCAGTTCTCCGGGAAAAGGTCCCAAATCCCAATCTGGTTCTTCTTGGAACTGCAGGGGCCATATCAGGGTCCAAATGTCAAGACACAAACAACAGACACTGAGTCAGGCTGCCTATGTGCTCACAGGCTATTTATTATCCAAGAGGAAGGAGGAGAGAGAGGATGAGGAGAAAAACCAGACACCCCATGGTGGTGGGGCTGAGGGGAAACATGAACAGAAAGGCTCCTCTTCTTTCTCTTGCCACTAATCCAGGAGACTCAAGCTGCAAAGGAGATCTCTGGGGTGGCTTGGGGGCCTCTAGGGGGCCTGGCAGCTCTGCTGTTGGCTTGGGGATCCCCACAGGGGCAGGTCCCAGGCTCGGAACGGCTTCTGTGTACACAGAATCTCTCTGCACAAGGCACTGGTGGAGGTCGGCTGCAGGAAGGCTGCCCCGTCACAGGCCAGACCCACTGTGTCCCAGTCTGAATTCTGCTCTCCAAGACCTAGCCAGCCTCCCTCGGGCTGGGTCTCTGTGTCCTTGTTCCTCTCCTCTCCTCCCCTCAGCCTGCACGCTTGGCAGAGGGACAGGTCAGGCCACGGGGTGAGCCATCCTCTTCAGGGCTAGTGCATCTGCCAACTTCTAGGCCAAGAGTCCCAGGCGGGTGACTTTGGCTGAGAGGGAGTGGATGATGAAGACCATGGTTTTGGGACACAAGTGCAGGTCCAACTGCTGCAGAGCAGAGGAAAGAGTCAGGGGCTCTGCCCAGCCTGGCTTCCAGGAGAGCACCCCACTCCTGCCACGACGCAGGGGTGGCTGGGCAGATGGTTCTACAGGTGTCATGAAAGAGAATAAGTACCCCCATCCCTGGGGGTATTCAAATTCAAGTACCTGCTCTGAGTGGGGTGGTATCTGTGCTTACTGCAGCCTGCACGTGGAATGGCCGTCCTTGCAGCCTCTCTGTGTACATTGACAAGGGCTTCACACTGTGGGCAGCTGAGCCAGGAGCAACCCGTGCTGTGCTGCTCAGACAGCCCTTCGAGAAGCTGCAGATGTCCTCAGATGATGGCTCTAGTCTCCTCTTCCTGGACTTTGGAGGTGCTGAAGGCGAGATCGTAAGTGGTTAGTTCCAGCAGCACCACATGTAGACAGGGAAAGCTCAGGCTGGGGATATGGCTCAGTGGTAGAGTACATAGCTATCATGTACAAAGGCCTGAGTTCATCCCCAGCACCATAAAAGGGATGGGACTTAAATTCTGTGACAGACAGGAGGTTCAACCCCTAAAGGCACAGAATTGTCCAGTTAAATTTAATTTTCACATAAACTGGGGAGATGACTCAGCAGTCAAGAGCACTGGCTACTCTTGCAGAGGATCCAGGTTTGATTCCCAACACCCATATAGCAGCTAGCAACCATCTGTAATTCCAGTTCCAGGGAATCTGATGCCCTCTTCTGACCTCTGTAGGCATTGTACACACTGGTGTATAAACATACATTCAGGCAAACACTCATAAAATTTAAAACTGATAAAAATAAATTTAAATTTTTTCACATAAACAGTGGGTAAATTTAGACTGCCAAAAAAGTATTCACTGCTTATTTGACATTCAAATCTAACAGGTGACCTATACCTTATGTACAGCCCCACCCCCAGGACCACCTCTTATATCCTCACCTGCAGAATCACAAAGACAAAAGACCCCAGTTGGAAAAGGGCCTTCCTACCAGAACACCTGCTTATCCAAAACACGGTCTCTAGAAAGCCCAACTCCACTTGCTATCCCCTCCTGAAGTGCCATAAGGAAAGAACCTTGAATGCCTCTGGGTACAAGGGGCTCACTACCAGAGACTCCCAGTTCTACCCAGCACACCTGTAGATACTTCTTGTACACCCTCTGCAGCCCGGTGACAGCCATCCACCAGCTGTCGGGTCCAGGCTGCCAACTCCTGGCGTGACTCCACACTGAACAGGTGAGTGTCCACACCATGACGTGTGCCCGTGCGCAGGGCAAAGGAGAGTTCTGCATCATAGGGCACTGAGCCTTTGGAGGGGCCCGAGTGTACCAGCCTCGGGGGAAGAGAGAGAAGCATAAGCAGAAAGGAAAAACCTGGGCAGTGACCTGTGCATCCTTTGCAACCTTCACCTTTGCAACCTTATGGGGACAGGAATTGCAGGGGGCACTGACTGGCACGACAGGAGCTCTCTCTGGCCATCTTCCTCACTGTTTTGTCTCAGCTTCAGTGGTGTCTTCACGCATGCCCAGCATGCCCTGACCCCATCAACACCAATGTTCCATCTTCTTTGTTCTCCCCATGGCTCACTTTCCAACTTCCTTAGATCTTTGTTCAAATAGCCCCTCCTCTGAGAAGCCTCCCTGTCTAAAATAGTACTGTTGTCATTCACTAGTCTTACTTTTCATCAGAGTTACAGAAATTACATATTTTGGATGCTTTTAGTTTTAGTTTGGATTTTGAGACAGGGTCTCTGGCTGGCCTGGAATTCGCTGTATAAACCAGCTGATTTTGAACTTGTCTCAATCCTCCAGCCTCTATCTCCTGGGTGCTGGGACTACAAGCATGTGTCCTCATATACTGAAGTTATGCTTTTGGGAGGACTTTATTGTTGGAGTTTGTAGTTTTGAGACAGGGTCTCCCTGTAGCCCCACAGGACCTGGAACTTACTATGTAGACTGTCCTTGATCTCACAGAGATCCACCTGCCACTGTCTCCAGAGTGCTAGGATTAAAAATGTGTGTCACCACACCCAGCCTGAGATAATGCTTTTTATGTATTTGTTTCAGTTAGCTTTTCACTGATTTTTTTTTTCCATGAGAATATCACTAAGGTAGAAATTTCTGTCTATTTTGCTCACCACTGTATTCCTAGTAATTCAAACTATGGGCACATAGTAGATATTCCATAAACATTTGTTGCCTTAATTAACAAGTCACTTGATTAGGCCAGCAATCTAAATCTTGTCACTTGGCAGCGGGTCCAGAGCCCAATCCAGGGAATGGAGATGTGGTAACAAGGACCCAGACCCCCAGCTACATTCTTACTTATTGTGTGCCCCTCTCTGGCCCGCACACTTCTAAGTTCCGGCCTTTGGCCCCCCACTTCTCACTCCACCCAGTCTCAGTTCCCCTCTCGAGCTGATCCTGATACTCAGTCTCCCACTCTCCAGCCCTGAGCCACAGACCTACATGTCTCCGAGTTCTGAGCCACATTCTTCATGTGTCCCACACATACTTGGGACATGATACAGCGTCTCCTTGAGCCTCCTCTTTAGTCACCCCCACTCCAGTCACATTGCCCACGCCCAGTCACAAGCTCCAAATCTGATTCATCTGGGACACCTCCTGCCCTCTCCCCATATGGCAAGCTCTAAGCCTGTGAGTTCCCACCCATGCATTTCCCACTGCAAATGCCGCTGTTCTTCTCCATCTGCTGCCTCCACCCACCTGCTTCTCTCAGCCCTACTATATCTCCCAAAGGCTATAGCAGCCTCTCAGCTTCCATCCTACTCTCCGCAGTGCAAGTTCTCCATGGCAGTGACCGGACTCTAAAACAGAGCCCCAGTATCCTGGCTCCCCAGCTTAACCCCTCCAGCACTGCCTCCTAACTCATTGTTGGGACTGGGGAGATGGCTCAGTCCATAAAATGCTCGCTGCACAAGCGTGAGGACCTGAGTTCAGATCTCCAGCACCCATGTAAACACAGTTCTGGGGAAAGCTGAGACAGGCCGATCCTAGGGGCCACTGGCTAGCCAGTCTAGCCAAAGTTCAATGAGGGACTCTGTCTCAAAGGCCAGATGTGGTGCTGTATGTCTATAACCTCAGAACTGGAGAACAGAGACAGATAGATCCCAGGGACTTAATGGCAGTCTAGCCAAAAGTAGGAAACGCTAGGTTCAGTGAGAGATGAAATAAAAAATAAGATAGAGAGGAAGGAAAAAGGGTATCTGAAGTTAACCATAGGCCTTCACACCTGTACACACACACGCACCCACACACTTTGCCAAATAGCAAAAGCTGTCTCTTTTCTCCCCACAACCTGTGTGGATTTTGCATCTGATTACACAGTTCAGTGAATGTGCTGCAGCCCCACAAGCTTCTGCACCTGTGACCATGACATTCTCTCTGCCTAAAATGCTCTGCACCCTTTCCTCAATAGCCAACTTCTCATTAATCAAGGTCCATTTCAAATGTCACCTCCTCCTGAAGTCTTCCCTGACCAGACCATACAGCTAAGCATCCTATAACCTTCTATGGAATGGCTGTTCTTGGGGCTGTCTCCCCACCTTGGGTTCTCCCTGAGGGCAGTGACTGTTCAGGTCAATTCTGTCCCCTAAACCATGTAGAACAAGGTGTAGGTGTCAATAAATGGTTGACTTCTAGCTCTTCACATTTTTTCTGTTCTGAGCCTTGACTTTACAAATGAGAAGACTGTGGCTTAGAAGCAGAAACTTGCTTCAGATCTCCTGGGGAATAACTTGAAGCAGAGCAGAGCTGGCATTTGGAGCTTCTGGAGCCCATCTGAGACACAGCCCTCCCAAGCCTGGGTGCAACCTCTGGGTACCTGGTGGCAATGAGTGGGGCAGTACGTACTGGCCGGCTCACAGCCTCTCGGGTCTGGGGGAGAGAGCAGTAGAGGAGTGTCGCGCCCACCTCGTCCAGCAAGGAAGACGCAACCCAGGACTCTTCTTAAAGCAGTTTATTCAGGAACCTTGAACAACCTTTTGGCCTTTTTACTTTCTAACTTCTCTCTCTAACTTACTTCTCCTCCTGACTTACTTCTTCTCCTGACTTACTTCTCCTGACTTACTTCTCCTTCCGGAGAAAGCCCGCCAGAGAGTTAAATCCCCTCCTGCCAGCCAACCCCAAACTACCACGTGGTGAAAGCAGATAGGCGCACACAGGCGGAAGCAGGGCCAGATCTCAGCCACAGCCAATTATGGAGCTGTTTGCTCCAGAGAGCACTCACCTTCGGGATGGTGGAAGGCAGAAGCAGGCGCCATCTTTAAGACGCGGCAATCCGCAGCTCTCTACAGAGGAGTAGCTCCTTCTCGGTCAGCAGAGCCAGCGTCAGGGCCATACCGCCACTGGGCAGCTACAGGTGAGAAGGAGAGGAGGGGAAAGAGGTCAGCGGGCCAGGAGTGTACAGGATGATGAGGTCGTTAGGGAAGAGGGGTAGGCCCCGTCCTATTAGGCACCTGTTCTGTCAGCCAGCCAATCTGCTTGATGTCCTGGCTCCCAGCTGTGCCTGTGGCTGCCAGAAGTGCTTGCAGCTCATCCTTGACCCAGGGTATGAAAGTGCTGATCTGAGCTTGGATGGCACCTGCCCATGACCTTGCACTGGCCTCATCCTTGGCCCTCAAGAAGAGGGTGTGTTGGCCATCTGCCGCACAAATCTCCAGATACCTGCAGGTGCAATGGGGTGAAGGGAAGGGCAGGTCACTGCGCAGCTATCCAACTCAGGCATCCAGCCCAAGAAACCCACCCACTGCCAACTCACGAGAAGCCACAGGGGTCATCCGTGAAAGAACAAGGACCAAGCTTGTTGCTGGGTTCCCAGGATCTTTGAACAGGAAACTACAACTCTCTCTCTCTCTCTCTCTCTCTCTCTCTCTCTCTCGCTAGGGGTCAAAATTATCAATAGATGGAGGATCCATAATGCCCCCTTCTCCTGATTTATAAGAAAAATTCTTGCTGTCTAGCTTCCCCCATTCTCTTTGTTGCCCAGAACCAAAGTAATTCACCTATTAATGGGGGGGGGACTAAAAATATGTAAAGTACCAAGTTGATCTTGATAATAAAGAGCTGGGGCTGGTGTGGTGGTACAGACCTGTAATCTGAGCATTAGTGAGAATGAAGCAGGAAGGAGGCTTAAGTAGGAGGATCATGAATTCAAGATTTTCATTAGGATGTTGTGTGTAGTGATGCATGCCTTTAATCCCCAGGAGGCATAGGTAGGTAGATCTCTGTGAGATCAAGGCCAGCCTGGTCTACATAGCGAGTTCCAGACCAGCTGGAGTTACAGGGAGACCCTGTCTCAAAAAGACCAGAAAAGAGAGAGAGAGAGAGAAAGAGAGATTATCATTAGGGAAGGCAAGATGGTTCGGCAGATAAAGGTACTTGTTGCCAAGTCTGATGACCTGTATTTGATCCCTGAGACCCATATGGTGGAAGAACCAACTCCTGAGAATTGTCCCTTCACCTCAACACATGCACTATGGCACATGCTTACACTAACATACACACAAAATAAATTTTAACAAAAAAAGGACATTTTAAAGATTATCATCAGCTACATAGTGAGTTCAGGGCCAGCCTGGGCTACCTAGCCTATATGCAGCCCTGTCTCAAAAACAACAAAGACTGGAAAAAGAGAGAAAGGAAGTGATAAGCAACAAGGACACAAAAAAGGCATGTAAGGGCTGGAGGGATGGCTCAGTGGTTAAGAGCACTTACTGCTCTGACACAGGACCTGAGGTCAGTTTCCAGCACCCACATAGGGCAGCTCACAACCATCTGTAACTTCAGATCTAAGGTCTCCAACACCAAGGGCACTTGCACATACCTGTGCACATATATTCAAACACACACACATAAAAAAATTTTTGTTTTAAAGCCATGTCAACAAGTGTGGAGGGAGTTCCAGGGAGATGGCAACAGTAGTGCTAGAGAGGGATCCTAGAATGTTTTGTAGGACATTTAAGGGTCAGTGCCCTTTGCGTTTCTGTTCTAGGTGGAATACGGCAGAAACTGGAGATGCCCCTATACCTCCACCTTCCTCTATTATAGAACCAGAAATGAAAACACTTTAATTCCTGGATTCCCGTGCAGTTATATGTAGCCATACAACCCAGTTCTGGCCAATGAGACAAATAGAAGTCTCTGGAAAAGGTGATCCTTCTCAAATGAAAAGTAGACCTTTCCTAGAAGAGAATCCCCAAAGACAGGCCCCACCAAATCCACCTCTCCCTATTCACATACTCTACTTCTCCTAGAAAAAAGATGAAGTGGCCTATGCCTGCAATCACATCACTTGCCAAGTGATCAAGTGGGAGAATCATAAACTCAAGGTCATCCTAGGCTACATAGCAAGTTCAAGACTAGCTTGGCTGAGATCTGTCTCAAAAAAAAAAGTCAGGGAGAACCAGGACTAGAATCTAAGGCTCCTTCCCAGACCAAGTCCTTCCTCAGTTGTTAACTTCCCAGAGGAAGAAGAGAGAATCAAAGCACACTCTTACCCAAGAGGTTGACTCATATGTCCATTCAACCTAGTTCTTGAGCATGTACCACATGTTCTCATTGGACTTGTCTCTTATATACAACACAGAATGTCTTTCTTTTGGTCCTACCACATAACACCAAAGTATCTGACTATGAGCGACCCCAACCAACTCCAGCCTCACCTGGTCTCCGGGTCAGTGGGAGTGCACCTCCTTGAGACATATGCCATCTTCAAGGATATGTGTTTGGCCTCACTAAGGTTCCGGGGTTGGGGGCCAGGGGAAGAAGACTGCCGCTAAAGAGGTGAGGAAGGAGGTGAGTCCCAGCCGACTGAGGTCCCAGCAGCAGAATTCTTGAAATATGGTGAGACCTCCTTCATGTACTTGACTGAGCAGGAGAGAAGTCACAAGTTACCACTGTGACACAAGCTCCATGCAGCACACATCACAACTGTCATCAACTAATTAAAAGCTTAAATTATGTGTACTATCGTTATCATAGTCTTAACTAAACTCTCTGGCAGGGCAGTGAAGTAGAAGATACTGGGCACCTGCCAATGTCCATGTGTCCATTTACTCACCTGAGCTGGTTTATGGACACCTGGTCACCTAGAAGGAAGACTTAGCTTTCCAGATTCCTTTGTTGTAAGGTGCAGCCGAGGATAAGAAAGTAGAAAGGTTTGTATTTTCAAGTGATCATTTTAAAAGAACTGACGACAGAGGCTGGGTGTGATAGTACAGCCTATAATCCCAGTGTTACTCTAAGGCTGAAGGATCTCAAGGCCAGCCCTGGCTACATAGTGAGACTTCCAAGAATTGAATGCTATACAGTGAGTTCCAGGCCAGCCTGAGCTATAGAGTAAGACTGTCAAAAAAAAAATGAGAGAGGGGGAAGGAAGGAGGGAGGGAGGATGAGAAAGAGGGAAGAAGAAAGGAAAGGAAGGAGAGAGGGAGGAAAGGAAAAGGACGAAGGGAAAAGAAAATGAGAAACTTCTATTATCTTTTTTATTGTTGTTGGGTTTTGTTTTGGTTTGGGTTTTGATTTTGGTTTGGTTGGTTGCTTTCTTTTGGCTTTTTTATGTGTATGAATGTATTTCCTACATGTATGTAAGTGCACCTATGTCACACAATGACCATGGAGGAGGGCATTGGATTTTCCTAGAACTGGAGTTATAGATGGTTGTTAGACACTATATATATAGGTGTTCGGAACTGAATCTGGGTTCTCTGAAAGAGCAGTGCTCTTAACCACTGAACCACCTCTCCAGCCCATTTTTAGGTTTGTTTGAGACTGGGTCTTCTTCTACAGCCCAGCTTGATCTAGAACTCACTATGTTGTCTAGGCTGACCTCCCAAGCATTGGCATTATATATATATATATACGCCACCATGCCCAGCTAATTCTACTATTTTGGGGGGGAGGAATATTGTCTCCCTGTAGCCCCAGGTAGCCTAGAACTCACTATGTTGACCAGGTTGGCCTTGAATTCACAGAGATTCACCTGTCTCTGCCTCCTGAGTGCTGGGATAAAAGGCATGTGACACCATGCCTGGCTCTAATTCTACTATCTTTAAGGCATAAAGTTTGAGGGCTTATTTGTCATAGGGGCACAGTTTGTACTTCAATCAGTACACTATCCTAGAGTCCCTTACAGGTCTGCCCAATTATCACTGAGTGAGTGCAATAGAGCCCAACAGCATTGCTCAACAGAACTTTCTATGGGGATGAGAATGTGCTAGATATACACCGTACATACAATGCAATAAATCACTGGCCCCATGCAGTCATGAGCACTTGAAGTGAGACTAATACAAATCAACAGAATTTTTTAAAGATTTATTTGTTTTATGTGTATTTGTGTGTGCCTGAGTATATGTATGTGCACCACATGTATGCAGATGTCCTTGGAAGCCAGAGGAGGGCATAAGATCCTCTGGAACTGGAGTTGCAGGCAATTGTAAGATGCCTGATGTGGATGGTGGGACCAGAACCCAGGTTTTCTGCAAGAGCAGCAAGTGCCCTTAATAACTGAGCTATTTCATGTGCCCCTCATGGAATTTAAAATTTTTTTATTTACTATTTTTATTTTATTGTGTGCATGCATCGCCTGCATGTATGTCAGTGCACCTGGGTCATGCAATGCCCACCGAGGTAAGAAAAGAGCATTGGATTCCCTTGAACTGGAGTTATGCAGTTGTTAGCAGCCATGTGGGTGCTAGAAATAGAATGCAGGTCCTCTGGAAGAACACTTACTCTTAGCTACTGAGTCATCTCTCCAACTCCAACAGCCAGTATTCTTAACCACTAAGCCAGCTCTCCAGTTCCAGAATTTAGAATTTTTATCTTTGTCATAGCCTCTGTTGTCAACCTGACACACCTGAGAAGAGGGAACTTCAATTGAGGAATTTCCTCTATCAGACTGGCCTGTGGCCATGTCTGTGAGGCATTTCCTTAATTGCTAACTGATGCAGGAGGGTTCAGCCCACTGTGGGTGGTGCCATCCCTGGGCAGGTGGCCCTGGGTTGTATAAGAAAGCAAGGTGAGCACAAGTCACAGGATCAAGCCAGTAAAGCATCCTTCTTCTCTGGTCTATACATCAATTCCTGCCTTGGTCTCTCCTCCAGTGAAGAACTATGACATAGAAGTATAAGCCCAAATAAGCCCTTTCCTCCCCAGGGTGGTTTTGGTAGAGTGTTATCACAGCGATAGAAAGTAACTAGAACAAACCAGTTAAAATTAAATTTAAAAACCAGGAGCAGTGGTGCCAGCTTATAGTCCCAGCATGAAGGACCCAAGAACAGGATAGTCAAGAAGAAGTTCAAAGTCATCCTTGGCTACATAATGAATTCAGTGTTTACATGGGCTACAGAAAACTTTGTGTCAAAAAAAAAAAAAAAACGGACAGCAAAATGGCTCAACAGGTAATGGCAATATCATAGGTGTGTACCACTATACCCGGCCTCCACTGATCTGTTTCTGAAGACCCACTATCTTTTTATCTCTGTCTCCACCACAGCAGGCAGTTGCCACTAAGCCCAATGACCTGAGTTCAAGTCCCAGAACCCACATAGTGGCAGGAGAAAACTGACTCCCACAAGTTGTCCTTTGACCTCCACACAAATGCTCTCTGCCATCCTGTCATTAATAAATGTAAAAAACGTATTATCAAAGTCAGACAAGATGGCGCACATCGCTAATCCTAGCACTCAAGAGGCAGGAGCAGGCAGGTTTTTATGAGTTCCACATCATTTTTTTTTCTTTAATTAGCCAGGTGTGGTAGTGCACATCTTTAATCCTAGCATTTAGAAGGCAGGACTAGGCAGATCTCTATAAGTTCAAGACCAGCCTGGTCTACCTAAGAAACTCTAGACCAGCCAGGGCTACATATTTGAGACCCTGTCTCAAAATAAAAAAAAAATTTTTTTTTAAATAAAATTCACATAGAGTGCTAAGGGCAACCACAACGGACAGGACAGTTCTAGAACACCAACCCAGGTCTGCTTCTCTGGCCAACTGACCCATGAAGTCCTGCTCTGACACCGAATCTGCCCTGCTAGCTGGGGCACATGCGCAGGACAGGAAGCTGCTCAGACTGGGACTTGTAGAGATTCTCCACTAGTGATTTGCTTGCTATAGAGGCAATGACCTGCTGTGCTGGAGACAGAGACAGAGATAGCAGGTCTACAGAAACAGCTTAGTAGAAGCTAGGGGTAGTTGTACATATCTGTAATCCCAGTACTCAGGAGGTGGAGACATGAGGATTGTGAATTCAAGCCTAGCCTAGGTTATGTATTAAGACCCGGTGAAAAAGAAGAGATGGACAGGAGAGACAAAGAGATAGAGAAGAGAAAGTAAAGACAGGGGGAGGGTAACTGATAAAGTTGTGCTAGACAACTGCCAATGTTCCTGCTTCTGATATTCATCCTGTAGAAAGTCAGCCTTCAAACCCAACTAGGACTCTGGTATTTGCAACCAACGAATCCTTTTAGGGTCATACCTTTCTAGAAAAAGAAGATCTCACTAGCAATGGCAGATAAAATGACCTGGCATTCACAAAGCTCTGGATTCAGTCTTCAGCACCACATAAACCAGGTGTGCTGTTGTATACCTGTAATCCCACTACTCAGATTTGGAGGCAGGAGGATCAGAAACTCAAGGTCACATAGGATCTGGGAAGAGCTTGGAGGGAGTAGAGAGACTCATCTGGAGTATGATGTGCCAGGCACTGAGCTGGCCCTAGTTCTGGGATGGTACACACAACCCTTGTTCCACCACTTCTACAGCCCTTGCTGATGGAAGACAAACTGATCAATGAGTTCTGTGGAGCCAACCCAAATCAATTAATGGATCTAGGGATGAGGCTCAGTGGTAAAGTGCTTGTTGAGCATTCACAAGACCCTGGGTTCAATCCCCAGTACTGAAAAGAAAATCAACTAAGGCTGACTGGCAACAGAACATTTCCATCATTCTTTTTATTTTTGTGGTGCTCAATTTGAACCCAGGGCCTTGTGCAAGCTAGGCAAGCACTCTTTCACTGAGCTACATTCCTAGGCCTATTCTTTCTTTTTTGAGACTGAGTCTCATATATCCCGGGCTAGTCTTGAACTCCATATGTATCAGAAGACAACCGTGAAGTCCATAGAAGCCAGAAGAGGGAGTTAGATCACCAGGAACTGGAGTTCCAGTTCACCTGGCACATCACACACCAGATGAGTCTTTCTACTCACACCAAGCTTTTCCCAGATTTTATTCCTGTGTGACCTTGAGTTTCTGATCTTCCTGCCTCCAAACCTGAGTACTGAGATTTCAGAGACACAGTACCACACCTATTTTATGTGGTGCTGAAGACTGAATCCAGAGCTTTGTGAATGCCAGGACTGTTGTTAGCCACTATGTGAATACTGGGAACCCAACATGTGCCCTCTGGAAAAACGGAAAGTACTCTTAACCACTGAGGTATTTTTCTAGACCTTGGGATTCCTGATAAATCAATTAAATGGACTTACCTGCAAATAACTGAACAACTGAAGATATGATAACAGTATTTAACACAAAAAGATACCTTTTATTTCAGTTAAAACATTTTTGGAAATATTGGAAATGGCTGTTTGGAGGTTTTTTACTATTTATTTTACTGTATGAGTTTTACCTACATATATGTAAGTGCATTCATGTGTAAAATGCCTGCAAAAGTCAGAAGAAGGCATCTGATTCCCTAAACTGAAGTTACAGACAATTGTTGGCTCCATGTTTTTTGCTGGGGTCCTCCGCAAGAGCAGTCAGTGCCCTTAACTACCGAGCCTTCTCTCTAGCCCATGTGTGTTTGTTTGTTTGTTTGTTTTTGAGGCAAGGTTTCATTCTTTTACCCAGGTTGGCCTTAAATTCACAGTAGTCCTTCTGCCTCAGCCTTCTCAGTGCTAAGATTACAAGCATGATCCACCATACTTGTTTTTTGAGGAGGGTGTCTTTTTTGAGGTGGGGTCTTGTATAGTCCAGTTGGTCTGGACCTTGCTGGCCTTGAAGTCTTTATTGTCCTTCTCTACCTCCTAAATGCTGGGATTATAGACACACATCACTATATCCAGCTTCACTTAAGAAATCTTGAAGGGCTGGGGGCATGGTTCACTTGGTGGAGTACTTTCCTATCATACATGAAACCCTAGGTTTGATCCCCAGAACCACATACACACACACGCGCACAAAAGACATGGCGCCGTGCACCTGTAATCTCAGCATTTGAGAGTTGAATACAGGAGGATTAGAAGTTTAAAGTCATCTTCAGCTTCATAGTGAGTTCAAGGTCATCTTGGGACACATAATAACCTGTCTCAAAAGGAAAAGAAAGCTGGGTATGGTGACACATGCCTTTTTAATTCTAGCACCTGGGAGGCAGAGGCAGGCAAACCTCTATGAGTTCAAGGCCAGCCTGGCCTACATAGTGAGTTCTAGACCGGCCAGGACTACACAGTGAGAGCCTATCTCAAAAAAGAAATAGAAGAAAAGGAGGAGGAGGAGGAGGAGGAGGAGGAGGAGCAGAGAAGGAGGGAAACAGAGGAAGAGGAAGAGGAGAGGGAGAAAAGGAAGAAGAGGAGAAAAAGAAAGGAATTCCTCTTGGGGCAGGAAGAATCCAGGATCATCCTTGGCTACAAAGGGAGTTTGAGGTCAATCTGGCCGACATAGGATCCTGTGAGGAGAGAGAGAAATCTTGAGTAGATATGGTGGCTCACACCTATAATCTCAGTACTCAGGAAGCTGAAGCTAAGGCAGGAGGGTTGCCAAGAATCCTAGGCTAGCCTGGGGTACAGAATTAGACCCTATCTCAAAAAAAAAAAAAAAAGTAAAAAGAAAAAAACCTTGGGGAAAACAGGTGCAGCAGTGCATGCCTTTAATCCCAGCGGGGGCAGGTAGATCTCTGTGGATTCAAGACTGGCCTGCTCTACACAAAGACTTCTAGGCCAGGCAGGGCTACAAAAAGAAACTACTGGGGCAGGAGATATGGCTCAGCAGTTAAGAGCACTGGCTGATCTTGCAGAGGACTTGGGTTCAATTTCCAACATCCACATGTGGCTAACAACTGTTCATAACTCCAGTTCTAGAAGTTGTGCCCTCTTCTGACCTCCACTGGCATATTGTATAAAATGGGTGCATACACATAGATACATACAGGCAATAAACTCACTCATACACATAAAATATAATTTTTTAATTGTTAAGGAAGGTAATTTAGGGTTAATTTCATGACTACATATGACACTAGAGTCTGGGCCTTCCCTCTTGGCGTCCCCCTCATGACCACAGGAGGGTTATCAGAGCTCAAGTCAGTCATTCTTTGTGTCATAAAATACAAAGCAAAACAAGGAGACGGGCATAAAAACAACAATCTCCTCACCCCTTCATCTTATCAGAGAGCTAAACATTTCCATGATGCTTCCGATAAATGTCTCCTTGTATCTCCATGGCCAGAACCCAGCTGTGTGTTCAATGCTAGCCAATTATTAGTAAGAGAGAACAGTCATGATTCAGACCAATCACAACTCAGCCTCTAGGACTATCGATGCTTATTTCCACTCACTAAAATCACACTTCTATTAGCAAGGAAGAAGGGAACTGGTTTGACAGTGTCGGCCTCACTTGTTCTAGTGTCTGGCTGCTCCTGATTTTGATGGACAGCAGTCTCAGTAACATCCAAAATGAACTACCAGGAAGACAGTGAACAGATCGAGGAACTTAAACGCCTGCCAGGCACTGGTAGCTTTTCACTCGCCATGCTATACCTACTGCTGTTCTATTGGGAGAGCATGATACTTACGGCCTTGGGCAGCCTCACTCTGCTCTCAACCATACCTGCTCCCAGGAATATCTGATTTATTGGCCCTCTGACAGTCATAATCCATACTGCCCAGCATGCTCTCGCTCTAAGTAGGCAGCCCCAGAAGCCTATAGACCAGGTAAGAAGCCATTTTTGTCACAGGAGATACCCCTAAGGTTCAGGCAGGATTCAAGGCTAACAGGGGTAAAGGAAAGAGTCCACTGGGCTAAAAAGAAAGGTTATACTGAAAGCAATGGTAGATGGGGTTGTGTCTTGTTTTGTTTGGGTATTTTTGTCTTTTGTTTTTTATTTTCATTTTGTTGTTCTTGTTTGGATTTGGGGAGGGGTAGTGAGACAGGGGTTTTTGCTCCCTAGCTAGCATAGAGCTCACTGTGTAGACCAGACCAGACTTGAAGTTAGCACAGCTCTTAGGCCTCTGCCTCCCGAGTTCTGGGATTGCAGGCATGGTACACCATGCCCAGCTGTTTGTTTTCTGTTTTATTTTTTTGTTTTTTGGTTTTTCGAGATGGGGTCTCCCTATAGCCCCAGAACTCATTATGTAGACTAGACTGGCCTTCACGTCACAGAGATCCTCCTGCCTCTGCCTCCTGAGTGCTGGGATTAAACGTGTACGCCACTTAAGTCTGGCTTGGTTTTGTTTTTTAACAAAACTAAAGCTGAATCTGAAGATTGGGCAACAGAACTAAACGTAGCTCATCATTATTGCAGCAGTAACTTGATCCAGGAATGACTGTTGGATTTTACGTAAAAGGGCCTTAGAGTTGGGACATTTCACATCCTATCTGACAGGCAAACATCATCTGGAGAGATAGCTCAATGGCTAGGAACACATACTGTTCTTGTAGAAGACCTGAGCCCTTAAGTTAATATACCTTGGATCCATGTTGCTTCAATATATTCTAGACGTTAACATATTTTGTCAGAGTTTAAATTCTTGGAGGGAGATAGAAAGAGTTTGGTTAACAAGTATAAAACTACAGCTAGACAGGAGTAAGTCTAGATGCTCTACAGCAGAGAGGGTGCATAATTTATCATGTACTTAATAAAAGCCAGAGGGACTTGAATTTCCAGCATAAAGAAATGATAACAGGGGGATTAAGAGATGGCTCAGCAGTTGGGAGCACATAGTGCTTCTCTAGAGAACTGGAGTTCGATTCTCAGCACTGTTAGTTCGATTCTCAGCACCCATGTTAGGCTCACAACTACCTGTAACTCCAGCTCTGGGTGATCCAAGAGCTCTGGCCTCCACAGGTAACTGTACTCACATGCACATAGTCATACACACACACATACATACATAATAAAAATAAAAATAGATCTTCAGGGGAAAAAAGAAATGATAAGTATCTACAGTAATGAAAAAGCCAATTTCCTTGATTTGATCACTATAGATCAAATGTGCTAAATCTCTCACTGTACTCCATAAGTATGCACAAGTATGTATTTATCAAGATGAGAGAGAGGTAGAGAAACAGAAACTAGAGAAAGAAGAAAAGAAATTCTTTGAGCTGGATGTGGTAGCTCATGCCTTTAATCCAGCACTTGAGAGGCTGAGGCAGGCAGACCTCTGTGAGTTCAAGGCTAGTTCAAGGCTAGCCTGATCTACATAGAGAATTCTAGGCCAGCTGGGGTTACAGGGAAACCCTGTCTCAAAAAGACCAAAAAAAAAAAAAAAAAAAAAAAAAAGGAAATTCTTTGAATTGGGTTACAGTTACTTACAGTAAAAAGCATCCTGGGAGCCAGGCATAGTAGCAAGTACATGTAATCCCAGAATTTGGGAGGCTGAGGCAGAAAGCTTAAGGATTTAAGGCCAGTCTAGACTACATAGAAAACTCCTGGTTCAAGAAAGAAAGAGAGAAGCCAGGCATGGTGGTACACACCTGTAATCCTATTACTCAGGAAGCAGAGGAAAGAGAACTGTTCAAGGTCAGCCTGGTCTACATAGCAAGTTTCAGACTGGCCAGAACTGGAGTTATACACAGCTGTAAGCAGCTCAACATGAGTGCTCAGCAAGCACTCTCAACCACTAAGCCATCTCTCCAGTCCCACATCTGCTTCTTTATCTATCTGTTCCCCTTATCCACACTTCCCAAAACTCTGCTGTGATTCTGTATGTTGGGATTGTCTTACCCACCAAACCCTCTAGGGTGTTCCCAGAGGACAAAAACTGAGCTTGATTCAAACCCTGAGTCGGTGTTCTATGAATGGAGAAACGAACACCAGGGCAGAACTGAGCAAGAAAAAGATGCCATGCCCTGTAGTCCTGTAGTCTGTGGGGAGTGGACGTGAGTGCAGGTGTCTGTGGATGAGTGGACATGAGTGCAGGTGTCTGTAGTGAGTGGACGTGAGTGCAGGTGTCTGTGGATGAGTGGACATGAGTGCAGGTGTCTGTGGATGAGTGGACGTGAGTGCAGGTGTCTGTGGGGAGTGGACACGAGTGCAGGTGTCTGTGGGGAGTGGACACGAGTGCAGGTGTCTGTGGATGAGTGGACATGAGTGCAGGTGTCTGTGGGGAGTGGACACGAATCCAGGTGTCTGTGGTGAGTGGACGTGAGTGCAGGTGTCTGTGCGAAGTGGACACGAATGCAGGTGTCTGTGGATGAGTGGACAGGATTGCAGGTGTCTGTGGGGAGTGGACATGAGTGCAGGTGTCTGTCGGGAGTGGACGTGAGTGCAGGTGTCTGTGGGGAGTGGACACGAATGCAGGTGTCTGTGGTGAGTGGACGTGAGTGCAGGTGTCTGTGGGAAGTGGACACGAATGCAGGTGTCTGTGGATGAGTGGACACGAGTGCAGGTGTCTGTGGTGAGTGGACATGAGTGCAGGTGTCTGTGGGTGAGTGGACGTGAGTGCAGGTGTCTGTGGGGAGTGGACACGAGTGCAGGTGTCTGTGGGGAGTGGACGTGAGTGCAGGTGTCTGTGGGAAGTGGACACGAATGCAGGTGTCTGTCGGGAGTGGACACGAGTGCAGGTGTCTGTGGGGAGTGGACACGAGTGCAGGTGTCTGTGGGGAGTGGACATGAGTGTAGGTGTCTGTGGGGAGTGGACATGAGTGCAGGTGTCTGCAGAGGCCAGACGTGGTGGGTCCCCAGGAGCTAGAGTTACAGGGAGTTGGGAACTGCTAATTGTGGTTGCTGGGAACTGAACGCAGGTCCTCTGGAAAAGCAACAAGTACTCTGAACTACTGAGCCCTCTCTCCGGCCCCAAATTAAGTGCTGTTACTAAAGTTTGTTACATGTGTGTTCACCGAGGGCCCTGAATTAATGGTTTTCTCTCATTAATGTATCTTCATCTGATTTTGGCACCAGGAGATATGGACTTCATAAGATGAATTTAGAAGCACTTCCTCCCGTTCTGTCTAATGGAATAATAGTTTGAGGAGCATTGATTTTAAGTACTTCTCTAAAGGTCTGATGGAAATCATTAATGAATTTTTCTGGTTCTGGACTTTTTGTGCTGGGATAATGTTGGGTTGGTTAATATTTGTATTGACTTTTTGTGTGATTCATACAGAACATCTCAAACAGTCTTAATCACCTTTATGACCCTTTCTTCACTGCACCCTCCCAGAGACCTACCCCTGGAATTCATACACCCCGTCATTTGTGTTAAGGCCTAGTGTGTCAAGTTAGTGTTCCCAGACATTTCCCAGTGCAAGTTCATCCATGAGGTCTAGTCAGCCTATCCAGAATCTCTGGATTTAAGAACATCAGCAGTTCCTCACCCAATAGTAATCAGCTGCCAGGCATTTTAGGGGTTATTAGGCTTTATAGCTGGAGGTGGACCACTGATTTTCTGCATTAAAAGCTTGAATAATATCCTCTAATACTATGAGAACTTGTATTCAGGGAGGAGAATCCCAGGTTAGTTCCAGCTCCATTGCTCCAAGTCATATGTCAGAAGTTTGTCCTGTCTTCAGCAGTAACGTCTTACCTTCAGGCTCTGAGGGGTAGTCGAGGACTGTGGCAATAACCAGCATTATTTGGGGAGTCTCTTGAACTACCCGAACCAAAAACTTCAAGGAGGGTTTCTCCTGCCTGGCACTGTCTTTCTTGTTATATAGCCTTCAGCTATGCACACGCACTCATACATTTTGTATGTGTATTTTCAGTAGGCTTTTGAACTAATGCATTTCTGTCTGGTTTTTCATACTGCCTAAGCATTATTTATCTCTTCTCTCTCCCTCCTTGTCTAACTTTACCTCGTCCCTCCCCAGTTAAAGTACCTCCATTTTTCTCACTTCCAGCTTGATACTACTTGTCTCCTATTAGTCCCCCTCTCTTGGGCTCCTCCTTCCTCTTTATTCTCCATGTTTCTTTGTGAAGAGCTCCCTCCTCCATCCCCAGTTAAATAGCCCATTCTCAGCATTTTCCCCTTAGTAACACCTGTCTCCTATTCTCCTCTCTAGGGCTCCTTCTTTCCCTTTAGCTCCATGGCTTCCATTTTCCTGGTTCCTGTGGTTACATGAGGATATATTTACAGAGAACTATGCAGAGCTAAGAGCTCCAGAAAGCAGTTCGAGGGGAAGGGGTGGGGTTGGGTAACTCCCAGTACAGTGAAAGCAGCCATATACTACCACCATGCCTGTCA
Source organism: Eospalax fontanierii (assembly GCA_035773235.1). Lineage (NCBI taxonomy): Eukaryota > Metazoa > Chordata > Mammalia > Rodentia > Spalacidae > Eospalax > Eospalax fontanierii. The sequence continues at coordinate 78,851,479 of CM069535.1, read as the reverse complement.
CTCAAAATGAAAGCCAAAAAGAACCTTTACTTAGGTTGATTTTGGTTGGGCATTGCGGTGGCTACAGAGTAACTCATACCTCCTTTCCAACAAAAAGTAAGAAAAGCCAGTGAGGAGTGTGCCTAGCAGCCATTGGTGCATTCTTGCTCTGACCTCACAAGGAACCATTGTGAGGAAGGCCTGATACCTGCCTATATAAGGCACTGGCTCGGGCTGAGCTGTGTCCTTTAGTGCAGACAGCTGGTTGGTGGTGATCTGCAGGATTCGGACGTTCGTGAATTTTTGGATTTTGACATTGGCTGATTTTAGGACTTGGATTTTGGTGAATTCTTAGGCTTAGGCATTGGTGAAATTCTGGACTTGGATTCTGGTAGCTTATCCTGCTTGGACATAGTGAGCTTGCTTCTCAATTTACTTTTTGTTGTTTGCAGGTAATGGTTTTGATGTTCTCCTTTGACTACTTGCATAGTGCTCTCCTGAGCTATCAGAGCTAGCCTTCAGGTAAAGTGGCTTCCTGGTCCATTCCAGCTCCATTGTTCCAAATCCTATGTCACAAGTGTGTCCTATCTTCAGCAATAGGGTCTTACCCTCAATCACTGGGAGGCAATGAAGGACTGTGACAATAGCCCATGTAATTTTGGGAGTCTCTTGGACTATCCTGGCCAACAACTCACAGGGAGGTTTCTCCTGTCTGGCACTGATTCTTGTTATGTAGGCTTCAACTATGTACATGGACTTTTATAGGGATACTGTATATACGAAATATGTCATAAGGTTGTTAGACTAACAAGATACCGTCTGGTATTTTACACTAGGTAGGCATTATTTCTCTCTCTCTCCCTCCCTCTCTCCTTCCCTCCCTCTCTCCCTCCTTCCCTCCCCCATTTAAAGTGTCTCCATTTTCTCATTTCTCCCTTGATTATACCAGTTTCCTATGGGCCCTCCTCTCTTGAACTCATTCTTTCCCTTTATTCTGGGATAATTTTTTAGATTACTGTTTTGTTGCTTTTTCTTCATCAGTTTGGATGTTTTATATTTTTTTAGTTCAATTTTGGCAGTTCTTAAGTGTCTAGAAGTTTATCCACTTCTTCCAGATTTTTCAGTTCACTGGAAAATATTTCTTCAAACTTCTCCCTAGAGATCATCTACATTTTAATGGTAATTGAAGTAATAAATATCACCTTTTTTGCCTCTAACATAATTAATCGGTGCCTTATATTTTCTGTTGCTTATTTTGGCTAAGGTTCTGTCAATTTCATTTATTCTTCAGAATAATCGAGTCTTTGTTAATGGACTTGGTATGGCTATTTTCCTGTCCACTTCCTTATTTTCTGCTCTGATCTTGCCAGTTCCTTCTACTTTAGGGGGATTGTCTAGTTCTTGTTCATAGGCTATTAAGGTGCTTCGCTGTGCTGCTTGGAGTATCTCTCCTTTTTCAGGACAGGAATTTATACTATAAAATTATCTCCTAGACCTGATTCTACTTCATTTTTCATCTTAGATCAAAATGTGGAGGAGGAGACTGCTTCTAAACCTGGACCCCGGCTCAAATGTTGAAGAGGCCGTAACCGAACATTACGACATCATAAAGACCCTGGGACACGGAAGCTTCGGGGAACTAAAGCTGGCCTGGCATCTCAGCACACAGACCATCGTGGTGGTAAAAATGCTTCGAAAGGGCAGGAGGAATGTCTACATTAAATCGGAAATAGACATTATGGAGTGTCTTGACAATCACAATATTATTAAATTGCTACAGGTCATCGAAACCACAGACTACACCTACATGGTGACTGAGCATGCAGGTGCTGGAGATCTGATGAGCTGGGTTAACGAGGTGGGCCGTCTACAAGAGGAGGAGTCTCGTAGGGTCTTTAACCAGTTAGTATGCACCCTCCACTACTGCCACGGGAAAGGGATCACACACTGGGCTATAACACCGGAAAACATCTTGGTAGACTGAGATGGCAACATTAAATTCAGTGATTTTGGACTCAGTACCAAAGTTGACATCGGGCAGAAGCTGACAGCTTTCTGTGGCACCCTCCCCTACTGTGCCCCAGAGCTCTTTGAAGGCAAAGCTTACGATGTTCTTAAGTGTGATGTGTGGAGCCTGGGCGTCGTGCTCTACTTCATGTCCAAGGGATACCTGCCTTTCCGAGGATATACATATAACGCAATAAAGAGGAGAGTCCTGGCAGGCAAGTATGCCATTCAATTCAAACTGTCACCAGAGCTTTGGGAAGTGATCGCTAAATTGTTAACTTTAGACCTGGAACAAAGGCCCACAATAGGGGACATTGTGGGCCTTGCATGGCTAGAATATGGCAATCAAAGTTCTCTAGATATTTCTGGAGAGGACATGGACAGCCACCTGGACCTCACTGTAATGGTGATCATGGATGTCATGGGGTACAACCCACACGAGATAAGGGCAGCTTTACGGGAGAAGAAATTTGATGAGGTGATGGCCATCTGCTCCCTTCTGAGACTGCAGTCACCCTTGAGGGACACCTTTGTAAATGATGTTGATCCCAGGGAACCAGATGAAAGCCTGAAGCTTGCAGAACGTCCTACCTGTTCACTGGGCATAAAGAAGGCACGCAGTGCCCCCAGCATTCCCACCTTTGTGCCCACTCAGGCCGAACTCGATGGTTAAAAACAGGATTGGTGGAAGGCAGAGTATGCCCCCAATCCCCTGCCTAAGAAAGAGGACCTGTCCTCTCAAAACCTCCATGTTGCGTGGTCGTGACTCTCAATTTATGACCAGTATCTCTGCGGAGATGGGGAGCAGAACCACCCCTCGTTGTATATCACGTTCCAGCCTTTCCTGGTCGTTTACGTCATCAGAATCCTTCGATTCTGATATAGCCAGAGCTCACTTTAACAACCTTACTTCTCCAAGGAGGAATCCCACTGCAAGAACACCAGCACAGGAGGCAAAGAGAGCAGCTCATCCTCCACAGAAACTCCACAGGAGCATCTTAGTGGACAGCCCCCGGAAGTTACCACAGCTGTCAGGCCCAACTCAAACAGCAGCGCCTCCTCTTGTCTCTGGTCACAGCTCTCCGCCAACAAAGAAGCCCTGAGTGAGAACATCAGCCCACAGAGCAGAGAGAGCCGCTCACCGCCCACAGGACCATCACAGGAGCGTGTTAGCGGGCAGCCCAGGGACGCCACCACCGCTGTCACTGCCGACTTAAAGAAGGGCACATCGTCACTGAAGGAGTTCCTTCTCATCGCCAGGGACGAAGCGGACACTGAGAACCTCAGCACGGCTGGCAGCGACAGCGCCACACCGCCCCCGCAAAGCTCAGCTCAGCGGCCCCGCAGCCCCCAGGGCACGGCTGTGCCTAGAGCCCCTCTAAGGAGGAGGATCTGGAAGGGGCTAAAGGTCAGGGTTGTAAACTGTTTAAGGACTCTGTGCTGCTGCTGCTGCATGCCAGCCCACAGGAGGCAGCATCCAGGAAGAAACAAAGTGTGGGTGGAGAATGAGGACCACGGAGACAGTAGCGAGAACAAGTAGGTGGAGCGGCTACGCTACACTTCTGCATTAGGCTTCTCATGGTGTCCTTTACTAGAAACCTTTGTTTTTTTGTTTGTTTGTTTGGTATGAGGTGTGTGTGTGTGTGTGTGTGTGTGTGTGTGTGTGTGTGCGCGGGCGAGCGTGTGTTAGTCGAAGGACAATTTGCAGGCATCAAGTATGTCTTTCCACCATGTGGGTCCCAAGGAAAGAGTTGTGTACTTCAGCCTTGATTGTCTTGATTCACTGACCTAGCTTGCTAGCCTAAATAATGTCTCTTTTAAAGTAACAAAATAAATATGCACACTTGTGAAGTAGGTAACAGTATTATTATCCCCCAAGAAAGCGAAGTCCACAGTATCTGACCTTCTTCCCTGAATCCTGAGGAACTTGAACTAGAGGTAGACAGCAGAGGATGGTGTCCTGAGGCTAGGGAAGGGTGGTGGTGAAGGGTTGCTGAGAGTGAGCAGAGGCTCACTCAGGAGGAACCAGCTTGAGGAACCAATCCAGCACAGTGTCAACACAGTCAAGGATGATAAATCCTGTCTGTTTCCACAAAGAGACTCATTTTAGCCTGTCTGTTTTCAAGTCATGTTGAAGCTACTGATCTCCCTGGACCCTGATCCCAGAGGATGGAGAGCAGCCTGGCATGGATGTCTGCATCCACGGAGAAAGCCAGGTAAGAATTCCAAGTGGCTGTGTACTGGCAGGATGCTGTGTCCACAAAACTAGCTGAAAGGGCAACATGCCCTCGTGTGTACAGAGGAGAGAGGGGGTGGCACCCTTCTTAGGGCACCTGGGGTCCAGATGAACGAGGAAAGAGTCTAGGATCCAGGTCTGAGTTCAGAGCCCTCTTGACACTCCCCTGCAGGCTGCTCTATGACGAAGAGTGGACCAGAATGGGTCCACACAAGTGCAGCATACTGCAGGAATCAGAAACTTGGAGATCATAAAGTGCTCATGAGCATCAAGATGATTCATCATGGAGAACGACTCCAAAAGGCCTTAGATGCACGGGGAGATCCTCAGCCCAGCTGCCAGCCTCCAGGTGGGTTTCTGGATCATTAACGGAGACAGTGGAACAAGAAGAAAACCACGGTGGGCCTGACCTGTTTGTGTGTATGTCCTGGGTCTGAGCTGCTGATTGGGTGGGAGGCAGAAACAGAAGAATGAGATACAGGAGGGTCCATCAGGAGCCCAGGTGGGAAGGCAGAGTGAATCGGGACAGGTGAGTGCATCGGCTGTGGTGCAACCTTCAGGAATCTTCTGGCTACTGCACAGTCTCCGCCCCTGATCCAGACCTTTACTACTAACCCAGCACCAGTCTGTGAACCTGTCTGGGTTTTTTTGTACCATGAGTCATCTTCTCATGGAGGAGGAAGAAGGAAGAAAAGGAGGGAAAGAGGGAGGGGGGAAGGGAGAGAGAGAGAGAGAGAACACTCCATACGTGACTTGTCTCAAGTTGACACTAGTGAAGACTTGCTGCAATGGAGAGCATTCACATTTTGAAACAAAGTAATTTCATATTTCACATGACTTCCCCTCTTGGAAATGCCTCAGCTCAGCGTGTTCCTGCTCTACTCCCACCTCTGCCCTGGTGCTTCAGAGGAGCCACGTGAAGGAGGCGTGTGCAGCGGTTCCCTTTCCCCCAGTGCATCCAGCCACGCACGAGGTGAGGCTGACTGTCCTTTGATAGGAGCCAAGGTGAGATCTGAAGTGTTGTCAGTTGAATTTAGAGAAGAAGCAGGTACCGAGAATAGCGGAGGGCGGGGAGCTGTGGATGGGAAACACAGCGATGCCTCCTCGGACAGGGAGGGCTTTTCTCTGCACGACCCGATTCCCTGCCACATTCCCACCTTCTAATGGACCCGGAGACCCTCAGATGGGTCAGTACTGAATCAGACCCTCCCCCACCCCGGGCCCCACACTCTAGGGTACCCTCTTAGCTCATTTTCAGCAGAGTCTCCTATAAAGTAGTCCAAGCTATTTCCTTTCTGGCACCTGGCAGGCAAAATGTTGTTGCTGCTGCTGCTGTTGCTTTGTGGCCTCCAAGACCTGTGACCACAGTCACCAACGGACAAAGCCGCAGGCCAACCTCATTTCAAGGGGCCAAGGACAGGAGCTTTCATTTGAGCCCCAACACCCTGGACAGAAGAGGGGTACAGAGGTAATATTCTTTGAGTGAGACCATGGGGAAAGGGCAGTTGGTTACAGGATGATGGGCAACTACATACTTTTTAATTTGTAATGAAAATTTTGGTTTCAGATTTCATAGGGGAAGGTGGCCAGTACAAGGGCCTAAGTGGGCAGATTGAGAAGGGCACCATCTGCTGACCCCAACAGCACATAGCACCTTGCGTTGACTGTTGGGGAACCCTGGTGGGAGGCTTTGACCACCTAGGCAGATGCATTGCTGCCCCGGTAAGAAGACAGCAGAAAGGCCTTGCAAAGGTCAGACATAACTTTACTTAGACAGACACACTGGTGGACCTTTAACATGAATGCAGTCCCTAACACTCTGTGCCTCAAAAATCCAGTGATGACCTATGTACCCTGTGTCCATCAACGATCGGTACAGAGTTGAGCCAAAGAATATGCCTGAAGCACTGTTATAAGGACCTGTGCAATATGCTACATGCCATGAAGGGCTCGAAAATACATTTTCTTTTCAAATAATGTCACTGTATATTGAAACCACATGCTGTGCTACTTATATATACACACATTCTTCTGATGCTTGAATAAGTTCACATGTTCATTTTCCGAATGTGCATTTTCTGCGGGTGATAAGAGCTGCTGCAAGTCTCCAAAATCCATTGCAGTCCTCATTCTACACATTAGATATCGGCCTTCTTCTTCCTACCTAGAGGCTAATCTGAACTCTTAGAGCAGCTTCTCCCCCCATTCTGTTTGTTCTAATTTAGATTTTTCTGTTTGGCTTCACATATGTAATATTTTCCTTTCTTTTCTTGGTTCTTTTACTTAGTATAATGTCCTCTATGTCCATCTACGTTGACACAAATGACAGGAACCTCCCTTTCTCTGAGACAGGTTTCGGCTGTAGCCCAGCGTGTAACCTGAGCGTGATGGCGGCAGGGCTGCACCTCCTCCGTTGAAGGTGTCACATTGCTCCTCACTGGACACGGGGAGGTCTACGGGCAGACCTGCGCTGCACTCTAGCCCTTATCAAATATGTTCTGCTTCACTGAAAAGCACTCCTGTGGCCCGATTTTCTCTGCAGTTGTCCAGTCTCAGGGTCCTCACAAAGCTCATCAGAGCAGATGGTGTGAAGATGCTCACAAGGGCCCAGCTATCGGATCCCTTGGCACTGTCTTCACACCCAAATTGTGTGTCTGCCTTGACATTCACATCCTGTTGAGTGTCATCTAAACAGGAGGCAGCCCTTCAGCGGACACAGCATGCTCTGCGCTGTGATGTGGACTGGAGGTGGTGAGGCTCCCAAGATGACAGGAGCCCTGCTCCCTCCACCAAACCACTCTGAAGAGACACACTCAAAAACTAGCTTCCTTCTCTCCCTCTGGAGGCACAGCCAGCATGGGCATCTGGCAGGTCTGCTTCTAGTATCCTGAGGGACCCCATCCTGCTCCTTGTCCATTCCTCCACTGATGGACACTGGCTGACTCCATAGTTTGTCCCACAGAGCTCCAGGCCTTACATGACAAGGAACTCAGGCAGTAAGGACCCAGCATGGAATCCCAACACCTGGTGGTAGGAAGGGAGACCGACCTGTCAAGTAAGTCTGTTAGGACTGATGACACAGAGTGCTCTACCTTGTCTAAGCTTAGGTTTGTGACTACATCAGGCAACACCCTTTATGTTAAAAGAAAACAAAACAAAACAAAACAAAACAAAACAAAACAAAAAAACACTGCTCAAGCCTGTAAGATCCCTGTGTTGGCCAAGCAGTTTCTTTTAAATTTATAGTGACATTTCAGACAACTACAAAAAGTAACCCCAAATAATGCATGTATACTTGCATACTTTTGGCTGACTGCTAAATCTAAATGAACACAACTGATAACGTAGCATCTTGTATGAACAATGTTAAACAATGCCATTCGATTAGAGGACACACACTTTTGAGAAACAGATAGAAATTTATTCTCTTCAGTAGTAGCAAGAGATTTCAATTATGATTCTACTCCCCAAATTCAGAAATTGTGGGTACCCTACTCGTTGATCTATTTCTACCAGGCACCAGAAAGCCACCTGTGAATCATGTACCTCAGGTTATGGGAATTTTTTTTGCAAATAGCTAGATAGTTTAGACCTTGTGGCCACATGTCACTTACAACTAACTATTCAACTATGTTAACTATAAAGCAAAAAGAGCAATACACGTATACAGAGATGGCTGTATTGAATTTCAATGACTAAAATATCCAAGATGAGTTAAATTTATTTCCATACATGAAAGGCTCTATGGTCAGACAAAACCAGCTGAAAGCTGGTTCACAGAGTCTCCTTCTCATCATATGCACACAATTCAAGTCAAAGCTATATTTACAGCTAGTGAAAAAATAATGACATTCAGAAACGAAGTGGTTGGCTGTTAAGTCAGCATTTGTCTTAGTTAACATTTTTGGCAGTGTTCAACCTGACTAGCTAGAGGGTCACAATTTGCTTATATTAGCCAGGTCTGGTACAGTTCACTATACATAGAAGCCACTTTATGACAAACTTAATCATTCAAGTACAGACACAGATTTGAGTCAAAGCTAATTTAGCACACTAAAAATAAGGACAATTAAATTTTCAATTTTCACTTTTCAACCACTTAAAATGTAAGAACCACTCCTAATTTACAGGCTCAACAAAATCAGTTGTGTCCTTGACCAACCTAATACACGATTTGGTTACTGGTGGTGACTGCATATTCAAATATCATAAAACTTACCCAATAAAGACAAAGGGGATTTGGGCTGGATTCAAGGTCTTGTTTTAGTAGCAGAAGGCAAACCTTGTCACTGCCCTTCTGGGAGGCTTAGTGGACAGTGCAGGTACCTTGCCCTCTTGTTAGTACCAGAAAACCATAAATGAAGAGACTTGCAGCAGTGGGATGCAAGATTTCAGGGAAACCAATCAAAATAGGAAAGTCGGGGACTAAAGAGAGATGGCTCAGCCTTAAGAGCTTGTACTGTTCTTACAGAGGACCTGATCTCAGTTCCCAGTACCCATGTCAGGCAGCCTCACAGGAACCTGTTAACTCCAGTTCCAAGCGATCCGACGACCTCCTCTGGCCTGCGCGAGCACCTCCACCCACGGGCGCATACCCACACACAATTACAAATAAGAAAATCTTTTTAAATGTATCGGTCATCAGTCACAACACTCAAGGTTAAGATCGCAGCCACCCCAGTTCCGACAAGACTATTCTTATAAGGGAAACGCAGAAGAGTCAGGGAGGCAGGGTTCCAAGACTGGAAAGCATCTCCTGCAACCGGCTGTTCAGCGATGTGATGGCAGAGAGAACAGGCTATCCCTTATACCCTCTGATGCTCCAGAGAGTGACTGACGGTGCACAAGGCCCTGGGTTCTATCCACAGCACTGGGAAGGAAAAAAGTGAAGTGGATGTAGATAAGGAAAGTATCGCTGGACTAGAATTTTCCCCCTGGGAAGAATGTAAATAATGTTCTACAGAAATGTTTCACTAGATTTAAACAAGAGTTTTATTTTCATGTCTTCATAATCAGTATGAAACATTTTTTACTGTAAAGAATCATCTTAGGATAGATGTTGGTTTTTAAAATGTGTGTGTGTGTGTGTGTGTGTGTGTGTGTGTGTGTGTGTGTGTGATAAATGCATTGTTTCCAGAAGTTGGTAATTCCTCAATATGGTGACTCTAAAACTTAAGGCCAGTTCCCTCCAGAAATGGTGTGGTAATGGGAGCTGTTTCAGAATCTCTGCTTCGAGAGCCTGACTGTTAAAGACAGGGTGTTACTAACCAAATTATTCTCCTCTGCTTAGGTAATAAAGCTCTTACAATCAAAATACCATTATGATAAAGTTCAACTTAAACTCAGCAAGGAATGTTTTCATCCTTACAGTTCATGCATTACAGATGTGAGGACTTCACACTGGGAAGCAGCCATCCAGGAAATGAAAGGTGGTTCAGACAATAGGAAATTAGCTGAAGATTGCTATTTCCTGTGAAAAGCTACAGGTTTACAACACATGATCCTAGCAGATGTCAAAGACATGCTCACCCAACTTTGCAAGGAGTTCCGCCTACTATTGCTAACCAACCGTGACAGACAGACACAGAGAGAGAAGATAGAGGCTTGTGCTTGCCAGTCATACTTTGACGCTATCATTGTAGGGGGAGAGCAGGAAGAGGAGAAACCAGCACCTTCTATATTTTATCACTGCTGTAATCTCCTCGGAGTACAGCCTGGGGACTGTGTGATAGTTGGTGACACACTAGAAACTGATATACAGGGAGGCCTCAATGCAGGACTGACAGCCACAATCTGGATAAACAAGAGCGGGAGGGTGCCACTGACCTCATCCCCAGTTCCACACTATGTGGTTTCCTCTGTGCTGGAATTCCTGCTCTTCTACAAAGCATAGACCACAAAGTCGGCATGTCTGTTTAGAAAACAAAAAGGGGCACAATTAACAAGTTTAGAGTCCATTTACACAGAACTAAGAAAAGTTAAGACAGTCTGTCTTTCATTCTAGGAATAATGTGAGGGGTTTGTGACCATGTTCAGAAGGTCCTCTGAACCCTGCTGCTATTGATAAACACAGGCTTGGATTCATGTCTGAAATCCAGATTATACTTGTGTGGTCCAGAAAACATGGAAAGCAAGCAGGAGAGCTTTGGCATGGTTTTATAGCTGAGAAATAGGTATCTTTTTAAAAATAGATATTCTAAAATAGAGATCAGAGCATTTGAATCTAGTTAATATGAAGTTAAGTACTAAGTCATATAAATGGAGGCATTTCGTGGTGAAATTTTGCATATTTTTAACAAATCCCATTTTTGCCTACTTTCTATATGTTCTTTTCTATTATCTAATTTTTCTGCCTGATATTTTGAGGTGTGCACGACAGATCGTTTTAGTTTAGAAAAAAAAAATCAGCATGTGGTAGTCCTTTTCATGCCATTTTCAGACCTCTAGAGTAAGCACGTGCCTCCACTTTGTCCTCGGGCACACATTGGTGAGGACTGGACATTTTGCTTGGAATGAGTGCTTGCCTTATGGCACCTAAAGTTAGATCCACAAGAAGAGAATTGCCTCCGTGTGATCTGACCAGGCAGATTCCCCACCGTGAGCTGATCTCTGTTAGTTCCTTCAGATGATGAAACTAATAGAAAGTTAGGTTTTGCTATGAGCCACTTCCAGGGTGCCGCTTGTGTAAGAGTTTGAATGACTCTTACAGTTCCCAGCTGCCTTAAATTCTGTTTTTCACATTTTCAGAAAGCACTGTGTCCCGATCTCCTTTAGAGTTCACTCGGAGCTTAATTCTCTTTAGCAACATTGGCAACCAGAGAGTTTTCCCTCAACCGTTAGGCCAGCCAGTCTCATGATCCCATAACCACTGGAGTGGGTGCGTTAATAAAGGGAAAATGTTAAAGCAAATACTACTGGTTGGTTTGATTTTTTTAAAAAAGAAATTATAAGAAAAGTACTAACAAGATTCTAGACTACAATGAAAAATGTATTCACTTGACTCCAAGAGCAATGCACAGAAACAGTTTTGTGTCTTATCATTAAGAATCAGATTCTCTGCTTGAGCAAATGTCCTTTTGTGTTTATTTCTCACTTGATTTTTTAAAATGTTTCCGGTGCTGCCTTATCCATCCCATGGTGGGGTTGCTGTGAAGTAGAGTGTGTCAACCAAGTTCCTGCTTCTGAGTGTAGTGCCCTTCTGACCGGGATTAATTTAATTTTGCCTATTTAAAAATTAAGTTGGAGAGCCAGCCGTGGTGGCACACACCTTAAATCCTAGCACTCAGGAGGCAGAGGGAGGTGGATCTCTCTGAGATCGAGGCCAACCTGGTCTACATAGTGAGCTGGGGCAACAGGGAGATCCTGTCTCAGAAAGGCCAATAAAGTAAGTTGGGAGGGTTTGGGCAAAAATAATGATATGATGTACATGATTTCTCTAATAGCAGTTGACATCGTGCTAAGAGCTTACTCTTCTAGCTGTCCCTCAGGTAGAGAGAGATGTGCCCCATAGCAGTTGACATCAGGTTGAGACTCACTCTTAGTTGTCCCTTGGGTAGATAGAGATATGCCGCATCACCTTCAGTTCGGTGATTAATGAAGGTTCACCATTCCTAGGAAGTTAAAATGATCTGGGAGGACTAGAGAGGTGGCTCAGCAGTTAACACTTACTGCTCTTGCAGAAGACCAGAGTTTGATTCCCAGTACTCCCATTGGGGAGCTTACAATTGCCTGTAATTTCAGTTCCAGGGTATCTGACACCTTGTTCTGGACTTCACCTCTGCCCTAGTTGAACTTCTAGAGTTAAAAATCACAGTCTGGATAGTTTAATAAAAAGAAAGAAATGAAATATAAAGTAATAACTAAATTGATAAAATTCTTAAACTAAAAATATGTAATTATAATGAGTATATTAATATATGGCTGTTAAATCCAGCCTTATGTATTTAAGTTGATACATACTCTTGTAGTGTGATTCGCTGCCATTCTTCCATTCCATTTTTTATGGGGTTATATTTTATTCATATGTGAACAAGCACTACTTGTAACACATAAGTCAGAGATAAGAAGAATGACAAAAAAAAAAAAAAAATCTCCTGGGAAACCACAGTTGACCTGCCGTCATCATTTCCTGCATGTATGCATTGGAATGTATGCGATTGTAGCATTCCTTGAATTTTAGTGGATTTTATTTCTACATTTTAGCTTCAGCAAATCATGTTCTTGCTCAGCATTCCTAACACCGGTGTCCCAAAAGATACCTTCCAACTCAGCTTTGCTGAGCAAGAACAGGTTGGACGGAGCATCTAAAGCAGGCTGTGAATAGGAGTCCCACCGAGTGGTTGTGGGGTAGAGAAGGCTGTAGTCAGCATTTAGGAGAGAAGCAGGGAAGGTGGCCGGGGTGATTGATGTGTGTGAATAGTGGGAAGAAGCGTTGTATGTGTGGACAGTGTGAAAACGGTTTCTGGTGCACTGTGAGGATGAGGTCTCATGGCTAAGGGTGCAGGGGTTTGGGGGGAGTAGGTGTGCCATTTGTGTGCATGTGTATATGAGTATTAATGCATTTGTTCAGTGATGTGTAGTGTGTTATGTGTCATGCTTTGTATGTGTAGTACACTTGTGCGTGACACAGTTATGTGGATCCATGGAAGTGTTTGTATATAGTGGGAATCTGTTAGGGGCATGTGCATGAGTAGAAGATGTGGTGAGTAGTATGATGTACATGTGAGAAATTAGTTTACATGGGGTGTTAATAGTGTTTATGTGTGATTAATAGGTTTTTGAGTCTGGAAATGTGCATGTAGTGGGAGGGGAGGCATTTAATGGGATTACATAGTGGTGATTGTGTGTAGTGGAATTATGTGTGTGTGACTAAGATATATGTAACTGATTGTAGTATGTTTTAGCAAGATGTGTTTATAAGCAAGTGTGTGTGGATGGTAGGTGTGTGTTGAGGGCGTGTAGTGTACAGTGGGATTATGTGTTGTGGGATGTCATAGATTGGGCGCATCCTCAGTGGTGTATGGAAATAGTGAAATTGTGAATGCTCACGGGGTTGAGTGATGAGTAGATATCTGTGTAGTGATACTGTGTTACAAGTGGGTATGTGGAGTGGTGTGAAGAATGAAGAACAGATGAACTAGGACTAGAGAGATGGCTCGGTGGTTAAGAGCACATACCTCTCTTCCAGAGGACCCCAGTTCAATTCTCAGCACCCATTTTGGGCAGCGCACAACCACCCGTAACACCAGCTCCTGGGGAATCTGAACTTTGGCCTCCACAGATACCCGCATGCATAGGCACACACAATTTATAATAAATAGATGAAGTAAAACTGCCTAGCCAGAGGAAAGCTAGGACTCTTTATGATGCTGACCAGGGAATCATGCTGTTCTTACTCAGTTCTACTCCTCTGTGAAGACTGAAGAGAGAGTGATCTGCAAGCCAGAAGAGTCTCCTCAGGGAAAGCAGCCTCCACATTGAAATTTTCTGTTGTTTACGCCTATTTATGTGTAAGGCAGCCTGAGCTGACTAAAACAAGTACTAACAACTGGAATATTTTGGCAGTACCTGGTTCTGTTCAGTCACTGCCAGGAAATACTTAAGCAATGCAGTGGGGGGGGGAGGATGTGGAGGTGAAGGAAGAGAGAGAATGGTGCCCTAGGACTGAGTCCGCAGCAGGGAAGCAAAGGGGCCCAGCACTGCTCTGTCAGCTCACAGACTCCAATGAGACCTCTCAGCAGATTCCTTCTGCTGTTAGGTTTGTACCACATGTGTGTGATTCAGCCTCCTACAGACTGCTGGCTGGGAACCCTGACGGCTTCTGGATGTCTGTCCAGTGTAACCTTGGTGCTTGGAGCTTTACCCATCCAGAGTGGGGGTTTTGTTTGTTTGTTTTTTGAGGCAGGGTCTCCCTGTAACCCCAGCTGACCTGGAACATGCTATGTAGACCAGACTGGCCTCGATTTCACAGAAATCCACCTGCTCTGCCTTCCAAGTGTGGGGATTAAAGTCATATGCCACCATGTCCAGCAAAGTGTAATAAACACATCAGGTACGAGAACTAGGGTTCTAAGCTCTTGAGAGCCTTGACTATTAATCATACCTTCTCTTAAAGGAAACTTTTATTCGAAATCTGGAAATGCCGAGATAGAAAGAAAGCATTCCACAACAAAAACGTGTCTTCATTTATTTCTCAGTTCATATTTGCTATGACTTGTATATATATAGTTTGTGTCCTCTTGACGCCCACCCAACGGGTCATATGCTAGAAGTTTGGACCCCAGAGTGGGGTTGGGATAACAGAATCTTCAGAAAATGGGGCCTGGTGGGAGATGCTAAGGTCATTGGAGGAACAGCCCTTGAAAAGAATTGTGGGAGCTGTTAAAGGGATTCTGAGCTCCCTTGAGAGCAAGCTGTGCTAAGAGCAAGAAGGGCTCTGAACTGCTCGGGCTCCCACATTGGCTGAGCTGCAGCCCCTCCCCCGTCCTTCCTAGACCTCACCAGCGCTGCACGGTGCTGTTCAGACTTTCCGCTTCCCAAACCACGAACGAAAGAAACTTTTTTCTTTAGAAAGCTACCCTGCCTCCAGCATTTTAGTTACAGAAAACTAACACATCTCGTTTTCCTCTTGATATTAGAGGTCTTTAAATTGGAATGATTTCCCTAAAATGAATGTTTCCCCAACGTTTTGATTCAAGATAGGGAGATCTGTATTTTGACTTGCTAAAGAAATCTCCCTCTGACTTACATTAACTAGCTGAATGTTAATTTCTAATGATTTCTCCAAAATAAAACTTCCCTTGAAAATAAAGTAGATCCTATTAGTAAATAAAGGTGTCACCATCAAGTCCTGGTACGGATGCAGAGAACAGTAATTCATTGGTTGCTGGTGGAACGCAGAATGGTACGGCCAATTTGGAAATTGGTTTGGTATTTTCTTTTCCAGTTAAACCAAGAATCACCCTACAATTCAGCGATCCCACTCATAGGTATTTACAAAAGTGAACAGAAAGCTTGTGTTCAAATCAAAGCAACTGTGGAAATGTTCCTTGTAGTTCTGTTTGTGATCAGAAGGAATGAGCTACTGATACACAGTGTGACACGGTTGAATCTTAGATGCATTTTGCTAAGTGAGAGATGTCAAACTCCAAAGTCTATATGTTGTATAGTTCCATCCATATGACATTGTAGGAAAGACAAAACTAAAGGAACAGAAAGTAAGTCCATGTTTTCCAGAGCCGGAGAAGAAACAAGTCACTCGCGAAAGAGACAAACGAGGAAATGCTGCGCGGGGGTAGTGGTTGTGTAGCGATGCTTGTAGCTTCCAATTGCAAGCAACATGAATTTTATGGAAATTAAAGGACAATCAACTAGGATTTAAAGGCGCTAATACAGAAAATAGATTATGACAGATAATTATCAGGACTAAACAGCTCACTGAGGATGGTTGTGAAAAAAGCAGTTAACTAAAGTCACCCTGAAAACCTCATTGTGACTAAGCACTGTAAACCTTGAGAAATGCAAATAAGCACCATACTCAAGTTTAATTTTTTTTTGCACGTGGATATGAGCCAACAATTCTGGACGCAGTTAATACGCACCCAGGGTTGACTAGGAAAATAACGGAGAAATGGATGTGAATGGAAGCCAAGACTCTCACTGTGTAAAGTAACTGTGAATAGCTACTGGGGAGACTGAGGGGCAAGACTTGCATGCTAAGATCAGGACAACAAAGATTAGACATGGGATGAAGAGAGTAGAAGAGCATCATAATCACAAAGAGGTGATGGTGAATCAAGCTGTGTGGCGCTTACACCAGCAGTTACAGAGACAAAAACCAACAGTGAGCTCAAAAAGGCAGAAGTTTGAATTGCAAAGAAAAAGGGTTTCTTGAAGCTCAGGCTGCTGCCGACAGAGGAAAGAGCTGACGTTTTATTGGGTTCTCAAAGGGCTCATGGGGTTCTCTTCATTAATGATGATGATGAGCATGACACTGTTTTTAGAAATCTGGTGTAAGATAGCAATCATCTCTAGGGGTATCCTGCGTTATCTGGTGCTGGAACATCTTCCTGTGTGATAAGGAAAAGGGATGAAAGACACTTTCCATACAGTCTTACTAGAGAAGAATCTGTGCCTGTGTCTCTGGTCCTCATGAGTGTCCCTACTACTATTTTGATAAGATGGCTAGAAAGTAAGTAAACAACATAACGCAGTGAAAAGGCGAAAGTAGCCTCATCCAGGCCAGGCATAGTGCTACACAACTATGATCGCAGCACTCGGGAGGTGGAGGCAGGAGGATCAGGAATTCAGGTTCAGCCTGGTCTAAAGAAGACTCTGCCTCAAAAAAAAGCAAGTACACAAATAAAACCTTATCCAAATTCAAGACAGGTGGCCTAGTGCAAAGACACTGGTGCCCGACCCAAATGACAGCAAGCCTACAATTGTCAGTAGTTGCAAATCTAGTTGCAGGTTTTGCAACTAGTAACTCCTGTAGCACGATGGGCCAACAGTAGAGAGGAGGTTTTTTCTGCCACTCCGGTCTCAGGTTTGTGATGGGGCGGTCTTGTGAGGGAAACTGTTAGGACTGAATGGGCCACCCTGGGATCCTGATAACAAGGAAGAATCACAAGTCAGGTAGTCTTGCGTCAACCTGCACGGCCCCAGGGTGAGAGACAACTTCAGGAGGAAGCTCAGGAGACATCTGAGGAAGGAGAGCTGGAGGCAAACACGTGGAGAAGCTCCAGCAGCTTGGGTGGAGAGCGGGTGGTAGGCCACAGCCCTGCCCTGGGGGTTAGTAGCTGAGTGCATAACCTGAGGATAATCGTAGAGTCCAATAGCCACAAGCCTGAGCTGAGTGGATGGCTCAACCTCTGACTCATCTTCCGTGAGGTTCACTGCCATTAAGACTGAAAACTCCAAGTCTCCAGGAGAGTACTTGAATTCTGTAGTTTTATTCCTCCAGCAGGATGTTTAATGCTGAGCCCATTTTGAAAGCATGGAAATTGGTCCTTTGTATAGATCTTTTTGCTTCCTCACTCCTGGCACTTTGGGAGATACTCTCTGGCTATAACAATAGCCACCTCAAAATGAGTGAATTGGGGAGTCATGAGACATGCAGATAACCTGCTTGGCCCACATAAAGCAAAGCTGTATGGACAGCAGAAGCTCCCGGTACAGACAGAAGGGACTCTTCTGAAGGGAGGACAGCTTTGGACATCAGACAGTTGTCTGGTTCAGGCTTACCACTGACCTAAATGGTGGGAAAGATAAGAGTCTCCACGTTTAACAGACTCTTCTCCCTACTGTCCCCCACTTTACAGACTTCAAACTTAGAGGCCTTTTCCAACACTTCTTCTTTCATAGTACTTTACCTTCATTTATTGTTTTAAAAGCTTTTATTCAGCACTTGGAGACTGAGACAGGAGAATAACCCCAAGTTTGAAGCCAACCTCGGATATCTCATGAGTTCCAGGGCTACAGAATGAAAAAAGAAAAAGAAAAGGAATTTAAAAAACTTTTATGTGTTAACTTTTTATTCTACATCTTACCTTCTCATTTGTTTTTGCTAATGGACAATCAGCTTTTTCCTCTTTTTTATGTTTCTCTGAAAGATTATTCTCCACTCTGGATCTTTTTCCTTTCATTAACTTTGCTCCCTTTGCCTCCCCGTCCCTCCCTTTTATTCGTTCATTTACCATTGCAGCATTGGTCTTAAATAGTATTTCATTTTGTACCACACTCTACCTTTGCTTTTTTTCTGTTCGGTGGTCACTGGTGTCAATTAATTGGCATTAATTGATTTTGTCTCTATTTCTGTCTCCTGTTTGGTTTGGTGGTGTTGCTCGTAGAGCTGCTTGCTTCTACTGTCTGAGTGGCACTATGGATTGAGCACTTAAGAGTAGTCTGCCCACTACGAAGATCTCCAAAAAGAATCAGGAGATAACCAAAGCAACAGATGCATGAATCATAGAAGAATCATGGAAAAGCAAGACAACACACCACCTCCAAGAGATCATACCTCCTCCACTACCAGACCCAAAGATACTACGCAGGTGGATGTGCTGGTCAAAGAGTAAAAGATCCCAATTCTAAAAATACTTAGTGGCTTCAAAGAGGGAAGAACTGATCAGAGGGATGAGGTAAGGAAGTCATTTCAGAATATAGTTAAGAAAGTAATGCAGAAGATAAGTTGGCAATATGGATGAGAAATTCAGCAAGGAAATTGAGACCTTGAGGAGAAATAAAACCCAAGATGGGGATGAAAACTCAATGAATCAAATGAAAAGCATCACCAATAGACTAGATCAAGCAAAAGAAAGGATATCAGTGCTGGAAGACAGGGTTGAAGAAGGACTATAGGTAGAAATCCATAAGAAAAATAAATCAGCATGATCACAATATCAAATAACTCCAGGGTGTAATCAAGAGACCAAACCTAAGAATCTACAGGGTAGAAGAAGGAGCTAAGTTAAAAGCTAAAGTCATAGGACATCTGTTCAATAAAACTGTAGCAGAAAACTCCACAAATCCAGGGAGATAAATAGGCATCCAAGCACAGGAGAGTCAGAGCCCTAAGCAGACATGATGAGAAAAAGAGTCTCCGTGACACTCTATAGTCAAGGTACCAAAACTGCAAAACAAAGAAACTATCCTTAAAGCTGAAAAGGAAAAACAGCAACTCAGTTATGAATACAAATCCATCAGAAGAGCGTCAGAGGAATCAGCTGAAACACCAAAAGCCAGGAATTCATGGAATGATATAGTTGAAGTCAAACAAAAGTCCCATATCCAGCAAAGCTTTGTTTGAAAAATTAATGGAGACATACAGGCATCTTAAGGACATGCAAAAGCATTTCATGACCACCAAGTCAACAGATAATTATGAAATAAAACTAGAAATCAATGGCAAATAGTTCAACTGGTAAAGGTATGTGCCACACAAACCTGGCAACCTGAGTTCAATCCCCAGAACCCAGTATAGAGGAAGAGACTGACTCCTGAAGGTTGTCCTCTGATTTCTACATGCATGCCAGGGCACTCACACTAAAGACAATAAAGAAAGCTTTAAACCAGAGTATTTATTTTTAAAAAAAATAACAAGTCAATAACAACAAGAAAAACCACAGACACTGTATGACTGCATGGACATTGAGCAATTACTCTTAAATGATCAGTAGGCGATTGAAGAAATCATGGAAGAAAATATAAAAATGTCTAGAATCAAATGAGAATGATAGCGTACTCATCAGAATCCCTGGGATATAGAAAAGATGGTTCTTCAGGGAAAACCTGAAGATTGTTACCATGAATGCTCACATTTAAGGTGACACATGCCTTTACTCCTAGCACTTGGAAGGCAGCGGCAGATGGATCTCTGTAAGACTGAGCCAGCTTGAACTTCAGGGCAAGTTCCAGGTCAGCTAGGACTACAGTGAGACCCTTTCTCAACACACAATCACTAAGTCATAGAAATTTCAAATAAATAGTTTAATGATGTACCTTAGAGTCTTAGAAAAGCAAGAACAAGACAAAGCCCAAAGCAGTAAATGGAAAGCTATAGAGATCATGACAGAAATTAATGAAATGGGAAGTAAAGGAGAACACAAAGAATCAATGAAGAAAATAGTTGGTCTGAAAGGGTAGACAAGGGGCTGGAGAGAGGGTTCAGTAGTTAAGAGCACTGGTTGCTATTGCAGAGGACCAGAGTTTGATTCTCAGCACCCACATGGTGGCTAACAACCATCTGACTCCAGTTCCAGGAGATCTGATGCCTTCTGGTCTCCATGGGCATTGCATGACATGAATGCACTTACATACATGTAGGGAGAGCACTCATACACATAAAATAAGAATAAATAATTTTTTTAAAAAAGAAAAGATAGACAAATTGAACACTGTCTTTGCCAAGCTAACCAAAAGAGGGGGAAGAGCAAATTGGTAAACTCCAAAATGAAAGGGAGGACATTTCAATAAGCAGCAATGAAAGTCAGGAATACGACATTAGGGAATACTTCAAAACATGTTCCAAAAACCTGGAAACCTAGAAAGTAAATAAATTACTAGACACACATGACATACCAAAGTTATATCAAGAGAATATAAGCAAATTAAACATATCTATAATGAGCAAGAAGATTGAGTGTAATAAAGTGTTCCAAAAAGACAAGCCAAGGACTAGAGATTCACTGCCCGAACCTACCAGACCTTCAACAAACATCCATGTTCCTCAAACTATCCCATTGGCTAGGAAGGTAAAGCACACTCTCAAATTCACGCTATGAGCCAGTATTACTCTGATATCAAAACCACATAAGGAGGCCAGTGGATAAAATCACTTGCCCTGCAATACTAATGATTTGCATTTAATCCTTGGAACTCACATAAGGTGGAAGGAGAGCGAACACAAAATTGTCCTCTAACCTCCACCTGTGTGCGGTGATACAATGGACTCACACATATATATCATATACACACACACATACACCCACACACACAAAATAAGAACAGAGTTAATTTTTAAAAATCATAAGGCCATAGCAGAAAAGAAAAATAGAGATTAATCTAGCTGATGAAAATAAATATAAGAATTCTCAGAAATTTACTTGCAAACTGAATTGAAGACTAAAGAAATCATACATCATGACCAACCTGGGTTTATTTTGGAAATGCAAAGGTGACTCTAAATAATACAAATCAATAAATATAATCTATAAATAGACTTTTGGGTAAAAACTTACATGATCATGCCAACTGATAAAGAAGAGGCCCTTGACAAAGTCCAACATTCCTTCATGATAGAAGCCCTGAAGAAATTAGAGATGGAAGGAATATAACATGATAAAGGTATATGAAAAGCCAGCATATGGCCCCACACAAAATTATAAACTAATTTAAAATATTATGAATTTTATGATTTTATTATGAGTTGTATAATTTTTCTGTAAATCAATTGTGTGATTCTTGAGCATGGACCTTGTAGATGACATTATGTTGGCAAAGTCAAAGGGTTGAACGTCCCTGTTAGAGGATGAAAAGACCTCCCATGGATGCTCATGGATCAGCAAAATTAATATTGTGAAAAAGGTCACAACACCGAAAGTGATCTACACATTCAGTGCAATCTCTACCAAGATTCCTATGACATTCTTCAGTGAACTAGGGGAAAAATAATTTTATAATTCACAAAAGACCCTACAAACCAAAGCAATATCAAACAGAAAAAGAAATGCCAGAGGTATCACACTACCTATTTCAAATTATATGGCAGAGACATAATAACAAAAACAGTGTGACAGTGGCACAGAAAGGGACACACAGATCAGTGGAACAGAAGATAGGAGCAAGAAATAAATCTACATAGCCGTAGTCTCCTGATTTTTGACATACATACCAAAAATATATTGGAGAGAGGACAGACTTCAACAAATAATGCTGGGAAAACTGGATAGCCACATGTAGAAGAGAACCGGGTCCTTATCTCTCAGCCTGTGTGGAATAAATTTAAAATGAATCAAAGACCTTAATGTAAGGTTGAACTTCTGAAACTGCCAATGGAAAACACTGAAGATAAAGACACAGGCAAGAACTTTCTGAAAAGAACTCCTGTTGCTCTGGAAATAATATGAAGCAAGAACTGACAAACATGATGCTACAGAGATGAGTCAGGATTCAGAGCACTTGCTGTGCAGACATGAGGACCAGAGTTCTAATCTCCAGTGCTTACATACACGCTGGGCATGGCTGCACATGTACATAACTGTTGTAGAACATGGTCCTCCAAGCAAAACACTCACATCTTCATTAGATCAGCTGTGCTTGCTTGCAAGAGTCCATCACAATCAGGCTTGTAGACTGTTGACATTCCCTCATCAATGGAGGAGGTGGAGAGGTCACTGGACCCTCGCCTATGATTCCAGTACTCCTTCTAGCCATTTGTATGCAGTCCTGCTCTCATTACACATGGCCTCAGGATCTTGGGAGGTGTTAAGATACATAGACTGGAGAAGGGTTACTGAGGTGAAATTTCATCTATGTGGTTGTGGGGAAGCCATCATCCATGCTGAGTGAAGACTTTCCAGTGTGGCTACTTTAGGGTCATCCACGCATATGCCACTAACCCCTCACTCATTCTCTGTGAATTAACCCAATAAGTTCCCTGGTTTCCCATGGTAAACTCTGGCAGAATCAGACTTTGGTTTGTCATTGGGATCTTATGGGGAGGATGTAGATGTTGTTTATGTCTCCTCGGGGAAGGAATTGTTGAAATAGCATCTGTAAACCTAGCTTTGAGGGACAAAGACAGGTGGATGAGAGGGGCCCTCACTGGCTGGCCAGCTTAGCTGGAACAGTGAGCTTCACATTCAGTGAGAAGTCTGTCTCAAGAGAATAAGGTGGAGGGTGATAGAACAGGCACCTGAGGGCTTCCTTAGGCCTCTTTGCATGGATATGGGCACGCATGCATGTGTGCACGCATGTGCACACACATACCCACACAAAGAATTGGCAGTGGGAATGCATGAAGTAAAAACCTTCATCACAGCAAAGAAAGCAAGTAGAGAGGACAAGAGACAGGAAGAAAAATCTCTGTTTATCATGTATCTAACAATGAATTAATATCTATATAAAAAAAACAAAAATGAACACCAAAAATCATCCAAGCAATAAATGGGAAAGCGAATCGGATAGTTTAAAGAAGAGTAATGGTCAATAAATAACTTTTTTAAAAGCTCAGGATCCTTAGATGTCAGGGAAATGCCAATGAGACTGTGCCTCATTGTAGTCAGAATTGCTAGTATCAAGAAAACAAGCAAAGCAAGGCATGGTGGCACCCAGAAGTGAAGGTTCAAGAGTTCAAGGCCAGCTTGGGCAACATGAGACACTGTCTGAAAAATTAAAACAAAAAAAAAATCAATTAAAAGGAAGGAAAGAAAACAGTAACAAATACTGGTAACCCTGACACACTGTTGATGGGAATGAAAACTCCTGTAAGCTATATGGAAATCAGTACAGAGGTTCTGCAAGAACAGAAACTACAAACAGAACTATGACATGATCGGGCTCTCCCACTCCCGGGTATACACCCAAAGGAAGCTAAGTCGGTGTACACAGAAATGCTTGTGCATCCATGTTTATTTCAGTTGTGCGCCCATAGCTGAAATACGGAACCAGCGTAAACACTCGTTGGCAGATGACTAGATAAAGAAAATGCACATGTATGACACGAAGCTTTATACAGCCCTAAAGAAGAGTGAAATTATGCCACTTGCAGGAAACTGGATAGAACTGTAAATCACCATGTTAACAGAACAAACCAGACTCAGAAAGAGAAATTTCACATTTCCTCTCATATGCAGAATCTAGATTTACTTTTAAAAATACATACATACAGGACATGGATGGAAAAGGCATACTCTGGGAGCAACAATGTTTTCTCTTGTGCAGAATCTATATTTAAATACATTTACATAGGACATGAAAGAAGAAAGTGGACTATTTGCCAGAAAGAAGGAAAACAGTATGAGAGGAAGTGAGGATGTGTGAGTAATGAGAGGCTGAGCCTGAGTGAGGCACAGTTCTGCTTATGTATGAGACTGGAATGAAACCCATCACTTCAGACATGAACTAGTAATAACTTTTAATGAGTTACTAGGAGAAAACCTGTGGTTTTGTTCTTAAATTGGGGCCTTCAGTAAGAGCTCATGCTTTTTAAATCAGAGGTATAGTTCAGTTGTTAGGTAGATGACAGCAGTCTCCATGAACTCTCATGCAGATCTTCATTTCCAAACATGATTCTCTAACTAAATCAAGGTTTCTCAAAACACGACCTGATGCTAGCCCTGAGACCAGGAAAATAGGAGGAGCCTGGGACACCAAACAGTGCCAAAATTAAGGAAGATCTCCAAAAGCAAAAAGATGAGGGAATCACAAGAGAGGCCCTAGTGGCCGAGCCTGTAACAATTCAAACAAGGACATAAATAACATAGCCTTGAATTATAATCAAGAGTATAAAATAAATATGCAGGAGTCTATGCTAACATAAATAAATGACTGAAAAGTAAATGAATGGGGAATAAGAGATAGGTCTTCCCTATAAAGAATACTAAATAATAAATATAAGTAATTCCCCCTTGAGGAGGTGGAATTTAATCCTTGCCTTCTAGAGTGTAGGCTGGAATTGGTAACTTGCTTCCAAAGAACAGAATATGGAAAAGGAAATTGAGACTCTGTAACAGAGAAGAAACCTGGCTGTCAACACTGCACCGAGAGGCCAAGATTAACATCACCATTAATGCCATGTAGTCAGATGCATTCATGCCTGCCTGCAGACCTTGCTACTTGGGATGTGGAGGTGTTAATGGCCAGTCTAAGGGACACAACAAAACCTTGTATCCCCACTCCAAATCCCTTTACTGTTAGAAACTCCTTGAAATGGTGAGATGAAAAAGATGGTTTCTGTGTTCTTCCTCAAAGGTCATAATATCAGCCTAAATATCAGGTAATATTAGACACACTCCAATAGAGAAACATTCTAGGTAATGCCTGACTTTCTAGTTTTCAAGATCATAAAAAATGGGAGACTTGGGGCTGGAGAGATGTCTCACCAGTTAAGAGCACTGGCTGCTCTTACAGAGGACCCAGGTTGATTTCCACTACCCATATGGCAGCTAACAATTGTCCATAACTCAGGTAATCTGATGCCCTCTTCTGACCTCCGTGAGCATTACACAATACAGGTACACTTACACACATACAGGCAATACATTCATACACATAAAATAAAAATAATGAATGAAATATTTTTTTAATGGAACGATCTAGGAAATCATCATAGATAAGAGGAGACCATGGCTAAAACTGGCTAAATGCCACTTAGGATCCAGAAACACTAAGAAAAGCCACATGTCATTGGATATAGAGGATGGTTATGTCCTTGGTGACTTCAGTCATTGTAGCATGGTTATATTAAGGGAATGTGTTCTAAAGGTATTTGGGGATCTGAGTAAGTTACTTGCAACTATCCTATAAATCTAACTTATTCTTATTGAAAGGAAAAAAATGGAATAAACTAAGTCAAATATAATTAAAAAGGATATATGTGAGTAATCAAGGTCTTTCAAAGGATAAGAAAATAAAACAGCCACAAATATATTTTTCAAATGTTCTGAAGTAAATACTTATACATGACATCCTTTGCAATCCTAAACAATATTATAAAAACTTGAACATAGCCAATCTTTTAATTTTTAAAAATTTATTTTATTTTCTGTATATATGTGTTTTGCCTGTATGTATATAAGTGCACCCATGCAGTGCAATGCCTGCAAAGGCCAGAAGAAGACACAGAATTCCTTGGAACTGGAGTTATAGATGATTGTTAGCTGTCATGTGGCTGCTGGGACCTAAACCTGAGTCCTTTGTAAGAGTAGCCAGTGCTCCGAACCACTGAGCAATTCCTCCAGTCCCCAATCTTTTAAAGAATAAAGTTCTATGTTGTTATTTAAGTTATTATTTTTAATTTTATTTGTATTTTATCTGTAGGAACATTTTGCCTGCATTTACGTAAGCACACCAAATACATGTAGTGCACAAAGTGGCCAGAAGAAGGTGTCAGTTCCCCTGGAACTGGAGTTACAGGTGGTTGTTTGCCTCCATGTGGGTGCTGGAAACCAAACCCTGGCCTTCTACAAGAGCAGCCAGTGCTCTTAACCCCGGAGCCATTTCTCCAGTTCCGTAGTTGTAATTTTAACTGTGGAAGACGAATGTGAATTAACAATACTGAAAAAAAAAAAAAAAAAAAAAAAAACCACAAGCAAAACAACCTCCCCAAAAGCAAACAGAAAAAACCAAAACCAAAAAGAAGTAACGGTGACCATTTGAGAGTTTCTGGCTTGTCTTGACTCCCTATATTTCATGAAATTTCTAGATGATAATTCCATGAAAAATTGGAATGCCTATGTCATAAACTCTGTTTTTCTAAGCTCTGTTAATTGGAATGAATATCCGAAGCATATAACCAATCATAGAATTCAATAAAATATGGCACTTGGCTGTTTATCAGGCAGTCACCTAGGTACTAGGGAAGATTTGGCACAAAAGTCATTATTCCTTACTGTGGGAACTTTCCATTCAGACGGGACTCAAAACAAGTAGAACCTAACAGTGGATCTTTAGCAACACAGGACTTACCAGAACAAGACCACAACAGAATAGGACAATCTACTCTGTGAATGGGAATATTGCAGGTGCTTGGGGTATTGTCTCAAAAATAAGCAGAGCCGGGGTTGGCAAAATGACTCAGCAGGTAAAGGTGTTTGCAACCAAGCTTGACAACCTGCGTTCAGTCCCTGGGAGTTGTGAAAGGTGAAAAGAGAAGACTGACTCTGAAAAATTGTCCTCGGACTTCCATGTGTGAGCTATGGTGCACATGCCCATATATATACATAGACACCAAAATGAATGAATGGATGGATGAATGAACGAATGAGCAAGTGAATAAGGGACTGGAGAGATGTGTCAGTAGTTAAGAGCTCTTGTTGCTGTTGCAGAGGACTGGAGTCCCGTTCCTAGTACCGAATTGGACAGTTCACAACTGCCTTGTAACCCAAGCTCCAGGAAATCCAATACCCTCTTCTGGTCTCTATAGGTACCACGCATACTTGTTTACACACACACACACACACACACACACACACACACATACATAAATAAAAATAAATCTGAACAAAACAAGTAAATAAATAAATGTAATGCTTTTTTTTAAGTGGGCAAACCTGAATACAACCTAAAAAATGGACACACACGAGTCCATGAAAGGAAAGCTTGGTGTGTTAACGTGAAAGACACCCTCACAAATCAGCACACCATTTTTCTGGAGAGGAGATACTTGGGGAAAGTTGGAAAATCGTCTGTCTGGAATGCAGACCCCATTACAGGCCCTGGGACAAGAAGTTCAACCAGTTTTCAGGAGGATCAGACTTATTTTATAACAACAAACTGGGACATGGGCGGAGGAATGTAGGAGGCAGGGCTGGGGGCGCTACCTATGTGAGGCACATTCTTTTTCTCAAAAGTTGAGAGAGTGAACCTAGGGCTTCATGTAAGTGCTCGACCACAAAAGTCTAGGCCCAGTTCTGAGGCACATCTTTCATCAGGAGTGGGCTTGTGGTCTCTGGAGCCCTGCCGTCTCTCACACACATTTCAAGGATCCACCAACCCAATTCTCAGTGTCCAGATATATGTTTGTCATACATATTAGTCTCTCCTGATATCCAGTGTGATTTGGAGACAGACCAGGTGTGACAGAGGCTGACAAAGGTTTCCCAGAAGATAAAACTGAAAGTCTACTCTGTGGGCTTTTCCCAGATTCAGTGAATGACCTGTTGTCAGCTTTTCTTCTAGCTCCAGGCTGTGGGCAATATGGGATTCTTCTAACAGAGGAAAATGCAGCTACTTCTGAGCCCCTTTGCTTAATCTTTCACAATCTTCAGCTCCTAAGACAATTGGACTTGATGCTCCATGCATAATTCATGCTGAGAAAGGAATGTTTAACTTCTCCTAAGTAGTCAGGCATTTTCATCGTCCAACTAAGCAAGGTACCTATAAAGTATTTCTAATTTTCATTTCTCTTTGTCTCCTTGTCTACCATTTACTTCAGAGCTAAATCTTACATGTGCTCTTTTTTTAAAGATTTGTTATTATTTAAATTATGTGTATGTGGGGGGTATGCACATGTTGGGGGATGGAAAGTCAGTGGCATCAGATCCCCTAGAGTTGGAGTTATAGGCAGTTGTGAGCTGCCAAACATGGGGGCTGGGAATCAAACTTCAGTCCTCTGGAAGAGGAGTATGTGCTTTTAACTGCTGACCCATCTCTCTAGCGCCCCCACCCCATGTGCACCCTTACAAGTCATCTATAGCCTCCTTTCTGGCTACTTTCCTAGCTAAAATTTCAGGTCTGAGCACTTCCTGCTAAGTTTTCTTCCTAGATCTCTTGCTGGTGTTATGAACCCACCATCTCATTTCCTGCCTTCGTTATTTTGCTCATGAGGCCCCAGTCACCCAGGGTCAAATTCTTCTATTGGCCTTTGGAAGTTTGTAGAATAACTCCCATGTCAGAAAAGTAGGTCACTTGATGGGAGGACGCTCAGCCCTGTAGGCAGTTGGAGCTGTGTGGTTGGCTCAGACCTGTGTGGTGGGCTCGGGACAGCAGCAGCAGGAGAAAGACACCTGAGCAGATGGACTTAGCAATCTAAGGGAAACATGTTTAATGACTTCAAGGCTTAAAATGAGATGCCTGAATATTCTTATACAATTATGCTGAAGACGTAGACTTGAGTTTGCTAAACATGTGTTCTACCACTGGTCTAAACCTCCAGTTTTAACATTATATCCATAAGCCACCATAGAGCGAGAGTTGTACTCAAATTTAATTTTGTTCTTCTTGAGGTCATTCTGAATACAGACTCTAGCATGGTGGCACACACGTGTAACACCAGCACTTGGGAAGCAGAGGCAGAAGGATTGGGAGGGGGGATTGTTGCTAGCCTAGACTACATATGAGACATTGTTTCAAAGCAAACAAACAATAGTAACAGAAGACTGTTAATTTACAATTTATTTATTTTCCTATCTTATGAGAAATGAGAAATGCCCATCTGCTGAGATTTGGACATGGGTTGCTTCAAAGTTTCATAGGCCTGAGGCTTGATTCCCAATTTGGTGATTTGAAGAGGTGATAGGCCAGGTGTAGAGGCCCATGCTTGAAATTCCAGCACTTAAGAGGCTGAGGCTAGAGGACAAAAAGTTTTAGACAAGTCTAGACCATATAGCATGACTCTTTTTTCAAAAATAATGCAGGGCTGGAGAGATAGCTCAGCAGTTAAGAGCATCAGCTGCTCTTGCAGAGGACCTGGATTGAATTATCAGCACCCACATGACAGCTAACAACTGTCTGTCACTCCAGTTCCAGGGGATCCAATGCCCTTTTTGATCTCCGTGGGCATTGTATGATACGGGTGCACTTACACACATACGGAAAATACAGTCATACACACCAGGCTCTTGGAAACATGCTACCATCTCTCTTCTCTGTTTCACTCAGAGAAGAACAAAGGGAAACAAGAAAATAAAACTCAAAGAACCAAACTCAAGAAGCAGTCCAGAGACCAAAAAGAAATTCCCCACAAGCACTTCTCACTCTATGGAATCTTCCGAATGTAGTTCTAAGATGGAGGTTT
The DNA here is from genome assembly GCA_035773235.1 of Eospalax fontanierii. Classification (NCBI taxonomy): domain Eukaryota; kingdom Metazoa; phylum Chordata; class Mammalia; order Rodentia; family Spalacidae; genus Eospalax; species Eospalax fontanierii. Next base: position 78,822,023 of record CM069535.1, on the reverse strand, counting down.
AGATAAGTGGTAGAACACATGCTTAGCAAACTCAAGGCTATGTGTTCAGTGCCCAACACAAACATGCACACACACACACACACACACACACACATGCCCCTCATCCAAAGCAATGTTAGTTTAAGAGCTCACTGATTAGCTGCCAAAACAACACTGTAAAATGAAAGGAAAGCTGTGATCACCACAAAGGTAATTGATAATCTTACAATGATAGAGATGGCCCTTATTGGGGCAAGCTTTGTCAGGGTGAGTCAGCTAGGCTGGCCCAGCCCCACCAGTTGCTTGGCTGCTGAGAGTGGGAGAGCAGGACCCAGCACAGGCTGCCAATTCATAGATTCTAGGGCAGAAGCCTTGTCTCCCAGATCCTTGCCTTGAAAATGCTACTTTATAGCCACAAGTGAAAAGGACTGTGTTTGTTCTATTAAAAAGCAACTTTTCTTGCTGGGCAGGCAAGTGTTGTGATCTGCCTACCAAAGTGATTTGCAGAGCAAATGCAGAATGCATGCCTCTGTCTGGGAAACTAACTCTATGTGGGAGATCAGGTAGTATCTGAATCTGAGCCAAGTGTCTTCCGTTTAGTGATGGGTTGGGTCCTTGTCCTACCATTTGTGTAAAAATACAGAGATGGAAAATTAAGTATTTCTTTTACAGTGTTCTGGGACTGAGGATATGACTCATCTGGTAAAAACATTTGCTGCACAAGCATGAAGGTTGGAATTCAGATCCACAGCACCCATATAAATGCCTGGTGGGTGAGGCGGCCCACTTGTAATCCCAGTATGTGGGAGACAGAGATCGGGGAATCTCTGGAGTAAGCTAGTTAGTCACAGTGGTCAAATCTGTGGGCTCTGGGTTCAAGTGAGAGATCTTGCATCAATCCATAAGATGGAGAGTGATCAAGGAAGGTATCGGACTTCAACCTCTGGTCTCCACACATGCATGTGTACTTGCACACACATGTGCACCCACACATATGAATACACAAATGTATGCAGAACACGTACTTACACACACTAATTTGACTGATTAAATAACCTTTGAAAATAAAGGAAATAAAATGCTTATGAAAAGAAGACCCATCCGAATGTGATGACATATGGGAGGTACAGACAGGATTGTGCAGTGTGAAAGGCAAGACGGACTCAAAGGTGCTTTCCTGAGCAAATGACATCAGAATCTCCAAGGAGAAGGGCTCGGGCACTGGTATTTTAACATTTTACATTGTCAAGTTGAGTGTATGGCATAACACAGGATGGGCCTTAGCTAGGCCACTTGCCATGAGGACTAAATGAATGACTCCTGTGGACGTGGCACTCCACTCTGGTCAGGTGTGACACCAGTTTCTGCCTAGCACCTCGAGAGAACCTGCACTGAGATGATCTGCCTAAGAGACAGATTACTATTGGCTGCAGTCGGGAACCACCCCATAGGACAATTGGCTAACCAAACTCATAAAACCCTTTGCACTTCTTTGAATAAACTGAGTTTGCTGCGGCTCACCCTCCGCATGTGTCCACCCAGCTCCCAGGGTCTGTGTTTTGACTTTGTAGCCACTCACCCCCTTTCTGCGGAAACCCTGCATCCCCCTCTGGCTGGCCCCAAGCAGAGGGACCCCAACATCTGAGAACTTTATTCTCCTTACACAATTATTTGGATCTGGTATTGTAGGCTTGGTCCCAGTCTGTGGTACTGCTGAATCTTTAGGAGGTGGGGCTTAGTAGAAGATCCTTTAGTCACTGAGGAAGTGTCCTTGAAGGAACTCTGGAACATTTTTCTCTTTTTTTGCTTCTTAGCTATGATGTAGTGACTTACCACAGTCCCAGAAGCATCAAAGAAAAATGATCATGGAGAGGACATGGACAGCCACCTGGACCTCACTGTAATGGTGATCATGGATGTCATGGGGTACAACCCACACGAGATAAGGGCAGCTTTACGGGAGAAAAGTTTTGACGAGGTGATGGTGATGTATTTGCTTCTGAGACTGCAGTCACCCTGGAGGGACAACTTTGTAAATTATGTTGATTCCAGGGAACCAGATGGAAGCCTGAAGCTTGCAGAACGTCCCACCTGTTCACTGGGCATAAAGAAGGTTTTTTAGATGTATGTGTATGCCATGTATGTGCCAGTATCTGTGGAGGCGAGAAGAGGGCAAACCACCAAATATCCGTACTAAGAAATGAACTCGGGTCATCTGGAGAACAAGAAAGGCTCTAACTGGCGAGATGTCTCTCCAGCCCTCATTTAATAACTTTCAATATGTATGGTCAGCCTGTGTTTAATTACAGTAATCAACGAAGTTAACAAATTACCACGCACACCTCTTCACTCCCTTTGAGAGATGGCAACTTTTCCTTCCCGAGTGTTTGTACCATCTTCTATCTGCATGAGGGCCACAAGGAAGCTTCACCTCCTCTCTATCCTCACAAAACACACAACCGTCTTTAAAAAATTTTTTTTCCATTCTGTTGGGTGTTTGTTGCCCACATTGGTATAGTTTTAATTACATTAGTCACTAGTAAAGTTGAGCATCTTTTATGTGTTTATTTTCCATTTGCATCACTTCTTTCGTGAACTGTCTGTTTTTATCATAGATCATTTAAAAAGTTAGGTGGTTTGATGGATTTCCAGAGTTTGTTATGTATTCTTGACACCACGCCTTTATCAGCTATACTGAGAAATCTTTGTGTAAATGTTTTATAATTTCAGGTCTTACATTTAGAGCTATGACCAATGTGAGTTCACTTTCATATGTGCTGTACAGTGTGGATCCCAGTACAATTTGGGAATGTGGATTTTCTTTAAAATGTGTGTGAGTGTCCTGCTTGCATAGAAGTGCATCTGTCATGCAATGCCTACAGAGACCAGAAGAGGGCACTGGAATCCCTGGAACTAGAGTTACTGCCATGTGGGTGCTGGGAACTGAACCTGGCTGGGTCTTCTGTAAAAGCAGCCCTCAGTGAATATGGAATTTTATTCTTGCCCACATGTTGAAGAGCCAAATTTTTACTCAATGTGCTGAGTAAAATTCCTTATTTATTTATGAATTAGTCCTATTTATATATTTCCTCTTGTATGATTGGGAATTTTAATGTATATTAAATATATGATGAGGTATTTCATGAAGACATTTCATAGATGTATATAAAATATTTTGTCGTATTCACCCCCGTTACCTTCTCTTCTCCCCCCTTGTCCCAGCCCTGCTGATCTCCTTCCTCTTCCAGCTAGCATCCCTTTCCCACCTTTTGTGTGTGAGTGTGGTTCGGTGAGTTTAATCAGGCTTGCTAACTTGACAGTGGGTCAGGGGTATTTACAGAAGAGTGGGCACCTTACAAATGGCTACACCACTAAAGAAAATGGCACCCTCTCCCAACCACTAACTGCCTTTAAAACCTTGGGATTGGATGGGGCCTCATAAGCCCTTCCCCAACCTAGATGCAATGCTGATGGGCCCAGTCTTAGGTGAGTAAGTGTGTAGGTAATGACAGGTAATCACAGCTATTATGAGTTCATTGGTAATGACCATGCCACACCCAGATGACAGCATGCCACAACCGTCCACCCCTTTCTCCAGCTCCTACGTTATCTCCGTCTTCTACTGTGACGTTCCCTGAGCCTTGGGGGGGATGATAGAGATCTGTAATTTACCACTGGCACTCAGAAACAAAGCTCAGGAATTTAGTGGCCATCAAGGTTCTTGAAGATTACTTGATGTGGCCGTGAAACTCTGGCTGCTCTCACTGCGTGAACTGCCACAGAAGAAAATTGACAGCAGTTTTGGTGGCAACTGTGATGTGATTCCAGCTGAAACTAACCTAACTCTGGCTGCCATGGTGCTAAGCTTTATTGGGCCAGTGCTCTGCCAAGCCCTGATCCTGTGGCTTGTGTCTGATGCCTGCTTCACATGGCACCTGGCTGCATGGTCATCTGGTGAAGGAATGCATCAAGGAATACCAGTAGGGACAGGTGCACCACAGTCTCCTGGGTGTGAACAATGCCCTTGTCTTCTAGAGACACGAGTGTGACCTCTGAGGCTCTCACCCTTGCACTGGTCTGCATTCCTTTGTTCCCACAACAGACATTTAGTGAGCACCATTCTGAGCTAGGCCCTGGCCTGTCAAGGTCATCACTGGGCACCGACACAGAAGACTTCAGACAACCATGACCGCAGCTGTTTCCAGCTATGTACCCTCAAAGCATTCCCTCCCCTTGTTCAGTCCTGGTTTTCTCATCTGTGAAACAAGACCGGAAATGACTCCAGAACTGGGCTGACCTGCCTGGCCACTGAAACACCCAGAAGCTTAGTGAGTGGGGTTTGCTCCACCAGCCCCCACTATCTCTTCTGTTTTATGGAATGGCAGGTTACACATGAATCCTCTGCCTGCTTTCTGCTCGCTTTGGGACTGAAAGAGGATTTCTAGAGCCAACCTGGGTGTTTGGGAACTTCTCTTCTGGTGACCTCTCTCTCTATGCAGTATTCACACGTGGCTATTTTCTGTTCTTTACTTTTTATTTCCTGCAGTGACCACAATTCAGTTTGACCCAGTGGAAAGCCACAGCCAACTTCCCTTCTGTCTGTGAAGATGGGAAGCAGTGGCTGCACTTGGTCGGGCGATGATGATGATGATGAAACAATGTGGTTGCCAATTAGTGACATCTTTGTGAAGTTCTTAATTCCCAGAGCCATTTGTGAGCACATGCTTCTGCTATCCTGTGTGACTTCTTTTACCAGGGAGGAAGAATAGTGAGACCATTAGCACACAACAGAAACAGGAGCTCATCGCCCCACAAAGCTCACCTCAGGAGACCTCAATCAGCCTTTCCAGACTGTGCTGAAAGCCCCTCTAAGAAGGAGGATCTGGCAGGGTCTGAAAGAATTACAACCCATTTAAGGAGTCTAGGCTGCTGAGTGCCAGCCCCAAGAAGGCAGCATCCAGAAAGGGAATGAGGACTATGGAGAGAGTGGCAAAAACAAGTAGGTGGAGTGACTACGCTGCTCTTCTGTCTTTTGGCTTCTCATGCTGTCCTTTCTTAAAAGAAAAAGAAAATTGATGATTGATTGATTGATTGGTTATGTATATGGATATTTTAGTGGTCAGAGGACAATATGCAGAAATCAGTTCTATCATTCTACCTTGTGAATGTCAAGGAAAGATCTGTGGTCTTCAGGCTTGGCAGCAAATACAGACACTTGGTAGACAAAATGTCCTTTTAAAATTCATAAATCATTGGGCGGGACAGATGGCTCAATGGTTAAGAGCACAGGCTGCTCTTGCAAAGAGCTTAGGTTCAGTTCACAGCTCCCTCATGGTGGCTAACATCTGTCTATAACTCCAGCTCCAGCGGAATCCATTGCCTTATTCTGACATTGGTGGGCATGGCACAACATGGGTGCACTTACATATATGTAGGCAACGCTCATTTACAAAAATAAAAACAAAATTCTAAAAAATGAATACAATAAAATTAACAAATTATAAATATACACATGGGGGAGTGGGTGATAATATATTATCACTCCAGAAAGCAAGTCCCACAGTACATGTCCTCCTTAAGTACATTCTGAGGACCTTGAATGAGACGTAGATAAGAGAGGATGGTGACCTGAGGACGGGGAAGGCTGGTACAGATGGATCTGGAAATGGATCAGAGGATCACTCAGGAGGAATCAGCTTGAAGAACCGTCCCAACACAGGGCTGGCACAGTAGAGGTTAAGTTCTGCATATGACCATTAAGGCATGCCTTTTCTTGTGTCTGTTTTCAAGTGATGTTGGAGCCAGAGAGTTCCCAGGAGGCTGATATCAGAGAGTATGGAGAAGCCTAGTATAGATGTAGAAAGCCACAGAAGAGAGTCAGATAAGAATTCCGGGTGTCTGTGTACTGATGGGACATTGTATCCACATACCTAACAGAAAGGGCAAAATGCCCTTGTGTCTACAGTGAAAGGACAAAGGTAGTCCAACAGTTCTAAGGCACCTGGGCCCTGAGGAGTGAGGGAGGACTAGGAGCTAGGCCTGAGTTCACGTTCCTCCTGTTGCTCCCCTGCAGAAAGTTCGTGATGGACTGTGACATGGTAATGGTCCCACTCTAGCGAGTTGCTTATTCCTTGTGTGCCTCCTGGTCGAGGTACTGGTCCTCCACGGGGAACAGCATGTAGGCCATCCTCTGTGTACTGGTCTAACACACTGGAAAGTGTGAGACACCTCCTCCTCCACACATACTGACGAGAAACTCGGTGGCATGCAAGTCCTCATTGCTGCACTGTTCCTGCAGTAAGGGCAGCACGAAGGTAGAGCCTTGGGTGCCGGACAGGGACTTGACAAGCATGCACTCTATGGGGCACCTATGTGGTTTCTTCCCAGCACATGGTGGACCATCTAGGGCACACGAGTGCCTGCCCTGAAAACTGGGAACCTGTGGTGAGTGGAGCTTATTTTTCAGATTGTATTGTTTAGTTTTGACTACTGCAGAATTGTTTTTCTTCAATTTTTTACACTTTGTTTTACAGAGATCAGAAAATATATTTTGTTAGACAATTAAAATGAAGAAGGGTCTTCCCTTTTTTGATTTTAGTAAAAAGTTTGTTGATTTAAAATAACGTTTTCAAATAAGGAACTCTATGCTTCACTGTTGTCTGTTTTTTCTTTCTATTTCACCCCTGCCAGCTCTCATCCTTGGTACTTCTTCCATCCACTGCCTTTGGATTTAATTTCTTCTTATTTTCCTATGGCCTTGGAGTGTGTCATTACAACGTTTGTGTATCTCTGACTTTTCAAAGATTTATGCTTCCTATTTTTAGTTATTTGTGTTTCTGTGGGGGGATGTGCATGTGAGTGCAGTTATCCACTGAGGCCAGAGGCAGTTATGAGCCCTGATATGATTGCTGTCAACTGAACTCAAGTCCTTTGCAAGTGCAGTAGTGCTCTTGACCATTATTTCTGATTTAATTTTTTTGATTCATTTATTTTTCTTTTATGTGTATGAGTGCTTTGCTTGTAAGTATGTGAGCCCACTTAGGTTAGAAGAGAGTGTTGGATCCCTAAGAGCTAGAGATACAGGCAATTGAGAGCTGCATGATGTGTGTGCTGGGAACCCAACCCAAGTCCTGTCATAGTCAGTGCTCTTAACCACTGAGCCATCTCTCCAGTCCCTGTATTCTGATTTTTCAGTGAAGGAATGGATAGTTCTAAAGTCTTACAGACCTGAATCTAATTTACCTGTTATCTTTATTTGGTGTTCAACAGATCTACAGATCTACCATGAAAAAGGTGCTGATAGTGGAGAGGGACCTCAAGGCCAGCTCCTGTGATGAGCACACCCTGCGACATGATTATCAAACAACAATGACCCTGAGCAGAGGCAACTTTCCAGACCTAAAAATTGCCTACCACCACCTGAGAGACCCAAGTGGCAGTAAAATTATGAAAACCAGAAACAAGAGCATCATCCTCATGACACCTCAGGTGGAGATAATAAAGTCATGGCAACCACACAAACATTATCAGAGTCTCCTGTGCCTGGCAGCATGGACAGCACTGTCTCATCCTGGAGCACACTACTTGGGAGTGCTGATAAGCCCTAGCAGAAGGTTTGGGCCCTGCAGTAGGAGGTGGCCTCCAGACTGTTCAAGCAGGTAGTCTGCTCACTCCACTGCTGACATGGAAAAGGAATCCCACAGCTCAAATCAGAAAACATCTCGTTAGGTTTGATTTTTATTGGTGGCTTTTGCTGCTGTTCTTGTTTTGTTTTTCAGACATGGTGTCCCTTTAGCCCCAGTTGGTCTGGAACTCAGTGTGGAGATCAGACTAGCCTCAGTCTCATAGAGATCTCCTTGTCTCTGTCTCCCGAGTGCTGGGACTAAAAGTGTGTGCCACCACACTTGGCCTTGGTAGGTTTGAAAGGGAAAATAAGCCTGAATAACTTTAGCCTGGGAACCACAGCGACTACTGGGATAGTGGAAGACCTTCTGTGGTTCACTGCATGCTGCCTCCCTGAGTCTCTTAGATGTAGAGGATCTGATGGAATTGTTGTTGACATCCGGAGCCTGGCAATACTGCTCTATATTATGGGAAAAGAATAATTCTCTTTCCAAGCAACAGCATCCTTGGGAATAAACAGGCTCATTTTATCAGGAAAATGCACCATTCCTTCTCACCTCCCTAATGTCAGGACCTGATGTGTCAGTTGTTAACCACAGGAAGAAACCCATAATACCCCCCGGTAATAGGGTATATGTATTATTCATCTGAAATTTTAGTCATGTCATTTTCAGTTGATAAATTATAACTATACACATTTAGTGCCAGAAGACAATACATGTATCACCCAGAGCACCCTCCTCTGCAACCTGAGAAACTTGCAGCCAGGGACGGTGACTTGGGATTGGGGAAGGACAGGGTAGAAGGGTTGGCGAAAAGGAGCAAAGGTCACTCTGAGGAGATCAGCTTAGGGGACCAACCCAACACGGGGCTAGCACTGTCACCAATAAGACCTGTGTATGTCCACTAAAAGACTTTCTTATGTCTCTCTGTTTTCAAGTGGTCATGGAACCTCTGAGCTCCAATAAGGCTGATATTGAGTGTGGCCAGAAGTCTGACATAGGTTCAGACAGCTGCAGAATAGCCAGGTAGGAATTCTATTTGGCTGTGAGCCAGTGGAAACTGTGTCCAAACCACTGGGTGAAACTAGGGGCAAAAGAGCCTCGCATCTGCATAGGAAGGGGGAGTGCCACCGTTTAGGTTCCTGGTTCCCTGAGGAATGAGGGAAGATTCCGGGAGCCAGGTCTGAGTTGATGATCCTTCAGACATGCGATACCATGATGGGTCTTAGCCCCAGCAGTGTCTTGGCTACTGGGCAGCCCATACACCATTCAAGATCTAGAATTCTTTACAACTCATGCCAGCAACATTCCCCAATCCTCAGTTATCTCAAGTACAGTCTTCTACATTTTTACACTCAGATTATAACACACACATACACACACACATGCACACATACACAAACCTCCTACCTGTGGACCGTGTCCACAGTTGACACTGATGAGTGTCTGCTGAAGTGGAGAAGATCTGATTTCCAAAGCAAGATAATTTCGTATTTTATGAATTCCCCTGCTGGAAAGGCTTCGGTGTCCACAGACTCAGCTGCTCCCATCTCTATTCCGCACTCACCATCTGATCTTCTGCTTCATAGGAGCCAGGTGATGCCAGCATGTGCAGGTTCCTACTCTGCTCCAGCGCATCCAGCCACATGCACAGTGAGGTCAACTGTCCTTTGAGTGGAACCAGGGCGATCTGAAGAGGGTGCCAGCTGAGATTAAGAGCGGCCAGTCCCAAGTATGGCAGACTCAGAAATGTTGATGGAGAACCCCTCATCAGACAGTGGAGGCTTTTCTCGTGGTGGCTTATGGGCTCCCGCCCCATTCCCACCTACCAAAAGGACCCAGAGATCATGCCTACGTCAGCTGCTGGTGCACTGCCAGTAGACTGCCACTGGCTGGTGTTACTGTCCCCATTGACCACCTAGACAGACATTGCTGCCTCAGATAAGAAGCAGAAAGGTTGCTGCCTCTAAGGCCTAGACATACATTACTACATTGATAGTCATTTGGGGAGGATCCTTATCATTGAGTCCTCTATACAGCCATGATATCATCCAATACCTGCACAACTAAAACATTAATACAGGGTCTCAGATCTTGAAAGCAAAGAAATACCTGGTTTATAACTGTGTATCCAGTGAACAATCAGCCATTGACAATGTGTACAGAAAGCCGGGCACAAGGATGTTTCTGGAGAATTATAATCAGGAAAAGGGCACACAGAGACCTGAGCAAAATATTACGTGCTGTGCCTGACTCTGCAATGCCATGGCTATTTATTTTTTAATGATTTTATCGAATATTTAAAGCACATGCTTTTGGGGAGGCATGTGTGCATGTGTGCATGCGTGTGTAGTAAATATATGATCCAGGAATAAACTGGCATGAGGTTCATGAACTCCGTGTACCATTTCCTCCAGGTGAGGAGAGCAGCCCTTACTCCCATGACCCACCACAGTCCTCACTGTATGTTAGTCTTCCTCCTCCTCCGTAGTAACTGGCACACTGAGCTCAACTTCCGTCATCCTCTTATTTCTATTTCTAATTTAGCTTTTTAGTTGTAGCTTCCACATACGTAATCTCCTCTTTTGTGTGGTGCGTTTTACTTAGCGTTACTTCAGGTTCAACCAGTATTGCTACAAATGGCACGATCCCCTCCCCACTTCTTCTGAGATCTGCCAAAAGCCCACACTGAGCTCCAGGAAACTAAGCCAGCCCCCCTGAGTATATCTCTGTATTGAGAGCACTAGAGGGTCCAGGGAAGGGCGCTTCCTGTGTTCTGGAAGGTAAAACCCAACAACATTTCTCCTCCTGTAAAGGGAGAGAGAGTGAGTCATTTACATTCAAAAGATCTGCATTATAGTGAGGACACCTTATCAGAGAGTCAGACCCCACCCTCTCCTGGAAGGAGCAACCAGGAGGCTGTGGAGCAAGTCCTGTGTACCATGTAAGGACAGTTGGGATGCTATAGAGTAATACCCAGCCCTTGAGTGCAGGAGCCACATTATCACACTATCTGTCTGCTACAGGTCTGAAGCTGGATTCTTTAAAGATGGGGCACGCAAATGACAAGCGCACAGATACACTGAGAATAGCACAATGGTGGAGGAAAATTAGGATGTGTGTTTTTGTGTGTTGGCTCTAGACAGGGTCTCCCTGTAGTCCCACCATGCTTGTCAATTTGCATGCTTTTTAAAATATTTTATTTATTATTTTTATTTTATGTGTATGAATGTATTGCCTACATGTACGTAAGCGCACTTGTGTAGCGCAGTGCCCATGGAGGTCAGAAGAGGGCATCGACTCCCCTGGAGCTGGAGTTATAGATCGTTGTTAGCCACTGTATTGGTGCTGCGAACCCAACCCAGGTCCTCTGGAAGAGCAGTCAGTGCTCTTAACTGCTGAGGCATCTCTCCAGGCCAGTTTGTATAGTTTTCAAATGTGCATCCAGATGAGTATCAGTCGATGTGGTTGCCACTGAAAACAAACAGGAAGAGAGGACCAGGAATTGGCAAGATGAATAACAGTAAATGAGAAATGAGAGAGTGGGGCTCCAGTGTGAAAGGTTCTTGGTGACCCTCAGCATAGGTTCGTGAGAGTTTCCATTTCCAAGTTCACAGACCGAGCATAATGTTACTTATGAATAAGCAACCAGAGGCTTGCTGCCCAGGAGTGTCAGACGCCCTTTCTGTACTGAGATATTGCAGAGCAACCAAGAAATACCCTGTGACCATTTCTCTCGAGGGCAGTCGGTGCAGTTTTCATCAGTGATGGAGAAAAAACAGTGTAGGTGATAAGCAGAGGGAAGGAGGTGCCACCTCAGGGGAGGACCATAGAGGACCCACACAGGGTCACAGCTCAGTGGCATGCATTGTCTAAAACTTGAACACAAGAGCTTCCACTCCAGACTAGGGGAAGATAGACTGGGAGAAGGTAACTGGGTTTGTGACAGGGTTGTAAGGTAGTATGCTGGAAAGCTTCAGTTGTCAACTTGACAAACCTCAGAGGGGGGATCCTTAGTTAAGAAATTTTCTCTAGCAAACTGACCTGTGAGCATGTCTGTGAGGCATTTTCTTGACTGTTGAGTGGGAGGGCCTAGCACACTGTGGATGATCCCACCCCCTGGGCAGGTGGTACTGAGTGAGAGGAGAAAGCCAGGCAGCAACATTCCTCCATGATCTCTGTTTCAGTTCCTGCTTTACTTCCTTCAGTTATGAACTTGAAAAGGTAAGATGAACTAGACCCTTTCCTCTTCAAGTTGGTTTTGGTCAAACTTTTTCTTTCACAGCAATAGAAAGCAAACTAAAACAGGTAGCCAGCAAGAACTACACACCCCAACAGAGGAAGGTGCCCTGGGGCTACAGTGCCACTGGGTGCTTCCCAAGGGACAGTGAAAATAATGGTTATCAGTCCAGGGACATAGCAATCCATGGGCTGCAGATAACAGCCCCTGAGGATAGAGGACTGAATCAGTTTATCTCCCACAAATATGCCTAGAGCAGAGCTCTGGAGTTCTAAGGGGCATTCCAACACCTTCAGGCTCAGGAGGCAATGTGGTACACCTATGCTTCTGCTCATTGACCTAAGTGACGGGGACAGCATCACTGTGGACTCTTCTCATTTGTAGGAATAAACTGAGATGTTGCCCTGCATCGATGAAGACCAGATGCACCCTAGAACTTCAGCCTCACTGGTTTTGTTTTCTACAATTAGTTACCACCATTGAATTTTTAGCCACTGCAATACATGATAAATAAAGCCTGAAAATCTTAAGGAGCAATTATACAAACCCTTGGGTATCTATTTTATTCATGTCTTATAATCTAAAGCTCTACTGTTTATGTTTTGGCTATTGGGGGCATTTCACACCAGCCCCTATGTCAGTTGACATCCTTTTATCTTGGGAGCATGCTTTTTTTGCACTATAAGATGCTGCTTCGAGTGATCCAGTGTACTATACAGTAATGGATATCTTTAGAATTGTCAACTCATCTCTTTCTTGTTCTAATCCTAGAATAGGCTGGCTCCCATGGAACTTTGGTTTCTTTTATGGGTAACAGTATTAGAAACCAAGATCTAAACACTGAGTGTGCCTGTTTCTCCCAGAGGCCCTTTATTCTCAGCATTCCCCATGACAAAGCTAGGAAATAGATGTGTGTACTCAGTCATGTTATTAGTCTACATAGAGAGTATTTATGCATTTAAGTATGTAGAAGTATTCATGCACATATACTTATTTTAATACATTCCTACCTCCATCTGTGAGTTCATAGTGATGCCTCCAGCTCCAACCCGTTATCATATTTTATCTTTGCAGGTATCTTCCTTCTTCCCTGAAGCTTCCTGATCCTACAATGAGAAACTTGGCTCTAGCTGTTCACAGACCGGTCACTTAGTTGTTTAGTCCCAATATTAATGTGTAGGTTCATAACTATTGATCAGTATCCTCACAGGAAGGAACTATATTAAAACCTTGGGTCTAAAACTTTGGTGTGGAACCGTCTACTTTAATTTTCAGTCTGTTCTTGTTCCAGAGTTACTTAGGTCAACACTTCCCCATCAAAACCTTCAGTGAGCTTGCTTCATACATTTTCAATGTAATTAGACCTCTTGTCATCATCTACACTCCATTCTAGCATTCCCTGTCTTATTAACCGTTTCTTGTACATATTAGGAATGACTCTGTGTGTCAGGTCCCTGAGCTTTGATAAATGCAAAGTATTCCATGCCCACCATGACAGTACACATGGAATAGTTTTTCAGATACTCTGACTTTGAATAAGAAGCAAAAATATTCTCATGTGGAGTCTTTAAAAATGTGCTCTTCAAATTAAATACGCACTGTTCATTTCCCTCTTGTCGCATACCTCCTGGCTGGATGTCTAAAAAAAAAGCAAACGTCATCAAACACAAGATCCTGGGTTCAATCCCCAGCACTGAAAAGACAGAATATTAAGTAGTGATCAGCCCTGGAAGATTCATATATCTCAAGAAGCCAAAGTTAGATTTCTCAATAAAGAAGACGTACAGAGAATCATGCAAACTCACTACACCTCAGTACCCACCGGGACTTAGGGAAATTAGTGGATGATTTGGGATTCAGGACATTTCAGATTCTGAAATTTTAGGTATATAATTCTGAGAAAATTAGTGTACTGTACCACAGTTCCATGTACTCATCTCTGGCCCCAAGAATCCATGAACATCCCATGGCTTTTGCCTTAGCTCCTGATATTCTTACCTGCAGAGTAACAGGTCACCAAAACACTCACAACACTGCCTTAGCTACTTTTTAAAAGACTGCTTATGTCAAAACTTTCATATTCCCAGAGACCCCATGAACTGACAGTTACAGAGACCCAAGTTCAGAGAAGGAAAGAAACTTGTTGAAAGTCATACTAGTAGTAAGAATGACTTGAAACCTGCTTGTTGGATTAGAGATGTTCTTAGGCTAGGATATGCTGCTCCAAAAGGCTTTGAAGGCACTTTGGGAAAGAAATGTTGGGGAAATTAAAATTACCTGTCCTGCCTCCAGGGATGAGACTGTGGTCAGATGGAAAGGTGTTTCTCATTACTGCTCTGTCCTGGCCTGTGAACTGAGCCTTCTGTGAGGATGAAGGTGCCAAACTGCCTTCAAGGATCTTGCCCCATTTCCAGGCAAAACACCCCTGATGATTACTTTTATCATCAATTAAAAACATCTGCATTTCTTGAATATAGATCATCTAAATAGGAATGTGTTTACTCAAAACAAAGGATGAGCAGACGAACTAATTAACTGGCTTCCCAGCTGCTACTGAGAGGCTTAAGCTTCAGGTCAGAATGGTAATGACTGAATCAACAGTGTCTGTTCCCGTGGCTGAAGTTCTCAGTGAAACAGTAGAACAAGGCAAATCAGTCCATTCTTCAGAGCCAGGACAGAGAGGGCTCCCCATGTATGATGGGACTGGAGGCTCTCAGCTGTGAGCTCTCTGAGCAACTCAACCCTCTCAACCTTCTGTCCCACAGAACCTACAAGGCTGCACTGAGACTACTCTCAAATGGCAGGGGCTGAGCCAAGAAGAACCTCACACAAGTACTCCATATGGCCACCATTTCATCTATCTGATATTCACAAGATGGAAGATACTCAGCAGATCCTCAAAAGGCAGCCTTTCAGCAGACCCTGGTCCAAAACATACAGTCTGAGTTCTTGCCTTTTTACTGCACTGGCCAGCTCTGCAAATGACTGGCAAGAACTGAGGCACCCTCTCACCAGGACAGAAGTCAAACTCATGGTTTACCCAGGATGCTATCATATAATCTTGTCCCTCAGAGAGCTACTTCCACCAAGGTGGAGAGAATGCAGGGCTCAACAACGAGCCCCTCCTCTCTCAATCCAGCATCTCACATGAAAAGTCCAAACTCCGTTCTGAGCCATCCACACATGCCCCTTAGGTACCTAGAGGACTGAAGGCAGACCACAGCATGTCCATAACAAGCTGTATACAGTACCAGTCAAGGCAGCAGGGAACCCTAGCTTCTTTTGCATCTTGTTCTTTGGTGTTCAGTAAAAGTACATTTCCTAACTTTGCTTCGGAATTTATTCCAAACAAGGAGCTCCCTGTCAGCTTGTCCCTGACAATGGGCACTTCATTAGAAGGTCTAATAAAGACATCGATATAAGCATACTTGAAATTTTGCATTCTGCTTCCAATCAGGGAGCCCAGGGGACTACACTGTGAAGGAGTGAGTGTGCACACAAACAGAGCAAATGGCAGCGCTCTCTGGACGGCTGAGCATTCATGCACCTGAGCAGAACCACAATGCACACAGCAGAATCTTGTCTATTTTGCATACGTTTTGCATCTGCATCGAGTCTTGCTCAGAGGCAAGGGTCTTTTTGACTAGAGCAGGCAAGGCACCATTACAGTGATATTCTCTCTGAGCCAAGCACTTTTAGGGGGCAGGATGATGATAAATGTTTCAGAGCAGTGCAGGGAGATAATCGGTAGCTACTTTTCTATGGTTTGGATGTAAAACGTCCTCCACAGGCTCGTATGTTTGAATTCGTGCTCCCTAGCTGGTGGTGCTGTTTTGGGAGACTGTGGAACCTTTCATAGGTGGGGCCAGGCTGGGGGATAATGGTTGTAGAGAGGTAGGTTGTTATGAGCCTTACTGACTCACTTTGGGCTCAGATGTATTGTTTCCTGTGTTCCAGGATGTGAGCAATCCACTTGCACTCACTCTGTCATCAATTTTCCTTACCATGACGGATTGCGAGCCAGAATGAATCCTTTGTCTTTTAAGTTGCTTTTTGTTGGGTGTTGTGCACAGTCACAAGAAAAGTAGCTAGTATACATCTTTTAGGAAGAAGAGGCATTTTCACTCAAGGGTTGAAGTACCTTCAGATAGTCCTGTCAAGGAACTAGAATGGAATGAAAGACACTTTGAAATATTTCCAAGAGAATCCCAGTGAAGACAGTCAGTCAGTCAGTATAGAACCTGGCTTACAAAGGACAGTGTTCTTTTTCACTTGGGATAAAGAGCCCAGGAGATGAGTGCTTTGTACTAGTAAATGTACAAGGAAAGCTTGTAGGAGATGGAGTCCACGCTGAGAAGTTTCCTTAATCAGATAGAGTGTCTCTAACAAAAGAATGTAGACTGTGTAGCTTAAGCAACAGACCTCCGTCTCTCAGAGTTCTGAGGGGTGGAAGTCCAAGATCAGGTACCACACAGTCAGGTTCTGGTTAGGGCTCCTTCCCATTTAGCAGTTAGCCATCTGTGTCCCTCACATCCTACATGGAAGGCTGAGAATGTTCCCCATTTCCACCTCTTCTTATAAGGGGACTAATCCCAGATAGGAGTTCTACCCTTCTGGCCCCACTGGCTCCCCAACACGTCCCACCTCAACCGTCTCACTGGAAATTAGGCCTGATGAGAGGGACACAGACATTTAGTCTGTAGCAGGTTGGCCCACAGACATTTCTCCATGGAATACGCAGGCAAAATTAACTTCAATAAATCCCTCCTCTTGAAGTGAACATTTTCTATTAAGAGAGGAAGTTTGTGTGGGTTTGTGTCTTACAGCGTTTCCTCTAGGGATGTGTCCTGGCATCACCAGAGGTCCAAGGACACACAGATCACTGTGCTTAAAACTCAGAGACCGCCTCCATTTCATTTCACCTGTGAAATAAATTCTGACACCTGACTCCCTTGTTGCCACTGTATCATCACACATTTGGGGTTAGTTTGGGACAGGATCTCTTGCTACAAGAAAATAAAGACAAACACGGGACTCCTGAGAGACTGGAGTCAGAGGGACACATCCCTAACTGGTTGACTGTGCCCCAGTTAGAAAGCAGTGAGGCTCTAGGGAAAAGCCAGGTATGTGCCTAGTACCAGCCTGCCGATGTCCTGGTTGCTGATGCAAAATAATTAAAGGAAGTTCAAATCCAGCACCTTTACTAAGCATAATTTGAGCTGAACATCTGAAAAGAGCTCTGAAGTCAAATGCAGCAACAGAAAGGCTAAGTCACTGGAGTCAGATATTCAGTTTCCACAGTCAGCACCGGGAGGCTAACAGCTGTCGGAGGCCGTTGCCTATAACGTGTTACTGCTTTATTCAAGTTATCATCACGTTGTTTGAATTCATGTTGGAAAAGGTGCTGATTCACTTGAATGCCTAGCTGCAACACAAGAGCATGTGAACGTCCTTCATTAGTAAGGGATATTGTTTAGTGTCACCCAGGAACAAGATGTTAAGTGTTGACAATTTAAAGGTGAAAGAAGAAATGGTCTCTGTTCCCTTGGAAATTACAGTGTGATGGAGAAATGCTCACCAGTTCAACAAGTGGCATGAACAAACATGTGTCAGTTTACCATGGAATCATGATGTAGACAAACATGACCAGAAGTCAGGGCCCAGGAAGTCTTCCCTAGTATTGAACACTTGTCTAAGATGTCCTCCTGAGGAGACGGGCCAAGGGCACTGCAGGCTGAGTGAGGCACCAAGAGAAATGCCCAGTACAAGAAAGAGGACCTTCACAGAAAGGCTAGAGAAGCAAAACTGTACAGCCTTAGAGTCCACTTATCTTGGAAAGCTCCAGGGGGTCCAGGAAGGGGCAGGAGCGTGTGGCTGGGAAGTGGTCACATGATGTACATTTTGCAATGTATCTCCATTGCTCCTCCAATGCAGTCAGAGTGAGAACAAGACAGAGGAGAAACAAAGAGGAGACTGCCATTGTGACAGATCACTAGGGGAAAGACAGAGACCAGGACTGGCTGCAGAAAGAACGATGGCAGAGCTAGCTTTGGTTGTGGTGAGTACGCTAAGTAACGGCACTGAAACGTGTATTGGTGTATGGACTGCACTTAGGAATCAGGGTTCACCGCAGGCAGATGGTAGCTGAATCTATGGTAGCTGATGACAAGAGTAAACTGAGGATCAGAGGGTCTGGGAACTGATGCTTCCAGCTCATCTCTGCAGGTCCACCGTGCTCTGTCTCCACTGGTTCACTGTCACTCATTCTGTCCCAGACTCATGAAGCCGCCAGTCTGAAGAGTTGTCTCTGTCTTCAGTTTGAACAGTCTTCAGCCTTTACTTGGAGCACGCTCTCCATTCTCTCTTGGACATCCTGCTGGTTAATGCTGGATCTTCTCTGGCTGGATGCTCTTCTTCCTTGGTATTTTTCATGTGGGTATCTTTCTGTGCCTGCCTGGATATTTTCTAAATATGTCTTCCAAAACCCCAATTCTCTCTTCCACTGCTCCCAGTGAATCATCTGCTTTGCAACCTATGACTTGGTTACTTTATTTTCACTTCTGAAAATTCTAGCCGTCTCCAGCTCTAGATTTGTTTGATGTTTTAATGGGGCCAACGCCCATTATAGATTCCTGTTCCTTCTTAATGACTGAAATTATTTCAGTTATTTTCTATTGATTCTAGAATATCTTGCAATGTATTTTGATCATATTCAGACCCCTCGTTCTCTTCAGTCCCTCCACATACCTGATTTCATGTCCTCCATTGTTATCTGTTCTTTTTTGTTAAATTTTTTAAGACTTTTTTTTATAAACTTATTTATACTTAAATTTTTGGTTTTTAAAGGCCTATCAATTCTGTTCTGTATCTCTCACATGTTCCTGGGTGTGGTCCATGCCCTGGAATCTGGTCAACCTACAGGCATCACACCAGTAAGAAAAACTGACTCTCCCTTTCCCAGAATCTGTCAGTTGCCAACAGATATTCAGCTAGGGCTCGGGTTTCCTGCCCACCTTCCCCGTCCGTGCTGGGCCGCTCTCTGGCTTGGGTTTTCACAAGTCTTGTGCATGCTGTTGTAAGCGCTGTGGGATCCCATCATATGTACAACTACTCTGTGGTGTCCAGACAATGTGGTTTCCTTATATTGTTCTACCACCTCTGGATTTCCACAGTCCAATACTGCATTCTGTGTGAACTGCACTTCTGCTGCCTTAGAACTCTACAACAGACGCAAGAGATTAAAATAGAATTGCTTCGAAAGGACATGATTATGGAAGTACAGTTCTAGTTTGGGTGGTGTTCCAGCAGGCTGCCCTCTTGTGTTCCCCACCCCCTGCAGTTTATAATTTCCTGTTGTGGGTCTAACTGGAACCAGGTTTATATTTTTTTCCCTGCTGGAAACCCATGAACTCTATCTGTGAATTGTCATTGTCCTTAGAGACCATCTTTGTGTTTTCTTTCGCTTGAGTGCTGAATCCATTTATATTTTAATTTCTCGGCAGGGCACTTGTGCCTTGAATATAATAAGCACAGAGCTCACACCTCTGATTAGCCTGGCCTTGAAGTTTGATTGCTCACTCAAGGACCAGGGAAATACAGAGACTCTGGATTTCTCAAGCCTAGAAGAGAAGTATCTAGTTCCTGTTTGAAGCTGTAGGATTTATGGATGGGTTCTCCCCTGGCCAAACACTGTATCTCCTCCCCCTGGCCCCAAAGCATTAGAAATTTGGCCACAGTCCTGTGTCCTAGATGCACACCACCTACAAGTTGCATGGTTTCTGTGTTCCCAGTTGCCATCTTCTTGGAATACAGAACACATCCTTTCACAGATAGATACCAATGACAAAGACAAAGCAAACAACTCTGTAAAGCATGAACATCTGAGAAAATGAAATAAAAAGAGATGTAATTCAAAAATAGGTAGGTGGTCCTTCCTCCCTGCGGCTCACTCTTGTCTCTGGTGTGTTCTATGCAGTAGGTAGTATAGGGCTCCACTTAGGCATGAAGGAGCACCAGACAGAGCCCCTGACCTGTCATGTCAGCCAGGCCACATAGTCACAGTTTCTACTGAACCGCAGTGGGGGCAATGTGCATAGGAACAAGGGCACTGAGTATGATTCATCAATGCAAGTCCCACTCTCAGCCCTTACTAGTTCAGTGACAGTGTGTTTGTTCCAGCCTCCATTCTGTTTAGAGCATGTAAAATCAATACCACAAAAAGTGAGCCATCCTTGTAATGATTCAACTCCTTTCTAAAAGATACTGTTTATGAACAGAAAGATGCAAATTTGTTAATTACACTAAAAATAGTTTGTCCAGTCTTTGTGAGGTTCTGCTGACCATAACTGATTTTCAGCAGCCCATGAAGTACCATATCTAATTGTGGGTCTCTACTATGGCCTCTTCATTTAGACTTCTTCAGAACCATGTGACATCATGGCTGACCTTATTAAATATATAAGTACCCTGTAGATCCAACATCCTTTCCATCTTTGTTTTACTAGAACTATAGACGATTCAGTCCTGCATGTCACATAAGCAAAAAGCCTTGCTTTCCAGCAGAAGCACTGGGTCTCAGGACCCTTGGGCTAACCTAACCTTCCAGCTGGGATCATCATCTACCTTACAATGCTATTGTCAAGCAGTCAGTAATCAGTTTGCAATTTTTATTTAAATTGGCTGTTTCATAATATGAAAACAAATGCATGTTCCCTGAAACTAGAGGACATCTTGTATCTCTTAGAGCTCAAATTGGCCTCTTAGGCTAGCAAGCTATGTGAGCCTGCCCACCTGCCATGCCCTAACTCTATTTCTGATCTGTTTTATTCCCGTTCATATTTGTTTTTATTAGTGTTTCCTTGTCACTCCAGCTTCTTTGTATTTGTTCACCTGCATTTCATTTTTAAAAAACTAACACTCTTGAATTTTCCTATTTTGTTTTCCTGTAGAGTTAAGCTAAATTAAAACTCCCAAATATCTCGGGACCATGACCACAGCTACATTAAATGTCACAAATATCTATCTTAGAAAAAAAAAGTGGCAAGAAATTGTGTTAGTTGCAATTTTGCCTCACCTGGAATCTATCTAGACAAGAAATTGTGTGTTAGTTGCAATTTTTGCCTCACCTGGAATCTATCTAGATGCCAAAGTTGCATGCAGGTCACCTGATCCTGAGTGACAAAGCGTAAAACCTGAACCCATTGACATGAGGAAAAACATACTGAAGCTAGGTTTGGGTTTTATCGTATTTTCTAATGCCTAGTAATTGTACATTTTAAGGGGCTTCATGATGGAATTTCCATCTATCATCTATCTATCTATCTATCTATAAATAAATATATATATATGTATATATATATACATATATATATATTTATTGAGCTTGGAGTTGTTTTGACATGTGTTTGAAACAAGGGAAATTGACTCAGCCCAAACTCGATGACTAACAAGGAGGTCAGGACGCTTCTTCCCAGGCAAATACTCCAGGGTAGGAGGACCTTGTATGTGGAAGGGGATGGTTGAGGAAGGTGGCTATCACTGGGAAATGATTCTTGCTTCCCAGTCGTGTCCTCTTCCCTTGAACATGGGTTGGCCCTATGGACTCAGCTGTAAAAAACAGGACGAAGCAGAAGGGCTGCTCTAAGTCTTCAGTAGGATTTCCACTGTCTTTCACTTGGAGCTCTGAGGTACCATTCAGGAAATGCAACTACCAATGACCATCCTTCTGGACAGAGGATAACGCCAGTATGGCTGATGCCATCTCAGACCCTTCGGAGGAGCACAGCCACTAGCCAGCGACCCCAGTAAATGCCAGTGGAGTAGAAAAGTCAACTAGATGATCTGACCCGAATTTCTGGTCTAAAATCATGAACTACAATCAGATGGTTGTGAGTCACAGCACTAAATCTGGAATCTTGTTAGCCAGCAGTAGATAATTAGGATAAAAACTCTGTCCACAGGGAGATCATCAGTGAGGAATAAAGTGTGAGCAGGTAACCCAATTCTTAGGTTGCATTCTGGAAGCAGTTGATTGACCAAGTAGTCAAACAGAGGCTAAAAACAAGGGGGATGAATGAGTCAGGAGTCAGGTCTCCTACAATCAGATTGAGTGGGCACATCAAAGAGACACCTGTCACCAGCCCACAGCTGGCAATGAACTTCCTCTTGGAATCTTCTTATATTTTGTTTTCATTTGCCAAGTTCACTCTTATTCCAAGCTGCCTTAATACACTTTGACCTGCTCTGTCTCCTAGCTCTGACCCTTTCTGTCACCATAGTAATCTACAAAGCAAATGGGAGATCAGGAGAGCTTTTCAACTGTATCAGGCTCTGGGACCCATTCAGCCCTTGGTTTGTGGTTGGTTCTAACTCCAGTAGCCCAAGTTGACCTCAAATTCCTTATCCCTTGTCACAGTCTCCTGAGCTGAGATTATAGTCATACACTACCACAACAATCAAGAAGAGCATCTGTGACTCACAACAGGCCTATATTAGAAATGCATAGTGATCCAATGCAGTTTCAGTCTAGGATATGGAAAACAACAGAAGCAACATGAAGCAATTCTTTGGACTGGCATTTGGTACATGTGTTGATTCTACATATCTTAGCACTCAAAGTTCTTATGTCAAAGGACCTGTGAGTTCTTAGTGCAAAGCAGAGTGGCCAGTCATGGGTGGGGAGATTGGAAGTGTAGGGAAGTCAGCTAGGGAAGGAGTTTGTCCTCAGTGTTGGTGGAGGAAATAGGACTAAATGTCTTACCTTTCTGCTCCCTTAATGTGACACCTCAAAATACTTTCTAGATATCTATAGTAAGACCTAGAAAGCTGTTCCTTGCTTTCTAACTGGGGCAACTGTCTCTCCACTGCTTTGCCTGTACTTTATCAATGGCCCTCCCTGAGTCCACCTGCATATAGCTGCCTGCCCTGGATCCTTGTCTCAGTGTCACTCAGGGTACCCAGGCTGAACTGGAGTGACATTTAGGATGAAAAGAAAAATTTCCAGTGACATATATCGCTAAAATGTTCCCATTGTCACAGTTCTGTCCTTAAAACTCATTTAAATTACAATAAAAGAAAAAGAGATTAAAGCATAAAGGGAAAGAATAGACATGGAGCCACAGGAAACCAAATGTCAATGCATCATGGGAGATGTGAGCAGATGGGGGAAGGTACGGTTCAGGAAGCAGAGTCAGAAAGCCTCCCATGAAAATCCTGCGGGCATCAGCTGAGCTACTCCATCATCACCTCAGATATGCAAGTCTGGGACACACCGGAAACCAGGTAAGACCTGACATCAGTCTGTCGTTTCCACTAGGTTTGTAGTTAAGATGCTCCGGTCCTGCCTCTTGGCTCCATTGTTCAGTGGCCAACATTTCCTCATCTTGGTTGAAGACAGGCACACACTCCAAAGACATCCAGTGAGGAGGCCTCCAGCTCCGATGGCTCTGACATGGTGCTGGGGAGGGAAGACACAGAAGCAATCTCAGTCCCATAAACCTAAGGCCTAAGCAAGCCCTCTAGCCCCAGCTCCCAGAGGGTAGAGGGCTTCCCTCTGTCAGGCAGTTTGTTCCTGAAGAACCCGAGTGTCCTGTGTTAACGTGCATAGTACAGCATCAGAGACTACAGGAGAAACACAAGAAATGTCTTTTTGTTAAATTGTATGTATGTGTGAGTGTGCTTAAGTGCATGTATGTGTACCACGTGCATGCACGTGCCTAGAGAGGCAAGAAGAGAGTCTTGTAGAGTTGGAGCTTCTGAGCCTTCTGATATGGGTGTTAGGAACTGAACTTTGGTCCTCTGTAAGAGCAACAAGTGTTCTTAAGCCCTGAGCCATCTTTCCACCTATCACAGATTCTTCAGGCCGGAGGGTTGGGGAGTCCCATGTTTGACTCCTGAGGCTTCTTGGTTTGTGGGAGGCACCGGCCTACTGTGTCTTCACAGCCTCACCCCTTGTGTGTCTGTGTCTTAATCTCTGCTTAGCTGAACGTCTATACTGTTGAATTAGTACCTACTCTAACAGTTGCATTTAAACTTCATTTTTGCTGTAAAGGCCCTGTCAACAAATATAGCAACATTCTGCGAAGCTGCAGTTAAGATGTCAGCATAGTATGTTAGAGGAACACAGAATTGACTATAACCAGCCCCAAAGGAAAGACCAAGAGATGTTATTGTGTCTCATCAGTCTGACAGGAAACCTTTCGGTCATTCAGCCTCACACATACATGCAGAGCATCCATTCCGCCTTTTAGTATTCTTAAAGGTTAAATAGCAGTCAGGGATTGCCTAGCTGCTGAGACAGCCTCTCCTCTCCATCACTTTCAAAGGTGAGGCTGAGAAAAATGGAAAAGCGTCTAGAAAGAGCCTGAAGTCCAGGCACTTGAGGTGAACAGAAAATATTTTTCAAAATATTTGAACAACTAATATTTTTCAGAGACCTAAAAAGTGAAATTAATTTTCTAAAGCAAAGACAGGAAGTTGTGAAAAATAGCAAGAAGGGAACAAGAGTCCTTGGAAACGAAATGAAATCTATAATTTGACTATTTTCTGTTAAGTCAAGTAGCTCTGTTATTACGTTTTCCCTTCTGGCTTCAATTATTACAGTGTTTCATCTGCTCTATAGATTATTACACAAACTAGAACCCTCTCAGTACAATATTTCATGACACATGATAAAATCGATTAGATAGTCTCTCTTCTGTCTTGTTTCCTAGAGCCACACATGTGGGGCCTCCCACCCTTCCGCTCTTTGGTGCCGCCCTGGACCTCTCTTGGGAATTCCCTAGACCTCCAGTCTCCAGTCATGAAGACTTGTCCCTGCAATGTGGGTTCCTGAAACTCACTGGAGCTCTGTGCTTGACACTGTGTGTTTCTATAAATCTATGCTAACCTCCACACCTGACTGACAGTTTAGTGAGGTATGGAGTTTGACTTGGAAACTGATTTTTTCCCTTGAATTTCTGATGGTCTTGTCCCACATGTCTCATTTCCAGTGTCTCCTACACACTGCTCACCGCTGTGACTTGCTCCTTCTCTGAAGAAGCTTTTAGGGACTGCCTTTATCCTGGTATCCTAAAGGGTCTATCTGAAAGTCCTTGCCATTCAGTCTCTGAATGTGAATGAAACATCTATCTATCTCCTTTTTTGGTATAGCTGCCTATTTCTTGCCCTTTGTTCACTTTATGGGGGATTTCCCCAACTGTACCAAGGATATAAGACCCACACTCTACAGTGTATAGTATTGCAAAGCTATGCTGTTCTGTGGGTTAGGAGTATTAGCTGTCTTTTTACTTTTTGCTCCTGTTGGGTATATTGGAACACAGCCTCACTAAAAGTCTAAGAGGATCTGTGCATGTGCGTATGTGGGTATATTTAAGGATACACACACTCAGTTGGGTATGGTGGTGCACACCTTTAATCCTAGCATTAGGCAGAGGCAGGAGGAATGCCAACCAAAATTGGGGAGGGGGGGAGCAGGGTGTGGTGACACATTCTTTTAATTCCAGCACTCAAAGGCAGGCTGATCTCTGTAGACTGGGAACTAATATAGGGTCGTCTGCAAGAGCAGCCAGTGCTCTTAACTGCTGAGCTATCTCTCTAGCCTTGCATACATATGATTTTTAAGAATGAAGATACAGATAAAGCCAGTATACAAATGTCAAGCCATTTGCCACTGCTGAAATCTGAGAAGAGGGTAGAAATCACCAGCCCTGGAACTCCATCTCCTCCATCTCCGATTCTGATCTAATAGTGGAACGTCTTGCACTCTTGATCAGTGTCATTCTTTAATCACCTGTGATGTCCCGAACAGAGCAGGCTCACTGACAGTTCTGGGGCCGTTTAGGGGTATAAACTGTCTGCAGAGCCTGATGCTGACATAGATGGCAAAAGCTACTGTGAGAGAAGTCTGAGCCGGAGGGGCCTGAACTAAAACCTTCAGAGAGGAGAGAATTCCAGGCATAATACAGCAGAAGCTCCATGTTCCCCCAACTCCCAAATTCCCTGACTGGATGGGGAATCTCCTGCTCTGGATGTAGAATTCAGACCAGAGGGAGTAGATAACTATGGGCCAGTGCTGTCCAGCACTCTAGTGATCACCTGGTTCACCTGCTATTTGAATTGGGTTACAACCAAAGAGCAAACTTGCCTTCATTACCCATCTCCTTCCTGACAGACAGTCAAACCCCAATTTTTCATTGTTGTTTTTGGTTTTTGTTTTTTAATTGAGGGGGAGAGGGTCATAAAAATGCTGCTGGAACTAACTACACAAGGGAAAACGTGCTGCCGAGTTCAAGCGAGTGCCGTTTGCCTCTGAGCGCCATTCCCTTCCCAGGGCTCGTGATGGGTCCTCATACAGCTGTCACTTTCTGGTTGGCCTGTTTTCCAAGTACAGCTCTCAGTACTCTATCCTGGTATGGTGAATGTTAGATGGCGATGAATCATGGAAATGACCTCTGCAATAATGCAAAGAAATGTAAGCCAGGCGGCCAGTTATCAGTACCAAAGGAAGGGATGCCTGGGCCATGAAGCCCCACAGTCCTAGTAATTTCCAGACAAGTGATTACAAAGGGACCCTGATGTAATTTTAAGAGGTGGGCGTCTCGAGTTTGCTGCCAAACTCCTCACGCTGTGCCCGAGCCAGCCCCTCTTCATGAACAGTGGCGAGGTGGACGGCATGGACCACAGGATCTTCTGATCTGACTGCCTCTTAGGATATAGAAAAGGCAAGATGGCGTCTCAGAAAAAAAGGGTGTTTTTTTTTCCTAAACCCTCAAACTCAGTAGTTTCCAGTTCAAGGAAATGAGCACTTTAAGAACAACTAGCTCAACTGAAACTCAATCTAGAGCTAAAGAAATATCAGCCTAACATCACTAGCTAACCAAGAGAGCAAAGCCCAGGCATTTTGGAGTCTTGGGAGTTCTCAGGGATAGCTTAATATGTTGTCACTGAGAATTGGGGTCCATGACTGTCAATGAATCTCCTCATGAGACCTCAAATGTGAACTGCAGGCCTGTGACCCCCTGAGATAAGGAGATGCTAGAGCCATGAGTAAATGCCTCCCCAGCTTTCTGCAGAGTTGAGGATCTGACGTGAGATCTTTTCCCTGACTCAGAGTCACCTTGAGTTCCTTCATTTCAATGTGTCCAAACTTGGAGCCACACAAACCATTTGACCTGACCTTGAAGCTGCTGTGGAACTTCCAGCAGAAGTGACAGATACAAAGCAAACCAGCAAATGAAGAGCAAAGGAAAGGGGAGCCTGGGGGGAAAGGAAGGAATTTCAGCACACCAGCTAAGACAAGGCTTTTAGATACCCCAGGGACCTGGGACAACAGTAAAAAGGGAAGATGTGAGGCAAGCAGGTAAGGGGACCTTGTAGACCGCCCAACTCTGGTGAGGTCTGAACCTGTTTAGGAGAGTCAGAAGAAGGCCAGCCAGAATGACTTTGCTGTCCACACAGAAAGAAGCCACTCACTTTGGGTAGAGCCATCCTGTAACCCTTGCCCATCGATGGGCTCTATCACCAGCAACAGAGAGTGATTAAAAAGACCACCCAAAGAGGGGAAACTGGACCACTTCGCTGCAAGCTAGTCATATCTTATCTTAAAAGGTTGAGCAAAGTGATACTCAGATATGTCCAAAAGCCTTGACTCTTTGACATTGTTTTGTTTGATCGACTTGTCTGATAGTCAGCATTCTAGCCTAAGAAGCTAAGAGCAGGTAGTAGAGATTTTAGCCAGTCACACTTGTCCTCACTGGGGATTCTCTGTTTTTAGGATTTCATTTTCTCAGCTTGACTTTCTTTGTCTTCTTATTTGTTTTATTTTACCTTTTGGGGTGCAGTTCTAGGAATTCAGCCAGGGCCCCAGGCATTCCAGCCAGGCATACTAACACTGAGGTCTATCCGTCTCTCTTGTCTCGACTGGAACAGCTCTCCACCCTTCTTTCTAGATTTATTTCTTTCTAGATTTATTTTTATTTACGTATCTATATATATCTCTGTGAGTATATGCCACATATGTGCAGGTACCTGCAAAGTCCAGGAGAGGGCGTTGGATGCCCTGGAAATGGAGTTACAGGTGATTATAAGCCTCCTGACGTGGGTGTTGGGAACTGAACGCTGGTCTTCTAGGAGAGCTCCTGACCTCTGAGCTGTCTCTGCAGCCCTTGTTTTTTCTACATCTTAATTGTTTGTCTGACTTTTCCCTTTGGGTTTCAGTGGAATCTTCCTGTCCAACTTTCCCAGCTGTTCCTGGAGCCAGGCTGCTTCCTGCATTCGGGCTGCTCATTCTTGGACCCTGGATTTTTATTGTCTTCCCACCACACACACACACACACACACAAGCACTGTGTGAGTGTGTGTTCACACGTGTGTGTGTACCAGTGAGTATGGGGGCCAGAAGTTGACATCAGCATCTTCCTCAATCACTTCCTGCTTTTGTATTTTGAGACAGAGTCTCCCATTGTAACTGGATCTTTGTAACCCATTTGGTTATATTGACTAACCAGCAAGCTCCAGGGATCCTCCAGACCCTGTCTCTAGCACTGAGATTATAGCTGCATGTTGCCACAACCAGCCTTGGTTTTGCTTTTTAGCGTGTCTAATGGGGATTGAACTCAGGTCCTCACACTTGTACAGCAAGTTGGTAAACTAAGCCATCTCCCAGCCTAGGTTTTGAGGTTCTCACTCCATCTCCTGTAAGTCAAAGCCCCTCTGAGCTGTGTTCTGGTATATAGAAGCCATGGCTACTGGTGTCACCAAGCCCCTGTGTCCCACTCTGCTGACATGCACGGGGTACACACACCAAACTACTACAGACTATCGAGCCACCAGCACTTTCTATTTGATGCCCAGAGCCCCCAAAATGAAAGTAGCAAACTTGTCTCATTGCCTGTTGATTAAAAGTCAGGAAAAGAAACACCCAAAGACAAGCCAGTGTTGCTGGCTCTTGGAGGCCCCAGTCCACTCAAGAAGCCCTGTAGCCCTGTTTCAGGGTGAGTGCTGACAGGGCTTCACGTAACCCTATGAATTACATTTCTGTGGCCAGGAAGGCTGTGTGCAGGTGGATGGGGTATTTCATGCCTGCCACACAGTGTCACCTCCCTTGTCCAGCCTGGTGGCCTTCACAGCTCTGGGATCTAGAGTGGCTGAGGAAGAATTGAAAGAAAGTCACCTCTGGTGACCCTCCAGAGGTGCTGCCTCTTAACCAAAGAACCTAAATTAGGTCACCATCCAAGAGCTGGCTGAGATGTGGTTCTTCTCTATCTAGTGGAGAGCCCAACTGGACATCCTGCATGTGCCCCTGCAGTTTCATTAGTCACTTTCTCCCAGGGATGACATTCCCAGGAGCTTCTAGAGGCAGTCATAGCTTCTCTAGTTTGGGCCTCCCAGAGGCCAAGACCCTGAACTACAGAGAGGACAGACTTGTTATGTGTCTGGGAGGTGACTGACCATCACTGGTAGTAAGCAAGGGCCCTAAGGAAGAAGAAGGAAAAGAATTAATTCCAGGAGCCACCGTGGGCAGGTGAGACGGGGGTATTAGGCCCTGAGGTGGTGTGAGGAGCCAGCACAGGTAGGGACTCCAGGGATGGGAACGGATACCTAGTCTCCCCAGCCCAGGAGGCAGACGTCTGCTAGAGGACATGGCAGTTACCACAGCCAGCCCTAAATCAAAACTTCCCAGCCAGTACTCCTAGACCCCTGGTCACAGGAACTGTGGACAGACGGGAATAATCCTGCTTTCCGCCACAGATGC
Organism: Eospalax fontanierii; assembly: GCA_035773235.1. Lineage (NCBI taxonomy): Eukaryota > Metazoa > Chordata > Mammalia > Rodentia > Spalacidae > Eospalax > Eospalax fontanierii. The sequence goes on along the minus strand of CM069535.1, from coordinate 78,792,427 downwards.
TGAGTACAACATGCTTCTCAACAACAGATGATAATTACAACACAGACCTCCAGTCTGGGCAGCAAGAGGGCCCAAAGCTCTCTCAGGACAGAAAGCAGATTAGGATATGCAGCAGGTTTCATGGAGCTGTAACAGGCAAGTGACAAGTTTGCACAGGAACAAGACTATTTCCATATCTACAGGACATGCCAAGGCCAGCTTCTCAGGGTGCTTGCTGAACACTCAATTAAGCTACTAGAGTTTTATATGTCAAAGAGGGTGTAGACAAGTCTAGGCTCTCAGGGGTGCCAACCACTGCTCATTCCAGTCAAGAAGCCCCTGGTGTTCCCTGTCACTAGGAGAAACTATTGCTTCTGTCCCCATGCCCTCTCTCCTCCTTCCCCTCCCCTTGAAGAGTGGGCAGTAAGAGCTATGCTACTTGGAAAACCCACCAAACTGGACTGGCTCATCTTACAAAGAAAACGCACACAGTCTTACTTCCAGTATCTGGCTTCACCAACCTGTAGATGTAGTCTGAGAACCCTGTCTTCAGGCATAGCAATAAGCCTGTCATTGAACCAGATGTTGTAGTCCACAACCTGTCAGGGGAGGCTTTCCTTCTTGTTTGCTACCTCCCAAAAGGACAAGCAAGCTGTTTGGTAACCATAGTCATCCCTTTTCTCACATGAAAAATCATGTAGAATCTTCTTCCTGAGAACATGGGGTATGCAAATGACAGCTGTCCTTTGGCTCTGAGACCCTAGGAACTCTCTGCTACCTTTCACTGAAGGTAGACATGGGGACCTTGTTAAAGCACTACCTGCTTGTAGACCTTATCAACTTTCTGCACAATAGTGCTCTCATATTGAACCCCCTGAGTCTCTGTTGGAACAGAAGGGTTAGAACTAAGGGGAAAAAATACAGAGCAAAAGCCCCAAGGTGGACTCTGAGAAGCAAAGAGTGAATTTGATTCTCAGACATGGAGGCTTTGGGCATGACTTCTCTGGCTCCGGGTACTCAGAGCCTGCAATGTGGGACCGGAACTCAGCTCTAGGAATGAGTAGGCCACTACTCCCTTCTTTTACCCTTGGAAAAACAGAGTGGCTTAAAGGGCAGCACCCGGAGGGGCAGTTAAAGGGATCTTGCAGAACTGACACACGTCTTCATTCATCAATAGTTATTGACTCACCATCACCACTACCACCATAGGGTCAACCGCTGGTTGACCATAGAGGACAAGGGAAGTGCAAACTCTGATCCACAGCTATTTCCCATAGGTGTGGACTGCAGTGAGACAGGGAAGCCGCTCTCAGGAGATCCTCAGAAAGGTGCCTGATAAGCCGAAGTGTACTCACTGCCTCTGAGTTCCCCTTGCCTCTTCCAGCTTAGCCCAGGCACACTGTGTGAAGGTTGGGATAACAGCAGACAGCAGTAAACCACACTCCTGATGTCCCTTGGCTGTTTGGGGTTAATGCCAAGAAAGGCAATTATAGTGAATTATGTTATAGGACATTGGAGTGTTTGGCAGCATTGCTAAGATAAAATGAAACCCATCTAATTGCAGCTTAATTAATTAATTACTGCTGTCCTTGGAGGCTTCTCATTTAGAATTCCCTCAGCCCTGCTTCATCTGAAACTTGTCGACTGTGAGCTGCCAAGCTCAGTTACAAGGCAAGAGATGGGGGACCAAACTTAAAACGCAGCCTTCAAGATTCAGAAGGTAGAGTCAAAAAAGAAAGGGTCCGGGTGGCTGATGGAGTCCTTTTGAACACATCACAAATTTTCAACCTCACTAAATCAGGGTCAGGAGATTGTGAAAAATGGAAATCTACTCGAGTTACCTTTGAGACTGGCAGTCTGTGGCTTATGGCATATGTTGATATTTTTAGGTTAAACAAACAGTCTGTCCTCCCTTACCCACCTGTATCAAAGAAACATCACAGCTGCCCCATGCAAAGTGGGACCAGTGAGAAAATCTGGTTTTCTACAAATGGCTCATGAGAGTGAGTTAGGACATTCCACAGGAGAATGAGCTCTGCCTTTATGTTGATCATAGCATCCTCTGCTACTTGGGATTAGCTCTCCTGGGCATCACTCAAAGCTCCTGGGGACCATGTGTCTTGGAAACATCTTTGCCTCCCTTGCTGTGTGGGGAACAGTGACAAACACCAGTCACAGCTTTGACAGCCTGGTGCCTTCATGATGGGAACAAATGTGCTCCCCGCCACCTCCTTTAGCTCATCTGTATTGATGGGTCCTCTCTGGAATCAGGTGAGGTTGAAAGTTGGAAGGAACCCAGCTGGATCCATTCCTCACCATTCTTTCTGCTCACTGTCCCTTCCTTTTTCTCCTCTAACTCTGTAGACGAACAAAGCTGTGGCCAAAGGAGACTTCCACCAGGCCAGCACCAGCTCCGAGGGCCCTCCTCCTGGCAGTGCTATCTATCACCATCGGAACAGGCCTCTACGTGGGTGTGGCCGTCGGCCTCATTGCCTACCTCTCCAAGAACAACCACCTATGAGCTTTCTGCAGGCTGGTATGAAGGGGAGGAGCTGGGCCAGGTGTGCGAGGACAGAGAAGAGACACACCTGCATGATACTGTACAGTACAAGTTGCCAAACGACTCCATGACGCCCTGGAAGATTTACTCCTGGACTCCTTTTATTTTTATCCTTCCTCTTCATCTTCAGCACTGTGCAGAGCACCAGGCAGTCGACACTCCTGATTCTTCCACATGGAGGCGCCAAAGATTCCAGCCCAGTGACTGACCCTGGATGGATTCTGGTGGATGTATAACAACCCAGCTCTGTAGCCTGCCAGGGCCTGGACCACCACCCCATTAGCAAAATAGAAACAGTTTGAAAATGTGTTTATTTTTATGGAATATGGTGCAATAGGCAGAGGGCAGGGGACACATCACCATTAGCTGTGGCCCGCTTGATTCCTCTGCGTCTATATGGCTTCCCTGTCAGAAGCAAGTGAGACCAAGAAGGGAGGAGAAGCTTCTGCTGGGAGATCTGCTGTTTCTCTGTCTGTCTGAGAATGCAAAACTAGAGGAGCATAGAGCCCATCCAGCCCTGCTCACTCCCAGCACGCTGCCCCAGCTTGGAGCATCAGGCCTTCCGCAGGCCTCCTGCAGCTGTCCCAGCAATATGCAGTCCTGGGGGCCTCTTGGTCTAAACAGGGGAGGCAGGCTACAGCCCCCCTCTTAAGAATGAGCCCAGCATTTGCCCCAGGAGCCTATTGGAAAGGAGCTGTGAAGACACATGAGGTGTTTCACTCTTGGACGTTCACCCTGGTCACAAGCAGTGACTCCTGTGACCTGGGAAATAAGATGGGCCTTACTCTGTCGACTAAATGAATGGCTATTTTCTTGTCATTTTTTAAGTGCAACTCTTGTTTCATGCTGCTCCAGTTGCCAGATGAATGCTGAGAAATAAGTAATCACAGATGTTTTAATACCATGTCATTGCTGTTTACGAGTGTTCATTATTTAACAAAAATTATCTTTTAGCTTGTTTGCTTATGTCTTTTCCTTTTGTTGAATGGTGATGTTTGGGTTTCATTTTGATGATATACTTGGTGTTTAGCTAGTGGGAGAGCCAGGCAAGACTCAGATGATGTGGCAGGGGGACAATAATTGTGCAGCCTTGGCTACTTAAATGTCCACCTTGAGCATCCCAACGGACTCAGAGGCCCTCTGTCTGGAGTTCTTCCTGCGGCATTTAAGATATTCCAGATGCCTGAAATTCTGCCATGACATCTGCAGAAATCCTGCCTTGACTAGTTAGGGATGCAGCCTGGTGAGTTCAGCATGCAGCACAGGTGGAAGCCACTGTCTGAAAATATAGATAAGAAATTAAGTCTCTCCTACTTGAGACTCTCCACCTTGACTGTGGACTTTTAATGCTTTCCAAACTATTAGCACTGTCTTCCTGAGTTAAATCTACCATTAGATGGTCCAAAATATGTCCTAAGACCTTAGCCCTAGGAAGAATTATATAGCAGGTACCCAAACACCCCCACGAGAACTAACTAAGCTGGCAGCCATGTAGAGACTATGGGACTGTTTTCTCACTTAGGTGATCTGGGACAAATGTCTGCTTCTGTCTGAATCTTGTCTCTGGGACAGGATCATTGGAAAGACTCACTTCATAGGGTGTTCTGGGACTTTTGAGGTCCAGCAATGGCTGCAGGCAGGTGTGGTAATTAGTCTGTTTATGGTTACTACCAGTGTTCTGGGGAGGCAGCTTCATAGCTTATCTGTTTATTTCCATCTTTCAGCTCAAACATTCAGGATTTATGTATCATGAATCACCCTATAAAATGTGATGTTTTGTATTTGTTCTAAAATGGTCCATTTTAAACTCAAGGGATGCCCGAAGTAGCATCTTTTTGGATTGGTGAACTACAACCAATCTTGCCAGGCACTTAGGCCCGCTCCTGCTGGCCCATCTGCCCATCTTATCCCAGCTAGCTTTTGAGTTTGAAAACCCTCGGTTTACAAGATTTCTGCCCTTGCTGTAGCTTCTCAAGTATTTCTCCAGGACCTGGAGACCAAGACCACTCAAGCCTCCATATTTGATCATGAGTCACAGGTTGTGCTGGGCGGCCCAGTGGCATGTTTGGTGGGCAGAGGGTGCCATGAACACTTGGTCTGGTGACTGCATGGAACACGGTTGAATGCCATTCTTCGTGGTTCTGTTAGTGTCTGTTACAGAGCAGATCAGTCTTCGCGTAATTTCCACTGGAGCCCTTGCTCTCAGCACATGAACAAATCTCAAATAATCTTAACCCTAGTAAGAAGGGACAAGAACTAGAAGTCAGAGAAGGGAACACACTCAGTATTGCACACGCAGGCAGGTAGGGTGAAAGGGCAGAGCCGTACCTCATGGTCCCAGTCTGGCTCCCCGCAGGTGACAGGGTGCTACTGTTGGCACCTGTCCCCTTGTCCCCAGGCCAAAAGAAAAGTGTATTTCCTACTGTAGCTCAACTGAGTCTGATAAAAATTCATTCTCACAAGCATGTTGTGGGAAAACAGAGACCCAGGGTACACAATCTGTTTTCCAAAGTTCTACACCCAAGAAATGGTGAAGCCAAGTCACAGCCCCAGGATCCTCAGTTTTGCCCATGGCTTATGTACCAGCTGCTCTATGAGGCAAGAGAACTGGCCCAGATCACACAGCCAGGGAGGCAAGGTGTATAGAAGGTATTTGGGCTTCTATTTTGTAGGCTGTCTTTTCTGACAGGTGAATGGAACAAATTTAGGGAGAAGGATGGAGAAACCTGAGATGATCGCATTGGGAAAATGAAGTGTTTAAGAAGGCTTTCCTCCTGTAGGTGATCCCCCTGCTTCCTCCTTGGAGGTGGACATGTCACAGCTCCTTCACCTCCCTTTTCCAGATGATTCCACTGCTCCATCCTTAGAGATGGTCATAGGTATCTCCTTCACCTCCTTCATTTCTCCTTTCTTTGTGATTTTCTTGATATGACTGACTTTACCAAGCATCCCGGTTTCACCAGGTACTCTCAGCTTGCAAGTTCTCCCACCTCATAAAGTATTCTCCTCTTGTCAAAAGTCTTACCTCACCAGGTGTCCCACGTCACCAGGTGTCCCACCTACCTGACCAGGTACGCTGCCTCATTAGGTTTTTCCACAGTATCAGCTGCCCTGCTTCGCCTCCTGTCTCCTTCTCATCAGGTATTCCAGCCCCAGCTGGAATTCCTCCTATATCAAGTCTCTGGACTTTAATAAGTGGCCCACTTCATGGGATGTCTCCAACTTACCAAGTATCTCTGTCCCACAAGTGCCCTTCTTACCGGTGTCCTCAATAGTAGCTTGCATACCGATATACTTAAATCGATTAGGTCTATTTGACCAGGTATTCCAACTATCCTCATGGAACTAGACAGCCTGAGAACACCAGAGCAGAGGCCACATTTATAGGTCCTTGAGACTTGGGTGGCTGACCAAGTTCCTTCATATAGACCACACAGATAGGAAAGCACAAACAGTTGCTTTCAAGCTGAGGCAGGACATCCCTCAAACCCTGGCCACACACTGCCTTCTGAAAGTACTAGAGACCACCTGGCATGCAGACTAGCCTCTGTGTATACATAAAAAGAGTGGGCACTCCTCCCCTTGCCAGCAACTGCTTCTCTTCCTGGATGCAATATTAGGTGGTCACCACTGCTCTGGTCATGGGTCAAACCTGGCTTAAGTTTCAGGGCTAGCCTCACTCACTCTTGAGAATCTGCAGCCTCTTTGAGGCACTAGGTGGTCTCATTAAAATTCTAGTCCCTCAGGTGTTTCTGCATTCTGTACAGTGAGTATACGTGTCTATTGACTCAGTGTACTAAAAAACCATGAAAGGTCAACTCTTAGCCTGAGGCAAGGTGAGCTCTGAGAAAGTGGAACAGCCCTATCTCCTGTAAGAGGAAGGCCATACATCTGCTCTGCTTCCTCACACTGAGAGTGTCAGATGAGCCAGAAGAGATGGCCAAGGCTGTTAAGTGCCGCAGCTCATTGCCTCTTCGGTTTTCAGAATAATCTCAGCTACTCAAAGGGAAGAGGATCCGGTGCCTTTGCTGTCTTGAATTTATCTGCTTGGCTTCGCAAGACAAAGAAGGATGTTAAACCTACAGACACATGGGCCACAGATGGCTGGCTCCCTGCCAAACTAGCTTGAAATGGAGTAATGAATATGTCAGCCTGCTGTGCACCCCAGGAAAAGGTCAAAACTCTGTGTGAACAGAAGCAGCAGGAATGGGAGCTGCTGAGCTTGCACTGTAGGTAGGACTTTGAAATCCCAGGGCACTGTACGGCCCTGCAGAGATGAAACATGGGACACAGAGGCTGCAGCCTTGGAGAAGGCTCCAGAACAGTGAGGAAAAGAACAGCTTCCCTCACACCACAGACAAGACACTGGCCAAGAAGCTCCACATGGCTCTGAGGTAGGGGGACTCATGGCAAGGGGACTCCTTCATGGTAATGGGAGATGATGGGGCAGAACATGGTGCCTTCTGGAAGAGTCTCCAGGATGGTAACATTCCCAGGGCGTGGTGCTGGCCCAGGCTTTCTAAAGCCCAGTAATGGCAAGAGGAACAACTCAGAGTCACGGGTGGGATCTGTGTCTACCTGAAATGAAAACTGGCAAGCAAGCTCTGTTCCAGGAGGAAGGGCAAGAGTTAATTCCTCTGGGTTCTGTCACTGCTGTTGCTGCAGTCATATTTTGTCTTTCTGAAAAACAAAGTAAGCAGGACAGGCTTCTTAAAAGAGAGCCTTAGGAGACTAGGTGACAGCCGAATGCAGGCAGGTCTGGAGCCATGGTATTGGCATTGGGTGCCACCTCCTTCTCTCCACAGATGCCCTCTATGAAGGTGCTGCCCACATGGAAGGAGGGTCATCCCACTGGCAGGACAGTGACCTACTAAGAGAATGTTGCTGGCTCTTGGAGGCACCAAGATCTACAGTGATTCTCCCTACCCCACTTGCTGGAAGCTCCATGGGAGATAAGATATGCTGAAATGTAAAGCCATGTAAGCTGTGTAGGATACTCCAAGACTGGCTGCGTGTATCCTTCCAAACTCTGAGGATGTCTGATCGGCTAACACCAGACCTTCATTTTCACACTGCTAAAGCCACTTATAAAGAGTCACAAGGACACTGTTTTCCTGACTCTAACCAAGATCCTCACTGGCATTCTCTTCAATGCCTGACATGTATCTGTCCCCACTGGCTATGTTCAATCTTCTCAACTGAGAGACACAGGCTCCTAGGCTCCCATACTTGATTCTGAACTATCAATACTTTGGGCGATCTGCCTCCCTCCATGTCAAACTTACAGTGACTTTCCCAGCCACAGAGACACAGTGTCCCATGGCTGCTACACCTATCCCTATAGACCTCACCACGGTGTACCTAGCTCCAGGCTATGCAATGATAGTCCCTTTGGCTAAGTATTACAACCATTCCTCTCAAAACCAAATCCTTTGTTATAGCACATAATGAGTTCAGAGTTACCCCTGTCTAGGCTTGAGAGAAAGGCCCACGTATCTGCCTAGCACACAGACATACATCAAGAAGCTAAGACAGTAAATACAAGATGCTGTGCCAGGTACTGTGGGAATGTTAGAGTGATCAATCCCTGTGGCCTCCAACACACTATGCTTTGCTCTTCACTGAAGTCAGACCATTTGGTACCAATCTGAATCTAACCCTATAAAGAAGGGTTTGACATGATATCCATATATCTGTGCACGAGGAGCAGAGGTGACAATCAGGACCAGCATGCAGCTCTGACTTAATATCCTCCATTCTCACAGAGCTTTGCTTATAATACTTATGACATCTCAGTCCAACTCATGACTCAGTCAATAAGAAACATCAATCTGGGTCTGTTTCTACCAAACTGGAATCCACCTTTAGGTTCAGATTATTTTATTTAGCAAATCAAGATGTGTAGGTAGGCCAAGATGCTTGGAAGGCCTCTAAATCACGTGAACTAACATCTTCATCCCCTGGTTATGGTCTGCACACATTTTAAATGATATCTGTTTATACTGGCTAGTGACCTATTCTTGATGACTAGGCTGAATTTGCTAAGACTGGCTCTGCACTTACTTAGGGAAGAATTAACCAACCATTCATAAAGAGCATAGCAATCTCCCACTTAGCACAAGGAAAGGCTTTCATTATTCTTTCAAGAGGCCCTTGTGTAATTAGCAGCAAGAGGCAGCCACTGTCTGGTGACAGCCTTTAATTTGAAGAAATTGAGCCTACCTCAAGTCTTCACCCTTCCCCTCAGTTGGTGATATAAAAAATGAGAATAAAATGTGGAACCCTCACAAATGAAACTCTACTCACTTTTATTTAAAAGAAAACTATGATTGTTTCAGCATCTAAGATCAATTCTTCCCGTGGTAGCTTATGAATTTCCTACCAACAGGTCTTGCAAAATTGCATGTTCTTTGCAAGTAAGCATACTGCAAACCCATCTCATTCTATGTTTTCAGCAGTCCTTTACAGTGCCTTCTCCATCCTCTGTTTAGGTGAAGAAACTGCTCAGTGAGAGTTTCCCCATGCTTCCTGCTGAAAATAGGTCAGATTCTAGCCCTAGGATCAGCCTAGGAATACAGAAGCCAACACCCTTCTAACCAAAGCCAGATAGCCTCACAAGTCCCCAACTCAAGTCTCACTGAAATTTGGGCAATGAGGATACTTGACTGGATGCTAACATAAATCATCCTCTTGCAGAGCTTGTGGTAGAAGAGAAGCTACAGATATAGGCCTCTTCCACATGCCCTGTCCTCTGGCTTCCAATGGAAAAGGTATGGCTTCCATAGAGGAGAGGGATCATCCTTTGATCCTTATTCAAGGCTTCACCTAGCAGTGGATTCAGCCCGCAACATCACCCATCTATCTTTCATGTCACAACATACACATCCTTTCATCCATACACTCAGCATGAAGTCACCAGAGTCCCTCACCTACCATCCCCATTAATACAAACTCATCCCTGCCTATCTGCCCATCTGTCTATCCACCTGTGTCTATTGTCATAGACCAAGAAAGGGTTCTAGCTGCCTGCACCTAGCCAGTAACGGTAAGGTACTCAGACCCACTTTCTCCCTGTCATGGCAGAGAGTTCACCCTGCACCTATTCAAGATCCAAATGTGCTTGTGTCAGTTAAGCTAGGGAGGCTGCCTCCCAGAATCCTGCATGCACCAGACATGCTGTACCCAAAGAAAAAAGGCCAGGCTGGATACACGACATAGCCATGGAACTCTCAGGACTGGAGGTTACAGCCTGCCCTCAGTGAGCAATACCTGAATCTTGAGAGACAAAGGGACTCCCAGTGGACCCATAAACAAGCATCATGGCTCATCCCAGGGCTCTTTGCATGCACAAAGGAGCCCCATGGGAATTGACACGCTACAGGAGTTTTGAGGGGTTAGTGGTACAACCAAGATGCAGGCCTCAGACCACACGGAAGTTTTCTGGATGGACATGAGGGACTTACCCACATGTATGAGCAGAGTGAAGAATTATAAATGGTGGTGTTGGCTGCTTGATGTATCCACGAGGAATTCCCATAAGTACTTAACATACCAATGTGGCCCTACCTGGTGTTATCTGAACCAACCAAGGGTGTCCAGCTCACATAGCCCTGTACCCACACACTGAAGCTCAGGTTACACTGGCTGCCCAGCTGCCAGGAATGTGGCCAAGAAGCAGATGGAGGGGCCTTTTCCCAGAAATACTCTGTCAGCACCTTTTGCTTTCAAGAGCCACAGCGAGCCAGGTCACTCCCTTTCTGCACTAGAGAATTCTGGTCTCGATCTTCCAATCAGGCTTCCCTACTTACGTTTGCAAGCCTGACACCCCATCACCCTATTTCCTCTCCCTCTTGGTATCGCTTATTAGAGAACCCAGCCTGCACCAGGCCTATGGACAAAGGTTGGGGAAATAAGGGCTCAGACTTTAGCAAATTAAAGCTCAATGAATTCCTGGACTTTAATCAGTCCAATCACATGTGATTTCCCCACAGCAAAGCCCACAGCCCACATAACAATTATAAAGTCCCTCACCACATCTCACTGTGATCCCCACAGCCTGCTCAGGAATGAGACCCAGTCTCTACAGCGGCTGCTGTGGGACTGGTCCTGTGGACTACTGTATCCGGGACTGTAGTCCTTCCCTGTGCTAGCCATCTAGTCTCCTCACACACTCTCAGCACAAGAGGCACCTGTCTGGAAGCCATCTGCAAAGCATTGTTACCAGCTTGCTGCAGCCACAGGTTTAGCACTCATAGACTCATTGGAAAAGACAAGTTTGACAGGCTTGCAAATTTACCCAGAACCCACAGCACAGCGCACACTTGTCTCCCTCTGGGAAACAGAATGGGCTCAAGTGGTTTGCAAAGGGCCCCTGTTAGCAGAATAATGTGCAGCCTGGATGTTTGCAGAGCTGAAATTCAAACAGTCCTGAGGCAGCTCGCGCTATGTTTCATCCTGTGGTTCCCCATACAATTTTAAACTTCCTCAGTGTTCACTTGCAGATCACATGTGAAACAGACCGCCTTCTGGACTCAGCACCACTGCCCGGGAGGCAGAACTGAATTATGGTGGTACAGCTGAAGAGACAGCCTTCACATCTATGCACCAAAGAGGAAAACAAACACATTTTTTCAGTTTGAAAGTTAGAAAAGCAAATGTGACCCACTGGAAAATGATCAAGAGAAACCACAGCTCCCAGAGTTCAGCCTGGAAACCTACAAAATAGCAAAGCAGGCTTGAGTATAGACCACCCAGGTATGAGCAGCCAGGAGTGCTTGTGAGGCCTTTACCCAGGGACCAAGACACAGAGAACCAGTATAGTTCCCATCCTTTCAGCTCTCCCTTACCCCAGGCTGAGTGTCCCAATACCTTACCCCTGACATCATTCAGGGCATTCCAGACTCCAGCAGACAGCAGAGGTCTTGCACACCTGCTCACATTTGATAAAACAAAGGTTTTATACCCCTAAGGAACACCACTGTCCTGGGATGTCAAAGGTCAGCTCAGAATCCCCCCAGAAGCACCCCACCAGGAGTAAGCATCTGTAAGTATTCAGTGGCCATCCCTGCACATTACTAGGCTACAATAGAGATGAGCCTTTCCCGCTTATCTGCTGTCCATTGGCATCTACCTCTCAAGGCTCCCTCTTTCCAAAAAGTTTTATTTGATCCTTGCCAAAACCCTCCGAGGCCCTACATTGGAGTCCTGGAGCTTAGCATACATGGAGATCAGGATAGAAGAGGGATGTTGGGGGGCGAGGTTAGCCAATAATGTTTTGGCTAGTTTTTTCATCAACATGATACAAGCTAGAGTCACTTGAAAATAGGAAACCACCGCTAAGGAATTTCACCCATCAGACTGGCCTGTAGGGGTATCTGTGGGGCATTTTCTTGATTGCTAATTGATGTAGGAGAATCTAGCCTGCTGTAAGTGGTGCCATCCCTAGGTAGGTGGACCTGGACAATGTAAGAAAAGTAGCAACAGGGCTGGAGAGATGGCTCAGTGCTTAAGAGCACTGCTCTTGCAGAGGACCCAGGTTCAAATTCCAGCACCCACATGGCAGCTAACAACCATCCATAAGTCCAGTTCCAGGGGAATCTGACACCCTCTTCTGACCTCTGTGGGCACTGCAGGACACAAGTGTAATTATAAACATGCAGACACTATATTCATATACATAAAATAAAAGTAGTAAAGTAAAATTTTTTAAAAAGGTACTAACAAGTCAGCAAGCAGTGTTCCTCTATAGTCTCTGCTTCAATTCCTGTTTCCAGGTTCTTATCATGAGTTCCTACCTCAGCTTCCCATGAGGATGGATTGTAACGTCTACAGGGAAATAGAGCCTTTCCTCTCACCCTCCAAAAGAAATCCACTTCCAAGGGCTAGGACAAGACTTGCCCCACCTATGCTCTGCAGCACATTTTTGTTATAAGCTTCTCGATGCTGGGCACTGCTCTGAGCACAGAGGTTATGGAAAACAGTGAGAAAAACCTTAGCTCTGTGGAGCAGACAATGATCACACAAACCAGCAGCTCATAAAATTAGCCCAGGCTATTGAAAATCCTAAGGAGGAAATCATGCATGCTATGGGTGCACAGTGACAACCTGGCACCAGCCACACAATAAGAATATGGTCTCTGTAACACACTTGAGCCCCTTCCATGCAGAATCTCATCTGCATGCTGGTCACACTGCAGCAAGTTAATGGCAGTCCAGCTTCCTGGCTTAGCATATTGAACATTGCTATTACCATCTTCTGGAGGCAGCATATCAGCTCCTCAAACTGTCCCTTGACAATCTTCAGAGTCACCGGTGACCTTTTGGGTTCTATCTGGAGCAAACCAGAGAGCCATCATCAGATAGGGGGTGCTTGTTCGCTTCAGCAGCTCCTCCCCTTCCACATCAATGGCATAAAAACTGTAAAGTCACTCAAGTGTTCTTTCTACAAGTTTGCTTAAAATGTGTTGATTTCTCCAGGCTTAACTGCACTTGCTGCTTGTAGATGCTGTTCATTGGCCAAGGCTCCCATTTCCACAGTGTCTCTCCCACTGGCCCCACCCCTGGAACTTCCTCTTTTTCTGCATCAGGGAGTGCAGGTCAGTGAAAAGCCTTGACAATGAGCTCTACCCAAATGTCTAGAATGACGTGCAGGAAAGATCTTCACTTCAGTGTGTGCTGAATTTGATTAAACTGAACTTGATTTTGAACCCAGCTCATGTTCTTAGTGAGCAGTAAGTGATGTGTGGTCTGTTTAAACTGCGTGAGAGGCCCTCTGTAAAGGAGTATGGGCAGAGAGCCAGAAATGAAGCCTGCCTGGTAATTAAGGGTTGAGTGCAATGCCACTCGATTATTAATCATGGGGACCAATGTCTCAGTGACAGTCTTCACTGCCTCTGAGATAATAAAGTGATTTGTGTCCCCCACGTCTAGGATCCTACAGTCAGCCTTGAGTTCATGGAGCCTCCTGATTAAAAATGAAGATAACTTATTCTAAATTCTGTCAGCTAGGAATTCAATTTTAGGCCACACAAGGAAGGACCTTCAACAATCTATGGGGCTCACTGGCAAAAGCTAAAACTTCTAAAAATGGTCCTGCCACACTGAGAAACTCAGAGAACCAAAGATGAAGACCCAGGGTGAATGCTTCCTTCCCCCTTCTTCCCTTTCTTCCGCCCCCTCACATATGCACCTGTTAAGGAAAAACAATTAATTTAATTACAGGAGCATGTGCACAAGATATGCTCATAATGCAGTCAAATCAATTTCTTGCCATGATGTGTGAACCTCTGCTATACCTCTTCCCTCCCATCCTCAGACCTCATGAGCCTCAGTGTGGCATGCCTTTCTCTGAACAGATGCCTTACAGGCAGGTGCATCCCCAGGTGCACAGGTCATTGCAGACACCTGGTAAGGATTCTAGGCAGCCTCCACACTCAGAGATACTTTGTGCCAAGACCCACGTTGATCTTCCTCCATTTATCCCAAACATTGTTCATTGCAGACTCCCATGAAGCCTATCTGCAGAGACTATGGAGTGCTAAAACCTAGTGAATACCAGCTAAATGTGCTTCAAACATGCAACACCGAATAAAAACACAAGGCTCAGATGATGATGATGTGTGTGTGTGTGTGTGTGTGTGTGTGTGTGTGTGTGGTGTGTGTGTGGTGTGTATGTGTGTGTGTGGTGTGTGTGTGTGTGGTGTGTGTGTGTGTGTGTGTGGTGTGTGTGTGGTGTGTGTGTGCGTGCCAGAAGTTGACATCAGATGCTTTCTTGCTTGCTCTCCATTCCATTTACTGACTTGCCAAAGCAGGGTGTCGCACTAAACTCAGAACTCAGTAACTCCGCTAGTGTGGCCAGCCATCTTGCCCCACAGAACTCCTGCCTCTGACTCCCGAATGGTGGGATTACAAGTGGGCCACCATGCCAACCCAGATTTTAAGTGAATGCAAGGGATCCAAAGTCTGACCTTCACACTTATGCATCAAGCACTTTGTCTACCGAACTATTTCCCTAGCCCCACACACAATTCTTAAATGTATGATATGGTTCATGGTCTTTTGATTTAGTATGAGTCAGGAACTCATCTTAGATTGAACGATAAACAGAGTAAGAAGATAAAGTCCTATGCCCAAATGCAAGCTATCTCCTTGTCTTTCCATTTAGTGTAACAAAGCTGCTTCAGTCACAGGGTTTAGAGTCAGCAGACACAGGGGGGTAGTTCTGCTGCGCCATCCGCTGATGTCATTGACTGTCTCTGAGTCTCACTTTCCTCATCTTCAAAGTGGAAGAAGCAGGTTACCTAGTATAGAACTGATACAAGGTAACACAGGGGACAGGCTCAACATAGGGGCTCCTGGTGAACAGTGGTGAGAGTCACCATGTTGTCATTATTCCCAGTCCAGTCCTGCATCATGGCTGCCCACATGACTGCGACTGCCTCTGTGACTTAAGATTTAGTAAAGCAGATGTCTTATTTTTGCATTTGTTTATTTCCCTCACACTTAGTTATTTGGGAAAAAAAACTGCCAAACATATGTACTTTACTTTGATTAGATTTGGTGAGATCTCACTAAATGTCCTTATGAAATGGGCAGGTGGGGGGAGTTATTTTTTTAATTGACAAAAGGAAAAACTAAGGCTCAGAGAGTTCAAGTGGTGATTCTTCTCTGCAGAGAAAGAGATTCCCTTTCTTAAAAAGGAGCAATGCAGAAACCCAAAGGCTGTTCTCCGTATCTGAAAATTTCACCCTAACTTCAAAAACACAAGAAACCAGTTCAAAGGTTCAGTAAAGGACCCTCAACCCTTGTCCATCATCGGCCCCCAAAGCTGCTTTCAGCCCCTGTAGAAATCACCACGTCCCTTTTCGGGGAACTAGAGAAACTAGGCACTGAGAAAATCACGTGCTTGAAAGTGGCGAGCTTCCTTGGAGGAGCTTTGGTTCACAACACAGCTATGACAAACTTCCATGCATCTCGGGGGAGGAGAAAAGTGTGCTCATCAAAAGTACCACAGAGATAGGGGCTGAAGAGATGGCTCAGAGGTGAAGAGCACTGGCTGCTCTTGCAATGGACCCAGGTTCAATTCCCAGCACCCACATGACAGCTAACAACCCTCTGTAACTCCAGTTCCAGGGTATCCAACACCCTCTTCTGGCTTCCATGAGCATTACACCATGCAGGCACACTTACATACATGCAGTCAATACACTTGTACACATAAATTTAAAAAAAAAAAACATGAAAGAATGATCACAGAGAGGAGTTAGCATCTGTTCCCAGAGAGTGGGTGGGGTCTGTGTGATTTCACTGTGCAGTAAGGCGATGGGAAAGGATTTGGAAGGAAGTTGCTGAGATCTGGTTCATACTCAACATCCATGGGACATACGGGTTTCATCTGATGACCTGACACTTCTCTGCCTGAGATATCTTCCCTACAAGTATGATTTTAATCATGAGGATGATGGCGGAGACAAGAGATGTTGGCTTCCACTCACTGTTTCACGTGGGTGTCTGTGAGATAAAAACTAAGAAAGGAAACAATATGCTAAACTGTATTCATTTCCTGACAGAGCTTCTGCAAGCAAGAGAAGACAATCTGGCTGCCTTCTTAGGCTCATGTTGCTTAGAAGGCCATTGAGTCCTACATCCTATCCTCACTTGGGCCCCTCCCACCAAGCCTCTGCAAATGATGAAAGGCAGCTGGCCACAGACCTAGGAGGTGTGACCCAGAGAGCAGTCCCAGTCAGTGGCAGTGGGGTTCAGTTGACAAGCATTCTAGCTTCCTAAGGACTTGTGGGAACACTTGGAGGTATGGTCTATATACCCCTAGAGTCCCGGTGAGATTAAGCCTCAGGTGACAATGCTTGATTTATAATGCAATCTCTATCAGCTTCAGCAGCTTTCCTGTTTCACATCTCCATTCTCTCCCTGACTCCCACCCAAGCGAACATTGGCATCAAGTCTGTACAGGGCTCTGCAGGGGTGGCAGCCTGAGGTCTCACCATCCCACTCTCTTCTCCTCTCTCCAACACGAGGGCTCAACACAAGAACTGACCTTCATAACCCCGCTCAGTTGTCTTGTGTCATCAAGATTTGCCAGCTCTCTGCAGTGGACAGAGGGAGCTACTTCCTACCACAGACACCTTGGAACTCCACGCTGCACAGTGCAACTCAAGGAGATGCCAAACGTGCTCACCTCTGGGCTCCTGTCCAGTTTCTGTGCCAACAAGCCTCCTAATCAGGGTCCTCATGATTACAACAGCAGCAACACCTGTTTCTGCTCTTTACTGTAAGCCCAAAACTCACCTTTTCTGGTAGGCAGATCCAGAAGTCTAAACAAATATACACTGACAGGTAATGACTACCATGGTCAAAGACAGATGTTTCATCACCCCATGCATTTCCCAAGAGTTAACACCTACCCGTCCCCACCCAAAGTCTATGGGAGCCACTGACCTGGTTGCTGTTCCTATGATTTTGCCTTTTCCAGAATTCCACATGTATGGAGTGACAGACTATGCTTTTGATCCTGGCTTCCTTCAGCCTGTCTTTTCGGCCACTGCTGGAATCCATAGCTCATTCATTTACATTGCTAAGTAGTGCTCCATGTGTGGGTATAGGTTTATCCATTCAGCACTCGAAGAACATTGGGCTTTTTCCCAGTTTGGGGCAATCATGGACAAAGCTGCTGTGAACACATGTATGCAGGTTTTTACAGAATCTAAGTCCTCATTCCACTTAGCCAAATTCTTGCAGAGGATTAATATACTTCTGACTCTTTTGTGTCTTTGCCTGTCCCATGTGCCCGTTTCTTCACATGTACTTCCTGAGACCACTGTTCCCAAGACCTTGTCTTGGGTTGGATATGAGGGACCTACCCTAAGATGGCATGTGACCAGTATATAAAGTGGAAGACAGCTGACACGGGATACAGTAAGGCAGTGCAAGGCCTAAGGCTTATGTGCAGATAAATTCTGTACAAGGGCCAAACTCACAATTTCCTGGAAATGAGTTTCCC
The DNA here is from genome assembly GCA_035773235.1 of Eospalax fontanierii. NCBI lineage: Eukaryota > Metazoa > Chordata > Mammalia > Rodentia > Spalacidae > Eospalax > Eospalax fontanierii. The sequence continues at coordinate 78,774,872 of CM069535.1, read as the reverse complement.
TGGTTCTAGCAGCCACCGGCTATCAGCAGCAACTTGTCCATTTTACACAGAGGAATTTTCCCCAAACCTAGACCTCTGGTAGAGAATGAATAACATATCCTTCCTATGTTGCAATATTTTCTTTCAGGTTACTTGTTTACCATTAAAAATTTCATAATGCAAAATATGTAAAAATTTCTCACAATCACGATTTCAACGATAACTTCCATTTACAGCTGTGCTCGGTCACTCCAGATGTTTTCCATGTATATATGGAGTGTAAATACACTAGTAAATAAATCACAGACACTCTCCTCATCCAATTGGTAGTGGTCTTCTCACTTGATAAAGGGACAGAGGCACATTGTATACCTGTGTCTTGTCCCTCCACACTTTCTACACTTGCTTTATTCCATTAAAAGGGAAAAGAGGCACAAAGACCACACAGTTATTCCCCTATTTTACACACATAGATGCATCATTTCCTTAAATATAATCCTCATTGAGTACAAACTGCCAATTTCCATGTTGGTGTAAAACCATTTTTATAGACTAATCACTTCCAGCAGGTACAGGACCCACCTCTCCATGGTTTCCTGATAACTAAGTCCCAGTTTCAGAGCTGCTCATGACCAGCATTTTGTGCCATGCTTGGGGTATGGCCCTTCTGTGGCAGGTTCCTTTCCAACCTTCAACCTGCTAGGGAATTTTTGAGAGACACACAAGTTCCCTGGGTGCGGAGTGGACAGCCCTCCTCTGTGCTGCCAAGGAGCCCGCAGAAGCAGTGCAGCCCTCAGAACAGACCTGTGTGTCTGAATTACAGCAGCTGCAGCAGTGGAGCCTGGAATTCAGCTTCTGTGCCTCCAGCAGACGTGCTCATTGGCATGCTGCTGCCCCCTGTCTTGCTCTCCCTCCCTGGGCTCTTCTTGTCCACATGCAGTTATACGTGAGCCCAGGGAAAGGCTTCCAGCAGGGTAGGGTGCTCCCCGCCTGCACCATCCAGTACAACAGCTGCTAGGATCATGGCTTACATGTCTAAGGAGCTGAGTGTTCCACACGAATAGACTTATGCTGCCAGAGAGCAAAGTGTAGGGCGGCCCACCTTATGTAGGAGAGTGGGAAAAGACATCCAGCAAGGGAGAGCAACTTGTCAGTACAGAACAGCTCCTGGGCAGGAAGAAGACAAATGTCCTGGGTCACTTTTAAATGATCTCATCTTTAAACACAACTCAGTGGGTCCTTGGAGCAGGGGTAGAAAAAGGGGGTAGTCAGAGAAAGGGTCATGACTGATCAGACCAGGCCTAGGTCACCAATTCAGCTAGAACTGGGCGAACTGCCTGCATTTGTGATGACGGTAGGCTTGCTTTGTTAGGGAGCAACTGAGTTAGAGTTCATAGACAAGGTACCAGGTTCAGGATTCCAGGGTGAGCTGCAGAACACGGAGGGAAGGAAGGAGGCTCTCAGTGATGGTAAGAGGTATTAGTAGCTTTCATGTCATTGACTTCTGACATTTTTGCTGTTTCTACTCAGAAATCACTTCTACCCACTTCACAGCTATTATTTTAGGGTTAAAACCTAAATCATAAGAATGATGCTACAGGATATAGTACACTTGGACTTAGAATCAGTGGGACAGAGGTGAGATTCATCCCCTATACATTGTCTATTGAATGCCCAGGTTTGTAATATCCAGGATGAGAAGATACCAAGGCCCAAGGCCATGGTCATTCTGAAGAAAAGGCTGACCTGCTTCTGCCCCAGAAGTACTTCTTCATGCTCTGTCTCCACGTGCTCAGTCTGCAGGCCGGAGTAGTGAGAGCTGAGGAGTTATTGCTGTTATAAATTTAGGGAAATGAAGCATTACAGAAGATAATTTTCTTTTTGATCCCCAGCCAGGCTTCCTTTGGGAAGAGGGCTATAAATCTAGTATCCCTGAGAGAGTGCCTTCCCTCCTCTATCCCCAGCACCTCTAACTGTGATTACACAGTCTGGCCAGCCAGACTGCTCGGGGCCTCCTGAGTCTCTGGACAGTCCTGCAACCCAGTGATTTCATTTATTTGAACACATGCTCAAGAGCTCCCTGCCTGCTGCCTCTCCTTGCTGTTTACCTTGCTTTTCTGGATCTATTTCTACTCTTTTTTTGAGTTCCATAAAAACGACTTTGACAACTGACTGGATCAAGCTCCACAGTCAGCACCAGAGTGACTTTCTGCTGAAGCACTGGCACTGGGTGGACACAGCAGAGAGTGCTCTACGGGTTACAGCGTGGCTTAGCACGCATGCCAACTCAATGGCCAATGCTTCATTTCCTCCCCAGATTCTCCCAGAATCAAGCATAGGAAAGTTCACAGCAAGCAAGGCAACTGATGCAAGGCAACAAGAGAGAGTTGACACACATAGAGTCTTGCCAAGCACATTGAATTCATTCATTCATTCATTCATTCATTCATTCATTCATTTTCTGACTCAACCACTCTTTTTAAACAGAATATTGCTATTAATTGTTAGGATTTCTTATATCTTTTGATCATATTCACCTCTCAATTCCTCCCATAATTCCTCCAACATCCACTCTCACCTCAACAGTATGTCTCATTCTCTCTTGTAATTCTACATTCAGCAAACACAACTGAGCAGTTGGCATGGCCCAGGAACTGTGTGAAGAAAATTGCACCAAAGAGAAGAGGGAGTGGAGTTGTGTGTGTGTGTGTGTGTATGTGTGTCTGTCTATATGTCTGTCTGTGTCTGTGTCTGTGTCTGTGTGTATGAAAGGGGAAAATATATACATATATGTGATTTATTTAGTAATTTGCATATGATAAAAATATGAATGACCGTCTCAGCTTGAGGAGGCAGTTGCCTTAAGAGACATGTAGTGGGATGCTTCCTGAAAGAGAATTTCAGCAGGACTCTGAGAAGCTCCCATGGATAATATGTTCACTGGTCACAGGAAGTCTCCTTCATACACCAAAGTAAGGCAGTAAAGGCTGTGGCCAGAGGCTGGGGATGGCATTCATCCCTGACTTCCATCAGCTATTCAAACCCAGCCTTTCCAGTGGACCTCTCAGCTTCTCCAGAGGGTCCTGTCACTGGAACTAGGCCCTGGCATGCAGTTTACTAGAAACCTCCTTAGCTTGACTCTGCACACGGTGTGGCTGTGCCTTTTACATTTGCTAAACAAGTGGGAGAAGTGTGTGAGGGGACACACATTATGTTCCATTCTTCCTGGGTGGAATCTCCCTACCCAGTGCCACAGTCAAATAAATGTCAGGCCAGAAGGAAAATGGCTCAGAATTGCGGTCATCTGAGAAAGACCCGGGGTTGAGTGGTTGGATAAAGAGCTAGGACATTAGACTAGAAACAGTTCCAGAAGGTAAGTATGGGCAGGTTTCATGGAGAAAGCAGATTTGGAAGGAGAACTTGGTGAAGGATAAGGTAAAAGACGAAACCAGGGTTAAAGCTCTGCAGGAAGGTGGGACAGAGGGTTAGGGCTGAGGCAATGGGCAGATTCTGCCAAGGGACAATAAGGGAAAGATGCTTTCCAGGACTCTTGTGATGGAGGAAAGCTACCTGGAAGTCTCACTTTGGACTATTTAACCAATGCACATAACCTTTAGTATTTGGGAGTCTGGGCCTTTGGGATCTTTTGGTTGTAGCAGCCATTATTGTCCTAAGACATCTTGCAGAGATCTTTACAGGGTTCTCTGAAGGGACTCTGTCCCAGGCCCCAGTCAAGTCCCACTCAAAGCATTTGCCTTCTCAAGGAAAGAAGACCTGAGCAGCCAGCTCTCAACCCTGTGCTTACAGTTTCTTCAGTCCCAAACCACAGGTATGTGGTGATACAACAGTCCACGCTCTGAAGATCCAGCTTTTCTTCATAGATACCTTGACCACAAGTTGTCATAGTCTCTGATATGATTACGGCTAACAGCCTACAGAGCCAAGTGGAAGAAAATCTAAGAGCCATAAGAATCAAAGGGGGATCATGTCTTGGTTTAATGAGGGGGACAGGAACGACGGGGCAGCACCCTCAGTGATGGAGACTCAAGCCTAGTTCTCAGTGCCCCTACTGAGAGCATCTGATGCTCGCTATGGCCTAGCGTCCTCACTCCCTGTATCTGCAGCTGGTACAGAACCACTGCACATCTGGACCGACTCCTGTGCCATCCCTGTGTGGTAACAGGAGTCAGCATGATCTACTTTTGGGTGGATCTCCCTGATGTAGGGAGGTGTTTAACTGGAGTATTTTAACTGAAACCTGATCCAGCTACCACAAACGTGTGACTCTCAACCTTCTTTCCCCACCTCAGTGCGTTGGCTCTCAGAAGCACTTCTGGGTAAGTAGATAGTAGTGTGCTTTTTCTTTTAGCAACTTGTAAATATAGGGCCTAAGATAGGAGATGGAGCACACAGGTTAGGGCCTGCCTGTGCTCCCAAGCATGGAATCCTAGTTGAGCCAAGCAATGCTCTGTGACCTGAAGCAAACTACACACCATTTCTGAGTTTCTCTTATCACCTGAGAAACGGGTTGATGTCTTAACCTCCCTGACAGGTTACTGGTATACTAGGTAACATAAAGCACATCCCAAACAAGTGCCTGCGCGTAGAACCCAATATCATTGGCATCCTTGGCAGGCATGAAGTCTGGACAGTCATAGATGAGCCTATAGGAGTCACTCTGTGAGCCTGATTTGCTTATGCCTGGTGATAGAATCGCCCCTGCCCTGCCTATGCCTACATCAAGGCACAGAGGAGGCACTGAGGCTGAGGACAAACACACCAGACCATTCATTATCATCATGATTCTCAGCCATGGAGACCCCCGGCAACTCTCAGAATGTGGCAGCAGGAAGAGGCTCCTGAGTAACTTGTAACTGTTGTAGGTGCCCAGTGCTCAGAGCACAATCACGCACTGCCTGAACTAGATGTAGACATGTGGGGCTAATGTGGAAGACAGAGCCCTGTGGCCATGGCAACCCTCACCAGGAACCCCATTTGAGGATGATTAAACCTTATTTGCATTAATTAAGCATTCATACATCTCCTTTGTCCAGGCAGGGGCATGGCCTATGTGGCCTCTTTCCAGCCTTCTCTTGCCCTCTGCTGGGCTTTGGGTTAGACTGCTAGACATTTGGAGGCTGGTCCTAAAAGCAGAATTCTGACTCTGTCCTTGGTGTCTTCCGATGTGTCCTCCCCTCAACTAAACATCCTCTGCTCTCCTTTCTCCTAGCCTTGCTGGTGAACAGTCAGTCTACTGTACCCTTACCATCTGGCATGCCATCTGGCTGCTTTAGGGGCTTGTCCTTCAGCTGCCCACTCTCTGACACCATTAACCACAATCTCTTTTCTGTTGAATCCTAATGTATGATGTGCAAAGAACAGAGTCCCACTGAAGCATGCAAGGACATGGAACATCTTGCAGGTAGACGCAAAAGCCAAGCCTCAGAAGCAGCACCCAGACAACCGTAGTAAGCCTAGAAGGGAGGGAGCTATGGGACCAGGGAGAGAAGGTGGCTTTGAGGAAGAAGCTGGGAACCAGGCTTTCCCAGGAGCACATCAGGCACCACCACAGGTCTTTACCTGGAAGCCATCTCGGGCTCTAGCAAAGCAAGTCTTTGTGGAGTAGTTTCAAGACTCAGACATGATGGGGTAAGGAAAGACACCCCACTGTGTGGGACACTTGACAGAACAGCACCAGGCACAGTACAGGCCTCCTCCAGAGCCCTGAACTACAGCTTTTTCCACAAGCCATCTTGCAGTGGGTCTAAGCCACATAAAACTTCCTCCGACACCCCGATATATCCTGCTGTGACCTGCTGTAACCACTTACTCTGTGTCTCCTGAAGACAGTGCCCAGTCTTCCTGTGCCTTTTCTGAGTCCAGAGGACATAGGGAGCTATGTCAGGGCCTGGAGGATTGAGTGCCAGTTGCCCTGTTGGGTTGCAAACATGCTGCTCTTTCTCCTGTCCCCTCCAAACTCCTGATCCCTACTTTCTTTGGGGCTGGGGCTAGAGAGCAACTCCTGAATGGAGTCCACACCTTGTACCATCCTCCCAGGCGGGCTGGCTAAGTGGTCATGCCTCAGTGTGGTACGCCCAGAGTGTCCCGGAAGGACTTGCCAGGTGGGCAACATGAGTTCTGTTTCCAGCCTTTTGGTCTTACCTGTCTTGGCATCTGTTTTCAGAAAGTCACTGAAGGTTTCCAGAAGGAAGAGGAAGTCCTCCAGTGTGTAAAATCAGAGCAACCCTGAAGTGGTCAGAACTGGACACAGACTCACTGGCAGAGGCCTCGGGTACTTGGAACATGAGGACATTTGCCTAAGGGAAGAGGTTAAAGGAGACCTCAACCCTTGCTGGGGCTCAGCCTGTTAGACACAGCCTGGTGCCAGACCCTTGGCTATTTTATACCCCTTATTTTTTGCCTCAAGACATTGGCTGGGTACTTGTCTAAATGTTCCCATAATAGCGTGGAGCCACTGCTAACATTCACTTCATCTGCAACTGAGAATCTCAGACAAACCCATGACATGGACAGGGCCAGTGAGTCATAAACCCTCCATGATCCACTACAGTTGTGGGGCATCTAACTTCTGGGGAAACTCCCTTCCTTGAGGCTATCTTTAATCCCAGAATTCTCCTGTCCCAGGACACATTCTTGAGGATCCAACTGCAATACCCCTGAGGTCACCTTCACCAAGCAATGATCCTAATAATGACCTTCTAAAGGCATCTGTACCAAGGGATCTCCATCTCTGTGTTGGTGTGGTATGATTCTCAGCTCTTCTTGGGGTGGGGATGTCCTTGTCCCCTGCCCCAAAATGGACTGGGTAACCAGCCCAACAAACAGATCAGCAGAAGTGACACTCTGCGACTTTTGAGGCTAAGCTGCCTCACTGCTGGGAATCTGTGGACTCCACATGACAGTGCTTAGATGTTTCCCTGTTGAAGACTATGTGGAAGAAACATAAGAGTTTCTAATGCCACAGAGCCCAGCTGATCCAGATAGAGCCCCAGACATGGTTGGAACTGCTGATGTAAATCCTTGACCCACAGAGTCTTGATTGGAGTAATATTATTGGCTAAAACTCAAAGATTTGGGCAGGTCAGTCAGCCATAGTGACTAAAATGATCTGTGTTTCCCCAAGGACATTTTTGTCTGGACATGCAGTCTGTGGGAACCCATGAACTTTAAACTATGGTAGGATTTCTGTCAATTCTAACACGTGAGGAGGTGGCAGGGCGTTCCTCTCAGGGAGCTCTGTTTGGCCTTGTTATTTCACATTGTTTCTTCCCCTGCTTCTCATGGTCAGTAACAGCAAAACAGTAAATGTGCACGTACTAAGTAAGGAATATATGACATGTTTGTCCCTACTGGTAGCAGATAATGGAAGCAAATTTGGACAAATGTGGTCTCCCTGAAGAATATTCCAGAGGAGAGTTTTCCCAGGTGACATGGCTGCCAGCCTGCTGCAGGAGCCTGGGAGGGAGACATCGAAGAGCCAGCATGTACCCGGAATCCTGGGACTCCTCTTGTCCCTGCCCCAGGGGCCTCTGACTCTGAGATGCATGCCCAGAATGCATGAAAGAATAATAAATCTGGTGTAAAAGGCAGGTCAAGGGGATCAATTACGCAGATTCTAAATGAATGGTGGTACCTTCAGTCATTCACTGGCACTTCGTTCATCCCGCCAAGGTTTTTGTACATGGATCGAAGTACAGCCTGAGACAAGTGATTCTGAACAGTGTGATGTCCCCCATATTGCATGATTATGTGCGTCTGCATGTCTTTAAAAGGAAAACACTATAGATAAATATGTACTCAACCATTCACGGTTATTATGGAAAAATTATTCAGAACATTCTTCATTCTTTTGATATACTTTTTTGATAAACTGAATTTTCAGAAGACATTGAAAGACTTTAAGAAAGAAAAGGTCTCTGTTCAGCCAGTTTTCCAGCAATCTAGGGCTTAGGAGAAAACAGCACTGTGGATTCCCTAGGTCCCAAAATCTGGTCCTCCCCAAGGCAGGACAGTTGGGAGACAAAGTATGCGGGTCCTTTATCTTTTCTTCCCCAGGTCACTCTGACTACAGTAGAGACAAGCAAGTCTATGACATCAGACACATCATTACTATGAAGAAGAAAGGACAGTGGTACAAGCTTACAACTTCCACAAAACAGACTTAGGTTTTGAGCTGAGATGAGCCTTCAGTGCAGTTCTCTACAAAGCATACCTAAGGCTAAAGTACCTATGCAAATGTTTTCCTGAGCAATATAACCTCAACGAAACAAGAGTAGGGGGTCAGGAAGAATGAGGCAGAGGATGTAAGAAACCAAAACCAAGTGGTGTCTTATGGAACCCACACAGAATTTTTCAGTGAGAACATATAGTCCACTCTCCTGGAGCAGTTCATGGAGATCAACAGACCCAGAGAAAGGAGAACTCACTACTGGCTTCTATCTCTACTAGTCAGAGCTCATCTGTGACATCGCAGCCCTCTCATACTTCTGTGATGCACTATTCTGGCCATCTCAGAGACCTCAGAGGGACAGGCTTGTCTTATCTATACCCCTCTGCACCAAGACCAGACTGGTCCTTGTCACCAGGAGGCAATGGAGTTCCTGAGTGAGTCCTTGCCTCTAAATAAAAGGAAAAAGGAAAGAAAAAGAAAAAGGAACTAGGCAAGCTTCTGAAAAGACATCAGTACTACAGAGCAGAACACCAGAACACTGGCTCCGTCTCTCAGCACATGGCTCTTTAGGATGAGGAAACCCTAGTTTCCTCGCTGCCTTGCAGGTAGATGCTGAGGTTAAGTGTGGAACACATCACCTTGTACAAACTGACCACTCAGTGTTCTCCTAGCAAGGCATTTTGATAGTTCCATAACATCAGTGCCCCAACAGAAAAAAGCCTCTTCCCGTGTGTGGTGCAAAGAGAGCCAACTGTTCACCTTTCAACCATCTTGGGACTTGATCGTCAAAGCACTGGGAGACTGCAGTCCACATAGTGAAAGGGTTTGCACCACAGAAATCAGGAGATGTTATAAAGCAAAGAAGTTGGAGTGAGGTTTTATTTTTCCTTCTAGACTGCTGATTTACTGTACAACTGTTACAAATAATTTTTTTTCAAAGTAAATTAGAAAGAATTGGCCTACAGTTCTTTGAGTGTCCAAGTAACATGCAGGTTCTTCTAGAATAGAATCTCCTGGTGGGCTTGGGTATTGTCTAGGAAAGGTCTCATGCATATTAACAGGAAGCAGACCTCTAAGCTTTTCAAGAACCTAGAGCCCAGTGATTTAGAGATCTCTCATGGAGCTCCAAGTCCCCTCCCATTGAGATGGCTTCCCTTACCCCTGCCTTTCTAAGTGGATAAAGCATCCCTACTCTCTTTAAGAAAACGTCCCACTTTCTGAGGCTGAGGGATGCCCCGTGGCCCAGTAACTTCCTGCTTGCAGCTTGAAGCATAAAAGACTTGTACATAGTGACCATGAAAGAGGGAGTGAGACCTCTGCTGGAAGAATCACTGGCTTTGGAATGGCTCTGAAGAAAGCCATGGATCTCTTCAAATACGGCGATCTGAGGGTCATGATTCCCACGTTTTGGAGGCTCTAAGCTTAGCATTTCTCCGAGAGCTTGTACAGAACAACCTAAGGTCCAGGTCTTCACTTTCAGTTAGATGGGCACCTGACAACTCTTAACATGTACAAGAAGTACTGGGACACTTGTCAAAAGCTAGGTTGGATTCATCAGGTCTGGGGCAGGACCTGAGGGTTTAGAAATCATCACACTTTGGGGGTATAGTGCTGCTGGTCCTGGCGCTACAAATTAAGTCATCAGGATCAACGCGGGCTCTTTTCCCCAGAATCCTGTGGCCAAGGAAGAAACACCATTGCAGATTGGGGATTGCCATTCCTTCTACATTTAATTTTGGTACCTGCTACCTTTTCTTTATAGTGTGTCTTGATTAGGACCCCTTATCCTGGGCTTCACATCTCTTTGCCACAAAACCAAGCACTTTGAAATTTAGAATCTTACATAATAAAAATAAGAGATTTAAACTGGGGTTTAGATGTGCAATTCTCCCCCTCTGGCCAGTGTATTGCTAGGGACATGGCACCCAGTACTCACAGACCTGGTGCTCCTCCACGGCTGACCTAGACTAGTTAGATGACAGCCTAACTTGCTACCTCTCTCTGTGATCTGATCACTGGAACAGGTGGGGTTTCCTTATGGTGTGATGGTGTCAAGCCAGGTGGATTCATGTAGGCTGGTTTCCATAAGGGAACATTCCAAGAAGACAGCTCTACATGCAAATGTCCACAATCTCTGTTCAGAGCCACACTTGCTAACATCACATCCTAAACAAGTCACCGAACTGAGCTCAGAGTCATCAAAGAAAGATCCGACCCAAGGCTGGAGACAGCAGATGACTTGCTGGGGTCAGAAGTGTGACTGTCCACCATGGCCTTCCCACAGTTATGTTTATCCATTTGTCCTAAACCCAAGGTCAGTTGGAAACTATGACACCCAAGAGTTCCTTTGGAAGAATCTTGGATCTTGGTGACTATCAGAGAACTGCAGTCTAAAGTCAGCTTTGTGAGAACATTTTAAAGGAAATAGTTCATTAAAAGTTCAGAAATTCTCATTGTCATGCAAGTTATTGCAATGCAAAATTAATTCCTTTAGTCATTTTTGAATGGAGGAGGAATTTAATTATTTGAATAATATGATGAATTTCTGCTAAAGACCAACAGCTCTGATATTAATCATTCTCACTTTAGAAATGATTCTCCAGGTCCAATTTTATGATTATTTCACAGTGAACGCATGAGCTAGAGGCAACAGGAATAAAGAGAATTTGGACCACCAAGTTCAGGCTTGTATTATTACCCAGAAAGGGGCTGGTAGTTGCCAGTCGTGACGGGAGAGCACGTGCTGCTGTAGCACCAGCCACAGGTATACTGGCATCACTGGTCACGTCTAAAGTTGCCCTTGCTGCTTTTATCTGCCCGTCTTATAGGAAACAGCCCCAGGAAGACTATTCCGGCATTTTTTGTAAAACTTTTTGTCCATTTTCCATTTGAAAATGACAAGAGCATGGTACAAATTATTCACACAGATCAAAACTAACAGGGCTGTAAACACGGTTTAAAGACTAAGTGTGTGTACTTCTCTGAAGAGGACCCAAATTCAGTTCCCAAGAACCACAACAAGAGACCCACGACTGTATTTAACTCCAGCTCCAGGAGGCTGAGGCTTTCTTCTGGACTCCACAGGCACCTGCCCTCACATGTACAGAGATAGGCACACGTACACACAAGTAAAAATAAAACAATCTCTTAAACATCTCTTAGTTTCTTCCCAGCACCCTTGCCTCCCTAGCAGCCCTGGGCATTTCAAAGTGAGGCATTTCTCCCGTGCCCCCAGCATGGATGGGAACATACGAGGGCATGAGTGCACATTCATCCACAGTCTTCACCAATGGGGAGCCAGCAGGAGGAGGTTATGCACCAATGTGCCTTGGCCTCCGCTAAGATGATCCCATGTCACTCTCTCCCCACAAAAGGCCACCTCCATCACCTCCTGCTCTTCTTTATTATAATTCAATTCCTTAACTTATGACATGACCCTTGAGCTGTTTAGACTTCCCAGATCTTCTGGAATCAATTTTATTATTGTAGACATTTTGAGAAAATCATCCAAATCCATATGTTTTAAAATGTACTCAGAGCAAAGCAGATGTTCTTCTGCATTTGAACCTGAAGTTCCCATGATTTCTTCCACACTCACTTTGCACTGCCTTTCCGTCATGTTGCTGATCTTACCGTGGGCATATGCAAGCTGCATATACATGCGTGTGAGTTTGTGAGCACTCTACACACCTTTAAGTCATCTCTGGAGAGTGCTGTATGCTTTGTACATGTCTGTACAAATGTGAGCATATGTGTGCACACACATATCTTCAAGGAGCTCCAGGATTCTTTCCGCTTCTCTTTTTCTATGCTCAACCTCCACAGCTTCTGCTTTTGTAGTTTTTGATTTTTGATTTCTGAGGCTGGTTTCATCTTTGGTCTGTGAATACTTACTTTTCCTTACTCTTGTGAACAAGGTATTGATTGAAGTTCAATCTTTGTTTATCTGAACACAGCTTCAGTTACATGACATAATTTTAGTGTTTTCTGTGTCCTCTTCAGAGTGGTTGTATTGTATAGTAATAATAGAATATAATATATGATTTTTTTAGAAAAAGATAAAGAAGCCTGGAATTCCTGAAATTTAAAGTGTTTTTATAGGACTGTAGTTTTCAGATATCTTATAATGCTTCATGAATTGTAAGAGGCTTGTCTGTTTTCTGTGTCACTTTCAAAAACCAAGTTTCAATATTTTTCATTGCTGACATTGATTTGTTGACACCCCGCCCCCGTCTTTTTTCTTGTTCAGTTTTGTAGGCAGTTAGCAATATTTTTGATCTCCCAAGGAAACAACCCTTCATGTGATTGATTATTTCTGACCTATGTACATTTTTATTTTTCAGTTATTGCTAACTTAATTATAACTTCTTGAATGGAGACTTACATCATGTGTCTTTCCGTAATAAATGAGATTAAGACCAAGTTTCCCTCTAAACAAAATTTTAGTTGCAACCCATTTTAATGTTGTAATTCTTATCTCGAAGTATCTCCTGATTTCTATTGTTATTTTTCATGTTTCTATGAGTTATTACAGAAGACTATTGATTAATCTCCATGTGTGGGAATGTTCTAGTAATTTTGTTATCGTTCTCTGCATTAACTGTAGCCACATAACATATCCTGAGTAGTCTTGGTCTTTTGAAATTTATGGAGGAAGGAATTTTTTTAGAATTTATTTTATTTTTATTTTATGTGTATGAGTGTCTGTTTCATCTGTCTGTCTTCACATGCACCATATCATGCTGGTGCCCAAGAAGTCAGAAGAGAGTGTCAAATTTCCTGTAACTGTTACTGGAGTTACAGGTGATTGTGAGCTGTCACTTGGGTGCTAGAAACTGAACTCGGGTCCTCTTCAAGAGCAGTAAGTGCTCTAACCACTGTGCAATCTCTCCAGATGCTTACAGAAGCATATTTTATGCCTCAGTTCACTACAGTGTCAAGTGTTTCCTGTAGATGTCAATGTCAGCTCAGGTCAAGCATCTTGACCTTCTTTAATCAGTAATTGAGAAAAGCATGCTGAAGTTGCTCTCAGTACTATGGATTTCGGTATTTTGCATTTGGCATCTAGCAATTTGGGCCCTATATCGTAGAAGTTATATCAACAGGTAGGTATTAATGCATAATTATTACACATCATTTTTAAGTTGCCCATGCTTTGCTTTCATCCTGTAACTGGCAGCTTCAGTGGTTAAGGCGACAAGCAGCTCTCTGGCCTCCTCACTCCTTGTTGAAACTTTGGTCATGTGTGCAACCCTAAGGAGGCATATGTACTCTTGACTCTTATTTCTATTTAACCCAAATTTTCACTTTATTTGCTGGCTACTCTTCACAGTGTGTAGTCTGAGCTAACAGGGTTTTTCTTTTTTTTTAGTTTAATTGAATTTCATTTCTAGTTCAATTGAATGTTTGTCTCCACTTTATTTCTTTCTCTGTTTTGAGTGGTCAGGTGCTATAGTTTGAAAGGGTTTGGCCCTTCCAGAACTCACATTGATGTTTGATTGTGATAGTGATAGAAGGTGGGTCATTAAGGGATAAAGGATTAGTTACTTGTTTGAAGAAATAAGCTCTTGGTCTGGAGATACTGAGTTACCTAGAGTGGCCTATGATAGATCAAGGCTGCACTCAGGCTTTTTCACTTCTGCGCATGTGTGCTTGTCCTGTGGTGTTATGCCATGAGTTGAAGCAGGTCAATGTGGACACTTGTGTGGGTCTTCAGAAGAGCACAACCACACCCATTGTAAGTGGTCATATGGATGACATGTGACAGTCTTTCAGTAAGTGCAGCAGACCCTTCCAGGAGAGATCTGCCCACCACTGACTGCAGGGTGTTCAGCAGCAGTGTTTGGAGCATTCTTGGGAAGGACCAAGCCAGGTGCTAGGACAGTGATTTTGAAAAGCTTTGGTCTTGTCCCTCTTCTGCTTGCTGCCATGATGCCTGGTGCCCTGGGAGTCTTGAACCTATAGGTAGCTGCACTCGTGAAGATGCATTCATCATCCCCAGTGTCCTAGCCCTACTCTGTAGAGTTGAGTGATAACTTCTTTCTCATAGGATTCTGCACGGAGATGCACATCTGCCTGCTTTCCCTGTCCTTTCCTTAGAAGAAAGGATAACATTGTCCTCCTTGTTTACTTAAATGAATGTGAAACTCCACCCCTGAACACAACAGACGAGGCCTCACATGGAGCAGAGTCACAGATGGAGCGCTGAACTTTGGAGGCCTGTGTCTTTAATGCCAGTCAGGATCTATGCGTGTTCGCACTCCAATCACTGGGGCTCAGAGATCCTTCTGAAAGCTCCTCTTCTTCATAGTGGTTCAAATGTCATTTGAGCTAATCATTCTTGATTCCTGTGGCACTTCGTTTAGATGTGCACCATAGTGTGTTTTCCCCTCAGCCTTGGTGTACAGTATCTTAGGCCTGTAACTATTCATAATCTTCAGCGGTGATCCACTGGGGTCTCAGTCGACTTCCATTTTTCCCCCACCTCCTCTCTTGTCATCTGAAATTCAGTATGTGTTTAACAATGCTTCCTGAAGTGAATCACAGCAACAGAACTTGGCACATATGTCTGGTAAAGATGAGAGACATGTGCGAGGGTACAGTGAGTGATTGCTCTGAAGACTTCACACAAGTCACCTGCAGTTAAGCACATGCTGTGTGCCAAATAGCTGCGGAGCACACAGTAGAGGAGACCTAGACATGGCTGCACCCTAATCCCAACGTGGATAACACTGCATTAGGACTAGATAAGGGTGATTTTCTAGCACTGAGCTTCAAGCCCTTGAAAAAGTTGCCATGTGGTCAAAGAAAAAAGTCTGTAAATTCCAACATACTACATTTGTCATGTACACCAAGCTCCTGAATGGGAAGTTATTCACGCTGATGTTTTGGCATCATCACAACATACAGAGAATTTTTTAGATATATTCACATAGTCTCACACATCGAAAAATTCACACTCTTAAAAGTATAAAACTTGAGAGCTTTCGTATATACAGTCAGCTGTGCAACCATTACCAGGATCCATTTCCAGAATATTTTTACCACCTTATAAAGAAACCTAAAGCCAACACTAGTCCCTTCTGATTCTCTCCTACCCCCGAGTCCCTGGTGATCACAGATATACCCACTGTCTTTATGAATTGTCTTATTGTGGACTTTGTATAAATACAACAGCTGCCTTTTTTTATCTGCCTTCTTTTTTCTTGGCATAATGTTTTCATAGTCTATTCATGTTGTAGCTTGTTTCAACACTTCATTCTTTTTTATAACTGAATAACATGCCGTCATATTGATAAGTCATGTTTTGCTTTTCCATTCATCAAATGATGGGCTTTGAGTGGCTTCCATCTTTTGGTTTTATGAATAATATTATTATCAACATCGATTTACAATTTTTGTGAATATATGCTTTTAATTCTTCCAAGTCTCTTATTACAAACAGAATTGCTAAATCACAGAGTAACTCTAGGAATGACCTTTAGAGAGACATCCAAGTTATTTCCCACAGCTCCTGTACAATCTTACACTCACGGTATGAATGATGATTGTGATATCTTCATATCATTGCCAATACTTGCTATTATACACCTCTTTATAATAGTCATCTTACTTGGTAGGAAGCAATAGCTCATTATAGTTTTGAATCTCATTTTCCTAACAACTCAGGACATTTGGGTATCTTATTTGGTAAGATTGTTGTCTAGGTTCTTTGTTCATTTTGTAAGTGGATTGAAATGTTTTTTAATGTTAAATTAGAGAATTCTTTATATATTCTGGGTACTAAACCCATATCAGATAAATCCTTAGCAAATATTTTCTCCCGTATTATAAACTGTGTTTTCACTTTCTTGAGAGTGTCCTTATAGTGTCCTTGATAGTGTCATTATACATGTTCTTAATTTTTATGAAATCCACTTTACTTAATCTTTCCTCGTTTTCTTGTGCTTTACATGTTGCACCTAAGAGATTATTAGCTAATTCAAGGTTATGAAAGTCCTAGATTTTCTTTAAATATAGGACTCAGGTTTTTATAGATTTAATTTAGGTCTTCGGTCAATTTTTAGTTAATTTTTCTGTATTATTTGAAGAGAGATCCATCTTTGTTTTTCTACACATGGCTATCCAGCATAATTTTCTGGAAAGCTTATTCTTTACCAAGTCTTGAAACCCTGTAGAAAATTAAGTGGCCATTAACCACATAGCTTTATTCCTGAACACTTAGCTCTTCCATTGATCTGTGTGTCTGTCCTTCTGCCAACCCTATTGCCATTATTATAGTTGTAACAGTTTTGAAATGGAAAAATATATGTCTTCCAATGTTTAGTTCTCCACTTGAGCCTGTTTGGTGATTAGAAATCCTATTTATATAATTATTTTAGATGATGTCCTCCAGCTCTAAAAAATAATTGGAATTTTAACAGCATGAGTGCATAAATCTGTAGATCAACTAAGAGAGTACTGCCATCTTAACAAAAAATATCCAATTCACGAATGTAGGATTTTTAAAATCTAATTGCTCATTGATATATTTAAAGACTTTCTAAGTTTTCAGTATATATTTTCTTTTTTTTTTTTGGTTAATTTTTTTCCTAAGACTTGTGTCCTCTTGGTGCTGTTATAAACAATTACCTTAATTTCATCGTCAGAATTTTATTGCTCATATATAAAAATGCTCGTGGTTTGGGTATATTCGTTTTGCATCCTGTAACTTTGCCAGAGACTTTCATTAGTTATATAATTTATCTTTGCGTTCTTTAGGATTTTCTGAGTATAAGTCCATACTATCTGCAGATACAGTTAGTTTTACTTTTTTCCTTGACAGTTCTTTTTTTTTTTTTTTTTTTTTAATCTCTGCTTTTTAGCCTAACTAGCCTGGGTAGGATTTTCAGAAAAATGTTAAATAAAAGTGGCAAGCAGAGACATCCTTTGTTTGTTCCTTGCCTTAGGGAAAATTTATCAACCTTTGAGATCCACTAGAAAGTTAGCTGTACAGTTTCCATCGCTGCCCCCAATCTTCTTTATCACTAAAGCTATCTGCTTCTCCATTTTAGCTTCTGGGAACTTTATTCCTGGTGGTGTTTCTTGTTTCTTCACTTGTTTTTTAAGTTGATAATTCAATCTCTACTTGTTAGAAGTCTGTTTCTTCTTAAGACTGCTTTGATTGTGTGTTGCCGGGAATTTGGCTGTTTCATACAAATTACTATGCGGGACATACTATATTCCTTTATCATCTCGATTTCTATTTAACTATATTTTATTAGCATTGAGCATTGCTTTGATTAAGAAGTAACATGATTATATTGAGAGACTTTGTATAGATGGAGAACTTGAAAAGGGAGTGAATGGCAAACCACATTATAGGAACAGTGACAAATTTCACATTATTGTTCAAGCTTGCTAATACAGTTTACTCAGCAAATACTATTCATATACAGTAGACATAGTACACACACAGACATAGGAGACATAGTATTTCAAATCTGTATTTGAGGGTTATATCAGTTTAACTATTACAGTACTTTCTACTTCTTTTATTTTAACTTCCTATACTGTGATTTCTATCTCTAGTAGTTCAGTTAGGTGAAGGCACAGTGGGGCTGTAGAAGAGTAACAGAAAACTAACGGAAAACCTCTTGGTGCCTGGTCCAACATCAAAGCTTAGATACCCAGGACCACATGTGGAGTGAGGACTACAGCTAGGTCTCAGGGTAGGTGGAATACCTGTTCCAGAGTCTCAGTCCTCCCAAGACTAGAATCTGCAAATAACAGAGGCCTCCCCTATCCCCAGCACAAGAGGAAAAGCCTCTGCCAGATACGACCTGGGACCTCAAGGGAGGGGTCTATGGGGAGTTTAGTCAATCACAGACAACAAACTGCTGCCCAATATCAGGAAGTCCTCCATGTTCCACCCTCCTCCACCATCAGCCCACTGCCAGAGGGATGTGGAGCCGTGACCCACAGCAAGGGTCCAAAGCTCATGGGAGGTGACCACAACTCCAACTCGGTTCAAGTGAGGAAATCACACCTCCCGCTCACAGGAGAGGACCACAGCTCAAGTTCACATGAGATTGCAACTCAGGCTCATGCGGGGTTTGGGGTGATACCCCAACTCTCAAGATGGGACCACAGCTCCAGGTCACAAGAGAGGACCATAGTTCCAGGTTCCCAAGGTGGGAACACAGCTCCTGCTCATGGGAAGGGGCAGGATAGGCAGGAAACCACAGCGCCAGCTCGCAGGAGTGTTCTACAGCTCCAGATGGACAAGCGGGGACCACAGACCTAGGTTCACGGGATGGGGACCACAGCTCCAGGCTGAAGAGAGGAGACCATGGCTCCATATAATCTCTAGTTTTTGTAGCTTATAGTGATGTCTCCTTTTCATTATTTATTTGGTGATGAAGTTTTCTCTCATTCCTTCTTGGTCAATCTCATTATTGGCTAGCCAATTTTCTTAATGTGTTCAAAAAAACAACGTTCATTCTGTACATTTCTCTCTTATTTTTCTGTTCTTTGGATTTACTGTCCCTTTTTTAGATTCTTAAGGTGGGTGCTTAGGTTATTGGCCTAAGATATTTCTGCTTTTTAAATGTGCATTTTGGGCTGTAATTTTTTAACTGAGGACCAGTTTCACCATATTCCATAAATTCACTTGTTTCATTTTCTTCCTTCATCTCAAAATACATTCCAGTCTCTCAAGATTATTACTGCCTAGTGATCACATAGGAGTACATAATTTCCACATATCTGTGATGATTTCAGATTTCGTTCTGTGACCCCAGAGAACAGACTCTGCATGTTCTCAGACTTTTCAAATGCATTTAGAATTGTTCTGTGGCCCACATATGGATTTTGCCTGGAGAATGCTCCCTGTGTACTTAAAGAGACTGTGTTCTGTCTGTAACGGGTGGACCGATGGCAGCCAGCATCTGATGACACTGTTTCACAGTGCTTTCAAGTCATCCCTAGTCTGCCGCTCTTCGCTTACTTGTTCCGTCCATTCTTTAGAGAAGAGTGATGGACACTTGTGCCTGAATTACTACTTCTTTTTAATTCTGTCATGTTGGCTATTTTTCTTGCATTCTGGCACTCTGTTGACATTTTCATAATTGTCGCTAATGGATTTTTCATTTTAAAGTATAAAATGTTGTCTCCACAAAAATTTTGGTCTTAAAGTCTGTCTGTTCTGACTTACCTTATATCTTCCAGCTCTCTTTAAGTTGCATTTTGCATTCAATACACTTTTGTTTCAACCTGTTTGTATCTTTGAAACTAAAGTATATTCCTTTTGTCAACACATACTTGGACTGAATTTTACCCATTATGCCATTATCTGTCTTTTTATGTGTGTGTATGTGTGTGTGTGTGTGTGTGTGTGTGTGTGCGTGTGTGTACATCTTCATGTGCATGTGTATGTGCACATACAGAGGCCAAAGAATGACCTTGGGTGTCATCCTCAGGAATGTTGTTCATCTCTTTTTGAGGTAGTATCTCTCAATGACCTAGAGTTTAATCGGTCATGCTAAACTGGCTGGCCAGAGAGTCCAGTGGGTCTTCCTGTCTCTGCTTTCCCCGTGGTAGGATTACAAGTGTGCACCACTATGCCTGGAATTTTTACATGAATCCTAGGAATCAAACTCAAGTCTTTGTACTTGCAAGGCAAGCACTTTGCTGACCAGGTCACCCTACCAGCCCTGAGTCCCTGTCTTTTAATTGAAGAGTTTAAGCCATTTCTAAACTTGCCTTCTTTGCTGCAGATAACAAAACAAGAGCATTTATCTTACTTTGTAAGCCACAATATGCATGCTTACTCACTTTACTTCTTGCCAAGACATTTTTTTCTTATGCTCTATAATTCTTTTTAAATCTTTTTTTATGTACTTTGAGATTTTCATACAATGTGATTTGATAGTATTTAGATCCCCTCCTTTATCCACACTTGCCTTTATTGCCCACCACCCAATTTAATGTTATATATATATAATATGCCTATAGAGTCTCATTTATGTTCCCAAATGTCATTTAGTGTGAGTCCATCCAATTAAGCTTAACATCTTAAAGAAAAATATCAGCCCATTAATTCCGTATCTTTGACCACTGATTCTCTTTCTCTATGCCTAAACTTCATCGTTTCTCAAATAAAGAAGCTGGTGCAAACTTTTCATATTCTTTTCACAGCCATTGCACAGGTGATACCTTACACACCCACTGAGGAGTTAATATGAGATTTCTTCCATTTGTTACATGACTGAAACTCAGAGACTGAACCATCCACTTTTTCTTTCGTGCTAAATAAAGGCAACAACACCAGAACCTCGTTTATTTCTAACTCTGACATGGGTTGAGGTGTCATCGAATGACTTCAGCTTGCTTCTAATATCCTCCTCACAATATATGTGCACAGAGAATGAGTCAGAAACTTGAGGTTGGACCCCCTCCTTCCATCAACACCATATTATGGTGAGTCACCAACACCTGTTAGTTCTACCTGCCAAATATTTGCCTTGCCAGCTCCCCACTGCCTCTTCTGTCTCACTTCAGTCTTCACATTTCTCAGCTCCTAATTTCTCCCTCCCATGTTTTCTGTCCCTCTGCCAGAGCTCTCCAGATGCTGGTTGGTGCAGTGATGCAGTCATGCACACACCTTCCAAAATGTAGCCTGCACCACACTTGCTGCTTCAACTCCCCTGGGAACTCTAGGGGCCTCCCTGGCCGCTCCCTCGTGGCCTTTGTGAGTCACCTCCATCCTACTTGCCGGGCTCACTCATGGTTTCATCCTTCGAGGCAACCAGATCCTTCACAGCAGCTAAAAGAACCAACTTCACTTCAGTGTCTTGGAAACATGCTCTATTCTGGTTCACTGACTCTATGGGGCTCTTTTTACCTACAGTTCATATTCCTCTGGCCATCCTCCAACCACACTGGGTTCACGCCTTTGAAGATTTTTGACAAACTTAGGAAATGACTCTCCTACATTTTAAGGTGATTCTTAACTTTTTCACATAAATGAATTCTCTAAGATACTAGAAATGCTGGTATTTTAAAAATAAACTATTATATCTCTTTAGGATTTATGCAAAGAAAAATAGAGCTATGTAAAACCTACCATTATCCATTTAAATCACATGTGAGCAAGCTCCACTCTAGCAGGCAGAAAAAGTCACCACGCCCTTGTGTGTGTTGCTAGAACTCAGTTGCATTGGAATTCCCTTAAAATTTCATCTTAGGGTCATTGAATTGAATGCTTTGAAACTGCTTTATTACCACCCCCTCATAAAATTTCAGAGGTAAAACTTAAATATAAACTGAAATTATTTTGTTGCCTATGACCAAAGATTGTACGTAATTAAATATTTTCTAGATTTGGTTATCATTAAAATGGCTATTGATGCATAATAGAACAATTCAAGACCCTATAATCTAAAAAGTTAATAAATCATTAGGAATAGAAGCTAAGATCATATTATGAATGTTTCTCTTAATGAGATGATTCAGATGTCTAGAAAGAGCTTAAAGCCCTCCCCATCCCTGAGGTGAGGCTCACATTAATCTGAATCCATCTTTGCTGGTGCATATGGTTTGCCTTTTCAACTAAGGCCTTGCCTAGGTGAATAGTGATTATTTCTAGAATTAATCGAGAGAGATCTAACTCTGCTCCTATTTGCTGTTTTTATTTTCAGTGGTTTTGTTTTGGATCTAGAAACACTAAAATGCTTGTTCACATCTGACAGTAGGTGAGGGTTTTGTTAAATCAACACTATTCAGGTCTTAGAACACCTCCTGAGTTACAGCAATTAGATTTGCTTTTAACTTTGTTTAAAGCAATGAATTGGAAATCACCTGCCTTCATAAGGGAGTTATTCCAGTCATTCAAATCATTCTTGCATAACATCTTGGAATTCTACCCAGAAGACCTAATTTCAGTACCCGCAGAGAACTGTCATTTGGCCTTTCTTTTTGCATTCACAGGCCCTTTGTTCCACCCACTAAAATACAGAGTTGGATCTTGCTTTATCTTGTGCTTTGGACAGATTTCATGAAGACATTATGGGTTATGCAGGCCCAATGAAAGAAATGTCATCCATGACAACCATCAGATGGGACTTGCTGCTGGGAAAAGAGTATTATCAAGGGAGAAATGGGGAAAATGGGAACACTTTAAATGGGGAAGGCGTGGAGGGAGGGCTAGAAAGGGAGAGAGAGAGGAGAGATAAATAATGTCTAACTACTGTAAAACACCAGAGGGAATCATATTAGTCTAACAACCTAAGGACAACTTTCACATACACTATCTCTACATGAGTGCACGTGGATAGCTGAAGGCTACACAGCAAGAAACAGCGCTAGACAGAAGAAGCCTTCCTTTTGCATAACTGATCAGGGTGGTCCAAGAGACTCCCAAAACCACACAGACTATTGCCACAGCCCTTGATTGCCTCCCAGAACTTGAAGGTAAGACCCTATTGCTGAAAACAGGACATACTTACAAGACCTGATTTGGAGCAATGGAGCTGGAACTGACCTGGAAACCACTTCCCCTGAAGTCTGGTTCTCATGGCTCTGGAGAGCACTATGCAGGTTTATAAGGGAGAAGACCAATTGATGGTCCAACACCAGTTTCTTTACCAAATAACTACATTGATGACTAGCACAGCATTCAACACTGGTGCATTTGTGACACTTTTATCTTGGGGCCAATCAACACCTACATTATTCATCTTAGAGCACACTCAATGGGAGGAAACTCATGTGAGCTACTGTAACCACAGCCAAATACACATAGCTAAAGGGGTCATAGATCTTAGAGAAATTCCCAAGGCTGTCATATCCCTAGGGTAATATAACCTCTTACTAAGCGTAAAATATATATCCTTATATATATACAGTCAAGTATCCCAATCAACACTCATCAAAGAAGCTTCAATTGCACCAGACAGAGACTACTACAGAGTATCACAACTGGTTACACACAGACAGTGTCCATGAATTGCCCATGCCTACGCCTACAACGCAACCTCCACACCCAAGGCTCACGCAGCATGGAACAAGGGATAAAGAGGACACTGATGAGTCTCTCAGTTCTCACTGATGAAGCCCCCTCATGCAGCAGAAGGTTCCATAACACGGAAGGTCACAAGTGGCCAAAGAATGGAGATTAGGAATCTGCAGAGTGTGAATCCTTGGACAGGATTCCTATATTAAGTTTCACTCACCCATGGCTCAGGGGCCATTGCAGAAGCGGGGGCAGAGAGATTGTAGGAGCCAGTAAGGAGGTGCATGACCATATAGAAATGGAATCCTGCAAGCTCCTGGGGCCCTGCTCATATGAACCTACAGCAATTGTTTTGGCATGCTCAAGATCCTCGCAAACTCAGGCAGAAAAAATCCAGCATGGAATTGGAGAAATGGGTAGCACACCCCAAACTTCACAGAAGGAATATTGGCAACTGATTGCTGTTCAGTGAGGATGAGGTAATCTTCCTAAAGCGAGGAACTTCAGATAGGCTGACTAGACCTCAGTGGTGAACCTGCACTGAGGAACATTTGGGGACAGTAACTTGACATAATAGGCTTAACACCAATGAAAGAATGTATGGATTCTAGTTGGGGGACTATGGAGGATAATGGTTTGGAAGGAGGGATGAAGACGATTAAGATTGACTGAGATAGTCTGTATGAAATGCACAATAATTCAATAAAAATGTTTAAATGTACACCAATTTTCAACTCAAATGTGCAAATTGTGTGTTTCAAGAAGTACTATAAAATTGCTTAGACATAAATTATGAAATAATCTTTTCAAAAGATTATTGAAATCAGAGTTCTTCAGAGAATAAAAACAAATGGCCAATAAGTATAAGAAAACTGTTGAATATTCTTCACCATCAGGGAAATCCAATTTAAAAACACACTGAGATTCCATCTCATCCAAGTCAGAATGGCTATCATCATCATCAAGAAAATAAACACAACAAAAATGGTGGCAAGGATATACAGAAGGAGCAACTCATACACATAGTGCAAACTGGCAGAGACAGCATGCAAATCAGTATGGAGGCTCCACAAATAACTAAAATTAGAACTACCATACGGTAAATTATACCATTCCTGAATGTATAACCAATGGAGTCTAAGTCAGCATATTTTAGAGATACCCAAACATATGTGTTTATTGTAGTGCTATTCTTTTTTCAAAATATTCTATTTATTTAGTTTCATTCTATGTATCTAAGTGCATTGCCTGCATGTACGTGCACCTGTGTTGTGCAATGCCTGCAGAGGTCAGAAGAGGGCATCAGATTCCCCTGGAACTGGAGCTACAGAAGGTTGTTAGTCACCATGTGGGCTGAAAACAGAACCCAGGTCCCCTGCAAGGACAGCCAGTGCTCTTAACCACTGAGCCAGCTCTCCAGCCCCATGTAGCACCATTCTTCATACCCAAGATACAGAACCAACTTATATGGCCATCAACATGTGAATGGCTAAAGAAAATATGGTAAACATACAAATGCAATTTTGTTCAGCCATAAAGAAGAATAAAGTTATGACATCCACAGGAAAATGGAAGTGGAGATTATCATGTTAAGAGAAACAAACCAGAGTCAGAAATATAGATATGTTTACTCTCTTATTGGAAATGTAGATCATAGAAAACAAAGGGAAGACTAGGGGGAGGAGAGAAGATGGGGAATAAGGGGAAGGAGAGGAGAGAAAAGAAAGCGTACTGAGAGGAAAGCACAAATATCACATTTTCTCTCTTATGTGGAATCTATACATATATATATATATATATATATACACACCACCGCCCCCCCCCACACACACGTGAGAGTAGAATGGGAAGCATTTGACGAGGACCAACAGGAAGAAAGACAAGAGAAGGTGATGACAGTGAATACAAGGAAGGTACAGAGAGATAAATGAGGGAGATAGATGAAATGTCATAACGAAACCAATCGTTTTGCACACCAACTGAAATTTTTAGGTAAAATAAGATCAGTAAAAACGATAAACATAATCCAAACCCAACAGTCTAAATAAATTTTTTTATATTATAAAACAAAATAGGTACACGCTGGGTTTTGTTACCAAATCTGTTACAGTGCAGTGCCTCATGCGGTCAGGTTACGGCTTATGAAATAACTATGTGATAAACCCCTTAGTAAGCCTTTGGAATGTTTCTAGGTATTCAGGTTGTCTCTTTTAATGTTGAGAATAATCGAAATCATCTATTAAGGCCACAAATACCTTGATCAACCTTACTGGACATAATAATCCAAGTATTTTTATATATTTAAGAAAACAGAGGGTAAAACTGTTAAAATATTAAGAGATAGGGTGCTTTGCATACATTTATTTTTGTTAATAAGTAGAATATAATGAATGTGGATTATTATAAAGATGAAAACTGATAATAATTGGGTTGAACCTATCATTCCGATTTGATAAAATTAGTTTTTTGCACTCTCCAGAATAACACATACAAAATTTTTACCAGAAAATGTTAGCTCATGTGCTTTATGAAGAGTGATCTACTTTCCTAAAATTTTAATTATGTTTAATCTAATTACACCATACTATACAAAAACAGGAAATCATAATTCTCTTTCTGTTCAAAAATCTGTCTTTCTGGACAATGGCTTCCAATGACAGGCGTGGAAAAGAGCTCCAGGGAAAAGCTACCTTTAAATTCATGGAAGAAGAATTTAGCCACTGTTTCTCACTAATGCACCCTGGCTTCAATCCTGAGGTCTTTACAATCTTGGCAATCATTTGAGTATGAGAAAGGCAGACCCACAAAGAGAATGTTCACCAGAACTGTGCTCTGCTCTGTGATGGTTCCAGTTCAGAACACTCTACTGTTTCACCACTCACAGAGAAGGCCAAAGGCAACCAACCTGGGCTGCCTCTGCATCAACCTTCAGCCTTCAAATTGTCTGCATGAAGTATTTAGGAGGCTTCTGGTATCATTGCTAAGGAATGGCAAAGGTTTTAAGTCTTGGATGTGATCACCAGGAAAATCAGATTTGAGTGACTAGGGTATGAAAACTGAAGATCTGAACCTCTCCCTGTTACAAAGAAACCCAGGAGTCGAGGTACTTAGGGGAAATGTTAAATCTCTTCTGCTTTTTAACAAATCAACATGGAATCTCTATTTCCCTACAGACTCCAACATTCTTACTGTCTTATCCAGAACTCAGCCAGCATTCAAGAAACAAGCCAACACTTGCTAAAGGGCCAGGTGTTTCCCATCCTAACATAGACAGAAGTCTGGATTTGGAACCTGAAGCTGCTCAGCTCTAAGAAAAAAGATGAAATGTCCTAGTCTGGCCATTTTTGGTCATCCTTGCCTTTCCCCCAGAACAAGCTATGTCTCTATTTCTGAAGACAAATTACCACAGACTGGGTAACTTATTAAAAAAAAGATGTTTATTTGGCCTCATATTGTAGCCCCAGGTAAAGGAAATTTGTCTAGTAATGGCCTTACTGCTGGCAGAGCCCCAAGGCAATAGGAAACACCACATTCTGGGAAACAGGAAGTGTGTGAGACTTCTTGCCAACCCAGCCTTCAAAGGAGACCTGCTCCAGAAGCAGTTCATTGACTGAATGAATGGGTTCATCCACTCATGAAGCCTGAGCCCTCAGAACTTCTAAATAGTCTCACGGTCCTACCTCTAACACCTCAGAGTAAGCATTAAATTCCACCCTGAGCTTTGGAAGTTTTCACCATAATGAAACCATAGCAGGCAACTCAACAGACAGAACTGCACCTCTTCTCCCTAGTGCCTGAAAATCCTCTCCATGAAAAAGCAGGCTCCAGGTTGTCAAATTTGACTTTTCTCATAAATCACTCACAAATTTTCATCTCCAGTGGTATTTGCCTTCTTTAATTGAATAATTAGATATAATTAATAACCTCATGCATTTCCATAATCCCACATTTTAGGTGTCATGAGGATATGATTTAATTAGAGGTTAATGTTTGGGACCCTGATTCAGATGCTTAAGCTAACTAGCTTGTGCTTCTGCCAGCTGGGAAAGTATGAACTGTGCCCTTTGGGCTCCACAGCTATATTTCTAAGGTCTGGAAAAGTAGATAAGGAAATCCACTTGATTGTCATGATTTGGTGATTTAGGAGAGAGCTAAGAACTCGGCACTGGTGCTTGAGCAGCAACATTTACTAAAGATCTACCTCACATAGAACTGTATGCTGTTCAACTACAGGGACATAAAAGACTCTCAGATAGGATCCCTCTTTATACCAGTAAGTAAAATGAAGCATACGAAGAAGTCTCCAGAATAGGATGTAAGAGTGACAATCATCATTCTGACGGGATGAGTTAATAAAAGTGAACTTTTAATATACACTATGTGTGACTGTTTTAAAATATTTTTTATTGAATCATTGTATGTTTCATACAGAACATCTCAATCAGTCTTAATCATCTTTATACCTCCTTCCCCACCGGCACCTCCTGTAGCCCCCCAACTGGAATCCATGCATTCTTTGATCTGTGCTAAGGTCTATTGTGTCAAGTTAGTGTCCCCAAATGACCTCAGTGCCAGTTCATCCACTGAAGTCTGGTCAGCCTACCCAGAGTCCTTTGCTTTAGGAAGACTAGCTCATCTTCACCCAACAATAATCAGTTGTCAATATTTAAGCAAAGATTGCGGTCTGCTATTCATTTCCCCAGTTCCTTACTGGGTATTTGTCTGCTTTAGTTTGCACAGGCCCTGAGATGCTGAAACCATTGCTGTAGGTTCATATGAACAGGGTCCCAGGAGCTTGTAGGATTCTATCTCCATATGATCATGCCCATCCTCACTGGCTCTTACAGTCTTTCAACCCCCTCTTCTGTAATGTCCCTGAGAGTGAGTGAAATTTAATATAACATTCCTGTCCAGGGACCCACACTCTGCAGATTCCTAATCTCCATGATTAATCCATTTGTGACCTTTTGTGTTACTGGCCCTGTGTTGCATGAGGGAACTTCATTAAGGAGAGTTGAGAGATTCATTAGTGACTTCGTTACCCCTTGTTCTGTGTTCCATGAGCCTTGGGCATAGAAGCTGCATTGTAGATGTGCTGCTTAGGTGTAGGCAACTCACAGACAATGTGATCAGCTGATGTATTCTGTATTAATGTCCTACTGGTGCAAAAGAAGCTTCTTTGATGAATGGTGACTGGGATACTCGACTGTGAAGATAACAGTATATATTTTGCATTTAGAAAGAAGTTACATTACCCTAGAGATGTGACAGCCTTGGGAATTTCTCTAAGATCTATGACCTCTTCAGTCATGTGTATTTGACTATGATTACAGTAACTCACATGAGTTACCTCCTATTGAGTATGCTCTAAGATCAATTAGCCCCAATTGATCAAGGTGTTGATTGGCCCCAAGATAAAAGTTCCACTACTGTACCATGACTTGATCATGGTGGATTATATTTTGGTGTGTAGGTGCCTGTATGTGATTTGCAAGTATTTTGGTTGTATCTTTACTTGGTTTTGGTATTAGAGTGATGTTGGCTTCATTGAACGAATCTGGGAGTTCTCCCTCTGTGTCTATCTTTTTGAATAATTTAAGTGTATTGGATATATAACTTTGTGCTGGATAACTTTGGTGTCAACTTGACACACCTGGGTTGAAGAAGCCTCAGCTGGGGAATTTCCTCCATTGAACTGGCCTGTGACTATGTCTGTGGGGTATTTTCTTGATTGTTGAGTGCTATGGGGAGAACCCAGCTCACTATGGGCAGTGTCATCCCTGGGCAGATTGTTGTGTATTGTCTAAGAAAGCAGGCTGAGCCTGGGCCAGGGGAGCAAGCCAGTAAGGAGCATTCCTCCATGGCCTGTGCTCCAGCTTCTACCTAGAGGTTCCTACTCTGAGTTCCTACCTTGAACTCCCTGATGAAATCTGTGACCCTGGAGATGTAAGCCAAATAAACCCTTTCCTCCCCAAGTTGGTATTGGTTGGAGTGTTTTGTCACAGCAATGGAGAAGGAAACCAGGACAATCGTATTTGACTGCCTGTTAGAATTCTGCTCTGACTCCATCTGGGCTGGGGCATTTTTTTTTGTTCAGGAGGTTTTGCATTACTGTTTCATTTTACTTATATGATATGAGTTTCTTTAAGCTATTAATCTCTTTTTGGTTTTGCTTTAGTGATTCCCATGATTTTTTAACTTTAATAGCTTACAGGTGTTTAAAGTATTCTTTTATAATGTTCTGGATGTTTTTGTTGTCTGTTGTAATGATTCCCCTTTCATCTCTGATTTTGTTGATTTTGAGTTGCTCTTTCTTTCTGTTGGTTAACTAGGCCAACAGTCTGTCTATCTTTTTTCATATTTTCAAAGAACCAACTCTTTTACTCATTGGTTCTTTGTATTGTTTTCTTTCTTTCTACTTCATTAGTTGCTGCTCTGAATTTTGTTATTTCTTCCTGTCTGCTGGTTTTAGTTTCATTTGTTGTTGCCTTTCAAGATTCTTGAGTTGCAATGTTAAATCATTTATTTGCGCTGTTTCTGATTTTTTAATGTAGGCACATAAAGCTAAAAACTTCTCTCTTAGGACTGCTTTTAAAGTGTCCCAGAGATTTTGTTGTGTTGTAGTGTCTTTTTTATTGAATTCCAAGAATACTTTTATTTATTTCTTAATTTTTTCTTTGACCCATTCATCATTCAAAAGTGTGTGGTTTAGTCCCCATGAGTTTATGAAGTTACTAGCTCTTCTTCTGGTGTTGATTTTAAGCTTTATTGCATTGTGGTCTGATAGAATAGATGGAATTATTTCAATGTTTTGTATTTTGTGAGGTTTGTTTTGTGTTCCAGTATGTGGTTAGTTTTGGAGAAAGTTCCATGGGGTGCTGAATATGTGCACTCTTTGGTGCTTGGGTGGAAGCCTAGCACTGCAGTAGTGGGTGAGGCTGCAGATGGACCTATGTAGGGGGATGGACACTGTGTGGATTTGGAGAGGTCATGCCTACCAGATATAAGAAGTAGTCCAGAGATCTGGGGGGGAGGGTCTAGATAAAGGACAAGGACATGGGGTGGGAGTGTTTGGACTTGCTGGGGTGGTAGGTGAGTGGAGATATAGTGGGCAGAATCAGATTTACCAGGGAAGAAGGCTGGTCTCTGAAATCCAAGGCAAGTTGGTTGTGGGGACTGCCATGGTAGAAAGCTGGTCTCAGGGATACAACAGCAAATTGGGGGTAAGGATGGCTCGTGAAGGTTCTAACAAACTAGACTGAAAAACTGAGCTGATATGAGGACAGGGGATCAGGTTGCAGTAGATAGGTCTGGACAAAGAGGGTAGTCCAGGTATCTGGGGTGCTAAGAGCAGGAGCAGGCCTGTGCTCAAGACTAGAAGGACAGAATGTGGGGCACAGGGAGGATGGAGTTGCTCAGGTGAGAAGGGAGTGAAATGGCAGTGGATGGGATCAGACCTACCAGGGGAGAAATCCAAGGCAGGTTGGGGAATGGCACAGCCAGGTTAAATGGGAGGTCACAGGAATGCAATGGCAAGTCGGGGGTGGCGCTAGCCTGTGAAGGCTCTCACAGACTAGACTGAAAAATTGAACTGGTTTGAGTACAGAATTCAGGATGCAGTGGGTGGGTCTGGACTAAGAGTGTATCTAGGGATCTGGGGTGCCAAGAGTAGGAGCAGACCTGTGCTCAAGGCTAGAAGAAGAACAGAACATGGGATGGGAGGGGGGTAATGGAGTCGCTCAGGTGAGAAAGGAGTATAAAGCCTGTGTAATCTTTTTAATTTGCACCTTGCTAAGACTTTTCCCATAATGGATTTTATAGGTCATGGGAAGAAATTGTGGAGAATCATTTATGATTTCACACTTAGAAAATATGGCTGGAAGGGGATAAAATACACCAAGAAGAGCTGAAGAGAGAGGGAGAGAGAAAGAGAGATGGGGAGACTACAGAGATTGGACATGTTGGTAGGCAACTTGTGGCTTTGAGGTACTATAGAAACAAAAGTGGTTCTTGTACTGGAAGTTCTTCACTTCCAATGGAGAATCTTTCAGCTTCCTCTTTCTCAATTATCACTGAGCCTTGGGAGGTAGAGGTTTGAAATAGATGTTGTATTCAGTAATATGCACTCTGTGTGCTGCCTCTTTTTCTCTGCACTTTGGTCAATTATGGGTTTCTATGCTAATCACCATGGCTGCATAAGGAAACTTCTCTGGTGAGAACCGAGAGGTGCACTCATCCTGTGAGTAGAAGTTGCACTGAAGATGTGTCACTTAGGGTTAAGTGTCTCACACTTACTCTCTGTGTTTGACCAGTTCTGTAAGTCTGTAGTAATCTCCATCTATTGCAAAGAGGAGCTTCATTGATGAGGGGTGAAAAGTACACTTGTCTGTAAATAGGAAGGTACATATTTAGAATAAAGTAAGAAATTAAGTTAGTCTAGGGATGTGGCAAAAGTAAAGTTTTTTTCTAGGATCTATGACCTCTTCAGTCATGTGTATTTAGCTATGTTTACAGTACCACATGAGTCCCTTCCACTGAGTGGACCTTAATTCCAGTTAGACAGCTGTTGATTACGCCCATCTGAAAAGTACTGTACAGCATTGGCATACTGTACCATTACTGATAGTTTGCTAGACCAGTCATTATTGTTTATTAGGTTTACAGTTCGG
Source organism: Eospalax fontanierii (assembly GCA_035773235.1). Taxonomy (NCBI): domain Eukaryota; kingdom Metazoa; phylum Chordata; class Mammalia; order Rodentia; family Spalacidae; genus Eospalax; species Eospalax fontanierii. The sequence continues at coordinate 78,743,041 of CM069535.1, read as the reverse complement.
TTAGGACCATTGATTGGGTTTCTCCCTTGGTAGATTATATAGTATCTTCTGATACCATGAGAACTATTCTTCAGGGAGGTGCTTCCAGGTAAGTTCCAGTTCAATTGCTCTAAGTTCTGTGTCTCAAGTGTGGCCTACATTCAACAATAAGGATTACCTTCAAGTTCAGATAGACAAGTCTTCCAGACAGCTATCATATGAACTCACAACAATGGTGACAGCATTGACCAGACCTATACAAGTTCAAACCAGACAAAATCCTAGCATAGCCACGGGGAGTAGGTAAGAAATTCCAATCCACTATAAAGAACTTTTGGCAGTTGATGGCTGCTGGGATGGGAAAAGACAAGGACTCTTAGTGGGCCTAGTGGATGTATCCCCACTGAAGAACCTTTGAGGACACAAATAGGAGTCTAAGGCCGTTATATATAATATGAGTACATGAAATCGGGCAGTGGGGGGAAGTGAAGATGGAGGAGCTAAATACCATCAAACTGCATTGTATGACAATCACAAAATTTCAATAAAAATTTAGAAAAAGAATTCCAGCACGTTTACATGAAGCCAATCATACTTCCTCTGCATCGTCCCGTGTTCGATCCCCTTCCAGCCATAGTTGCTAAGTCTGCACTCATGAGTGATTCTTGACAGTTTCTTTTCCGCTTGTTTTTCCATCAGGGCAGGACTGTGTGAGGCTAGCAGGAGATATGCCAGGACCCTGTCTGAGGCTTTTCCAGCAGGTTGGCATCTCTATTTGTTTCCAGCTTCTGCAGAGAGTGAAGGAGTCTGGGTTCCAGTTGGCAGGGCCTGTTTGAATTTTAGTAGATTCTACACAATACATTCTGTATATTGGTAAAATTTTAATTTTTATTAATTTTTCTTTTACTCAGCATACAAAATGATGGGTTTCATGATGGTATTTTCATACAAGTCTATCTCTGTATTTTGTTCATATTTGCCCTCCCTTTACTCAATTCTTCCCCTCTCTGTATTCCCACTGTTCCTTCCTCCTCCAAATACTCTGCCTTATGCTTTCTTGGGCATGCAATAAAGATAGGTAAGTAGGAAGGAAGATAGATGATAGATAGAAAGATAGATAGATAGAAAGATAGATGATGGATAGATAAATAAATAGATAGATGATAGATGATAGAGAGAGAGATAGATGATGGGTCGATCGATGATAGATAGATGATAGATAGATGATAGACTTCACATATGAGCACAAAACATGAGTCTGGTTTATTTTGGTTAACATAATGATCTCCAGATCCATCTATTTTCTGTAACATAATTTCATTCTTCTTTATGGATGAACAAAATTCTATTGTGTATATGCACCAAATTTTCTTTATTTACTCATACATTGATGGGCAGCTAGGCTAGTTCCATATCTTGACTATTGTGATTATTTCTGCAATAGACAAGGGTATGCAAGTATCTCTGTGGTATGCTGGTTTATATTCCTTCAGGTATATACCCAGGAATGGTGTGAAAATCTTTATCAGGATCTACATCACACAGGATGGAGGAGGCAAAGATGTGCCAAGAGTAAATGCAGCTGAACTCTCTGAGACCTCAGGAAATGGCCCCTCTGGGGTGCAATATTCTATTTTGCATTGCCAGTTCCTCCCTAATAAATCTGCAGGAATGAGCTCAAGAACAGGAAGAATGAGGTTACATGTGGTTCAGAGATACCGGGTTAGGGAAATCGCTGGGTTATTTGAAACGCTGAATAGCTGTGAAATGTGTTTTTACTGAAGAGAAAGTTTAGTCAGGTGGAAGGTTTTGTGTAGGAAGAAGAGCCTGTGTCCACCAGGATCCAGGCTGTGTCTTTCATACCTACGATTCCTTCACTGCAATGCTCAGCGCAAGGCAACATGCTGGGTGGTCTCCTTTCTTGGGTTACCTCACCCATCTGAATGTCCTGACTACTATCTTTATTCCATTTTCCCTTCTGTTTAACAAGATCACATGCATCTTTGTCAGTATGTGGTCAGTCATGAATCTGGAGGGCTATACATTTTGGTGAACTAGTCTGTTTATGTCCTAAATCCCATTCAGCATGCTCTGCTGGATACTGGAGTTCGGGTGAAAAGGCTATCGCTCATCCTAATTTCTGTGCTTCTGACTTCATCTCTAGTTTGACAAAGTGAGATGATAGGGTTTTTAACCCCCAAATGTTGATGTAATGTTATTTTCTAACCCATCTTAAAATGTCCTATCAAGGGAGAAATGGGGACACTTCAAATGTGGAAGACACGGAGGAAGGGCTAGCCTAGAATAGAGAGAGGAGAAACAAATAATGTCTAGCTGTGTAAAAAACAAAGGGAATCATATTAGCCCAACAACCTAAAGACAAATTACGCATGTAGTATCTCTACAGGAGTCCATGTATATAGCTGAAATCTACGTAACAAGAAACAATGCAGACAAGAAAAACTTTCTTTTGAGTTGCTGGCCATGGTAGTTTAAGAGACTCCCAAAATTATACAGGCTATTGCCACAGTCCTTGATTGCCTCCCAGAACTTGAAGGTAAGACCCTATTGCTGAAAAACAGGACATATTTCAGAGACATGATTTGGAACAATGGAGCTGGAACTGACCTGGAACCCGCTGCCTCTGAAGGCTAGCTCTCATAACTTTGGAGAGCACTGCGTACGCTGAAAAGGGAGAAGACCAATTGATGGGCCAACATCAGCTTCAAGATCAAATGAGCACATCAGTGCCCAGCACAGCACACGATATTGGTGCAGTAGTGGTGCTCTTACCTAGAATGTAATCAACAACTGCCTAATTGGACTAAAAGCCCACACAATGGAGGAAACTCATGTGTGCTACTGTAAGTATAGCCAAATACGTGTGGCTGGAGAGGTCATAGATCTTAGAGAAAACCCCAAACTGTCACATTCCTAGACTAATGTAATTTCTTAATATGTGTAAAACATGTATCCTTATATTTACACATAAATATCCCAGTCATTACTCATCAAAGGAGCTACGTTTGCACCAGACAGAGACTATTATAGAGTACCATGGCTGGTCACACAGAGACAGTGTCTGTGAATTGCGAAAACCTAAGTGGCACATCTACAATGCAACCTCTACAACCCAAGGAACATAGAATAAGAGGTAAAGAGGACACTAATGAATCTGTCAATTCTCATTTAAAAAGTCCCTCATGCAACAGAAGGTTAGGAACACAAAGAGTCAAAAATGACTAACGAATAGAGATAAAGAGTCTACAGAATGCTGGTCCTTGGACAGAACTCCTATATTAAACTTCACTCACCCATGGCTCACGGACCATTGTGAAAGAGGGGTTGGAAAGATGGTAAGAGCCAAGTAGGAGGTGCATGACATATGAAAATAGAGTCTTTCAAGCTCCTGAAACTCTGCTCATATAAACCTACAGCAATGATGGCAGCATGCATGAAACCCATGCAAACTCAAGCAGACAAATAGCCAGCATAGAACTGGGGCAATGGACAGACCCCAGTCTTAGATGAAGATATAATGGCAACTGATTACTGCTGAATGAAGGAGAGTTGATCTACCTAAAATGAGGGACTCCGAATAGACTGACTGGACCTCAGTGGGTGAACTTGCACTGAGGAACATCTGGAGATGCTAACTTGAAACAATGAGCCTTAATACAGATGATAGAATTTATGAATTCCAGTTAGGGGGTTATGTGGTGGTGTTGGTGGAGAAGGAGATATAAAGGTGATTAAGATTGATTGAGATGTTCTGTATGAAATAATATAAACATTTGATTTTTAAAATCTCCTATATTTAAATCTTCTCTGTTGTACATGATATAATTATAGTTCAACAGATTCTTAGTTGGACTCTTTCAGGCATGAATTGTAGGGAACTTTGCCTTAGGATGGTTCTGTTTGCAGGTGTTTAGGTTCATTGTTGAAAAGGCAAAACCATAGATTCTTTACAGATCAGTCCAATCTTTTGTTGCCCTGGATTTATCTTCTGAGATCCTGATTAATATGTGTACTAAGTGATATAAGTCAGGAGACCATATTGGTCAAACTCTCTGGGGAAACAGAGTCAACAGAATATATGCACATAGAGAAATATATTTATCTTAAACAATGGCTCATGCCATTATGGAAGTTGACAAATCCATCTGTAAAACCATAAGGGTGAACTAGCAGGCTGAAGACCTAAGAGCTAGCCCACAATGCATGTCAAGTGCCAAGCTGTCTTTCCCACACACTTTCTGTTCTGGAGAGGTCAGTCCTATACTCTGTTCAGGCCTTGGGAGATGGGTATAAAACACTCACATTGGGCAGGCAAACCTCATTTACTCCAAATCCACTGGCTTAAATGTTAGTATCGTCTTTGAACACCATTAGAGAAACATGATGATTGATCAAATGTCTGAGCACTGTGGCACAGTAGACACATAAAGAACTAACCATCGGAGTAATCCCGAGTCAGACAGACACAAAATAATTCTAAATTCTTCCTTACCTTGTACAAGATTAGAGAAATCATCACTTGTAACCCTTCATTCATCCCAAGTGTAAATTCTACATGGGCCTGCATGTTGGACTTATCAAACAAATGACATCCTAGGAAAATTACTGATGAATATAAGTGGACAAGAAAAGAGATGGAGAAGTTAATAAAGCTGCAGAGGGAGAGAGCAGAAGGGTGTGAATGATTTGCTCTTCATACAGTGGAGTCCACACTTCAATGGAAAGTGATGGGACACCATGCAGACAGCAGCATAATGCATGTCAGATGCTGATGGAGCAAAAGAAGTCAAGCAAAGAAAATGGGCTGTATAACCCATTTATGTGAAGCTCAAAACCAGAAAAGCCTTCCTTAGGGGAAGAAACATTGCAGTGTGCTTCCCTTGGTGTGGACAGGAAAGAGTGTGAGCGGTACTCCTGGCATATATATGTGTGATCTCAGGCTTCCAGTCTGAGATCATACATATATATGCTGGGTAATTACACAGGAATAGCGCTAAAGTTTTATGTGCCTTGTATTTGTCATATCCTGGGGAGTGCTAGTAAATGTGTAACAGCCAGCTCTCTAGGCCGACAACCTCAGCTGTGCTGTATTTGTCAACTTCTATGAAGTAGATATTCCCCCTACAGCCATTTCAAAGCTGAAAGTGTGATAGCGATCACCGCAGGGTTAGGAAGAGTGGAACATTCAGTAGATGTAGGTACTCTGAAGAGCACAGACAGCAAAATGCAGAGGACGACTAGGAAGTGATGGGTATGGAGTGTGTATTGCCTTTGTTGTTAAAGAATCTATTCATTTAAAGCTTTATATAGATTGGTGTATGGGCAGGTGTGGGGGCTGTGGTACATATGTGTGTAAGTGCGCATGAATTTGTGTGCACATGCACATGTGTGTATGTGTATGTGGAAGCTAGAGGTCAACATCGGATGTCTTCCTCAGTTGAACTCCACTTCATTTTTTGAGACAGGATCTCTCACTGAACCAGAAGGTCACTGATTAAACTAGACTGGCAGGCTAGCAAGCCCTCAGGATCCACCTTTCTTCATCCCCCATCGATGCTGGGTTTATAAACTCATACCACTGCACCCAGCACCTTCTACATGGGTGCTTGGGATGCAGCTCAGGTCCTCATGCCTTCATGGCAAGCGCTTGATGACTAAGCCATTGCCCAGCTCTACAGCTTAATTTTCAAAGATACTGACAACATTGCTCCTAAGATTTCTGGAATTTAACAATCGGGTTTCAAAAAGCCAGAACAAGATGGCTCCACTATCTACTGGCCATACCTCAATGAAATTATCATTGTTGTGTGCCGTATATGTGTACATGAGTGTATGCACCCACAGACATGCACACAGAGGCCAGAGGAGGCTGCCCACTGTCTCTCTCTAATCACTGTCTGTCTGTCTTATTCTCTTGAGATATCTCTTACTGAATCTGAAGCTTACTGTTCAGCTAGGCTGACTGGCCAGAACGCTACTGAGATCTGCATACCTCTGCCCCCTGATTCTGAAGTTATAGGCGTGCATGGCCATGCTTGTCTGTTACATAAATGTTGGGGTTTCAAACTCAGGTTCTTAGGCTTGCACAGCAAATACTCTTACTCACAGAACCATATCCCTAGCCCCTCAGCTGACACTTAGCACTCAAGAATTGAGGAAACTAAGGGAAGAGTAGAAGTCAAGAAGTCACAGAGCATCAAGATCTCAGAAGAAAATGGGAAGCATGTGATACACTGGTCAATAATATGGGTTCCGAAGTCAGACTTCAATGAAAGCCCCAGGTCCGCTTCTTATGATGGTTGAACTCGGACCAAGACCCAGCCCCCAGCAGCTCTAGCCTCACTCTCATCTGTGCATCGAGTGCAGCACAGCTTTCTCAGAGTTGTTTGATGAGACCAAATACAGTCATGGCAGACAGGTACCTAACCCAGGTGAGCTCATATCTGCTAAACAAACAGTGGCCGCTGGCTTTCCTGGTTATCTGTTGTGCATCTATAGCAGCAATAAAGCTCAGACTTTTTAAAACACAGTAAATATTTCAAATACTGCCTTTCTGCCCTATAAATGCCTTTGCATGTGTATGTTTATGGTATGCATGCATGTGTATATGCGTGTTTGCACATAAGGATGTACATACATACCTGTGCCTGTGGAGGCCAGAGGTTGACATCCTACATCTCCTCAGTTGCTTTCCGCTTTACTAAGATTGGATTCTCACTAAACCTGGAGCTTGCACACTGTGGTCTATAACTAGCCAGTTTGCCCTAGAAATCCCCTGCCTCTGCTTTTTGAATGCGGGAATTACATACATGCCACCATGTCTGCCCAGCTTTTATGTGGGTGCTGGGGATCTAAACTCTGTTCCTAACACTTGTGCAGCAAGGGCTTTATCTACTAAAATATCTGCCCAGCCCTCCCCTAGAAATTTTAACCTAGTATTTTGAAATCGAAACAGTATCATTAAAGGAGGCCCCTGACCTTGTAAACAACACAAAAAACCCTTTGTAAGACACATGTTGCAGAGTTAATTGTCAGCAAGATGGCAGATCTGGGTTTCTCAGGGTCGTCATCTCCTTGGATACAACTGTTTTGATAGCTGATATCTGCAGGAATTGTACTATAATAAGAGCTGAGCAGCCTCCCCAGAAACAAGAAGGTGAGGAATGAGTCTTCCAGCACAAATGTCTGAACATGGCATCAGGGAATCCACAGTCTTTGAAGCCTCAAAGCCAGTCAGTTGATGCACCTAGGGAATGAACATCCACATGCACAGTGAAGTAGCACAGCGAACAGCGCTGAATTCCCGGATCCCTGCCAGCTGCTCTATTGTGCTCTCGGTCTGTCCTCATCAACCTGTCACCTCTTGCATCTCTCAAATGCAGAGATCATGATGTTGCCTATTTCCTACTTCTCCCTTCAATACGGCAGGGTAATGACCTGACTGGGGGAGCATGGCAGTCATCAGAGCGTGATAAGGAGGAGCCAGGGAGTTCAGACTAGCAGAGCTGCCCTGGCTCTGTGCTTGTGTACAGAGTGGAGAGACTTATCACTGTGCAAAGCATATAACTTTTTTCTGCCCCTGCTGAAATGTCTCTTGCTGTGCAGGGAAGTAAGAGCTTTTGGTTCTTGTAAACAGACTAAAGATTACAGACTCACATGAGGAAAACAAATCTTGCTCTACTTACTGGAGGCCATCCCTGTGTAGTCACTGCCAAAGGCATCAGCAGCTCAGAGAGTCACAAAATACAGACAGGACATTTGGCCACCACTGCAAGATAGAACTGGACGTTTACTTAATGGTCTCAATTTCTATTTCTGGATCGTGAATACTGTTTCTGTTTATCCCCCTCTTGGTTGAGAAACCAACAAGGACACACTGCTGTCATAGAGCAAGCTGGCATGTGGATGACATTCCCTAGTGTTGCTCTGTCTGTTGCACTGAAAAAAAAACAGAAGAATAAACGAGCAGAGTGAGCCTCTGGCTGTGGCCTGGGTGAGATGCCAGAATGAGAATGTTTGGCCACCTGGACTGAAAGCAGAACACCTGTGCTCCTTGGCTTGGGGCTGAAAGCCTCCTACCAAGGTCACTTCCTTCCACCCTCCTTCCTTTCCCTGTTGCCCCTGGTCATTTCAAGCTGCTCCTCTCAGATCACCAGAGGACTACTTGCAGTCACTGCAAAAGCAAAGATGTTGGAACATGTCTGAGACATCCCGAATCAGAATATCTGAGCAATGTCGACCAGAATTCTGCATATGAACAAACTCTGGCTAGACCTGAGGGTTGAAGTTTACCAAGATTCTCCCAGGATGTAAGATTTGGGACCATATCTTTGATTGATCATCCCTTAGCATCCAGTAGGTGTCTGTTAAGCATTTCAATATTGGGTTCCCTAATCGTCACCCAAAAGAGTTGGCTATCAAGTGAGAGCTGTCAGTTGTGACCCTCATCTCTCCACTCCTAGCTCTGTTCAGGAGAGATGTCACTAATCATACATCGTACTCTTACATTCATAAGCTAAGCAACACATTCAGAATCTAAAACCACCACTACAAACAAGCCAAGGTCCCACCTGAGTGATCATAGCCGTCAGCCAGGAGTCAGTGATTTTCTAGATCTGTTCAAATTCAAAGGTCAAAAATGTTGAGATGAGGTTCCAAAGTTGTCCCAGCCACAAGAAGATGTCAGCAAGAGGGAGCCTCGGTGCTTCTTTGGTGAATGATGTCCTGAGCCTTCTTCAGGACCAGGGAGTATCATGGTCATCAGGGCAGAATGCAGACAGTGAAGAACAGTGGCCCAGAAAAGCATGCAACCCCCAAAATCCCCACACTGGTTTCAGAAAGTGTTCATTTAGATGAGTTTGCCTCATGAAGAATCTTTGGTTAGGTGCCCAAGGTCAAAGGGCACAGAGCTAGCAAGCAGTGGATGCTTTCCCAGCCTTGTTTCATGGCCTGGTTCTATTATATGCCATGAATGGTCCTTGGAGTTCAGGAAGCAGAAAGGAAGATGACAGAATGCTCATGTCTGAGGAGAAGAAATGCACTAAATAAGCAGTTCCAGGGGTACAATCCAGCAGAATCTCCGTCATGAGAGCTTTATGGGCCTTTGCTCTTTGCTCCCCTGGACTTTTGACTGTCATAGTAATAGCTTTCCACTGAGAAGGAAAAGTCTCTAGTCTTTGGTCAAGGCCTGGGTCTCCTTCTAACCTGCTGCATGAAACTGGCTGCACTTTGCTCCTCCAACGTCAGTTCCATCCCCCAGGAAATGAGAGGAAGGGTTTCTGCCTCCTGGGAAATGGAGAACACCAGTAAGAGTGAAAATGCTCTAAAATGCACTGTGTTTTCAAAAACAGTGAGGTCCTTAAGCCAGATGATGTGACCACATTCAGTACAACAAGGGAGAGTTAGAGTTAGACTCCAGAACATTCAGAAACGGGGAGGAAAGCAGACACATGATGGGAGGAAGCTAGGCGGCAAAACCACAGGGAAGAAGCGAACTGGTTAGTCCTTTCTGTCTGCTCTAGTCCAGGAGTCCAAGGACAGAAAATCAAAGCGGATTGCCATTGATTTGGGGGCCACTTGCAAAAGCGTCAGAGGCCATTGTCGGACAAAGTTTCAAGCACACCCTTACACGAGCTGAGCCACCAAACTGTCATAGCTGCAGTAGCACGCTGACACATGGCAGCCTGAATGGAGTGGAACTGCAGGAGGGAGAAGTGCTGCTCCATAGAAAAGGGAACTTCAGCATAGAGAGAAAACACAACACAGAGTGACCACATCAAGATAGCCTTGTCTATAGAGTTTCTGCATTTGCACAGCTCTGCAGTAGCAAGCGTGAGTGGGAAATTCTAGAACTCTCTGAGACGACGAAGATAGCACTTTGCGGCACATAGTTCACTTTGCAATGTGAAAGATGATAGAAAGGAGGTTCTGGTTAGCACAGCTGACCAGGGCAGCATCTGCTCCTGTCTATACTGCAGGGTGCTGCAAAGAGTGAATTTTATCTGTGTTCACAAGTGCAAATTCATTTCCAGTGTCACTTAGAAGACTTTAGCTGGAACTGAAGGTTAGATCTGAGATGGAGCCTTTCCCAGAGATTGGAAGGCAGGCTTGGGCATCACAGCAAGGTTCAGAAGCCCCTGGGTCGTGGCTATGTGTCCTCCTATCTCATTGACTACTGGGAATTTGCTTGAGTTTGGATCTAGCACCATGAGGGCCTAGAATTGGTAAACAGCCCAACATTTTCACACATAGCTAGTTAGTGCACGTCCCTTGAAGCTGTGCTTCCTGTGTGCTGGGCTTTGGGTCTTACATGCTTCACCTCATTCTGATCATGTAAATGCTGTCAAAATATCTGGCCTGTCCTCAAAAATGTCAAAGCAGTGAAAGACAAAGGAAGACTGAGAAACCACTCTGAAATGAAAGAATAAAGAGACAGGACAAGTGAAGATGACACCTGATTCTTGCTTGGATCCCACTTGGGGGAGACAACTCCCGAGAGGCATTGCTGAGAAGGCTGACGGATGTGACTGAAGACCAGCACTGACACTAAATTTTCCCGTTTCACAGTTGTGCAGTGGCTCCATAAGAATGTGTGTTCTTGCTCTTGGGAGATACACTGAAAAACTCAGAGATAAAGGCAACAAGACAGCTCAGTGAGGATGCTTGCTGTCAAACCCAAGCGCCTGAACTCAGTCACCAGGACTATGGTAGAAGGAGAGAACCAACAGGTGAAAGTGGTCCTCTGACCTCCACATGTATGCTTGGCCAGATGAGTATTCACATACATACATGCACACACCGCAAATAAATAAATAAATGTAAAAACAATCTTAGGAATAAAAGCACAATGAGGCCAACGTTCAACTGGGTCTGAGAAATAGCACGACGTACACACAGAGAAAACAGTGATGAGGAGAAGTGTAAGCAACTGGTGAGTGGGGTAAAGGGTATACAGACAAATACAGTCAACACTAACAGCTGGAGGCGGGCTGGAGAGTTGGCTCCCCGGTTAAGAGCACTGACTGCTCTTGCAGAGGACCCGGGTTCTGTTCCCAGCACCCACATGGTAGCTGACCAATGGTCCATAACTCCAGTTACAGGGGATCCAACACCCTTTTCTGACTTCCATAAGCATTGCATGACATGGGTGCACACACATACACACAGACAATACACTCATACACATAAAATAAAACAAATAACAAAGAAAAACCTAACAGCTGGAAGATAAATTGTACCTGAACACAATTTATGATAAATAAAATTGCAACAATTATATTTATTGTGATAAATCATAAAACTAGCCTATTATATATAATAATATAATTAATATTGTTTGGTACCATTAAAAGCTTACAGAAAGGGTGAAAGTTTAGAACAAATGATCTTCCATATTTTACCCTGTCCCATAACTGTTTACATTTTGCCTCATTTCCTGTTTGTCATTTATACCACAACAAAACAATTGAAAGTGAATGTGTCATGTTAACAGTTCTCACCACTGAGAGTGAAAGTAAAAATAATGAAAAAAGTGAACCAGGTACAGTTGTGCACATCTGCAATCCAGGCCCTTGGGAAGCCGAAGCAAAAGGATCAGGCAATACAACACGTTTAAGGTCGGCCTGGGCAGACGGGCCAGGTCAGATCCTGTCTAAACAATCAAAGAAGCAAAACTAATTGAAGACACCGGGATATAATGGATGTGTTTCCTACGTCAGCCATGCTGACGGCATCATTAATTCATCAGGTGTGAAGTACCTCAGCAAAGCTCAGAAACAAACTACAGAAAAGAAAGAACTGGGCTAGGCTGAGCAGAGCTGGCAAGATCTTGGCTTAGCTGGAGATCACTGTAGCCATGTGGGCTCCTAAGGAAGCTTCTGGAACAGTAGCACATGTTCCCCCACTTCCTCGGATGAAACAATGTGCTCTTGTCTATTAGGTAAGGAGCCCATCTGACACTGCTGAGTGCTTGTGTACGTGTATGTAGAGTGAGTATGTACAGATGCGTCCTGTCTCTACACGCACCATTTACCTGAGCCATGACAGAAATTGACCCACAGGATTCTGCAGACCACAGAGAAGCAGAGCAATGAGAGGACCACTATGAAACACCTTCTTTACCCATTCTCATAATTACAAGCATCTATGTGTGTAAGGACTGGATCAGATCCTTAGGATGCCTGTCTAAGGCTTTGCAGGGCCCCAGCTCTGAGTCAGCTTCTGGCTACGTGGCCTACGTCTTACCTTGTTTTACATCCTGGTGGCCAGAAACTAGTACCAGCCTGTGTCAAAGTTGTGACTCTGAGTCCCTGCTGACACAGCTTACAGCAGTCTAGTCGTCTCCCCTTTCCCTATGGGCACTAGTGGGCAGCATCTTCCCTAACCCTCTCCTTGCTCCTATGACCCAGGAATCCCTTGTGCTGCTGAGGTATGTGGCACTGCTGTGATTACTGATGCTAAGCCACATACACATCTCTGAAAGGGTCAAAAGGTGGGGCACAAGGAACAGAGGGACAGCACGGACCTATGGACAAAGCCCATTGAATTAAGGAATGTTTGGGGTCTGTTCCCCTTCCCTGGCTCTTCTGGTGTACAGTTCAGACACAGAAGCTTCAGAAGGCCTCTGTCAAGATGCCAGGAGGAACCGGCAATCAGCTCGTCCTGTCCAGACCCTGCCTGCCTCCCTTCATTCCTCTCCTTCCTCTGCTTTCCAGGAATTGTTTCTGATAAAAGTGAGTGTGCCAGGCCTAGTGTAGGTTGTGTTTTCTAAGGAGTCCAGGCTAGGATGAACTCCACTAAGAATTTAAAAGAGGCTAAGGAGGTAGATCAGTGGTAGAGCATATGCTTAGCATGTTCAGGGCCCTGGGTTTCATCCCCCAATACAACAAAAGAAGAAATGCCAAAACCAGTGGAATGAATCTCATATGAAGATCGATATCCCTCTGCCACTAGGGGTGAGACCAGCATCGCTCAATACCATGCTTAAATGAACCTCTCCAGGTCGCACAGCCCGTAATCCCAGCACCCAGAGGCTGAGGCAGGAGGATGGCAAAGAAGCAAATCCATCCTGGGCTACATAGCATAATTTTTGTCTCCCAAGACAAATCAACAAAAGCACAAAGTCTCTCCAGCCTCAGTGTGGTCATGTGCGCCCCTTAACACTTGCCGCCTGGCTGGTGAGTGTTTATCAGCCTCTCCAGTTTCCTCTTTTCTTTGTGGTGATCCACGTGCCAAGCCACCAGCGCAGGTGCCATTCAGGGTTAGAGCACAGTTGTCATCCTAACCCAGAGCCCCCTTCCAGGCTTACAATAGCATGTGGTTTTGGGGTATTATTTCTGGCTCATGTAAATTCAGGTCCCATCTAATCAGGCATTCAAAACCCTTGGGAAAAGAGGACACATTAAATGGGATTTTATAAAATGGAATTTAAATCAATCCCTTGAATGCTAACCCATGAAATTACAGAGGACTCTGGTTATTTTTATCATACCTTGGGAGCTGAATATTTTGACATATTAATTAGTCTTCCAAAATTTTATATCAAAATTTTGATTGCTTTAGATCTCTTTCCATGTGTAATCTTCTCAGCACTAGCTGAGGCAGCCTCATTCTCAACAGCTTGCTCCAGAGTCAGGCAGTGAACCACGTGCCCTCCACCAGGGTGCTAAGGGCAACTCCACCCACTTTGAATGGGAAAGATCATGCTCTCCATGAACAAGCTTCCTGGAAAAATGTCAAAGCTTTCTGGAGGCTTACATCTCCGGTATGTACGAAAGCACAGCTCGTCAGGAATCCTTGTGGCAGGCCCATGGGGCCAAAATGGATGCTGCCTGTCACTGGAGCTCACAGGAGTCCCGGCGTTAGAAGATGCCTTCAGCAACCCTGGCCTGGCCAGACAACATGACTGACACAGCTCAGTGTGTGCAACCCGCCAGCTCTGCACCATGATCAGTCTCACCATATGCTAGTACCTACAAGGAAAACTAGAAAGACCCACAGATCATGTGTCTGTTTCACACTTGAGTTCAGAACTGAAACACATTTATTGTTATGGTTTGAACCTCTCCCCACAATGAAATGTGTTGGAAACTCAATCCTCATAATCTTCTCTTAAAGATGTTTGGAAGGAGACAGGTGATTGGACTAATCCATCTATGGGTTCCTGCTTATCTTGGGATGCTTTGTTTGTGGAAGCTCTCTGGCTTTGACCCACTCGCTCTGCTCATCCAATGTCCTTGGCCATGTTATACCCCACCAGAGGCCAATAACGGAGACACCTCCATGCTCTTGGACTTCCTCCAGAATCATGCTCCAAATGTACCTCTCTTCTTTATAAGTCATCCAGTATGTAGTGTGAACGAAGGTATCACTTACCAATTTCAAAACTCACTGCAACATAGTCCTTAGAAGTCAAATATGTGCTTTACTACCAATATGGCCCAGGCTTCTTGACTGTGCCCAAGACGAGACACTTTCTCCACTAGGAGGGAGTTGAATCATAGCTGTCACCCTGAGATGACCGTAGCCCTAGAATGGGGCCTTATCTACTCACCAGAACTTCCCTGCAGACAGCAAGGAGACGAGCCTTACATGCTCATTTCTTTTTCCCAGCATCCCCCAAGCTAGTAATTCACTCTGTTTGCTGGAAATGGAACAGAAAGGGGGTAGCGAGGGACCAGGAATATTAATTTCATGAAAGTGAACATCATAAGCAAGAGACCAGGGTCCACAGGACAAGGCCCCAAACCCAATGGAATGAAAGTCCACTTCCAACAGTTCTGTCTCCCACCACTTCAACTTTAGAGTGCCCTTCATAGCCTAGAGCCAAAGTGCCCAAGAAACTTTCTTAGTTTCCACGCTGTCTAGTAGCACCATATATACACTGAACTGAGAACACTCTCAGCCAGTGCCCCCAGAAAAGGCGATGGGAAAGCAGTCACAATGGCAGGGTCACCCCACCTCAAGAGAGTTGGGGGTGGGAGAGGGCTAGTTCTTACAACATGAGGCCTGTGATTAATTATGATGGCAGTGTTAAAGCATAGAACACTCTGCATAACTGGGTACATTCCCTGTCACTTTGACAACCATGGTGGTGTGGTAAGAAAGGTCCTAAGCCCTAGGATAGGTCCTGAGACACTGCATGTCCACTCTGCCTCTTCTAGCACCATACTGGAGGTGGTTGGGTGAAATTTCACCTTGGGGATGACTGCCAGTGCCCACATACGTCCCTAAAGAAGCAGGCACCAATGTGTCCCTATAGGGCAAGAAAGTCACAGGTGCTGGACTCTGATGGACTGTCCTTCAAAAAATGCAGACTCTAATTATCCTAGACTTGGTTTCCAGGAAACAGATCCTGGAGCAAGAGGCGCATTTGGGAGGGACCCCAGGATGGGCCAGTGGTGAGATGCAGAGATAAGATGAGGAAGGAAAGGCAGGATGTAGAAGAAATGAGACTGCATCAGAGGACGCCACAGGGGCTAGAGAATCTCTGAGATTCCTGTCTCCAGGTTAGACCGCCACCAAGGGTCAGGTACGGCTATCTTATTTGTTTTTTCTATTGGCTCAGTCCTGTTTTTTTGTTGAGTTTTTGTGCATTTCATATGATACGTCTTAACCAAACAGACCCCCTCCTCGCTCTCTGTCCTCCATAGCCCCTCCACCAGATTTCAGGTATTCTGTCATATATGTTAAGTCTTACCTAGTCAAGCATTTGTATTCTAATGTCCTTTGGTGCAAATTCAATCCATTGGAATCTGGTCAGGAAATGGTTATTTTATATTTCCATCCTTCCTCCTCCACCTTTCCTCCTCCATCCCTCACTCCATCCTCCCATCTCTTCCTTTTCAGTCTAACCCTCCTCCAACCCTCCATTTCTTCCTCCTTCCCATCTCTCTCGACCATTTTTCCTCTCTCATTCCTCACTCCCCCACCCCTCCATCTCTTCCTCCTTAGTCCTTCCCTCTTCCATCTCTCCTTCCTCTTCAACTCTTCTGACACCACTTCCTTTAGCTTTTTGCTCAACAATTCCCTCCTCCCTGAGGCTCTGGGTTCTTCTAAAGTCATAGACACCTTCATCTGCAATCCCCTACCAATAGAGCCTCATCTCAAAACTTGCCACCATTAGACAACCTGCATATTTTTGCCTCTCTGTGTTGTCTACATGCTTTCTCCTTCATTGGAATGATCTTCAGGAACAGGCATTTTTCTTCAGTACTTAAGACACCATACCTTCTGGAGATGTAGTTGTTGGATGAATGAATCATTTCATATAAATGAAAGAGAACAGCCTAAGTGGGGTGGCTCATTCACGTCCCTGGGCTAAGAAGGGGCCTGGTCTCACCAGACTAAACTCCAAAGAGAAAATACAATCCTGAAAAGGAAATCAAGGTGAAGATAGGGCGGAAAGTGGGTGCTAGTTACCGATCAAAAACATACAGAGCAGTGAGATGACAATGGTTCTGTTCTGATGCCTTGCTCTCTGCTTTTCCAGCCATACCAGCACTCTTACACCAGGTTAGACTCAGGGAAAGTCGACATTCATTCACTGTGGGAAAATACCCGAGATAATCCACTTAAAAGGAGCAGTGGTATGTTCTATTACTCTGACAAAATATCCACACCAATCAACTTAAAAGGAAAACATTTTTTCCTCACTGTTTCAGAAATGTCAACCCATAGTAAGTGAACCCATTGCTCATGGCACAAAGTTCATAGTAGGGCAAAAAGTGCTCACCCCATAGAAGCTTAGAATCTACAGCCGTGGTGTCGGCATGCTCAAGACCCATGCAAACCCAAGCAGACAAAAATCCCAGCACCTCACTGGAGCAATGGGTAGCAGACCTGAATCTTTGCTGAATAAATATTGACAACTGATTACTGTTGAGTGAGGATGAGGTAATCTTCCTAAAGAGAGGGACTCCAGGTAGGTGGACTGGACCTCAGTGGATAAATTTGCACTGAGGAACATTTGGGGACACTAAGTTGACACAATAAACCTTAACACAGATGAAAGAATGTATGGATTACAGTCGGGGGGGATATACGGAGGGTACCAGTGGGAAGGGAGTATAAATGTAATTAAGATTGACTGAGATGTTCTGTATGAAATACACAATGATTCAATAAAAAAAAGTGTAACCAGCCTTTGTCTACCATGGTATTTAAAGACAGCTAATTTTCTCCAAGTTCCTAATAGCACAAATTCTTTCACTGCTCTAAATAGAGATTGTACGTTGTATTATTTTAGAATTTTATCGTTAACCACATGTATTTAGCAATTAGAGATATTAGTGTTGCCAAGTGACTTGGAAGATAAATACCGAGAGCTGAAATAATGCTGTGCCTGTGGTTGTTTTATTAAACAGAAACCCAGATCACGGTGGCTTTATTCCAGTTCTCCAGTCCCTGAGTGGCCCAATTAACTAGAAGACACCAGATACTTTTCTCTCTCTCATTTAAATAGACTCTGTTCCATTGTAATTCCAAAAGACGTTTTTATCAGTCGCCTGCTTCCAAATCATTCAATAACAATGGGTTCCCCCACAGAGCTGTCACGGTGGACGGTCTGCACCCTTACAATGCTCATGGTCCCTTGCTCTTGCAGGATGGGGACACTTCCCATAGCTGCCCTAGCATCTTAGAGTCAGACCTCTCTGGCTGATCATTAATGGGACTTGGAGGGTGAATGGTTCAACCTCTGACGTCTCAGCAATTGTTTGCCGCTGAACCCCAGTGACTCACAGCTTTATAGAGCAGTCCTCCCTTCCAGTCTCCACACCTCATGAGTCCTCCTCCTAGAAACCTCATCATATTCAGACCCTTCTTCCTGGTCCTTTTCTCGGAATCCACCAGCTACCCTTCCCCCCAGTTCTCAGCAAATACAGTCCCCTTTTCTCCTGCAGCCCTCAAGAGACCTGACCAGGTACAAGGTTCCCAGCAGAGGGTTTTAATCCCTGCAACAGAGAAGCAAATCCTTTCAACAGATGCAGGAAGGAGGAGGCTGCCTCCCACAGGGTGTCGTTGTACTCTCTGGAGGCTTCAGAAACTCTTCTACCTTGTGCAGAAGCCTCCTCTGATCGGCTGGTCTTGGCTGACTGTCTTAATTTACCAGGCAGTCTCAGCAGGATCCATAAAATCACACTTCTCTTCTCCCCTGCCTTTCTGTCCAGGCATTCAGCAAACACCTCCCGGGATGGGGTCATCAGTGTTCAGGCCTTGTGTGGGACAAATTGTGGTGGAACAGGGATTCGGACTCTGATGTGGGGCACCCACTCCTTCTGAGGGGACACAGAGGCCTCCCTCTTCTCTCTGTCTCTGTAATTGGAGCAATTTTGGGCACAGGCAGGATGTCAGGGGAACGTTTGCTACCGTGGGGAAGACTTATATCTGTTTATGTTGTATTTCTTTATTTCTGAGAGAACTTGAACAAGCTTCCTTTTGATAAATATATTGACCAATTTCATTTCTATTTCTATGAACTTTTCTGTTTTTAGTGGTATTGGTTTGTAGACTGGTTTTTCTTTTTGACTGATGAGAACTGTTCGTATAGCCTTGACTCAGTGGTAGCCTTGGCTCCGTGGAGTACATGAGCTCCTTGCCACATGGGTTGAGTTTCCTTCAGCTCACTGCTTGTTTTTCCCTTGTGATTATTTTTTCCCTTGTTGATTCTTTTTATTTCCAGACAAATACAGAATGTCAACATTTTTCATTGTGTTTCTAAATATACATCCTGATAGAAAGCCATTTCCCATTCAGAGTCCTTCCTGAGTTCACTTCCTTCACAGAATTAGTGTTTGTTTCATTTCCATTTATTCGAATCTCAGGTACATCCAAAACCTTCTGAAGTGGTGAGACAGTAAGTCAGAGTTCAATATTTCTCCTAATAGTCAACTCTCTCTCTCCATTTATTTAGTAGTTCTTCTTTGTCCTGATTTGAATACCACCTGTCACATAGACGAAACATGAACATTTGTTACTGTGCATTTTGGAGCCCTAGTGTCCCATGTCAGCACCAACCTGATGCAGCTATTGAACTTTCATAATGCATCATATACTGACGAGGGTCATTCCTCATTATTCTCCTTTGTTTGAATTATCTTGCCCATCACCCACATATCACAGCAGCGTTTGAATTGGGGTTGCACTGACCTTGTGGGAATTTAGGGCCAAAGGTCATCTCCAAAATATCAATTCTTTCTAGGTGAGGAATAGTGATACCTGCTTGTTGCCTTAGATTCTCACTTCAGATTTCATTTGATCTGATTTTAGCAAAAAATTTAAGGTTTCTTTACGTAGTTTTCACAGAGATCTCTTGGCTCTGCCCCCTAGTGCTGGAATTACAAGTGCGCACCATCATCTGGATAACGAAATTATTGACATATTGTTAGTGTATATATTTTGGCAGTACAATGTGAGATTTGGTAAGTAAATATTATAGGTTGTATGTCAAGTTAACGTGTTATTGCTATTGTCAATGATACATTTTATAATATTTTAATACACTATTTGTACATAGAAAACTGTTAAGTGTATAAAATTTCCCTGTTTTCCTTTTCCATGGGTTTCAGCCAATTCTCCTAAGTTTTCTGTGCACAGCATCAGGCTATCCGTGAACAATGATGACTTGGCCTTCACTTTCCAGTAATTAACTCCATTTCTGAGTCTCCTCTGATTACTATCTAGTCGTCTGGAACCAGGCTCTGTAGCATGGTGAAGGAGAGCATCACTGTTGTCTTTACACATCTAGCAACACATAGAGAAATGGGCTTGCAAGGCAGGGGAATTGTCGGAGCACTCCTCCTGCAGGTTAAAGAAAGAAAAACGTACAATATGAAGTTTTCTATCCCTTCAGGTTCAGCTGCCTTGGACCTACTCAAACAGCTGCCAATGACTAGAACACGTAATGCTTCAGAATGTCAGGTGCAATTTCAGGATGCAGGATTAGATTGGGCTCTAAACCCCCTGCGTGAGGGGTAGTCTACGGGACTTTTCTTCCAGACAGAGAGACAGAATACTTGTGTCTAAAGCCCCATGTCCCAGTCAGAAATCTGAATATCTCTCCCTAGCCAGGGCCTGGGCCAGCCCTTCAGAGTGACCCTCATTCCAGTGCCCTCTCCCCCTTTAGGCTGGGTGAAGACTGGTCTCCAGTAGAGCACACTGCCATCAGGGGCAGAGCAAGGAACACTGTATCCCAGTTCCTTTCTCCGAGGAGAAAGGGAATGGCTAGTGGCAGTGATAGGACCTTTCTTGGGCAGTGTTCGTCTTTCATCATTAGCTTTCACTACCACTGTGGAATAGACCTTGTTTTCTCCCTTTAATCGGCGAATGAATGAACTCCCAAGGAGAAGAGACACATCTGAGACTACTCCACTTCAGCTGACCCAGTGCAGCTAGTAGAGCCTCTCCCAGGCTTGGGTGGCCAGAGCCTACTGGAGGAATGAGAGTCCATTTGCATCTTTATAGGAAAGTTCATTTCCTCTCTGTCCTATTCATAGAGACTGAGCTTCACTCCTTCTGATTCTGGATGAATCTGTGGTGATAGTTTTGTGCAGCTGTCAGAGGCCACCAGGGAAGGAAGTCAGCTAGCCTGACTTAGGGCCTAGCTTAGTTTATATTTCTTTTGCTGTGATAAAATATCCTGACAAATCAACTCAGAGTTCAGGGTACAGTGCACCTTGGTGAGGTAGTCAAGGTAGGTGGAGCTTGAAGCAGCTGGTTACATTAAATTTGCAATCAAAAGCAGAAAGCAGTGAATACTTGGACTCAGCTCACTTTCTCTTCTTTTCCATACAGTCCAGTACTCAAAAGTGTAGCCGCTCTGGAGATGGGTCTTCCCACCTTACTTAACCAAACAAAATAATGTCCCCCACAGGCCAGCCCAGAGGCCTGTCTCCAAGGTGATTCTTGATCTTGTCTAAGTTGACAATTAACCATCACAGGCCACATGGGTGGAAAGATGGCCTTAGGAAGCAAAGACCTCTTCTCCCTCTGGGCTGGGATTTGAGATGGCTCACCCTGGGAGCAGAGTCAAATGGTGACCCAATCTGAGGAGGAAGGCAGGCAACTGAAAGAACAAAAGTCAAATTCCATTAACCCCACTGTTAAGCAAGGCCATGCTGCACTGTCTGTGTGACTGGTGGAAGAGGCGTTGGGATGGTGGGGGGATGTTTCGGTAAGTTCAAACTTTTCCACTACTGATCCTGAATGAAATATTAAGAGCATTTAAAATGTTCTATTTGTTATTTTCATTTTATATATATGAGTATATTGCCTGCCTGTATGTAAATGCACCTGTGTCATGCAGTTCCTGCAGTCGTCAGATGAAGGCGTTGGATTCCCTAGACTGGAGTTACAGACAGTTGTTACCCACCATGTGGGTGCTGGGATTTGAATCTGGGTTCTCTGCAAGAGCAGTCAGTGCTAAGAACCACTGAGCCACCTTCCACCCCAAAATATTAAGAGCATCTTAAAGGCATTTTAAAACCAAGTATTCATTCTTAGTGGATTTAGAAAGAGGTATAGGAACAGATGTGAGGGCTAGGGGCTGGACCAGGCAGACCTCCTAACATACATGATGCAAACTCCAACAAAGGGTCCTGGGGTCAAGATAAATGACTCAGAGATAGGGTCAAACCAGGACTCCTTCCTAAACTTCAGGCCTATTCTATAGTCAGGTTTGCTGCCCAAGCATGACATTATTGTGTGACATCATTTGATCCACTTCCAGAAGCACCTTAATAGCGGGCCTAGTGCAGGCAGGGCTTAGGCTAGAGGTCCTAGATAGAAGGTGTAAAGCAAGAGTTGTGCTCTTCTGGGGCTGCAGTGCCTGCCCTCCCATATTCTTGTTCACCAGACTGAACAAAACCCAGGCATATAAACTGCCGGGATTTTTCCTTCTGGTTTTTGTAGTGGTCTTCTTGGAAGGAGCAAATGTTTCATGTCCCAAATCCCAATAAAGGCTACTTTAATTCATTCTCAGTCACCTGCCATTCTGACTCTGAGTGCTGGTGACCAGCACGTCTTCCTTTATAGCAGGGGATTCCTGGCTGCACATTCCAGTCCTCAGGCATTGTAGGTAGACAGGCTCAAACTCAGGTCAGGGACCAGGCTATTAAACATTATTTTTGTGTGTATGAGTTCATTGCCAGCATGTGTATTAGTATATCCATGTCATGCAATGCCCACAAAGGCCAGAAGAGGGTGTTGGATCCCCAGAAAGTGGAGGTACAGATGGTTGTTAGCAGCCATGTGGGTGCTGGGAGTCAAACCCAGGTCCTCTACAAGAACAGCCAGTGCTCTTAACTGCTGAGCCATCTCTCCAGCATTGTGACTACTAAACATTTTTAAAGTTCCTTCAGGATCCTACTATGCAAGTAAGGCTTGAGAACACGGCAAGAAAATTTAGAGGCTGAAAAATCAACGCAAAACAAAAACCTTTGGAAGAGAGCCTACAATGGTACATCCGGGCACACTAATCATAGCTCTGGGAAACATAAATGAAGCAAAGAACAGGTGATTCCCATTTGGGAGGGATATGAACCCTTCCAGCTTCTCCCGGTGCTGTTCAGCAGGAGGAGGAATAACTCTCAGTCCCTCCATGATGGTCTATTGCTTTGCACCAAGGTCAGGACTAATTGCCAATTCACAAGTCCAGGCTGTATCTAGACTTTCCTATACCAGCCCAGTCCCTGCACAGGGTCTGGCAGTGTAGTGAGGAGGCCACTCCAGGCCACAGTCCTCTGTACCATCCTTCAGATCAACCAAAGACAAAGACAGGGCAGGCAAGGCATCCATGACCCCCTCAGACCTGTACACAGCCTCCACATGCCAGACTCTACAAAGCTATGCAGTCAGGGACTCAGTCCTCACCTGAAACAGTGCTCTGATATTTCTGCAGCCTAGCTCAGCTGCCTCTCATCAGGGTACCTTGGCCAAAGCAATCTCTGACTCTGATCTAATTTTCCACTCTTTTGCCTTGCTCAACTCTACAGTCTCTTTTGTTAAGGGTTCCTGGGAAGCGAGTTTATTCTCCTTGTCTGTGCTGAAGGCCTTTCCCAGGGCCATTCTGTGGAACATGACACACAGAGAGGCCTCTGCCTTTCTTTTTTTCTTCTCATCTACACCACTCCAGAAAATGAATAAAGGCTAATTGTTGTACCACTTTGAACCTGGAGGCCTCAGAGTGCTCCATAAGGGATGGATGGATGGAAAGATGGATGATGAGTTGGTGGGCAAATGGATGGAAGAGTGAAGGGTGGGTGAATGAATGGATGGATGATGGGTGGGTGGGTGAGTGGATGGATAGATGGATGGGCAGATGGGGAAAGAGCCTTATCTCCCAGCCCTTGCTGACAGCAAAGCTTCCTGAAGTGTCACTGGTATTGAGTTTGCCTTGGAAGACTGAAGAAGCTGGAGTCTGATGTCAGCCCAGAGGGGGGAAGCGATAGATGCAACAAAGGGGCGTGTACTCACACTGCTTTATCTCATTCGTCTTTGTTATCTGAGCCACTTGTTGGAAGGTGCTGCCCACTTTGAGGTAGGTCTTTCCCCTCAGCTGTTTCTCTCTGGAAGCATCCTCCCAGGAAAACTCAAAGGTATCTCTTAGGTAATCAACTTGACATTCAACACCAACCATGACAATACATTGCAAACTCAAACAGTTCAGAGGCCTGGGTGCTGCACAATTGCCGTGGATATTAGGGACACACACATTATAGCTTAGATGATGCATGGTACTTGGGTCTGATTGCCTCTGGATCCAGTGGCAGCAAACAGAACATGAACCTTGAACTGTACCATATACTTAAGTAGGCTCTAAAATCCATCTGGTGCAGTAGATCTGAGAAAGACTGATGAGTTATTTTCCTACCAAACTCCCAGAGAATGCTGAGGCTCCTGGTCTGTGGATTGCACTTTGAAGTAAAATTAAATATCTACAACAGATTCTAGTACATGACACTGGATTAGTAAACACTGGTTGTAGGTTCAGTGAATAATCCACTTGTTTTGTCTCTTTGTTACTCAAAGTTACAATAGCACCAAAGCTGATGTTATTCTGTGCCTTTTGTGCTAGGTAGTTTTAGTTAATGTGACACAAACTAGAATCACCTTGGAAGAAGGCACCTCATTTGAGGAATTTCTTCTTTCAGATTGGCCTGTGGGCAGATCTGTGGGGGCCATTTTCTTGACTGCTGATTGTTGTATGAGGGCCCAGCTCACTGTGGGTGAGGCAGGCTGGGCTGTACAAAGTAGCTCAGCCAACTAGGAGAAGCAAGCCAGTAAGAAGCATTCTTTGATGGTCTTTGTTTCAGTTCCTGCCTCCAAGTTCCTGTCTTGAGCTTCTGCTCTGACGTCGCTCAGTGATAGACTGTGATCTGGGAGTTGTAAGATTAAATAAACCTTGTTCTCCTCAAGCTGCTTTTGGTCAGCGTTTTATTACAGTGACAGAGAAGCAAAGCAGGACATCTGAAACGTGAAGGCCCTGAGGCTGAGAGAACAGAGCAGCGGCACGGGGACAACAGAGAGCAAGTAGGGAGAAGGTCAGCTCACACCCAAGCTTTTACCTCAGAGATAACCATCCCAGTACTTCACTGAGTACCTCCTTTAGACAGGGGCCGTCGTTAACAGCTTAATGACAAGGATAATAACATAACTCTGACTCTTCATTCAAAGCCCCTCCAAACATCAAGAGTTTTCTGTGTTTGCTGAGCGCTGGTATAGGAAAGCATTCTAGGAGTTCCAACTCAGAGACCACCAGCTCCCACATTTGCAACAGCTGGGATGCTCTCAATATTTTATTTAGTTGGGGTTGTCAACAGAGCAGATAGCAATTTGTAATTTTTCACTGTTCCGTGTGTGGCTGGTACTCACAAGACTGCACTGTTCTTATCTGGGCCTGGGAGGGCAGAGATGGCTCATTCCACTCCTGGAGTTTTGGCGCCATCAGTGAACTCTTTCCATGAGGTTTCCTCTCAGTCTATAGCCTGTGTGGTGGGAGGCTTCTTATACAGCAGGGGAGCAATTCAGGCCCTACTGTGAAAACCCTTGTGAAGCCCCTGCAGATTCCATTGACCAAAGCAAGGCACAGCATCAGTGTGTGAAGAATTAGCCAAGTGTAAGGACACTGGCGTGCATCCTTTACTGGCAGCTAATGTTATAACTCTCTGCCCTTCCCAAGAACATGTGGGAAGGTATTCAGGGAACTGCTGCTCACACTGCCTGGATAGCAAAAAGGAAGCCAAGAGCTCTCACCCAAGCAGAGCCTCCTGCTGCAGTAACTGAAGCAAGGTTATCCGGTCAAGATAAAATCCTCCAATTACTTTCTAGGGAAGACCTCGTGGTTGGGGAAGGCTGACTGATTCCCTCACTCGGAGTCTGCCACTACATGGACAATGCTCTCATCTAGAAAAATACTAGTTCAGACCTTACATGCTACTTTGTTCTCTGAGTGTCTGTACAAGGAAGCTACACTCAGAATGAACAGGGAAACTTTTCTGCAGAGAGACTTTTGACCTTATTCTATTTTCAAAGGATGAATCACCCATAAAGAGCTGTGTTAGATCCCTTCACCAAGGCAGTCTGGTGTTCCTCTGTAGGGTCACATACACAAGCTATATCTCAAACACTACATTACACAAGTCATTGAATGAACAAGGTGAGGGGAAGCTGTTATGGACCTCAAAGTCTCATCTCTAAGGCCTAGCTTTCATGGTGCTGCAATGTACTGGACACGCTACCAGAAGAGAAAAGTAATCAGCAACCTTGCCCAGCTAAGAACTCTGTGAGCTACAATAGCAACTGACCTGGCAAGATGTACCTATGGGTGCAATACTGGCATGAAACTTGGGGGAGTAACCAACTACTTTTTGATGAAATTTAAACTCTGTGTCACAAGATGAAGCCCATACCTGACAATGATACCAGGCCTAGGATCCTGGGACTAGACAGGTGACAGTACATAGGGGAGAATCTACTACTACTCTTCTGCTAAATGGGCATGGTATTAAACAGACATCCTAATGAACGTTTGTTTTACACATAGATTAAAGCATTTCTCAACTCTCACCAGAAAATATATTTGTAGCACTTGGTAACACGGAGACCCACAACTGACCAAAGTGTGTGAAGAATAAGAGACTGTAGAGTGCTTATCCCTGAATAGGACACCTATACCAAACCCTGGTCCCCCAAGGCTCAGGGATCATTGTGGAAAAGGGGACAGATAGCTTGTAAGAGCCAGATGACTACAAGGAAAGTGTTTTCCAAACAGCATCGCATTTACTCATATAAATTTACAGTCATTGTGACAGTATATGCAGGCCATATGTAAACTCAAAACAGATACATTCCCAGCATAGGATGGGAGGTGAGCAAGAAGCCCTAACCCAAGCACAGGAACTACTGACAGCTAATAGTTTCTGGGAGAAACTACATTGTAGGAAAATAAAATGTCAAAAAATTATTTTTAAAATAAACAAAATAAACAAACATGATACATTCAGATAAGGAATCAAAGAGAATGATGTACTAGGAAGTGACTAGATGTTTGGCTAAGGTTGAGTGAGAATCTAAGTCTTATGTGGTGACACACACCTAGCACTTGGGAAACTGAAGTAGGAAAGCATCAAATATATAACAAGAGCCTGTCTCAAAAGAAAAGAATAGATGACAGAGGAAGGAGGGAAGGAAAGGGAAAAGAGAGGAAGAAGGAAGAGGGAAAAGGAGGAAAGAGAGAAGATGGTGAACAAAGAAGAAATGGAGAGGAAAAGGAAGGCAAACGAGAGAGGGGAGTTCAGGGGAGCTAGGAATCTGAATTCTACAGGGCGAGTGCCACCAAACCCAGCCAGCACGTGTATTTTTGACTTGGAGTGCGTGCCTGGGAGCTTATCACTTAGGAAGTGGGTGCAGAGGGTACAAGGCTAAGGTACATTTGTGGATATATGTGAAGTGCAAGCCAGCCTGGGTAACATGAGACCCTGCCTCAAAACCCAAAAGGAAAAAAAATATTTTAAATTATAAGCTTTGCTTAATCTATATATCTTGTTGTAAATTACATTCTTCTAGGACAACCATTGTAAAGACATATTGGGACAATTCTCCCTTGAGATGTCCATAGTCATGTCTCTGCTTTGTATAATTATCTTTTCCCATGGCTCTCTGCCTAAACAATAAATAAACTTACTAAATTTGTTACACTCGTGATTCTCCTGAAATTATTTTTCTAGTACAATTAAGGAACAGCTATTACCTGAGTGGAAATTCCTACAGGGAAAAAGACTCCTAAACCTGTACATATAGTCCTGCGTCTCCCGGCCTCCTTCCCTCTCTATGGGCAGCTAAATCTACAGATGTGTTTTTATCTCTTATATGGGTTATCACAATGTTGTTGGTAAGTCCAGAAAGACTGAGAAACATTGACTCCCAACTTTCGAACACAACTCCAAATAATTTCATTTTTCCGGTTATATATATATATATATACATATATATATATATGTATATATATATATACACATATGTGTATATATGTATGTGTGTGTGTATATATATATATAGATATGTATGTATTTAATTACTGTTAAGGGCCAGAAGGGTGGCTTAGCAAAAAAACCCCTCCTACTGCACAAGCCAGGCGAGCTGATGTTAATTACAAAAATCTATCCTTTGATCACCACACACTATTCTCTGTGCTTTGTTTACATAACCCCCACACAATAAAATAAAATGTACCTTTAAATTTTTCTTTTAATCTAAGGAAGCATTCTGACCAAGGACAGAATTTTGGGTTAGACATTCATTCAAATTAACTTGATTCAGATTAGTGAAGAAAAACAGCTCTCTTCATGTCATCCCAAGATCAGTATTATTAGCATCTTCTAGTTATTTATGAGAAGCTAGATTTGGTAGTCACTCCCATAATTGAATATGACTGTGGTTGGAACCCACTGATCTCTGCTTTAATCAGGCTTCCAGCTGATTCAGAAGTACAGAGAAGTTTGACAGGATTTTATTCATTTATATTTTGTGTATGAAGGTTTTTATCTACATGTACGTAGGTGCACAATGTGCATGCAATGCTCGTAGAGTTCAGAAGAGGGTGTTAGATCCCATGGAACTGGGATCAGCTTGTAACCAAAACATAGTTTTAATCTGTCAATGTACTTCCTTGCCCTTTACACAGGATAATGTGTGTGTGTGTGTGTGTGTGTGTGTGTGTGTGTGTGTATGTGTGTGCATGCGTGTATGTGTTCTGAAAAGATCAAGCACCTCAAGCAGGAAATATTCCTTGGAAGTGATGGATAATCCATTTGTGTTTCAAACACCAGGTAGGCTAAGGTTTAAAACATCAGTTTGTGGTTGTGTGTGCTGTTCTAAGTAGATGTCAGAGGGCCATAATGCTCTGATAAGACAGTTCCTGTTTTCCTTGCCCATTTCGTGATGGATGCATGGTTTCAATAAATTAGAACAATTACTTTGTTTTATAGCCAACTTCTGAGACAATTCTGAAAGAGCAAGTTCTCAGAGCAGTTGGAGTTCCACTCTTGTTTTAAATGAATGTGCAGAGTCAGGCTGCCTTTGTCCCGGCCCTTCTATAACTTGGCATCCCATGACCACATGAAATTGCTAAGAGAGAATTTCACATGCATTTGTCTTCCTCTATAGTGATCTATCATTCAGAACTGAGTATCCTTCCATATAGCTATATTGTGTAAGAAGAGCCAGGAATCAGGAGTGCTATAGGAAATGCCATGTTGGAGGAGAAAACAGACCATGCCAATAGCCCTGTGTGTGGGAAACAGGAACACTACTCATCTAGTAGCTCTGACCACATGTGTCCACAGCTTCAACCACAGGTATTTATTGCTCAGATTGTGTTTTCCCCCTTTCTCAAATATTTAAGACCACAAATGAAAGTGGGGGAGACACTGAAAATTTCTAGTTCCTTATATTCTGCCCAAACGATAATCATAATCATATTCACGTTCATATCTATGCATGCATACATAACCAAAGACATATATATATTCACATGCTTTGTTTTCACTACGTGTGCACATAATGTGACAGTATCCACTCATTTCTTTTAATGTACTGGACCATTCTCACTCAGGTCAGACATTATGGATGCTGGCTCCAGTGACACTTTCTGGTTCACCAGTGTCAGCTCTATAAGGCACCAGGTAAACAGTAGTAGTATCTTCAGGAAATTGAGTACAGATTAACATGTAAGGGCCCACTCTGAACCTAACAAACCAACTCTATGGGTGAAACCCAGAAATCTTTGTGTAAACAACTCCCCCTGCTTGTTTGGTAGCACAGAAAGATCAAGAAGAATAACTTGGATTTCCTTTACTACTGTTGTTTCAGTGGTAACAAAGAAAAGTATGTTTAGGATTTTTGAAAGTTGCAAAGTTCATAGCCACAAGTTGAATTGGCTGGAAAACCAAAGTCCCACAAATTATGTCACATGTTTAGGCCAGTTTAGCCCATACTGGAGTGCCTGTGTTGCTGTCCACATCACAGATTACAGGTTCTCTGTTAAGGAAGTTATCCTGTCATCAGGTAACCTTTATTTTCTCATAGAGATTCTGCTCTTGCATGCACAAATGCTCTGACCAAAATTAAAATAGTTTGGAACAAAAATACAGCCTGTATCTCCATGCAGGTACACAGGAACCTAAACCTGTAAGAAACGTGTCTGAAGAAAAGTTTTAGGCATCTTTAATCCCCCAAATATGTTAACACTGCACACCAAAGGGCCTGTCCAGATTCCTTCACCAGGACAGTCTGATTGTCTTTGAGTTTTCTGAACACGAGATGATCTAACTTGAAATCATCATGGGAGTTTTGCGTATAAAAAGAGATGTCAATGGACCGGTTTAAAAGGGTGACAATAAAGAGTTACCTCCCTTTTTCATCTGGGGCCTTAAACACAGAGGTACTCAGAACGTAGCAGCTTTGGTACTTTTTGACACATCATCTTACCCACAAGTGGAAATCTGAAATCAAGAGCCTAACTCACCCAATGGAATTCATCCCATCCAGACACAAGCTGACACCAGGCACGATGGCATGCCTCTAATTCCAGGCCCTCGGGAGGCAGAGGCAGGTGAATCTGTGAGACTGAGGCCTGCCTTGTCCACCTAGTGACTTCCAGGTAGGCTGGGACTAGGGATACCCTCCCCCACCAAAAACAATGATAAAACCAGGGAATGTATCATCTCCTTTTCTACAGCATCTTATCTTCCCTTCATCTGTCCATCACTCTTTCTAAGATACTGCAGGGTCATCAACCTCCCAATAATCCCCAGAGGCTACAAGCTACACATCAAGCCACAGGAAACATCAACCTGCCCCACTGGCATCACTTCTAAACCCAGGATTCGGGACACTCATTTCCCTGCTCCTTACAGTCCCCTCTCACTTTTCTCCCCAACTCTATGTCATGGGTCATTTGAATCTGAAAAGAAGAGGCAAAAGTACACCAGGAAATTCATCCATCCATCTGTGTCACTGGTTCATCTAGAATGGAATTCACTATGTAAAACAGCTGGCTTTGATCTCACAGCACTCCACCTGCCCCTGCCTCCCACGTGCTGAGACCTAGACAGATTCAGGGTTTTCACATGATTTTACTTTCCTTTCATCTGTTCTTTGCCCTCCTGGCATCCTGTTCATGACATACCGTAAATAACCTGAAGAGCCTCCAATCTTGGCATCGGTATACCAGAAACATCACCACGTCCACAGTAACATCTGGTTAGCTCCTACCTTCCTACACAGCCTCATCACCTCTCACTTGGTTCTCCTAACTCTAGGCCCTGGGTAGATGAATGACTCTTGCTTTGAGCCAATGCCTCACCCACGTAGAGCTCAGGGACCATTTTAGAATAGGGGTAGAAAGATTGTAAGAGCCAGGTGTGGTGCACGGCCACAGAGAAACAGAGTTTTGCAAGCTCCTGGTTAAGTTCCGTAAATTAATTACATCAATGGAGACAGCATGCACAAAACCCATGCAACTTCAATGAGACAAAAACCAACATAGAAGTGGGGAAACGGGCAAGAGGTCCGAACCTTAGCTGAAGAACTATTGGCATCTGATCACTGCTAAAAGAGAGAGAGCTAATCTTCTTTAATGGAGTGAGGCTAAAGAGACTGAATGGACTCCAGTAGATGAACTCACACCAAGGGATATCTGGGTACAAAAACTTGACTTGATAGAACTTAACATATGATAGGATGTCTGAACTCCTGGGGATAGGCTCTAGGGGGCGCAGATAGGGGAAGGTGTCTAGACATGATTAAGCTGCATTGTATAAAATGGACAAAATTCAACACAAAATACACATTTAAAAAAGAAAAGATGGTGGGATTCCCTGCCTGGTCGTCTACCCTGCTGTGTGGCCTCTGGGAGCAGCAGCAGTCCCACTGGCTACACCGTACTCAGGGGCTTCTGAAAATGTCAATAATGAAAGAGAAGCATGCTGCATCTGTTCCAGGTCAAAACAGACACATAACAGGGAATACATGCCCGCTTCCTCTGTCTCCAAGGCTGACAACCAGAATTTGTTGCCTCTCTGGGCTTTGGCCCACCAATGTTTACCTTTTAATATTTTATTTATTTTTATTTTATTATACGGATGAGTGTATTGCCTGTATATGTGCAAGTGCACCCATGCTGTACAATGCCTACAGATTCAGAAAAAGGTGCTGGATTCCCCTGGAACTGTAGTTATGGACGGTTAATCACTCTGGTGTGGGCATTCATTTTCCTCTTTGGTGCGTTTATAGTAACCCATCTAAGCTGCTGCCCTAGCCCTGCTTTCAATGTGCAACATCCCGTGTGTTAACCGCGAAGCTGTAGGTCTTTCTGTACTTTTTCACACAGTGAGTCACCATACATCACAGTCTGTCCTGAAACTTGCATCCACCTTTCCGCCTTATAGTCCCAGTAGATGTGATTACAGAAGTAACCCACCATCGGATCAGCTCGTAGTTTGAATTTCTTTATATTTATTGTTATTTACACTTCTTTTTATTCTTTATGTTTGTAATTTCCTTTAGGGAGGAACAACCCGCTTTGCAGTCTTAGATAGCCTCAAACTTGCTATATAGATCAGGCTTACCCAGAATTAAGAGAATTCTATTTGTCTCTACCTTAAAAGTATTGGCATTAAAGGTACGCACCACGTGAAACCACCTCCCCTGCCACCTTTTCTTTCTGCACATGGTGTTACCATATGTTCCATACTAGACTGATACTTGCCAAGAAGCTCCTGATGACCTTTACATTTTTGATTGTTTAGACTATTTCAGTAACTGGCCACTGCTGGCTAAGTTTGCATTTCTCTGTTATTTCTTGTGTGTCTTGTTCAGGCACTAGTATTGTTTTCTTTTGTAAACTGCCCTTGGTACAATCAGGAATATAGGTTAACAGGAGTCTACAATGACTATTGAGATTTCTGAAAATATGACCTACCCTTTTAGAGAGGATTGAGGGGCAGGTACAACTGTGGACTGTCATTCTGAAGGGAGAGTGTAGGCACAGTTCCTAAAAGATTGCTTCAAACAAAGGTCTGATATGGCACAGTTTCTAACTTCATGGGGATTTTCCGAAGGTGAGAAAATACTACCTATCATGTGTTCTCTATCCCTCCCCCACACTGGTGTTCCACTGTGAAGCAGTCTCTCAAAGCACTCTATTTTTATCTTTGACCAAACATTTATTCCAAAAACTTAGGAACACCCATAGCTTTTGGAAAACAAAAGTAGAATCATGAGTTCCATTGTAGATAAATAGCCTCTTGACTATAATCACTGACATTTTATATAAAAACTGGCACTTTAAATTTTTACTCTACAAAGTATAAGTGATTCTTCAATATACAGTGGAGGAAATATAACTTTATTTAGGTTAAGAAAGTCATCTGTGCTCCATCATCTTACACACACACACACACACACACACAAATAACCAACACAAATCCATTCATTTTTAAGAACAAATATAAGGCCTGCACTGTTAAAACTACTAAACAAAAAGAAAAATAACTTAATTTCCAGAGATTTTATAAATTTTTATTGAGCTTTTGTACATTTCATACAACAGTTCTTCATCAAGTTTAGACCCCTTCCCTCATCCATTGCCCCCAAATCCCCCACCAGGCTCATGTAGTCCACCACACATGTTAAGTCCTATCCAACCAAGCATTTGTACCCAGATGTCCTTCAGTTCAAATTCATCCACCGGAGTCTAGTCAGCCCATCTAGAAATCGTAAGTAACACATACGCTTCCTCACCCAGTAATAATCAGTCTCCAACAGTTCTCAGTCTAGGATCAGCCCACCACCATTTATCTCACTCCCCCTGGGCCTTTGTCTAATTGAGTTGGCACAGGTCCTGTGTTCAATGCCATCATTGCCACAAGTTCACATGTGTGTAAACATCCAGTGGCCTGATAGCTTCTGCTTCCCTGTGTTAATGAACCATCCCAGGCTCTTAGAATCTTTCTACCCCATCTTCCGAAATGTTCCCTGAGACGTTGGTGGGTGAGATTTAAAACAGGAGTCCTCTCCAAGGATACACACTCTGCAGTCTCTTATTCTTTAAAACTTGGCCAGTTGTGGCCTTCTTCCACAGAGATTTTTTTTAATTTGAATACAAAAACAACAAAACAGGATAAAAGTTATTTCTTTTTCAAATCAAGACAGTTTGTCACTATATGCAAAGTATAGTGACAATATCCAGATGGAGGCAAAGATAATTATTTCATAAGAGGTTGATATCAGAATTTATAGATACTCAACCCTATGCCTAGGAAACAATTCAATGTAAAAATGAGTAAAAAATGTCCACAAATATATGACATGCATACAGCCAATGGGCATGAAAACAATCATCAGCATCACAAGACAAGCAAGTGAAGGGCAGCCAAAGTCCTCTGGGTTACTGGGCACATGTCATACATTTTTGCTTACTGATAAAATCAGTACCAGTATCAGAGTCAATCATAAGTCATTGGTTATTTTCTTCACTTTCTCAGACATGATCTCCCAACATAGGCCAAGTTTACCTCAAAATCCTTATCTTCTTCCTTTAGCCCCATAAGTGCTGAGGTTACAGACATATGAGACCAGGCCCTACTAATGGTGAATGTTTCAGTTCTTTTCTTGATCAGACAGGTTCTTACTACATAGACCCTAATGACTTAGAATTCACTATGTAGACAATGTTGGCCTGAAACTCACAGTTATCTGTCTGCCTCTGCCTTCTGAGTGCTGGAATCACAGGTATATACCCACATGCCTGCCTTTGTTTCAGTTCTTTATTTTCAAGATAATAGATTCATATTTAAACTAGGACAATAAATTTGAACCAGGTATATTAAATGTGAATAAGATGAATATTCTATTTTTAACATATATCTTTTACTGAATTTTTGTGCATTTCATAGACTGCATCTTAATCATATTTAGAAGTCCTCCCCTATCAGCACACCCCCATAGTCCATCCACATTTCCTCCATTCTGTTTTTCACGTTAAGGTCTAATCCAGTCAAGTCAGTTCTCAATGGAAGCACTCCTTCTGATATTAATTTTCCTGTAACTCAGCAAGGACATTGGGTGATGGAACAAATGGGCTCCCTGTCAGCCTTTGGACAATCCCTTCCTGACCTGGCTTCCTTGGGGGAAAAGGAATGTCAAGGAAGCTGCCATGCAAGCTAACTTTATGAAACACTGTACGTTTGGAACACACAGGGATACCTTGAAAAGGTTACAAGATTAACCAAGCTTCTTGCTCTGCCTCCTAAGTTTGCTGCCTCAGCCATGACACATTTCAGATAGTATTGGAATTTTTCCTAACACGAGTCCAGCTGAACTTTTGCCCTGGAACATATTCCCCTTAGTCCTGAAGGGAGCCCATCCCCTGGGGGGCTACAAGAAGACAATATGTTTTCTCATACTTGGTATTAATGGAACAGTGGTATGTTTCTTGTCCATGTAAGTCCCATTAGTTAAGGTGATTTTATCATTTCACCATATGTACTTATAACATCACTGGACCCCCAAAAATACAGGTAACTGGCTAAAATACATTAAAATAATAAAAGTAAAACTTATAAAATATTTTACCACTGCTAAGGAAGCACCTTAGTCGCTAAAGTGTTTGCCATTGAATAAAACTACCAGAGGTCAATCTCCAGAACTCATGAAAAGCAGGGTGCCTTGTCCTAACATTGAGGCAGAAAAAAGCAGATCCCATGGGCTTGTTGGTCTATCAGCCTGGCCTAATCTTTGCACCCCAGGGGTGAGGGAGACTTTGTCCCAACAGTCTAGATGGGGCATGAGGAAGGAAACATGGTGTTTGTTTCCCTTGCACATATCAACACACACACACTTGTACACCCCCATGTGTACACACATGCACACAAATGATTTTCCATATCATGTGGAAACATGACCAATTTGGGAATCTTCAGGCCTTCTTACAAATTCCCATTAGTGTGGATCCCTAGGAATAATAATCCCTGCGAGAAATAAAATCCTAAAAAGAAAACTGTACCTCCTCAATGGCTACTGCCTGGCATTGGGAGAAAACTAACTAAACATTTACTTCTTCGTTTCCACAAGCTTTAGCACTGCTATGGCAATGTGGAGACAAATACCTCTCCTCACTTTCAATAAAACTATGAAGAAATTCAGTTTCACATGAGCCAAGAAAAAAAATTCTCATTAGTGTGATGGAACCTTCTGACCCAGGTCAGCACGCAGAGTCATTGATAATATGGAACACAAATTATAAGAACCAAGGACTCAAGCACCGCTTTCAAGGTCACCTACGACTGCTCAGTTCCAGGGGTTTACCACAATTTAGAAATTATGACATGAAATTGTGGCCTACTAATGTGTTAGGCTACAATTATAGGCATATGGAGACATTTACAAGTACTAGGTGCCATAGTTTAGACAGGAATCATAGATCAACGATATTACATTAGTTTCCTATGGCCGGTGCTGTTTCCTGAAATTTGTTCAAAACTGAAAATCCAGGTTGGAGAGATGGCTCAATGGATAACAGTACTGGCTGCTCTTGCAGAGGACTTTGGTTTGATTCCTAGCACCCACATGTTGGCTAACAATCATCTGTAGCTCCAGTTCCAGGGGAATCCGATGCCCTCTTCTGAACTCCATGGGCATTGTACAACACAGTTGCACTTACATATATGCAGGTAATAAACTTTTACACATAACATAAAAATAATAAAAAATATTTTGAAAGTTGAAAATGCGAGACCATCCCACAAAAACTGGCAGGGGGAGGGGTGGAGGGAACTCTATTAGTGCAACTTAACAGTCTGTTTTTTGTTTTGTTTTTGGGTTGTTTTTTTTTTTAACTGGGTTTCCCTGTGGCCCCAGCTTGCCTGGGACTAGTTCTACAGACTAGGCTTGCATCAGACTCACAGAGATCCACTTGCCTGTGCCTCCCGAGAGCTGGGATTAAATGAATGTACCACCATGCCCAGTTTGGTAGCCTGTGTCTTAACATGCCCATGAAGTAATTAAGTTCAGGTTCTTTTTTCTTTATAATGATTGAAACATGGCTTTAGTGTATAGTTCTGACTGGCCTGGAACTCACTATGTAGACTAGGCTGGCCTCACCATAATAGTGATCTGCCTGCCTCTGTGTCCCAAGTGCTGGGATTAACAGTGTCATTCACCATACCTGGTCTCTGACAAATGTTTCCATGAATAATCAAACTCATACCTAGAATTTAAATCTTTCTTCATCCCATCAGCTGAGGACCCAACCCAGGAATTGTGCTACCTGGGCAAGCTTTCTCCCAGTGAGCTAAATCGCCACGATCCCTCCAAATGATTTAGAGGCACTTTAAGAAGCAGAAAGTTGAATTGCAAGCTATACCATTGTTTCTCTGATTAACAATGTAAGAGGTTGGGGCATTCAAAAACATTACATTATGTTTCTTAGCGTTTTGATGGGTACAGGATGTCCTGATGTGAATTGACCAGACAGGCTAATCAAAGACAGCATAGAAGAATTTCAAATGTTCAGCTAGAGAGGTCCTGACCTACATCACTAACAAAGCCAGATTATATACAGGATCCACCTGCAAGAGAAGATCTGTCCCTTAGGTAAGAGTGATTCTCCCAGAAAGGACCTGCACATAATGGGCAGTTTCTCACCATTTAGTAACTACCTTGGACCTTAAGTGCTACTTAATCCCCACTCCTCCAGCCCAAAATAACTGTACATGGAACTAAAATTTCCAAGGCAAATGCTTAGAAGAAAGCTTTTCCTTTATTTTCTCTTCAAAGGGTATGTGAAAGGGGCTATGTGAGAGGGTAGCCTCTTGCCAGTCCTTTCCCCGTGACAGTATCCTAGTCCTTACTTAACTCCTTGTGCTTCAATTGCTCCTATCCAGGAGCAAGTGACATGTGTAGGAACATCAGGGTCAACATGAAAGCCTAACTCCTTTCCTCACAGCCTATACTGGTCACAAGCCAAACTTTGCACCAGAGGCTGAGTGAATCTGAAACCAAGGGCCCAGATCATCTGGCAGAAACAGGACCAGGTGTGTGACTATAGTCAGCCACACATTTTCAACAAGATCTTATGTTCCACACATCTGTTTGAGGGCCTTCCTGATATTCCACTCATTCCCAAAAGTAATCTAATATTTTCCAATCTCCAGGAAGACACAGCAGAAACTGTAGCAAGCCCTGCCAAGACCTCATCAACATACACTGGCTATGCTGTTGGCTTCTCATTCCCCTCCACCATGTCCCATCTCTGGTTGCCATCTCTCTCTGTCCCTGCCGTCTGGAACCCTCTACTCTTGATCCCATTAAAATCACCATGATTTCCTGTCTTATCATCTCTACCCTGCAGTCTCCAGGAGCAGCAGCTGTGGCTCCAGGCCTACCCAGGACACTCTGAGAATTGGCTGATACAGAGAAAATGCTGCATCCCTCCTTGGCAAACAGAACACAGTACCAGGGAACACACCACCCACATCCCCAGTGCACTCACTACTACATCCAGTCAGAGGTTTTTGACCCCAGGGGATCTTGGTCATTGACAGGCAAATTTGTGATTATGCAGGGACATATTTAATAATAAACATAAAACATGGGGCCCCTCCCTTTCCTCATACCTTCAATATTTTCTCTAATTTGCATTCTAGCTTGACTTGACTTGGAAACTTATTGATCATTCTGACGTGGGAACTAATTTTCTTCTCATGTAGTTGATCTTGATCCATTTAAACCGTGCTACAAACTCCAACTATCAATGTGCCATTTCTGTTCATGTTCGCCTTAATCCAGTAACTCTTTATTCTGTTCCCAATTTACTGTATTTCATCTATGACTCTCAGAGCACACCTGAAGCAAAAGGGCTTTTTGAAGGCAGAATTGCTACAATGGAATTGGCACTAATTCTTGATCAAAAACATGAACTAATTCTGGAACAAAAAGAAAAATTGAAGCCTGGTATTTTTTTGATTTTTGCTTTCAGAAAAATGGGCAGAATAGGAGTAACTGCCTCCAATGTCCTAATGTGAAGAGAAACATCACAGCAGCAGGTTAAGCAATATATTAAACTGGAAATTATAAATCTTGAAACTGACGGCATTAACTTATCACAGAAAATAATTTGGCCCATCAATAGTACGTGATAATAATGGGTAAACCAGGACTTTGGATCAGACAAGAGGAAAGCTTTGTTTCATTCTTACAATGCACATTGGAGGTGGTTAAACACTCACTGTAGTCTTTGTTTTTGTTTGGTGATGATTTGTTTGCTTTTGTTTTGGACTGCATGCCTGGTTTTTATTGATACGATTTTTTCAGTGTTGGGATTGAGTCCATGGCCTTGAGCATTCTAGTCAAGTGTCCTACGACAGGTTTTCATCCTCCCCACCTGGTTTTTCTTAAAAACAGAAAACACTCACTACAGTCAAATAACACAGAGCTGAATATCTTTTCCGTGGCCACAGATAGAGTAAGACAGAGAGCAAAGAAGTCAGGATTGTACTCTGCATCCGCTCATATAGATCAATTCAGGCCATTTCTGAAGTAGCTGGGATGCTGATACAGCAGTTCCTGATAATGCCACATGGGGATTCCCCAGAGGCTTCTCACCTTTCACTACAATATTACTTCTTGTTGTTCACAGAGTACTTTGCAGTGCTAACAGTACATCACTTTTACTTAGAAATACTCCACAAATATTTGTATCTTAATCAAGATACTCAAGAAAATTAAGAAATACTTCATGATCTTGGAAAATGAGCCACAGTTATCTACAGTGAATATACTGGATAGTTTTCCTTTGCAATTTCATCTCAACTGTCCACATGTGTTCATTTTGCAGGCTCTGCATCTAAAGGGCCCCTCAGCATGAGCAAGAATAAACACCCTTCTACTAGTCTGTCTTCTACAAATCACTTGCCATCTTGTGAACTTTAACCCATTCTTTTCATTAACTCAGCGTCTTATCTCTATTCTCCTTCCTTTCGCTTCATGATAAACCAGACTAAAACAGAATAATATAAAACGTCCACAAGCCTTGCTCTTGCATTCTGAACTTGAAGAATTGAGACAGGATAAAATATTTGTAGATACTCTCTACATGAAGTGAAATGAGTCAGGTAGAAATACCAGAGCTTTTCATGTTTGTAGAATCTTAAACGTTCAAGATGATAGGGAAGAGTGTGGTGCTTATCTGGAACTGGAGGGTGAATGTAATGGAGAGATCATGGTTGAAATGGGAGCCATTTCAGGGACAGGAGGAACCATTTCTCGATCTCTTATCAGCATTATAACTATGGTAAAAGGGTTTGTGCCTTGAAAATTGCTAAGAGTAGGCTGGACATGGTGGCACACACCTTTAATCCTGGCACTAAGGAGGCAGAGGCAGGTGGATCACTGTGAGTTCAAGGCCAGCCTGGTCTACACAGTGAGTTCCAGGCCAGCTGGGGCTACAGGGAGACTTTGTCTCAAAAAGACCAAAGAAAAAATTGCTATGAATAATCTTCAAATGTTAACATCATATAAAAAGTATGTCACATGATGACCATATTAATTTGATTGAATGAACTACTCTAAGGCAAGATAAAAAAGACAGAAAATTTGGAGATATGGATGGGAAGAAGCACGTCACTGCAAATCCGTTTACATTCTCTACTGGTTGAGAATCAGAAACTTCAGCAGAATTGAAAAAATGCAAATTGCTTACTTAGATAACGCCCATTTTCCCAAGGATATCTCAAACAAGGTTGGTAACTAATGTATTGTGTGTGTGTCTAGCTAGCATGCTTCTCATCTTGAGTTTAATCACATTATCACTCTAATGGAGGAACTCATGAACAATATAACAGATAAAATAACTTTATCAATCATATTTACAGAAAGGATATACTTTAAGTGAAAGAAATAAACCAGTTTTTATATTTTCCTTACTTCATATTTAAGCTTATCTTTTCTACTGTTTTCTGATTTTACTGTTTTGGGACAGGGTCTCACTTGGTAGGCATAGATCAGGCTCTGTCTCTGTGGCGTGCACACACTCCACACACAAATGCATCAGACACTCACACAAAAATAATAAATAAATATTTTTAAAATTTTTCTGTTAATGCAGGAAATATTTCTCACCCTGACCAGATATTGCATCCAGGACTCCAATCCGACATTCATGTTCACTTAGTTCAGATTACTTAACAGGTCTCCTAAGGTGATGCCAAGATCAGTAACAGTAACATCTTCTAGAAGTTATCTACTAGAAGTCTGAATTTGGGAGTCACTCCCACAACTCAAAGATGAGTCGCAACCCTTTGATCTCTGCTTTAACCCACTCCCCTCCAGCTGATTCGAAAGTGATCTGAAGCACACTGAATTAGACTGCCTGCTGTAGTGCTGATTTTCTGATTAACAAAACATCAAATCGGATAATTCAAAACATTCTCATTGTGATTGCGCACCAACTGCTCAGTGCACAGCTCCATGATGTGAACCATTTATGTTCTCTTCAAAATCACTGAACACACAAATGTTTCATAAGATCATCTCAGCAAATGTGGGAGGCCTGGAATTTTGGGGTAACTCAAGATCAGAGGTTGTACTTACTGGGGAGACCTTGTGGTTGGGTAGCACTGATTCCCTCACTAGGATTCTGCCATTATGTGAAAAATACCCTTAAGAAGGAAGAATCTATTTGGAGGCTTACACGCTACTTAGTTTTCCAAGTATCTGCATAGCAGAGCTAAACCAAGAGTGAATGTGGCCTGGAGGAAAATTACCTGGGGGAAATTTTTCCCTTATTCTATTTTCAAAACATATCGAATCACCCACATATAGTTTTAGCAGATTCCTTTACCAAGGGAGTCTAATGATCCTCGGGAAGGTTCCTCAAACAACGTGTATCTCAGGGAGATGACAGGGGCTGACCTGAACTTTGGGCACTGGACAAGTTTCAAACACTGTTAACATCACTGTCAGTATTAATGATAAATTTTCAAGTTTTTATTGTGAGTATTCCATCTCAT
Source organism: Eospalax fontanierii (assembly GCA_035773235.1). Classification (NCBI taxonomy): domain Eukaryota; kingdom Metazoa; phylum Chordata; class Mammalia; order Rodentia; family Spalacidae; genus Eospalax; species Eospalax fontanierii. Next base: position 78,701,477 of record CM069535.1, on the reverse strand, counting down.
ATTTATTTTCTTGTAAATAAACAGAGAGAATGGGAGGTGGGGCAATTTGACTCCTTAACTGTCAATTGTTAGACTCTCCTAGCTGTTTTAACCAAAAGGACTGTGAGTCACATAGTTGGACTACCCTTATGTCAGCAGCGGACCTCTGAAACAGTTCAGGAATGCATTGAGGAAAGCCTAAGATGGTACCAGCTGATTTCACTTGAGCCTAAAGGCTGAGCAGTCTCCAGGGCTGTTTGTGTTTGCACCACCTAATTTGCTAGCACAAGCCTTCCTGAACCTTAGAAATGCAAACATTTCTACCTAGACCACAGGGGGAGCTCGCCCTCCAGAGGTTGAGAAAACGAACTATCATTGATCTTTAGATGAAAGGCTCTAAGGTCCAAAACACAAGTCTTAACATGTCTGCCTAAATAAATAGGTTTCTCCTGCTCACTAAAGAATTGGCTGGGAGAATCTCTCCTATGCTGTTTCTTATAGGGTTATAACATCAGAACCAATGAATGGCTTTTCTCCAGTGATCTCCTCTTACCTACATTTAGTGGTGCAGGCTGAGCTGGTAACACAAAGCAGCAGCAGAGCATGAAGACAGGAGCATCCCTGTGGAAGCCAGCAGGTCAAGCAAAAGAGCTGAATTTTGGCAGCAGAAGGGGAAGCGGCTAAACTGTTGCAGAGTAGCCAGGGAAGGAAGCAGGGCTGTAGGAGAGACAAGACAGGTTGGAGAACGGATACCAAAGAAGCTTTAAAGCCTTTAAGAGGCCAGAAAAGAGAACATGAACATGCAGTTCCTAGTCATCAGAATTCCAGGGAACTCTCTGCAATCCTGCCACAGATCTCCACCTCTTCCTAATATTCCTCCCTCCTTTTGGAATACCCCAGACAATGGACTGTACACTCCTGGGTTAGAGAAGTGGAGAACACTTCCCTGCCATTATCCCATAGCAAAATCACCACCAGGTATCAATGATCCCCATCCCTTCTTTACACCCGTCCTCCATTTGGAATACACCAGAACCCACATCACCTCCACAGTACTTTCCAGATGCCCCAAAGCCCAGACACAGGTAGTATTCTCTCCTCCCTGCCATTACAACCAAAGTGTTTTTGCCTTCCAGTGGCATAGTTCCTCATCTGCCTCTTTCTGAGCCCCTTCTTCCCTTCTGAATAGACCTGGCCCCACCTGGAAAACATCAGGAACTTTTCAGTTGAGGAAAGGATTAGGACACTCAGGTAAGATGTCATCACTCCCGTGCCATCCTGCTAGGGTTCTCTTTCTCCCCCTGACCCATTACCTCCCCTTGGGATGCACCACACACCAGCTGACTGTTCAGTAGGTAATCTTGAGTCACCCCTAGACTTGGGTCAGAAATTCAGGTAGGCTGCTATGCCCCTTGCCATCCTTTCAGGTATTCCTAACTGCTTCTGACCCCACTTGCTCAATTTGGTATACTCCAGACTGTGAACACCTGCACACCAGGGACATTCATATTACCCTCATGGCCCAGAGGGCCAGTTAGGCAGTCCCACCTCCCTGTCAAGATCCCAGACACTGCCCACTACTAAGGTACCCCACATTTTCTAACACACTCCCTCTTCCCACCATGATGCCCACAATAGACTCTCTGATTGCTCTACAAATCCTCCCATGTTCCAGGCACCTAGGCAGGCTACCTGAGCCCTCCAGCCAAACTCAAAGCCCTGCCACTGAACCCTGCCAAGGATCCCCACTTCTTCCTGACCTCTTCCCTCCGTTGGGATGCTGAAGATTCAAATATTCAGCTAACTAGGGAATCTCCATTACTTCTCTGTGTCCTGTAGACCCAGGTGAGCTGCTCACAGTGCTCTGTCAGCCTCCAGTGTTTTCAGCCTCCTGTTGACTGCCTTAGTATTTGATGGTACCCCAGACCCCACCTGGCTGCGCACTAGGAACTCTCCACTCATCCAAGAGTCCAGAGGTTCAGGTCGACTTCCCTTACCTCTTTCCATCACCTGGAAACGCAGACATTGCCTGCTGCCAGGGATCTCTTTGTCTTTCTGACCCTTCCCTCTCCCTTTGGAGTACTCTAGAACCCACTCTGCTGTCCAGTAGTGACATTCCAGTTACCATAGCTGCTTCAGAGATAGATACATGCTCCTCCTGCCCATGTGCCATTCTGCCAGGCATCCCCAACTCCTGATCCCCCTCCCTCCCTTTGGCATCCTTCAGACCCCAGTCAGCTGCAAACCAGGTAGGTAATCTCCATCTGCTCCACAGGGCTGCACACTCAAGTTGACTGCCCCACCACTTTGACATCATTCCAAAACCCTTGGGATATCTCCTGCCTGGGATCCCCATCTCTTCCTGATGCCCTCTCTCCTTTCAATACCCTAGACCCCACTCTGATGCCTACCGGGCCTCTCCTGTCACTCCACATGGGCCAGAGATCCAGAGAAGCTGCTCTCATCGCCCTTCCATCATCTCAGTGGCCCAAAACCAATTCCACACCATCCACAAAAGAATGTGAATGGCCTCCTTTGTTGCCCAGTTTGAGGGTAAGATGTAGTCTCCAGGTGGTTTGGTGGGAGCAACGATGAATTGAAAGTTGGAGAGAGGCAGAAAACCAAAGCCCAGAAGAATGAAAAGAGGCAAGCAGGAAGAGTGGAAAGATAGCACGAGATGAGCAAGTGGAGCCTGACAAGTCAGTGAGAGTGGGAGATCCGTGCTGTAGGAGCAAGTGGTCAGAGAAAGAAGTTGATAGGGAGGGAGAGGAGAGAGTTTGAGAGATGGCTGGGAAGCTGTGGCTCAGAGCTTCTGTCCCAGGGAGGGGGGAGTCCTGTCACAGAACACAGAAGCCCTGGTGAGCACGGAGACACTGTGACCACAGAAACCATGGCAACCACAGGAGCCAGGGCAATCACAGAAGCCAAAGCCACTGCCCTAGAGACCACAGAAGCCCACATGGCAACACAAAAGCCCTCAGTGACCCCCCCAAAGCCCACGTGGTCGGCAAAGAAGCACAATCAGGGAGCGCAGAAGCAAGATGGAGGTCAAGGTAAGCACAGAAACACCAGAGTTGAGCCCAGAAGCAGCAGGACAGAAGCCTGATCAGCAGCAGCGGTGAGTAGAAAACCCTACGAGGCACACACAGTGACCACAGAAGCCCAAGACGAGGCCGAGGGACATGCAGAAAGTGTCCTATGAGAGAGACTAGCACAGAGAAAGATTCCTAACTCCCCCACTCCCTGTTGGTCTTGCCTGGGACACTGTACTTGGGGAAACTCCCTTTCCCTCCCGGGGGAATTTTTAACCCTGTTGATGATTCCAACAGTTCCTCCCATTAGTCATTGTAGGCCTTGGTAAAAGTGACTTGTGCACAAAGTCCACTGACAGGGAGTCAGAAGGGGACCTGGGAAGAAGGAGCAGCCTTTGATTTTTGTTGTGTTTGTTTGGTTTTTTTTTTTTTTTGGGGGGGGGGTGAGGCAGGTTTCCCTCTAGCCCCAGCTGGCCTGGAACTTACTATGTAGACCAGACTGGACTCAAGCTAAAAAGGTTCTAAGTTTTAGGTAAGAAAAGCACTTTTTTCAGAATTGTAGAAACAGGACTCCCTGGAGACGCAGCTGTTGCTAAGTCTGAATGTGTTCTACTGTAAAACAGTGCAGTCCCAATTCAACCTGCATGGGATCCACATGGATATTCTTAGCAGGGCTATGGGGAGGGGTCAAAATGGAGTCAGTCTGGAAATTTGTAAATGAAAAGTTCTGAATTCACAACACAGGACATTTTTTCACTGTTTTTCAGGAAAAGAGCTGGAGTGGAATTGTGGGGAGGGAGCTACCTGGTTTCTTTAGGCTGTGAGATGTGGCATCTTAGAAAGACCAACTTGTTAAAGAACAGGCCTGGGTTCTAATAAAATCCTGAATGTGCCTGAGTGAAAAATCCAAATCCCTGATGTGCATCAGACACTAGGCTCAAAACTAATGTCACCTATGGTCAGTTGGACCACTTTCAACACATGAGGCAAGAGGACAAAGACATCTGACACTGAATGTGTGACTTACTGAACAACACTTTACACAGGAGGACGAACAGGAAGTGTCTATTGAGTTGCTCAAGACTGCAGTAGCTGCTGTGCCAGGCCAGGAGCAGAGCTTGGAACCCAGGATCCCTGCTGTTGGACAGGGTCTGCGGCTGAAGAGGAAGCCACAGCAGGGCTGGAAAAAGATGAGTGCATCTCCATCATTTTAGGGTATTGTCTCCACCCACCCTCCACCCCAGTACTTAGGTTATTTGGTGACCCTAACCAGTAAGGGCTCCCAGTCCTGCTGCTCAATCAGGAGCACCGAATGCATGCAGAATGTGGACTCTATCCCGCCGCCATATTGTGAGTTCTACTTTGTGTGTTTGGCTCCATACCTGAAGGATGCTCCACGTGTGTTGCTCCTTGAGCAGCACTGTGGGTAGCTGTGTGAAGAGCGCGGGTGAACCCGGAACCCGGGACATGGTAAGCGTGTTCCTGGCTCTCCCCAGACAGGAGGAGCGGCCGTGGAGCCCGGGGCGGGGGCTGTGCTTGGTCCTCCCGGGGCTGGGCGAAGAGCTGGACCAGCGTCCTGTGTGGTCCCAGCTACCACGTTCCTGCCTGTGGCATTTCCTGCTGCTGCTGATTCTGCTCCAGGCGCTGAGTGGGAGGCTCCACCTGCGTGGGCAGCTTCAGTGTCTCTGACTGTCCAGAGTGTGATCATGCTTTTGTTGCTGTGTGGACCAGGGTTACAGTGAAAGAAACTAGTGTATAAAAGTTGTTACATTCTGAGATGCAGAGAAAGGAAAAAGTTTAGATAAAGGACTAAAGCCAGATCTTACAGCAGACTGAATGGCGTTTGTTCAGCAAGGTGACACAATTTTCCCACAAGAATGCAAGTTGTGCAAAAGATGAAAGATTGTTGCAGATTGTATATGGTTGGAAATAAGAGAGCATAAACAGCTCTGGAGTCTGAGTTAAGTTGTCCTTGAGTTCTTTTTCTTGGAGATGTTTAAGCAGAACAAAGGCGTGGCTAGTTGATAACTGCAAAGCAGGGACCATAGAGAAACATCATGGCGGGAGGCATGGGTCATCCTTTGACTTTCCTGTGGCTGTCCTTCAAGTCAAGTTGGACCACCTGGGAAGGAAATGGAGAGGGTTTGCAGCTGGGTAGGGGACAGGCTAGCTGTCTAGGGAAGAGGATTTACATGCTGGTGGGAAGACAACAGCCATTCTGGTCAGGTTCCCTGGGAAGCTCCACCCTGAGGAACCCCTGCAGACACCTTTTCTATTTTCCCTAGTAAATTTGTCTGTCTGTAGAATTGGCAGTTCTCTTCCTATATTCACCAGTAATTTAGCACTGAATGTAGGTAAAATCTTGTGAAATTTTGATCCTTCCAGGAAAGGGACTACTGGACCCAGGGCTGGGCAAGGGGAGGAGAAATGCGAACCACAACTGAGTCTGCATGGTAGAGAAAGCCACTTGACTGTCCTCAGTGCTGTGTGCCTCCACTCTGCAGTGTGACCTTACTTTCCATGTTTGCTTTCTGTCCTGAAATGACTCTTGAGTGCTATACCTCCCTGCTTCTCTCTCTGGAAAGAGTTAAGCAGTCTGTGCTGTGACTTGACAACCCTTAAATTATGAACTTGACTCCTGCATACTCTTTGTCCTGTAAGCTATGATGCACTAAATCAGGTGTTATGAAAGTTAAGTGTGTGGTAGCCTCTGTTCTTGGGATTGCTCGGGAGTTTTCTGTGAATGTCCTGTGAGGATTGAGATTGCTGTGTGGTCTTTCCTTGTAGAGACTCCTCTGGCCTCTCACCATCCCTTTCATTGGACTGTAACTCTCTCTCTCTCTCTCTCTCTCTCTCTGGTTCACTCTCACTCTCATTCTCCCCCTCCATCCCTCCTCTCCTTTCTCACTTATTCTTACTGTAAATGAAGCTCCACTCCAGGTTGTGTGTTCCAGGTTGTGTGTTGGTAAAAATAAGATTTACTGTATTTTTTATTACATGTGTTTTTGCCTTTGCATGTATTTGTGTGAATGAAGGTTCTTGTGAGTGTGTCCACGTGTGTGTGGAGGACAGAGTGCAATTTTAATAGATCCATTTTCCACTTTCCTCCTTTGGTTTACCTACCCAGTCACTACTTTACAGAGGCTGATTCTTCCCCTCCCAGCAGTTAATGGTTGCAGCTATGGAAGCGTCTACATATGGTTAAAATGTGTTGTATGACATCCACAAATATTCAATAAAAATATACTGTTTTACAAAGGGGACTGGAGAATTGGCACAGTGGTTAAGAGCATTGCCTTTACTTTCAGAGGTCCTGGCTTCACTTCCCAAGACATACATGGATTAGCAACAATGCCTAACTACACTTTCAAGGGATCCAACACCCTATTCTCACCTCTGTGGCCACTGTCAGAAACAGGTGCATCTGCATACAGGCACACATTGCTCATACACATTAAACAACAAGTAAAATATTAAAAAATGAACAAGGAATTCATTCCTGGAATTGGAACTTTCCTTTCTAGTCTATGGTGTCTGGTAGAGGTGATATCCCCCTGTTAATGGTTTGCTCCTTTAATCTCTTTATATTATCTATGTATATAGTTTAAGAATATTCTATACTGGGAGGATTCCATATGACAGTTTAAAAAAAATTTTTTAAACAGGGTTTACCTGTAGCCCAAGCTGGCCTGCAGTCTTTATGTAGACTAAGCTTGCCCTAGTCTCACAGAGATCCACCTGTCCCGCCCCTCCCCCACATTCCAAGGGCTGTGATTAAAGGTCTGCACAACATGCCTGGCTCTATGACTTTCTCAGAAGGACTCAGTGTTAGTTATCTCTCTCCTGCCTCCTTCTCCGTGCTGCCCTCCCATCCCATCCCTTTAACCCTCCTACTCCATGATTCTTCTTCATGGCCATGTACTAGTTTCCTGGAATCCATGGATTCTCCAGTTGAAGCATGTATATGTAATGATGCAAAGCTAGTGTCCACTTACAAGAGAGAACATGGGGCCTTTGTCTTTCTCGGTTTTGGTTACCTCAGCATGATTGTTTCTAGGTTCATCTATTTAACTGTGAATTTCAGAATGTCTTTTCTGAAGAACTGAATGTCCATATTTTCATTGTCTTTTCATCAGTTGATAGGAACCTAGGTTCAGTTTTCTGGTTATTGTGAATAGAGCAGCAGTGACAGGTTTGAACTGGTTTCTATGTAGTCTCATGAGTGATATGACTGGATCTTGGGAGACGCATTTTAGCTTTTGCTGTAATCTTCTCAGTGGTTTCCATGGTGGGGGCGCAGTCTGCTCTCAAACTAACAGTGCATAAGTGTCATCCTTCCCACGTCCTTGCTGGGACATCTGTATTATTACTACAGCCCTGTAGTATTGTTTGAGATCAGGGATGGTCATGTCTCCAGCAGTTCTTTTATTAGCATTGTTCCTGCTAGATTACTTTTTATTGTCCCTCCCAATAAAATTTGAGATTATTTTTTCAAATTCTCTGAAGAACTGTGTTGGAATTTTAATCAGGATTTCATTGAATCAGTAGATTGCTTGTGGGACAGGCAGAACAAGCACCTGCCTTTTTCCACCTTTATCCCTTTGTCTTAGATGTCACCACATCATAGAAGGATACATATAGGGTCTCAGAGGATATGTCAGAAAAATGACCAAAAAACAAAACAAAAAACAAAATCCAAGAGCCTGAGGTGGGTATTGAGTGTTCTTAGCTATTTTTTATCACTTTCTCAAGAAAGGAATAAGATTTATCAACCTTAAAAAGTAAAGATAGGAAGCTGGAGAGATGGCTCACCATTCAGAGAGCACTTGCTGCTCATCTAGAAAATTGGAGTTCAGTTTGCAGGAACCATGTCTGGGGTTTATAACTACTTGTTAACTCCAGTTCCAGAGACTCTGACAACGTCTTCTGCCCTCTGAGAGAACTAAGTAGTGGTGGCTTTCACTGAGAGCCATGCACATACACAAAGAAAATAAAGTTCTTTGTTAAAGTAGACTTAGGAATTTCAAGAATCTCCTGAAACAAGTTTCACTGTGTCCCTCATTAACATGATGTATAGATAGAAAGATTAACATAGAAACACTGACAAATACTGACGATGCTGACTCTCAGACCATGAAGTTCTCCTGTAGTTGTTCAGGAACCCTTCTAGATGGAGGTTTTGTGAGCCGTTACTCATTCTGTGGATGTTCTTCACTGATATAGCCGTCTTTCTGTCAGGCCTGGTCCGGTCACCCCTCCCCCATTCTTGTACAGTAAGCTCACTAAACTGCACGTTGGTGGATTCATTTCTTTTGAGTGTCATAGCCACACATGGTACCACCTGACCATGAAAACGTTCAGATTTGGGCAAATTTTTAATCCTTTCCACAGGTCAGGGAATGGAGGGTGTGAGACCCATCATAGATCCCAGTTAGGTGTAGTGCCAGTGAAATGACAGGTGTAGGTGTGACAGCTCTCCAGTTATGTGGAAGGAACTTTTCTCAACACTGTGAGCCATGGCATCCCATTTAGATCAATGGATTTCTGCCTCATGAAACCCAGTTTCATTTTGGAGACACCTATTGTGACTCTGGATAGTAAAATGGACTGATGTGGGGTGATGTTCACAAACGCACTAGCTTTCTATTGGCCTTGTTGAAAAGTCGTCTGGGGAAGAGAAGGCCTGGCCAACTGTGATTTTTCTCAGATGAGTGTCCGTATCTCACTTACGGCTGGCTGCAGTTCATGTCATTTTGTCAAGACTGAAATTGGAGATTATAACTTGGTTTAAGAGCCCTTGTCTTATAGGACAGCTTTATTGGTTCAGATTTAGTTTGAAGATGTGTGTGCACTTTGTCTTGGTCAGTAAGGGTTAGGCTGCAAGTGTTGATGGCCTGATTTTTGTTAGGTTTTAAAATATTATTATTGTGTTATAATGTGTATGTATAGTGAATGTGTACATATGACAATTATCAGGGGTGCAGCTTTTTGCTTTTTTTTCTGTTTTTTGAATTTTTTCAAGGTACCAGGCATCAGACTAAGGTTATCAAGCTTGTGTGCCAAGTCCTTTACCTACTGTGCCGTGTTTCTGGACTCTGACACCTGAATTTTAAAGTTTGGCAATGAATTTTGTCCCTTTGTCTTTCCCTTAATTTTTCAAGTTCTTGAAGTGCGCTGGGCAAAGCGTCGCTCTGTCGTTCTTTGATTCAACAGTTGCCAGACACTCGTGATCCTAGTCAGTGTTTGTTCAGTACAGAATTGTGTGATATGGTGATTTGTGAATTTTTTCTCTAAAACTGTATACAGAAATCACGAACACTGCTGACCATGCTTCCTGCCCTTCCCCATTCTGATCCTTTTCCCTCCCTCTTTTCTTCCTCACTTGGGCATTTTGCTGGGGTGAATAGGCTGACTTGGAATCCTGAACTCCTGTGAACCTTCTGTCTCATTCTCTGGTGCCGCGGTGTAGCCCACATGTCAATGTGACTGACTACACTGGTTCTGTCTGAAGCACATTGTCGCCTTTATACCTACTCTATTCGCAGATGACATTGCCTAAAAAAAAAATTTAAGTATTGTTTTAGGGTCTTTAAATATTGATTATGTATCAAATTTGTTATTTGATTAAAACTCTACATGGACTGGAGAGATGGAATAATGGTTAAGAGCACTGTCTGCTCTTGCAGAGAACCTGGATTTGATTCCCAGCAGAAACATGGCTACTAACATTCATCAGTAACTCCAGTTCCAGGGAATCCGTCGACATCTACTGACCTCCAAGGACGTTGCACAACCCAGGTGTACTTAAATACATGCAAGCAATATACTCCTACACATAGAATAAGAAAAATAATAAGTTAAATAGTTTTTTAAATTGTGCTTGTGTAAACTACTCATACGACATATTATTTCTTCAATAAGCACATAAAGCAGGTTTATTTCCACATTTAAGAAGTTGTGACTGGATGTGTGAATTATGCTTGACAGGGAAGTTCAAACTCAATGTCTGTTATTATTTCAGGTCACAGGGGCTGATCCTCTACTTCTTTCTGGGAGATTTAAATAAATTAATACACTTTCAAATGATAATGTTTTATAAAATACCACCGAATTTGTTGTTATTTATGATACATAACTTATCAACCTGTACCAAATGTTAAGTTTTCTCACATCATAGAAACTTAAACACCATAAGCAGGAATTTCTAAAGACTAGTAGGCTCTGGCATGCTAACTGCCCTTTATTCTGTACTTCAGATGGTCAGACTTTCTTAAAATAGGAAGTGGACAAGAACGTTATAAAGAGAACTGGGCAGAGAAGCAGCGCATCCTGTGTCCTGTCCCAGTAGTGAGAGGAGCGTCCCTCCAGTGCTCCTTCCTTTCAGAACCACTCAAGCTTGCATTAGAGCTTCTGTGTATGAAGCAAAATGTGGGAATAGCATAGGGTTGTATGATCATGTTATCAAGCGATTCTGTGGAATGTTTAGGATTCTGTGACATTTTAGGATGTTGCTGTGAACTTCACCCAGGAAGGCTTTCCTGGATCCTTCTCAGAATAATCTCTACAGAGATGTGGTGCTGGAAACCTGCAGGAACTTTACTTTTATAGGTAAAAAATATTTGTTTACCTTCCCTTAATATATTGAGGAAAAGCATTTACTGGAATTGATGCTCTTTTGTGATTGGAATATCAAAATGGAAGAATGTGGTGTATAAATCAGGCATGTTTCATATACACTAAAGCTACAAAATAAGTTTTTAATAATTTTTAGTTAAACTTTTCTTTACTACACTTTGGGAAAGAGATGTGAAAATAAGAATATTAAAGACCATTATCAAGTTGTGGAAAAAATCTAAGGTAATTGCAAAAAATAGAAGGAAATTTTCTCTGACAGAATTTTTAAGTGTGTGTGTGTGTGTGTGTGTGTGTGTATGTGTATGTGTATGTGTGTATCTGTCTGTCTGTCTTTCGATCTGTCGATCTGTCCGTCTTTGCAAACCTGCGTGTATGTGCATAGGGAGGTCAAAAGGAGTTTTTAGACGCATGGAGCTGGAATTACAGCAGGTTGTAAGTCACCTGTCTTGTGTGCTGTCAGCCAAACTCTGGTCCTCTGGAAGAGCAGCCACTCTGTTTAAAAGCTGAGACATCTCGCCGGCCTCCCATTAAAGCATATATGAGTAAGTACATAATAAGCACAACTTTTTGTTTTTAGCATTAGGAAATGTAACATGTACCTCAACTTAAGAATCTTATTCAGTGTTTCACGGCATTTCATGTGCAAACAGTATTAGGCACTCACGTTAACAATGTCACTCTTTTTATTAAAGCCCTATGGGAACCATATTATAGAATTAATTATCTGTTTAGTTTTCAGTCACTTAGATATGACAGAAGACATAATCTTTAAATAATATGGGGAACAGTATGGGTCCTACATGTTGTAATAAATACTAGTAAATTGACTTTTACTAATATACTTGTCATTTTTACAGAAATTCCATGTTCAAGACATTCTTTGAGCATAAAAATTGTCATGATGGAGAAACTTTGGCTTGGATAGCAGGGGCCAATATGATCAGGAAAATTTCTAGTGACCTCACACCATATGAAAGCAGTGTGTGTGGAGAAGTTTCCCTGTGTCATTCTCCCTTTAATAACCATCCTACATGTCAGGCTCAGTACACATCATGTGAGCATGGGGAGCATGGAAACAAGACACAGAACTCTCCCTCAGAAGCGAGCAGAGACGTCTGAGAGCTCACACTGCGAATGGACCTCTGGAATATAAGACATTTTTAAATTGTTTTGACTTCCGACAGTTGTTGGTAGATCAGGAAACTGACAATGCAGAAAACGTCCATCAGTACAAAGAACCTCGAAAGGCCTCTGCTTATGTCAGTCCAGTTCACACATTTGGAGGAAATCAAACTGTAGGAAACATTCTGAGTTCTTCCGCCTCTCTTCAAGGGCATGAAAGAATTCATAGTGTTGAAAATTTCTATGCATGTAAAGAATGTGGTAGACTTTACACAGTACAGTTACCTTCAAGTACATGAAAAAATTCATACTGGAGAAAAACCCTATATATGTAAACAGTGTGGTAAAACCTTTAGATATACCATCTTCAAAGACATGGAAAAATGCATACTACAGAAAAAAACAGACTGTGGTAAAGTCTTTCCATGTCATGGATATCTTCAGTTACATGAAAGAATTCATACTGGAGAAAAACCCTATGAATGTAAACAATGTGGTAAAGCCTTTAGATATAAAGGTGATCTTCAAAGACATGAAAAGACCCATACTGGAGAGAAGCCATATGACTGTGAAGACTGTGGTAAAGCCTTTTCACTGTATGTGCAAAAGCATGCAAATACTCATACTGGAGAGAAACCCTATTCCTGTAAACAATGTGGTAAAACCTTTAGATGTAATTTTCATCTTCAAAGACATATAACAACACATACTGGAGAGAAACCCCATGCATGTCAACAATGTGGGAAAGCTTTTAGATGTCACAGTTCTCTTCAGTTACATGAAAAAATTCATACTGGAGAAAAACATATGAATGGAAACAATGGTAAAGACTTGAGATGTCACAGTGTTGTTCACAGACATGACACGTTGATACTAGACAAAACCCTGTGAATAGCAGCAGTGTGGAGAAGCTTTTAGACTTCTCAGCCATGTTTACTTGAAAGAATTCATATTTACCTAAACCTATGAATGGAAACAGTGTGGTTAAGCCTTTAAATGGTACAGTTATCTTCCTTTATGGAAAAACTCATAACACCAAAACCCAATGAAGGAAATCAATGTAAATCCCACATATGACACCCTTACCTTAAATTACATGAAAAGATTCATACTGGAGGAAAACCCTGTCAGTGCAAAGAATGTGGGAACCTTTGCATCTCACAGTATAGCACAGTTACAAGAGAAACTGAATTGTGGCAAAGAACCCTGTGTGTGTGAACAAGAACTCTAGTTGTTAAGCTCTCTAAGTACATGGTTTAGCAGTTTCACATCACAGTGCTCTTTCCATGTCAAATAACTCATGGGAGAAAATTCCTAGACATGTAAAAATCGAAGTGTTGTTAATGATTTATATGAGTTCATGTCAAACCTCTAAGGATATAAAGGACAAGAGAAAGAATTGACCTAAGTTCCCAGCAGGAACAGTTTTGTGTGAGATTTTTCCAGGGGATACCTGAACAAATGTCCACTCACAGGAAATTAATTGCATGAAAAAGTAATTCTACCAAAGTCCAAATAAGAGAACAATCACTTCCAGGAGCGTGGAGAATCTCAGACAATTGCATCTGCAAAAAGCCCTCAATTTCAGGTCAAGTGATGTCTCATGGAAGTTACACTCCTGAGATCTGAGCACAACTGGCAGGTACCTTGGATGGTTGGGGAATTCCTTTTCACAATTGTTTTCTGCTTCTATAACTGTTTCTGGTGGACTTGAATATGGAGGAAGCTTTCATCTGATTCAGCATCATTTCTCGATATCCTGTTACCAAATCATTGGATGTCTTCAGTAGGTAGTGGCTTACCATCTAGTTTCAGCATATAACCAACAATAGTGGCGATATCCTTTGTGGTTTGTGGGAGAGATATTCACCTGCCTCTGATTTCAAGTGCTGGTGTTAAAGGCATGTGGCAATATGCTGGGTACCCAACAGCCCACTAAAAAGTTAACCTTGCCCCAGTAGGTTTGTGGAGCAGGGAGACGTACTTTTGCACCTGATTGACTTTACTTGAGGTCTGAACATAAGTATTTGAGAAATGAGTAGCCTTGTCATTGTGTAGTGTGAAGTTTCCCTCTGTCGGAATGAATTAGGCACAAGGAGCTTGACTGACGCAGGAAGAAGCCAACAGAGTCAGCTACCTCTCCCAACCAACCAGTTGTAGGGGAGATGGAATAAGGGGGAGCAGGGAATCTGGGAGGGAGACGGGGCTCACTGCTGCAGGTTGACATCTTGGGAGGAATCTGCACAATCAGCGATTCTGGCAAAAACATCCAGTGTGCGGCCTGGTCTCAGTAGGAGGATCCTGCCCCCTCCCTGATAATTGCACTGTGAGTAAGCCCAAATAAACTCTGGTTTCCCAAACTGTGATTTGACGAACTCATACTTCGTTTGCTTGGTTGTTCCTGACCCAGAGAGGTGGGAGGAGCCAAACACCAGGCATCTTACTGAGAGAAATTCTAAAGACACGTGGTCAATATTCCATTGGCTCCTATACATAACACTGTGTTGAGTCAAGGCCTTTTTGGCAGGTTTACCTGTTCCTCGGTTGCCTAGAAATGCTTGTAAGAGGCTTGTGCAGTGTCCACATTTGTGGTGTTATATTTGCATCTGTCAGCAATAGTCATAGGAACCATATGGTGTATTTGTCAATGGTTAAGGAGCAAATTGGCTTATGTGTGTATCCTTTTATAAAGTCTAGACTCGGGCTTTGATTGTGAGCAGGTAAAACATGTGATTGGCACCTAAATAAAGTTGTCTGAGGAAAAAGCAATGTTTCCTGCCTGCATATGTTTTCTTCCTGCTGAGTGTGTGCCTCCTGCTGTCGCTGCTGCAATCCTCCAGTGACAGACTGCAGCTCCACTGGCTTCCAACATGGACTGAATGGCAGCAGCTGAAGGAACTTCCGAGAACTTCTCTGCAGAATGGAAGTGCCGAGGCATCCTGCTGTGTTCACTGAGCAGCTTCTGGGTGGTCTGCCCTCTGTCTGGGAAATAGACATCGGTGGACTGTCAATCCCACTATATCAGCTACCTTTCTGAATCCCCTTTGACGGCTCGTATGCGTTCTTGTCGCTTCTGTTCTCTACAGCATTCTTTGTTTCATAGTTTCTGGTGACAGGGTGGGTTGTAGAGAAACAGGGTTGATGGATGGTGACCTTACACTAGCCGAGCTCCTCTGTGGGGTACATGATTCTCAGCATTCGATCTGCTGCACCACGTATACTCCCCACAGAAACCAGTTTAACAAAAATTTCTAAGTGTCTGTTATAAAGTGGCTTAAATTTCAAATAAGCTTTTTAATTTTATTGTTAAAATGAAATGTCTCTGGAACAATAACAAATGGAATTAAAGAAGGCAGGTTCCCCACCCCTGAAATAAGTCAAGTCACTGATGAAGGACTGTCACATTCTATAACGTGAGAATCGTCCTTCAGCTCCAGTGATGACAGCTTGAAGGATAATGCTGCCCAAGTTTGGGATCCCACTCGAACTGTCACAGCTTGCTCCAAAAGCTTTTCCACTAACTCTTGATAGCATAAGGTGATTGGTTTTCTTTAAATATTGAGCCTTTGTTCTTTGTCTTATTAATTAACCAGTAATGTTCCTAAACAGATTTATGTAGCAAACACTGTTGGGAAAACTGAAGCCTACGAGCTGTTATTTTCAACATTATTCTCCCCAATTCCAAAATTACTGAAACCATTTTCCCTTAGAAAGATAAGGTCTGCTACTGAGAGTTGTCCCCTAAAGGTTCCAGGTAGACTCATAACTCAATAGGCAGACAGTGTCCTAGCTTCAACACCTTACAGGAGTTTACTGGGGTTGCAGTCATAGCTATGAAACATGTTTCTGGGGATTAAATGAAAGTCCATCTTACAGAAAACCAGAGAAGAAATGAACCACACAAAGAAAATAAAACTAACACAGTGAATATGATTCTATTCACCACTCCAGTTGCTGGCGTCCTTTAAAAAAAGTGAAAAGCCTACTTTGCTATTGGTCTGTGAAATGCGGGAGTTAAACATAAGCCATTGACTGTTGTGACAAAGGAGAGATGCCAAGAAAAGGATCATTAAGTAGTACAAAAATTCTTCCTTTTGAGGGATACTAATGTTTTTTAGTTTTTTTTGTTTGATTTTGATGTTGACTTGCATGTGTTTTAGGTCAATGAATCACTTAACAATGTCTAAAACAACTCAGTATTATTCACTAGAGGAACACTTGCCTTTCAGGTTTTTACCAAAACTTAGAAACATCCACCTAAAACTGATTGGAAGAGTACTATTAAAGCAGCAAGCAGAGTTCACAATAGTTAAGGGTCCTGGGGAGGGAAGTATCCCTTCTGGTGAGACTCCCAATAAAAGAACAAGTAACAAGACTGAGATCATAAAATCAGGCACTGACCACACCCAGCATAAGCCGAAGGGGGAAGCTGAAGCAAGAGCAAGTTTCTAGTTGTGCTCTCTCAATGGATGAGCAACCAGGGCTAAGCATCCAGCTTCTCTTTCTTGCTTCACAACCTTCATTTGATGGGATAAACAATGGTAACCGCTGTTGGAATCTATTCACGTTCTTGCTCTTTTCAAGAACACAATATTTTTAGTCATGTATTTTTTTGCTGTTCTCTCTTCCCATCAGAGACTTGAGCATGGGTCAAAGGATGCAGAGGAGCTCCTTAAACAATGGACATTTGAGGACATTTGGAGACAAACTTGCTTGGGGGTCTGAAATTCTGGGAGTGAAGAGTGTTCCCACTTCCAGAGCCAGCCTTTCAGCTCAAATGCGATGGTATGATTTCCAGTGTAATGTAGATGCCACAAAGGCACGGGAGACTGCTCAGCAGTTAAGAGCGTCATTGCTCTTCCAGAGAATCCAGTTTTAGTTCCGAATACCCACGTGAGAGCTCACAACCTGCTGTGACCCCATTCCCAGAGGTTCCCTTTGACTTGCTGGCAGCAGGCATTCCTATGGTGCACACATACCCATGCAGGAAGACGCTTATACACAGAAAATAATGTTTAGATTAAGAGTGCACACCAACTTGGCAAAAAGAATCATATGTGTAAAGAGAAAGGGTTGTGAATGCACGTTCAACACATGCTATTAGAAAGCGAGAAGGTGTGGATACACTGATATCTAATAAATAGACCTCAAGCCTGAATTCTTCATCAGAAGAAATAACTATCATATTAAGGGAATAATCTCTATAGAGGACAGTAGAATTCTCCGTGTTCATCAAACATCAGCACACCTGACTTCATAAACACTAATGGGTAAAGAGTCACAGATTGACCAATGTGATATTTATGGGTGACTTTAATAGCACAGTCTTGCCAATAGACAGGAGATCAACACAAGATATGAACAAAGAAATATCAGATGCAAATGACATGTTAAAATTTGAGAAATGAGATTCTATGAAATGGAAAGCTTTCATTGTGAAAGCAGCACACTGAGTGGAGGGCTTCTGAATGAGTAACATTCATAGCATCTGTGCATCCGCACAACAGGACTCAGAACACTGAATGCTTGGACAACAAAACCCATGTTTAACCGGGGTAATGAAATGAACGCGCATCAGAAGTGAGTCTCAGATGGCCAGCAAACTTATGGAACGATGTCCAGCATTGTTAGCCAGCGGGACAATGCAAATTAAAGCCGCACTGAGAGTATATCTCATCCAGAAATACTGATGCCATTATGAAAAGAAAACGGCAAATGCTGACAGGTGTGTGAGAAGGGAATTTCACACTCTGCTGGTGTGACTGTGAATGGGTCCGGTCAGCAGGGAAGACATTATGGAGGACACTCAAAGACAGTAAAATAGGCCTGAGGAGAGCACTCACTGAAGGGCTTGCTTGAAAGCATGACGACTTAAGTTTATTTCCAGGATCCACGGCCTAAAGTGGGCACAGTGGTTCATGCTCCTCTTCCTGGGCATGGGAGTTAGAGACAGGTGATCACATTTGTGCCTTCAGCACCTTTGTCCTGGAATAATCTACTTCTGGGAATCCAATGCTTTGTGTGTGTAGTCAGATGTGATGGGCTCAGTTCTCCAATGAATAAGTGACAACCTGTGTGACATAGTGTTTGCAAGGAAGCTCACTGGACCCATTGTCCAAAGTGTTCTGGAAAGGTTGATGCTCTAAGTATTTCTGTGAGTTTGGAGCAGATTTATAAATGTTGAAAATTAAACAAGAGTTAGCCATAATGTTTGTATAAATCATTTCCTCTCAGTGAAAAGCTCTTGCATTTATGCTTGTCGGATCACCCTCAGAATGTTTTATTTCCTCATACCAGGAAACCTAAACTTTGTGACAAGGAATTTTTAAGGATAAGCTGCCTCATGGGTGTTAATTTTTTTAAATATTAACTTCATTATTTATCTTTTGTGTATATGCATGTGGGTCTATGTGTGCAGGTGTATGAGGGTGCTGGATAACATAGAGCTGCGGTTACACGCAGTTTTGAACCATGAAACATGGTTCAATGAACCTAACTCTAGTCTTCTGTAAGGGCACCAAACACTCTTAGAAACTGAGCCACCTGTCCCGGCCATTTTATATTCTGAATATTATATTGAAATTCCTGAGGTTTATGTTTGTATTTGGGGAGTTTCCAGAAGGCACTCTTCGTATACACTAAAACTTGGTTCTCAATTTTTGGTCCATTTTTTGGGACATTAAAGATGTTATCATTCTTTAAGTTGTCATGATATCTCTAGTGGGGCCTTATTTTCAGATTCTGGCCTATCATAATGTTCATTATGTTTAGGATGAGTATCCCACACCATCTTGATTGAGAATGTGGCAACTCAGGAACCAATTTAAGAATTCCAGTGTTTCCCAATTCAAAAGAAAATTTGCTTGAGATTATTTCAAACTGATATTAAAATTGAAATAGCATGACAAATATTATGGGTCGCTGCAGTGCATCCTGGACCCTGAGATCTCTACTTCTTAACTTCTTAAAAACGATATTTATTTCCATCAAAATTATTTCTATTTACCTGGAGAGCAGTCAGGAAAGTCATGAGCACACCTACATGAATTGAAAAAACCAACATGGACTGAGCACTATAAGCCAATCGATAGAACTGCTGTGTAATTACAAGTCTCTGTCTGATATGTTAATATTTGCCAGTGTTATTCGTTGCCACTCTCTGAGCATTCAGTTAACATTAACCTTCTGACACACTGCAGAAGAATAGGTGACCTCCTCCTAGTTAGCATTTGCTCCTGGCTTAATCTGGAGCAGACTCTCCCTGCTTTCTCAAAGAGCAAAGGCAGCACGGTGCGTCACTTCCTTGAATCATGAGTATTCCTTTCCTTCTCTCCCTGAAAATGCCGGATCTCACCTCAGTGAAAATAAGAGACAGTTTAGTTTTGAGCAAGGTATGAGTGACCATGGGCAGGAGCAGATTCAGATTATCCAAACATAGAGTTCTGACTATGGTAAAAGTTTAATGAAGTTTGGACAGTAACAAAATGAAAGAAAGTCATAAATGAAGGTACATCAACAATGGTTTGGTGGGACCATCAGGCAGGCAGGTTACAGCAATGGGGAAATCTCTGCTGTAGAATTCACATGCTGTGTGACAACATTCATAGCCGTTCAGTTGGTGAAAGGAAGCAGTCTGTTAACACATTCCAAGTTCATGTACTTTGTCATTTGGAGCGAGTTAGTAGTATGCGTGTTCCAGGATGCGAATACTTCAATTTCAAAGAAAAAAAAGGATCACCTGATTTCCTTAAGGTTACAAATTATGACATGTTGAAAATATTAGGCAATCTTAGAATGATATACCCAAGATTTTCTTCTACTTAAATATAAATAGTAAATAGAAAATATGGGACTGGTGATGCAAACAGGTATATTAAAATTTGGCAGCAAGTAAGTCACCCACTTCCCCAACAGGAGCACACCATGGTCTTTTTTCAAGAGTAAAAATGTTAGGGAAATAATAATAGGATTCAGAAACACAGAGACCTAGAAACAGGAAGTCAGCATATTTAAGAATTTAGAAAAAGTATGTCAAAATCCAAGGGGAAGACAGAAGAAAAGGGGATTAATGATCATATCTGGAAATGATAGAATTGAAAACAGATGGACAAGGTAATATGGAGAACGAAATTCACTTTAGCAAGTGGCGGTTCCAATTAAAATGACTGCCTCACACTTAGAGAAAGAATTAAGAGTCTCTTGTTCTCAGTTTCTCCTGACTAAACAAGTGGTACACACTGGCTTCAGACGTGTGCACGTCTTAGGACACATGTATTTAAGTAAGAAGACAGACTCCTAGAATGCTTTTATCCCTCAACCAATTCAAGATTTTTTCTTGCCTAAACAAGGTAATGGAGCTCTTAGGCAAAGGTGCAGTCTAGCAGTCCAGCTGCATGCTGGGTGCCCAGATGTAGAAGACGTGGACACGGACATAGCACTGGCGCTGTGATAGACGGGGAGGAAGGGGACCCAGATGCTACAGAGCACCAGCGTTGCTGAACATTAGCAACGTGGCTTCATTGAATGTGTCAGGTAGATTCCTGGCCAGGGTGAAGCTCATGATAGCCAGGGTGCTCAGATATCCCAGGACCAAGTAGAAGGCGCTGAGCCCTTGTTCCACATGGTGATGATGTGATCACATTCTGAGTGTGCATCTTAGAAAGGATCCCATCCTGATGCTAACAAGAGTTGGACAAGGGTGCAGATGGGGATGATGAGGTTAGGCAGTTCTGAAAGCAGCGGCTGCCTCATCCTTCTTCATTTAACAGTGACATTAAAGGACAGAACATAGTCATAGCTTTGCTTGAGACACTGGAAGCCGCCAGACTAAATAAAACTCCAAACATGATCTGACAGAGGATGCAGGTGGCATGTTTGGAAGACCAATGATGAGTAAGGAGCAGAGACAGCACATGAGGAGATGAGCAGGATGTACTGAGACCGTGGTCACTGACCTGACTACGGGAGTGTGTCTGCTTCACGAGAACAAGAACCCCAGCTGTGAGTATACGGAGAGCCTCAGGGAAGCCTGGAAGCCAGGAAGGTCACAGATTTCAGGGGCAGTACCTTCATGGACTGTTGGGATACTGCTGATTGAGACATCTGACCCACTTCTCCATGTCTAGATGCAAACTATCACAAGTCGAGCTTCAGTGTTTTTCCTTTACCGTAGATGCCACACAGTGTGCCTCCATGGAATCATTGTGCCAGATCATACCCTTCAGTCCACACACCAATAAAAAGATTGTTACACAGGGAGTAGTTCTCAATTAATACTGCTGCTCCTGTTTATGTACCATGGCTGTTTTCTCTCCTTTCTTCTTTTGAGACAGGCTCTTCCTGTAGCCCCAGCTGACCTGGAATTTTCTATGTAGACAGGCTGGCCTTGAACTCACAGAGCTCCACTGGCCTCTGTTTCCTGAGTGCTGGGATTAAGGGCTTGTTCCACCATGCATTTTTTTCTTTTTTATGTCATAGGTTGAAGAGAGTGTTTCTCTTTTAGTCAAAACACTACCTGTTTGTTTCTATGTTGTATCTCTGTAAGTTATTAACTGGGTATTCTTTCAAGAGCAAGTACTTATTGAAAAACTATCAGTGACTCCATTATTTTCTTAGGGCAAGGAAACATATCTTCAGTTCCTTGCCCTCTGGAATTGTTAACATGAATGCATGTTGGATTTTATCAAAGGCCACTTCTGCATCTATTGAGATGACCATGTAATTTTTGTCTTTAGGTGGACTTATATGATCTATTACATTTATTGATTTGCATATATCGAACCATTCCCACACCTCTGCAATAAAGTTGGCTTGGTCATGGTGAATGATCTTTTTGACATCTGTCTGTATGCAGTTTGTGAGTATTTTGTTGATAATCTTTGTTCATTAAGAATATGTATCTATATTTTCATTTGTTGTGACTTTTTGTTTTTCATATTAGAGAAATACTGCCTTCATAAAAGGAGTTTGGGAGTTCTCCTGTTTCTATCTTTTTGGATAATTTAAGTAGTTTTGGTTGTAGATATTCTTTAAAATGTTTTGTAGATTTCTGTTGTGAATCCATCCAGGCCTAAGCTAGTTTTAGTCAGGAGGTTTTATATTACTGTTTCAATGTACTTATTTGTTATGGATCTCTTTAAGCTGTTGATCTTGATTTACCTTTGTTTTTTCCCATGAATTTAGGAATTCATTCATTTTTTTAGATTTTCAAATTTAACAAAACATAAGTTTTAAGGTGTTCTCTTATTATGTTCAGGATCTTTTTGGTGTCTGTTTTGATGTTTCCCTTTTTGCCTCTGATATTGTTGATTTCAATTTGCTTTCTTTCTTTTGATAAACTGAACTAAGGGTCTGTCTTTCTTGTTAATCTTTTCAAATAACCACCTGTTAGATTCATTGATTCTTTGTGCTGTTTTCTTTTGTGCTTCATTGATTTCTGCTCTAATTTTGGTTATTTCTTCTATGATGAATTTGAATTTTGTATGTTCTTGCCTTTTCAGAGCCTTGAGTTATACTCTCATTTATTTGCACCCTTTCTGATTTTTTTAATGTAGGCACTCATAGCCATAAACTTCCCTCTTAAGAAGGCTTTTGATGTGTCCTAGAGGATTTGTTGTGCGTTATTATCATTTTCATTTATTTTCTGGGTCACCTTTGTTTTGTAATTTCTTCTTTGGACGATTCATCATTTAGGAGTGAGATGTTTAAGTCCATGAATTTGTGAAGTTACCAGCGCTTCTTTTCGGATGATCTGCATCTTCGTTGTGCTTTGGCCTGATAGAATTATTTCACTTTTTTTTTTTGTATTTGTTTAAGTTCCTTTTGCTTCTCAGTATGTGGTCCATTTTAGAGAAACTTGCAATGGCTACTGAGTAGAATATGCATTTTTTCACTGCTTGTGTTTCTTGTATAAAACTCAAGCCCAACTTTGATGAGTTGAAGTTTTATTCTGTTTATGTTGATGAACCTTGGTTGCTTTCTGATCCAGTATGAATAGTTGGTCTAAGCTTCAAATTTTCTCTATGTACTTTTTTATTTTAGGGACCAGATGGTTCCACGGAGGCTAAACAGGAGCTCTACAGGAGGAAGGAGCCTAGTCTCAAGTCCAGGTGGGGTGTATCAGCTGGGATAAGTTCTAACTAGCAAAGCAAAGAAGAAATGAACCCTGGCGCCAAACAGCTGGGGCTGGTCACAGCAGAGTAATAGCAATCCTGCATGACAAGACTGGCTGTCCCTCCAAGCTTGTCAGTCACTCTCCAGAGGCCTCAGCAGGAAAGGGACAAGGCCCAAGGAGAACCAACGAGAAACAGAAGTAAATCTTTTAAAAAATGTTTATGCTACATGTATTAGTGTTTTCTCTGAATGGATCCAGGTGCACCTGTGTCATGCAATATCCACAAAGGACAGAAAAGGGCCTAAGATCCCACTGCAACTTGAGTTAAGTACAGTTGTTAGGTGCTAGGTGGGTGCTGGGACCCAAACCTGGGTCCTCTGTAAGAGTATCCAGTTCTCTTATGACTGTGCTCTCTCTCCAGCCCCAACAGAAAGAAATCTTAAGTCAAGAGTAGAAGGAAGCTGTGTTGACAGGATGTGAAAGTAAACACCGCATTTTATGCTTCAGTGTTAAAAACAAGAATGAGGCAAGAGAACTTAACCAACCACTTCTTTCAGACCCTACGCTAGTTGCTCAACAGTGTTATATTGTAAGCTAAATAATTAAAAGAAAATATTCTTAAAGCAAGAAATTATTACTGATATTACTGCTATTTTTCCCCAAGGATAATGTTGTATAAACATAAAATCTAATGGATTAATAATCGAATATAATTGTACTAGAATTCAAGGCAAAACCTCCACAAATCTATAATTAAATGTCATTCATGAGGAATTCATGAATGAAATTTTAAATGTTGAGATTACAGCATCATAAAATTATGTCTGGCAGTAATCCATGTAGAACTTAAAAAAATTATTGAATCTATTCACTCTTTGTGTATTTCGTGAGAACATTTTCATCAGTCTTCATCATCTTTATAGCCCCTTCCTCACTGACACTCCCATCGCCCCCATAATGGAAGTCATACATTCTATCACTTGTGTGAAGGCCCATCATTTCCAGTTAGCAATCCCTGACAGTCCTCAGAGTGAGTCACATGTAGAACTTTTAAACGAACCTACCAATAAATGATAAGATTGCACTCATAACAATGTCATTGAATTAAGTGGTTAGATAGAGCGTGTACATTGACAGAAACACAAAGTGGAAATGTTTGTTCTTT
The DNA here is from genome assembly GCA_035773235.1 of Eospalax fontanierii. NCBI lineage: Eukaryota > Metazoa > Chordata > Mammalia > Rodentia > Spalacidae > Eospalax > Eospalax fontanierii. The sequence goes on along the minus strand of CM069535.1, from coordinate 78,677,431 downwards.
CCAAGTTGTCCACTAATCTGATCTGGATCTAATCTATATTCTAATGTTACTGGTGGAAACAATAACTTTCTCTAGTGTAGGAGAACTTCTACTAAGCCATTAAATATCTATTTTTCTGGAAAAAAAGCATATCAAGGAGTCACTGGTGGTTTCTCAATACTGTACTTGCTCATTGAAAGAATACTCAGGTAAATACTTACAGAAATTCAACTTATAAATGTAGGAATTGAAGTGTTTTGACTACATAAGAAGAACTGACTCTCTTAAATGTGTCACAGAAGGAATTAGAGAAAACAGTCACGGTTCATAAGCAAGACCAGCAGTATTGAAATATTCCCCATATAACATTCTTTTACTTGGTTTCTAAATCAAAGGATGTTATTTGACTCACTGAGCCCATTAAGGTACAGGGCAAGGCATCTATGAATAAAGGAGAAACACTGAAGCTGGGTGGGTGACAGCTTGCCTCTCTCTCTAGATGTGTGGTGTGTGAAATGTCCATATTATCTGTATGCCAAGACTCCATGAAGATACTTCCCCCCAAATCCGTGACCTTCCTGCCTTATGAATACTCTTTGGTAGGAAGAGCCCTGAGTCTCACTGTCCTCACAGCAAGCATTCTTGTTCTCTTTGTGGAGCACAGACACTCTCACAGTCAAGGCCAGTGACCAAGGTCTTAGCTACATCCTGCTCAGTTCCTCACCTGTTTTCTCCGATCTTTACTCTTCATTGGTTTTGCAAACACAGTCACCTGCATTGTCTGCCACATCACATTTGTTGTTCAGTTTAGTCCGGCTGTTTCTACTCTCTTAAGCAAAACTATCACTGTGTCCTGGCCTTTAATACCACTTTTCAAAGAAGAAGGATGAGGTCACTGCTGTTGTCAGGGGCACCCAGCTTCCTCATCCCCATATACACCTTTTTCCTGCTCTCTTTGGCATCTGGATGGGAACATTTCCACCCTTTGTTGACAAAGATGAACACTAAGAATGTGGTCACATCATCACCACCATGTGTAAGAAGGTTTCATCCACTACTTTCTACCATGTCCTGAGTGCCTGAGCTTCAGCGTGCCTTTCCTGGAAGGTAACCTACATGACAAAGTCAATGAAGCCAAGTTCCTGACCTTCAGCACGCTGGTGTTCTGTAGCATCTGAGTCATCTTACTCCCTGTTACACAGCACCAGTGCTATGTCCATGGCGGTCAGAGAGGTCTTCTACATTTTGGCCCTCAACATGTGTCTGGACTGCTAGACTGCATCTTTCCCTCTAAGAGATACATTGTCTTATTTAGGCACGAAAGAAATTCTATGCATTGATTGAGAGATAAAAGTATTCTAGGAGCCTGTCTTCTTAGTTAAATCCACGTTTCCTAAGATGCACACAGGTCTGAAGCCAGCGTGTACAACTTTCTCAGCCAAGAGGGACTAAGAACAGGATATTATTATTGCTCTCTCTAAGTGTGCAGCAGCCATTATAAATTGTAACTGTCACTTTCTAAAGTGAACTTTTCCTTTGTCTCTGTTCATCTCAATCTTATACCTATTTCCCTAACACTTTTGCTCTTGAGAAGGGACCGTGGGGCAGTTTGGTGGCTCCCTGGGTTAGGTTCTTTCCACCAAGGTTTATCCTATCCCTCCACACCTGCAGTCCTGCAATTTGTGTTTCCTATTTAAAGTTAAGGACCTGAAAGTCTCAGGTCTTTTTTTCTAAGAACCCCTACTATTCTTATATATGTAAAAATTTGCATCTTTAAAGATTTGTAGATCAAATTCTAACAAATAATTAAGCTCTCTGTGAAAACTTGTTTATTTCTTCTAGAAATATTTTGGATATTTCAAAATATTAAGAATTCTGTGTTTCTTTAACCGTTTTAAATGTTACAATGTGCTGGCAAGATTGCATGATGCGAGCCACCAAAGGTGGTGATCTGTGTTTGATCCCCAGGAACCACATGGAGGAAAAGAGAAATTACTCCCACCAGTGATCTTCTGACTTCTGCATGCTGGTTGTGACACGTGTGTGCATATGGTGCACACACAGATATACAAAGTTAATAAATACATGGAACTTTTGAAGAGCTCTGCTTTTACTATCCTGATTATAGTCAATTTTTTACTGGTTGTTTGATTCTATTCCATCATTGGCCTTATGCCCTGTTCCTGAGGCTTTTTTTTTAAATCATAATATCTACTGCTTACTGCTTATATTCAAACACACCTTTCTAATATGGCCCAAGGTTTATCAACTGATATTTTATATGCTGCAAAAATGCTCCATGATTTAGTATCTGCCAATTAATTCAACTGAGCCTATGACTGTGTATCCAATTTATAGATGAATTTGGAAGGGACCTGAGATGTGACCACATTTTCCACGTATAGTGTTATATTTTCAACCTGTTCTAGTTTAATTACTCCCATATTAATAGTATACATACTACATAAACACACCTTCTTATATTTATTGCTGGATATTTTGTAGGCTTTGATGATAGCATGAAAGGAAAGTCTTAATTTGTCATGGTTTCAAGCAGTTTGTTTATAAGGAATACGTTCTTTCTTCTATTAACATACAGGTGTGAGGAGACGTTTCATCATGACATTAGTTTTCATGTGTTTGTGTGTGGCTGTGTGAACAGGAATGGAAGTGCTGGCAGGGATGAGAAGATGGTGCCAGATCCCCTTGACTGAGCCACTGGGAGCTGATCACGTATCTTCTGAAGAGCAGTATATGCTCTGAACTGTGTAACCACCCCTTCAGCACCTCATCGTACTCCGTGTATGCAGTGAATATTCTGTGATTGCAGCTGTCCCTCTCTACTCTTCCTCATGGTCTCTCTGTTTCCTTTACCCCTCTGCCTCTCTAGTATTATCCTTTGTAGTTTAATGGGTTCTTTCAAAGTTCCCACATAGATGAATACACGTGATACTTGACATTCTGAGTCTGTCGTCCTTTTCCTAACATGATTATCTCCATGTCTATCAACATTCCAGCAAGTCACATATTCTAATTTTAAAAATGGTCTCTTTATTATTTTTTATTATTTTATTTCATCTGTCTGAATGTATTGCCCACATGTATGTAAGTTCACCTAGGTCATGCAATGCCCATGAAGGTCAGAAGGAGTTACATTCCCCTGGAACAGGAGCTATGAATGGTTCTTAGCTGCCTGTACGTTCTAGGAATTGAACCAGGGTCCTCTGCAAGAGCAGCCAGTGCCCTTAATCACTGAGCCGTCTCTTCAGCTCCATTTCCTTCTTTGTTATGAAACACTATTGGGCATATATTCTACAGTCTCTTTATCCATTCATCTGTTGAGAGGCAGTTTGGCTTAGTTCCATAATTAGGCTGTTGTTAATTATACCTTAGTAAATGTAGGTATTCTTGTAGAAGTCTGTCTTTTTGAATTTGGGGTATATGCACACAATATGATTTCCATCTCACTTGACACAGTTTCTTGAATCTTATAGATGTGTTGAAAGAAGCTGTTGAATTTTAATTCATAAGATCTCATAACAGGAGCCTTATGTTCTCTCTTCTGTTTTTAAAGGCCGTTATTTCCTTCTCTGTCTACAATTGTTAACAAGATTCTTGGCTACATCCTGACCATGGACATCTATGAAGATTTTCTGGGCTAGGTGTTGCATTATTTACTCTTTCTTGCTTAGGGATAGAAGAGTTTACATCAGTCACAGTTGGTTGACAGAGGAGTTATGGGCATTGGAGCTCTGCCTTTTGGGTGGGACATTGAGGTTCCTAAAATGATGCTGCAGATGAGGAGAAGAGAACGGTGCTGGAAATGAGTCCAAGCTGTAACTCATAAGCCCACACCCAGTAACCCACTTCTACCAGTCAAGCCACTATGATGTTGGCATGGAAATGTCATGATACGGGCCTAGAGAGTCGGCTCTCCAGTTAAGAGTGTGTCCTTTCCTGACAGAGCACTCAGCCTTCACTTGTAGGATTCATAACCTCCCAAAACAGAGCCAAATGAAGGAGACCCAGGCTTCACACACAAGATTACGTGCTGGAAATATTACATCCCAGTCATAACAGATTCACATAAAACTTTCTGTATTGAGAGAATACTTTTTGGCAAATGGATATTTTGATATTTCTGACTTGGCCATTATTATTTACAAGTAATGGTCACAGTAATTCTCAGTTGCTTTCCGATCTATCTTTTCACATTCACTCTTAGTTTTGAGAACATCGATGAATAGAAAGTGAAGGTTAAAGTGGCTTATGAAGAATAGTGGCACTAGCTCGGGTTATCACCTGATAAAATCCACACATTCTGAAGGGTGAACTGTGAAGAAACAGTGCCAAAATTAGAGTTAGGTGTGTGAAATAAACTCACAAGATGAGAGTCACAGCTGTGCTAGAGACCCTGCAAGGATGATTGATTAGAACTGTGATTGTGGAGACTTGGAATGCTGTATCTTCAATGTTTTTTTGGGATTGCAAGAAGAGTTTGCTCAAGATTAAGCCAAAAAAATAAATAAATACCTTACCGGGGATGTCACCGGCTCCTGTGCAATGTCATTGTTAATGTTACCTAAATGTCCAAAGAGTGGCAGAGAAATAAAGCTGGATCCAAATGAACACTGGGATACATTTTAGTTCATCAGATAGAGATGTGTAATTACACAACACTTCTGTGGATTGGATTACATTGTTCAATCCATGTTGATGTCATCAGTTCATTCAGATATGCTCATGACATGGAGGACTGCTCTCCAGGTAGGCAGAAATAATTTTGGTGCAGATAAAAGTTATTTTTTAAGTAAGAAGTAGAAGTCCTGTTCTCCTTCTGGCCTTGGGCACAGGCCTGCTCCTGCCCTCAGCATCCCAGATCCTGAGACTAATCTTTTAGTCCATACCCACCTGCTGTGTCCTGAATCCCATTCTCAAAACAGCTCAATTTTCAGTCTAGTTTGTTAGAGCATCCACAGGCTGTCCCCAAACCCAGCTTGCATTGCATATATGAGACCTCCCATTTACCTTGGCTGTTCCCTCCCCCAATCTGCCTTGGCTTTCTTTCAGCAGCCTTCTTCACCTGTAAGTCTGATCTGGCCCACTACCTTTCCATTCCCGTCCCACCTGAACAACTCCAGCCCTCCCTCCCCCTGGCCCCATGTCCTGTTCTTCTTTTAACCTTGGGCACAGGCCTGCTCCTGTTCTTAGCATTCCAGATCCCTAGACTACTATCTTAGTCCAGACCCATCCACTGGCCCTGAATCCCATACTCTGAGCAGCTCAATATTTCAGTCTAGTTTGTTAGCACCTTCACAGGCTGCCCCCCCAAACTTGACACTGCATTCCTGAGACCACCCTACTATCCTGGCAGTCTCATTCCCAACTTGCCTTGGATTCCAGAGTCTAACCTTCATCTCTGGTAAATCTGATCCTGTCCATTGTGTCTCCACTCCCCTACCACCACAGCAGCTCTAAACTGCCCTACCCACATCCTATTCTCCATCTAGCCTTGGGCACATGCACACTGTTCCTCTTAGCCTCCCAAGTTTCTGGACTTCCCTCAACCTTTGGTGGAGCACAACTGCCATGCTGGAGATGGAGACCCACATCCACAAAGTCACATCAAGTATATAAAGAGAATCAGACTTCAATTCAATAAAGGAAGGCTTGATTCTCACACCAGAATCACAAACAACAGAAGTCCACATGTCAAGATCACAAAAAAAGAGAAAAACCCAAATAATATGTCCCCACCAAACATCAGCAGTCCCACAGAAGAGTTGTACAGTGAGAACCCCATAGAGATAATGCAGCACACAGAGTATAAAAGAACAGCCATAACCATCATAAAAGAACTGAATGAATTTAAAGAACACAAACAAACAATTCAAAGAACTAAAGACGACAGGGCTAAACTGACTGAATTAACAAAAACATAAAAATATTAAAGAAAACTCGGGCTGAAATGAAGCTGGAAACAAAAAACTCAGTAAGCCAATTTGAAATGATGGGAGAAAGCCTCACCAATAGAATGAATGAAATGGAAACAGAATACCGAGGCTGGCTGATTAAGCTGAGAAATTGGAGCACTTAAGCAACGATGATTAAAAACTTAAAAAACACAGGAATGGAATATGTAAGAATTCTGGGACACCATGAAAAGGACAAATACATGCATCATAAGCATAGAGGAAGGAGGAGAATCTCGTGATAATGGTATTGACCAGATCGTCACAGCACTGTAGAAGAAAATTTCCCAACATTAAGGAAAGATATGTCCATACAAATACAAGAAGCACAGAGAACAGTAAATAGATAGGACCAGAAAAGAAATTCCCCATGGCATATCACAGTAAAAACCCTGAACATACAAAACAAAGAGACAATTCGGAAAGCTACAAGTCACAGATAAAGGAAAACCCATCAAAATTACAGTTGAGGTTTCAATGCAAACTATGAAAGCCACAAGAGCCTGGACCAGTGTTCTCAGTTCTAAGTGACCATAGATGGCAACTTAGAACATTTTCCCAAGCAAAAAGTCTATTATTGTTGAAAGGGAAAGAAAAAGTTTTCACATCATGATAGACTGAAGGAATTCATGCCTAGAAACCCAGCCCTTCAGAGAATTTATGAAATGATACAAAGAGCTGAAGAAAGGAACAACTATACCCAAAGAGGAGCAGAAAGAAACTAAATGAAGGTATAACTGGAGAACCAAAAGGTGAGACCAAAGATACAAACATAATTTTAAATAACAGGAATCAATACACATCGTTCAAAAATAACTTCCATTATCAATGGACTGAATTCCCCAGTGAAAAGACACAGGCTAGATGAATAAATCAAGCAACATTACTATTTTTTGTTGTCTGCAGGAAACCCACCTGACCCTCAAGGACAGGCCCTACCTTAAGGTGAAAGGATGGAAAGAAATACTCCAAGCAAATGTCACTTTGAAAGAAGCAGGAGTTGACGTTCTAATATCTGACAACATAGACTTCAAGCTATAACTAACCATGAGAGATACAGAGGTTCACCTCATTGTGATCAAAGGAACAATTAACCAAGAAGATATTAAAATCATGAACATATATGCACAAAACACTGGTGGACTCAACTTCATAAAATCAGTACTTCAGGACTTTAGGACACAGATTAATCCCAACTCAGTAATAGTCGGGGACTTCAGTACCCCACTGTCTCCATTAGACAGGTCGATCGGACAGAGAATAAACACAGAGACATCTGAATTAAACAATACCAAACATCAAGTGTACCTAACAGACATCTACAGACTACTGACCAAACTTTGCAACGAAGCACCAAGGAATACACATTTTACTCAGTACCCCATGGAACTTTCTCCAAAATCAACCACACACAATGGAGCACAAAATGAACGTCAATAAACACCCAAAATTGAAATAATCCCATGCATTCCATCAAATCACAATGCAAAAAAGCTTAAAATTAACATCAGAAGAAGCCCTAGTAACTTCACGAAGTCACGTAGACTAAACAACACACTGAGGAATGAAGAATGATTCAAAGGAGAAATTAAGAAAGAAATAAAAGTATTCCTGGAATTCAATGAAAAGGAAAATACAACCAAACAAAACCTCTGTGACAGTCCTAGGAGGGGAGTTTTCAGCCCTAAGTGCCTCCATTAAAAAATCAGAAAGAGCACAATTAAATAATTTAACATTGCAACTCAAAAAATTTGAAAGCCAACAACAAATGAAACCCAAATTCAGCAGAGAAGAAGAAATAACAAAAATCAGCAGAAATTAATGAAATAGAATCAAAGAAAACAATACAAAGAATCAATCGGTCCAAGAAATAGTCCTTGAAAAAGATAAATACGATAGACACATGCTTGGCCCAGTTAACCAAAAGAAAGAAACATCATCTCTAAATCAACAAAATAGGCATGAAAGAGAAAACATCCCAACAGACAACGAAAAGACCCAGAACATTAATAGGCAATTCTTTGAAAACCCAGATACTATTTAATTTGAAAACCTTAAAGAAATGGATAATATCTAAAATCATGGAAATCACCAAGCTAAACCAAGAAGAGATCAATATCTTAAACAGACCCATGACTCATAAGGAAATTGAAACTGTAATACAAAACCTCCCGACCGGAAAAGCCCAGACCCAGATGGATTCACAGCAGAATTCTTATCAGATATTCAAAGATCTATATCCAATACTACATAAATTATTCAAAAAGATAGAAACAGAGAGGGAGCTACCAATTTCCTTCTGTGAAGCCAGCATCACTATAATATCAAAACCAGGTAAAGATACTGTCAAAAAAGAAAACTATAGACCCATATCCGTAATGATTATAGATGGGAAAATTCTCAACAAAATACTTGCAAACTGGATACAGACACAGATCAACATCATCCGCTATGATCAGGTAGGCTTTATTACAAAGATGCAGCGGTGGTTCAATATAGTAAGTCAATGAATGTCATAAAGCACATAAATGGACACTAAGACAAAAATGACATCATCTCAATACATACAGAAAAGGCCTTTGATAAAATTCAGCATGTCTTTATATTCAAAGTCCCAGCGGGAATTGGACTGTAGGGAACACACCTCAACATAATTAAAGCTATGTACAAAAAATTCACAGCCAATATCACTTTAAATGTAGAAAAACTGGAAGCATTCCCATTAAAATCAGGAACCAGAAGGCCTTTCCACTATCTCCTTTTTAACATAGTGCTTGAAACTCTTGCTAGAGCAATAAGACAAGAGAAGGAAGTTTAAAGAGTACTCATTGGAAAGAAGTCAAATTATCCCTTTCTGCACATGACATGCCAAAAATTCCACCAGAAAACTCGTAGAAATGATTTCCACTTTAAGTAAAGTGATAGGTTACAGAACTAATCTACAAAAATCAGTAGCTTTTCTATAGACCAATAACAAGCAATTGGAGAAAGACTACAAGGAAACACTCTCATTCACAAGAACCTAAAAAAAAATCTTTCAGTAAACCTGACCAAAAGAAAAAGATCTCTGCAATGAAAATTTTAGGGAAAGAGCTTGATAAGGACACCAGAAGATTAAAGAACCACCCATGGTCATGAATTGGAAGAATTAATATTGTGAAAATGTCCATCCTGCCAAAAGCAATATATAGATTAAATGCAATCCTAATCAAAATCCTCATGACATTCTTTACAGAATTAGAAAAAAAAAAGTCCTAAAATTCATATGGAAGCACAAAATAGTGTGGATAACCAAAGAAACCCTGAGCACAAAGAAAAATCTTGGGGGGGGGGGGTTACTACAACAGATTTCAAACTATATTTCAGAGCTTATAGTCTCAAAACAGCATGGTACTGACACAAAAATAGATCCATATCCCAATGGAATAAAATTGAAGACTCAAACATGAGTACATGCAATTTCAGTCATCCTGATATTTGAGAAAGGGGCCAGGAACAGCCAGTCGTGCTAGCAGTACTGGATCTCCACCTGTAGAAAAATGAAACGGGACCCTTATCTTTTGCCTTGTACAAAAGTCAACTCCAAATAGATCAAAGACCTCAATGTGAAAACTGAAACTCTGAAACTGTTAGAAGTAATGTTGGCAGTAATCTACAAAATATAGGTGTAGGAAAGGACTTTCTAAATCAGACAGCAGTTGCTGAGGAATTAAGGTCAATAATCAACAAGTGGGACCTCATTAAACTAAAATGCTTCTGTACAGTAAAAGAAACAACAAAGGAAGTGAAAACTTACAGAGTGAGAAAATCTTCACCAATGACACATCGGACAGAGTTTTAATATCCAGAATATACGAACAATTCAAAAAACAAAGAAACAAGAAAACAACTTACCCAATTAAAAGATGGACTAAGGATCTGAGCAGAGAGTTCTCAAACTAAGAAAAAAGATGGCTGAGAAACATCTTAAACGTGATCAACATCCTTAATAGTTAGGGAAATGCAAATTAAAACCACATTAAGACCTCATCTTGCCCCAGTCAGACTGGCTGAGATACAGAGAACACAAAATATCAAATGCTGGGGGATGCAGGGAGGGAGGAACACTCATTCACTGCTGCCGGGATTGGAGACTCGTGCAAGCACTACAGAAAGCATCGCGGAGAACTCTTAAAAACTAAAAATGAATCTGCCATTTGACCCGCTTATACCACTGCTTGGCATGTACCATCCTTTTGCAGAGATACTTATACATCCATGTTTGTTGCTGCTTTGTTCACAATAGCTAAGGGATGGAAGCAACCTAAGCATCCCTCATCTGACCAGTGGATAATGAAAACGTGGTATATTTACACAATGGAGTTCCACTCAGCTGTATAAAAAGACGAAATCATGACATCTGCATGTAAATGAATGGAACTAGAAACTGTTACGCTAAGTGAAGTAACACAGAATCAGAAAAGCAAATGATACATGTTCTCTCTCATTTGTGATCCTAGCACCAAACACTTATATGTGAGTATGTGTGTGATGCATCTGCAGGAACCCGGAAAATGGAAAGGAACCAGGGAGGTAAAAAGAAAGACGGAACCTAAGGGAGAATAATAGGAGACAGTTGTTACCAAGGGAGAAATAGATAACTGGGGCGATTTAATGTGAGGGGGAGGGAGGGCTACACAAGGACCGATGGGGATAAAGGAAAGAAAGAGCTCGAGAGAGGTGGGGCCTTAGGAGACCCAGATTATCAAGGGAGAAATGGGGGAAATGGGGACACTGTAAACCGGGAAGACATGGAGGGAAAGTTAGACAGGGAGAGACAGAGACAGAGAGACAGAGATGGATGAGAGATAGAGAGACAGAGAGAAGGAATAACACCTAATTAATGTAAAACACCAGAAGGAATATTAATCTAACAACCTAATGACAAATTTCACATACAATCTACATGAGTCCACGTGTGTAGCTGAAGGCAAAAACAAGAAACAGTGAGAGACAGGAGAAACCTTCCTTTGAGTTGTTCACCAGGGTGGTTCAAGAGACTCCCTAAATTACACAGGCTACTGCCACAGCCCTTGATTTTCTCCCAGAACTTGAAGTAACACTCGATTTCAGAAGACAGGACATACTTTAGAGTCTGGATTCGGAAATACGGAGATGGACTTGACCTGGAAGCCACTTCCCCTGGAGGCTGGAACTCATAGCTCTGGAGAACACTATGCAAGTAGCCAAGGGAGAAGATCAACCAATGACCAAAAATGGGCAAATAACCACATCGATGATTGGCACAGCATGCAACACTGGTGCAGTAGTAGCACTTTTATCTTGGGGCCAATCAATGGCTACCTACTTGGTCTTAGAGCCCACTTAATGGGAGGAAACAAATGAGTGGTACGATAATCACAGCCAAAAACACATGGTTGAAGAGGTCATAGAATTTAGAGAAATCTCCAAGGCGGTGACATCCCTATGCTAATGTAACTTCTTACTAAATGCAAAATATGTATCCTATATTTACAGTCAGATATTCTAGTCAGCACTATCAAAAAAGGCTTTTTTCCCCCTCCAGACAGACACTAATACAGAGTACCACAGCTGCTCACACACAGACATTGTCTGTGAATTGCCTACGCCAACGCAGCACATTGCAGCCTCTACACCCAAGGCTCACAAAATACACAAGAGTTAAAGAAGTGACCAATGAATGTTTCAGTTCTCATTAACGAAGCTCCCGCAGTCAACAAGGGCCAGTAACACAAAAACTCACAAATGGCTAAATCATGCAGATTAGGAATCCCCAGAGTGAATCCCTGGACAGGAATCATATTGAGTTTCACTCACCAGGACTCAGGAACCATTGGAGAAGAGGGGGAAGAAAGATTGTAAGAGTCAGTGAGGAGGTGCATGGCCATATTGAAAGAGAACCCTACCAGCTCCTAAGATCCTCCTGCTTGTGTGAACCTACAGCAATAGTTTCAGTGTGCTCAAGATCCATGCAAACTCAGGCAGACAAAAGTCCAGCATGGCACTGGGAAACTGGGTAGTAAACCCCAAACTTTACTTAAGAAATATTGGCAACTGATACTGTTGGGTGAGGAGGATCTAGTCTTCCTAAAGCAAGAGACACTTTGTAGGCTGACTAGACCTCAGTGAATGAACCTGCACTGAGGTCATCTGGGGACCTTAACACAGATGAAAGAATGCATGGATTCCACTTGAGGGGCTACGGGAGTTCTGGTGGGAAAGGAATATAAAGATGAATAAGATAAAGTGAGATGTTCTGTATGAAACACACAATGATTCAATTAAATTAAAAAAAAAAATTTAAGATAAGTAGAGAATCTCTATGCCTAGGACATATTCAGTGACCCAGAATGATTGTAATGCTATTGAAATTTTAATATAAATTTAAAATAATTCCAAGCAAATTTTCTTTTGAAATGCACAATATTGGAATTCTTAAATTTGCTGCTGGCTTGCCTCATTTCCATCAATGAAAGACATGAAGTCATATACTAGTTCCAAACTCAATTAAAATTATGATAGACCAGGATCTCAAAATGAGGGTCATTAGAGATGTCTTAACTACTTACAGAGTGCTAAACTGACAGGGATCATCAGAAAACCAGAAATCTTAGTTGTCCCAAAAAACGGATCAGAAACTGAGAGTCAAGTATTAGTATGTGTGAAGCTTGTAATTATCTAACGTTCAAACATAAACCTCAAGAATGTCAATATTCAGAATACAGAACAGGTTGGAGAGATGGCTGAGTATTGAAGGGTGCTTTCTGATCTTACAGAGAACTGGAGCTTGGTTCCCAGAACCCAGGTCTGGTGGCTCAAAAATGCTTGTAATTCCATCTCTACAGATTCCAACAATCTCATACACCTTCACACATCTACCCACATATGCACACACACATATACAGAACCAGATAGAGAAGTAAATAAATTTTAAGGAAAATTTACCATTCATTAGAATGATTATCTTTCAATTTTTTTTTTTTTTCTCAGAAAGTTGGCTGCTAGTTGGAGGGAATTTAACATTCTGGGAAAGAGCTCAGAGATATAATTGACAAGAGTTGTTCCGTCAGCCTAATTGATTTTTACAAATATTATGACAAATTTTGAACTCTTTTTATAATTCTGGACATTTATAAATCTGCCCCAAATTTGCAGAAATACACAGAAGATAAGCCTATCCATAATAGTGTGAACATTGTGTCCAGTGAGTTTCCCTGCAGATATGATTTCACACAGGTTGTCACCTTTTAAATGGGAAATTGAGCCTGGTTCATAAATTGGTCCTCTGCCCACCAAAGCCCTCCAAGATGGACTATGCATTCAACCTCAGCGCAAACTTGACTGCTCTGCGCCATAAGAAGGAGAAGCTGAGATTGTCAGCCGCCCCTCCCAACCAACCAGTGACCTGAGTTGTAAGTGGGGGAAGGACTAAGGTGTGATGGAGGAAGTTGGGAGGAGACTAGCCTCTTTGCCCTCCTGTGTGGCTGGCAGCTGCTCAAGGGTTTCTCACAGAAATGAAGAATTGGTTGCATGGCCCCAGTAGAGGAACCCAACTCCAGGCTAATTACTCTTTTAAGTAAACCTAAATAAACTCTGGTTTCGCTTTAGAAAAATCAGAGACCAGCAGCCACAGTCAGGTGAGGAGAGGGGAGTTTAATCCGCTAGCAGGACTGACACACAGACCCTTACATACGGGAGTCCGCCCAGTGCACCAGGTTTAAGGGCCATGTATACTAATGTGAGGAATGCAAGCAAAAGGTGAGGACATGGTAATTTGCAGGTAACGTATGGCAGAAATGTAGCAGCTTTAGGAAACAAAGACTTCTATCAGGTAACCGTAGTGTTCAGAGAGGAAGACTCCTGGCTGCTTTCCCCATGTTGTATCTCCTGTCTCAGAGCTTTTCCTGCAACCATATGAAGTGCCTTCCTATTTCCATTATATTTCCTTCTCTTCACTGACAAAATTCCTTATGTTTGTTCAAGAGAAACTCTGTGATGTTCGTGAGTCTGATTGCCTCTACCTGATTTTTGATAAATTTAATAAGTTTATTATCCAAGATTTTGACTGGAGAGGTAACAGAACCGTGGCTATTGGTCCTGTTAGTGGTGCTAGGCAGGTCCCAAGTATTGTAGGTACTTTTCAGGAAGACACATTTTTGCCTTTATTTTCTTTAATAGCTGCCTTGTATTTTCTCTAACTATGCCACATTGTTTTCCATAAAAACAGCAGATACGTCCCTTTCTTGACAGCCTCAGCTAGGGATAAGTTTACTGGCAGACACAAAGAAATTTCCAGCTCTCAGCTGAGAAAGGAACTAGTCATAGCGAAAGGACAGGGTCTTAACCCTAAAGTATCTAGTTAACTTTTACTTCCTATTTTTATTACTCCCCCTTGTGGTGAGGTAACCCTAACTGCAAATGGGAAATTGGGCCACTAGTCTCTCTTCTCTGCTCTTCCATGTTGTACAGGAGTGCTGGATGTGGCAACTGGGTTACCCTTCAGTGGGTCTATCTAAAAGACCCCAAAGGTATAGCCACAGAGAAAAAGAAAGTCCTTGACTGGTGCCTCTGAAGGGGAAATAAAGGTGAGAGTGGTTAGAAGCATGTTTTAGGCAGAGAACCAGAAGTCAGAACAGAGTGAATTTCAAATGTCCAATTTAAAGTGCATTAGAGTTCATGATGAGGGCTTCCAAAACCATCCATTGATTGGGTTTCTTCTCGTCTTCAATTTGCCCATGATGGCTGGATTCAGGATGTGCTTTCAGGCATGTTCATAGTCGTGGAGTGGCTAGAATCACAGTGTGGGTTCCCTCCTAAATGGCTTCTAGACAGGAAGAGAGAGGAAATTTAGTCATCATTTAATTTTGATAAGAACACAGTGGGTTTGTGCTGTTTGGCTGCCGGTGGCACTCCAGCACTGAACTAGGCCAAGCTTTTCACCTGAGTGTTTTATCATGGAGAAAACCTTGGTGGGTGTTTTCTAAATAACTTCTCATGTGAACTTTCAAGCCTAGTGTCTGGGAGGCACAATTTCTCAGGCTTTAAAGAAATATACTGATCACTTTAATCTTTGGTTATATTTTCCTTTTGGGTGTTTAAGACCATAACATTGGCCCAAATTAAACAAGTTTTTTCTCTCTTTTTTGTTTAAGGTCAGTTAAGGGTCTGATCCTCAGGGGTGGTCACTCAGGATTTGGAGTCCTTGGATCCTTTGATTTCACTTTACCAGTTCCATCTATGTGGGGATAAATGAGGTGGTCCAGCTGACATTTGGCTTCACTTGAAAGCATCAAGAAACTTCTCATTTGTGCAAACCTTCCCCTTTATAGACTGCACACCTGTTTGAGTCCCTCTCCTGGGGTCTCCATGATCTCCCTGAATGAGAGAATGGGGGACTCTTCATAGCTGCAGGACATTTTGAGGCATCTGCCATGATCCCCTGGGACTTAGTCAACCCTGGAGAGTAAGGAACAAAACTGTCCCTTAAGTCCCTTTTGGCCAGATTAGTATGGGCTTTTTAAGTATGGATATTAACCATGCAAGGTCAGTTGCACCAATCTGGTACCTGTAATTACAGTGCAATATGTAAGTAAAGCTTGAATAAAACCCAAACATAATGGACTGGAAGAGATTTATCATCACCGATTAAGTAGGTACAGTCCAGGAATGTCGCTCTCTCTTTCGTCAGAGCAGCAGGCACCAGCAGGCGCACCCCCTCACCAGGTCCTCTGTCTCCCGGCCAGCAGGAGAGAATGGCGAGGGGGATCCAGCACAAGTCTTGTGTCCTACTTCCCTTGGATTGCCCCAGCCCCCTCCCTGTGGTAGGAGAGGACCTTTTAGGGGATCAAAAGGACGTTGGTTGCTGTGGCCTACCTGTTCTCAGCCTCCTGGCCTGCTCCAGAAGACTCTCAGGCACAACCGGGGCCCGCCCGTCCAACCAAAGAAGCGTGCAGCTAGTCAGCTCTTTTGATGATACAGCTTTAATGATGTGACTTCTTCAACGGTACCGCAGGGAGCTGTTTACTGAACTTATCAGACACATTATAAAGGTTTAGAGTAACAGGTATTAGCATACAGTGGGAATTTTCTACCAATCACTTTACTGGTCACTCTGATCATGCTTTTTACTTTACATAGAGGCTACTACTGTCCAAGCGCTGTTCACGAGGGAGGAGGTACTTTTCCTCCAATGGCACTTAAGTCCCTAGTTCACTTAATTATCATGGTATGTGTGGTATGTGCCCATCCCTTCTGCCTAGTCTTTGTTTAGCTCCTCTCAGCACCATCTTGCCCAGGCCACAAGGTGCCAGCCGGTCAGTTAGGATTTCTTAAGGCCTAACACAGGAAAAATATTTAAAACAATTTTTAGATCTGTCTCAAATGAAGGCTGTCCTAATAAAAACAGAAGTAGTCTCCTTTCTTTCCCAGCGCCCCATACCCTGATTTACAGGTTTTCAGAAGGAAGGGAGGGGTCATATCACATACCTATAGACTGATCAGGCCAAGCTCATTGAATGAAATTATTTCCTTCTGGACAAGGAGGTAAAACTTGGTTTCTCATAAGCCAAGTAACCTAATGTAATATTTGTATAAAACAGAGAATCAAAAGGCATCTTTCAGTAGTCATAGGTAACCTAATATTGTCTGCATCCATTTAATCCAGATTTGTAGCCGGGAGTGCAGTGCATGCTAGAGGAGCGGACTGAGAACTAACAACAACTCTGTATTTCTATAACCCTGTTCAGACCTTTAATGCACTTGCTTAAATGTTTTCATTACCCGCTTTATTCTGGAAATACCCAGTCATCTTAAGCTTATATATAAATTCTTTTATTAAAATATGTTTTACTTTATACCTTTTTACCAACCTTTGAACTTTTCTTTTCCTTCATACCATGAGGCAGAATAACATTCACAAATTTACCATTTTCTATGAGAATCTACTAAGCAATTAATATTTATTCTTTTATATACAGAAATATAGAGATGAACAGTTATCTTAAATATATCGTTATAATGTATAAATTTTGAGGTGCTTTGGAAGCCTTAACGATTAAAACCATTTAGGTTTTAAATGATCAATCCTCTTTTAATTGTTTAGATGTTTTACATAGGCTTGGCAAGAATATGGGCCTTGATAAACCTGTTTGTGACTCTAAAGAGGCCCTAGTAGTGAAATGTTTGTTTTATATCAAACATGTCTACGCCCAGAGGTAACTGTGGAGCAGAAGCAATCATTTTTAAAAATTAACTTATATTCTTAAGCAATAGGAACCATACTGTAATTTAAAAATTTTAGCTTATATGAAAACTTATTTATAAGTCAATTTGATAAAATAAATTATTAATTTTCTAGTATAACTGTTTCCTTAGTATTAATTATAAGTCTAAATACTCATAACAGTCCCACAAAATAAAAACCCAAACCTGGACACCTTGATGAAAATTCTAATCATAATCAAATGTGACTTTATAATTTAAAACCATCAAAATAACATATAAAGTCCTGCACAGTTTATACAGTACTGAGGTTCTTTAGTTGTGGAGCACATTTTCCATTGTTAATTAAAATATGAACATATTGAAATCAATTAATTTTAGTGACAACACCAGTTTGTCCATTAATGGACTGATTGGTCTGTAACATTTCATAAGTGTATATAAAGGAATTTATATAAATATAAATTCCTAAAAGCCAAGAGTACTTTATACACACACACACACACACAGCACACATACACATACACTTATGTATATATATGAGAATTTCATCTTAGAAGTGGCTGTCCTGAACAGAATCACATTCACTGTTGCTAGACATAAGAGCTTTCACTCGAACAAAGCATTTTGGAAATGTCATTTACATTCTAATATAATAAATATTCCTAACTGAGCTTCAAATTCAACAGGTGATGGAAAACAGACTTATACATTTCATTTGTACTCAGAACCAACCATAACCTAAAATTACAGTATGACTAAGACAAGCAAATGTTTAAGATGTTTTCATTAAAGGATATTCCGTTAATGGACAGAGAGTAAAGAATGGGATGACAAAAAGTATTTAGTCATTATAAAGCAATACAAGATCAATCCATTATTAAAGACCATTTAAAAAATGGCAATACCAAAAGCATGAAGTGGAGTATAAGAAAGTAGTTTTCATGAGTATGATTTGATTACAGATGTTTACAGTTAACTCTCTCCCTTAATAGTATGCAGGAACTTTGAAAGAAAGAGATGAGCACACAAGTAGGAAGTACAGAGGGTCAGAGGAGCCAGATGGCCTTCCTATGAGGAAGAAGAGAAGGGGAAAGATGGCACAGGAAATGCGCATAAAGTGATATCACTGCCCAGCGCCCAAAAGCCACACTGCAGAGAACAGTTGTGAGTTAATTCTCAGAGATGTCTAGAGGTTGTTCTTAGCATACACAAAAGCACATAGTAATTTTTATAAAACAAACATAATAAAGGTTAAAAGTAGTTATTATGAACACATTGTAGTTGTTTCCTTTTGTTTCAGGCTGTTCTCTTGGAGGAAAGAGACTGAACTGGCTTAGGCCATCTTGGGGATCAGCTTTTAAAATACACCCCAAAAGAAGCCATGTGTTTCTGTGTCTGACCCAGATGCCAGAATATGAGTCTGGAGGTTTTCAAATGGGTCTCTGACCAGAGAAACAGAAGCAGAGATGCCACATACCTATCTCCAGGAACCTGAGGCACTCTCCCAAGTTTCATAAACCTCCGTCCAAGTCAGGCCAGTTTCCTGTTTCAAATGCTGACAGGAATTTTAGGAATAGCTAATGTAAATGCAGTTCAGTGAAGACTTAAGCATGAGAGTTAAAGGGAAAAGAATTGCTCCCTGAGAAAAAAGTTCAAGACACATCCAAAGCAGCAGAGTTTCCCAGAAGAAACTTGCCCCCCTCCCCAAACAGGCCACATCTGCCTGTTGCAGGAGACAGAGGCTGAAGAACAAGGCCTGAAAGATGAGAGAGAGAGACCAATCCCAGAATTCATCTCTGACTCTGAACATGAGTTAGCACATTAAATCAAACTTATAACCATCTGGAGTTCGGTTTTCTCAGACAATTTTCTACCTTCTGGGGTCTAAAAGCAACACAAACCAGACCAAATATCGAAACCAAAATACATTCAAAGCAAGCAAAGAGATATCTTAAAACAAAAACTATGAAAGCAAACCCTGACTGAAAGGTACCTAACAAATAGCTCAAATACTGTTTGTAAGGTTCAGGGTTCAAGAGACGCAGCAGACAAGAAGGGACCAGAGACTCTGCTGGAAGCTAACAGGAACCGGTTTTATTAAGAGAAGACCAGATGAGACTAGCTCCTCAGCACCCATGAGTGGAGAAATGCTAGCCCCCAGAAGAGATGGTGGAGGCTAGCTCCCTCACCCCCATCTTGGGGCTGGGGCTCCAGGAAGCAGGCTGCCGTGTCAGGCTCCCTCAGGGAGAGTGCGAGAGGCAAACTCCCTGGGAGAGTGAGCTCAACCCAAAAGCCAAAAGTCCCAGTTCCAGTCCAAGTCCCAGTCTAAGTCCTAGTCCTCAAAGCCTCAAAGCCTTTTAAAAACCCTCAACCCCCTCCTGGCTTTTAGGGGAGGAGGTTTAGGATTGCCATGATATCTGATTGATGTTTAAGGCAAGCTTCTGACCGGGAACTAGTCCTTTTTTACAGCTGTTTGTGAATTTTAGCGTCCAGAACCTTATCTGTTACGGAAGCCCAGTGTCCTTTGTGAATTTGGGGTCTGATGTCTTATCTGAGCTATTTGTAGCTATTTGCAGGGCCTGGATTTCTGAGGAGAAGTTGTAAAAGTTGGACTTTTCTCATGCATGTTTTGTAAACTTCGGATCCAGGTTTCTTCCCATCTTCCTGAGTTTCAAACTGTTGGGGATTTCAGTCACATCTTACATTGCTGCATAAACAAATAGCACTTTAAAGTTTTGTGAAGCACTTAATAGACTTAGAGACATTGTTCAATAAATTTTAAGTTGTTTAGAGTACCCAAGTTTATAAGGCCTTTCAATGCATCATCAAAATATCCAAATTTATAAATCTGCACATGTGTATTTTAACTGGGCATGCCAAAATAAAACAAAAATAAAATTAGTAATTTTGTGCACAATAAAAAAAATGAAAAAGAGAAACTAAAAGGGCCAGTTTTGATAGAAGCAGCATATGAAGACATTGTCATAGACATACAAGGCAGAATTACGTGAGACCTCAAATATGAGAAAACTTACAGACACATGACATAATTACATGAAATCTCAAGCAATATATAAAAAACAATTATTATAGACACATATAATTACACACAAAGTAAGTGATTCTGAAACGCAGTAATCAAGGACTTTAATTAGGATGGCCTAATTTAAATAGGCACTTATCTTTTAAATCCGGATGAGAGGAGAACACTTCCTCTATAATCTCTTTCTAGCAATGGTGCAGTTCTCTCTTCTGTTCTGGTGGGTATGAGGCTGGGTTTTAGGATTTAAGTTGCCTCCATCCGGATACAGGGATTTTTCCTCCGCATGGCCTGATTTCAAACCACCCGACTCACAAAATGTTTTTAATTTGGAAGATTTTATCTTAATGTCATAATAGCCTAGTTATTCCCATTAAATTCCTGTTCTACTCAGATGCAGCCAGCACCACGGAATCACATCAAAGTTTAATTGTTCCCTTTCCTGCCTGATTCCTGTTTAACCTAAATGGGGCCAGCACCTCAGAATCACCTTGAGGTTTAATTGAGCCCCTTTCCTTCCTGATTGGAGGCCAGTGCCATCTTGGAATCACATCAAGACTTTGTATGCAACCTCCTACCGGGATCAGCCCACAGTGGTGTCTACCTGTCTACTCTGGAGGACCCTTCTTTTACGTGATCTGGACATCCGTTCTGGATCTCTGTCTCGCCCCACCTGATGACAGCTTCCAGTCCAGTGCTATGCAGGTCTCTCTGACCTCCTGGAAGGAGACGTAGAGAGGAAATTTTTCGGGGGTGCACACTTCTGTGTTCCAGGGGCTGTGGGGGCTACCGGGTCTGGGAACCTCTATTACCAAAGACGGGTACCATGGCTTGATCTCTCTGGGGGGTCTTCAGAAATGTTACCAAAAAATCAGAGGCCAGTAGCCAAAGTGGGGTGAGGAGTGGGGGAGTTTAATCTGCTATCGGGACTGACACACAGAGCCTTTCATAAAGGAGTCAGCCCCTTGCATCAGTTTTGAGGGCCATATATACTCACCTGAGGAATGAAAGCAAATGGTAAATAGCACATACATGGTAATTTGCGGGTACCATATTGCAGGACTGTAGCAGCTTTGGGAAACCAAACTTCTATCAGAGTAACGGAGGGGGCAGAGGGAAACACTCCTGTGCCTTCCCCATATCTGTCTCCTGTCTCAGAGCTTCTCTTGCTCAGAAGTTCTTAATTACCATAACATTGCAAGGTCTTTTAGCAACTATCTGAGCTGCCTTCTTATTTCCATTATAGTTTCACAAAGTATAATTTGGCGAAAGTATGCGTGGCATTGTAGTCCTGGACCTAGAGAAGACAGTGGTTGACTCTTGCCTCCCAGAAAAAAATTTTAGGACAGAGCCCAGCGCATCCGATTACACCCACTGGAAGCATTCGACTGCCGGAAGCAGTTTATTCCCGGACAGTGTCGCTGAAGTAGCAAACGTGCTCCCCTGTCTAGAACTCCCATGACAAGGATGGAAACAGGAAGCTCAGAATCCACACTTAGCAGTGTCTTCTGGGAATGAACTCAAGTTGTCAAGCTTTCAAGGAAGCATTTCTGTTATCTCCTGAGAACTACTTTACTTTCTCTGAGCGTCCTCCACAATGTCTTCCCTGCTGACTGGACCAATTTCCATTCCCACCAGCAGAGTGTGAAAGTTCCCTTCTTCGCACACACTTGCCAGCATTTGGTGTTTTCTTTCATAATGACATCAAATATTTCAGGGGTGAGATAAAATCTCAATGCAGCTTTAATTTGCATTTTCCTGATGACTAACAATGCTGGACATCGTTTCAGTTGTTTATTGGCCATCTGTAATTTACTTCGAAATTCATTTCAATATTTACTTATTCATTTGGGGTGTATTTTCTCAGATATTGAGTATTCTATGTTCTCTAATGTAGATAAGAATACTCTTTAGATGCATAGCTTGCTGTGAATCATCCTCATTTATCAGTCGACCTCTAATCAATTCTTTTCTTTCCTGTACAAAAGCTTTCAATTTCATAAAATCTCATCTCTCAACTCTTTATATATGTCATTTACATTTGATAATTCTTTGGTGGTGTTTTGTGTTGACTGCCTGTCTATTAGCAAGAGTGTGTTATTAAAGTCAACTGTGATTTTTGTACTGCAGTCAATCTGTGTTTCTTTATCTCTTAGTGTTTATGAAATTTGGGGAGCTGATGGCTGATGCACATGTGTAAAAATCTACTGTCCTCTGTATACATTGTTTCCTTAACATAAAAAAAATCTATATTTCTAGGGGCCAGAGAGATGGCTCAACGGTTAAGAACACTGACTGTTCTTGTAGAAGACCCAGGTTCAAATTCCAGCACTCACACAAGACAGCTAACTATAACTTCAGTTTCAGTGGATCCCACACCCTCTTCTGTCCTCTGCAGGCATGGGTGATACAGATGCACCTACCTTCATGCACGCAGTACATGCATACACATAAAATAAAAACAATACATTAAAAATATTTTTTAGGAAAACCTTTTTTCTTCCGATGAATTCAGGCTTGAAGTCTATTTTATTGGATATCAATATACCCACACTTGCTTGCTTTTTAATACTGTGTGCTAGGTGCACCTTTTAAAGTTCTTTGAATTTAAGCATATGGTTCTTTTCCAGGCATCTGTTGTTTTAAGTTTTTAAAAAGTTGGTGTATTCTGACTGAAGAATTGACAGCATGATTGGAAGGAGTTAATATTCAGAAGTGTACAGGAATTGTTGACATTTGTTTTCTAATGCTTGGTCATGTCTTAACATTCACTTATTTGCTGGGCTAGTGTGGCTTCCTTAGCTTTCCTGTGTCCTTATGGAACTATTTAATCATCTCTCTTGAGTATGTGGAGCTCCTCAAGTATGTTGTGTGCTCTCAGATTATTGGCCATGGAAGGTTGACCTTTCTCCTTTAGTCATGAAGTACAGAATTATTGGATAGAGTTCTGCAGCTGATTTCAGAACTTGAAAGAAAACTATTCCTTACCCTCCTGGCCTTGAGAATGTCTGCTGAGGTATCTGCTCTTATTCCAATGGATTTCCCATGGGAGTCAGTTCGTGCCTCTCTCTCTTTTCAATATTATTTGTTCTGTGATTTGTCTTAACCATAATAAGAAATGAGGAGCTTCTTTTAGCGTCCTTTAGGTTCTTGCCTATGTTTCATTCACCCACAGGTGGCTCACAGCCATCTATTCCTCCAGTTACTCTTTTGAGCACTCCTGGCAATGTACACATGGGTGTATGTATACAGGAAAAAATCACATACACATAAAAGAAAACTAAATTAAAATACATTTTAAGAGATATGAAACTTGGTGTGGTGTCACATATGTTTAATCCCAGCACTTGGTAGGGAGAGGCATAGGCAGAGGCAAGATGACCTCTGTGAGACTGAGGGAAGCCTGATCTTCATAGGGAGTTCCAAGTCAACTGGGACTACAGGGAGCCCCATCTCAAATGAAAAAGAAAATCTGGATCTAATTTTTTTCCTCCCTATATTTTAATATATCATTTACATTTGATACATATCTAGTGGTACCACACCAAAAGTCATCAAGAACACTGTACTGCTCAAATAAGTGAAGGCAGGAAATGGGGGATGCAGAAGTTTATAGTTTTACATGAATTTACTGTCAGCGTTTTGTGCGCACATGCCAAGGTGTACATGTGGAGGGCCCAAGACAACTTAAAGACATGTACTGGAAACACCTATGGAAAATGCACAATTGGCCATTCTCAGATGGCCTATGCAGTTTGCTCCACTCTTGATATATTTGAGAGCGCTCATTTACCTGGGATTAAATCCACTCACACACTGAACTCAGAGCCTTAACTACAGCATGTCATTTAGCAGAAAATTGTAAGGTTCGGGTTCGCGAGACGTAACAGAAATCAACCAGAGACGGGAATTGACTGAACCAGTTTTATTGGGCATTGAACTGACTCCCAGTCGGGAAAGGAAAATCAGCTGGGACTAGCTTTCTCCCGGGAGTGGAGAAGGAACTAGCCCATTCTTAGCTGGTCAGGTGGGCATTTTATAGGGAAAAGGTACCCCTTGGCATCCGTTTGATGTTACGCCAGGAAGGAATTCCCTTTTTTTCTCATTCCTTGAGTCCGGAATTTTATCTGTTAAGGAAGCCCAGTGTCCTTTGGAATTTGGGGTCTGGAGTTTTTATCTGAGGTATTTGCAAGGTTTAGATCTCTGAGAGGTTGTAAAAGGTCCATCTTTCTTCATTCCTCTTTTGCAAACTCTGGCTCCAGATTTCTTCCTGAGTCTGAAACTGTTGGGAGTTTCAGTCACACCTTACCAAAAGAACAATAACAACTCCCTCCAACATCTATACATGTTTCTCAGAATTGCAGAAAAAATATTTCCCAGGAACTTCTCATGTTAGTCTGCATGGCTGAATGTAAGTTTCTCAGCATTGTAGAAACAATGTACTCACTGAAACTGCGGCAGGAGCAGCCTTCAGGGGACATGCATGGGGTGGTGGAGAGGAGGAGAAAGCTGGGGGAACAAAATGGAGTCAGTTTGGCAATTTTGCCATAAATTCGAAGTTGTGCAAACACAGCATGGATAGCTTCTTGACTATATCTCCGCAAAAGAGCGGCAGGAGTGCAGTGTAGGTACAGTGTGGCTTGGACTCTTCAGGCCTCTTAGAAAGAGCGGCAAAGAAGATCAGGCCTGGGTTCTAAGACAAACCTTAATGCACCTGCGTGGAAATTCCAGATCCTTGAAGGATATCCGACTCTAGACTCAACACTAATGTCACCTTGGTGGCTGAGTGCCTTTCTACATCTCAGATAAGAGGACAATGACCTAGAACATTGACTCTATATGTTAGGGTCCCCATCAATACCTGCTTTGCAGCAATACTTGCTCTGACAGCAATTCCTGCTCTAACAGATCAAGCAAATTCTGCGAGAATTCCAGGCTCCTGGGAGTTGGGCAAGTTCTGCATACTAAAATAAAGGCAAGTGCTCCCACATCATTTTAACTCCTCCTGTTACTCAGGCATCGGGGTTACACTAGCCAATCAGGGCTTCAGGGCGTGCTGGCCAACCAGGAGCTCTGACTGCAGACGGGAGGCGGGTTCTATCTCTTGCCATGGTTTGGGTTCCGCGTTGCCGGCTCGGAAACGTGGCTGACGGCTGCGCGGTGAGCGCCGCTGCGGAGATCTCTGCGCCGGCGCGGGCGAAGCTGGAAGCTGGGCCATGGTGAGCGTGTTCCCGGCTATCCTCACACTAGAGGAGCGGCCGTGGAACCCAGGGAGCGGGCTGTCCTGTGTCCGCCGGGAGGGGTAGGCAGCTGGACCGGCGTCCTGTGCCGTCCCCGCGCTCAGATTCCCGGCGCCGTCTGTGGCATTTCCTGCTGCAGCTGCTTCTGCGCCGGGCACTGAGCGGGAGGCTCCGCCTGCGCGGGCAGCTTCAGTTTCCGTGTCTGTTCAGAGCGCTGATCTTGCTTTTGGTGCTGTGCGGTCTTTCTTTGAAGAAGCTCTTTGGCCTCCCACCTCCATCCCCCTCATTGGAACTCTCCCTTCCTCTTCTCCCTGCCCCTCCCCCTGCCTCCCACCCTACCTTCCCTGTTTCACTTTTTCTTATTCTAAATTAAGCTCCCGTTCAGTATGTGGATTTTTTTGGTAAACATTTCTTTTCCATCATATTTATATGTGTGTGTGTGCACACATGAGTGGAGGTGTCCGCAGTGGTCAGAGGACAAATGATTCCCCTGAAGATGGAATTAAGAACTGCTGTTAGTGACTGAAGCACTCAAGTGGCTGTTTGGAGTTGAACACAGGTCATCTGTGAGACTGGTACACACTCTTTAATCACTGAGCCATCTCTCCAGGCCCCTCTCCAGATTGTAGAGAGAAACCTTTTCTTTTCCGTAAGATCCCCATCATGTGTGGCCTCTCCTGTATATTGTCCCTGTGTAGGTCAGGTTAGCTGATAGACAGAGAAGTGGGAAGTGGGGACCTAAAAGGAGTGAGCTGAGATAGGAAAGACATGGAGAACCAAAATCTCTGCAAAGAAGGGATCAGACTCTGGGCAGTGTTGATATGGAGCCCAGGCTGTTTCGGTTCTTGCTACCAGTTGAACTCTCAGTGGTCTGCTAGGACTCTGTCCTCTGTTGGAATGGGAGGGAATTTGAAGAGCTTTCTGAGAACGGTGTGTTCTTTCCAGGGTGATAGTTCAGCACAGGCAGATTCTCAGAGTTGATTAAATTGAGATTGTGTGTTTGTGCATGTGCCTGTGTTCATCTGAATGCAGGTATGTGTGAAGGTGTTCTCATGTTCTTGGAGGTCAGAGGTCGACAGTGAATGATGTCATTTTCCAGTTTCCTCAGTTTGGAATTTAGAAATTTTATTTATTACTGTTACATATGTGTGGGTATATCATGTGTGTAGGGGCTCACATTTGCCATGATGCATGTGTGAAGGCCTGAGGACAACTTTGTG
The DNA here is from genome assembly GCA_035773235.1 of Eospalax fontanierii. Lineage (NCBI taxonomy): Eukaryota > Metazoa > Chordata > Mammalia > Rodentia > Spalacidae > Eospalax > Eospalax fontanierii. The sequence goes on along the minus strand of CM069535.1, from coordinate 78,650,736 downwards.
GAGTTAGTTCTCTCCTTCTACCTTTATATGGGTTTTGTGGATTTTACTGAATTTTTCAGATTTGCCAGGAAGTGCTTTTACCCACTGAGCCATCTCAATGCCCCCGCAACCTTCTTTATCAAAGCAGGCTTTCTCACTGAAGAAGTAGTTTACCAATTCTCTTAGATTGTCAGCCTAGCAGGCCCCAGGTATCCTGTAGTCTCCACCTCCTCTACTGGGGTTGGAGGCCTGTGCACTGTGAGCCGCTTTTTATTTTTTCCTGGGGATCCAGTTACTTGTCCTTATGCTTATGTGATGAGCACTTTACAGGTGAGCCATTTCCTCAACACTAGATTGAGGTTTTATTTAGCATTTTACAGATGCACTGACCAGCTGTGAACTTTGTATTGTGTCTTGGAATTGTATCATTAGAGGTGGAGATGTTCTTTCTTATCTTACCAACAGAAGAGTGAAGGTGCATGATTAAAGGGTCCCCGTGGGAACAGACATTTCCTTATGGCTTGTGTCTTTAATACAAATGGAAGCCTGGCTTATGTGGCCAGCATCTGATCAAACTTCCATCAAGGGAAGAGAGAGGAGATGCAAGGAAGCTGAATCTGTGCTTACGTTTGTCCAGGAGTATTTTGAAGGGTGATAAGTCAAGCAAGATAGGGGTGTATTGGGAATGGTTCTGGGGGGTGACTGTTAGATGAGTCCATTTAAAAACATTTATTTATGTGTATGAATGCTTTCTTTGCACTTATGTATGTGTACTAAGCGTGTGAAGTTCCCATGGATGCCAGAATAGGACATTGTATCCCCTGGAAGTGGGGTTAGCCACCATGTGCATGCTGGAAACTCAAACCTGGACCTCTGAAACAGTACCACGTGCTCTTAACTGCTTACCCATCTCTCCAGCCCTAGAGTTCATCTTCATGGAATGGCTGGGTAGATACTGCCAGTTCAATTAGGATTAGCAGTCAGATCTGCATTCCTCCATGAGTGTTCAGTTGTGGTTTCTGAAGAGATCATAGACTCTTGGACAAGGTAGTCAGATGATGTTTCAGGCAGGATCAACATGTCAAATGATTTAAAAATGACACAATAATGGTATTTTAACATAGCAGCGAAGGAGTATGAGAGTAGTAATCAGAAAGTGAAGAAGTCCAGACCCAGGACAGAGTCCAGAGATAGTCAGCATTGTCCTGAGAGCAGGTGGGCAGCCTTTGCAACTGGAGTAAAGATGTGGCTTGTAACGTCTAGGAAACTATAACCTTAGTCCAGGAAGAATTTCAGAGGTCTCCCTGGATTAACAGGGTCAGGATGAATTCCCTGAAGTGGGTTGTGGTGTACTGTAAGACATGGAAAGGATAAAAGTAAACACTATATAAAATTAAAATTTATGAGATAGATATCAGAAAGGAGAGAGGATCTTGAATATCATTAGATTCTGGAGGTTTGTGATGTTGGATTTCACTTGATTCTCATTAGAGAGTAGATGGCGATCTCCCAGAGGCTCCCAGGAGTGCTCATGAACTTCTGGAGGAGGACAGATGAACCTATGGTATATCAGTTTTGCGTGGTCATCAAGGGACTAGGCAAGTTCATTCATGAGACAGGTAAAGGATTTACTGGGAGAGACAGAAAACCAAAACACGGAAAAAGGAACAGAAATTGCTTTACTGATGTAAGCAAACAGCTCCCTTTTGGAATGTGAGGGGTCCTCAAGCTGGGAGTCTACTCAAGAGTGTCTTATAAGTCACTGGATCCTTTCTCCTTATTGGTCCTGCTTGGATGTTCACCCCAGTAGGCTCTTCTTTCCTGTCATTCTCCCCCACAGTGTCTCCTGGGAGCAAGTTGTTGCCATCTTAAGGAAGCTGCTGTGACTTTTTCTATCTGCCTGTGTCCCTTCTCACTCCCCATTAATGGAAATGAGCCCTGCAGCCTGATTGCAATTAGGAATTTGAACTTGACCTGATAATGTCAGGTCCAAACAGCTTCAAGTGGTCTTTTTTCTGTAGGAGGCTTTAAGATTGACCTGATCCCTTGGGTTAATGTAAAGCAGTGATCCCAAAAAGCTGAGCTTAGTCTTCGGCCTGTGTTTATCCTGGTAGTCATTATGTTCTTGACAGTCTGTCCCAGTGACAGCACTGACTGTGAGCCTGTAAGGAAAGGGTTTATTTGTAGTCAGAGAGAGCTGAAACTTCAGGAGAGGTGAGTGTCTCCTTTAGGAGGTCGAGGCTGTGTCATCCCAGTGGTCCAGTCTAATGGATCTTGCTCTGATCCTCTTAAGGCCTGCTTTCTGATTGCTGAACTATGTAAAGAGCTAACCATGCTTCCACACCCAGAAGGGCACACCTACAATATAAGCCAAAAATACATCCTTCATCTGTTATCCTTTGAAGTGTCTTGTTAGGTGTTTGGTCACAGCAAGAGAAAAATACCTGTGTCCTGGTGCTCTTCATACCTTTAATGCTGTGCTTTCTAACAAGTAATTGTTGTGTCTTCTTTGCTGTAGGTTTATCAGTTTTACTAATATACATGTGCATACATACATGTATATATACATAAATACATACTTACATACACATATGTGCATATATGTGTGTGTTTACCACTCTGTCCTTAAGGTCACCGTGATGCTCCATCCTCTGATTCTAGAGTGCTGAGATTATAAGTGTGAGCCGCTGTGCCTCGGGTTTTTATTGACATTTTGCAAAATCAGTGTTGTGGTTGTTGGTGTTGTCTATTGATTTCCTGTCTGTAATTTCATTTTCCAGTTGTCATTTTCCTGTGCTTTCTCCATTTTTTAATGTGGGAGGGCAAGTAACTGACATTTGTTCTCTTCATTTCTGCTAGTCCAATTCATGCTTGAATATTTTCCGAACACTGCTTATGTTAAGGCTGTCAGGGCTGAGCTGAGTGTGTCCGCGTTCTTGGCCTCTTATTCCAGAATGAAATAAATCCCACACAGATTACAAAGTAGGGAAGAAACTACTCAAAAGCAAAGGAATGGTATAGATGAAAGAGAAATTCACCACAAGAAAGCATTAGGCCACATGAGTCAGAAAGAACTCAAGGGCCATCTATATACACACACATAGAGAATATGTATACATGCGTATTGTAATTTTGTGTATTGAGTCCAGAATTTCATTTGTTTTGATCACATTCAAAGCCCGTACTGTCCTCCAACCCTCCACACTACTCCCTTCCTGATTTCATGTCCTTCATTGTTACCTATCCTTTATTCATTTAATTTTGTTTAAGGTTTTTTTAAGGAAGTATGTGATCTCCTTAACTTTGATTATACTTCATCAATAAGAGGTTTTTGCAAATTGAATTTCTACACATTCTATACACTATATTTTCATCTTATATGGGTCCCTCCCCTATGTGCCCCTTCTCCTTCCCCTCCTCGCCCCAGTCCATATATTTCATTATAGTTTTTCCACATTATTTAAAGGCCTGTGGAGTGAAACTTGTGTCCCCGTGTGTCCATCCACTGAAGGCTGGTTTATTTACCCAGAGTCACTACTATCAAAGACTGATTCTTCCCCTCCAAGCAGTTAATGGTTGCCAGTAGTTCTTCAGCTAGAGTTGGGGTTTCCTATCCACTTCCCGTCTTCTATGCTGGGAATTTGTCTGGCTTAAGCTGACTTGTGAACTTGTGCAGGCTGTCACCACTGCAGTGAGACCATGTGAGTAGCTGTCTAACTGTCTGGAAAACTTTCCATGTGGTCAACTACCACTTCTGGCTCTTAGTGCCTTTCAGGCTTGTCTTGCACAATGATCCCTGAGCTTTGAGAGGCCAAAGATTGATACACGTATCCTATTCCGGGACAAACCTCTTGTTCTCTGCACGTTGACCAGTTGTGGGTCTCCATTTTAGTCACAATTCTCAACATGAGAAAGCTTCACTGATGAGAACTGAGATCAATAAGTCATTAGCAATTAGATTAATACTATTTTTATTTAGCCAAATGATGTTAGTAGGCTCACCTGAATGTCCCGTGACCTAGCTAGCCACAGACTGCCTCACCTGGTATCAGTGTCAGGTATGGGCTCCATCTTGTGAAGTGGACTTCAAATCAAACCCAAAAGTGGTTGTTTCCTCACATAACACTGTGGGACCGTTCTACCGCAGGGCATACCTGGCTAGGCCAGTTCTTGTACACACAGGATCCACAGCAAGTCAAGTTTATGGTCAGTCCTCTCTTTTAGTAGCATGCATTGCATCTCTCAGCACTCTTAAAGCTGGTCAGTAGAGATGAAGCTTTGAAGTGAGTGCCACTTTGATTTCTCTCTGTTCCACAACATGTGTATGTAGTGTCCGCAGCAATAGGGTCTTACTGTGAAGTTCTGGTGGGAAACCAAGAGCAGAGGATTTGTCAGTGTTGTTTGAGTGTCCATGGGAACCTGGTCAGCAGGTTCAAAACAGGGAGTCTTGTGTCCCTGGACAGGACTCCTATTTTAAAAGTCACTCATTGCTCAGGGAGGGAGAGAGATCATAAGAGCCACAGGTGGCGCATGACTGTACAGGATCAGTGTCTCACAGGTTCCTGGGGACGTGTTCATATGAGCCTGCTGCAGTGGTGAGAGCATGCACGGGACCCAAGAAACTCAATCAGACAGAAAGCAGCATAGAAGCGGGAATGGGCAGGAGGCCACAACCTTAGCAAAGAGCTGTTGACAGATGATCACTGCTTGGTGAAGGAGAATAGATCTTTAGTGGAGTGATGCTAGATCGGATGACTAGGCTCCAGTGAATGCACTCAAATTGAAGGATATCTGGGTCTAGAAACGTAACTTGATAGGTCTTAACATGTATGACAGACTGCACAGAATCCTGAGGGCAAGCTATGGGGTGTTGCAGCTATGGTAGAGTGTCTAAGTATGGTTAAACTTATAGTTAAACATATAGTATGAAATCTACAAGTATTCAATAAAAACATACATTTTAAAAAGGGGACTGGGGAGGTGGCTCAGTGGTTAAGAGCATTGTCTGTTCTTTTACAGGATGCAGCTTCACTTCCGAGCACATACATGGAAGCTATCAACAATTCCTAACTATAGTTTCAGGGGATCCAAGACCCTCTTCCCCCCTCTGTGGACACTGCCAGACACAGGTGCATCTTCATACTAGCACACAATACACTCATACACATAAAACAAAACAATAAATAAAATATTTAAAAAAAAAACAGGTAGTTCATTTCTGGCATCGAACTTTTTGTTTCTAGCCTATGTGGTCTAGTAGAGGTGATATCTACCTATTAATTCGGTACCTCCTTTAATGTCTTTTATTATATATGGATATAGTTCAAGAATGTTCTATGGAGGTATGTGGGGATCTGGTTGCTGAGCAAGGCAAGCAGCTCCTGATACCCTAAAGGGTTTGCAGGTGTCTGACCTGCTCTGCCTGTGTGATAACCTGGCCCCAGGAAGCTACTGTAGATATGAATCTTCCTTTCCCCCACCCCAGACCGGAACCAGGTTTTTGGGTTTCGTTTCCTCGTTCCTGAACTTCCACAACCTTCCGGCCTTTACCCCAACACCCCACCTTTCCCGCCTTCTGTAACGGTCAGAGAGGCTTCCCTATATAAGCCCCTGCATTGGCTCTAATAACTGAACTACCCACCGACGTAGTCTCCCGGGAGGGAACTCCTCCCGCCGCACTCTGAGCCACCTGAGGTCCCGTTCCATCGTCCTCCATTCTCTGGCATGGCTGGAGCACAACAGCCGTGCTGGAGATGGAGACGCACCCACAGAGGTAGGTTTCCATGTGACATTTCTTTAAAATTGGTTTTTTGAAACAGGGTCTCCCTAGAGCCCCAACTGGCCTGCAGTCATTATGTAGATGAGGCTTCCCACAGACTCACAGAGATCTCCCTGTCTCTCTTCCTCCCTCAAGTGCTGTGATTAAAGGTCTGCACCAACATGCCTGGCTCTGTGACTTCCTCGGAAGGCCTCAGTGTTAGTTATCCCTCCCCTGCCTCCTCCTCTGTGCTGCCCTCCCATCTCATCCCTTTAACCCTCCTGCTCCATGATTCTTCTTTCCCATTGGCCATGTATTAGTTTCCTGGAATCCATAGATTCTCTGGTAGAAACGTGCATCTAATGGTGTAAAGCTAGTGTCCACTTATGAAAGACAACATGGGGCCTTTGTGTTTCTTGTTTTCAGTTACCTCAGTCAGGATGATTGTTTCTAGGTTCATCCATTTAACTGTGAGTTTCTTAATTTCTTTTTTCTTAAGAACTAAATATTCCAGGTGTAAATATTCTATAACTTCATTGTCTTTTCATATGTTGATAGGAATCTAAATTAAGTTTTCTGGTTATTGTGAATAGAGCAGCAGTGAACATGTTTGAACAAGTATCTGCGTAGTGGGGTATGGAGTGCTTTGGAAGGAGTTCCAACTGCATATGACTGGATCATGTGGGAGATGTACTTCAGCTTTTTGAGTAATCTTCACAATGATTTCCATAGTGGGGACAACATTTTGCACTCACACCAACAGTGAGGAAGTGTTACTCCTTTCTCACCTCCCTGCCAGCATTTGTCCTCATTTCTGTTTTGAATCTCAGTTGTTGTGACTTGAATAAGATGAAATGTCAGAGTTGTTTTAATTTGCATTTCCTTGATGGTCAAAAATGTTGAACAAATTCTAAATATTTCTCAGCCATTAGTATTTCATCTTTGGGAACTATCTGTTCAATTCTGTGCCCTGATTTTTAATTAAGTTGATGGTGGTTTTTTTGGTTTGTTTAATTTTTGAAGTTCGTTAGATATCATAGATATGAACCCTGTGTCAGACATATACGTGAGAAATATTTTTCCCCATTCTGGAGGTTGCCTTTTCACTGAAAGGATGTTATCTTTTGCCATACAGAAGCCCTTTTGTTTCATGAGTTCCCATTTGTCAATTGACTTAATGCCTATGCTATATGAGTCTCTTTCAGAAAGTCCTTTCCTGTGCCTATTAGTTCTGGTGTATTCTCTACTTTCTCCTCTGTAACACTCAGGATTTCGGGGTTTTTTTTTTTGTTGAATTACTTGATAGATTTGGAGTTAGGTTTTGTATGGTAAGAGGGCTCTAGCTTCATTCTTCTCTATGTAGCAATCCAGTTTGACTAGTATGATTTCTTGAACATGCTGCCTTTTCTCTAGTGTGTGTTTTGGGTCCCTGTGTCAAAAATCACTTTGGATACACCTTTTTCAACTCTGGATATTAAACGGACTGATCTGGGGTCTATGTTCACAAAGGCACTAGCTTTGTAGTGTTCTTTTGGAAAAGTCTTCTGGGGAAGTGAATGCCTGGTCAAGTGTTATTTTTCTCAGATGTGAGTCCATATCTGGCATAGTGCTGCAGTTCAGGTCATTTTGTTAAGACTGAAATGGAAGCTTTTAACTTATTTTAAGAGTGCTTGTCTTATAAGACACCATTGTTGTTCAGGAAATAGTTTGGAGATGCATGTGCGCTATGTCATGGTCACTAAGGGTCAGGGTGCAAATATTGATGGCCTGATTTTTGTTAAGTTGTAAAATATTATTTGTGTTTATCGTGTATGCGTGTGAATATATGCGTGTCACAATTGTCAGGGGAACTGCTGTTTATTTTCTGTTCTGTCTTTTGAAGTTTTTGTGGCTTCCAGGGAACAGATTCAGGTCACCAAGCTTGTGTACTAAGTCCTTTATCTACTGAGCCATGTCCCTGGACGCTTGACACCTGAATTTTAACGTTTGGCAATTAATTTTGTCCCTTTGTCTTTACCTTATTTTTGGAAGTCCTTGCAGTGTGTTAGGAAAAACATTACTTTGTTGTTCTTTGACTTTGAAAGTTACTAGACACTTGCTGATCCTGGCCAGTGATTTGTTCACTACAAAATTGTGTGGTTTGGTGATTCATGAACTTTGCCCTAATCGTATAAAAAGAATTTCTGAAATTTAGTTGCCTTGCTCCCTGCCTTCCCCATTGCAATCCTCTTTCCTTCCCCTTTTCTTCCTAAGGTGGGTGTTTTACTGGGTTGAATAGCAGGACTTGGATCTCTGAACTCATGTGAACCTTCTCTGACATAGCTGTGTACCACACATGTCAGTATGACTGACTGCACTGAATTCTTTTGGAAGCACATTGTCACCTTTATACTTATTTTATTGGCATATGACATCACCTAAAAAATTTAAAAAGTATGGTTTTAGGATCTTTAAATATTGATTGTGTATCTTTTTTTATTTGATTGAAATTCTACATGAGCTTGAGAGATGACTCAGAAGTTAAGAGTAATGTGTGCTCTTGCAGAGTACTTGGATTTGATTCCCAGCTTGCACATGGCTACTAACAATCATTGGTAACTCCAGATCTAGGGAATCCAATGCCATCTGCTGACCTCCGAGGGCACTGCACAACACAATACAGTTACCTTGAATTACGTGAAAAAGTTCATACTGGCCAAAAACCAGATTAATGTAGTCAATGTGGTAAAGCCTTTAGATGTCAGCCTTATCTTCAGTTATATGAAAAAATTCATACGGGAGAAAAACCTTATGAATGTAAAGAATGTGGTAAAGCTTTTACATTTCCTAGTTCCTTCCTGTTACATAAACGAAGAAATCCTGGAGAAAAGTTGTATGAATGTAAGCAATGTGGTAAAGCATGCATATGTAACATTCATCTTCAGTTACATGCAAAAGTTCATACTGGAGAAAAATCATATGAATGTAAACAATGTGGTAAAGCCTTTAGATGACAATGGTACCTTCAAAGACATGAAAAAACACATGCTGGAGAGAAACCATATGAATGTAACAATGTGGTCAGGTCTTTACGTTTCCTATTCCTTACTGTTACATGTACGAATGCATACTCGAGTAAAACTGTAGAATGTAAAAAATGTGGTGAAGCCTTTAGATGTCAACGTTATCTTCAAAGACATATAAAAATTCATATTGGAGAAAAACCGTAAAAATGTAAACTGTATGGTATACTGCATCGTGGGCCTTGGTCAGGCCGCCTGACATGAGGCATGGGGAGGGGGCGCCTGTGGATGGAGCACTCTGCCCCAAGTCAGGTGTGGCACTAGCTTCTGCCCTGAGCCTGAATGACCTGCCTAAGAGAAGGAACAGGAGTGGCCATAATCCAGACCCCACCCCATAAGGCAATTGACTAACCAAACCTATAAGACCCCCTGCATTTCCATGAATAAACGAGATTACAGCAGCTAGCTATCCACCGCTTCCACCCAGCTTCCAGAGTTTGTGTCTTAACTCCACGCCTCTTACCCCCGTGTCTCACCCCCATCGTGGCAGAGACCCTGTGTCCCCCTCAGGCTGGTTCCAAGCAGAGGAACCCCAATATCTAGTGCCTGAAGAGGAACCCTCTGTGCCACAACCCCTATTGGTGAAATGCCCCCTCCCTGGTTGTCAGTGAGTAGGGCTCTCTGTGTTCTGTGTGCTGATGGTCGTCCAAGGGTGCACAAGGACCCCCTCCTCCCTTGTTCCTGCGTTTGTCTTCCCTACCTCCATAGGAAAGACACCTCGTCACATGGTCCTGAAGCCCGTGCTGGCCCTCCCTTCTTGGTTCCACCCGGTGAAATTACATGAGGGCCTGACCCCCCCGCCCATTTCAGAGCCGAGGCAAGGCCATTGGCCACCCTTTCTAGAGACACCTTGTGGGCAGTTGGCTGTGGGCAAGGCAGATTTTCCCATCTTTGATTTTAAACCTCCTTCTTGAGTGGCACTTGCCCAGGTGGCACAAGCTGCCCCAGGCTGGCTCCTGCGGCTGGGGCTGAATACAACCTGGGTCCTCTGAAAGGCAGCCAGTGGTCTTAAACATCTCTCCAGCCCCTAATTTTGGTTTTCTTAACAGCTAAATAATAATCCATTGTGTAAATGCTCTATATTTTCACTATTCATCAGTTGATAGACATCTAGGGTTGTTTCCATTTTCTAGCTATTGTTAATAGAGCAACAGTGAACATGGATGTGTAGGAATCTCTGTTGTAACATATACTTATTTGAATGTTTGCCCAAGAGTGCTATGGCAGGGTCATGTGTAGACCTGTTTCTAGCTCACTGAGGAATCTCCACACAGATTTCTATAGTGGCTGCAGCAGGTATGACTCTCAGCGGGAGTGAATAACTGTTTCCTTTCCCCATATCTTCAATAGCTTTTGTCCTGATTGTTTTCTGTGTCTTCGCACCTCTGACTGGGTAAGATGAAATCTCAGAGTCATTCTGATTTGCTTATCTCTGATAGTTAGGGATAATGAACATTAAAATTTTTCCATACATTTGCGTTTCATATTTTGAGCACTCTTAGTTCAGATTCTTGTCCCACGTTTTAATTGGGTTGCTTGTGCGTTAATATTTAGTTTTTTTATTTGAATATTTTAGATACTACACTCTGTCAAATATATAGATGGTAAAGATGTTTTCCATTCTATAGGTTCCTCTTCACTTGAAATGATGGTGTCCTTTGCTGTAAAGAAGTTTTTGTATTTTCACGAGGTCCCATTTGTCCATTGTTTGTGTTAAGGCTTGTGCTATCAAAGTCCTCTTAGAAAATCCTCTGCTGGGCCTGTGTGCTCAGTGTGTTCCTACTTTCTCCTCTGTCAGGTTCAGGACATCAGGTCTCATACTGAGGTCCTTGATCCATTTGGAGTTCAGGTTTGTGACAGGAGGGATATAGGGATCTCATTTCCTTTTCCTCATGTAGCAGTCCAGTTTCCAGAACCACCTGTTGAACATGTTGCCTTTTCTCAGGCGTACATATTTGGCTTCTTTTATCAAAAGACTGGTGCCTTGAGAGACATGGACTTATGGTGTGTCCTCAATTGTATCTCATTTTATTATATTACTGTGCTGTTTTTATTATTATAGCTCTGCAGCATAATTTTAAAAACAGGGATGGTGATGCTACTAGCTCTTTTATTTTTCAGGATTCTGTTGGCTATTTTCAGTGTGTGTGTTTGTGTGTGTGTGTGTGTGTCTGTCTGTCTGTGTGTCTTTGTGTATACATACACATGTGAGCCTGTCACATCAAGCATGTGGAACTTAGAGGACAACTCCCATGATTTGATTTCATTCTCCATGTGGGTTCCAGGGACTGAACCCATGTCATCAGACTTCATGGGAAGACTTTTATCCACTAAACTTTTTTGGCAGCCCTTATGTAGTATTTCAACCAGTTAACAAAGAACAGTGAGATCATTAATTCTGTCAGAGTTCTATAAGTTTGTAACACCAATAACATGTTTGCACAGAGATCCCACTACTTTGAGATTTTCCCATTATACTAAGTCAGAAAATCTCCACCAAGAACAGCAGTGTAGATAGGTGCTCTACCATTGCACTACATCTCCAGCCCTTACCAGAGTCAGTCTAAACAGTTTAGAGCTACGTGTGTTATTCCACTTCAGTGTATCACCCAAAAGACAAACATCACACAAAAACATATATGTAACTATATGTATAATGGCTATATTCATAATTTAGGCAAAGAAACTTTGTGGATAAACATCAAGAAGCCATGATTGTAAGGTATCTATTGTATAATAATTTAATTTTAAAAAAATGATTACACTGTGTGCATAATACCTCATATTGTAAGGGATTCAAATTATATGCAATATTGAAAATATTTGGTGCTCCTCAAATAATCCAGAATTTTCACCCACTTAACTGAAAATGGGAAAAAGAAATAGTTGGTCTGGGTGTTTGAACTCAGAAAGTCAGGCTTGTTGGTAAGTATCTCCACTCTTTGGCTCATCTGGCTTGCCTCATGGTCCCTTTTCAAGAGGAAAGCATTTAAGGAAATAATTAGAAAACTTGAAAACACAGAGTCATAGAAAAGGAAGTAAATGGATTGAAGAATTTAGAATGTTTAATTCAGATAGTCAAGAGGAAGATGACAGAAGAGGAGATGATATAACTGTAACTAAACTACATGGTCATCAACAGGTGGAACAATGTCATTTCCAGAATATTGTTCAGTAAAAGGCGACAGGGAGAATTAACATGACTATTAGTCTCTTGGATAAAGGAGTAAGAGTCCATTGTACAGTGACATGAGTCTTATCTGATAAATAAAACAGTCCACACTTGTCTCAGCCCTCTGTACGTTTTAGGAAACACGTCCATTTAAACTAAGAAGGTGGGGTGCTCTTTTGCTAGAACGTACTTTATGCACGACATATGCAGAGAATTCATTCCTGGCATTAACAACGTAATGTAGCACTTAGGGGGAAAGATGCAGCCTAGCAGCCTGATGATGGAGAAAAGCCCCATGGCTACCGTCGCTGTATCCCTGGTGTTGTGGTAGAGAGGGAGGAGGGGGACTCAGACGCTGCAGAAAATCAGCAGGGTGATGGTCAGGAACTTGACGTCATTGAATGTATCAGATCAGGAAAGTCACAGTGATGCTCATCAGCCTGAAAATGGCCATGTACTGAGGGTCACAGAGGAAGGGAATGAGTGGCCCCTTGTTGCACCCAATGATATCATGGCCGTGTTCTGAGTGAGCATTGGTGTCAATGCCACAGAGAGTGAGTTGGATGAGGGTGCAGATGGGGATGATGAAGTTAGGTGTCCCTGATACCAGCACCTGCCTCATCCTTCTTCCTGGAGGACTGACCTTAAAGCCTTTGTATTTAGGTATCATGACAGTTATTTGTTAAATCATTACTTTATCAGGAATTTATATTCATACAGTATTATCACTGGAAAAGAATAACAGTCATATTTTTTTCCAATAAAATTGTATTCTTATTTTCTTTCCACTGGTGCATTTGTCAGCACCTCTAGTGTAATATATGTGCTGTAACCTGGAAACAATGAAGAAGACAACAGACTATTATTTCTCACTTTTACAAGGCTTCCTAAATTCACTGGATGAATCTATCCAGGAAAGCAAATTATAAAACTTTCAAAATTGCAAGTGGACTGGTACATTACAATGGCGGGTTCCTCATGCCCTGCTTGATGCTGTTCTTGAATTAATTTCCTTGAGATTTAATGTAGTTCTGGTATACAAAGTATGCTTCAAGACCGGCTGCAAGGAAAACATGACTGAGGAAGCAAGAAGTCCATGGAAGCCTAAAATTTGCAGCTGGGATTTCTAAACTTTAAAGTGAAGTCATATCCTTCAACTTCTTATGCCGGAGAAAAAGGAAGGGATACTGTTGGAGACCAAGTGACCTCTGTTTTGCCCTTCTGAACATGTGACATCTTGCACAGATTCGTCTCTTCAAGGTGCCTTCCCGAGCTACAGAGATTCATCTCTTCAAGATTCCTTCCCGAGCTACAGAAATTTGTCTCTTCAAGGTGCCTTCCCGAGCTTTCGCTACAGAGAATTTTTCTCTTCAAGGTGCCTTCCCGGTTTCTTATGGACGGGGAATGGTAAGTTTTGCTATGAGACAAGAGACAAGTAAGTATGACTTGCTTGTTATGGGCCTATAAGAGGCCCTCAGGATTCAGGAAGTAAAAATTAGAAAAAAGACATCATTCAGGAATGTGTTATTTAGTCTTTGTGAGTTCGTGAAATTAACAAGACTTCTTTCAGTGTTGATTTTAAGCTTTACTACCTTGAGGTCTAACAGAATGCACAGAGGTGTTTCAGTATTTTTGAATTTATTGAGGTTTATTTTGTGCCCCAGTATGTGGTCATTTTGGGAAAAGTTCCAACAGGTACGGAATAAAATGTGTATTCTTTGGTATTTGGATGAGATATTCAGTAGATGTCTGTTAGGTTCATTCAATAGATAGTATTCTTTAATTAAGATGTCTCTCTGTTTATTCCCTTTCCAGTTAAACTGGCTAATGGAACTTAAATGGCTGGTAGAATTTTGCTGGGAATTCATCTGGGTCTCAGTTTTTATCATTTGGAAGGTTTTTGTATTATTGTTTTAATTTCCTTATGTTATGGGTTGTCAGGAACTATTTTTTGGTTTGTGTTCTGAGGTAAAACATTCCAACCTGCCTAAAAGCTCCTTCAGAGCTGCAGGTGAGAAAGTGAGCTCCAGCAGAGCTCATTGCCCCAGGGCACTTTAAAGTTGTAAATGCCTTGCCTCTAGAGTTCAGAAAAAAAAAAAAAAAACGTTCAAAAGGCATTCTATTCCTTCGGCTTCTAGCCACCAGCGTTCCCCTAGTTAAAGATGACTAGCCTAAGAGCTTTCATATCTGTCTTTCGTTTGGCAACATCGAGATTTTGTCATTTGTTTATGTCTGTTTTTTGTCTTAAATGTTGTGATTGTTTCATTATGGCCAGAGTGAGTTAAAAAATGTCAAATTGCCCCTACTTTAAATGTAAAATCAATCAGTTATTCTACAGTTTTTAGATCCCCCAAAAATAAAAAATTAAAAAAAAAGAAACTGTTAGATATCTAGACAAATTTTCCACCATTTATTACCCGGCAAGACCCAAGACTAAACTAAATAAAAAATATTTTTTAAAATGTTACATTTACAAAACATGACTAAATCTCTGTCCTACAACAGCTCAAGACTGAGCAGGCCTTTTATTAATTACTCTAGGTTAAATCATGTATATTTCCCCAACTCCACACCTTGCCTAGGGTGCCTTTCTTTCAAAAACAGTTCAGTCCCTTTACAACTTGTAGTTTCTGCCCTAAAAAAATGACTCTATAATAGCATACTTACTTACATAACAATAAGTAAATACAACAAAATTAAAATGTATATTTCTATCCCTGCTAGTAATTGCTAAACTCAACAGCTCTTCTGTCCCATGCGAACCACTGAGTTTAATAGTAATAAATCTTTGTATGTAAGTTTCTAATAACATGGAGAGATTGACTCTAAAGCTGGATTGGCCCCCCAGCCTTAGATTCAATTCTACTCGTTATGGGATAAGGCTGGCCACCTTACCCTATAACAAGTGAAAGAAAAAACAATACAGCCTCAGTGCAAAGGACATTGTGCTGTTGATGATAACTGAGGGATAAATTAATTTCACAGATCATTATTCATCTTCCTCCTATACTTTAAATGTTATTACATCTCATAGTCCCAAGACAGCTGCTCGTCTAACTAGAGCTAAGCATAATAAGTTTTTGTAAACAAAAAAGTCATATACCATACAATATAAAATATTTAACTGGGTGCCTTTTAAAATAATTTCTATTATATACTATGTGCTTGTCTGTAATTGTGGCCAATGCCCTTACTAGGAAAAAGAAAACCATGTGGTCAGGTCTCCATATCTTAAGTATGTAATTTCACCAATATGGCGACAGTCACATGGCCTGACTGCCACCCTGGACAAACTTTTCAAAATGGCGATGACCTACTTAACCTTGCCGCCATCTTAATCCAGCCACATGGCATAATTCAAAATGGCCACACCCAGGAATTTACTCATTCTGTAGAACTCCAGGAGATCATGTTAATCTAAAAATCTCCTAAGCCACAGGCAGTTAATCACATGTCCTAATCCTATTGCAATTTGTTTTTGTTTTGGTTTTTATTTTAAATTCTTGATAAAATCATAAAAAAGCAAAGACTTCTTACATAAACTTTTATATACATTTACTGGTTTTTACAAAAAACTATTTTAAATTCTGATATATAACATCCTTATCAATTTTTAAAGGAAATTAATTTGGATTTTAACATCTTTATCTGGTATATTTACTGATTTCTAAACATAACTGTTTAAAAGTTTACATGGTTTGAAAGAAAACTTAAAAAGGTTTTTCTAGCATTAAGCCTCCAAGACTAACTAGGTACAAAGTGAGCTGATGTTTTGTAATGACTAAACCTAGACAACTCAGGTAAATTTACAGTACTCCAGTACCAAACTATGGGGCCCTGGCCTCCCTTACATGCCTTTTTCCCTGTTAAATTCCCGGCCAGGAACTAGCTTCAGTTTGTCAGCTGCAGTTGCTCAGAGGACAACTTAACCTTTAGATACCTAGCTGCAAATACTAACCAGATGTGATCTAAACCAGGTGTGGTCACACACTTGGATGCTCCCTGGGGGCCTAAGCCTTTATCCCCTCCCAAACCCTCCATGAAGTTTCCTAAGCTTCTCCACCATTTTTGGTGTCTATGTTTGTATGTCTTCTATGTCTTGTGTGTCTCTCATTCCTCAGGCCTCGCCAAATAGACTCGGGTACAGTTGTAGCACCAAACCACTACACCAAACTTTACACGATACCAGAAAACAACTACACCATTGGAAAGTAAAAAAAAGTAGTTAACTTGGGTAAAAGATATAAGATATAGCCTTCACTGTTTTTTTTTTTTCCTGCCTTTTTGCATTGTGATTCAAAGTCTATTTTTCTAAAATAAAGTACTTCCCTCTCTAATGTTTAGTTGCTTCAAGCTTACTTTTCCACGTCCTTGAACATCACTACTTTTCACTTTTTAGTTACAATGTCCTACACGGACTAAAAGAAAATTTTTTTTTATTAATTCCTTCCAGGTTCCTTTAGGTATTATTGTTTTCTGTGTTCTTTATTATGGATATCTAGTTCACAGTTTACATGGTAAAATATAACATTTTTTCTTTTTTTGATCCAGACAAATGAAAAGCTCTTGCTTTTGCCTCTTGTTTAGTTAAGAAAATAGTTTATCATTTATTAATTCTTTTAGGTTGTGATTAACATATACACAAATTAATTAATTATTTTGGTTTAATTAATCAAACCCTATTCTAAATTATCAGAATAAAAGACTGACCTGCCTAAATAAATTTACTTAAGTTAAAGGTCCTTTCATTTGCACTGGTAATAATTAAACTTAGCAACTCTTCTGTGCAATGCAAACTACGGAATTAAATCAAAAAAAAAAAAAAAAAACGAATGCCTGTTTGAGTAAATAATATTGATAGATCATCATATACTATTTAACAAACAAAAGGGCAAAACAGCCTCAGAGTAAGGCCATTCTACTAAAATAAATAAAGTAAAAAGGATTTTATAAAGTAAAATATTATTAAAATAATGTTACACAGCATTCCTGAGTTGAACAACTGCCATCCTCATGACTTCTACTGTGTTCATCAGCTATATGTAATTTTGCCCTAATCATAAGTGATCTCCTACATTTAGGGAAAAAATTAACTACAAATCACCTTATACCTGTAAACTTTAATATGATTAAACATTGGTTTAATAATAAAGCCTTAAAAAAAGGAGTAAAACATTACATAGTACTCCCAGTAAGATAATTCTAATGTTATTACATATTATGGTATTAGTGGTTTAAATTGTCTAAAGAACAAAAATATGTTTGGTTTTTATATTAATAGTATTAATTACTGATAATCCTACCTTTTCCAATGCTTTGCTATGTTAGGCTTGCCCCAAGGAGTAAAAACCTCACAATCCACAGGGACAAGCTATCATGGAGCACAATTACAAAGACAAAAGGGGAAATAGAGAGTCTGTGACCCCACGTTCAGCTCCAACTGGCATTGTTTAAACTTTTCAAAGAACCTAAATTTGTCAAATGTTGGAGTAAATAAGAACAGCAACCAGAAGTACATGCCACTGTGCTCCCTATGGATGAGCCACAACCTTTTGGATTCTGGCAAAAAAAATAAATAAATAAAATATTACAAGACCAAAGACCAAATAAATCTATTAAAAGAAAAAGAAAAAATCTAACCCCTTAGCCCAGGAGGCAAGAACCCCCTGAGGCCTATGTTTTCCTTTCACAGGTTGCCACAACTACCAAAGACCTGCTATGGATCAACTTGAAATTGGACAGGACAGACCTCCAACACCCAAGAACAGACTGCGGTCCAAGGAAAAATCAGGTCCTGCACCACCTCACAGATAGCCAGCCAGACAACTGCCTTAACAGCACTGGACATTTGGTGACCTGACCTACTTGGCCAGAGAGAACTGGGACATTGGTGACTGGAACAGACATGGGGGGACGAAATGCTTAAATCCCCGGAAAGCTAAGACAATGTACAAAAACAGACTTAACACCATGTATTATTGCAGACCTTTTTCAGGGAAAAAATGATTCCTATGTGTTAGTAATAGTACTGTACAGAAAATAACAACCAATTATGTCCAACAAACTTGGGGTTTATCAAGGCCCTTTTGTTGGATTTTTATTGTTAGCCAGCTTTGGACTCTTGGTATTTACCAGAGTCATGACCTTTGTATGACAGCAGCTTGACTCCATGGCATCAAAACCCATTTAATTATGTAATTATAGACCAAGGTCTTGGATTGCCCTATATATATGTGCATATAAAAAGTTCAGGGGCTTCCCCGCACCTCATGAGCAAAAGACTGCCATTACTTGAGAGTGTCAGACAAAATACTGCAAAGAGAATATCCATAACTGGATATGTCAGGGTCTCTTAAAGACATGCCTAACTGCAAGGAGGTTCATGTCGAAAGAATAATAACTCAAAACCTCTCCCCAGCAAAAGACATGATTGCCTACAACAGGCCATGGGGGTTAGGCCTCTGTCTTTCTCTCCATCTGCAGCCGTTACTACCACTCAGGGACCAAGCCTTGATCTTTTAAATTTTCTAGTAAAAGTGTGGATATGTTGGAGACCAAGTGACTTCTGTTTTGCCCTTCTGAACATGTGACATCTTGTGACTCCGTGCATAACATCCTGACATTTGTTGATACCAATTATGTTAATCAGTTTCTTAAGTGCCTCTTAGAGTTAAAGGGTGGATATGTTGGAGACCAAGTGACTTCTGTTTTGCCCTTCTGAACATGTGACATCTTGTGACTCAGTGCATAACATCCTGACATTTGTTGATACCAATTATGTTAATCAGTTTCTTAAGTGCCTCTTAGAGTTTCTTATTGTTTAGCAAACAAGGTCCCCCACCTGTAGCTGCCCTTGGCTACACATGCCTTTGGCTCCTGGATCTTCCAGGGATTTGTCTCCTAGCAACCTTGGCCACCACACCCCATCTAGCCCCTGCCTGCCCTTTTAGTATTCACATAACCTTATGGTAGGCCTTTGTCTCTGTAATTACCACATTTCTGTATGGGTGCCTGACTCCCCAAAGTTATAAATACCCCCTAGAAGAATAAAGATTTGCCGATTTGATCAGGAGACTGTCTTGTCGGCCCTCCTTGTGTTCCTCTTGTCTCTTTCATCCCAGGTTTCTGAGGACTCGTGCTCTGCTGAGGCCAGCGGGCCGCGGCAGGATACAGAGGCATGGCTCATGGATGCGTAAACCTCCCAGTGCCAGGGTGAGGCCCAAGAACCAACACTTGCAGAGCAACTGAACATGCTCCTGGACTGATTGCCGAAACGGGGAAATTCTATTAAAAAGCAGATGATACTTTTCTCAGTTTGCATCCTGCAGGCTCTGCTAAGTGGAGAAAATGCCTTCACTTGAAAATGGGCTTCTACACAGCTTGTGTTCACAGTCACCATTCAGATTTTGTTGGCTAGTGATAAATGTGGAGAAGCAATCGGGTCTCTTCAAGAAGCAGAAAAGTGATATGCAAAGGCAGAAGCTCTTTGCAGAGTACAGGGAAACAAAAAGACCAGGTGCCACAGTCAAGCCATCTGACACTTGTTTGGGGGTGGGAGAAGCCTTGTGAAAAACACCCCAGACAAATGCCCAAGAGAAATGGCCAGATGAATATGGTCCCTGAGCACCAATTGATAAGGTTTCAGAGAAGAACTGAAAACTGTAAGGAATTTGAATAGGTTGCATGCCTATATCATACTGGCAAATAATATTGCTCCATATAACCAGAGACCTTGGGATGTGAGTGTGACTATGTAAAATGCATCACACTAGTTTGTGTGGTACAGGAAATGTGCAGACATGAGGGCATCAGGCTGCGCCATTGTCACTATCACTGTTCTCTTCCATTTTGATACCGTGAGAGCGCACCAAAGGGACAGAAAAATATGAAAAATGTGCAGTTTGGCAGGGAACAGGATGAGTTTTGAGTTGTAAGCAAGGATGTGCTGAGAAAGCTGCTGTAGGTGTTAGAGGGATTAGCACTAGGACAATGGGAAAGGAGCCCTGAATCCCCAGAGCCCGGCCATCACAGGCTCCAACTTGTGAACATGCACCTTCACGTGAGAGGAGGGAGGCTCAACTGAGAATGCTACTGAAGCGTTTTTCTTCTAGAAAACAATGGTCTTAACAGGTAGAAGCCAGTGTAAGTGTGGTGCAGGGTGACTGTTTCATCTCAAGCTGCGCTAAGCAAAATGATTCCCATGACTCTGGAATGCTATACATAATACAGAGACAAGAAATCCTACACCAAGGCTTCAGAGGTGCTGAGGTCAAACAATGTGCATCATGGTTGGAGGCCCTGCAGGAAAGCCCTAGGAGGCCCTGTATGAAGTTGTGAAAGTGAAACCTAGGTCTCCGTGGAAATTCCATTACTGGGAGTTGCCCTGAGTGTTGACCATATGCCCAGGAGAGCTGCAGACATGGGGTGAATCTCACACTACTGAGAGGCTGAGTGTCTGGCATGCAGCACACCGGGAGGAATAGGATGGCTTGAGAACATTGGAGTGTCCATGATTCCATCAGAAGCCTCAGACACTGGGGATGAAAGTAATTGATTTATGGTATTCTAGTCTGGGTTTCATTGTATGCTTGGCCCTATATTTCATTCCCACAAACTTGTTCCTTCATATTGCAATGGAAATGTTTAGTCTGCATCATTGAAGCGTGGAAATTGTTTGGAACAGATTATCCTGAATCTCAGAACAGACTTTCCAGAGTTCTTCACAGCATTGGAATTGTTAATGATTCTGGAGCCAATTGAAGTTGTAATACATGCATTTTACATTGTGGGATGGGCATGAACCTCTGGAGGACACATCCAACCAATCTTGAGGTGAAGACGACGTTGAAAGTAAGTGTTACCAAGAGCAGCTCTTTAGCGGTCTATGCAGGTTACAATTCCTGTCCTCTCTCTGCACCCCACCATGGCCACAATGTCACCAGGGCCCGCTTCACATTCCTTACATGTGGACTTTCACAGGATATTAGGTACATCCCTCAAAGTGTAAGTGGTAGTGCACCCTTCCTCCACTGTATTTCTTCTGGTTAGGTGTTTGGTCACAGCAGTGAGAAATGGAATTGACCCAAATCCTTTGAAAATTTGCGATGTCAATCCACATACCTCTTCTTATCTGTCCTATTTTGCTTCCATTCTCCAGTTATCACAAACCTAGAGTTGTCTGGGAAGATGCAACCTTAACTGAAGCTTTTACCAGGTCGGGTTTTCCTGTGACCATTCTGTAAGTTGTGTTCTTTATTGTTAATTTGTGTGGAAGGTTCCAGCCCACTGTGGGCACTGCCATCTTTACACACAGGGGCCTGGGCTATGTATAAAGAATGCTGAGCAAGCGATGGGAAGTAGTCCAGGAGGCAGCAATCCTTCACTATTCTGCGTCAGTTTATGCTTGTACGTTCCTATCATTAGTTGTGCATTGGCCTCATTTGACAGATACTGGCCTGTAGCCTGTCAGCTAAATAAACACTTTACTCCCCTTTATAGGTTTTCATCAGTTTTTAATATTTTTTAATCAGAACAGGCCCCAGGCATCCTTTAGTCTCCATCTCCTCTATTTCGATGGGGGGCACGTGTGCTGTGACCAACTCTAGGGAATCCAGTTTCTTGTCTTTATTGCTTGTGATGAGTACTTTACAATGGAGCCATTTCCTTGACTTTAAATTGAGGTTTTATTTAGTGTTTTATCAGATGTGGTGAAAGGAAACCACCTGTGAGCTTTGTATTCTGTCTTGGAATTCGGTTCATCACAGGAAGAGATGCTCTTTTCTGTCTTACTAACAGAAGAGTGAAGGTGCCTGACTGAAGGGTCCCCAAGGGAGCAGCCATTTTTGTACGGATTTTGGCCTTAGTATAAATGGAAGTCTGGCTTATGTGGCCAGCATCTCATGATACTGCTGTGAACTGAGCAGTGAGGACATGCAAGGAAGCTGAATTTGTGTTACATTTGTCCATGAGTGCTCTG
Organism: Eospalax fontanierii; assembly: GCA_035773235.1. NCBI lineage: Eukaryota > Metazoa > Chordata > Mammalia > Rodentia > Spalacidae > Eospalax > Eospalax fontanierii. The sequence continues at coordinate 78,628,789 of CM069535.1, read as the reverse complement.
AAGACTGATAAGTGTAACAAGCTAGGAGTTCTTTGACAGAGTAATTGAGAGCATTTAAGAATTATGTATTTTAATTTGTGTGTATGAATGTTCTCTCTGCATGTATGTAAGTGCACCCAGGATGTGCATGCAGTGACCATGGAGGCAGAAGACGACTTTGAAACCACTGGAACTGGAGATACAGATGAGAGTTAGTCACCACCAATATGTATGCTGACAACTGAACTGTGGTCCTCTGAAACAGCACCAGGTGCTCATAACCCCTGACCCATCTCTTCAGCCCTAGAGTTCATTGTCAAGGAATGGTTGGGAGACACCGCCAGTCTCATTATGAAGAGTCAACTCTGCAATCCTCCATGAAGGTTCAGTTGTGATGTCTGAAGAGATCATAGACTCTTGGACAAGGTGGTGAGATTATGACTCAGGCAGTAGAAGCAATAACAAAATGTGGAGTGGTTAAAAGTGACAGTAATGGGACTTAACATGGCAGGCAAGCAGTGTGACAGTAGTGTCAGGAAGTTAAGATGCGCAGACCCAGTACAGATTCCAGAGATAATGTCAGCATTGTCCGGAGAGCAGGAAGGCAGCCTTTGCCACTGCAGTAAAGATGTGGGTCATAACTTTTAGAAAACTGTAACCTTGGCCAATGAATATTTTGAGGTCTCCCTGAGTATCAGGGTCAGGATGAATTCCTTGCAGTGAGTGGCGGTTTTCTGTGGTACATGGAGTAGACAGATAAAATACCATATAAAATTTATCATATGACAGTTCCCAGAAAGTTGGCTATTCATTAGGTTTTGGAGAGTGTGGATGGAGATCTCCAAGAGGTTCACAGTAGTGCTCAGGAACTTCTAGGGGAGGACAGAGGTACCCGTGGTGTGATTTCATTTTCCAGTTGTCATGTCCTGTGACTCTCTCCCATTTTCTAATGTGAAGATTGACTGACATTTGCTCTCTTCGTTTCTGCCATTCCCATTCTGCATGAATTTTCTTCCCAGCACTGCTTATGTTAGGGCCGTCAGGGCCTGAGCTGAGTGTGTCCCAGTCCGTGGCCTCTTATTCCAGAATGAAACAAATCCCACAAACACTGCAAAGTAGGGAAGAAACTATTCAAAAGCAAAGAACTAGCATTGGTGAGAAAGAAATTCGGTGTTAGAAAGTAGCAGGCCACATGACTCAGATTTGTCTATATATACATATATATGTTACATGAATATTTTAATTTTTCATAAATATTTATTATAAATTGTTATAATACATAAATGATACATGAATATTATAATTTTTCATTCCAGAATCATGATTTTTTAGATCAAATGTGGTTTTGATCACATTCAGAACTCTTCCTTTCCTCTAGTCATTCACACACCACTAGTCCCTTCCCAGTTTCATGTCCTCTATTATTCTCTGTCCTTTGTTTATTCATTTAATTTTTTTAAGGAAGTAAGTGATGTACTTAACTTTTGTTATATATCATCAATAAAAAGCTTTTTAAAATTGAATTTAACAAACTACATACAATAGACTATGATCATATGTCGACAACCTCCCCTTTGTTCAGTGCACACACTCTAGTACACAATTTTTCCAGTTTAAAGACATACTGAGTCAAAGTTGTGTGCCCATGTGTCCATTACTAAAGCCCCTTTACCTACGCAGACTCAGTACTTTAAAAAGATTGAGTCTTCTCCTCCCAGCATATAATGTTTGCCAATACTTCCTCAGTTACGTTTGAAGTTTTGGATTCTGTCTGCCTTACGCTTATATGGGACTTGTGTATGCTGTCACCACCACTGTGAGGTCATAGGGACAGCTGCCAAGCTGTTGGAAAAGCTGTTTTCATGTGGTCATCTACCACCAGTGGTCCTTAGACCCTTGCAGGCCTGTCTTACATAATGATCCCTGAGCCGAGCCATGGAATGCTGAACTTTGATACACTTGTCCCCTTCTGGCATTAGCAGTCCTAGCCTCCTATGCTCTGTACATTGGCCAGTTGTGGGTGTCTGTACAATCACCATCTGTTACATGAGGACGCTTCATTGATGAGAACTGAGACATGCATTAATTTATGAGTATAACAATGTCATTAAGAGTTGGTTTAATACTATGTCCATTTCTAACAATAATATTACTATGCTATCCCCAGTGTTCTGTGACTTGATTATCCCCACGTTCCTTCACCAGATATCAATGTCAGTTTTGGGCTCCATTTTGTGAAGTGGACCTCAAACCCAGTTAGAAGATGATTGGTGACTCCAGTAGCACTTGTGGCACCATTGTACCACTGTACATATATTGCTAGTTCTTATAACACACAGGATTCACAGCACCTAAAGTTGATGATCAGTCCTCTCTTCTGGAAACATGTGCAGCACCTTCCAGCTCTATTAAAGGGAGTCAGTAGAGATGAAGCTTTGAAGTTTATAGTGACTTTATTTCTCCTGGTTTGTTCCATGGGAACTTGTGTATGTAGTGTCTTGAGCAATAGGGTCTTACTCCTATGTTCTGGTAGGGAACCAGAGGCAGGGACAATTGTCAGTGTTGTTTGTGGATTCATGGAACCACGGGGAACAGTTTCAGAAGAAGGAGTCTGTGTCCCTGGATAGAGCTTCTGTAGGAAACCTAATCCATTGCAGAAGAGAAAGCAGAAAGATTGAAAGAAGACATTTGGTGTGTGACTATCCAGAATGAGAGTCTTGCAGTCTGCTGGAAACTGTTCATATGAACTTACAGCAATATGACAGAATTCACAAGACCAGAAACTCAAATCAGGTAAAAACCAGCAAAGAACTGGAGAAATGGGCAGGGGGCCTGAACCTTAGCTGAGGAAGTATTGCCAACTGATTACTGCTTGGTGAGGGAGGAGAATTGGTTTTCTTGAAGGGAGTGATGCTAGACAGCCCTATTTGGCTCACCCATTCTTCTGTAAGTAACTGCAGTAAACTCACTAAACCCGACTTCGGTAGAATCATATCTTTTGAATGTCATACTCTGTGCTTTGAGAGACAGGGCACCATCTGCCCATGAAAAGGTCTGAGGTTCAATTTACAGAGGTTTTGCGTCCTTCCCCAGGTCCGAGTATGGAGGGTGCAAGACCCGTCATAGGTCCCAATTAAGTGTAGTATCAATGAAAAAGGCAGGTGTACATGTGACATAACTGCCAGTTATGTAAAAGGAAATTTTTTCAACACTAAGCATGTTGAGCAGTGGATTTCTGCCTCATCAATGTGAAATCCAGTTTCATTTTGGAGCCACTTACTGGGTCTGTGGATCGCAAGCTGAACTGATCTGGAGGTGATGTTCACAAATCCTCTAGCTTTGTATTGTTTTTGTGGAAAAGTCTTCTGGGGAACTGAAGGTCTGGCCACCTGTGATTACGCTCAGATAATTTCTGGAATCCTGCTGCAGTTCATGTCATTTTGTTAAGACTGAAGTAGTAGATTCTAGCATGTTTTGAGAGTGTTTATGTTATAGGGTACCATTGGTCATTAGGAATTAATTTGTAGATGTGTATGCACTATGTCATGGTTCACTAAGGGTCAGGCTTCAAATGTTGATGATTTTTTCTAAGTTTTAAAATATTACTGTGTGCATGTGGATGTATATGTGTGTGTGCATGTCCCGCCAGCGGGTTTCAACGGTGAGCTTGAGACTTTCCCAGTAACCTGGAATGAATGGAGACACACAGAGGGAACACGCAGGAGAGTGGAGACAGACAAGACAGACACATGAGGATGGATGAACCTGGGCTTTACAGGCAGGCTGCAAGCCACAAGCTGCATGCTTTATTGTTTCAGGGCATACTTATAGTCTTGGGGAATCAGGAATGCAGATACATCCATACAGCAATATGGTAATTAACAGAGAGGCACTATCTCTAACCTTCAAAGCCCACCAGGAAGTTGTATGCCTTTTAGGAAGATGGCACTAAAAGGGGAGGCAGGGTCTTTGAACCAGGGAAGTGCTAAACCCGTGGCGCCTGCTTGTAACTCAGCTCAGGTGAGATAGCCATTTGGTCAGACCCAAGGACATCCCTGTGGAGCTTAGTTACAAGAATCAAAGGCTGAGTTTGTCAACATTACCTACAGGTGGTCTCAGGGGGTGAAATCTCTCTAAGGCTGATTTCCTCTGAGATGAACTCAAACTACAAGCTGGCTGTTTTCTTTCACTCATGGCATACAGCATGTGCATGCCTCAATTTTCAACGGAACAAGTACGTCTTTTCTCTCTTTTGAACCGTTTATTTGTTTATGGGATCACCTTGAGGTGATCAAGCTTATGGGGCAAACCCTTGACCTATGGAGCCATGTCCCAGGAACCTGTGATCTGACATTTAAAGTGTGGCAATCAATTTTGGCCCCCTGTCTTTAATTTTTGGAAGTCCTCAAAGTATGTTAGACAATACATCACTCCATTCTTCTTTGATGTGCGCAGCTTTTAGACATGTGCTGATCCTCGTCAGTGTTTTATTCAATGCAAATTGTCTGCTGTGGTGATTCATGAATTTTTCTCTTAATACTACCAAACGAAATGGTGAATTCTGGTGACCCTGCTTCCTGTGTTTCCCCATTCCAATCTTTTTCCTGGGTCTTTTCTTCCTGGGTCAGTGTTCTGCTTCATAGCATAGGCTGACTTGGACTCCTGTGCTCATGTGACTTTCTGTCTCTTTCTCTGATGCAGTTGTGACATGCCATTGTGACTGACTGTGTTGAATTTTTTTCTGAAGCACATGCCACACCTCTCATTTTACAGTAACTAAAAAATTATAAAGTATTGTTTTAGGATCTTTAAATATTAACTGTGAGTTATATTTGTTATTTAATTAAAATTGTGTTTGAGTGGCTAGAGAGTTGGCCCAGTGGTAAGAACAATGTCTACTCTTGCAGGGACCCAGGTTCTATTCCCAGCACATCTATCACCATAACATTATGAGTAACTCCATTTCCTGTAAATCCAATGCCCTCTTGTGACGTCTATGTCATTGCACAACACAGGTGTACTTACATATATGTGGGTAGTATAAGATGAAATTTTAAATTGGTCCTGAGTAAAGTACCTCTAACAGTGTATACATTATTTCTTCTATAAGCACATAGAATGGATTCATTTCTCCACTTAAGAAATTGTGACAGCATATGTGAATTTATGCTCAGGAGGAAAATTTATTATTCTCAATGCCTCTTATTAGTTAGGGTAACATGGATCATCCTCTGGTTACCTGTGTGAGTTTTGAGTGGATTAATAGACTTTCAGATGAGAAAGGTTCATAAAATAACATAGAGTTTGTATGTTATTTACTCTAGGTGATATGTCATTTATGGTCATGCAGTTGCAGCAAATGTTAAATTTACTCCTGTGGTCAACACTTGAACATCGTTAGCAGAAATTTCTAAGGACAGGCAGACTCCTGCATGCTCATTGCTTTCTGTTCTGAACATCAGGTAGTCAGACGTTATTAAGACAGAAAGTAGACCTGTGCTATAGACAGGGAATGGGGGCAGAGAAGCAGCACATCCTGTGTCCTGTGCCCAGTAGTGAGAAGAGTGTCCCTCCAGTGCTTCTTCCTTTCAGAACCACTCAAGCTTGCATTAGAGCTTCTGTGTATGAAGCAAAATGTGTGAATAGCATAGGATTGTATGAACATGTTATCCAGCGAGTCTGTGGAATGTTTAGGATTCTTTGACATTTGAAGACGTTGCCGTGAACTTCACCCAAGAAGAGTGGGCTTTGCTGGATCCTTCTCAGAAGAATCTCTACAGAGATGTGACGCTGGAAACCTGCAGGAACCTCACTGCTATAGGTAAGAATATCATCTTACCTTCCCTTAGTATATTGAAGAGCAAGTGTTTCTTAGTATTGGTGCCCTTCTGGGATTTAAATAATGAAAGGGAAGAATGTGGTGTATGAATCTGGCATGATTCATATACACTAAAACTACAAACTAAGTTTTCAGTTATTTCCAATTCATCAAAATTTCCTTCTACTGAATTTTAGGAAAGAGGTGTGAAGATGAGAGTATTAAAGACCAGTATAAACGTTCTGGAGAAATTCCAAGGTAATTTGAAAACAGTAGAAATTTTGTTTGAAGAATTCCTAAAAGATTGATATTTTTTATTTATGTGCATGTGTGGGGGTCTGTTTGTGTGTACATATTTCTTTCTGTCTGTCTGCCTGTCTTTCCCCCTTTATTAACCTCTGTGCATGTGCACAAGGAAGTCAGATGCTGGACTCATGGAGCTGGAATTACAAGATTTTGGGAGCTACCTCTCATGGGTGTTTCACACAAACACTGATTGTCTCTAAGAGCTGTAACTGTGGTTAACAGTGGAGACAGCTCTCCAGCCTCCCATTAAGGGTATTTTTATGTGAGCATTTATGAATAAAGGATAAGTACCACTTGGTTTTATTTAATCACTATGCAGTGTAACATATATGTTACTTTAAGTATCCTATTCAATGTTTGCAGGGCATTTCACATGCAAACACTACAAGGAACTCACATTAACAAACATCACTGTTTTTATCATAACCCTGTGAGAACCATAAAGTTGAATTATCAGTGAATTTAGTTTCCAACAATACAGATTTGACAGAAGACATATACTTTTACCTAATTTGGGAAGCAGTATGTGACATATAATTTGTAGTAGTAGTAAACTGATTTTCATGAATATCCTTGTCTTTTTTCCAGAAGTTCCATATTTGAGACATTCTGTGTGCAAAAAGAAGATCATCAGGATGGAGAAACTTTCAATTGCATAGCAAATGCCAGTATGATCATGAAAATTTCTAGTGATCTAACCCCATGTGCAAACAAAGTATGTGGTAGTCATACAGGAGAAAAGCCATATGAATGCAAGCTATGTGGTAAATCCGATAAATGTCACCGTTATCTTCAATCACATGAAAAAATTCATTCTAGAGAAAAACCATATGAATGTAAGCAATGTGGGATATCCTTTAGATGTCACAGTCATCTTCAATCACATGAAAGAATTCATACTGGAGAAAAGCCATATGAATGTAAGCAATGTGGTAAGGCTTTTATACATTCTAGATCCTTAAAGTTACATGAAAGCATTCATACTGGAGAAAAGCCATGTGAATGTAAGCAATGTGGTAAAGCCTTTAGATGTCACAGTTATCTTCAATCACATGAAAAAATTCATTCTAGAGAAAAACCATATGAATGTAACTAATGTGGGAAATCCTTTAGATATGGTACTGCTCTTCAAAGACATAAAAGAACACACACTGGAGAGAAACCATATGCATGTAAAGAATGTGGTAAAGCCTTTCCAGAGAGGTGTCACCTTCGAAGACATGAAAGCATTCATACTGGAGAAAAGCCATATGAATGTAAGCAATGTGGTAAGGCTTTTATACATTCTAGATCCTTAAAGTTACATGAAAACATTCATACTGGAGAAAAGCCATATGAATGTAAGCAATGTGGTAAGGCCTTTACATGTCACAGTTATCTTCAATCACATGAAAGAATTCATTTCTAGAGAAAAACCATATGAATGTAAGCCATGTGGGAAATCCTTTAGACATGGTACTGCTCTTCAAAGACATAAAAGAACACACACTGGAGAGAAACCACATGCATGTAAAGAATGTGGTAAAGCCTTTCCACAGAGGAGTCACCTTCGAATACATGAAAGCATTCATAGTGGAGAAAAGCCATATGAATGTAAGCAGTGTGGTAAGGCCTTTATATATTCTAGGTCCTTAAAGTTAGGTGAAAGCATTCATACTGGAGAAAAACCATATGAATATAAGCAATGTGGTAAGGCCTTTATATTGTCTAGTTCCTTACAGTTCCATGAAAAAAAATCATACTGTAGAAAAACCATATGTATGTAAATGTGGTAAAGCCTTTACACGATAGAGTTCACATTCAAGTACATGAAAGAAATCGTACTGGAGAAAGACCATGGGAATGTAAGCAATCTGATAAACCCTGTAAATATACTAGTCATCTTCAAAGACATAAAAAAAACACATACAAGAGAGTAGCGATATGCATGTAAAGAATGTGCTAAAATCTTTACTCAATAGAGTCACCTTCAAATACATGAAACAATTCATACTCGTGAAAAGCCTTATGAATGTAAAGAATGTGATAGAGCCTTTAGATATCATCATTATCTTCAGGTTCATGAAAAAGTTCATACTAAAGAAAGACCATATGGATCTTTACAATGTGGTAAAGCCTTTAGATGTTATAATTATCTTCACTTACTTGAAAAAATTCATACTGGAGAAAAAACATATAAATGTAAACAATGTGGTAAGGCCTTTCCATTTCCTAATTCCTTACTGTTACATGAAAGAAGACATATTGGAGAAAAACAATATGAATGTACAATGAGATAAAGCCTTTTCATGCAAAGTCATCATTTACATGAAAAATTTCATGCTGGAGGAAATCTATATGAATGTAAAAATGTAATAAGGCCTTTACATTTTCTAGTTCCTCACACTGCATGAAAGGACTCACACTGGAGAAAAGCCATTTGAATGTAAATAATGTGGTCAAGCCTTATGATGTAAATGCATAGTGAAGAGAAACCCTGTGCATGTAAAGAATGTGGTAAAGCCTTTCCTTTATCCAGTCACCTTCAAGTACATGAAAAATTCCTGATGGAGAAAAAGACATATGAATGTTAGCAGGTGGTCAAACCTTCAGACGTAATTGTTACCTCCATAGCTGAAGAAACACACACAGAAGAGAAACTCTATGCATGTAAAATGTGGCAAAAGCCTTTAGATAGTCCAGTCACCTCCATGTACATGAAAATGTTCATACTTGGGAAAAAGTATAAAAGAAGTAATGTGATAAAGCCTCTAGTTATCACAGATCTCTTCAGTTAAATGGAAAAGAATCCTGTGAATGTAAGCAATGTGCTCAAGACAGCAGAAGTCAGTGATACTCACACATGACAAGTTCATACTAGATAAAACCTGTGAATGGGAACAGTGTGGAAAAGCATTTCATACAAACATCTTTGTTTGTATGAAAATTCACATTAGACCAAAACCCAATGAAAGAAAGCAATGTAAATCCTCCATACAGTACCCTTAAATTACATAAAAATCTTCATACCGGAGGAGAACCCCGTGAAGGCAAAGAATGTGAAAACCTTTATGTTTCAGAGTATCGCAAAGTTAGAAGAGGAATCGAATTCTGGCAAAGAACGTATGTATGAACAAGGCCTCTAGTTGTTAAAACTCCCTGAATATGTGGCAGAGCAGTTTCAAAGCACAGTGCTCTTTTCAAAATGAAATAACTCATGGTAGAAAATTCTGAGAAATGTAAAATACAAATGTTGTTAATATTTTATATGAACTCACTTCAAATGTGGACAAGATTGCACTCGCCAACATCTGAGAATCTAAAAAACAGGGGTAAGGCCTGAGTTGTCACAGTTCCTAACAGTAGTAGTGTTGTGTGAGCCTTTCCTTTGGAATACGTGAGCAAATGTCGACTCAGCAGAGATAAGAAACTAATAGCACAAAAAAGTGATTCTACTAAAGTCCAAGTAAGTGAAGTGACTTTTATTGGGGTTACTTACAGGTGCATGGACAATCAAAGATCCATCAGTGAATAAAACATACCTAGGCTAAGTGCTAACTCATGGAAGCTATGCTCTTGCTAATTTCTACACAAATGGCATACAGCTTGTTTAGTTGGTGAATTTCTTTTATCACAGGCGTTTAGTGGTTCTATAGCCGTATGGTTTGGCCTTGGGAATCGCGTACTAAACTGGTCCTCCACTAGCCAAAGCCTGTGAAAACGGACTGGTCATTCAGCTTCACCTGCTTGATGGACTGCTGGGGCTTTGTCAAAAGGGAGGGGGTGGACAGAGTTAGCTAGCCCTCCGAACCAGCCAGTGACCTGAGTTGTACCTTGGGTAGGGAATAAAGTGTGAGTGGAAGAAGATGGGAGAGACAGGCCCTGTTGCACTGTTCGGAGTCAGGCAGCACCTCATGGTTCTCCACAGAAATGTAGAATTTGTTGTATGCCGTCAGTAGGGCACCACCATCCACTAATTGCTCTGTAAGTAACCCAAATAAACTGGTTTTCCAAACTGTAGTTTCTTGAAATCATACTTCACTTTGTTGTCAAGGATCTAGAGACAGGGCTGGTGTTTGTGTAATGAGGGTATAGGTTGACGGAAATCTTTTGAACTCTAGGTAGTTAGTTTCAGGTTAATTTGTTCTAAGTAATGTTTTATGCACTCAGAAAAAAATTCTCCTTCCTGTCTTATGCCGGAAGATTGATACAAACAGATTTTTATCAGGGATCGGTTTACCTCTCATTGTTGTTATAATTTGGCAATGACTTCAGTGGTTCTTCATTCTTTATCTTCTGATGGAAAAAGAAAATAAAGAATAGAAAACTTTCAAACAAAATTCCTTCCTTACACATATCAAAATCTGTCATTCATTAGAAAACCTGTGTTTTCCCGAGAGTGTACCTTACTAGAAAGTGATCTGGGTATCTCTCTGAACTAATCAGGGTCTCTTCAGCAGACTGAACAATATGGGGTCAAGACCCAAAGAAACCGGATGGGAACCAGAAATAAATCTCTCTTTAGATTTTTACTTTATGTCTATAAGTGTTTAGTCTGCATGTATCCAAGTATCTGTGTCATGCAATATCCAGAGTACAGTGAATTGGATCCTTTGGAACTTAGGTTAACTCAATAATTTGTTACCAGAAATGAAACCTGGCACCTCTGCAAGAGCAGCCAGTGTTCGAAACTGCTGAGTTACCTCTCCAGCCCCAACAGAAATAAATTCTAAGTCAAGAGTAAAATGACATTCTGTTTACAGAATCCTGAAACAAGACCACAGTTTGTGTTTCGGTGTTAAAAATGGGAATGAGACAAGAGCATTCACATGATCACTTCCACCAGACCCTGTGCTGGAGGTGGTGACCAGTGCTCAGTTACCGACTAAGTAATTAAAAGCAAGATTTTATTTGAAGGCCAGAAATATTAGTGGAATTGTTTTCTTATTGATATTATATAAATGTGAAAATTCAGGTGAATTAATGGAATAACAATCATATATAATTGTATCAGTATTCAAGGCAAAATCCCCACCAAACTATACTTAAGTCTCATTGTTCAACAAGTCATCAGTGAAATTTTAAGTTTTGAGATTTACTGCATCACAAATCTTTAAATACTCTCATGATGTGTAGATGCTCTAAAATATTCTGACAATAAAATGTAGAAAAGCATTCATAAAATTATAATTTTAATAAGTGCTTGGCTAGAATACACACCTTGAGATAAATGCAAATGGAAGGATGTTGGGTATTTCTAATTTGATCCTCTAAATTGATCTTGATGCAACCAAGATTCCAATGTTTCTTGTGGAAATTATAACTTGCTATAGTATAGGAGAAGTTCAGCTCAGCCATAATATGCATTTGCCTGGACTAAGCAAATGAAGGAATCACTGCTTGTTTCTCAGTAAGTACTTGCTCTTTGAAAGAATACCCAGGTAATTCCTTCCAGAAGTACAACTTGGAAATGTGAGAGATAAAGTGCTTTGTCTAGAAGATAAAAATATGCTCTCAGAAAAGTATCACATAAGAAAGGAGAGAAAGCAGTCGTTGTCGATAAAAAAAGACCAGCATTTTGTTGCTAGCACCAAAACAAAGATAGCTTACAACCACCTGTAATTCCTCTGGGCACAGGACACAGGATGTGCCTTGGCTCTGCCCCAATTCTCTTTCTATAGCACATGTCTGATGAAAGTCTGACAATCTGAGCTCTTAGTCCACTAACTTCTTCTGACCTTCTTATGCAAATGCACACAGGTTGTCAAAGACATACAGAGAGACACACAGAAATAATAAAATACAAATCCTTGAAAAATACCTTCAAAGAAAAATTCATTGTACAGTTCACAAATAACCTTAAATTTTGTTTCAGAACATTTAGAATAGTTTCTAATATTTGCATCTTCAAAACTGTTTCTTAAAATATAGCTGAAAAAAGTTTGATCAATTACAAATTACTGAAAACTACTTTATAGCTTTACAATATATAAGCCATGCCTGATTTATACACCACATTTTTGCATTTCAGTATTCCAATGCACAGAAGAGCATCAATGCTATGAAATATTTGTTGTCCAGTATAATAAGGGAGGTAAGATGATATTCTTACCTAGAGCAGTAAGGTTCTTGCAGGTTTCCAACATCACATCTCTGTAGAGGTTCTTCTGCGATGGATCCAGCAAAGCCCGCTCTTCCTGGGTCAAGTTCACAGCAACATCCTCAAATGTCACAGAATCCTAAGTAGTCCACAGATTCAATTGGTAACATGTTCATACAATCCTGTGCTATTGACATATTTTGTTCCATACACAATAGAGCTGGAGTGACACTCCTTTCACTACTGGGCACAGGACACAGGATGTGCCTTGGCTCTGCCCCAATTCTCTTTCTATAGCACATGTCTGATGAAAGTCTGACAATCTGAGGTACAGAAGAGAGTGTAATTAGCATGCAAGAGCCTGCTTGTCCTGAGAAGTTCCTGCTCTTGATGTTTAAGTTTTGATGGTGTGGGAATATTTGACATTTGGTACTGAGTGCATGAGCAGAAATGAGAAATGGCCTTCCATACAGGATCTAAACAAACTCTACGATGCACTATGAATGGTTCTCATTCTGAAAGTCTATTAATGTACTCAAACTCACAGAGATAACTAGTAGATCGACACTGTGCCCCCAAATGATAACAGATGTTGAGTGTAATGAGATTACGTGGAGGGCATAAATTCACACATACTGTCACCATGTGTGTTAAATGGGCAAATGACCCATTCTCTGTGTTTACTGCAGAAATAATTTGTATGCTGTAAGTAGTTTACTTACTGAAGAACAAGTAAAAACACTTGATTATTTTTTATTTTATGTGTGAGTGTATTGCCTGCTTATATGTCAGTGACATCTCTTGTGCAGTGCCCTCAGAGGTCAGAGAGAGTGTTGGATTTCATGGAATTGCAGTTACCTATGATTGTTGGAAAACATGTGGGTGCTGGGAATTGAACACAAGTCCTGTACAAGAATAATTAGTGCTCTCAACCACTGAGCCATGTCTGCATGTCCCCAAGCACAATTTTATCAAATAATAAATATGACACAAAATACTTAAAGACCCTACCTCATTACTTTCTGAACTTTTTCACATAATGTCATATTTGAAGTAAGCATACCGAAACTGAATGCAGTCAGTCATGGTGATGTGTTAGAAGAGTCACAGCTGCATCAGAGAATTAGACAGAAGTACACATGACCCCAGGACTCCAGGTCAGCCTGTGCAAAGAATTGAACCCATATTTCCCAAAGATGAAACACAACTGACTGAGAAATACTGAGACATTGTTCAACATCTTGAACTTCAGGGAAATACAAATTAAAATAACTACATGTTTCATGTCACCCCAGTAATAGTGGCTAAGATGAGGACAAATACTGTCACAGAGGTGGGGAAAGGGTGACACTTATTCACGGCTGCTGGGAGTCAAAATGGTGCAGCCAACTAGAGAAATCATTGAGAAGATTCCTCAGAAAGGGGAAAATACAACTCCCACGAGATCCAATCATATCACGCTTGAGACTATACCCAGCAACTCTATATCCCAGTACAGGGATCCCTATTCAACTATGTTCACTGCTGCAGCATTCATACAAGCCAGGAAATGGAAACAATCTTGATATGTATACTCTGATGAAAATACGAAAATATGGAACATTTGCATCATATGGTGACTAAAAGAAAGATCCACATCTGGCCAATGTGCAGAGAATAAGAATCTGCAGACTGCTTATCCCAGAATAGTCCACCTCTATTAAAGTTTGGCCTCCCAAGGCTCAGGGGTCATTATGCAAGACAGACCTGGATGGTTCTCAGAGTCAGAGGTCATAGAGGACAGCACAGAAGGTTTTCCAGACAACTGGGAGATCACCCATCTCATCTCCCAGCAGTGGGGACGCATGCACAGTCCCCACGTAGGCTTAACTGAGACAGAATCCCAGCATAGCAGAGGGGAAGTGGGTAAGAGACCCCTAATCTAGCTGAGGAAGCATTGGCAAGCATTAGCTGCTGAGAGGGGGAATAATCAGTCTTCTTCAAGTAGTGACTGGGTATCTAAACCAGCCTTCAGAGGGTGGACACATGTGTAATCAAGTTTGACTGTGTAGGCCTTTAAACTGTGGAAAAAAAATATATACTGGACTGTGTGAAATCAAGCACAGTGAGGTGATGGGGGGGTACTCAGAGGGGAAAGAGCCTAAATATGAACCAAGTATACTATAAGAATTTAAGAAATTCAGTTGTGAAAAGTTTTTATTGATGATTTATAATTAAAGTATATCACTTCTTCCTTTAATAAAAAATAAAAATTAAATGAATATGTAAAGGAAAGGTAATAACAGAAGACATGATATTGGAAAGAGATCAGCATGGAAGGCCTGGAGGTCTGTGGGCTAATGAATGTGATCAAAAAGATGTTTGATCAAAAAAGCATGAACTTCTGGAATTAATAAACGTTATACATGTTCATTCTGACTCATTTGAGTTCCTGCTTTCTGATGGTGAATTTCTTGCTCATCCATACTTATCCTGTATGACTGAACACTTTGTACCCTCCTTTGCAGTCTGTGTGGGATGTATTTCATTTTGGAATAAGAAGCCAAGAACTCAGACACACTCAGCTTAGACCCTGACAGGCCTAACATAAGCAGTGCTTGAAAGACATTCAAGCATGAATGGGAATGGAAGAAACGAAGAAAACAAATGTCAGTCCCTTGCCTTCCCACATTAGAAAATGGAGAAAAGCACAGGAAATGAGAACTGGAAAATAAAATTACAGCCAGGAAGTCAATTGTCAGAACACTGGTTCTTTGCAAAATGTCAATAAGAACAGCCGCACCTCTCCCGCCCCCGGCACAGCGGCTCCTACTTGTAATCTCAGCACTCTGTAAATGGAGGAAGGAGCATCACCGTGACTTCAAAGACAGACTGGTTAACAAACCACACATATATGTATATTTTCATTTATAGTGTATGAAGAGACATAATCCATCTGTGCGTGGAAGCATGGCTAGCTGTTTACACAGCTCAACAATCAGGAAGGAGGCCGTAAGAGGAGCAAAGGAAGATCTATTAGGTTAGACCACTAGGATGCCACAGTCTCTGGACCTCCTAAAGTAGGCACTCGCCTCTCCTGCAGTTTCAGCTGTCTCTGACCATGCATAAACTGTTTTCTTACAGACTCATCATCAATGCCGCCACTGGGACAGACTGTGATGTTCACAATGGCTCAAAGAGTATAAGCCCAAGTCTAATCGTAGTTTGGGGGGGGGGTAATAATTTTTTCATTATAACCCAGGGGATTGCATCATTTTCTACCCAGATGTGGGCACATTCCAGCCCTTCCCAGGTCTGTACTTGCCAGGGGAAATCACTACTCTACCAGCTAACGGTTCTACAAGTGCACCGTGGCTTTCATCACACTCAATATTCAGCTTTCCCTTAATAATCAGTATGCCTTTTGTAAGAAGTGATCTAAGAGCTCTGTTTACCTGACACTATACTTATGGTACAATGGGCATCATGCAATGTGTGCACAGGAGTGGGTGGAAACTTGGGTTTATCCTTTACTGTCAACCGAGTTAGTCATTGGATTATAGCCTATCTCAGGCACCCACAAATTCCTTAATGACCAACTTCATCCTATTCCTGTAGAACTCCAAAACCACTGTGCCTCGGTTACATGTAACAATAAAAGGAAGAAAATGCAACAGTGGTCAGGAAGTAACAGCAAAGGTGACACAATTCCCTTCAGGAATGAGGTTTATGAGGAGAAAAAGCTTTGGGAACATGATCAGATGATGTGAGAAAGATCATTAAATAGAAAATGCACAACATATGAGAGAGGCCAGACATGATGAGGACCTTAGGAAAAGATAAGGCTTCCCATTAAAACCTGGAGAGGGGACTGGACAGATGACTCAGTGTTTACCATAGGACAAGAGTTTGGTTCCCATGAGTCACATGAAACCACTCAAAGCAATATATAACTCCAACTCCAAGGGGATCTCTTATCCCCTGACCACCGTGAACACATAGACCCATGAGTGCACACACATAGACACCAGTATGTATAAAAAACAAGTTCAAAAAACCCATAACCTCAATAAAACCTTCACTTAGAATAAGTTATATAAGATAGGAAGAGAAAGGGAGAGAAAGATCCAATGAAAGGGAAGGTGGTGCATGACCAGAGGAGCCTCTTCAAGGAAAGACTACACAGCAATTCTCAGAGGACATTCACAGAAAAATCCCAGCAATCCCAACAACAAAAGAAATACCAGACACTTAGTTTCACATCACCTGACTTAGCACATTACAGCTTACAGGATGAAAAGCATGCAGCAGCCAAATATCATAATTTAGGAGGTACGAAGTCACAGCACAGACTGCTTCTTAACTCTGTCCAGAGAGAGCAGCAGGGAGCTGCAGCACTCAAGGTTTATTTCAGCAGGAGAGAAAGCAAACGTGGAAAGTAAGGACACACTGAAGAGTGGAGGCGTCCAGAGTCGAGGGGCAGCTGCAAAGTGGCTTCCTCTGCTATGCAGACTAGTCAGTCCTGAGCCCCATGTCTCCTCCCTTTGCCCGGCTCTGGAGCCAGAATGGTCCCTTTCCTGGAATGGTCGGAGGCTTACTTTGAAGAGCTGTCGCGAGCACATCCGGAGAGGATGTAAAGAGATTCAGACCGGTATGTGAATGTGCAAACAAGCAAGGATTTATTACAGGGGATTCACACAAACACAATAACTCAAAACAGAACCCGGGGAATTTCGACACACAGGAAAAAGCTCAGGAGGAGGTCCGAAGTCTTCCTTGCTTGTTTGCACATTCTAACTTCTCTTACTATATTCTATTCCTAAGATACATGCTCCTTACAAGAACACATTATCCAAAATCCTGAGTTAAATTAGATATAAGAACATGGAGGGAGGTGTCAACTTCCATAGACAGATAAAATTAGTAGGGGTGTTAGACCTCACTCTCAGGCCGGGGACTCGAACCCCAGTGGGCCGCCTGGGTGACTAACGTCGGGGAGCCTCAAGCCCACTGACCTCACTCAGCCCAGGGGACTCGAACCCCTGTAGGCTGCCTGAGAGTCAGTCCCAAGAATCCAGACCGTCAGATGCAAAATGCAAGAAGTAGGTTTATTTCACTTGTGCAAGTGGGAGACTCAGTCTCGTTCATGAGACTGAGCCCACCTGACTCCTGCCAGGCCAGGTTTTTATAGTAAGGTTTCACAGGATGATTATGCATTGACTCAACAAACAGTTCACATACAAGATATTTGCTTACAGATCAGGGTTACAGAAGGGTCAACTTCTCCATACATTACTTTGCAGTTCACAGGAGGTAAACTTTTCCACAATTTATGAATGGGATAATGGAGAAACCTTCCCACAATTTATGGATGAGATAATGGAGAAACCTTCCCATAATTTATGGATGGGATAATGGAGACTCCTCCTGTGGAATGTTAAGCCCACAGGCTTTATCTTGCATACCAAGGGATGTTTACATAACTCTTGAATTCCCTGGGTCTCTTCCTCCTGGTTTTATAGTTTCTTAGTTGTTTTTCTAATTAAGGGGGAGGGGGGCGAGCTCGTCTCACCGAGTGCCTCATAAAACAAAATGTCTCACACTCCTCCCTTTTTCTTTGTACCTGATTATAATCTTATAATCATGGTTAACACTTGTATCTTTTTGCTTCAGCATATGGTATTGCTGAGTGAGTACTAAGGACTGCCAAATGATCTTTTACAAACTGAGTTAGTCTATTATCTATTTGGCCTTTGATAGGCTGCTGAAGGACACAAGGACAGTTTTTGGTCTTTTGGGGTCTTTTTACCCTGAACTGCCTAGCCACATTTTACCTTCTATTTTTATCGCATTACCCTCTGAAGAGGTCACCCTAATTGCCAATAGGGAATTGGGGCGCAGACCGCTCTGGCTTCTTCAAGCTGAATAGGGTCGTAGATTGTGGCAATATGGGTACCCCTTCAGTGGGTCTATTTATAAGACCCCTGGATTGTATAACTGTCAGTTGTAGGAAAAAGAAAGTCCTTAACTGGTCCCTGGAAGATGAAATTAAAATAATCATAACAAGGAAGAGTTCAAATGTCTAATTTAAAGTCCATTAGAATTTTTTGCTTAAGGATTTTCATCTTCTGGATTCCTCTGTGTTTTCCTTTCTGACTGCCAAGGCTGAAGTTCAGAGTCTTGAAGTCAGGATTTTTTTCCAGGCACCTTGATAGCTGGAGTAGCTAGAATCGGGGTGAATTCCCTCCCAAATAGTTTTTAGACAGGGAGAGAAAATAAATCATTTAGTTTTGGCGTTAGAACAATGGTGGGCTTGCCTTTCTTGGCCACAGGCATGTACTGCAGTGTTGAGGTAGGCCAAGAATTGAAGTCTTACATCTGAGTGGCATTTTGTTATTAAGAACAAAATCATTAGTGAATAACATTTTATATAATTTTTTATAGTCTTAAAGAAGCATACTAATTACTTTAATTTTTTGGTTATACTTTCCTTTTGGGTGTTTAAGATCATATAATTTGGCCCAAATAAGCCAATTTAGTTTGATTCTTAAGGTCAGTTGCGTATCTATTCCTCAGGGGGATCACATGGGCTTGAGAGGAGCCCCTGGCTCCATAAGCCTTGTTTTACCAGTTTCATCTATGTGAAGATAAGTCAGAAGGTCTTGTTAGACCATAGCTTCACTTTGAAGCAAATTAAGGAAACGTTTTCCTGTGCTGACCCTCCTCTTTGCAGACTGGACACTGGTTCAAGTCCTTCTAGTGAAGCCTCCACGAAATCCCTGAACAGGAGGACAGGTGACTCATCACATTTACAGGACATTATGAGAGATGCCCCATAGTCCCCTGGAACTTAGTTGACCTTGGAGGGCAAGAGACAAAAAATTGTCTCTTTAAGTCCCTCAAACCAAATTAGAGGCCTTTAAATATGGTGGTTAGACGCCCAAGAAGGTTAGTTTCACCAATACTGAACTATTAATTACTGTATGTTATGTAGCTAAAGCTCAGAAAAAGGTCAAACATATATTTGTTCTTCAGACCATCCGAGCCATCACCCCGTAAATTTCAAGATTTACATACATAAGTCTTTTATTTTTTATATATTACAACATATTGTCTCAGACTTTTAATCACTTGCATAGACTTTTTTACTTTTTCCTTTTTAATCTGGAACTATCCAGTCATTATAATTTTTTTTTACATAGATCCTTAATAAAATATTTTCATTTTCTTTCTTAGTAACATGAGATGTAATAACATTAAAATTTTTCTTTCTGGGTGGACTAAGCAATGTTTATTCCATTTCTAAGGCTCTAGTATCAAACCAATGTTTGATCATATTAAAGTTCACCCTGTGGAATGAATGACTTTACACCTACAGATGGGTGAGTTGTTACAAACAGGTATACAGGTAACCTGAGAGCAGATGTACTGTAGTCTTTAGCATGGATGTTGATTTTTCTATAACCTCATGCATTAAGTTTTTTTCTGTTAGTCTTTTTTAAAATTTTTTTTCCCAAATGCAGGAGACCATTAGTGACTAGGGCAAAATTACATACAGCTGGCTGGGAAGAGTAGCTGGATACTCAGGTGGGGGGTCCAGCTTACTTCTCTTTTAGTTGAAGAATACAACCATTAGCAAACCCAACTGTGATGAACTTCTGTAAGTAGGCACAGCTGAAGTCACGAGCATGGCAGTTATTCAGGAGTGCTGTGCAGCATCATCTTAACAAAGAACATGGGATGTAAATTACACATAAGAGAATGTACATTTTACTTTATAAGTTTCTGGAAAAACCTTATAGAGTGAGTTGGTCTACTAAAACCTTGCTTTAGGTCTTGAGAATGTAGATACTAGATAGAGAGAAGCAATTGGTACATAGTAATATCTTATCAACTTGAGCTTAGAATTTTCAGCATAAATCATTAACTGAGAAAGAGGTTCCTAACTCAGCAGAAGTATGAATGCATAAATTCTAGAGCTGATCCACCTAGTTTAAAAAAAAAAAAACAGTGTCACAATCTCTTAATCATCTTGCCTTCCGTGAACATGTAGAGACAGCCAAGTACGATTACTAGGCAAATAAGCCATGGAGGATGTACAAGCCAATTGCGGGCATCTTAGAGCTCCTGTACAGCTGGTGTGCAGGGCACAGCTCTTCCAAGAATCCTCCACTGTGTCTCAACTACTTGCCAAAAGAACAGGCACTCTGTCTCTGGAATTCTCCCCATGCTTTTAGTTATGAAGCAAGGACAAGCTGATACTATTTAAGGTTGGGACACTTCTGTCCATTGAAGCCATAAGGTGTCATTTACTGTATATCTAGACCAGGTCTGAATGCAGAAAGACATCGGTTTTTCTTTCTCAAGGTCTGTGGATCAGATCAAGGAGATTTTAATGGGCAAGGATACAGCCAAGGTGAGCCTTTTCTGAAGACAAGTGGCTACCTATCTGGGAGGCAAAAGAAGACATTTTGGAACGTTTTCCAAACTCTTCTTTGCCTCCTTGTCCAGAGCGTCCTCCAGAGATTCTCTGATTTTTTTCTCAAAAGTTATAACTTGTCTGTTTAAATTTTATTTTATTTTTTTTAATTATGAGAGTCAAGACTATAAAAAGGCTCTCAGTCTGTCTGAATTAGAAAATTTATATTATCATTATACATAATTTTGAATTAAGTACCCATAATCTGGACAATAAGGAACACAGCTATCTATGGCCTTATAGCTAGAAAGTGAAAAGCAGACGTGCTCAGGACATTAAGGGGTAAGCACAAAAACAAGCTTGGAGCAAGTAAGCATCAGAGAGGGAAATACCCTATTTTAGAAAGAAAAACAGACCTTGGATACCAGTGTAAAAAGGCAGGAATTAACACCAGTGAAGGCTGCATCTTACACCTTTTATCTAAGCCATTCATTTCTCTTTACCTCCCATTGCTGTGGCTGCTTCTTGGTAGCAGCTTGTCTCATGTAATGTTTGCTTGGCCCTGGAGTTCTGTAATTTACATAAGCTTCCCAGGTGTGGGCATCACAAAGCTCTAGCTTACTTTGTACCAGCTTTGTACCTAGTTAGTCTTTGAAGTTCATGGCTAGAAAAACTTTAGATTTTCTTTTAAAAACTGATAGATATATTACGTAAAACAATGTAAGAATTTAAAATACATTTAGAAATCAGCAAACATAACATATAAAAATGTTAAAATTTAAAATAATTACCCATAAAACATGTAAATATCATGTAAACAATATCAGAACCAAAATGATTTTAAAATACCTAAGACAAATAATTTTTATTAAAAACAGACCAAACTGATATTAAATTGCTGATATCGTCTCCTAATTTGATATGAAAATGCACTGACATTGTCGTAAAAGACTGTTTTAGACTCTCTTGCTTTTCTATGATCTGATCAAGAATTTAAAATATAAACCAAAAACCCTTTTTAGAAAGCACCCGGTTAAAGTAGTACCCTCAGATACATAGACCCCAGATTAGAGAGCAAAGCAAAAGAATTCATGGTCTCAAACCAAGGATGGGAGTCCATGTACCTTACCACAGCGCAAAGGTGAATGTGAAGCAGTGCCCTCTGGGTATCTTCATTTCTAGATACTATTTATTGCTGGGGAAATAACTCAAAAAAAAGCAGCAGAAGGAATGAGAAGTTCTGTCCAGTACAAAGGTACTTGGGCTGTTGCTCTGAGAGCACAGGTCTCCACAGAGCACCGTGTGTGGCTTTCCTTGTTTACTAAGATTTTAAATGCTTAGATCTATTCAAAAAGCAGCTATTTCCGGACCACTCTCTAACAAACACACTGCTTGTTTTGTGTTTACCAGTGACTGAGGTCCAAATCCCAGGCCCCTCTGACTGTTCTTCCCATACAAGTGCAGAGAACCAGGGTGGAGAAAAAGCCCAAGTTAAGAAATGGCTTTTAAAACTTTTTTTTCTAAAAGGCAAGACATTTACAGCTTCCATATGCCCTGAAGCCATAACAAGCTAGATAATGGAACTCACAGATTACCTGCTTAGCAGTCTAACTCAGTACACGTAGAAAAATCGCCACATGGCCACCAAATAAGTTATTAAAATTTTGGGGATCCCTTCATATTTGCCAAACTGAAACAGGGTGAAATGAGAGCATCCTCTAGGGGGTTCTTAGTCTTACTCATACAAGAATTTAAGAATGAACCCAATCGGAAGCTTTGCAGAAAAAAATCCTCAAGACAGGCAAGCTGGGGATCTCAGCAGCTGCCTGGAGGAAGAGAATGAAGGGAGAAGAAAAAAACCTAGATAAAGGCATTTAGAAAAGTTGGTCACTATACATTTTAAAGTAGCGACATTTTGACACTTTCGGACTCACTCTGGCTCATGAGGAAGCAATCATAACACTTAAGTCAAAACCAAAACAGACACAGACCTTAACACAAGCCAGATTATTGCCAAGTCACAGAAACAGGATCTGACACAGGAACCAAAAATAGACATGAAAACTCTAGGCTGGCCATTTTTACATATGTTTGGTGCTTACAGGCGACTGAGGTTTGGTCTCTATCCACTCACGTTGGGCGCCATTTGAAGCGGCAGTAAACCTGCCATCTCCCTTTTCGGACTTCCACGGACAGCACTTCCACGGACAGGTTTCCAGCCTGGTGCCGGACTTCTTTTCAGTGATCTAAAGTTGAACTCAAGGGAGTGGTTAGATTCTGCCCCAGGTGGGGGTGTGACTCCAGCCAGGCAAACCACAGACAAACAACACAAAGTAGAAAGACAAACAACTTAGCTGCGCAGCTTCGAAAAAGACAGAATACAGACTCAGATGGGCTCGGGGAAATAAATCCTTGTGCCCCGGGTATGAGGGCGACGTAGTCGCCCCCTCCCCCCCAGGCAATCACTGGAGCGTCCCCCAGGATTGTGAGCTCATGGGCGCGGACTCGTCAGTCCCTTCCATGGAGGCTCTACCAGACTTCGGCCGATCAAACCCGGGACTCGAACCCAGGACTCTCCCGGAACTCGAACCCAGGACTCCCGTACGGTACCAACAGTAGCCGGCAATACCTACCTCACTGCGGATCTGGTTTGGGGTGGGGCTGGTTTCCCGGCCAATGCACCAAATGTTAGACCCCACTCTCAGCCCGGGGACTCGAACCCCAGTGGGCCGCCTGGGTGACTAACGTCAGGGAGCCTCAAGCCCACTGACTTCACTCAGCCCAGGGGACTCGAACCCCTGTAGGCTGCCTGAGAGTCAGTCCCAAGAATCCAGACCGTCAGATGCAAAATGCAAGAAGTAGGTTTATTTCACTTGCGCAAGTGGGAGACTCAGTCTCGTTCATGAGACTGAGCCCACCTGACTCCTGCCAGGCCAGGTTTTTATAGTAAGGTTTCACAGGATGATTATGCATTGACTCAACAAACAGTTCACATACAAGATATTTGCTTACAGATCAGGGTTACAGAAGGGTCAACTTCTCCATACATTACTTTGCAGTTCACAGGAGGTAAACTTTTCCACAATTTATGAATGGGATAACGGAGAAACCTTCCCACAATTTATGGATGAGATAATGGAGAAACCTTCCCATAATTTATGGATGGGATAATGGAGACTCCTCCTGTGGAATGTTAAGCCCACAGGCTTTATCTTGCATACCAAGGGATGTTTACATAACTCTTGAATTCCCTGGGTCTCTTCCTCCTGGTTTTATAGTTTCTTAGTTGTTTTTCTAATTAAGGGGGAGGGGGGCGAGCTCGTCTCACCGAGTGCCTCATAAAACAAAATGTCTCACAGGGGAAACCGGAAAGGTGTCTGCACTGGCTGCTATTTCCCCCTGCACCCTCCTTCCTCTTTCCTAGACAGCTTGCCTATCTCCTCCTCAGCCCCAAGCCCTCTTAGTTTCCTTCTGCCAGAAGCAGCTGCAGCAGGATATGCCAGAGGCGGCCGGGGCCGGAACCTGGTACCCAGAAGCGCACAGGATGCAGGGCCAAAGCCAGCACAGCCCACTCCACGACCACTCTTCCAGTCTGGGGGCAGAGGACTTCCCACTCACTATGGGCCGGCTTCCCTGTTCATCCGAGGTCTTCAAACAGCTCCCTGCAGAGTCACTCACTGCAGAGGACTAACAGTGTATTGGTTCATCCAGGAGCCAAAACCGCAGAGCAGAACCCTCAATATGGCCCCGATGGAGCCTGCTCCTGGCTCCACCTCCTGCCGGTGTTCCTGTTTGAGCAGGATGGCCAGGAGCCCTGACTGGTTAGGGTCACCCATGATGTCTGAGGGGCTAAAATGACGGAGAAGCACATGTCTTCCTAGCCCTGGCTTCCTCCCTAGGCACAGACCCTGTCCAACTGTAGACTGGCTTCCTAGCTCTGCTTCTGGCCTGGCACAGAGGCTACTGCAGTATTGAGCAACTCAATAGTCACTTCTCCCTGGAATTGGGTCGCTCAGTCAATTACACATTAAGTGTCTGATGTCATTGCCCCCAGACCTCAGAAAGTCATCCACCTCACTATAGATGACATTAGTGTTAAGCCTAGTGTCTGCTGCCCTCCAGGGATCTGAATTTTCCACTCAGGCTCACTTATGATTGTGTTAGAACCCAGGCCTGCTCTTTAACAAGCAGGTCTTTTTAAAATGCCACATCTCACAGTCTGAAGAAAGCAGGCCCTTCTGTCCCCACAACTGCACACCTTGTTCTCTTTTCTAGAGACACAGTTAAGAAATTAACTGTGCTATGCATTCAAAACTTCTAATTTACAGGTGAAAACGCCAATCTGATTCCAGTTTGCCCCTCATATCTGCCCTGCAATGCAGGTCTCATGCAGGTCCCATGCAGGTTGGACCTGCTGGGGTTTCAGGAAGTACATTGTTTTACAAGACAACACATTCAGCCAGGCAGAACATCAACTACAGCCCCAGGGAGTCAATGTTCCTGCAGTCCTCTAAAACTGGTTTTTCTTAAGTAAAAGTTCAAATCCTTTTACTAGCTAAAAATGTCCTTGTTAGCTGACCTCCACTGTTATTGTGTGATTATGGGACCGTTATAGTGCCAGGACCACTGGGAAAATATCACCCAGTAAATTTTCAAATTGGTAAAATTTATGAGCTTGTAGTAACTACATCCCAAGTTTGAGAATTTTGAATGCAGTAACTGATGGGGACGGAGGTGAGGGGTGGGGGTGGGGATCCTGTTTCTAAAATCAAAAACCGTCAGTCATCACTAGGTATTTGCAGTCAGGCAACTTTATGGGAACTGGTTAAAATGTACAGGTAGCATTTTCAGATATCTTAGATAAATGGGGAGTTGCTCTAATAGCCATGCTAGTTCCTGTTGAGCAGAGCAAGATTTGTAGTTACAGCATCTGGGTGGTGCCATTGTGCGTACCTATTTCTGAGAATAGAGCCCTTATGGGAGAGAGAGGAGAGATTTACTAGATCAAGCCAGCCTAGTTAAGAATGCAAAATCGAGGACGGAATAATTTGGAGTCACTCACACGTCCACAGGCCCAGCCTCTCTTACAGTGCAGCTATGGTAACTGGCTCTGCCCTGACTTAATATAATCATGGATTTAAGCTTTATAAGCCCTGCTCTGTCTCCCTCAGGATCAGCAGTTCTGTTGGGATTGAACCTGTTCTCCCCCAGTGTCAATTACTGATTAAAGGACTCTTAATGTGACGATCACCATGTGGCTATCCTCCATGCTTCCCAAAGGATACAACACTGGTCATACTTAGTACCTGGATCCTCCATCTCATAGGAAACACTAGGATTAAACACATGCTGTGGAACACCTGCTACCCCATGAATTCAGAGTTATTTCTTTTATCCTGGGAATTTCTCTGAGGACTTCTTTGGGCCTTCCCTGCCCAGACCTCTTTTCTGTTGGAAACTTCCCTTAGATTACGTTATCCCTCTTAATTAAGAACCTTCCTATGCAATTTAGTACCAAAATATATTACAATATTATGTTCCATAATGATAAACTGCCAGGTTACAAATGACCGATTTAGTAGAGGAAAATGCCCTTGTGTCTTCTGAACTGATTTACTGGGGTTGTATTTGGAGTAAAGAGGATATCTTGAATAGGCCATGTGCCTATATGTAAGTGCACCTGTGTCATACATCTCTCAGGATGGCCAGAAGAGGGCATCAGCTCCATTGAAAATGGAGTTAGGATGGTTGTCTCCTGCCACGTGGCTGTGAGGAACTGATCCTGGGACCTGGGCAAGTGTGGTTTTTCTTTATCAGCTGAGCTAACTCACCAGCCCAGCTTTTTAACTCTTGAAAGTTTTGGGGAGTGGGCCTCAACCCAGTGTCCATTCATTCCCTCAGCTGTCTCTCAGAACTCTGATGATGGGTCAGGCTACACTCATGTGTTTATTCCCAAAAGTTTCTGCAGCTTCAATGTGGAAGTTTAAATTCCCCTCCATCCTCCTCTCAGTAAACAATCAGGCCTTTTTATCCCTAGCATTTTATTCATGCAAGATCAGCAGTTTTTTCAAACTCCCCTCTTTGCTATTGAATGTGTGCATTGTTCAAGCACTTAGATATGTTAATTCAAGCGATGTTCAGTCATTATCTTTTTGGGTAGCTTAGGAAACTGAAGTTACCCTGTCATCATAGCAAAGTTCGTGGGTTTTTTGATATTAATTAAAGGTCATTAGTCCAGATTATGTGCATTAAAATGTGGTAGTACATACTTTTAATCCCAGCACTGTGGAAGCAGAGGCAAGTGAGTGTCTGTGAGTTCAAGGCCAGACTGGTCTAAATAGAGAATTCCAGGCCAACTGGGACTGCAGGGCAAACCTGACTCAAAAAGACGGGGGGGGAAAAAAACCCAAGAGACAAACACTAACAAAAAAAGTCATTCTTACATGTTATAGATTTCATTATTTTATGCATATGAATGTAACTATCTCTCAATAACTCTGTTTGTATACTCTGTGCTGTTTTAGATTTTTCTCACCTTTCACTTGTTTAATTGACTGAGAAAACAAACCTGACTATAACCCTAGACAGACAAGGTGCCAATGGCAACATTGGAATGAAGGTTGCAACAGTGAAGAGGTCATGGTCTCTTATAGCAAAGTTCCAAAGTTCCAAACACGTGTCAGTGCAAGTTCTTAAGGAAGGTGACGGGGAGTGCTGAAGGATGGGAAGGAAAAGCCCCCACCTGAAATCCTTTGACCAAAGGTAGGGAGTTACCAAGGTAAGGAACCACAGAGAAATCCTGTTCTTGTGCCTTTCGGAACAACTTAGATCTCAATAAATTGCTTGAGATTGCAGACGCTAGATGTATCTTGATGGTCTTCAGAATAATACATAATGAGAATACTGCAGACTGTGCTGTCCATCTCAAAGACGAGTGAGCAGGGACAGAACTGGGTGATAAAAGGTTTGGCCAGATTATTGGGAGATTTACAAAACATGATTGAAGAGCTGGTGATGTCCTGTTTGCTTGTCTGTTGCTGTGAATACTACAGCTGCTGCTGTTCTTGCTGCTGCTGCTGCTGCTGCTGCTGCTGCTGCTAAAAATCCTATGAAAACCAACTTGGAGAAGTAAAGGACTTTTCATTTTCAGCTATATGACGCCAATCCACAAGTAAATTTAGGAACACAGTGAAAACACCTGAAGCAGAGAAGAGTGGAGGATCGCTGCTGGCTGCATTGCTTCCCATCGCTTGCTTGGCTGTCTTGATATATAGCCCAGCAACTAGGTCTAAAGGTGGTACTGTCCACAGTGGACTGGACTCTTCCACACGAATTAGCAATTAATAGCATGCCTGATCTGGAGAATTCTTGCCTTGAGGGTTCCTCTTCCCGGGTAACTCTAGGTTTGTGTCCATAGACTGGAAACAAGATAACAGGTGAGAAGATATGTGTAGATTTATATTTCCAAATTTGCAAAGTTACATTTCTCATTGCTGTGAACAAAAATCTGATCTGAAAAAGTGCCGTGGAGGAAGGGTTTCCTGCCGTACAGTTAGAGGGATGTAGCTGCTATCGCGTGGAAGTCCAGTGTAAGGAATACAAAGCACTCACTGTCTGTGCATGATCTGGAGCAGAGAGAGGATAGGAATTGTTATCCGGCAGAAAAACCTCAAGACTCACTCTCTCAGTAGCACGAATCCTCAAGGTCCTCTTTATTTAAGGTTTGCTTCACTTCAAGGTCTGCTATCTTCCAAGTACCTAGTTGTCAAACACATGAGCTTAAGGAAACATTTTTCATTCAAGCCACAACCTTCTAAATGTGGCCTGCATAGGTTCATGACCGTCCCATGACATAAAATACATGTGTGATTCCTTCAAAGGGCTTCAATAATTCACTCTGTTCAGATGTCTCAAGTCTCTTCTGAGATTCAAAATAACTTCTTCAAAACAAGTTACATGCTTCATGACACAAACTAAACCTTTACATTCCAAAGTAAAGAACAAGGTCACGGGAAAGAATTATACGGTCAATGCTAAAATGAAACTTAACAGGGAAAAAATCTGAAATCAAGTCCTTTTCCTCCATTATCTCTGAGATTACAATGGAATCATTTGCATTCCATTGATCTCAGGCAATCCTACCAACACCAAGTCTGCTGCATGCAGTACACATAGCTTCTCAATTGGGTGAGAGTCACCTCATGCTTGTGACTCACCTTGGCATATGATCCACAGTCATGGCATCTCCAAACACTGAAATCAGTAACACAGGCTCCCACTCAGCAAGGCTAATAGGGACACAGCGGCTATGGAGGATGGAGGATGTAGTGAGTTCCAGCCCTGGTAGGTAGCAGGTACCCCCTATCTCAAAAAAGCAAAAAAAAAAAAAAAAAAAAAAAAATTCCACTTAATTGATTCCTAGAGTCCAGGGGGACAGTCACTTCTGGGCAGACTAGACAAGAGCGTAGTGTTCAGGACTTAGGAGACAAGAGTGACTGATCCTAGGTCTTTGAATATAGAGAGTGTGTGAACTCACCTGTACTGAGGGTCAGGAAGCAGTACCATATGGAAATGTTACTCTATAAAGTTCAGGAAGATTAGGGAGAAAAAAAGGCTTCAGCAGTAAAACATTGACCAGTATATGTGAAAGAAAGTTCAGAAAGACTTCCTGGATTTGGAAACAAGTGGGATGTTTTACTTGTGTCAAGTTATCCTTAATGGAAATATTAAAGAAATTTGACATTAAGAATCATTTCCTTAAAAAAACAAGTTGGTGACTCATACTTTTAAACCCAGTATTTGAGATGTAGAAGCAGGCTGGTCTCTATGACCCTGAGAGCAGCCTCACCTATGAAGTGAGTTCTAGGCCAGCTGGCCTAAAAAGGGGACCCTATCCCCAGTGCTCAGAAAACTAAAAAATGTTTCAGGGGCATAGCAATACAGTTTGAATTTTCTTATATGTAAATTGAATTTGGAGTGCCTTTTGGTTAAGCAGCTTACCTGTGATTCACTTGCTTTCTTTCCTCTTAGTCTAGGAACCCAAGCCCAGGAGATGTTCCCATCCTCAATAGGATAGATGTTCCCATATCAGTTCATATAATCAATACGATCTGCCACAAATATGAACTCAGGCGAATTTGATCTAGTCAGTCCCTCTTCTCATGTGATTCCACATTGTATCAAGTTGAGAGTTCACTCTATTCATCACACCCCTCAAAGACAAACATAGCACTTAATCAAAAATATGCCTTTGAGCACCTACTCTGTGTCAAAAAAAGGGCAAGCATACAGAGAACAAAGGTGTCCAAATTTGTGTCTTCATGCTGACTTCAATGTAGTTGAGAAGATGTAGACTTGGAAAGAGAAAATACTGCATCCTAAATTACATGATGGAGGCAGAATGTGGGAAATATAGAGTGGAGAAAAGAAGTTTCTTGCAAAAGTCAAAGTCCTAATGAGTCCCTAAAATGAATACATTGTGTAATTAAAAGAACAAAGTGTATTTCTCAAGAGACATACTATTGAGTACAGCAAATCTTTCTAAAATTCAAATAGTTTTTCTTTCTTGATCTCCTTTAGATTTTTGGAAGTTCTTTGATGGATGGGGAATTCTAAACAGGAGGTGGCGACCTTTCCTGTATGGCGTGTACTCAGCTGTCTGATGGGCAATCTGGTTGTATGGGCAAAGAGTCCCAGCAAAACAGCCTTTCCTTCCTGAAGACTTTTTTCTGAGTCGAGAATTACAACTCTCACTGCACACTGAGTACAGAATCTAGGAAAATCAGGGAAAGTTCAGTGACTTCTGGGACATTAAATTATATCTGCACCTGGAGTGATGAAGTTCATTTGAATAAAGACAGGAAGATAATTGATTGGAAGTTGTGTTTATTGAATGACATGCAATACATGGATATTTACAAAAATATGGTTGAAAACGTACATTCATATCCAATTATCAAAAATGTGGTAAGATCATACTTTAACATGGAAGGGGAGATGTTACATTTCCTTATGTGCTCATTTCCTGTGCAGAAGCAGAAACAAGAAGCTTAAGCAGGGTTTTTGTTATTCATCTTTTGCCAAGTCAATCATGCTTAGGTTCTGCTTATTGCTGTGAAGACTATTGCCACTAGCACTAGTTGTTACATGCTGAAACTTCATGAAAAGCCACTACTGCTGAAGACATCACATGTTTGGGTTGCAGGACATGGAGACATGATCTTGGAATCGGTTGGAAGTTGCCTCCATACTGGCTGGCTTGCAATTTGCCAGGTGCCCTGAAGATTACAGGGGAAGAATTATCACCAGCTAGAAATCCTGTGGGGGCCAGTATCAACAAGAGAGGCAGAATATGCCTCCTGAGGAAGCAGTGGCACAACTATTGTCCAAGTATAACAAACAGCTTTCAGATTGGGATGACAGCCCACTCCAGGAGAAAATATGTCTGACATTATAAGTCAAGAATAAAAGCTACTCAAGAGGTGGATGTGATGTGCCCCACAAATTGCTTTCTCAACATTTCAGTTCACGCTTGCAGATCACTGCTACTGTCAGCTACAATCTGTCCCGGATAGCTTTACTCCAGTATGTCTTCTCTCATGAAAATAAAGATGGCTCTTACATCTAAAGACATTACCACATTCTTTACATGCATAGGGTTTCTCTCCAGTGTGCGTTTTTTCATGCTTCCGAAGATGACTCTTCCTGTTAAACATTTTACCACATTCTTTACATGCATAGGGTTTCTCTCCAGTATGAATTCTTTCATGTATTTGAACCTGACTGTATTATGTAAAGGCTTTACCACATTCTTTACATGCATAGGGTTTCTCGCCAATATGAATTCTTTCATGTTCTTGAAGGTATTTGTACCATGTAAAAGCTTCCACATTGTTTACATTCATATGATTTTTCTCCAGTATGAATTCTTTCATGTAACTGAAGATAACTGACATCGAAAGCTTTTCGCACATTGTTTACATTTGTATGGTTTTACTGAAGTATGTTTTCTTTCATGTACATAAAGATGGCTCTTAAATCTAAAGACATTACCACATTCCTTACATGCATAGGGTTTCACTCCAATGTGCGTTTCTTCATGCCTCCGAAGATGACTGTTACTGCTAAAGGCTTTACCACATCTGTTACATCCATAGGGTTTCTCTCCAGTATGAATACTTTCATGTATTTTACTGTCTCTGTATCGTGCAAAGGCTTTATCACTTTCTTTACATACATAGGTTTTCTCTCCAGTATGAATATTTTTATGTTCTTGATGGTATGTGTTTTGTGTAAAAGCTTTTCCACATTGTTTACATTCATATGGTTTTTCCCTAGCATGAATTTTTCCGGGTGCATTAAGGTCAATGTATCGTGAGAAAGCGTTGCCACATTCTTTACATGCATAGACATTTTCAACACCGTGAATTCTTTCATGTCCTTGGAGAGAAGTGGAAGAACTCAGATGTCTCCCACATGTATTACAATGATTATGCTTTCTTACAGTTTGAGTTCCTCCTGATGTGTGAAGTGAATTGCCATAAGCAAAGGCCTATCTAGATTCTTTGCATTGATGGAGGTTTTTTTCACTGTCTGTTTCTTGAGGTATTACCAAGAGATGTTGGAAATCAACATAATTTTAAAATGTCTTATTTTCAAAAGGTCCATTCACAGTGTGAGCTCTCAAATATCCTTCACAGCTTCTGAGGGAGTTAGAGTTCTCTGGGCTGTTTCCATATTCCTCATGCTCAAATGTCTTGTCCTGAGTGTGCCTGGGAAGATGGTTATTGAAGGGTGAATGACAAATGGAAACCTTTCCACACACGTTGCATTCACATGCTGTTAGGTCACTAGAAATTTTCATGATCATATTGGCATTTGCTGTCCAAATGAAAGTTACTCCATCCTGATGATATTATTCATGGAACTTCTATGAAAATGACAAGTACATTAGTAAGAGTCAATTTGCTAGTATTTATTACAAAGTCGAGGCCACGTACTGTTCCCTAAATTAGGTAACATATATGTCTTCTACCAAATCTGAATGGTTAGAAACTAAATAGATGGATATTCTACTCTACAGTTCCCACAGGGCTATGAGAAGAAGAGTGACATTGTTAACCTGAGTTCCTAGTCTGTCGGCATATTAGATACGCTGCAAACACTGAAGAGGATTCTTAAACTGAGATACATGAGATATTGTAATGATAAAAAGTTGTGCTTATTGCTTACTAATTCACAAATGCTCACATATGAATAATTTTAATAGGAGCCTGGGAAGGTGACTCTGCTGTTAAGCACATCTGCTGCTCTTCCAGAGTACCAGCATTTGGATGCCAGGACCCAAGAAAGGTAGCTTACAACCACCTCTAATTCCAGCTGAGTCCACTAACTTTTTCTGACCTCCTTATGCAAATGCACACAGGTTGGCCAAGGCAGACATACACACACACACACACATGCACGCACACACACACATACAATAAATACAAATCCTTGAAAAATTCTTTCAAAGAAACATTCCGTCTACTGTTCACAAATTACCTTATATTTTGTGCAGAACTTTTAGAATAGTGTCTAATATTTGCATCTTCAAAACAGTTTCCTAAAATGTAGTTGAAGGAAAGTTTGATGAATTACACATTACTGAAAACTACTTTATGGCTTTAGTATACATAAACCATGTCTGATTTATAAACCAAAGTTTTAAATTTCAATATTCCAATTCACAGAACATCAATTCTAAGAACCATTTCTTGCCCAGGGAATTTAAGGGAATTTAAGATGATATACTTACCTATAACAGTAAGGTTCCTGCACGTTTCCAACATCACATCTCTGTAGAGATTCTTCTGAGAAGGATCCAGCAAAGCCCACTCTTCCTGGGTCAAGTTCACAGCAACATCCTCAAATGTCACAGAATCCTAAATAGTCCACAGATTCAATCGGTATCATGTTCATACAATCCTGTGCTATTGACATATTTTGTTCCATACACAATAGAGCTGGAGTGACACTCCTTTCACTACTGGGCACAGGACACAGGATGTGCCTTGGCTCTACCCCGATTCTCTTTCTACAGCACATGTGTACTTCCTGTCTGATGAATGTCTGACAATCTGAGGTACAGAACAGAGAACAATTAGCATACAAGAGCCTGCTTGTCCTGAGAAATTCCTGTACATGATGTTTAAGTTTTGATGGTGCGGGAATATTTAACATTTGGTACTGAGTGCATGAACAGAAATGATAAGTGACCTTCCATACAGGACTTGAACAAACTCTATGATACCCTATGAACGGTTCTCATTCTGAGTCTATTAATCTACTCAAACTCACAGAGATAACTAGTAGATCGACACTGTGCCCCCAAACGATAACAGATGTTGAGTGTAATGAGCTTACCTAGAGGGGACAAATTCCCACATACTGTTACCATGTGTGTTAAATGGACAAATGACCCATTCTCTGTGTTTACAGCAGAAATAATTTATATGCTGTAAGTAGTTTGCTGAAGAACAAGTAAGAAATATTTTTGATTATTTTTTATTTTATGTGTGAGTGTATTGCCTGCATGTATGTCAGTGCTTTTCTCTTCTGCAATGCCCTCAGAGGTCAGAGAGTGTGTTGGATTCCCTGGATCTGTAGTTACCTATGATTGTTGGACATCATGTGGGTCCTGGGAATTGAACACAGGTCTGCAACAAAAATAGTCAGTGCTTTTAACCACTGAGCTATCTTTCCGTGTCTCCAAGCACAATTTTAATCACAGAACAAATATGACACACAAACAATATTTAAAGATTCTACCACAGTACTTTCTAAATTTGCATCATATGGTGACTAAAAGAAAGATCCACATCTGACCAATGTGCAGAGAATAAGAATCTGCAGACTGCTTATCCCAGAATAGTCCACCTCTATTAAAGTTTGGCCTCCCAAGGTTCAGGGATCATTATGCAAGACAGACCTGGATGGTTCTCAGAGTCAGAGGTGGTAGACGACCACACGGAATGTTTTCCAGACAGCTGGGAACAACCCATCTGATCTCACAGCAGTGGTGATGCATTTGCAAGTCCCCATGTAGGCTTAACTGAGACAAAATCCCAGCATAGAAGACTGGCAGTGGATAGGGAACCCCAAACCTAGCTGAGGAAGCGTTGGCAAGCATTAGCTGCAGAGAGGGGAAGAATCAGTCTTTTCCAAGTAGTGACTCTGGGTAGCTAAACCAGCCTTCAGAGGGCAGACACATGCAGACACAAGATTGACTGTGTAGGCCTTTAAACTGTGGAAAAAATCCATTCTGGAGTATATGAAAAGCGAGCACAGTGAGGTGATGGGGAGGAGCACAGAGGGGAAAGGGCCGAAATATGATCAAAGTATACTATAAGAATTTGAGAAATTCAGTTCTGAGAAGCTTTTACTGATGATTTATAATAAAAGAAATCACTTTTTCCTTTAATAAAAACAATTAAATGAATATATAAAGGAAAGCTAATAACGGAAGACATGATATTGGGAAGGGTTTAGCATGGAAGGCCTGGAGTTCTGTGGGCTAATGAATGCAATCAAAAAGACGTTTGATCAAAAAAGTATGAACTTCTGGAATCAATAAACATTGTCCATGTTCATTCTAATTCATATGGCCTGCTGCTTTCTGATGGTGAATTTCTTGTTCATATACTGTCCCTTTATGACTGAATAGTTTCCTCCCTACTTTGCAATCTGTCTGGAATTTATTTCATTCTGGAATAAGAGGCCGATAACTCCGACACACTCACCTCAGGCCCTGACAGCCGTCACATAAGCAGTGCTGGGAAGAAAATTCAAGCATGAATGGGAATGGCAGAAACGAAGAGAGGAAATGTCAGTCACTTGACCTCCCACATTAGAAAATGGAGAAAAGTACAGGAAAATGATAACTGGAAAATGAAATCACAAAAAGGAAGTCAATAGATAACACCAACCTTCACAACACTGATTCTGCAAAATGTCAATAAAAACCCCAGGTACAGCAGCTCATACTTGTAATCTCAGCACTCTGGAAACGGAGTAAGGAACATCACCATGACCTCAAGGACAGACTGGTCAACACATACATACATTCATTCATACATCTCTACGGATGTATATGTGTGTATGTATGCATGAATATATAATTATAAAACTGATAAACCTACAACCAAGAATTCACAAAATTAATTCCAGAGGGTACATCATTAAAATGAATATTAAAAGTACTAGGAAATAGGTGTCTTTCTCTTTGCTGTCACCAAAAATCTGACAAGAAACTCCAAAGGATAACAGATGAATGATATGTTTTCATTTATACTGTATGAAGAGACATAATGCATCTGGGTGGGCAAGCATGGCTAGCTGTTTCAACAGCTCAGCAATCAGAATGTAGCCCTCAAGAGGAGCAGAGGAAGGTTGGTTAGATTAGACCACTGGGATGACACAGCCTCTGGATCTCCTAAAGCAGGCACTCACCTCTCCTGCAGTTTTAGCCCTCTCTGACCATACGGAAACTCTGTTCTTCAGATTTATCATAAATGCTGTCACTGGGACAGACTGTGAAGTTCATAATGGCTCCCAGAATAAGCATAAGCCCAAGTCTAACCATTGGTTTTTGGGGGATAATTCCTTAACTTTAACCTAGGAGAACAGATCATTTTCTGCCTAGATGTGGACACATGCCAGCCCTTCTCAGGTCGGCACTTCCCATGGGGAAATTACTACTCTATCAGCTAACTGGCCCAACAGGTGCACCATGGCCTTCATCACACCCAACATCCACCTTTCCCTAACAGTCAGTATGTCCTTTGTAAAATCTGATCTAAGAGCTCTGCTTACCTGACACCATTCCAGTGGTACAATAGGCATCATGTAATGTGCACACAGGAGTGGGTGGACAGTTGTGTTTATCCTTTACTTTCTGCCAATTTAGTCATTGGAATGTAGCCTATATCATTGACCCACAAATTCCTTAATGACCAAGTTCATCCTATTCCTGTAGAACTCCAAAACCACTGTGCCTCTGTTACATGTAACAGTAAAAGGAAGATAATGCAACAATGGTCAGTAAGTAAGAGTAAAACTGACACAATTCCCTTCAGGAATGAGGTTAAGGAGGAGAAAGGGCTTTGGGAACATGATCGGATTCGAGGATAAAGAACATTAGACACAAAATGTACAGTATATGAGAGAGGCCGGACATGATGGGGGCCTTAATGAGAAGGAAAGGCTTCCTTTAAAACCTGAAGAGAGGACTGGCAGATGAAATGGCTCAGTGGTTACCACAGGACAAGAGTTTGATTCCCACCAGCCACACGAAGCAACTCACAGCAATATGTAACTGTAGCTCGAAGGGGATCCCTTATCCTCTGACCAAGTGATACCTACATGCATGAGTACACATACGTACACAGATATGTATAAGGAAACCTTCAAAACCCTCCACAACCTGGAGAGAACCTTCATTTAGAATAAGAAAAAATGATAAAAAGGAGAGAGAGAGAGAGAGAGAGAGAGAGAGAGAGAGAGAGAGAGAGAGAGAGAATGAGAATGAAAGGGATGGTGGTGGGTGACCAGAGAAGCCTCTAAAAGGAAAGACGACAGACACATCAATCCTCAGAGGATATTCATAGAAAAATCCTGGCAATCCTAACAACAAAAGAAGTACCAGACACTGAGTTTCACATCACCCAATTTAGCACATCACAGCTTACAGGACAAAGAACATGCAGCAGCCAAATATCATAATTTAAGAGCTACCAAGTCACAGCACTAACTGCTTCTTAACTCTGTCCAGAGAGAGCAGCAGGGAGCTGTAGCATTCAAGGTTTATTTCAGCAGGAGAAAAACCAAACGTGGAGTAAGGACACACTCCAGAATGGAGGCGCACAAAGCCCTCGGGCAGCTGCAAGGGGCTTCCTCTACTGTGCAGATTAGTCAGTCTTGAGCCCCATTTCTCCTCCACTTGTCCGGCCCTGGGTCCAGACTGTTCCCTTTCATGGAATGGTCAGAGGGATGATTGAAGAACATTTTATCCAAAACACTGAGTTAAATTGGATGCAAGAACATGGAGGGAAGGGTCGACTTCCATACACAGATAAACTTGGTAGGGAAAACCGAAAAGTTATCTGCACTGGCTGCTGTTTCCCTCCGCACCGCCTTCCTCTTCCCTAGACAGCTTGCCGAGCTCCTCCCCAGCCCCAAGCCCTCTCAGTTTCCTTCCTCCAGAAGCAGCTGCAGCAGGATATGCCAGAGGCGGCCCAGGTGGGAACCTGGTACTCGGAAGCACACAGGGTGCAGGACCAAAGCCGGCACAGACCAGCAGGAACCAGCACAGCCCGCTCCAAGACCACTCTTCCGGTCTGGGGACAGCGGACTCCGCACTCACCATGGCCCAGCTTCCCCGTTCACCCGCGGTCTGCAAACAGCTCCAGGCAGCGACCCTTCCCGCGGAGGACTAGCGGTGCATTGGTTCATCCTGGATCCAAGCCGGCAGATAAGAACGCGCAACATAGCGCGGGATGGAGCCCTCCCCTGGCTTCACCTCCAGTCGGAGCTCCTGATTGAGCCGGATGGCCGGGGGCCCTAATTGGTTAGCGTCACCCATGATGTCTGAGTTGCAGGAGGGGCTAAAACGAGGGAGAAGCCAGTCTCTTCCTAGCCCTGGCTTCCTCTCCAGCCACAGACCCGGTCCAACTGTAGACTGACTTCCAAGCTCTCTCCTGGTCGGGCGCAGCTGCTACTGCAGTATTGAATAGCTCAAGAGCCACTTCCTCTTCATCCTCCATTGCATAGGGTCACGCAGTCAATTACACATTAAGTGTCCGATGTCATTGTCCTCTCACTTCAGATGTAGAAAATCATTGAGCCATCCATAGGATACATTAGTGTTGAGCCTAGTAGTGCCTGCTGCCCTCCAGGGATCTGCATTTTCCACTCAGGCTCATTTAGGATCGTGGCAGAACCCAGACCTGCTCTTTAACAAGCTGGTCATTCTAAGATGCCACATCTTACAGATTGAAGAGTCCAGGCCCTTCTGTCCTCCCAACTCCACAACTTCTGCTGATTTCCTGAGACACAGTTAAGAAGCTGAGTGTGCTGTGCATTCAGTACTTCTAATTTACAGGTGAAACCGCCCATCTGACTCCATGTTGCCCCCTCCCCTCTGCCCTGCCATGCAGGTCTCTAGCAGGTCCCATGCAGACTGAACATGCTGGGGTTTCAGGAAGTACATTGCTTTGCAAGACAACACATTCAGCCAGGTATAACATCAAGTACAGCTCCAGGGAGTCAGTGTTCCTGCAATCCTCAGAAACTGGTTTTTCTTAAGTAAAAGTTCAAATCTTTTTGTTAGCTAAAAACGTCCTTGTTAGCTGACCTTCCACTGTTATTGTGTGACTGTGGAACTGTTATGGCACCAGGAGCACTGGGAAACGACCACTCAGACAAATTTCATATTGGTAAAATGTATTAGCTGTAGTAGTAAATCCCAAGTTTGAGCACTGGGAATGCAGTAATTGATGGGGATGAGGGTGGGGATCTGGTTTTTAAAATAAAAAGCCCTAAGTCATCACAAGGTATTTGCAGTCAGGCAACTTTATGGGACCTGGTTAAACTGTACATGTAACAGTTTCAGGTATGGTAGATAAACACGGAGTTACTCTAACAGTCATGATAGTCCCTGTTCAGCAGAGCAACATTTGTAGTTACAGCATCTGGGTGGCGCCATTGTGGGTAGCTATTTCTGAGAATAGAGCCCTTAAGGGAGAGAGAGGAGAGATTTACTAGATCAAGCCAGCCTACTTCAAGAATGTAAAATCGAGGAGGGAATAAGTTGGAGTCACTCACACCCACAGGCCCTGCCTCTGTTACAGTGCAGCTAGGTTACTGACTTTGCCATGGCATAATATAATTGTGGATTTAAGCTGTATAAGCCCTGCTCTGCCTCTCCTCAGGATCAGCAATTCTTTTCGGATTGAGCCTGCTCTCCCGCAAAGCCAATTACTGATTAAAGGACTATTAATGTGACCATCACCATGTGGCTATCCTCCATGCTTCCAAAGAATGGAATATTGGTCGTAGTCAGTACCTGGCTCCTTCATTTCATAGGCAACACTAGACTGAAACACATGGTGTGGAACTCCTGCTACCCCCTGAAGCCAAACTTATTTCTTTTGTACTGGGAGTTTCTCTGAGGACTTCTCTGGGCCCTTCCCACACAGACTTCGAATCTTTTGGAAACTTCCCTTAGATTACATTATTCTTCTTAACTAAGTGCATATCTGTGATTTAGTACGAAAACATATTTATAATGTTGTGTTGCATAATGATAAACTGCCAGGTTTCAAATGACCATTTCAGGAGAGGAAAATGTCCTTGTGTGCTCTGAACTGATTTTCCTGGGTTGTATTTGGAGCAGGCTATCTTGAATAGACTGCTTGAGCTATTGTTTTGGAGGGCTTCCAATAAGTGTTGTCTACCTCAACAGGTCATTTTTTTCTGAAGCCCAATGAATTAAATTATTTATCTATTCCAGAAGAGGCAATTGTGCAAATAGGGGTTTCTGATAGAGGAGGCAAATGTAGAAAAAGGTGAAGGAAAATCAGCTTTTGAAATGAGTAATGAACTGTCCATCCTCCTCTCATCCTGCCTCTCCACGTCAGCAGGGAGACACATCTATCTCGGGATTCAGGATCTAAAGCCTAGACATGTGCTTCTTTATCTAAGAAGACTGCTTCCTTATCAGCTTCCTTGAGGATCTGATTCCTTACCTTGTGGAAGATCCCTGGTTCTGCTTTCACAAATTCAGCTGCATTGCCAGATGGTGGTTTATCTTTAAACTCTTCCTCTTTTTTGAGGAATTGTGCCCACTCTTTGCTTTTCATCCCTCCTCCTCTTGAGAAATTGCACGCCTTCCAATGCTAACTGGAGAATATGTAATTTGATTGATTTTTGTGCTGCTTCATGAATGGACTTTGTCCTCCCAACCTTAGACTACCTTCTCCCACTGAGTCTCAGGGCTAAACTGCACACTAACAGAAATGTGAAGGGACTCAGACACTGAGATTTCAACTCCGTATGTGAGTCTTCCTGACTGAGCCATAAATTTCCTTCTGACCCAGCCACAGGGTATGTTTGATGGGTTTCTCTATGAAGTCGGTTCATGTCTAGGGGAGTTCCCCTTGACCGCTCAGTGGGATTATGAGGAAGGGAACAAGGGTCTATTATCTTCGGCATCATTATGTTCAGGTGCTCATAAAGTTCCTAAGCTAAAAGACAGCAAATTTGAAATCAACAGAGGAAGGTACAGAATAATGCGCAATTGGGGATTGGAGGAGTGTCTGGAGACAAAGGCCAATTAAATTCAAAATCAACAACGACAAAACACAACAGACATAAGAAAAACCAAAATGCATTCAGAAGTCTAGAAAGCAGCTACAGTGAAAAGAAACAAATTAGAAATAAAACGGTCCTGAAGCAAGCAATAATGGGAACCTGAGAGCAAACACGTTGAAAGGAAGCAAGCAAGCATCTAAACACATAGGACCTGGACACAAACTCAGAAAAAAGGAATGGACAGTCGACTAATCCAGGGAGGTCTGAACCCCAAGAAGAAATCACCAAACGCTACTAAGGGAGACAATACTGAACAGTGGAATACACTGGCACCTGTCAAGACAACTTCCTTCTGTGAAAAGTAGATTCCCCCCATTTTTTCTGGGGGGAGCCCCGTGTTGGTCACCAGGAACTATGGATGAAGTAAACAGCTGTTAGCTCTAGGGTATCAAAGTTTTGATTTTTTCTGTAGCCAAATATGACTGACATAGCCTGGGAACACAGATTTAGGTTTTCCCGAATACCATGTGCTAACATGGTAAGAATTTTGGTAAGTTTTTAGAGTAACAGAGGAAAGAAAAGTGACAAATTACTTGTCACATGCATGGGTGGGTGCATTCAGAAGGCTGGTGAGGGGAAAGGGCGGGAATTCTACAATAGATCTCTAGCGGTAAATGGTGAGGTTTTAGCCTTTTGACTGAAGGAACTCTTTCTTTGTTAAGTTAATGCATTGTGTCACCCAGAAAGAGAGGTGTGCAAGGAGTAGCTATTTGTGGTAACTATTCATGACTTAAGATAATTTGTAAATAGACTCTAGACCTGCAACTTTTGAAACTCCCCACATTCATTGAAGTGCTCATCAGGTCACCTTGCAGAATTTTTCTGG
Organism: Eospalax fontanierii; assembly: GCA_035773235.1. Classification (NCBI taxonomy): domain Eukaryota; kingdom Metazoa; phylum Chordata; class Mammalia; order Rodentia; family Spalacidae; genus Eospalax; species Eospalax fontanierii. The sequence goes on along the minus strand of CM069535.1, from coordinate 78,586,974 downwards.
GAACTTTGTCTTCACAACTCTTTTAAAAAGATTTCATTTCTTATTTTTAGTTTACCAGTGTTTTGTCTGCATATATGTAGGTACACCTGTGTCATGCAATTCTCAGGGTGGTCAGAAGAGGGCATCACTTCCATTGAAACTGGACTTAGGATGGCTGTCTGCTGACGTATGACTGAGGGGAACTGAACTTAGGACCTCTGCAAGAGTGTCATTGCTTTTACCAGCTGAGCTATCTCTCCAGCCCGGCTTCACAACTCTTAAATTTTTTGAGAGGCGGCCTGAAGCCAGTGGCCATTCATTCCCTCAGCTGTCTCTCAGAAATTTCATGATGGGTCAGTCCACACTCACGTGTTTATTCACAAAGGTTTCTGCAGCTTCAGTGTGGAAGTACAAAGTTTAAATTCTCCAAAAACAAAAACAGAGAAAAACAAAAACAAAAAAACTCCCCCCAAAACAATCAGAAACAAACAACAAAAAAGTCATTCCTACAAAATTATATTTTATTTATGTATATGAATGTGACTATCTGTCAAAAAATCTGTGTCTTCTCATCTTTCGGTTCTTTAATTGACTGAGAAAACAAACCTGACTATAACCCTGGACAGATAAAGTGCCAATGAAACACTGGAATGAAGGATGCAGCAGTGAGGAGGTCATGGTCTCTTGCAGCAAAGTTCCAAAGTTCCAAAAGCGTGTCATATCCTGGCAGTGCAGGACAGGAACAAGTGCTGGCAATGATCACCAAATGATGACCAATGCGTCACCAAAAGCCCATCTCAGCATGGGTGATGAGTCACAGAAGCTCCATCCCTGGGGCTCCTTGTGTAACTTGCAGCTAGCCTTGCTGGCTGGTCAGAGATTTTCCTTCCCCAGCAGTAGCTACTGCTTAAAAAGTAGATTCTTGTGAATCTAGAAGCTTCTCTGTAAGTCCACAATCACATCACAAATACAGTGTCAGAAATCCCATCGTGATGTTCCGTTCTAGTGGAAGATGTTATACTTTAAGTGGAGTTCTTTTCTTCTGGAGACTAAGCACTGCAGCCCACAGTTTCTTTCCTCTTCTGATTATGCTTTAATGGAAATACTAGAATGAACACAACTGGAAATGAAAGTGTTGAGTTCCCTTCCTATGACACATGGATAACTTATTTAGCATCACAGTCTGGTATTTCATTCCATTTCTTCTTTTCATGTTTTCACAGGGAAGCTACTTAGTGGCCTTTGGTATCACATCACCTGCCCTCAGAAGCACAAAACATCAAACACTTCCACTAGATGGATTTGAGTCCAACAAACCAAAGGGTACCCTTGGAGTTAGAGCTCCCACGGACCTCTCAAAAAACACAGCAACTGAGTGCCACTGTAGGGCCACAAAGGAAACAGTGGCTGGTCTGAGCCACAGGATGTTATTCAACTGCGCAACCTCAGGGGCCCAATGCTCCACAGCTGTGAGTTAGGAGGGACTCACCAGAGAACCAGGCGTGCAACTTCAGGCTTACAGGGAGGACGGTGAGCTTGGAGGTGAAGCCTGGTAGTATGTTAGTCCTCCCATCCTAGGAACTAAGGGCGGTTTAGGGGAAGCCCCAGTAACAGACTCTGAGCGCCCCCAAAGAGCCAGGATTTCTCCAGGTGTCCTGGGAAGGGAACACTATAGTGCCCTACCTTTATAAGACCTTGCTCTATCTCTATCCCTGTCTCTTGTCCAGCCCTGACTTCCACCCCTTTGTCTAGAACAAAGATAGCGTTGTGCTTGTTCCAGAGCAGGTGAGATGCAGGGCCCCTTCAGAGCAGTCTGACTGCACTCCGCCCCTTCTAAGTTCCAGGCACCTGCCAGTGGCACTGGCCCTGAGTAGCTGGAAAGTTCTGTGCTCCCATGGACCTAGAAATGACCAGCCCTCATTTCTCTCAGCCCTTCCCCACCAGCTGACCGAGGCACCATACCCCATGTGTAGGAAGCACCTGTGACCGGGCAGGATTCCCTCATTAATAAGGATTATTGTCCAAGTGGCTTCTGTGAAAATGCCAATTATAGTAAACCTTAGTACTTATCCGAATGACTGTGGTATTCTGTGTAACCAGATATCAATCATTTAAAACAAATCTCTAACAAGTTTTCTTCAATGTTCTGAAGCATTCTGTTTGTTTTAAAGAAAAGAATCTATATAAAGCTGCATGTCTAGTTAGAATTTGGAGGGTATAGGATGGATATTGAAATTCATTAATGGTTGTGTGTATGTGCATGTGTGTGTGTATTGATAAAGTACATGGAATATATGCCTTTTTAATTAATACATAGAAATATATACACTGAAATAACATATATACCCTTTGAAATAACACACACACACACATATATTATATATATATATATATATATATATATATATATATATATGCTTTGAAATAATTTTGGGCATGCATAAAAATTTCAAAAATAAAACAAAGTTCCTGCAGAAATTGCAAAGATAGAACTGAGTCCTCATGTGCCCTGCCTTAGGTATTACATAACCACAGTCCAATGATCTGAACCACAAAGTGACATTGGCTTAGTACCTATGATTCAGTGCAGGCAGGACCACAGCTACCTGCTGTCCACCTTCGTTTGTGTTAGTGATGATGGTTCTGAGGATTCAGGTGCTTACATGGATTCATGTAAACACAAACCAGTCAGGAGATGGAAACCTTTCGTCAGCCACACAGATCTCCAGCTAACCCTTCAGGTCACATCTCTACTCTGCTTTAACCCCTGGTCATCCCTGAAATACTATCTGCTGATGCAGTGTTGTCTTTTGGGCACTCATACAAATGGAATCACACAATATATAATCTTGTGAGACAGGACGTCTGCATTTGGTGTAGCAGCTCTGGGATGCATCCAGATGTCTGGTGTGTTAGTAGCTCATTCTTTTCCTCCTTCTTGATAACATTCCTTGAGAAGGAAGTGCCACACATGTTCTTCCATTCATCCACTGGAGGATGTTTGTGCGACTTCTTCTTTGTCATGTTTTGAAAATGAGTATTACGTGTATATTTGTACAGATTTTGTGTGACTTAACGTTTTATTTCCTCAAACATCCATGGACATGACTGCTTAGTCACAGGGTATTTGTTTAAGTGTATAAGAAACAAATTGTCTTCCAGAGTGCTTGCAACATATATTTCCCTGGGGCAATATGTAGGAACTTTCTGTTAGACTACTGATATCTTTCTCTCTCTCTCTCTCTCTCTCTCTCTCTCTCTCTCTCTCTCTCTCTCTCTCTCCCGCGCCCCCCCCAGGACCCAGGACCTGTGGGGCTGTCTATAGTGCAAAGTTATAACCCTTCTAATGTTCTCACTCTTGAGGGCTTCATCATGGTTGGCTACAGTCCTGAGCCTACTCTCCTCATAAAGTTCTACTAAAGAGCAATTTCATACTAGCTCCTTTCTATGAATATGCAGCATTTTCTATTGTATTTGAACTGGGGACCAAACTCAGGTCTTTATGCTTATTAAGCAAATATTCTACCACTGAGCTAAGTCACCAATCCCAAACTTGCAGTTATTTCTAATACTCTGCGCTGCATCCTTACAAGCACTTGGTATTGTCAAGGTTTTTACTTTTTTTCTCCTTCTGATTCTGATTATTCTAAGAGGTATTCAGTGATATCTAGTTACTATATTTAGTTACAGGTTTCTTATGTGCTTCCCTGATGGCTTTGGATGTTTAGTATATTTTGTATGTGCTTATTTGTCATCTATCCATGGTATTTGATTGTGGATCTTTTGCCCATTTAGAACTGAATTGTTTGACTACTTGTATTTGAATTGAAGATATAATATGTATATATATGTATATATATATGTGTGTGTGTGTGTGTATATATATATATATATATATATATATATATATATATATATTCCTGTGATGGTCAAGTTAAAGTTGGTTTTGGGGGCTTGTCTGTAGAGGATTCTCTTGATTATTAACTGAGTTAGGAGGACTCAGCCCACTATGGATGACACCACTGTCTTGGCCAGGGATCCTGAACTGTACAGGAATAGAGAAATCAAGCTTAGTACTTATATGCAAGCATCCATTGCTCTACCTTCTTGATTATACATGTGATACGATCGACTCTCTCAAGCTCTTACCACTGTAACTTTCATGTTATAAAGTGGTGAGCTAAAATAGGCTTGTTCTTCCCTAAACCTAAGCTTTTGTCAGGGTATTTTATTACAACTAGAAAAGAAACTAAGAAATCTACATATACATTCTTTGTTAAATATGTAATTTCCCCAAATTTTCTCCCACTTTATATCATCTCTCTATATAACATCTTCTCTATATATCATCTTGACAGTGTCTTTTGTAGAGCAAACATTTTTTAACTCGGATTGTGCTTTTGGTACCACCTCTGAAACCCAATCATCTAATGCTTAGGTTACAGGAAGTTTCTACGTTTCTTCCAAAACTTTTGTGGTTATACATTTTACATTTATGGGAGATGGTCCTTTTTTTTTTTTTCAGAATAGTATTCCCACACATTTGCTCAGTGAACTCCCTCCTTTAAAATACAAAATTGTCTGCCCATCTAAACCCTTTTATGTGAAATGCAAGGAGGTTTATTTACCTCATACTTTTGGAGCTGGTGAGTTCAAACAGCATCTCTGGTCAGGGCCCTTGACTATCTAATGTCATTGCAGACTGCTTTGTGGTGAGGAGGAGATCCATTGTGAAGTCAGAATCCAGAAGCTGGGAGGAGATACTCCTGCTGTTTAGTAACAGTCCTCTCTTAAGAACTAACCAGGGTCCAATGAGCCATTTCTCTCTTTTCTGTGAGTGATGCTGCCATGACCTAATCTCTTCCCCTGTCCCCACCTCCCACATTAGCTCACAGAGAACCAAGCTCTCGAGACATGAACTGTGGTGACAAACCACACCCAACCCATGGCAATTCTGTGTTGAAACCCCATCTGCTCCAATACCGCTGGGACTTATCGGAACAACACATATTTCTCATTTGTTTGGCAACTTTTCCTTCAACATTCTCCTGGAAGTTTCTACTGCTGTCACCTCAGGATTTGACCATCCCAAACTGTATCCCTCAAAGTGAGGAGATCCATTATGTGAGAGAGAAATCACAATGGACATGGTGTGGTCAGCCACTAAAGAGACAACATCTTATTGTCCCCCAAGCCTTAGGAGTTTGAGGGCCTCACACATCCCCAGCTCACGCTAATGACAGATGGGTAGGCTGTTACAAGGAGTCAACTATAGCTGATTCAAATGGCCTGATCCATTAACTAGGTTAAGAACTGTGTTGGGTGCCATTCATGTGCATATTTATGTCTTCTAGGTCATTCTGGAAGCATAAGTAGAGCACATAACTCTAGTGATGGCTATCCAAACATCTCATCCCAATGAAGCTGTCTTCTGCATTTGAGAAACACACAGAAGCTTAGAGAAACACAGTGTAGCAGGTTTGACCACCTCAGTTACAGCCAGCATCTCACCCGAAGGTTGGGACCAAACCTTCCACACACAGAATTTTGAAGGGCACACCATGTTCCGAGAAGGTTGTAACCTCCTAGTGAGCACCATGAGCTTCTGAGGTGTTGAGGTCAGGTGACTAACCAGGATTCTTTAGTTATTTTATTATTTTGGCAGTGCTGGAGATTGAACCCTGGGCCTCACACACATGCCCGGGAAGCACTCTACTGTTGAGTTCCAGGCCTAACCCTCATGAAGCCTACTCTTTACAGATGAATTTTTCATGACATATACTTTAGGAAACTCACACAAAGCCTTGTGATGATCCTGACTTCTTCAGAATAGGTCTGGCACCTTGAGTGGGAAGAAGACAGTTTTAGAACAATTGGTTTTGCTGAAGATCATAGCAGAATAGTCCTTCAGTCCGGTGGTTCTTCAAGCAGAATCTCTGGTTAGAGGTTAACATTGTGACTCATCACTTTGTCCTAATTGACTTGGGGTGTGCTCTCTTTATCCATGTGTTTAAAAAGGAGAACTGGGGTGGGGGAGACATGGACACTGGGCTGTACTAAGGATGGTACATGGATGGGGTGGGTTGCTCAGGCCACACATCTACTTGCAGTTGCTCTGACTTGATCTCTGCTTCTTTAATTATGGCCCAAGGTAAGAGCTATCTGGCTAAAATGAATGTGGTGCACGCTCTCTAGAAAAATAAAATGCTTTTGGTGTACCATTCATAATCTTCTTCCTTATCTGAAGTATTTGATTTAAATTGAGACTCTACCACATAATCCCCAAGACAAGGCACATGGCATGCACTACTATGAAGGCTCTTAGAGGTCAGGTGTGTGGTGTGTGTATGTGTAGGTGTTGCTCACATGTGTGTGTGGGAGTGGTGTATGTGTTTACTTCCTGCCTTTGATCTAGGGCTATTTTAAACACTTCACTCCCCACTGAGAAGCGTCTATGGTATGTCCACTTTGTCTGTGTTCACCCTCCACTGTTTGTACAGAAGTGGGCTGCACATCTAACTCTGGCCCAGCATCCTCTGTGGAGTCAGGAGGCTGGAGAAGGAAGTTTACCAGAGATTATCTCCTGCTGGGCTTTCTGCCTTTCCTGCTTCCCTCGGGTGCTCGCTCATGAGTCCTCATACCTGCTTCTGGGAAACTTGGCCTAAGACAGCTTGGTTAAGACATGAAATAAGCAAGTACCAAATGCTAGAGCAAAGCATTTAAACTGAGATCTGGGTGCTGAGCAGCAGTCAGCCAGCCTCCTGGAGTGCGTGTAGACCTCAGGGGATGGATGGGACTTGTTTGGCTCTTTGGAGGTCACCTTCAGGCTTCAGAGTTTTATTGAAATATTTGGTGACTTGCTAACTAATGACTGTTCTTTGTTTTGCTTTATTGTTGTCAGACAGGATCTCACTATGTAAGCTACCCTGGAATTCACTATGAGGCCTAGACTGGCATCAAATTCAGTCCTTCTGCCTCCTATGTGCTGAGATTATAGGAGTAAATCCCCATGCCAAGCTCTGAATACATTTTCAAAAGTATAAGAACAAAGGCAGAAAAGAAAGACCCACCAATTGCCCGACTTATTCCCATGCATTTCTTCTGTTTCTATTTCTTCTTTAAAAGATTAGAATGAAATCTCAGAAAGTTTACCATATTCTACAAATTTCACCCACCCTGTGTCAGTAGGACGAGAATGCTTTGCTGGAAGGATGGCTGTGTTCTAGATTTGATTTGACTAGTGATGGACACTGATCTCACCCCACACCCTCGATGAGCCTCCTTAAAACAGTGCTGTTATCTCTGAAAGATCTCCATGCTATATTTCACAGTGTGAACCTCTGCAGGTAACATCATGCCCAAGGCTTTAAGACGTCCAGCAACACACCGCTTCTGGGTGAACTTTGCTGACTGTTCTCTTGCTGCTGTAGTTCATTGGGTTCATGTCTATGCTGACTTCCCACACATCCTCTGGTGGTTTTCGACATTTCCAAAAGTGGGATTTCTAATTATTTGTCATCTAGCATAAGGCAACACTGCACATCAACTCTTTGCTTACAAGCACACTTGAGATACAATGTGAAAACTACTGCAGACTCAGGGGATGGTTTCCAATTAACGCCAAGGAAACAACAACATGAACTTTGTGTTCTGAGGACGTGGTTCTTAAACTGGATGGAGGCTAGGTTGCCCACCTCTGGTGTAGCATTTCCCTGGTGACTGGTTCATGGGGCACAATGCTGATTTTCCTTTTCTAGGAGGATAGAAACATCTTTCCTTTTGGGAACCTAGGCATTCAGCCTCCAAGGCAGTCAAATACACTGCTCTTCTTTTGAACTCCGATTGTGAGGAAGAACACAGCCCTTATTAGAGAGCCCGGCAAGATGCGCTCTGCATGCTTTTCATGATGGGTCTTTCTCACCGCCTCCTTTTCCCTTGTGTTTCTTTCAAAAACACTAGCCATGCCTGCCCTTTGCCAGTTTCCATGGAGCACAGGAATGTTTAGTCTTTCTTTAAGTGTAAGGATGGCCTCTGACTCAGACACCTAATGATTTTGCCAGGTACAGCTTCTCAAATAAACAAAATGCCTCATCTTACAATTTAAAAAGTCTAACTTTTAAAAACGCAGAGTTGGGGCTGAAGAGATGGTTCAGGGGTTAAGAAGACTGGCTGCTCTTGCAGAGGACCCAGGTTGGTTCCCAGTACACACAACAACCACCTGTAACTCCAGTTCCAGGGAACGGTACACTTTCTTCTGTTCTTCACAGGTATTGCAAAACAGGGCACACTTACGTTATGTTATACAGGCATAACACTCATAACACGTAAAATAAAGTTGTAAAAGAGTTAAAGACACTCCTAGGTCTACATCATCTGCCACCTTTGACTGTTTTCTTCTACATGTGATTCCATGCCACACCCCAAGCCAAGCCAGCTAAACTGCTTCCAGCGTCTGTTTCTTTTATGTTGTCAGAAGACTCTGAAATAAGCTGCGAGAGGAGAAATGAAAGAATACTGGCCAGGCTAAAGGCTGTGCTCATGTTTGAATAGATTCTGACACGCTTTCCTAGCCAACGTGGTCAATGACTATCTGAATCACATTATGACATGGATGTACTTTTCATTACTTTTTTTGCATATGTATGTGTGTTGTGTATGTGCACATGCATGACAAAGCAGAAGTCGCACAAACATCCTCCAGTGGGTGAATGGAAGAACATGTGTGGCACTTCCTTCTCAAGGAATGTTATCAAGAAGGAGGAAAAGAATGAGCTACTAACACACCAGACATCTGGATGCATCCCAGAGCTGCTACACCAAATGCAGACGTCCTGTCTCACAAGGCTGATGTTAGATGTTTTCTTCCATCCAGCGCTCTTCAGTTAAGTTAAAAGGTCTCTCGCTGAACCTTGTTTCCCGGGCTGAGGGATTCAACCTCCGCCTGCTGGTGCTGGCATTGCAGTGGGCCCCACACCCACTGGATTTTAAGTGTATTCTGGGGATCCCAATTCTGTTCCCAGTGTTTTCAGAGCAAGTGCTTGATCCATCTTACCAACCGCCATTACCTCTTTAAATAACACATTTCTGCTTCAATGAATTCCCTAAGTTCAAAGAGTAAGCCTTTTTTATTGAGGTTTACATTTATTCTTGCTTTTTGCACTTCTGATTTTGTATATAAGTAGGAGAGGAGTTTTACTAACAGTGGTCAAACTGGTATTTCCAAAGTACTAAGACAAACTGCTAAAATAATGGTTTTTCTCACACATATTAGAGTTAGTAAAGTACTGAAGACAGTGGGCTGAGGGAGAGATGTTTAATAATCATTAAGAAATTCTACAGTATAGGGATGTCCAAGGAATCCTTTTGATTTATCTGAGATTTTGTTTGAGTATTGAGACAAGGAGGCTCTAGCCAAAATTGGAAAAACTTAAGAAACTACAATTCATTTGGAATTAGAATTCTATGAGTATTTGTTCAAAAATAGATATCATAGAGTTAGTTAGGGGCTTTCTTTTTTCAATGTCATTCGATCTCCATTTGTCACAACTACATGCTATAAAACATATAGCTCTGAAGGCCAGATTTTGTGACAATAACGATCATCTTTCAAGGACAAGATGTTCTGTCCTTTTTATTGGCTCCACAGTTATGGCAGGTCTCCAGTCAATCAAGAGAATTACAGTGACCTACTAGTCACAATGAAGGCTGCTGACCAGCACAATGGTTCGGATTACAAAGTATCTTCTGCTTCCAGAAAGCTTGGTTAGGGGTTCCAGTGCCTTTGCTTAGCAAAAAGCATTTCAAGAGAGTATGAATAACAACTTGCATATCACTTTGTCAAGAGTGGGGAGATTCTCCCTGTTTCTAATGGGGTGCATTATACACTCCAATGCCTCTGTTATCACATGTGAGGAAAAGGTAAGATATTGATGTAAGGTTGTTGATTGTTCTTTGAGAAACAGTCCTGCATTACACAGTTAATGAGCTATTCTTGAAATAGTAAATTAAAACATTAGGGCCACACTGTTTTTCTAATTGTGCATATTTCATAAAGTGCATTTTTTGAACTTTGTGGAGGAGGGCTGAGGAGATAACTTGGTAGACAAAATACTTGTCTTACAAGCATGAAGACTTGAGTTCAAATCCTCACAACCCATGTAAAACTGAACACAGTACTGTGCCCATCAATGATTCAATGTTCCATCGGGGAGATGGAAGGTGGAGACAGGAGAAGCTTGTGGGTCAGTAGATGTGGTAAATGCAGTGGAGAAAACAGCAAGGGACCCTATCAGACACACACAAGATGAGCACCCACACACGCACACACATATGCACACACGTGCACACACACCATAAATATGCTTCTGTGTAGAAACTGCATTTGTTATAGCTTCAAGGGTGGTGAATACTTGTTTCATGAAACGAAACTCACTTCTGGGTGAGCCAAAGTTATCTACACAGTGTCTTTCTATAGAACACTGTGGCACAGCACTTAGAGCACCAGAAAATGATATGAGACCCCAAGGACACTAAAAATTCCTTTGTGTGTGACATAGCTGGGATCCTAAAGAAGCAGAAGTGTCTAAACACAGCTTTTCTAGACCGTCCCAAGGGTAAACATTAATAGCTTCATTCTCTAATACCACAAGTTTTGATTTGTCATATTGTTTAAAGGTAAATTGGCTAAAGTTCTTAGCCTAACCACAAGCCATCTGCTAACACCTGAACATTCTCTGTTTCATATGCATCCAGTGCATGCTGAGATGTGCATGTCCAGAACATCACAGAATGCCCTGGCAAGACTTTGGAAGACTTGCTGGATAGCAAGACAGGAAGAAGTCAAACCCTGTCTCAGAGACTGAAAAGTAGTCAGCAACAGCCAGATGAGGGCTCATTGAAGCCCCAAAATACATTGAGGCTGCTTTTTCTGTGGGAAGCAGTTGAATTTTGAGTAAGAATAGTTTGTGTTATTCTTGCAGGGGGCTGCTCCATTTTGTCCCCCAGTGTGATCTCTAAAGCATTTCTACCAGGTTGGAGCTGGACAGAGAAACCAGGAGCTTTGCTAATGGGAGAGGCTGAACTAATGGGAGGAGAAGTGGAGAGCCAAGTCATGTGAGGGGAAGACCCAAGGCTTGCTCCAGCCAAGACCCCAGGCTTTCCCAAGCCAAGGCTTGGCTCAAATGTCAAATAGAGTCTAGTCGGAAATATAAAAGGGAGCTCCGGGAAATGAGAGCTCAGGGGGCTGCAGAGCTCACCTTCTATCCTAGCTGACCTGGGGACGAAGCAAGGGCACTGAGGAGGCGAGAGGGAGCCAGATGGACAGCAGAATCTGGGGCAAACTGAAAACTGCTTTGGCCTGGAGTGCATCTCCAACCACACAGAATCTGTGGGCACTGTGGAAGCACCATCTTCTGGAGATATTTGGCTCAGTCTTAACCAGTAGTGATCTCCAAGCTAAGGCAATCCAGGGTGAATCCCAGGAAGTCAGCCTTAGCAGGAGAGAGAGAAAAGGGTGGTGGAGAAATCCAAGTACAACTGAAGAGTAACATCACTGACCAAATGCTCCAGAAAACAGGATTATATATGTTTAGTCCAGGAAAGTCTCTAACAAATAGCTCGACTGATGTCAGGGAGAGGACAATGGAATACACTGAACAACTTTATGCAAACAAATTAGGTAACTTAAATAAGTTCATCACATTGTACTAAATCTTTTTGAAGAAAGAAAAAAAAAACCTCACATTTCCTTTAAAACCACATATTTAAAACATAAAGAAGTAGAATCATATCAGCAATTGAAAATGTTCTCACAAAGTGATGGGCTCATATTCCTCACTGGCAAATTTTGCAAATATTTAAAAGGAAACCACGCCAGTACTACACAAAAGTGTCCCGAAAACCAAGAAACAACTTACTCAGTAACCAACTATTGCCTTGATACCAAACCAGAAAAGAGTATCAAAAGAAAACTGTACATTGATATCTCTCATGGACATAGGCGCAAAAATCTTTGACTAGTTACTAAAAATCAAACCAAGCAACATTTCAATAGGATTATATACTAAGAAAGTGAGGTTAAACCTTGATAGTTTAATACCTGCAAATCAGTTGAAATATACCATAATATTAAATGACCAAGAATAAAGTTAAAATTAATATACATGATGACATAAGGAGAAATAGAGAAAATGATCACCCACTATGTGTGTGCATGCCTGTATGCATGTGTGTGTAAGTACACATGTGTATGTTCAGGTGCATGTGTAAACATGGGTACATGCATGTGGAGCCCAGAGGACAATGTCAGCTGTCATTTTCAGGTCTTATCCCCCTTGTTTTTATGGAGACAAAGCTTTCCACTAGGACCTGGTGCTTGCTGACTAAGCCAGATTGGCTGATCAGTGAGCCCCAGGGGTCTGCTGGCCTCTGCCTCCACCTCTGGGATAACAAGTATACATTATCATGCTTGGGTGTTTGTTTTTTTTTTCATTTATATGGGTTCTAGAGCTCACATTCAGGTCCTCACAAGTGCTTTATCATCTGAGCTATCACTCTCAGTCTTTTTCTACGAAGAATGACAAAAGGGGACTTACTACATCCTTCTAAGAACATTTACAAAAACTATAGCTACATCATCCTAAATTATGAAACCACCTCTTTCCTTACCCAAGATCAGAAAAAGGCAAGATGTGGGTCTCCCTGTAGCTCTAGCTGTCTGGTGTTGTTACTGTAAATTGGCTGGCTCTGATCTCATGGAGACCCACCAACCTCTGCCTCTCCTGCTGAAGTGCTGGGATCAAAGGTGTGTGGCACCACCCCAGTTTCACTCTTCTTTTTTAAGGTTCTAGTCAGTGCATTGATGTAGGCAAACAAATGAAGAAAACTCCCAAATTTCCTCCTCAAGTTCCCCTTGACCAGATGACTGTATGATTAATCCTTCATATCGAAAGCTATAAAATCAGTTTCAAAAATGCCAATTATTTTCTGAATTATGTTGCCTCCTCTGGGTCACCTCTCCTGCACGTTGTTGTTCTATCCTCTGCATATACTTTTGTCTTTTTATTGTTGGTTGAAGGACTCCCTGCTTCCTTTAGTGTGTACGAAGGCAGCTACACCGGGGTGCTTACTATCACACTCGAGTCCCAAGTCTCTGAATGGAAGGGCAGACACAAAACCATCTGGACGAGCCCAGGCTAAGAGGTCACAGAAGCCAAGATGGGGCCAATGACAGTCTGAATTCTGTCTCCTCATGCTCTATTTGTGGACTCTGCACAATGTTGAAACTGAAGTCTGCCATAGTGTACACCTGCTGCCTCCACACAGAAGAAGCATCATGATCATTATGAAGCAAGAATCTGAAGTCAGCAGGGCTGGCTCAGCTCCCCTGGCTCTCGAAAAGCCAAGTGTGAGTCTCGTATAGTCCAGGCTGGCTTTGAACTCACAGTGCTGCAGAGGAGTCTTGAGCTTCTGATCTTCCTTGGTCGTCCTGCCTTCACCTCCTGAGTTCCCGGATTACAGGCGTGCACCACCACATCGTTTATACGGAGCTGGAGCTGGAACCAGGCTCATCACACAAGCCAGCACTCTGCCAGCTCGGCTACATCTCCAACCCCAATTCTAGTTTCTGTTTGTACTGTTGTGTTTTCTCCAACAGACTTGTAGTATACATTTATATTTTTGTTAGAAACAAGTGCATTTTTCCTAACAATGGGAAGACTCATTTCAGAACTTAAAAAAAAAAAAAGAATGGTAGGTTCTGTTTTATAAGAATTAAACATTTCTTCAATTAAAAGACACCAAAAACATTTTAAAGGCAAGGAATGAAAAAACAGAGGGTCGGTAAGGAAAGCGTCTGGGCACTGTAACACATGCCTGGAGTCCTAGCACGCTGACGTTGGATTTGCTGTGTATCCCAGACTGGCCTAACTTATGGGGATCGTCCTGCTTCAGCCTTTGAGTGCTAGGATTACAGGTATGCCTTGTGTTTGGGGGGTGTTTTAAGATACCATCTTACCCCGGTAGCCCAGACTAACCTTCAGCCTGTAGCAATCCTCCTGCCTCAGCCTCAAGTGCTGGGATTATAGGCCTGTTCTACTATGCCCAGCTTAAATCGATTTCAAAATTGGTAATATTCAGAGTTGATAAGGATGTGCACCCTCTTAAAAACTTTTAAAGGACTGATGGTGCTCAGAATCTGTGAGGATGTGTACTGTCTGTGGAACTGAAACTGGCAGAGTCCTTTCACAAGAGAACTTGGTGAATGGCAATACATTAAGGGCATGACACAGCACTTCCGATGTTAGCTATCAGGTCCAGATAGTTACTCATTCGCACAAGAGCCAAGTCTAAGCAGAGGCATGAGTCACAAGACTGAAAACAACACATGTGTCTGGTACGGGAGCGTGCCTATGTAAGCTATGAATCATTCATTTTATTGACAACATACAACACCTTCTAGGATATTAGCAGTTCACAGTGACATGTTTAACAGGACAGAAGGGAGCCAATGAGGACCTCCAGTTCTGAATCTTGGTCCAGAACTGCTGGCTGTCTCACCCTGGATAAGGCTTGTAAGCAACCTGAGCTTCTACTTCCCCATTTGCTACTCAGGGGGGAAAAATAGTCCCGCATCCTCAGGGTTTCTAGTACATCTTAAACAGGTCAATTCAAGTACAGCTTTTGAATTGAGAATATCTCTTGAAGTCTATTTTTAAATACTAGATCATTAGAAAAGCAAGCTGTGAGCTGGTCACGGTAGTGCGTGTCTGTAATCCCACCTCTCGGGAGGAGGACACAGGAGGATAAGGAGTCGAAGGCCCTTCCCAGCTATAGAGTGAGTTCAAGGACACTTTATGTGAAACCCTGCTTCAAACATCCAAAAAGAAAAGAGAAAAGAAAAACAAATTTGGGGGCACTAAGCATAGAGTTAAAGCTTTAATATTGAAAACCGTGTCTAGGGCTGGAGAGATGGCTAAAAGTGAGAGGACCAGAGTTTAAATCCCAAAATTCACATAAAGCCAGGTGCAGTAGTATACATCCATAATCCCAGTTCGCTCTGAGATGAGGGACCAAGACAGATGAATCTGTGGAAGCTCATGGGCCAGCTAATCTGTGCTCCATAATGAGGATCAGGAAGAGGCCTGTCTCAAACAAGATAGAAGTGAGGGCCAACACCCGAGATATCCTCTGACCTCCACACATGTGCCATGGTACACACATGCCTGGACTTAGACACACACACACACACACACACACACACACACACACACACACACATTATACGCATATATTCATGCACACATACACAAAAAACAGTGTATTTATTCATGTGCCTATACAGGCATGAAAATACACCTTGTTAATAAGTGTTTCTTTTACTTTTAAGATTAATTTTCAACTATTACTAAATTTAATTAACTAAATTAATTAATTTGGTGTTTTATTTGTTAGTTTTCTTGTGGTTTTTAAAGACATGTTCTCACTATACACCTCAGGTTGGACATCTGGCTCAAATGATGACCCTTCCGCCTCAGCCTCCAAAGTGGTAGGACTACAGGTGTGAGGCACTGCGTCTGGCCCGGAAGTGTTTATTTCAGAGTGAGGGGTGCTTGGGCAGAAGTGGAACAGCAAAGAGATGAACCCTGTCAAAGCTACAGCTGCCCCTTACATTTGTAGAGCAGTAAGTGTCACTAATAAATACAACAGAAAGCTATGAAAAAGAACTTGTTTTGGGGTTTTTTTTTGTTTTTGTTTTTTTGCTTTTTGAAACAAGCTCTCTCTCTGTGGACAAGGTGAGCCTGGAACGTACCACATAGCCTTGGACTCATGGCAGTCCTGCCTCAGCCTCCCAAGCACTGAGCTTGCAGATGTAAACCTCCATACCTGATTGCAACAAAAATATTTTAAAAGCTTAAAGTCTCAACATTGCATGTGTACACTTGTGTATGTTCCTCCGACACACTCACGCTCTGCCTCCCATCCACACACTTACGTAGTCGTACCTAGGGGCAAGATAATACAATGTTGACTCTAGACCCTAAAATGTAGACTATCAAACATTTTATTCAAGGAATTTGAACAATTATGCAATTTTGCAAGTGTTTTGTGTGGGAAACTTCCTCAGCAACATGGAAACAATTGAATTTGGGTCTTAGTTCACAAGAGCAAGAGTGGGAACTGGGCTTGGTGGCAAATCCTTGTAATCTCTGTCCTGGGCAGGGGGTGACAGGAGGATTTCAAGTCCCAGGCCACCCTGTGCTACACAGTGAGATCTTACTCAAAAACCAAGGGCTGGAGTGCAACTTAGCGATGGAGCACATGCCTAGCATCCTCAAGGCCCTTAGTTTAAGCCCTAACACTGCAAATCCGATGCGAATATTCTGTTTGACACTCCGCTGTCTCACATGGCACAGTCTAGTGTGGACTGGGAGCCAGGTTTCTCTGACCCTTGCCAATCACAGCTGTGTGCTCTCCCGCTGTCTCCAGGCGAAGAGGAAGAACTTCACCTACTTGTTCAGAATTTGTCTTTGAAGAGATGCTGGCAAAAGCCCACCCAGAGCCCCCAGGGAGCGAACTCTCCATCCTGTGTGATTTGATTTGGGTCCCGTGTGCTACTGTTGTCTTAGATCTACTGAATTTGTTTTCATGACACAAGGCATTATTTTGTTTTACAAAATTAGACATACTGTTTTCACTCCTGCTTTTCCAGGCTGTTTGTTCGTTTGATGTTTGCCGCGCTGAGGACTACAGCCGGGGCCTTGCACAGCGGCAGAGGCAAGCATTCCACCATCGAGCTGCTCCCCCAAGTCACTTTCTTCTTATTTTGAGATCAGGTCTCACTAAATTGCCCAGGATAGCCTTGAATGTATCTTGTAGCCCAGGCAAGAACTTGTGTATCTTGTGTCTCAGCCTCCTAGGTAGCTGGGATTACAGGCCTGTGCCGCCATACCCAGCGTTGTTTTATTTTTGATAACTGTCCATGCTGAAAGCTGTAGCTCTAATTCACACATCCATTCTCACACTCTCATATTTCCTCCTCTCACTGTGTTAAACACAAACAGGCCTATGCACGTGCCCCAATTCATTTGTGCGTATGTGTACACATGCCTTTATATACAGACACACATATCCAAATGTGTGTGTACATTTGTTAGCTTTGTTTTAGTTTGGGCTTGGTTTTCTGAGACAGGTTTTCTCCCCTGCAGCCCCAACTGGCCTGGAACTCACTATGCAGACCAGGCTGGCCTGGATCTCATGGAGACCTGCCTGCCTCTGCCTCCCGAGTTGTGGGATTAAAGGCTTGCCCCATCATGCCTGGCCTCTCCTTCTTCTTTTAATTTATTCTCCCTGCTGTAGTGCACTGTTCCCTGCCTCACAAGATTCCCCTGCCTCACAAGTTCCCAAATGGTGGCGAAATCTTGGCAAAGCCTGGGACTACAAAGTGCATTCAAAAGCTGCTGCTTTCGTTGTTTCGTTTCACCTGGAACTCCTGTCTCGCACAGCAAGAGTACATGCTGGGTGGCATCATGCCTACCACTTCACAAGAAAGCAACTCAAAATGGTCTTGGATTTCCATGTTTTCTTGTCACTTTTGAAGAATCCTGGTGAAACAGCTACTTTTGGAATGAGCTCTAAGATTTTTTCCCCCATGTGAAAAAAAACAAGACTTGAAACAGCAGGTGTTAGAAGGTTTGCGTTTGAAATGTTAAAAGATATAAAATGCCTATGTAGGCAGGTGTGTTGGCACATACCTTTAATTCGAGCCCTTGGGAGGCAGAGGCAGGCAGATCTCTGGTGTACATACTGAGTTCCAGGCAACTGGAGCTACAGGGAAACCCAGATTCAAAAAGACAAAAATATTAAAATGCCTATGTATACACTGGAAAAAACTTTGGGGGAACTGGGAGTGTAGCTCATTGGAGAGTGCTTGCCTAGCACGCAGAGAGACCCTGGGTTCCGCCCCTAGCACTGGACCCAACCCCTAGGTTGGTCCTATAATCCCAGCTCTAGAGATGTGGAAACAGGAGGACCAGCAATTCAAGGACATCCTCAGTTACATATATGTGCCTTTGAGGCCAGCCTGAGCTAAATGAATCCTGTTTCATGACAAACAAGCTTTAAGGGATGAGTTAGTAAGAACCTGTCACAAAATAAACAGAATGAAACAAAACTCAGATAACAAAGAAACATAAAAACCTTTAGACCAATCCTATGTAGTTTTATTATTATTGTTGTCATTAATAATTTTTTAGGTGAGCATACAAGGTATTGGGTTTCTACTTTTTTGTTTTCATTGTCTTCGTTTCAGGCAATGAATTTACTTTTTTGTCCATAAAACTGATGGCAGAATGGCCAGGTGTATTCCACTGAACCCTGTCTTTTATTTAAGAGAAGACCCCACTGTGAACGCCTCCCTGTGACTGGCACCTGACAATCACTGGTGAACACCTGGGGGACAGCAGGTGGAGCCACCTGTAAACATAGGTCTTCTGCTGCTGTCTTGAGACAGCTTTATCTGTGGCAACGAAAGTGCTTTCTGGTGACACATGTTTTTGTGGATGAGCAAAACCATTTTTCTCCGAGTAAAGCAGCTACTCAGATCTATTACTTCAGAACGATCAAATCCCTTTCTCTGTAAGTCCAAGTTTACAATTCCTACACATCAAATTACTAATTTATTTATTCATTTTTATTTGTTTATTTAAGACATGGTCTTCCTGTGGCTTAGAGTTTCAACCGAGTGTGTATCAGTTAGTATTACTTCATGACAAACAGTCCCTAAATTCTTTACAATATACATTACTAATTTATTGGGGTTATTTTTGTTTTTGAGTAAGGGTCTCCCTGTAGCCTCAGCTGACCTGGAACTCACTATGTAGACCAGGCTGGCCTTGAACTCATAGAGATCTACCTGCTTCTGCCTCTCAAATGCTGGGATTAAAGGTGTGTAGCACCACACCCAGATTATTTACTTATTTTTATTTTATGTGTATGAGTGTTTTGCATGCATGCATGTACATGCACACGTTATGTCCAGCTTGCCCCCAGAGGTGTCAGCAGATAACGTCCCTCCCTTTCTTGGTAACTCATATTATGGCTGCCTTGATTGGCTGTTTCCCTCTCTTGGCTCCTGGTTTCCCAGAAGCACCTCACTTAAGACTACAGCTGTGCATTTTTAATGATGGAGGTACATTCTGGGAATTACTTTCCTTATTCATCTCCCCATTGTGCGATCATGACACAGTATAACTCTGTAACTGGCTGTGACATCACCAGCTGATGTAGTCTCATAGGGCCACTATCACTGGCTAAAACATCTGTGTAGCACATAACTGTGTTTTCAGGAAATCCAGTCAGTTTCTATGGTATTCCACTTTAAACAAGACCTAAAGCATAGGCTTACCAGAAGATCTTAGACCCTAAATGTCAAATATCCATAAGTTGAGCACGCCAGACCTCAGCTCCTGTCTGGAAAGAAAGCTCTCTCAAGGAAGGCTACGTAGATCATTGATTCTGTTGTGAGAAAGAGTCTATGTATGTAGCCTTACAGACCTCAAACTCAAGATCTTCCTGTCTTAGCCTTCCAAGTACTGGGATTATAGGTCTGAGCCACCATGTCCACCTAGTATCATTTTTTCGTGTATGCATGATGTGCATGTGTGTGCATTCATGCACATGGGGATGAGCCGTGACACCCCTGGAGGTCAGAGGACAAACTACAGGAGTTGGTTCCCCCTCTAATACATGGGTCCTGGGAATCAAACCCAGGTTTTCAGGAACCCTACCACTGAGTCATCTTGCCAGTTACACACACACACACACACACACACACACACACACACACACACACAAACACGCATACCACAGTACTTGTATGGAGGTCAGAGGACAGCCTTCTTTCTTTTTTTGATAGGAGAAAAGGAGAAAAAGACTAGAAATGTAGTAACATGCACGTGAGAGAGTGAGACATCACAGTGGGAGAGTCACACAAGCCATATCTGCCCCTGAACAGCCAGTGGCTGAAGCCTCCTAACCTCTTAAACTAGAGAGGATCCATTGGGCTTGGATAGACAGGCCCTTCTTTCTTTCTTCTGACTCTGATGGTTAATCTTACTTGAATATCTGATGAGATCCCAGGGGAGTTGGTTTAAGAGAATTGCATGCCTTCCCTTAGATAAGGCAGTTCCAAGAAGATTAAAAAAAAATCAGGCAGGCTTAGTGACTCACCTTGTATTCCCAGCACCCATGAGGCAGAGGCAGGCTAATTTCTGTGAGTTCTAGGCCAGCCTGGTCTGCACAGTGCGGGCACAGTGTGTTCCAGGCCAGCCAGAGAAGCATAGTGAGACACTGTCTCAAAACAACAACAACAAAAATTAATGATCTAAGCCAGACATTACTGAGAGTCTGAGGCTAGCTTGGCCTATGTCACAAGACCCTGTTGCCAAAAGGAAAAAAAAGAAAGAGAGAATTTTATACCTAGATTTTAGCACAGAGGTTAATGGAGGTAGAGAGAGGCACTCAGGGAACAAATAAGGTGTACTCAAGTATATATATAGCCTCCTCAAGGAAGAATCTCAACTAAGTGCCTTGTTTTTATAATATAGACACTGTCAGTGGTGTCTCCCGAAGTCACACTTCACTGGGTCACTGAGGAACATTAGAGTGAGTGGTTCGTGGTATGCACTGGATGGCATGACAGCTGGTAAAATAAAACTCTAAGCCACCAAAGATGCAGGGGAAGTTAAAAGTTAAGCGTCTTTACTGTAAACAAGCAAAGGTTTAACCTCGCTTTTGAGATTCCCAGAGAATATCTGGAAAAGGCGTAAGGCTAGACTAGTTTTGAGCGTCATATAGGCTTAAACCTAGTTTGTTACTATTTAAATTTTTTTCTTTTCTTCTTTTGCTGTTTTAACAGTCTTATTTGAAAATATCTCTTGGGGGCTAGAGAGATGGCTCGGCAGTTAAGAACACTGGCTGTTCTTACAGAAGACCTGGGTTCGAATCCCAGCACCCACATGGCAGCTAACACCCATCCTGTGACTCCAGGTCCAGGGGATCCGACGCCTTCTTCTGTCTTCTGGTGGGCAGTGGACACCAGTACACTTACACACACAGCATACACTCCTACACATAAAAAATTCAATAGGTTCCCCTCTCCCGTCCCCCAGGGCACCTACCCTGAGCTGCTCCCACGGCAACGCTGCTGTGGCCTGTGGGGATGGTGCTGCTGGACCTGGCCCGGGAGGGAATGGCCTTATTCTGGTTCATAGTCTTCATTGTGCTGTGCCTGATGCATTTCATGTCCATCATGTGTACCTGATTACACCTCAACAAGAATACAGACAAACAGCATTAGAGCAAGCTCCCCGGTGTGTCTCTTCCGAGTCCGCTGAAAGGGGTGAACCCTAACCTGATCAACAACTTGGAAACATTCTTTGAACTGGATTATTCCAAATATGAAGTATTCCTGTGTACAGGATCATCATGATCCAGCCATTGATGTGTGTAAAAGCTGCTTGGAAAATACCCAAATGTTGCTGCTAGATTAGTTTTGGTGGCAAAAAAACAGTTGGCATTAATCCAAAAATTAATCATTTGATGCCAGGCTATGAAGCTGCAAAATATGATCTCATATAAATTTTCAATAGTGTAATAAGAGTAATTCCAGACTCACTAATGACACGGCCAATCAAATGACAGAAAAAGTAGGCTTGGTTCCGGGGCTGACTCACACAGCAGACAGACAAGCTTGCTACCACATCAGAACAGGTATATTTTGGAGCTTCACATGCAAGATCTCATATCTCTGCCAATGTAATGGCTTCAAGTGTATGACAGGAATGTCCTGTTGAGGAAGACATGTTAGATCAAGCAGGGAGCTTACAGCTTCAGCATAGTATATTGCTGAAGACTGCCTTATGGCCAAGCAATAACTGACTGAGGTTGGAGGTTTGCAATGTCTACCCAAGTTACTCTGGTTCCTACTTCATTTCTCAGTTTCAATCCAGAATGATCAGGTGGACCAAAGTGAGAATTAGCATGCTTTCTGATACAATAATAGGTGAGCCAATTTCAGAATGCTTTGTTGCCAATTTAATTATTGACTGGGCAGCCCACCATGTGGTGTTCAGATGGGATATCGTGGTATCCTTCATGTGGCATTGCCTGGCCTGGTTTGTATTTGACTACATTCAGCTCAGGGGTGTCCAGGGTGGCAGACTGTGTTTTTCAAAACTTGATTACACAGAGGTTTGGTTCATCTGCAAATCCATGACAATATACATTTTTTTGTCAGCATTATGGGACGCTACTATAAACTGGAGAACTGGTTGCTACAGATTGCACTGTGGGGGAACAGCAGAAGAATCCTAGACATATAACTACAGTTTTGTGACTGTATATAAAGGAAAGAAAAGAAGTAATATAAATCATGTTTATATAAATGCTTTTAAGGACCTACCTTCAATAGTTTTACCACACGTATGTTTTGGTATATCTGTTCTTTAACTCATTTTGCATGGCGCTCCAATCCAAAGGAGAAAAAACAAAACACGTCTGTAGTCTTGGCCAAATAGCATACTTTATTTTGTAGAAGTAGAGAATCAAGAGAACTGGTTCTAGGAATCTAGGTTTTTGTTGTCATTTGTTTATTTTTTTTAAACAAACACACACACACACACACACACACACACACACACATACACATACATATGCTCTGCAACAAATACTGTGACAGCAGGGAAAGTTTCTTACCTCTGAGTACATTCTGAGAAGGTGTGTGGGAGGGACAGGAGACACTTTCTGAGAGCTGAGAAAAGAACAGGTGGTCCTGGCCTTGTGTCCAGAGCGAACAATCTGCACCGAGGTCCTGAGAAACTTCTTCGTGCTTTATGCCTATCTCTTGTAGTTGCTGCAGAGCAAATACAAACTATAATAAGAGAGTTAGGCCTTGCAGAAATAAACAGAAAAATTTCTTTAAAAATGAAAAGGAACTGGAGCCTAGAATTTATATGAATCTGTGAGGGATATTTTTTTATCTCATTGCAAAGAACCCAAAATGGCTGAGTTGGTTTTTAATTGTGACTGTGAATCTTTTTGACCAACTGTTGTTGGTTCTGCTTGAACTATTGTTAATCACTGTGCTAGAAATCTTTCCTTCCTTGCTCCTTGCCCCGGCCTGCCCCTGTCTTTCCTTAACTCTTTTTTTTTGGGGGGGGGGCTGGGAGGGGAGATTGGGATAATTTGTTTTAGTGTGCTTTATAAGGAAAAATGCATTTCAGACACATTTTACACATGAGCTGTTTTCTTACATAGTATGTCTTTAGTATGTCTTATTGTTAATGAGAATGTAATTTCATGATCTATGTATATCGTTTAAGTGGTATTTTGCTGTTCCACTGGTAGCATGCTGTCCTGTCTTGCCTGCTGCTCACACTGGCAATGTGGCAGCTTCTGATCCTATTGTTATTGTCCATGCTGACATATAACATGCAGCACATTTGCAATAACTACAGAGAACATTTTTTCACTTTACTGAGTCAATTCATTTGTTTAATGACTATATACAAAGTTTAAATTGCAATGTATCTATAAATGTATATATACACATTTAATTTAAGGTTTTCTGAGCCAAACTGTGTTATCTTCGGTCGTTTCTTCCTCCCTCCTTCTCTTTTGCCTTATGATGAACTTGTTTGAAGGACATGTTCTTCATGAGCAAAGGCTTGGATGCATATTCCTTTTTTTATGTGAAATGAGCAGTATTGTTCCCTGAGGAAAGCTGCACAGTGAAAATCAGTCTAGTTGTTACCTGCTGCATGTTTGTTGTTTTAAGTCACTCTTTCAGGAGTTGAATTTCCAAACCACGTTTATAATTTGTCGGTTTGTTTAACGAAGCTTGGTTGATGCTGCCCTCTGCACTGCTGAAGTGAAGTCTTGTTATTATTTAGCTTTTTTGCTGATCTCAGTATGGGCAAAGAAGCAGATAAATCGAAATGGCTAGATAGACTTCATGTGTTCTGTAAATACTACAATGTTCTCTGTGTGTTTGTTTTATGTGATCGTGGAATAAAGCTTCATGGATGCAGAGAATGATTCTTTGTGTAGCGAGCTTGGAGTAAGTAGCAAAAAATAATATAAACGTTAAAGCACCACAGCAGAACTGCAGGAGTCAAAATTCGTAATAAACTGTCTTTAAAACAACAACAAAGTCTAAAAGAGACCATGTTTTGTTATTTAAAATAATTATTTTAAGTTTTTTTGTTCAAAAATAAAAATTTGAATATAATCAAAACATGAAAGTAAATAAAAAATTTTTTTAAAAAAAGAAAATTTTCTCTAATAGAATAATGTCTCTGTCTGCCAGCCACTGTCTCAGCAAATGCTGTTAATTGTGTTGGAATTCGTGCGTCTCGGCTGGTGAAAAGCTTCACGAGACTCCGGAGTAAAGGACCTCTCTCTTCCCACGTCCGCTTCCCATATCTTCCTCCTGCCTCTCAGAGGTCGGCTGCGATGCGGACAGTGCTTGAAATAAACCGCACGGCACATGCAGGAAAGGCCACTGCGGGCTTTTGCGACACAAAATAGGAAACGAGGATAAACAGTGCTTTCTTCATCAACGAATGGAAATTGATTTCCAACTAGTGCTTTCAAGTGAAGAGTAAGTGTTTGGGGAAAAAAATAAGAAGTCATAGAAAATTAGGAAATGAAAATCTCTTGTCTCAGCATGAAGTTTATTTAGAGGATTGTACAATTTTTTTATTTTTTTTTTTGCAAAGAAACAAGGAGCCAGCCCAGAGCAATTCAGTTAGGAAGGCTGGGTTCAAAGCATGAGAGCACCTGGGTGTGTTCCAGCAAGTGAAACAGACAGGACCTGGTGGTATTTTCTATAAGAGCGGAAAAGGTTTTGCAAAGGCAGAATCCACACAGGGAATTTGAGGCCAAACAGAAATCCATGAGAAGAGAAGGCAGGGGAAATGACAGTGATGGCCACAGCATAAGATAAAGAGTCTCTCCTTAGGAGTTGATGCAAAGACAAAGAAGTGGGGACTGGCAGGAAGCAAGACAAGCGAGACAGAAGCTTTCACTCGGAGTTCTTGCTCCAGGCAGCCAGCCGGTCTTCTACCGGGCGGCTTCCCAGAAATGAATGGGACATGCTTTAGCATTCAACCAGAGACTGTGGGCCTGGAGCTTTCTTACCTACTACACACAAGTCCTTAGGCCAAGTTTTCCAGAATTACAGCCCTTCCACTCTTTCCTGCTCGCTACCCTGCTACCTGAGAGAGATATTGCTGGTGACCCTATAATGCAGTGGGCAGGGGCCGAGGGGATGTGGTTCTGGTATCTACGTTTTCAATCTCTGAACCTTGTTTCTTTCAGCATCACCCCGTACTCTCCTCAATGCACTAATTCTAGGATAGATAGCACATCTGCTTCACATGCTTAGGGGTTTTCTTTGCATTAATGCATCTACATGTATACACGCATATGTACGTGGACACATGTATGCATACATATATAGACAGAAGCATATATGCACCTGTGCATCTGTGTGTATACATATAGATAGATGGAACTGACTCACACAATTACAGGGGCTGAGAAATCCAGACCCAAGAGGGTCTGTGGTACATACAGCTCCCTTCCCGGTCTGAGAATATGGAGAGCTGATTGTATAAGTTCTAGTGTGAGGCCAAAGGCAGGAAAAGATGTGTTTCAGCTCAAATATAAGCAGAGACAAAGTATTCTTTTATAAATTATTATTAGCATATATGATCTGTAAAGAGTAGTGGGCTTCATCAAGTATACAGTGTATGTACGCAGGTATACAATGTGTCCTGACCCCTCCTGCTTCCAGGCCTCTGGTTCTCTGTAAGCTTTCCCTGACTCAGTTCAGGCCGTGTGCTCGAGAAGACAATCTGCTCTACTCAGTCTGCAGTTTCAAATATCAGTCTCAACAGAGACACACTCACAGACACACACAGAGTGTTTCAACAGATATAGGAACACTCCCACAGCCTGGACAAGTTATGATTATAAAACTGATTATCATATATGCCAATACAGTCTGCCATGTAATGGCCACCCAACAAATATTTGTGGAATAAAATCTCAGAATAAATAAAATAAAATAGTTCAAATTTTGCCCATACCTCCCCACCCCTGCGCCTTTGAGACAGGGTCTCACTATGTGGTCCTGGCTGACCCAGAACTCACTATGTAGACCAGGCTGGCCTGGAGCTTCAAGAGATCTGCCTGCCTTTCTCTCCTTAATGCTGGGATTAAAGACATGCACCACCATACCAGGCTTGTCTATTTCTTTTGACCACAAAAACATTTTGATACTGGCTCTTCTTACCTTATTTTAAAGTTGAAGAAAATGAGTCTCAAAGATTAACCTACCCAGAACCATGCAGATAATAACTATCTCTAAGGTATTTTCCTTTGACTATGCCAACTCCCATAAATGGTACTCTGACCTCCACATGTATGCTGTGGCTGGAGCACAAGCACATGTACACACACATAAACCAGCAAACCAGCAAATAAATGTAAAACAAGTCAAGAAAAATGAAGGTAATACAAAACAATATATAGACCTGGTTTCCTGACATATGCCTGTTATTCTAGCACTTAGGAAGCTGAGCCAAGAAGGTTATAAATTCAAAGCCTGTCTGGGCTGCATAGCCAGACCTTGTCTCAAAACACCAACCAAACCAAACAATAAAACAGTTAATAGGTGCTGGGTGTGGCAACGCACACCTTTAGTCCCAGCACCAAGGCAGGTGGATTTTTTTTTTTTTTTTTTGTCTTTTTGAGACAGGGTCTCCCTGTAGCCCCAGCTGGCTTGGAACTTACTATGTAGACCAGGTTGGCCTTCAACTCAACAGAAATCTACCTGCCTTACCTCCTGAGTGCTGGGAATAAAGGTGTGTGCCACCATGCCCAGCTTACAGGTGGATCTTTATGAGATTGAGATCATCCTGGTCTACATAGCTAGTACCAGGCCAGCTGGAGCTACAGGGAGACCCTGTCTCAACAAACAAAAACAAAAGACAGTTTAAAGAATATTCTCCAAGTTATTCATTCCTAAAATGTTGAGAATTTACCACATGCAAGACAAATTTCGAGGATGGAAAGATACTAGAATAACCAGAGATTCAGGCTCTAACCTGGAGATGAATGCAGTGATGTGTAGCAGATTCAATCAGGCTTTGCCACAGGCTTGGATCACCAGAACAGGCAGAAACTGGTTCTACCTCCTCTCTTTCCTACCGTTATGCAAAGACTGGCTTAGACCACCAAGGGATAAGAACTGGGAGAGGCCCAGCCCAAAGTCAACTTCAAGGTCCTAGACCAGAGAGCGTCAGGATGTCAATGAACACAGCAACCCAGGCAAGAGCAGTGGAAAAAGCACTCAAGGGAGCCCAGCCTTGACTGCAGAATCGTGAGGACACAGAATAAATGCTACTTTATGTCACAGAAGTTTCAACAGTTTATGAAGAAACAGATACACTGGGGAAGATACCTGGGGCCAAACAGCCGGAAGATGTCTATGCCCAGCCCGTTCCACTCCCACACGACACAGGGAGCTCGCTGGATGAGTGCGCTTCCACTGAGCTGCCTTCCCAGTCCTGGCATTTGTAAGTGTCTTGCTAGGAAGCTCAAGTGGGCCTTGAATTTGCTCTGCAGCTCGGGCCTCAAACTCTCCATCCTCCTGCCTCCGCCTCTCCAGGGCTGAGATTATAGGCATGATTCACTCTACCAGGCTCTCAGGGTATTTAAAATAAGAGATTAACCTGTAGTAGCTGGATTGTCCCAAATTGAGCTTTATAAGCAGGGAACTTTCTTCAGCTTACAAAAGCCAAAGGCAGAACTTTGAAGTTGTGACAAAGACCCGATCTGCTTTTGCTTCCGGGGGCCACATGGACAGGGTGAGATTCCTGCAGAGAGCTTCTGGTGGCCAAGGCAGGCCCTGGGCTTACAATGAACAAGGAAACTGTAATAGAAGACTGAGATTTGGTCACCAACCTAAGGAAGTCAAAAAAGAAGGTGTCTCCAGACTCTCAGGAAGGGCCCAGCTCTGCCAACACTGTAGCTGAAGCTTTGAGACCCTCCACAAACAACCCAGCTGTGCCACTTTGTACTTCTGAACTCTGATCTATGGAACTGCAAGATAATAAATGGTTGTTGCTTTAAGCGAGTATATTTGTGGTTGTTTGTTCCATCAACAGAAAGCCTATGCTAAGCTAGTCACTGAAAGGCAATCTGAGCGACTTTGTTTAAAGGAGGTGCCCCAGGCCTGGGCAGAAAGGGAAGAGCTGGCCCCACCATGAAAAGGGGAAGATGGTCTCCTCATCTTGGTCAGATCCTTCCAGAAAGAAGCAACCCTGAGACAGGTGTCAGTACTCACAGTTGTCTTAAGGAATGATCAAGGAAACTCCAGTAGGGGAATGAGAAAGGGCGACCAGGAAAGGACAAAACTCCAAGGAAGTGAGTTACCAAGCAAGCTATTGTCAAGAGCTTCTTCCTCAAAATGCTAGGAAGCAGCCTAGCCTGTGCAACAGGGACAGACGCATAGGAATCTCTGTACATCACCCGTCATCAGCATTGATTAAAGCCTCTCTTGGGGGCATTAATTCCTTGGTCTGCCTTGTGTGATATGCAGAGAAAGCTCTCAGACCAAAAAAAAAGAAAGAAAGAAAAACATGTGCTATTAGTTAGAAATCTACAAGATGTGCTCAGAACTGATGAAGCCAGAGGACACGGTGAGGTACTAACCGGTGAAAGACCGAAAAGGTGCTCCAAGCAATGAAACAGGCACACTCACAGGCACAAAACATTCAAAGAACTGTAGGGAAAGACTCCTTTCTCCACCATCTTGCTACTTGGTGCCTTGAGGCAAGTTCCTGCATTGCTCTCCGCACTGTCTACGTGATGGGAATAGTCCCCACCTCCAGGAAGTTAGATTAGAACATTTTAGAGAATCTGGCAGAATCCAGCATCAGTAAGCAGAAATGTTACTAGTATGATTGTGCCGTGTGGGTGTGTGACAATCAGCCAACTATACCTGCAGTCAGAGGCAAAGGGGTCTGATGGGGTGTCTGGCTAGAAAGGTGGGCAGCAAGTTACTCTGTGGTCTGCATCTTATAGTGTGGGCTTAGGGTTCAGGCTGGGGATCGGTTGTATTTCAGTGATGGAACACAAGTTTAGTATATACAATCACCAATACTAATTTTTTTTCAAAGTTTTGAATTTTAAAAATAAATGCAGGCCTACTTTTAGGGACTATGGAGTCATAATTCAAAACTTCAGGATTTTCTAGTGGAGTCTTTGGTGGATGGGCTCATCACACCTACAGCTAAGGATACTTTGACTTCTTTCTCTCTGGTTTCTATTCCCTGCATCTGCTTCGCTTTTTTCACCGCTCTTCCTAAAATTTCAAAACCCTGTCCTGAACAGAACGGGGAGATCTGTCTGCTCCTTACTGTGGTGGAGAGACGTACATTGTGCATTTTGCTCATTGCTTTCATCCTACCACACATGCCTTTATTGCTGATCATCACACTGAAATAACAATGCTTTCCTCTAAATCTCACTTCAGTAGGTGAAGAAGTCACGAGGATTTTTAAAGGGTCTTATATAAAGGAGCCCTTTTCTAGGATATTGCTGCCACTGAGGAGGACACTGAGAAATTCCTCTCCCAATTCCAGAAAAAAACACATCTAAGACTACACCCAGAACTTTATTGGGGCTTGGGATGATTTCACAAGGAGTATCTGAGAATCACAGGACACTCAGAAGTTCCTCTGTGACTTTGAAGGACCTATCAAGAATGAGGAGGTTGAAGAATTAACAAAACTATGATTGAAATGGTGTGCAAGCTGACCATGAGTGAGCATGAGTGTGGAACAGAGGAGCTCTCAGGGTGGTTCCCGGGGGACCGATTGATAGGTAGCTGCCGTGACAAAAGCCTGAATGCAGAGCAAAGCAGGTAAAGGAAAATGAAGTGTGATCAAGGGCACAGAAGGACTGCAAAAGCCTAAGACCCAGAACATGTGCTGCTGAATACTATCCTCTGGACATGACAGGGAAGCTGCACACTTGAAATATCAGCACTATGGTGATGCAAATAAGACCTGCGTAATGACAGCCCCAGCTAAAATGCCAATATGCACAGTGGAAATTTCACAAGGCCACATCCCTAGAGGATGAGCTCCAGGCAATCAGTGGGTTCTAAGAGACAGAGAATCCCTGTTCTCCAGGATGAGCCCCTGAAAGGTTACATAATCCCGAGTATTTGTCCATAAACACGTACACATAGAAGCAACACTAAATTGACTCAGTAGCATTTATAGAGACACACACAAACACAGACAGACAGACAGACAACAATAATTACTACAGAGGAGAGTCATGAATCCAAGAGGTATTAAGTGGGGAGCAGTTGGACTGGGGACTAGGGATGTGGAAACGGAAATGACATAAATAACACTACTCCTGTATGAAATTGTCAAGTAATTGAAAATGAAAAAAAGCCCGTTACATTAAATTCATGCATTTTCGATCCTAAATTGCTGTGAATGCATTCAAATGCAGAGATGGATGTTGATATGTTCGTTCTGTTAATACATAGTGCTTTCTTCACTAGTGACAACCTTTTTCTATGTCTGGCATCATTGCTTCAAAGACAGGGCCATGCTTGGGTCAGATTCCAGAATCCCAGTTAGTACTTTCTGCACTTCCAAGGCTGTGTTCCTGCCATGTGATTCTCAACAGTGCTGAATAGCCTTCAACTGAAAACTCATGAAAAAATGTTTTCATCCCTAAAACTCAAGAAGGCTGAGAAGCAAATTCCTCCTTCCATTAAGGTCCATCTGTAAATTCTCCAAGTTGACTGACCACCAGGGCAGTGCAGGTGGACGCCCCACCCTTCAGTGGAGTCTGAGGCGCTGTGTTTTTAGCCATTTACCAGGAAATGACCCTGCCTTGCAGAATAGAACGCTGAACTTGCAGGATACCAGGCCTGTGTCCTATCTCCCAGGCTCTGCAGCTATCTATGGTTTATAATCAGGACAACATGGCCAAGGGTCCTCAACTCCCATCATAATCATACTGCCTGTAGTGGTACTATAATCCTGGTCTCAGATGGTCCCAAGATACACATGCAAAAGGTTTGATCCTCAGTATGAGCGACAAAGTGAGAAGGGGGCAGAGCCTTTGGAAGTGTGTGAAGCTATTGGGATGTATTTAGCTCACTGAGTGTTGTCCTTGAAGTGGGTGTGGGAATCTTCCCCTTCTGACTTAGGTGCGATGAGTGAGCAGTTCTGCTGGGTCATAGTATCCCATCATGATGTGCTGCCTCACAGTGGGCCTCAGACATAACAAAAAAGCAACGGATCATGGACTGGGCCCTCCAAATCTCTGTGTCGAGACCAATATTATAAATATTATAATATAAATATTATACTGATGTCGTATTTCTGAGTGGAATTGCTGCTTTCAAAAAGTTGTTTCCAGAAATGCTCCAAGGCCTGATATTTTCTCCCCTAGGACATTCACATGTGTTACTCTAATTCGACCACTAAGTGTTCTGGGGTTTCTTTTAAAAGTAACACTAGGCTCTAATATTTGCCAATAGAGTATCATAGATGGTGATTTCATTGGTCATCTCTTCGAAGATCATTACATCTCCCAAAGAACACATCTCTCTTAACTTAGAAAAATGTTTAGCCAAGCATCAGTTGTTAAGTAGTACATTTTGTTGAGATGCGATGAGTCTTGTGCGTTAATATTACAGGTCTATGAAAAGAATCAACATTTTATGCTAAGCCAAAGAAACATCTGATTTACTAAAACTAGAGCCCTTTCTTGGGGTATTTTTCTTTTATAAAATCTTCAGGCATCTAAGTTTCAAAAAACAGTAGAATATATTTAATTATGCAAATTTAGCAAGTTTTGTACTTAGTCCAATCACTAATGTTCACAACAACATAAATATATAGACCTGTATGTTTCAAGTAGTTTGGTTTGGTTTAGAAAAAATAATTATAGAAATTGTGGAACGCTCTAAGAGTCTTCATCTGTTGCAAAAAGAAGCTTCTGTGCTAAGTGGGGAATGGCGTACTTGTCTATAAATATAAGAATTCTTATTTAACATGCCATGTGAAATTACATTTCTCTAGGAATATGACAGAGGTAGATTTTTCTCTAGAATTCATGAGCTCCCCAACCACATCTATTTTGCTATGTTTATGGTGCCATGTGAGTTATCTCTCATTGAGAGGGCTGCTGATTACTACTGGGTGAGAGAGAGTTGATCTTCTTTTAAGGGAGTGACTTTAGATAGATAGGCTGAATAGACCCAGGAGATAAACTTGCACCAAGGGACATTTAGATCCAAAGGCTTGGCCAAACAGGCCTTAACATATATGACAGAGTGGATGAAATCCATTGGGAGGTTATGGAAGGTGCATATGGGGCAGGAGGCCTAAATATGATTAAGATATATGAAATGCACTAAAGTCTTTTGAAAAGAACACATGTAAATTAGCAAATTAGGAAACAGGAAGGTAATTACAGTAAATAGGATACACAAACAGTTACTAATGATTTTTTAAAATCTAATTGCAACTAGGTTTTGAGAGAGATATAAAAAGAGAAAATAATTACAAATAAATAGAAAAGGAAAGAATCATACAAATAGAGATTGAAGGCCAAGGTTTAGAGAATAAGAGATTGCAGTGTGGCCCTGGATATGACTCCTATATTAAAACTCACCCACCTATGGCTCAGGGGCCACTGGGAAAGAGTGGATGGAAAGATTATAAGGAACAGGGTTGGAAACTGAACATAAGCAAACAGAGGCTTTCAGACCTTTGGGAACTTGCTCAACTGAACTTGCAACAATGGTGACAACATGCACAAGACCCATGCTGACTCAACCAGAAAGAAACCCAGGATAACCAGGGAAATGGGCAGCAGGCCCCAACCTTAGCCAAGGAAATATTGGCAACTGGCAACTGATTACTGCTCAGTGAGGGAGAGTATATATTCTTTAAGGGAGTTACTCTAGACAGACGGACTGTAGACTCCAGGGGATGAACTTGCACGGAGGGATGATTGGATACAAATGCTTGACTGGCTAGGAATTAACATATATGACAGAATGCATAAAATCCAGTACGGGGACATGGATGAAGGAAGGGTTTTACATTTTATTAAGATCTATTATACGAAATGCACAAAAACTCATAAAAATGTACATTGCAGAAAGAAATAGAGTTTGAAAATATACCTTCAAACGTGCAGAGTTATAAATATGGGTATAAAGTTTTTAGAAGCAGAAATCAATGTGACTATCCATAGACTACTGAAATTCTATAAAATGACTTAGCATTCATTTCTGAGTATAAATTCCTTACGTCACAAATAAATAATTTATATGACTATAAAATTAATAATGACACTTGGCATGTTGTTTCATGTTTTCAATCCAAGCACAAAAGAAATTCAGGCAAGAGGATCAAGAGTTCAAAGCCTACCTTAGCTACATAGTGAATTCTACACTGTATAGTGAAACTTTCCTCATAAAGTAAATAAATAAAATTAAATTAAACAAATAAACAACAGAATACACAAAGAAACCAATGCTATATCAATAGTAATCAATAGTATTTGGGGTAAGGAGAAACATATTTGAAACCAAGTCATTTCTGTAATTGCGAAATGTATGTTACATCACATTAAGGGATTATTTCCCTCCAGACCTCTTATAGTTGTTGACACCAAATAATCCCCCTGGAACTGCCTGGGATCAGGAACTGTGCAAGAGAAATGGCCACCGCTAGGTGGAGAAAGACAGCCATCTCAAACATCCACACTGCCAAGCAGGATCCCTATTCTCACTGGCCAGTCTTCCTCAGGAACTCCAGCTGGCAATCAGGCGAAGTGGGGGTCCCAGGAATGACGTGTGGGTGTGTGTGGTGGGTCACGGCTTGTGACCCCTGCTGGTGGATTGCTTGAAGCGCCGGCTGCAGGACCGGCTGGGGCGCAAGCCCGGTCGCCGGTTGGGGCAGGGACATCTCAGTATCACCTGTTCTTTGCCAGGGACCTGCCCAGCTGTCCTCTGCAAGCTACAGGTGATGGGAGAGCCCCATCTCCTCTGTATCTTTTAACCTCCAGATCCACCTCAAGGCAGCTCACTACTGCACTTTTCTCCATAGCTTCTGAGGGGGATGTAAATGCCTAGGAGCAGGTCTGCGCCTTGTGCCAGGATGCCAGACTAGGGATGGCGCTGTCAAGAGTCTCCGCTGAGAGGTCATCGTGACCGGACACGGGGGCCAGCTGGGGCCAGGCAGCATCACCTGGTCCTTTCAGGCACCCTGCCAGGCAGCCCTCTGCAAGCTACAGAGACCCGTCCCCTACTTTTCAACTTTTCAACTCCAGGTCCAGGTCAAGTCATCCGTCGGCAGATCCGTCGGATCCCCGGTTTCTGTGGGAGAGGTGGTAGCTCAGAGCACATCCCCGCCTTGTGCCAGGATGCCAGACTAGGCATGATGCTGTCAAGTCTATGCTGAGAAGACACAATGAGGGGCCGGCTAAAGGGCTGGGGCCTCGCAACATCACATGTTCTTTGCCAGCGACCTGCCCAGGGGTCCTCTGCAAGCTACAGATGGTGGTAGAGGCCCTCCTCCCCTGCA
Source organism: Eospalax fontanierii (assembly GCA_035773235.1). Taxonomy (NCBI): domain Eukaryota; kingdom Metazoa; phylum Chordata; class Mammalia; order Rodentia; family Spalacidae; genus Eospalax; species Eospalax fontanierii. Next base: position 78,552,295 of record CM069535.1, on the reverse strand, counting down.
ACATTTAACTTCCATATCCAGCTGGAGGCAGCCCCTCACCGCACTTTGCTCCCCAGGTTCTGCGGGGGATATAGAATCCTAGGAGCAGGTCTGCGCCTTGTGCCAGGATGGCAGACTAGTCATGGCGCTGTCAAGAGTCTCTCCTGAGAGCACAACATGACCGGCGGCTGGGGCGCCGGGTGGTGTGCCTGGTAGGTCGCCCTATGGAGCTTCGCCTGGTTCGCCTTCTGGAGTGCTGCCTGGCGCCTGTACAAACTCCGAGAAACGGACTCCTCCCAGCCTCATTTCGACTACCGCCACACTCCTGAGTAGCAGCGCGACGTACTGGGCGTCTACCAGGCTCACAGCAGCCAAATATCATCCCTAGCGGACTGCCGGGGACTAGGAACTCTGCAAGACACGTGGCTACCGCTAGATGGGGCCAGACAGCTGTCTCAAACATCCACTCTGCCAACAGGGATCCCTAGTCTCTCGCTCGCCCAGCTGGTCAGGAACTCGTGCTGGCAATCAGGAGAGGTGGTGGCACTAGGATGGGGGTGGTGGGTATGTGTCGTGCCGGGTGTGCAGCTACAGCAGCGTACTCTGTCCCCTCAGAACCCAGAGTGCACGCCTGGCCGGCAAACGCAGGGGAATGCAGCCAAAACGATACCACCACAGGATACCGTGAAAGGGAAGAGGAATCACTCAAATTCTACCCTCTTTCATTGTTCTGTGTGGAGGGGGGAGCGGGCGGGGCATGCATACCGTTCGGGACTGCACAGGACACACCTAGGGGGCTGCAGGGCGGCCTGAGGCTCCGGGTGGTGCGCAGGAGAGGGCGCCGCCTGGGGCGCATGCTGGAAGATCACCTGAGGCGCCAGCTGTAGGGCCGGCTGGGGCACAAGCCGGGTCTCCGCTTTGGGCAGGGGCCTCTCAGTATCACCTGTTTTCGCCAGGGACTTGTGCAGCTGTCTTCTGCAATCTACATGAGATGGGAGAGCCCCGCCTCCCCTACATCCTTTAACCTCCAGATCCACCTCAAGGCAGCTGGTGACCGCACTTTGCTCCCCAGTTTCTAAGGGGGATGTAGAACCCTAGGAGCACGTCTGTGTCTTGTGCCAGGATGCCAGACTAGGGAATGGCGCTATCAAGAGTCTCTGCTGAGAGAATACCATGACCGGACAGCTGAAGCCAGCTTGGGCTGGCTGGACCCTGGCAGCATCACCCGGTCTTTATAGCACCCTGCCAGGCAGTCCTCTGCAAACTAAGGGGACCAGAGAGACCCGCACCCTCACTTCTCAACTTTTAAACTCCAGGTCCCCGTCAAGGAATCCCTCGCCAGATCTTTGACCTCCGGTTTCTGTGGGGGAGGTGGTAGCCTGCGAGCAGATCTGCGCCTTGTGGCAGGATTCCTGACTAGGCATGTCACTGTCAAGAGTCTGCTGATGGGACCAGGAGCGGCCGGCTTGAACGTAGAGGCCTCTTAGCATCACCTGTTCTTTGCCGGTGACCTGCCTATCGGTCCTCTGCAAGGTACAGGTGAGGGGAGAGCCCGCCTCCCCTGCAACCCTTAACCTCCATTTCCCCGTCAAGGCAGCCCGCCCACTGCACTTCGCTCCCTAGTTCTGAGAGGGATGTAGAAGCCCAGGAGTAGGTCTGCGCCTTGTGCCAGGATGTCAGACTAGGCATGGCGCTGTCAAGAGTCTCTCCTGGGAACACCGAGTGGTGGCCCAGCAGGGGTGCCAGGCAGGGAACTGGATGGAGCATCCCCTGGGGTACAGGTTTATTGACGGTTCTGTTCCAGCAGAAAGGTGGGGCAGGAAGAGTGAGCCACAGCTCCCCATCAACCACCGTTCCCTAGCTGTCTTCAGAGGGGAGCAGACACACTCTTGTAAGTGAACCCTTACCTACAGCTCTGTAAGTAAGCCAACATTTACTCACTGTTTCCCCGGAACGTAGTTTGTAGAAATCCTTCGTTGATGTTTTGTAGCAACGCTGAGAGGAGGAAAGCAGAACTTGTTTCTGCCTTCCAGGAGGAATCCTCCCTTTACCTCTAAACGATGCTGTGCAGAGAGACCAGTCACCTAACCTGGTCTCAGTTGCCACAAAGGTTCAAAAACAACCCATGCTTGACAGGCTTCCGGACTTCTGAACTGACCTGCTCCAGCACGTGGACGACCCTCTATTAGGCGCTGTTGACCCAGCCGCCCGCCTTCAAGACACCCCATTCCCGCTCCGGTTGCTTTAGACCCCACGGCACCGTATCACCACAAAGAAAAGATAGAGACAAATTAATATTTAAACTCATCCAAATGTGCTTGCTTACCCACAAATCGCTAGACTGTCACTGGCAATGACATTTATTACCTCGGCCTAGCTTAGGAAATTATGGGAACCAACTAAGTCAATTTTGTCTGCAATGTTTGGAAAATCTTTCTATGTTACTTCTACATTAATGAATGCAATTTCAATACAATTAGAAAATGCACTCAAGTAGTGTTTTATGATACAAGAAAAAGCCAAAATATCCCTATACGACACATAAAATTTTAGTCACAAATATTAGTCAGAAATAAAATTCATTTTATTGAACAAAATAATGATATGCTCACGGGAAAGACTCTTTCATCCATCTTTTGCATCTTGCCCTCCAAATATCACATCTTTTGCCCACATTGCCAGTATGAGCGGAGACAGGAAGCATAGTAATATACAGAAGAGAATGAATAGCATGTGTACCATCTCCAAAGGAATAAATGGTATGGGTTCAGTGAGATCCCTGTCAGCTGTAAGGTGAGAGGTAGTTCCGGAATCCAGAGCAGGAGGAGGCTGGGACTTCACGTTCTCGTTTAAACCAGGAATCCTCTGCCTGGGAGAGTTCAAGTGCGTGATAGGTGTTTCTCCGACCTTTAATGAAAATTTGAGGTTTGTTAGTTTTCATTGACATCTTTACTATATCCATATACTTTGATTATAGGTGTGTTGGCTTCATTACCTTGCTTTCAGTTCACGTAATATTTGCGCGCTAAGTTTAATTTTAGCAGAACAAGACACTGGCATTTGAAAATGTGCCCTTCATTTCTGCGTGAGAAAATGCCCAGAGTGTTCAGGCCCCTGAGAAAGGGCCGTGTGTCATTTCAGGCTTTGCTTTCCCCCTGCTCACTGCTGCCTGGGACCTTCACTCAGTGTAAATAGGAAGAAATGAGGTGACACAGACACAGTGGGTCTTCTCTCACCCTGATGACCCAGAGTTACATCCAACAGTCAGATTTACAGACCGGAACATTGTGGGGCTTCAGGAACTAACGGGGCCTCTCCCTTTCTGCACTAAGTCATTCCTTTGGCCCTTGCCTTGCACAATTGTACAGTCTGTTAGGCTCCTAGGATTTCAAACGGATGAAGCTGAACTCTGAAACACATGGACAAAGTGACCGCTGCACAGATGCAGAGTCAGGCTACTGAGTTGCAGGTAGGGATTCTGGAGAAGCCTTCTAAATTTCACCCTCTTTATCCATGAAATTTTACACCTCAGGTGTAAAGATAGCCTAAAGGTAATCATAGCTAGAAATTACTATATTCTATGGTTTATATGATGTCTTTATGTTAAATTATTGGGTAAAATGCCCATCAGAGATAAAAATATGACGATTGATCAAGGAAAATTCAGATATGATCTCTATGGATTGTATTTAGTATAATGAAACCGTTAGGTCATGTGTACTTCTAAGGCACAAGAATAAAGGGAGGTCCTGACTATAAGCATAACATACTCAACTACAGCTATTAGTTTCCAATTGTAATACAATTTCAGCACCCACCAATAGAGATCATGTAAATGAAGTATAAGAACAGGTTTTGCATTACAGTCCAAGCCCACTATCTCATGCTAGGAAAGCACCCCAATGTTAGGTGACATCTGCCACTCTATGAATAAACGTTCTTAAATTACCAACACCTAAGTTCTAATATTCAATCCCATATTCAAGAATGAACGTATAATTCACGCCATCTCAGCATACGTTTATACCAGGCCCCTTGTAAACGCTAAAATCTTTATCATAACAAACAACAAGAAGAGTTACAAGTTGAAATATTTACAAGGGGAAGGTAGATGAAGGCAAGACAGGCTGGAGAGATGGCTCGGCACTTAAGGGCACTATGTGTTTTTGCAGAGGACTCGGATTCACTTCCCACCACCCACTTGGTGGCTAAGAACCATTCATAAATCCAGTTCCTGGGGATCTGGTGCCTTCTTCTGACCTGTGCAATCATTGCATGGCATGGGAGCACTTTCATACATGCAAGCAATACACACACACACACACACAAACCTAAAAATAGCAAATAAGATATTTTGGGGACTAGCTAGATGACTTAGCAGTAAAGTGTGCTGGCTCCTTTTACAGAGGTACAAGGTGTGATTTCCAGCATGTGTAGGGTGGCTGACCACCATCACTATCTCCAGTTCCAGGGGAATCTGCAGCTCTCCTGACCTCTGTGGTTTCTGCATGATAGGGGCGAACCTACATTCAGGTAAGCAATATACTCATACGCATAAATAATATAAAAGTAATAAATCAAATATTTTTAATGATGCACATGTCTGTCTCAGATATAGGGTGAACCCTCTGCACAGGTACCAACTATTCAAGCAACCACTGAGACATGGCTCAAAAGACACTAGATTCAATTCCTTAAGGGCACTTGGAAATCTGGTTGCTAAAGCAGTCTCTGGAATTTTTATGACTGATTTAGTTTACAGAAGCAACTAAGTGTATCATATCTGGACCATAATTCTCTTCTCTGGGTGGGATTCCAAAGAGCTGTTTCCAAAGTAAATATTTGCCTGAATGAAACGGAGAACAAAATATCAAGACTGAACGACAAAGCTGGAGAACTGGATTACTCAGGCAGAGAATACAACTTAGTTTTGAAACAGAGGAATGGAATATTCAGAGAATGGGAGACACCGTGAAAAGACCAAAATCTATGCATCACGGGCATACAGAAAGGAAAAGAACCCCGGGTCATTTATAGAATAAAACTTCCCAAAATCGAGGGAAAAATACCTCTAGAGACAAAAGAAGCACTCAGAAAGCCAATCTCAGAGAGGACAGAAGAGGAAGTCTTCTCTGCTTGTCGTAGAAAAGACTCAAACTACAGAACAGGGAGAGAGTTCTGAAAGCTGCTAGAGAAAAACAACCAGTTATAAATAAAGGAAACCCCATCACAATTACAGCTGACTTTTCAGTGCAAACTATGAAAGCCAAAAGAGCCTGGACTAAAGTATTCCCAATCCTAAATGACCACAGATGCCAACCCAGAATATGGTAAAACCCATCAAATCTGTCTATCATAGTGCCACAAGAAAGAAACATCTCCCATGAAATGAAGAGGCTGAAAAAATTTCACGTCCAGTCATCCAGCCCAAGAGAGAATACTTTCAGTTTCACTGTCAAGTCCTGCCTTGGCTAGGACTTCATTTGGTGACATATGGTAACTAATATTAATTTGGATACCAAATTTAATTAGGGCTAAAAGGAAGAACATTTGTGTTGGATTTCAATATTTAAGGTCACTGTAATGATTTCATTAGGTGTCATAATTAAGTCCAATCTGGTTCTTTCTTTCCTAATGCTGTTGAGGTTAGATATTTCATGGCAACTAGCTATCTGGTAATGGTTTGTCTGGGAAATCAGAAAACGGTGTACAGCTTCTGTTTTCAAACATAAGAATCTGAGGTCAAAGCAAAAAGAGGAATTCTGAAACAGAAAGGAAGCCTGTTAGTTACTTTTCTTGTTGCTGTGACCAACTGCCTGACAAAAAGTACTTGAGGGAAGGAGGCTGTATTTTGGCTCATGCTGTCTGGGAATTTCAGTCCATCACGGTGGGGAAGGCAAGCAGAGTGGGTTGGTGTGTGGCGCCAGGCTGTTGTTACTCACAGACAGCTGGAAATGGAACCAGAAGCAGATATGACCTTGAAGCCCCACCATTAGCAACTTTCTGTAACCACATCACAATCTCCTAAAACACTGCCACTAGCTAGGAACCAAGTGTTCAGGCACATGGGCTTATAAATGGTTTTCATTTTTAATGTTATGATGCATTAATTCAAAGTTTGAATCAGAGAACTGGCGAGATGGCTCTGTGGTCAAAGCACACGCCACCAAGCCTGCTGACTTGATTTCTATCTCTGGGACCCACATGGTGGGATGAGAGAACTGATTCCAACAAACTGTCCTCTTACCCCAACACTTCCGCCCTGGTGCACACGAACCCTGTATTCCCCCAAAATATATGAATAAGATGCAATTTAAAAATTCTGTAGCTTACCGATGAAGATTTAATATGTACCATATGGATCATCATTACCTGATGAACTATACTTTGTGCAATGAAGGCTTTGAGATGCTTGCACCCTTAAGTTACAATAATGAGCAGGAAATATGACATTTCGAAGATATGCATAACCTACCTATATGAGATCTAAATATTGTTAAAGTAAATGTTATTATATATAGTATATATGCAGTAAAGGAGATTCTTGCTGCTTGGGTGCTTACTCTCTGCCTGCTGCCTGCTAGCAAAGTGCACTAAAAATGAACAATATACCCAATCCCTAAGCAAAAGTAAAAAAAAAAAAAATCAACTACTTGAGTTTATATGGGTGTGGTGCATTCTGTAAGTTCCTATGAGAAAAGTCCAGAGAACCTGTAAGACTGTTTCTTCATGGTCGTGTACCACCATGTAATCTCAGCCAGCCAAGAGATGAGGAAAGAACTTGCGAAAGCGGCCCTGAGCCCCATCCTTGGCAGCCGAACTATTGGCATCTGATTACTGCTGGGTGAGGGAGTGCTGATCATGTTTAAGGGACAGACTGTACATAGGTAGACTAGAATCAAAGCTACAAAATCAAAATATCTCAAGGGAGCATTTTTACCTCATGATTAGAGTTGCTCTTATCTTTTGTTAGAGGCCCAGCAACATCAGGATCAGTTGTCTTGGAGAACCTTCAGAATAAAAGGACAATAATGGGTGAGTTTGGTTATTTCAACAACTCTGGTAAAAGGTAAGTCATCTGCATATTAACAGGCATTTCTGCATTTATATAATTAACAGTTGGGTTGTGTTTTAAAGCTTTGGTTAGCTCTGTAAGCTTTAACATCTCAATCTATGACCATTCATGAAGACTCACTTGGAGTTCCATATAAAGGAGCAACAGTCCACAGCTGGGGGAGAGAGTTCAGTAGATTAAATTGCTTGTTACACAAAAATGGGGACCTGCGATTGATTTCTCAGTACCCACATGAAAAACTGCATGCACCTGTAAATTCACTGCTGTGTCTGGCAGAGAAAGAAAAATCGCTTGTTGGATGTGCAACTAGCTCCAATGAGAGATTCTATCTCAAGTGAATAAAGTGGAGGGTGATAAAGTTACCCAGTATCGTCCTCTGGCCTCCATGCAAGCACACAGGCACATACAACACACACACACTGAGAGAGACAGAGAGAGAGACAGAGAGAGAGAGAGAGAGAGAGAGAGAGAGAGAGAGAGAGAGACAGAGAGATCCCATATTGACAGAGACTCAAAATGATTTGTCTGCACAGACTGCCTCTCCTGAAGGCTGAACTGATATCCTCTAATGGATTTGCTACCTGAATGGAAACAAACTCATTTTCTAAAGGAAGCCAAAAGATAGAATACACCTTCTCCACTGTCTCTCTGTTTAAAAAGAAAATGGTTTATGCCCCTCAATTACCTATACTAGTGTAAAGGCTAAATGGCTTATCTCTAAAAATTGATAAAGGAATAGCTGATACCATAAGCATATCCATGCTACAGAGAAGCCTTTCAAGCTTTACAAATTACCGTAACATCTCTGTGTGTGTGTGTGTGTGTGTGTATGTGAGAGAGAGAGAGAGAGAGAGAGAGAGAGAGAGAGAGAAGAGATGAGAATAACCCATGTCCTTTGTCCTTGGCTTCCTTTTTCTAAGTTTTTTATCTCTAAATGTCTCTCATTGGAACATGGGGCAAAGCAATTAATCTAGGCTGGTTTTCCAACAAATCATAGGGATAACTCTATCTCTGGCTCCCCAGTGAAGGATGGACAAACGTGGAACAATGCCTGGATTTTTACTTGGGTACTGAGTTCAAAATTAATACCTTATGCTTACAGAAAATTCAATTTAATAACTGACCTACCTTCCCAACACCAATTTCATACCTTTTAACAGACACCTTGAAGTCGGTCAGTTTGTTCAATTATATATCAAAACAGCAACCTTTTCAGGACACTTTTGAATTTCTGATTGATATTCATATGCCTTTTCAGATAGTTTTTACCATCCAGTGACCTCAATTTTACTATTATCTTTGTCAAACCAGTCAGGAACCCCGATATTTTCATCACTTCTCTAAACAAATCAATGTTGTTTCTCTTCAAACACCACCTTCCACTGGTAACATTCACATTCTCCACTGTGGGTTAACTTGATTAATTCAGAGTAGCTTCCCCCATGGGCCACATTCATGCAATCCATCATCATATTCAAACGCTCAGAGGCAGTAGGTGGGTAATTAAGGAAGACATACAATCTTAGAACTAGAGAACAGAAGTCCACATACCATTTCTGCCTCTCACTGTTTCCACATAGATTCTTAATATGTTTACAGTGCAGGATCCGCAACAGAAAAACCATTCGGTCAGGGTGTTAAATAGAAGTTGAAGTATACTATGTCAACTGATTAGTCTGTGACATCACTTAACATCCTGAAATTCTAAAAGCTTTTAATCTGTCCGTAGGTGAAAATGAATACTAACATTTCACAACTTTTTCCCACGAGAAAGATGGGAAGAGATTAGTCCTCCACTAACACAACAGAACAACACACACACACACACACACACACATACACATGCATACACATGAACACACACCTACAGTTGGAGGATGGCAATTCACAAGCCAAGGCATATGCCTGCAGGAACTGCTGTACACACTCTAGGCATGGCACTCCTGTTTCATTCGTCCTGCATTTCATTCATCCTCCCACACGCATCAAACACCACACCCACTTCTCTAAAACACCACAGACTTTTCAGTGAGTCCCAGGCTCCCTCCATGAGGGTGGGTGAGAGACCAGGGAGATGACTGCTCCCTAGAAACATCCCTCTGCTGGCATTCTCACAAGTCACCACTATTGTGGTCCTATACTGTTTTTCAACATCCTACTTCCAGCCATTGCATTGCTCATCAAGCATTTCCGTGTCTTGCTGAGTCCTTAGATCTCACAGCAATGTGTTCAAGGGGAGAAGTCATGCATTAAAAATAATGGATGGACATAAATACATGCACAGCTCAGCTGAAAAGACCCAGTTTTCTGTGTAATATTTTGACTCTTTGACTCTCTGACTATGAAGATACTGCAAGACTTGAGTCCATCTTTGTGGCTCATCATCCCAGATGACAGGGATCAATGTTGGGCTTCCTATCTTGATATTCTGCAAATTGTGACATGTATTTCAAAATCGATAAAATGATACCTGGCTGAGGACTCGTCCATCCGTCTGTCACGATTTTCTGAAGATAAAGGAAAAAGAGATTCTGTAAGAATTCAACAAAGATAGGACACAGGAAATTAAGGAGACCTGTAAGGGACAGGGATATCCGGTTCAGTCATTCGGTCCAGTATGAGACTCTGAGATGAAGAAGACAAGTGTCTGGTTACTAGCGAATCTGGGGAGGCTATTCTTTCAACTACTCTAGATCAAAGACTCATTTGCAGACAATGAATTCACTCCAAAGTCTTACTTCAATTCTCTGTATATTGTCAGTCAAGTAAAAGAGGAACAAAGAAATGATTCCAGCATTGATAAATGAAGGCATACCATTGTGCACAGTGAACCTGGTCCAAAACCAATCTCACTCTCAGGCTGACGCATACTGGCATCCTCCCTGGAACTGCTAGAAATGGACTCCATCAAAGAAAGAACATATTGCTCTTTTTGAGTCCCTGGAGATTCGTGATGTGGGGAGAATTCCAAGTATCCTCACATGGAAAGACACAGAGAAGTTCCTCCAGCGGGGAAGTTCAAATTGTCTAGATTTGAATGGAACTCCCTGATCCAAGGAAGCCCCAGAGGAGCTGAACTCCGTTCCTAGCATCTACAGCATGGCTGGCTCAGTACAGCCCCTAATTCACTCACATGCACACTCCTACTGATTTACAGGGCAACTGCTTTTGGAAAAATCAGAAATTAAAGATAATGTGTGCAGGGTGTAGCTACAACGAACAGCTCTTGCTTAGAGTGCCAATTTGATTACTCAGGAAAGAAATTAATAAAAAGGATTAACTATCGTGCATGATGTTGGAGAAAATGTGCTTTCAGAGAATTTGAGCTCTGTAACGATGACAACAAGAAAAATCCAATGCATGGAGAACAAAAGCTGAAATCAAAATGATATTCTGGAGTTATGTTCCAATGATGTGCTTACAGTAGCGAAAACAACAGATGACCTTGGAAAGCCTTTGTATTCTTAGTTTGAAAGGCTCGTTTATTGTGTTATATGCCTATGTGAGTACCCGCTTGTTTGTACATGTGACAAATGCACATGTACAAATGCACTTGTTCTTAACAGAGGCCAAAGCACAGCACTGGAGACCCTACAATGAAGGTAAGAAGCGACGGTGAACCACACCCAGTGTGTTGACTAACCTCCCGTGATCTATGAGAACAGCAAGAGCTCCTGAATCTCAGAGCATCCTTCCAGCTCTCCCAAATGCTCTCCTTATTTCAAAAAGGCATGACAGATGACAGCGTCAAAAAGAAACCAACATCTGTCAGACAACATTGTTTCAGGCAACAGTTCAGAGATGCAACTTCTAAACTCATTCTGAATTCCAAATAGGAACAAAAATGAGGAAAATAAAGTGTCGTATGTGCATGGTCTCCACATCCCCCTTTGGGAGGTAAAGTCTTTCACTAGTTTGTATCAGGAGAAAGAAATGATCTTGAATAACTGCCGTTTGTAATTCTTACCGGGACAGCTCTGGACAGTTTCTTCAAGTATGGTTTTGAGTCCTTCTGGGGAATTGCCTTCACTATGAAATAATTGAACAATGATCATCAATATTTGTATGAAAAACGTTAAGGAAACACTCTGAATGCTTTGTTATTTGGTGTTCACAAGGCCCCTTCCATTAGAAACTTGCAAACATCCCTGAATATCTGCTTCAAATGTACTTATGATTGCTGATCACCTTCCTTACAACTTCTAAATTCTTCTCATGGGGAAGAAATGGCAATAATTTAGACCCTGATTAAATCTATAAAGAGACAGAGCCAGAAAGACACACGCCCACACTCTATTTCCTTCTCTCTGTGTTTTTCAGAAACATGTGTATGTGCATGATGCATGCACATACACACAATCAATCACACAGGATGGGAAAGAAGGTTGTATTTCTTCCTCAAGCTGATATTCGGTGGTTGCAGTAACTGATGACCTTGGCCATATGCAGTGGAAGTAGTTAGTATTCCTAATTGATTCCCCACACTTATGCCTATATAGCACCCCGACTCCTTCCCTGACATTTTCTCGGGACTTCATTGAGTCTTAGACTCTCTGCCAAGTGATGGGTCTAATACACTGAAAAACTGATTCCTGCTCAGGCTGGCAATATTTTACAGGCTACCACACTCTTTTGAGATTTCAAACTCTTGTTTTTCAACGGTTCATTCCTGAGTGGCCTCTGAAACCTCAGCCTCGATGTTTCAATACTTAACAAGCATCTCCATGTGAGCTTGATTCCGTGAGAATAGTGTGAATAATCATTCTTTGTTTTAGCTCTGTTCTTTTTATTTGTGGTAAAGGAACAATTTAAAAATGATCTACTAAATTTTGATTGGTGCCTTGGGTGAAGGCATTAGATATATCACAGGATACACAAATTTGGATACAAGAAAACTCAGTACAGGGGCATGCTTTCCAGTACTGATGTTAATACCTGCCCTAAATCTTCGGAACCAGGAGAAGGTTCAACAAGTTAAAGTCTGTGGGTTTGACATGGCTACTCTTAGTTTTCCTCGGCCTCAATGCCTTAAGTGCCTGGAAGTAGATACGTGTATACACCTCTCTTACATAGGTAGGGAGAGTCAGTTTGCATGAGTGTGTGTGACTAACAATAGGAGTTTCATCTCTCATTTCAGATGCCTGGAACTTTAGCAGTTAATAGCTGACAGGAAAAAAGAGACGTGTGTGGGAACTTAACGAAAAGCAATTTTTTCCTCTACAAATAAATTTCTATGAACCTTTCAACGGCAAGACAGAGCAGGCACTCAGCACAGTATCAGGGACCTAGGTCAGAGTCCCAGAAACATAGACTAGTGTTCTCTCTTAACAAACTTCCATCGCTGATTGTATTTTCAGGTCTATGAATCTTACCTGGGTGAAGACTCCCGGGTGGTAGCATATTCATCAGATCCTAATATAAAGACAAAAGATACGTTCTAACAACTGCAGAATAATAACGTCACACATTAGACAGAGACATCAACTAAAGGTTTGTTGGTGCCCAATCTGTTGGGATACTTCTGGAGACTGCTGCAGAGGGAATGTTCCTTTGTGAGGAGTGTATTCACTGACAACTCTTGCTTCCACTCTCGGTGTATTAAAAAGGCAAGGATAGCACAGAAGGTCAACATCACTACCCAAAAGTCAATTGTGCAGAAGGACCATGATCTGAAATGAACAATCTCAGGTACTCAGAGAGTGACATCCGAAAAAGAATCCTTATCAGACAGATGGTGTAGAAGTACTAATGAGCTGTTCCAGTTCTTCGTGTTGTTACTGAAATTGTTCCAGTTAGGAAGAAAATCCCAAATACATGGGAGGAGGATGTCTGGTGAGTGCTTATGGCAGCATGGATCCATACATGCTCATAGACGCCACGAAATCTTCGAAAGGGCATGGATGGTTAGCCTACCCACGATGCCTGTGGATAATACTTGGAGGCTCACCTCTGATAGCAAAGAACTGGTGTTTGGAAAAAGTCCCTTAAGGATTTTTGAAAAGGGGAGTGAATCAAGCAAGATTTCTCACATATTAAAAACTCTTTGAATGAACACTGACGAATTGTAAGTATCGAATAAGCATTAAGGAAAGCAGTGGCAGAAATACAGGCTCCAGGTGTGGGTGGGAAAGACACAATTGGGCAGTTGCACATTTGAATATACAGTGATCAGGATGGTAGGTACAAGACCTGAATGTGCCTAATGAAGACTAAATCATAGCTTGGAAGGTAGGCCTGGACACGAAGCTTCAGTCCTAGACAGGATGACCAGGCTCCCGGGGATGAACTGTCACCAAGGGACAACTGAATTTACAAACGTGACCTAATAAGGCTTACTGTATAGGACAGAAGGCATGAATTCCCCTGCCTGGCTAGGAAGAGTGACCATGGAATGGGGAGGAATGAAGAGTCAACTTCGCCAAGCATTAAAAATGGAGCAGAGGGGCAGTACTGGTGCTGGCACTCCTGGAGAAGTGCTGAGGGTCTGCTAGGAGATGGGAAAGGGACTTTGCATAGAGTTAATACACACTGTCAGAAATCTTCAGTGCATCAAGACAATAGAAATTAAAAATTTTTTAAGAGAATTAAGAAATTATATCCCTGTCATTCACACTCGAATTTCTTCCCTCCTTTTAGAACTAAAATTTTCATAATTTGACTGATAGTAGCACCATGGAAGGTACGTATCCGGAAACATACTTACTCCCACCGGTCTCTAGCAACTTCTGAGCACGTGGTTTCGGTGGTGGCACACATGGAGACGCACTGAAGTGTGAAAGAAGAGAATCAATTTCAGAATCATGTACAAACCATTTACCACACGTGCTGAATGACTGATCTTATGATTTTCTAGTTTAACTGACATTAGAAAATGAGGAAGGAGTTTCCTTTGTTCTTCAGTAGATAAGTAGGACTGTTAAATGCTTTCACAACAATGCTACTCATGCCAAAGGTATGGGAGGAGTTTGCCCCTCCACTAACATAACAGAACAATACACACACACACACACATGAACACACACACACACACACACACACAGAGGGAAGATGGGGATTCACAGGCCAGGCATATATGGCTACAGGAACTGCTGGTTTTATTATTTACACAACCAATGGCATGTGGCTCCTGTTTCATTCATCCTCCATTTCCATCCTCCCACAACCATCAAACACCACACCCACTTCTCTGAAACACCACGGACACTTCATTGAGTACCAGGCTCCCTCCATGAGGGTGGGTGATAGACCAGAGAAATGACTGCTCCCTAGAACATCCCACTGCCAGCACTATCACAAGTCACCACAAGTGTGGTCCTATACTGTTTTTCAAAATCCCACTCCCAGCTGTTTCGTTGCTCATCAAGCATTTCTGTGTCTTGCTGAGTCTTTAGATCTCACAGCCATCTGTTCAAAGAGAGAAGTCATGCACTGAAAATAGTGGATGGACATAAATAGATGCACAGCTGAGCTGAAAAGAAACAGCTTTCTGTCTAATATTTACAATTTTTGACTCTTGGACTATGAAGATACAGCAAAACTGGAGTCCGACTTAATGGCTCATCATCACAGATGACACTTATCAAAGTCAGGCTTCCTATGTTGTTCTGCAAATTGTGTCATCTATTTCAAAATTGATAAAATTGTACCTGCCGGAGTTCACATCTATCATACTGTCACAACTGTCTGAAGGTAAAGGAAGAGATTTTGTAAGAACTGGACAAAAAAATAGAACATAGGAAATTAATGTTCACACTTGAATTTCTTTCCTCCTTTTTCCCCTAAAACTTTCACATTTGACTGATGGTAGCACCATTTACAGCATATATCAGTAAGAATACTTACTTCCACTGGTCTTGAACCACTTCTGACCAAGTGGTTTAGGTAGTGGCACACAAGGAGATGTACTGAAACATGAGAGAATAGAATCAAGATCATATTCATGCCCAAAGAATTTATCACACTCTCTCAAAAACTGGTCTAATGAATTCCTATTTCAATTGAGATAAGAAAAAGTGACTAAGGAGTTTAATTTGCTCCTCAGTAGATAAACAGGATTTTTCACTGCATTCACAACAATTTTTTCTCATGTGAAAACACAGGGAAGAGGTTATTCCTTGTATAACAACACACACACACACACACACACACACACAATTACACAGGATGAGCAGAGCATTGTATTTCCTCTGCAGGCTGTCATTCGGTGATTGCAGTAATTGATGACCCTGTACATATGCAGTGAATGCCGTTAGTATTCCTAATTGATTTCCCACAGTTATGCCTGTATAGCACCCTGTCCCCTTCCTGGACACTTTCTCAGCACTTCATTGAGTGATAGACTCCCTGCCAAGTGATATGTCTGATCCACCAAAAACTGATTTCTGCCCAGGCTGGCAACATTCTCACAGGCTCCCACACTGATATGAGATTTCAAACTCTTTTGCTTTTAAAAGATTCATTCCTGTGTGGCCTCTGAAACCTCAACCTTGTTGTTTCAACATTTAACAAAACATCTGCATGTGTGTTTGATTCTGTGAGAACAGTATGAATAACCACCATCTCTTTGAGCTCTGTTCTTTGAATTTCAATGAAGGAGGAACTTCAAAATGATCTACTAAATTCTGATTGGTGTATTGACTGAATGAATTAGATATGTCAAAGGATACAGCAAAGTTGGACACAAGAACCTACAGGGGCATGCTTTCCACTACTGATATTAATCCATGCCTAAAAACTTCTAAACCAGGAGAATGTTCAACAAGTTAAGGACTGCGGGGTTGACATGACTACTATTAGTTCCCCACCCACTCAATGCCTGCAGTGCCCGGAACTCCATGCCTGCATACACCTCTCTTGCTCAGGGAGGAAGAGTCCCTTTGCATGAGTGTGTGACTAACAATAGAAGTTTCTTCTCTCATTTCAGAGGCCTGGAACTTTAGCAGTTAATAACTGACAGGAAAAAGAGATGTACGTTGGAACTTAACAAAAAGCAATGTTTCCCTCTACAAATATATTTCTTTGAACCTTGAAAACTACAAGACAGAGCATGGGTTCAGCACAGTATCAGGGGCATAGGTCAGAGTTCGAGAAACATGGGGTGGTGTTCTATATTTTAATCTTCCACCGTTGGTTGTATTTTCATGTCTATGAACCTTACCTTGGTGAAGGCTGCAGGGTCATAGCATCATCTTCGGAATCTAATATAGAAACAAAAGGTATTTTCTAACAACTACAGAATAAGAATATCACACATCAGACAGAGACATCGACTAAAGGTTTGTTGGTGCCCAATCTGTTGGGATACTTCTGGAGACTGCTGCAGAGGGAATGTTCTTTTGTGAGGAGTCTATTCACTGACAACTCTTGCTTCCACTCTCGGTGTATTAAAAAGGCAAGGATAGCACAGAAGGTCAACATCACTACCCAAAAGTCAACTGTGCAGAAGGACCATGATCTAAAATGAATAATCTCAGATGGTCAGAGAGTGGGTTCCAAAAAAGAATCTTTATCAGGTGGATGGTGTAGAAATACTAAGATGCTGCGCAAGTTGTTCATATTGTTGCTGAAATTGTTCCACTGAGGAGCAAAATTCCAAACACATGGAAGGAGGATGTCTGGTGACCACATATGGCAGCATGGATACAGACTTGTTCGTGGACACCACAAAATCTTTGAAAAGGCATGGATGATTAGTCTGCCCACAATGCCTATGGATAACACTTGCAGGCTCATCTCTGAGAGCACAGAGCTTGCCTCTTTAAGGAATCCCTGAAGGATTTTTGAAAAGGTTATGGAATTGATCAAGATTTCTCACATTTTAAAATCCCTTTGAATGGACCTGGATGAATCTATGTGTTGAGTAAGCATTAAGGAAAGGGGTGGCAGAAATGTAGGATCCGTAGGAGGTGGGTGAGACGCAATAGGGCAGTTGCACATTTGAATAAACAGTGATTGGGATGGTGTGCACCAGTCCTGAGCATGCCTAATCCAGACTAAACCATAGCATGGAGGGAAGATGTGGGCACAAAGCCTCAGCCATATACAAGATATCAGGCTCCAGGGTATGAACAGCTTGCAGCGAGGGACCTCTGGGTTCACAAACGTGACCTAATAAGCCTCATCATATAGGACAGAATGTGTAAATGTCCCTGCTATGCTAGACTAGTGACCATGGGGTGGGGTGGAAAGAAGACAGGATGCTTTTCATGAAACACAAACCTAGTCAACTTGGCTAGGCTAAACATTAAAAATGGAGCACACAGGGACTAGTGGGGCTGGCATTCTTGGAGAAGTTGTGAGGATCTCATAGGAGATGGGAGGGGAATTGTATGTAATTAATATACACTGTCTAAAATCTTCAGAGCATCAAGGAAACAAAAAGTAAAAATTTAAAAAGAGAATTAAGAAATAATATTCCTGTCATTCACACTCCAATTTCTTCACTCGTTTTCTAAGCAAAACTCCTTAAGTTGACCATGTAAGGTACATATCAGTAATGATACTTACTCCCACCGGTCTCCAGCAACATCTGCCCAGGTGGTTTAGGTGGAGGCATATGTGGAGAAGCACTGAAACGTGAAATAATGGAATCCATTTCAGAATCATATACAGACCGTTTACCACACACTCTCAATGACTGGTCTTAGGACTTCCTATTTCAACTGACATTAGAAAATGACAAAGGAGTTTCATTTGTTTTTCAGTAGATAAGTAGGATTGTTCACTGCTTTCACAGGGAAATGTTCTCACAGGAAATATATGGGAAGAGCTTAGCCCTTCACTAACACAACAGAGCAGTACAAAGGCACACACACACACACACACACACGCACGCATAAACACGAACATACACATCAGAGGAAGGGGAGTCACAGACCAGGCAAATGGCTACTGGAACTGCTGTTTTCATTATGTACACACTCTAGGCATGGCACTCCTGTTTCATTCATCCTCCCGCACCAGTCAAACGCCACAACAAAATTCTGAAAAACCACAGACTTTTCATTGAGTCTCAGGCTCCCTCCATGAGGATGGGTAGCAGATCAGGGAAATGATTGCTCCCTAGAAACATCCCTCTGCCAGCACTCTCACAAGTCACCACAATTGTGGACCTCTACTGTTTTTCAGTATCCTATTCCCAGACGTTGCATTGCTTATCAAGCCTTTCTGTGTCCTCCTGTGTCCTTAGATCTCACAGCCATGTGTTCAAGGAGAGAAGTCATGCAATGAACATAGTGGATGAACATAAATAGATGCACAGCTGAGCTGAAAGAACCACTTATCTCTCAGACATTTATACTCTCTTTGACTCTTTGACTATGAAAATACAGCAAGACTTGAGTCCACCTTAATGGCTCATGATCACAGAGGATACTCATCAAGGTCGGGCTTCCTAACTTGCTAGTCTGGAAGCTGTGTCATCTATTTCGAGATCGGTAAACTTGTACCTGCCCGAGGCCTGCTCCACCACACTGTCACAAATTTCTGAAGACAAAGGGAAAAAGAGGTTTTGTAAGAATTTAACAAAAATAGAACGTAGGAAATTAATGCAAATGGCAAGGAACATTAGGTCTACCCATTCACACTTGAATTTCTTTCCTCCTTTTTCCCCTAAAACTTTCACATTTGACTGATGGCAGCGCCATTTACACCATATATCAGTAAGAATACTTACTTTTGCCAGTCTTGAACCACTTCTGACCAGGTGTTTTACAGGGTGGCACAAGAGGAGATGTACTGAAATATCAAAGAATAGAATCAACATGATATTCATGCCCAAAGCGTTTACCACACTCTCTCAGTGAATGGTCTTAAGTGCTTCATTTCAACTGACATTAAAATGTGATGAAGGAGTTTAACTTGTTCTTCCATAGATAAACAGCATTTTTCACTGTGTTCACAAATTTTTCTCATGTGAAAAAAATGGGAAGAAGTTATCTCATGCATAACAATACACACACACACACACACACACACACACACAATTATACAGGCCAAGGAGAGCATTGTATTTCTTCCTCAAACTGTATTAAGATGGCTGCAGTAACTGAAGACCTTGAACATATGCAGGGAATGCTGTTTGTATTCCTAGTTGATTCCCTACACATATGCCTGTATAGCATCTTGACTCCTTCCCTGACACGGTCTTGGCACTTCATTGAGTCTTAGACTCTCTGCCTAGTGATAAGTCTGAAATTGATTCCTGCTCAGGCGGGCAGCATTCCCACAGTCGACCACACTGTTTGAGATTTCAAACTCTTTTGCTTTTCAACGATTCATTCCTGTGTAGCCTCTGAAACCTCAACCTTGTTGTTTCAATAATTAACAAGTATCTCCTTATGAACTGGATTCAGTGAGAATAGTATGAATGATCATCATTCATTTTTGCTCTGTTCTTTTAATTTGCCATAAAGGAGCGATTTCAAAATGATCTACTAAGTTTTGGTTGAGGAGTTAGGTATTTCAAAGGATACGGTAAAGTTGGACACAAGAAACTATAAAGGCATGCTTTCCAGTACTGATATTAATGCCTTCCCTAAAAACTCCTAAACCAGGAGAATGTTCAGCAAGTTAAGGACTGTGGAGTTGGCACAAATATTATCAGTTCCCCAACCCACTCAATGCCTGAAGTGCCTGAAACTCCATGTGTGTACACACCTCTCTTGCCCAGGGACGAAGAGTCACTTTACATGAGTGTGTGATTAACAACAGGAATTTGATCTCTCACTTCAGACGCTTGGAACTTTAGTATTTAAAGGCTGACAAGAAAAAGAGATGTACATGGGAACTTAACAAAAAGCAATATTTCCCTCTACAAGTACGTTTCTTTGAACCTTGACAATGACAAGACAACAGGCATTCAGCACAGTATCAGAGACCTAGGTCAGAGTCCGAGAAAGAGGGACTAGTCTTCTATCTTTATAAACTTCCATCACTGCTTGTATTTTCAGATCTATGAACCTTACCTGGGTGAAGACTCCAGGGTGAGAGCATCTAATATAAAGACAAAACATATATTCTAACAACTGCAGAATAATAATATCACACATTAGACAGAGACATTGACTAAAAGTTTGTTGGTATCCAATCTGTTGAGATACTTCTGGAGACTACTGCAGAGGGAATATTCCTTTCTGAGCAGTCTATTCACTGACAACTCTTGTTTCCACTCTCAGTGTATTAAAAAGGCAAGTATGACATGGAAGTTAAACATTAATAGCCAAAAGTTACTGTGCAGAGTGATCATGATCTGAAACGAATGATCTCATAGTCAGAGAGTGGATTCCAAAAAAGAATCCTTATCAGATGGATGGTGTCCAAGTACTAAGACACTGCTCCAGCTGTTCATGTTGTTACTGAAACTGTTCCGCTTAGGAGGAAAATCCCAAACACATGGGAGGAGGCTGTCTGGTGACGACATATGGCAGCTTGGATCCAGACACACTCATGGATGCCACAAAATCTTGCAAAGGGCACGGATGATTAGTGTGCCCACAGTGCCTGTGGATAACACCTGCAAGGCTCATCTCTGACAGCACGGAGCTGACGTCTGGAAGCAACCCCTAAAGGATTTGTGAAAACTCGAGGAAATCAAGGAAGATTTCTCACATCTTAAAAACTGTTTGAGTGGACCTAGGTGAATCTAAGCATTAAGGAAAGCGGTGGCAGAAATGTAGGATCCGGAGATGGTGGGTGAGACACAGTAGGACAGTTTCACATTTGAATATACAGTGATTGAGATGGTGCACACAAGACCTGAGTGCCTAATCCCGGCTAATCCGTAGCACGGAAGGAAGGTGTTGGCACTAAGGTTCAGCCCTAGACAGGATGACCAGGCTCCTGGTGATGAACTTGCACTTAGGAACTTTGGGGTTCCCGAACGTGACCTAATAAGCCTCATCATATTGGACTGCAGACGAGAATTACCCTGCTGGGCAAGAAGGGTGACCATGAGGTAGAGTGGAAAGAAGATAGGATGCTTGGTATGAAACTCAAACATCATCAACTATGCTAAACATTATAAATGGAACAGACAGGGACTAGTGTTGCTGGCATTCTGGGAAAAGTGAGTCGGAGATGGAGAAGAGACTTTGCATAGAATTAATATACACTGTCTAAAATCTTCAGAGCATCAAGAAAATAGTAAATATTTAAAAAGAGAATTAAGAAATGATATTCCTGCCATTCGCACTTGAATATCTTACCTCATTTCCAAACTAAATCTTCCATAATTTGACTTATGGTAGCACCATGTACGTATCAGTAACAATACTTACTCCCACAGGTCTCCAGCAACATCTGACCGTGTGGTTTGGGTGGAGGCACATGAGGAGATGCACTGAAACATGAAAGAACAGAATCTATTTCAGAAAAATGTACAAACCGTTTACCACATGCTCTCCATGACTGGTCTTATGACTTCTTATTTCAACTGACATTAGAAAACAATGATGGCGTTTCATTGGTTCTTCAGTACATAAATTGGATTGTTCACTGCTTTCAAAACAATATTTTCCTCCCTGAGAAAGGTTAGCCACTAACACAACAAGAAAAAGACAGACACACACACACACACACACACACACACACACACACCCCACACATACACACACGCACACATGCATACACAGACGGAAGATGGCGATTCAGACCAGCAATGTAGCTACAGGAACTACTGGTTTTATTATTTACACATGCAATGGCATGGCACTCCTATTTCATTCATCCTCCATTTCATTCATCTTCCCACACCCCTCAAACTGCACACACACTTCTCTTCAAGCATTTTTCTTTTCAGGTGAGTCCTTAGATCTCATAGTCATGTGTCCAAGGAGGGATGTCATGGATGAACACAAATACATGATAGCTGAGTGTAAAGAACAACTTTTCAGTCTCATATTTATACATTTTTACTTTTTGACCATGAAGATACAGCAAGTCTTAAGTCCACCATGTATTTGATGTTCTAATGTTCAACAAGCCTCTCCTTGTAATACACAATCATTTCTCAGAACCTGACAAACACACACTATTGAGAGTAAAACTGTACCTCCATGTCCATACATCCATGATCCCAGCTATGGGCTCCAGATTCTATGGCTTGCTGTGCTGAACTCTGGGCCAGCAGTTTCATTTCCCTGGCTTCCCCTTTAGGTTTATTAACTGTGGTGAGAAGTTTGACACGGTTGTCCACTGACTTGATCGCTGACCAAAAATGCTGCCTAGGAAATGCTCCTGTCTACTTCCCGCTGCACAGGGGTTCAGATGCAGTCTGACATGCCTCTCTTGTAAATGGGTACCTGGATCTGAACTCAAGTCCTCATTATTTGGCGAGCCATTTCCCCACTAAATCCTCTACCTGGCCATTTAAGATTCATTTACTATCCCAGAATCTGAATTCTACTACCGTCTTTTCCAAATCAGTCATAAACCCCAATATGCTCCCCTCTATTCCTTTCACACCAATGCTATTCCTCTTCAATGCCACTTTCCTCCACGAACTCGCTCACAGTCTCCACTGTGGCTTAACTCGCTAGCTGCGAGCACAGGTTCGCCCACAGGCATCACTCATGCGCTCCCCTGTCTTATCATTCCAACACCCACAGGCAGCAGGAGGATGAATAAGGAAGCCCAGCAACCTCAGAATTGGGGAGCAGGAGTCCGAGTCCCATTTCTGCCACTCAAAAATGCATCCACACAGTTACTAAGATGATTTAACTTCAGGCCTCAGCCAAACAATGGTTTTGTGAGGGTGCTCAGCATAATTGATTAAATAATTGATTAATTAATCTCTAAGTTTCCTTAATATCCTGAAATTCTAGATGATTTTAGTCTGTCCATAGAAAATGAATCCTTTGCTCTCAGAAATGAAAAAAAGGAAAAAAGGAAGAAACAATGAAAAAGTAAAAGTCAAGCAAGCGATGCAGTAATATAAAATAAGAGAGGAACTGTACCTTTCCCGACGAACCACTGCATGCACATCTGCACCCTTCACTTTTAAAAATTCTGCCATGTCCTCTTTTTGTGCATATATGGACAGCAAGAACGGTGTGAATCCACGCTGTAAAGAAAAATCTGTTTTATTTTGCAAAATGACATACAGCTCAACTGATCTTAAAATCTCCGCACACACTCTAGGAACATAAATGCATGCCGTGAAGAGGAAGTCCAAAGCGGGCACTCTTCCTTCTTCCCGCTGCACGTCCCCACATGCTGCTCTTGCCCTCTGCACACCCTCCCCTGCCCTGCGCTGCACCTGACCTCCACTCCTCCAAAACTCAATCCAAACTCGCTGCTTCCAAGAATCTTTGCCTCTGTGGAGTTTCACATTCAGTACCCAACCCTAGAGCGTAGTACTAAAGGTTTGATGTGTTCCTGCAGAATGAATGAGCTCAAATGGTCCTCTCTGAGGTAGAGTTTCTCCATCTCCACTTTTAAAAGTGCTGCACAGATGGAAAGAGAATCATAATTTCAGGCTCGGTGTTAAAGAAATCTCTTTGACTTGATCCTCACTCGAGAAATACTTCCTTCTTATGAAAAACATGCACAGCTAAAAGAAGAGTTTCAGGGACATATTTTACCATTTTCCAATAATGTGAAGATTTCACTGGTTGGGATCAAAAGGACCTTGATTCTCTTCTCTTTATGGTGGCAGGAACCATGTACCACTGCTAGATGCCCCTGCTCCAAATCAGGCCCCAAAGGAAATGGGTTCTGAATTAAGAGACAGAGGCTTCAACATAAGCTTGATTTCTTATTATTT
Organism: Eospalax fontanierii; assembly: GCA_035773235.1. Lineage (NCBI taxonomy): Eukaryota > Metazoa > Chordata > Mammalia > Rodentia > Spalacidae > Eospalax > Eospalax fontanierii. The sequence goes on along the minus strand of CM069535.1, from coordinate 78,528,479 downwards.
TAAGATGCAAGATTTACATCCTAGTAGTTAGAAATCTGAGTACAAGATTTGATTCTCACTTATAAGGAAAACCCCTTCACAATACACAAACTTCTTTACATACATTCTCATTCTGGTAGCATTTCAGTAACTAAAGTTGGTTTTTTATTCCATTGATAATGTAAGGTGGAATTACATATACAGCAGTCTATCAATTATAATGGATATACATGCAAATAAATAAAAATTCTAGTATCGACCTGCATGGTCTCTTTGTATGAGACTCAAACACAAGGAACTCCTTTTGTTAAGGGATAATGACATCACAGTCATGACTAAATTCAGTTTTCATTAAAAACTCCTATTTTAATGGGAATGTGAAGATTTATAACATAGAATGATTTTTAAAGTATCAACTTTTAATATGTAAGTTTCAATCCTAACCGAGAGTTTAACATGAATTATATGAAATGATAAAGGATCTGTTCATGTATTCTTAGAAACCAATATAAACTACACATTATTTTGTACCGTGTCTGCATGCATCTTCATGTTCGTACACGTGTGGGCAGATGTGCAACACATTGGGTATGATTGCCAGAAATCTACCACACGTTCTGTTCCTCAGGAGCTGTTCACCTTTTGTTTTTAAGATAAAAAACATTTTTTTCATGTGTATGAGTGCTTGGTTTACATGTCTCTATGTACAACATGTGAATTCCTGGTACCCGTGAAGGCAGGAGAGGACACTTGAAACCTTGGAAATGGAGTTACAGGCAGTTTTGTCCCCAAATGTATGTGGTGGGAATATCCCAGGCCTTCTGCAAGAGTACCAAATGCCTTCAACCAATAACTCATCTCCCCATCCCATCATTTTGTGTTTTGAGACAGGGTCTCTCGCTTACTTGTAGTTTCCCAGTTAGGCAAGGCTGGCCAGACAGGGGCCCCAGGATTCCTCTGGTTTCCACCTCCCCAGTAGTGGAATTACAAGGCTGCACTCCAGGTAGGCTTTAATTCTGGGGACTTCACTCAGGTCCTCATGCTACCTTGGACCCACACCCACAAATTCTTAGAGATTAGTTTTATTCATCCTGAATACTATGAAATATTTGACTGTACACAGACACTGAAAGCTCAAATACAGACAGAAGAAAAGTAGGTACATGAGGAAAAAGGCAGTCTATCCCTGGCAAGCTGGAGCAGCAAGGCCTCCCATACATGTGATGTCTTCCAGGCATCAAAATGTCACATGGACTCAGAGCTGATGGGATTTAATTCTTTAAGACCAAGATTCTAGAGAAGTCTCCTGAAGTTTAATGTCAACTCAATTCATGGAAAAAACTGAGTCTGTATATGAGACACATTCATTGCACAGCCCTAAACATCTACACTGTGTGGGTAGGTTTCCCAATAAATGTTTTTGTAGGAAGAAGTATTGCCTATGGAGTCTTTTTCTTCTTTCTGTACCATGTATTACCAAAATTTAAGTCACAGAAATCATACTTTCTTCAAGACATTCTCCTACAAAATCATTTCTAACCTATTTGTATTTAAATATCCACTTGTAATCAAATCAATGATTAGTTTCATGTAATGGCTGAATTTAAATTAGTCAAAGGATTCCTACTGCTCTTCTTATTAATGGCATGGTTTTTGGTGTGTGAAACTGCCAAGCTGATAACACTGGGCTACCCGATCTTAACAGATACGGTGTGTTAGAGGAAGATAAATGAAATGTAAGTAAATGTTAATGAACATGGGAGATCGGCAGGGAGTATTACCTGATCAAATCTGACAGTTGAAGACTTAGGTTCTCTGGTTCAGGGAATTTACACACTATACCTGTCTAATCATTGGTTTACATACAGAGCAAATCTATGTTGAATGAAACAGAATTACTGAACCAGACTCTTCAGCGAAGAATCTTGATACACAGGACAGTTCTCTTTATCATTCTGGGATATGGATAAAAGGAGAAAACACAGAAGATACACTCACTCACAGAAAACTCCGTTCTATGTTCCGGAGTAGGGGGAGTACAGGTACAAGAGAACTCAGTTTATGGTGGCTCTATCTGCAAGAAGAGGACACAATGGCAGCAAACTCATTGGTCTTCCCTGTCATTTTCTACACAATCTGTACCTAGTCACTGCCAGGCTGTTGGCCTGAGAGTCCTCCTAAATTGGATCTCATGGTAGATTTACAATAGAACACAACAATAGTCTTTCCCAAACTAAGAATTATTACCTCCCAAATTGAAGAACATTTCTTGTGTACACATAGTACTTAAAAAAGAGAAGTAAACTGTATCTGCCTGGTATTCCTTCAATAACCAATTTGCAAATTTGCCAGCACACCTGTGATCACAACCCCTTTCTCATTTTCCCTGTTTTTGCAACATCTCTGAGAGATAACCCACTTCAATATAACTTCTCAGCAGCAGTAAGATTTCCATTTATCATAAAGTTTTAACTTTAATTAATTCATTTTCATTCTTTGTGTGGTCCTCTGTGTATATGTGTGTGTGGGGGGGTGGTATTTGATTCTATCCCAAAACCTTTATTTTGTATTTAAAATAAAACCCTATTCAGGACAAATTTTGCTTCTTTTTGTTACTTTACATGAAGTACATCCAAACAGGAGGACATGATTCCTAACCACAGCACTCAGGGCATGGTGGCATGTGCCTGCAATCCCAGCACTAGGGTACAGAGACAGGAAGATCCTGTGGTTTGCTAGCCAGCTAGTCTAGTGTAAAACCATAATGTGGAAAACAATGTGGAACACTTATCTTGACCTCTGGCCTATGCCTGTCTGTGTATACACACACAGACACGCACATACAAATATGTGAACATGGGAATGCAGATACAGAACACACACACAGAATATCAATATTTTAACTTTCGTGATCAACCCACTTCAAAACTGAAGTTTTGAAAGCTTGATCTACATGTGGAAAATGGGGTCACCTGTGCCATCATTAGAACTATCTGGGAAATAAAGTGATCTTTACCTTTGTTCTGGCTTCAATGTCTGCGTTGCAAGCCAGCAGAAGCTTAGCCATCCAAATGTTCCCCCTAAAGACTGTGTAATGGAGAGCGTTATTTCCACGCACATCCACGGCATGTGTATCGGCACCATGCTTCAATAAAACGTAAAGGCATAGCACATTTCCCCACTGAGCAGCCTGCGGGTAATGCAAACAGAAAGAGGTCAAGTCGTGGAATCCAAGATGAACACTTTAAATATTTCACCGAGTAATGAAATAAGTGAGATAAAATTTCATTCCAAGTATATTTACCCTTTTTGTTGAGAATGGATCTGCTTATGTGAGTTCAGTCTTGCTTCAATTCTAAATCGTCCTGCCCCATGCCAGCACACCTAGACAGTCTTTTGCAATTTTTCATTTGTGATCCTAGTGTGGATCCATTGTTTCCACTCCTCCCAGTCCCCCTTAAACTCCCCCTGTGATGCCCTCAGTCCCTCTCAATTTCATGTCCTCTTCTTTGGTACATATACATATGAACATACTATGTACATATATAATGCACTGAATCCATTTAGTGGTGCTTTGTTGGCACCTGTATTTCAGACTGCGTTGTTTGAATCAGATGAATATCAGGGAACTAGTTCCTGGAGAAAACCAATACTCCCTCCCCCAGCATCCATTGATGGCCTGCAGTTCATCATTGAGAGTTGGGATTCCAGGAAATTTCCCACACCTTGGTATGTCAACTTGTCTTCTCCTCATTCAGACTTTGTTAGACCACATTATGTTGGTGATTGATTGCACTGGAGTAACTTCCCAGTCGCATCTACAATGCGTTCACTAGCAGAACACACCTAGATATAATGATCTTTTCATTCTAATCCATCTCAGTTGAAACTGTTGGCCATTATCTACCTTAATTAGAGGTGTGCTCTTTTCATCGTCAAGGGTGTTTATGTCACAGTTCTTCTCTATTAGGAGCGATGCTACCTGTGGGTGGCTGTAGGTGCACTCGTAATGTAAAGCACTCCTGTGAAATGGAGAGGAGTTTTCAGGAAATTGTGGAGCTCTAGTTCAAAGCACATTTGTCCATATGGCGGCAAATACTAGACAGCATATGATTAATTCTGAAGCGAGGTCACTGGAATTTCCTCAGTTCTCTCCTCATATATTTATCTGCAGCACTAGTGATGCAGTGCATGGCCTGCCCCATTCAAGGCAGGTGCTCTACCAGTGAGTTGCATCCATGCTCAGAGCAGCTGTCTGAGTACAATGAGCAACTGGAAATAAAGTTAAAATTACAATTCTTATCTCAGTTACCGACTAGCTGCTTCTTGGGCAACTCTCACGCTTCAAGGAGATTTGATACAAAGTGTGCACAACTGATTCCAGCATCTCACAGATAGCTGGGGAAAATGGCAGCTATAATTACTATTCCGACTGCTAACGATCAGAAGGTTTCATATAGATTAAATAACAGAATTAGACCTACATTTCAGATATGAGGCACTGTATTCAAACACATTTTAGATTTTAACTTATTACTTGTTTATTTATTTTACTTATTTTAGTCTTCCCCAGATAGGGTCTCCCCACAGTCCCAGCTATCCTGGAATTCAATAGGTACACCAGCCTGCCCTTAAATTCACAGAGAGCCTCATGCCTCTGCTGAGTGACTCCTGGGATTAAAGAATTTGGTCAACAAGGCTAGCAGTTTTAGGTTTCAGTACCTAAGGAAGCATCTGCCCAGGGTGGCCTTGATCTTGAAATCCTCCTAACTTAGCCTTCCAGTAGGCTCACATTGCAGACAAGTGCCACGATGCCTTTAATGTTCTTTACTTCACATCACCATTTCCGACATTGGTTTCGTATTGTTGATGCACTGTATGGGTATAAGTGTTTTGCCTGCGTGTATGTATCTAAAAGCACCCCTGTATCAATAAGCATGTAGACCAAAAGAATGTCTCAGATCCCCCGGAAATGGATTTAATGATGGTTGTTAGCTACCTTGTGGGGGCTGAGAAACAAAACCCCAGTGCCCTGCAAAAATAGCCACCACACCAAGTTGCTGGAGAGTTCAATGTTTCTCAAGAAAACATTTCTAAAGCAAAAGAATGTTCTTAAAACAACCACAACTGATTCTTTTACTGTTTTTTGTATGCAGATCTAACTAAAATAAAATGGTTAAACAATATTTTTGTACACGATAAAATAACCTATATGTAATAAAATGTAGACATAATAAAATGTACAAGTACAAGAAAAAGATTTCTGTTGCCAAAGATGCTAAGATTTGTCTGAAGATGCATGTGGGTGTATAGAAATCATAAGTAAGAAACTTGTCTGTGCAGGATTTGCAGTCCCGTTGTTCAGTGGATTATTCCATCAAAAATAACTTTTACTACAACATTTTATGTGTTCACTGTAGAAATCACAGGCAAGGGAAAAGCATAGGTTCAAGTGGGTCCATTATCAAAACCAACCCAATGTTTGCTAAAAATAAGGCTCAACAAATATCATCATACTGAATGAATCCAGAGTTTACTCCTGGGTGTCAAGGAAACAAAACTGGTATCAAGAAAAATGGTTATAAGAGATCTGGCAATACCAGAGATGAAATAGTAAACTCGTAAATGACAATAAAGTGTAGACTTCAAGTGTCTGAAAATAAGAGATTCTCTTTTATTTTGCATACACTTTGGGCTAACTCAAGACCACAGTCTTCTTGATTTGTGTGGAAGTAAACTAGCTTAATATACAAAAATGTAAAAACATATCAGAAGAATGTAGTTTTGTTATTTAAACCATTATAGAGTGGTCAATAAAGTGCTCGAAAAGAGATAGCATAGTGATTGGGACATCAGCTGGCTCTGCCTCTCATGAAGGACTGTGTATGGACTCCTCCTAGCTGTGCAGGTTCCCAAAACCTGGAAGCCTGAGGCAGGAAGAAAACCCAACAGCATTGGGAAAGCTGGGTTTAAGCTACACTCTACCATGAATTATTCTGTGATCTAAAAATATGGCTACGGTTGGGGAAATGGCTCAGTGGGTAAAAGTGGTAGTGTCCCAACACGACTGAGTGTGATCGCTCAGAACACATGGTAAGGCTGGACTCAGTAATGTCCACCCTGCGTCTGAACCCAACTCTGGAAAGATAGAGCTCCTCCCATGTGCTCCTTGTCTGTCCCCAACTGCCCTCTTCTGCGGTCCTCAGCCCTCTCAGATCCTGTTACCTCTTTCTCTTGTCTGTCTGATCCACGTGATATTCCTGAGACGTGAGGAAATCGTCCACCACACGTACGTATGCTGGCAGCCTGGTGGAGACGGCCCACAGGAACGTATCTTGAGAGGAACATGGGAAACACTCGCCCCTCATAACTCCAACACCCCAGATGTCGGAAGGCCCTACGCAAGTGGGTGGACCATCTGGTGGACCGAATGGCACTGCGGATCTGGGCGTTGTAGTAGAGGTCCTGCATGGTGAGGGCCTGGGCAGGGCCGGCAGGCCCCACCACCTTCTCCCCCCTCCCTCCCTTCTTCCTCTGCTGTTTCTTGCTGCCAAACACTAGAACTCTGACTTAAAGTCAACTAAATCTCTCCAAACTGGTCACCAAGACACGAGAGTCTCCCACCAAGAAACCTCTGTGGTTCACCAACTGCCCTTAGAGGGCTTTGTCACCTAGCAACACTGTAAACAATTCTTTGCCAGGTGACTGCCTCTTGGCGTTCCATTAGTCCAAGATTCTGTGACCTAAGCACTCCTGCACATGCCTCAGACTCCAATGACATGAGACTGACCAACGGCGCTCAGCACACACTTGTGAGGCTCGGCCTGTCTATCACAGCTTCAGAGCAGATGCTCCTCGCCTGGACAAGTCATGGCAAGGGTCAGTTGCTTCCCAGTCCTGGGGCTCTTGCCAGGATTTCAAATGGTTTCATAAATAACCAACCTCATTCTTTTAGAAATTACTATATTACTTACATAGGTTTCTTCTATAAGTTACATTTGAATCAGAAAATTACTTGGGGATCCTTCTCAATGAGGTAAAATATTTTCCTCTTTCATTGTCGATGAATCTAAGCTTTGCTTTAAAAAATGTACAATTCAGCTCTTGGGGGTGAGGCAGGAGGATTATAGGTTCAAGGTGACCTTGGGATACACAGTGGGAACCTTTTTCAAAAGTTAATATGTCAAGCATGGTGGCACACACCTTTAATCCCAGTACTCAGGAGGCAAAGACAGGAAGATCTGGGTGAAATCCAGCCCAGCCTGATCTATATACCAAATTCTACTGCAGATGTGGCCACAGGGAGACCTCTGTCTCAGAATCCCAGCATCACTAACAAAAGCACACAAAAATTACAATAACAAAATTTAAACACCAAAACAGAAGGAAGATGGCATGCATAAGTGGGTGAATAAATAATGACACAATGATTATTTCCAGGTGGAGTGGTAGTGCACACCTGAAATACAAGCAGGTGGAAGAAGCAAGAAGCTTGTCCTAAGATAGAGGCTGACAGGCACCATACCAGGAAAGAAAGGAGACACAGAGGGCAGAGGGGCTGTGTATACAACTATGGGTTTCAGGGTCATCCTTGACTACATAGAAACTTTGGGACTAGACTGATCAAAAAAGGTATGTGAGAGGGAGGGAGGGAGAGAGGAGAGAGAGAGAGAGAGAGAGAGAGAGAGAGAGAGAGAAGAGAGAGAAAAGGAGAATGAGAAGAAGAAAATGCACTAAAGACCACATCACTATTCGATCATTTTTTTCAGTTTTGTTCTCTTCTTTGAAGCAGAAAATCATCTCTCAGTGAGGTATGAGCCAGTCTGGAAATTCTGTATAGGAAACTTCTGGGATTTTTGTGGGAAGGGAAGGAGTAAGCGATGGGATTCAGCATGCATTCCATGATTGAGCTACATCTCTAACCACGTGTGTTTTCTTTAGCTATGCACTGGGAGATTCTAAACTACAAACCAGTTAGAGTGATGACAGTACAGGCATTTCATATACTTTAGTTTCATCTGGGTTTTTTTTGATACAATGTCTCAACTATCCCTGACTGACCTGGAATGAATTCTGTAGACTAGGCTGGCCTCCAACTCACAGAGTACTGCCAGATTCCAGGTGAAGGTAAATTATGGTAGACACCACACAGAACCGAATCCGGGCGTTTTCGTCTTGAAATGCTTTCTGTCCCTTTTCCCTCTGTGCCAGCAGATTATGTGCAGCCACCCTGTCAGCTCAGACAACGTTCTTCCATGAAATCATCCGCCACCTCTGGCTCTTAAAATCTTTCTGACCTTTCTTTGACAATAAGCCCTGAACTTTTAGAGAAGTTGTGAGAAAAAGTTTCCACTTTTGGGCTGAACACTCCAAAGTCTTTTATTCTCCCCATACTAACTGGTAGAGTGTGAGAAGTGGGAACAAACTCCAGAACTCCAACTTGATGCAAAAAGGAAAGTCTATTTATTTACATAATTTAGCAAACAAAGCGAATCCACTGGATAGCCAGGCCACAGACCCTAAAGCCAGATCCAGAAACTGCACGCCCTCTCCGAGGTGCAGCCCACGTTCCATGGCGGTGGGCTTTGCTGGCTAGTTTAACCTTGGTATTAGATGGTCCAGAACCCTGTCTGTCCCTCGGGGATTATTTGTATTGGACAACTTAGTCCTTGTCGTCTGTAGGGTCTGGGCTTAGCAGCAGAATGCATGCTGAAGTGTTAGCACCCAGAATGTTGCAGGGAGGGGCGAGGCGATTAAAACTCAAGAGGTCTGAGTTTGTTTTGTCCCTACCCAAACCACCTGTGGGGCTGAGTGTTAATCACCATCTGTACCAAAAAGAAGCTTCTCTCTGGAGAGTTAAGAGATGTAGTCTTCCACAGATATTACAATGAATCAGAGGAGTCAGTTGTAAACTGACTAGGTCTAGCCATAGGTCCTTGGCCCACAAAACAGTGTCAGGCAAAGGCTCCACCTTATAAAGCAAACCTTGAATCCAGTCATAGAGCGGCTGGCTGCTCTCATAACATTTTTTCCACTATTGCCCTAGTTAGCATATCATGCCTAGCCAGAGATTACTGTAGCTCCCAGTGCTCATATCCGAGAAAGGATGATTGTTTTTCTCTCTCCTGATAGCACGCACAGCACTTCTTCACACTATGAAAATTAGTCGGGAGAGATGAAGCTTCCAGATCACCACAAGCTTGATTTCTCCTTGTCTCTTCTATGAATCATGGATGTAGTAACTTCAGCAATAAGCACTTACCATCAGGTTCTTTAGAGAATCTATCTCCATACTGAATACTAAATCCTTATCTTGAATGGTCTCAACTGTTTCAATCAACTCTTTGTATATTCAAGGTCTCCATTTAACCTTCTATTCATATCTTCTTTGAGTTCCTGAAAAATATGTATAAGAGATATCAGCCAGGTTGCATTTCTTAGGAAACATAAGAATGTGTGCAGTAACTTCTGCAAAAGACACTCTCTTGATAATTAATGGTATGTTACTCCAACAGGATCTAGGCATCTAGAGTTCTGTCTATGATGGTGTTTCTTATATGGACAGTTGATCTTGTCTTTGTTGAATGGCTGTTACAGTCTTGGTTTGCTGTCACGACAACTTATTAGGTTCTGGTCTAGCAGAGTTGGTTGTGTTGTTGTGTGAATGGGGTCTAGGAAGTATTCACAGGTGTGTACAGAAGGGCACAACTTCTATTCCTGAGATTCCAATACAGACACCACATGATCCTGGATCGGCAGGGTGGGCCGGGAGTCCGCAGGGTGAGCAAGCTGCCGGATGGTTTAGTGCTAATTTTCATTGGCTAAACAGAGGTCTGTCTTGGGTCATATACAAACTGTACAATCCCAGCTCTGCCTGGGAGTGTAGGAATGACTGCAGGGGCAGATGAGGTTCTACAGATCTGAGCAACTTGGTGAATTGTGAAGGTTGTGCATCCTGAGAGCCATGAGGAGGGTTCCCACATTGGGGCTTTGGGAAGAGAATCCTAGGGCCTGAGAACTCGCAAGTCTGTAGAGGGGGCAAAAGGGTGAAGGACACTAGCTAGACCCAAGACAGGTGACGGCAGACTGGGAGTGCTGGGGTTGGAGAGTTTACAGGTCTGAGAGATACACAGAATGAGACCATGCAGAGGGAAAACTGGCAAGGGGAACTCACAGGTGAGGGGGTGTGGTGCATCTAAGTGCACAGACCAAGCCAGCCTGAGAACGGGAATAGCAGACAGGGGATACTGGGGTGTGGAAATCAGAGTTGTACCCATGAGAAATAAGCGGTCAGATTATCCCTTTCTGCAGATGACATAATATTATACCTAACAGATGTGAAAAATTCCACCAGAAAACTCTTAGAACGGTTAAGACTTTCAGTAAAGTGGAAGGATACAAAATTAATCTACAAAAATCAACAGCCTTTTTATACCCCAATAACAAGCAACTGGCAAAAGGGCACAAGAAGACCCTCCCATTGACAATAGCCTCAAAGAAAGAACCTCAGAATAACACTGACCAGTCATGAAAGATTTCTACAATTAAAAAACTGAATCTTTAAAGAAAGGGATTGGTGAGAAAACCAGGAGGTGGAAAGCCCTCCCCCACACATGGATTGGCTGAACTAATACTGTGAAAAAGAACATGCTATCTAAAGCAACATATAAATTCCATGCAATCTTACTCAAAATACCCACGACATTCTTCACAGGATTAGAAACTAAACATTCTAAAATCATATAGAAACATAAAAGTCCCTGGATAGCCAAAGCAACCCAAAACAGAAAGAGAAATGCAGAGGGGATTACTATACCAGATTTCAAACTAAATTCCAGAGCTATATTCATCAAAACAGCATGGTACTTGCACAAACACAGACCCGTAGACCAATGGAATATAACTCAAGACTCAAACGTGAGCAAACCCACTTTCAGCAACCTGATATTTGACCAAAGCAGTCAAGAACACTCACTAGAGGAAAGATAACAACTTCAGCAAATGGTGCTGGCAAAAGCAGATCTCCACATAAAGAAGAACGAAACTAGACCCTTACCTTTCAACTTGAACAAAAAGTCAACTACAAATGCATCAAAGACCACAATTTGAAACCTCAAAATCTGAAACTGTTAAAAGAAAACCCTGACAGTAATACACAGGAAATTTTTGTAGAAAAGGATTTCCTAAATCAGACATCAGTTGCTCAGGCATAAACCAGAAGGGGACCTCCAGTCAACTAAAAAGCTTCTGTACTGCAAATCAAACAATCAAGAAAGTGAAGAGGGAAAAAAACCCCACTGAATGAGAGAAAATCTTTATGGTTGACACATCTGACAGAGGCATCCAGAATCTATAAAAAACTCAAGAAACAAAGAACCAAGAGAACAAGTGACCCAATTAAATATACGATAAGGATTGATACAGAGAATTCTCAAAAAGAGAAATAAAAATGGCTAAGAAACATCTTTAAAAGTTAATGATTAAGGAAATGCAAAGTTAAACCACTTTAAGAATTCATCCTACTCCAGTAACACTGGCGAAGATCAAGAGAATAAATCATACCAAATGCTGGAGAGGATGTGGAGAAAGAGAATGTAGATTCACTACAAATTCAGGCAACCTAGTTGGGAAGCAATATGGGGAACTCGTAAAAAAGCACTCAGGATGAATCTACCATCTGACCCGGTTGTACTACTACTCCGCATGTACGCAAAGGACCCATCCTAAATGAAGAGACCGTGTACACTCATGTTTGTTGCTGGTCTTTTCACAACAGCTAAGAGACAGAAGCAATCTGAGCTTTCCTCAACTGACCAGTGGATACGAAGAATGTGGTGCATCTGCACAATGGAGTGCTAGTCAGTGTAAAGAAAGATCTAATCATGACATCTGCAGGCAAATGGATGGAAGTAGAAACGCTTATGCTAAGTGAAGTAGCACAGACTCAGAGGAACAAGGGATGCCTGTTCCCTCTCATTGAGGATCCTAGCACCAAACCCTTATGTGTGACTATTCATCCTGATGAAACTGCAAGAACCAGGAAAACTGGACAGGAACCAGCGAGGAAAGGGAAAGAAAGAATTTGAGAGAGAAGAAGAGTAGGAGACAGGATTCTAAGGAAGAAATAACTGGAAGGGGGTATTTAAAAGGAGATGGAAGCAATACACAAGAAATACAGAGATAAAGGGAAAGAGGGAGCTTAACAAAGGTGGAACCAAAGAGACCGGTATTATCAAGAGAACTGTGGAAATGAGGACACTTTAAATAGGGTAGGCATGGAAGGAATGTTAGACAGGGACAGACATGTGGGGGAGGGCTGGATAAATAAGCCCAGCTGCTATAAAGCACCTGAGGGACTCATATCAGTCTAACAATCTAATGGAAAACTCTGCAGACAATATCTCTCCATGAGTCCTTGTTCAAAGCTGAGGCTTCCTAACAAGGAAGATTGCCATATAAGAGAATCCTTCCTTTGTGTTATTGCCCAGGGTAGTCCAATAGACTCCAAAAATACATAGGCTATTTCTGGAGTCCTTGATTGCCTCCTGGAAATTGAAGGTTTAAGACCCTACTGATGAAAACAGGACATAATTCAGAGACCATATTTGGAACAATGGAGTTGGAACTGACGAGCAAGCCACTTTTCCTGAAGGCTAGCTAGATTTGAAGAGCACTATGCAAGCAGCCAAGGGAGAACACCAATCTATGGCCAAACACCAGCTTCAGGAACAAACAACCACATCAATGCCTGGTACAACACTCGACGCTGACTTAGTAGTGGCACTTTTCAGGCCAATCAACAGCTACATAATTGGTCTTAGAGCCGATTCAATGAGAGGAATTTCGTGAGTGGTACTGTAATCATAGCCAAATACATATGACTGAAGAGGTGATAGACCTTAGAGAAATCCCCATCACTGTCAAATCCTTAGACAAATGTAACTTCTTTCTAAGGGAAAAATATGTGCCCGTGTATATAAAGTCAAGTATCCCAGTCAACACTCATCAAAGAAACTTCTGCTGCAGGATGGTTTCAGAGGTGAACATTCCATCCTGTAGGGTAACTTGTTAAGCTCAGAAAGTAAACAACTCATAGCTTCAGGATGTCTGTGAAATTAACCTGGTTCAATAGTTTCCTCCCTCCCCAAGACTGATGAGAAACTCTCAGACAAGCCAAGCTACCCGGAAGAACTGAGGTACCTGCAAAGGTTCAGACTAACTGAACTTTCCAGAAGAGACTCGCACCACACTTTTGAGCCCTCTGCAGACTGTACATCACAGGATTTAAACAGGGAGCTAATAAAGGGAGGTGCATAGGGAAAGGAGATCAATACCCAGGATTGTGTGTGTGTGTGTGTGCGTGTGTGCGTGTGTGTGTGTGCATCTCATCCCTTGTATACCTTCTGCAGCTCTCTCCTCTCTCAGAACCACTCCTTTACTTAGTCCTCAGTCTTCCATACCTTCCCATATGCTCCCATTCTTGGGTCTTGTACTGCTTTGTTTTAAACTGAGGCTTGAGTGCAAATCCTGTGAATGCTCATAGCTTTATGACATTTAAATTGTAAGCACTTCATTAACTTCATAGAGCCTTAGTTCATATCTATAAAATGCACCAAGTAGCCAGGCATGATGGCGCATGCCTTTAGTCCCAGCACTCGGGAGCCTGAGGCAGGCATCTCTTTGAGTTAAAAGTCAGACTGGTCTACATAGTGAGTTCCGGGCCAGCTGGGGCTACAGGGAGACCCTGTCTCAAAAAGACAAAAAAAAAAAAAAAAAAAAAAAGACAAACTAAAGAAAATACCTTTTCTTTTTCTTCTGGAGAAAGAATCTTGCTGTGTAGCACCAGTTGCCTTGGGCTCACCATGTAGCTCAGGCTGGCCTTCAGCTCACTGCCATCCTATTGCCACAGTCTCCTGAGTGGTAGGATTACAGGTATGAGTCACCATATTTGGCTTAAAAAATAAACTTCTTCCCTCTGTGGCCTCATTTATAAAAAGAGCTTGATGGAGCTGAGTGTGAGGTGCATGTCTGCAGTCATAACATTGGGAGGCTAAGGCAGGGGAATCAGGAGTTTGAGGTTACATAGTAAGTCTGAGATCAGCCTTTGTTACATAAAACCCTGTCTCATCTGACCAAAAAAGGAAAACGAGCACTGTGTACCAGTTATCATTGCCACAATCTATATACTGCCACTGCCATCAGTGATTAGTGTTTTTAATAGCAGGACTCCTTGTGTTGGTGAGAAAGAACTTGACATGCTGGGTGTAGAGCCATGTTTCTGACATGTGATAACTGTGTAATGCTGAGTGGGTAGCTCTCTGAGATTTGAGTAGTTGAGCATGATACCAGATCTTACCTCATAGGATTAATTAAACAGACGGAGACCAGTGTACTGACTGAATGAATGTGTGGATGAAGGAGTGATTTCCATTTTGCTCCCTAATGATATGTTTCTTTCAGTGTGGTTTTTCAATCATTTTTGGTTTTATGAATATTTGTGCATGTCCTTGAGTGTATGCACATGTACGAAGGTGCCCTTGGGGGTCAGAAGATGGCACTGAATGTTCTGTCCAGAGAACGGCTCCCCGAGAACTACCACGGAGTCATAAATATGCAAAAACAAAGAGCCTTTATTCCAGCTTAAGCCAGGACTCTCAGACTTCCCCAAGGCAGCGGATCTGTACTGAGAGCCCCAAAAGGAGAGAGTAAGACCTTATTATAGATTACGGACAAAGGGAGGTGGAGATTTACCGTGTTACCTGTGGATTGGTTTAAGAAAGCCTGTGCGCGCCAAGCAGATTTTAAAATAATTGGGTGTGCATTAGATACTATGGGTTATATACCAAAATTGGTTAAAAAGAGCTATAAGTCTCCTCATTGGAGGGATCTATCCCTGGGGTAAGAGAATGGAATGCATTACTCAGGTTTACTGAAATGTGCTGATCATTGTCCAAGTCCAGCCCTGACCTCTGTTTTTCTAAGCTTATCACAAAGTGCCAGTCACTCCCTGGCTCTACTGGCTTAGGTTTGTTTCTTCGTTTTTCTAAGCTTGTGGCCAGGGGCTTATTGGAAGGACAAAATGAAGCCATCTCTTAGCTTCATGGGATACCCCTAAGCCAAGCATTTTACAGAAGTGAAAAGAGCAGTTAATCTAAGGACACTGGGAATAGAGAAGGGATTTCTAAGAGCCCCGTACTGAATCTCCTGGAGCCAGAGCTGTAGGTGACTGTGAGATGTTTGACTTGGGTGTTGGAAACCAAACTTGGGTCCTCTGAAAGAGAAGTAAATGGTCTTAACTGCTGGGTTTTGTTTGTTTGTTCAGTTTTTCTGGTATAGGGGAATGGACTTCCCTCATCCGTGATGTTATACTGCTGGGCCCAGTCTTGCGTAGGTCTTAGGCGGTAACCGGTGTTGGTGTGAATTTATGGGAGCAACAGCCATGGCGTTTACATGAGTCAAAGCATCACTACGTATCCTCTGGCTCTTACACTGTTTTCAACCCCTCTCTGCAGGGTTCCCTGAGCTTTGGTGACAGATGTTCCATTTAGGGCTGAACACTCAACAGTAATATTGTCAGCACTTTGGAGTTATGAGCTTAAACTAGCCTTCACCCACTGCTTCCCTGACCAAAGCTGAGAGCAGTGCTAATGTATGAGTATGAATGAAGTTACATCCCCTTGTCCGCTCACATAAATGTTTGTGATATTTTTCAAAAAGATTCGCTTTTATTATTTGCATCTGTGTGTATCTGTATGAATGCCTGCCACGTGTGCCCACAGGGGTCAGATGAGGGCATGGAACCTCCTGCAGCTAGAGTTGTAGGTGGTGTGAGCCACCTAATGTGGGTATTGGGAGCTGACTCAGTCCTTTGGAAGAGCAGCAAGTGTTCTTAATTGTTGAGCCATCTCTTCAGCTCCTGGTTTTTATGTTTCTTATGATTTATTTTATTGTTTTTCTTTTTATGTGTATGAGTGTATTGCCTGCATGTATGTAAGTGCTCCTGTGTTGTGCAATGCCCACAGAGGCCAGAGGAAGCTGTCGGATCTCCTGAAACTCGAGTTACAGACCGCTGTTAGCTACCATGTGAGTGCTGGGGACAGAACCTGGGTCCTCTGCAAGAGCATCCAGCGCTCTTAACTACCAAGCCATCTCTCCAGCCCCATTTTATCCTTTTTTAAAACATACCCATTCTCACAGTTGTGCTGAGACAGCAGGAAGTTTGTTTCTTTGATGAATTTAATCTGTGGTGAAAATTTATTAGACTCCAGGTTGTTAAATGGCTGCTGGAGAGAGTACAAAGTGTTCTGCAAATAGAACGGACACTGTTTCTTACAACCCTTCTCTGCACTATTCCTGGGGATTTTAGACTGCGGAAGTGGTTACATGCCGATTTCAAATGATTTGTTTTTCTGAGAGGGATTTTCATGTGCCCAGATCCCATTATTCCCAGAGCTTAGCTTGTATTTCCTTAAACCACTATGTTAGAGCTAAGAACTCAGTGAGTGGGCAAACTTGATGGACATGAAGATCTCAGTGGCTTGAGCCTGGGCATCAGATTTTGTTTGTATTATAGTTCCTTAGAACCCTATTCAATCGTTTTTCCTTAAACCCATACATTAACATGGCTAAGCTATTTATATTGATTTTTTTTCACCTGATACAAATCAAGTGGCACCTTCTATAAGACACTGGATACACATATGCACAGAGAATAGTGAGTCCGCATGCTTTGAATCCAAGGCTGAGGACTTGGGGTGAAGAGAAATGTCTCATTACAGGGATGTTTATATCATTTGAGGATGTTGCTGTGCACTTCACCTGGAATGAATCGCAAGATTTAGACCCCGTTCAGAGAATGCTCCACAGAGATGTGATGCTGGAGTAATACAGCAGCCTGGTGTCTTGGGTAAGTCTAACTTTCCTGTAACTCTTAGTACCATTGACATTCTTCTTCACTGAAATACATATATCTTTCCATTCTAACAAACATTTATCTATTTATGTATTTATTTAATGTGTATTAGCTACACATTTTTCTTAGCTGATAAGTATAGGACTTGATAACTTATAATACCAATTATCCATTTTTACTGACACATGGCTCACTTTTACAGAGAACTTTCTGGCTTTGGAATACTCTTTTGTTTGTTTGTTTTGTTCTGTCTGAGACAGGGTCTCCCTGTAGCCACAGCTGACCCGGAACTTACAATGTAGACCAGGCCAGCCTTGATCTTACAGAGATCTCTGCCTGCCTCTGCCTTCCCGAGTGCTGAGATTAAATGCTGCGCACCCCGACTGGTTGGGATATTCTTGAATAATATATAATAATGATATGAAGATAACTGATAAGTCCATTAAGTCGGGCATTACTTGTTTGTGTTGGGAGAATTTAAAATCTTTCTGGTAGCTATTTAGAAATATTGAATTGTTTGATACATTCAGTACTGCTTTGTAGATCACTAAATTAGTTCTCACTTCCATATGCATCCCTGTAAATACCACCTGTCCATCTCTCATCTACTGTAACCACTTGAGTCACCACCATCATTTTCTTTTCTCTTCCTAAGAAGTCAACCTTAGCTTGCAAGTCAGTTGAGGACACTCAGGATAATCATTTTTGTGTGTGGCATGTTCCACTCAGGTCTTAAACAGATACAGAACAAACATCTATTCATAAAGGGTAGATAACCCAAATAATTATTCTGTCAGTTTCAGTTTGGTGAATAAATGTGATTATTTGGTTCTAAGTGAGTTTACGTGGCTCTCAGAGAGCGGTACCACCCCAAAGTCCCAACCCTAGTCAGGTTTTACTTTATGCCATGTGCAGTTGGGCAAAAAGGAACCTTGTTAGAATCTCAGTTGGGTTCATGACAATCCTGTGTGGGAACTTTAAGAGTCCCTTTACCTGACCACCATCATAGGCATAGATATCTGACATATTATTTTCTCTATTTTATTTATTATTTTTATTTTATGTGTATGAGTTTATTGCCTGCATGTATGTAAGTTTACCCATGTTGTGTAATGCCTATGGAGGTCAGAAGAGGGTGTCAGATTCCCTGGAACTGGAGATACAGATGGTTGCTAGCTGTCATGCGGACGCTGGGAATTGACCCTGGGTCCTCTGCAAGAACAGCCAGGGCTTTTAACAACTGAGCCAGACTGAGACTACTCCAGAGTACCGCAACTGCTTACACACAACGTCTGTGAATGTCCCATGCCTGACAGGCACATCTAAAAAGCAACCCTCTACACGCAAGGCTTTCTGCATCATGGAACAAGTGTAAAAGAGGGCACGAATGAATCTCTCAGTTCTCATTAATGAAGCTCCCTCATGCAACAGAAGGCTTGTAACGCAAAAACTCACAAGAGGCCAAAGAATGGAGATTAGGAATCTACAGACTGTGGGTCCCTGGAAGGAACTTGCCCAAGCTTAGAAGCCACTGCAGAAGAGGGTTTGGAAATATTTGTAAGAGCCAGTGAGTGAGGGACCCTATGGAAACTGAATCCAAAAGTTCCTGGGACAATGCATTTCAGGGTCTACAAAAATGATTTCAACATACTCAAGACACATGCAAACTTAAGCAGACAAAAATTCAGCATGGCACTGCAGAAATATGTAGTAGACATCAATCTTGCTGAAGAAATATTGACATCTGATTTCTGTTGGATGATGGTGAGTTAATCTTCCTAAAGCAAGGGACTCTGTATAGGTGAACTACACCTGAGTGGATGAACCTGCACTGAGGGACATTTGGGGACACTAACTTCACACCACAGACCTTAACACAGATGACAGAATGTATGGATTCCAGTTGGAGGACTACGGGGGGATGCAGGTGTGGAAACGGGTATACTGATGATTAAGACTGATTGAGATATTCTATATGAAATGTACAATTCAACAGAAAACAAAATTTAGATGAAAAAGACAGCAAATTGCAATCCTAATCCTGGTTAGGTGTCCTGGCATCTGGCACCTCTGTGTCATCACAGTGCTCTTGGTTGGAACTTAGTCTTAACTTGATTCCAAGACTCTTTTATTTTCCCTTTTGACATTTTGTGCACTGCTGATCACTTCTCAATCTGTACCTTTTAAAAGTGCCCCTGTCTTTAGTCCGCTTCATTGACCTGCTGTTGACACAGTGCCTTGGATTTCTGGGGATTATTCCATAGAAAGTCATGAACATTTTTTCTTCTTTATTAACATCTGAATCCTATTTCTCTGTGTTAATGACTGTACCTTCTTCAGCCATTTTCCTATGCTTAAGCATTTATGTTTTCATTAATTCGCATGTTCAAAACAATGGTACAAGAATAACCTTGCACATGGTTATTTTTCAGTACTTGTACTCTGAATGGTCCTTGTTTTCCTTTTCTTCTGACAAGTCTTATGAGGTAGACCAGGCCGGCTGCAAATTTCTGATTGTTTTTACCTCAGCCTCCCAATGCTAGGATCACAGTCCTGTACTACACACCACCACGCTCAGCATAATGGGTCATTCAGTATGATTGGAGGTGTATCTTCAGATAAAGTTCTAGAAGTGGGATTGCTGGTCAAGACATAAGCTGATCAGTTGGCCCTCCTGCACTCTCTTGTCCATGGCTGTAGTTGCCAGTCACTCTCTGACGTCCTCATCATTCCCACCATGCAGCCTCTATTTCATGACTCTTGTATTCATCCTACTGCCATCTGCGAGTTTCTCCTGTATCTATTTCACACTCACATAAATACACATCTCAGTGACTCATCTTTTCTGCAGGACAGAACTTTCCATGCCAGTGTCTCTCAGAGGCTCCACAGCAGATGTTCAATTGAAGTTTAGACTGCATCCCTGAGTGTCACATATGCCTACCGTTGTGAGTACGACTGGAGGTATGACTGACTTTAAGGTATTATTTTGGCAATAACTTTCCAGGAAGGCGAGATGGTCCTCCTCCATGGATGCATAGGTTTGGTTACTAGTCCGTAGGGTTTCCATTTCCTGCTTAAGATTGCTATCCATGCGCCGAGTTAGGTGGCTGAACACTTGTTGTTTTCTTTTGAGTTACTGACTGATTTTTATTTTTTATGTGTATGAGAATTTTGCCTGCATGTGTGTAAGCACACTTGTACGTGCAATGAATGTAGAAGCAAAAAGGAGACAACATATGCCTTGGCGTTATGGACACCCGTTACCCACCATATTGGTTCTGAGGACCAAACCTTGATTCTCTGCAAGAGCAGCAAGTGTTTTTAAACACTGAGCAACCTGTGTAGCTCCCATGACTCATTAACTTTTAGCTATACAAGTTATGAGAGAGTCCCTGCATATACTTCACTCAGTGATATTTCTACATCAATCTCACCCCCACACCTTGTATTTCTTCTGATGATTAAATAATTAATGTGCTTGTTTTAAGAGTCCAAGTGATTACACTACCCAGATTTTAGGCTCAAATTCATATAAAATCTTAGACAACTGCATGTCACTAATAAACTTGCTATTAATTTGAAAAATGCTGTTTAGGTAGAAGACTTCCAAACCTGGTCTAATTCAACACAGCAGTGCCTACCTGCAGCCCAGAGAATTAAGTCCACTACTGCTCTAAACCAGTACATCATGCTTAATGACCTCCTCCTAAGAGTCTTCTTACAGAAACATCTGACTATATTATGCTGCACGATGGATCACTCAACCATCCAAGACCCTGTTCCCGCTCCATGTCACCGCAGGCTGCCCTAAGCTCCTCTTATAACAGACCCTGACAACCTCAATCCCCAAGTCTCTCCATTAGTTTCAACCAATAAAACAATTCTGGTTTGTAAACAAGTCTATTTGGGAAGCCAATCGAACATTTCTGCTGCCATGCTCTGTTTTGCTGACCTGTTGATCAGGAGAGAGTTCTGACCGAGGCGAGGGTTTTAACTCCTAATAACAAAGGATCCTGATAAGTGCATGAGAATAGGATCATGCAACCATCCATTCAAGCTCCTCCTACTAGGCTTTCAGCCCCACAGACCATAATTATAACCAACATACTTAAGCTATGATTGACCTACCTGAGATTATCTTCACGACATACCAAGCAACCAGGAGCAATGTCAGACTACTTTGAAACGTCTTTAAGGTTCAGAAGAGAGATGCCGCTTTTCGAAGGAGGCTGGAAAATTGGCTACACGGATGAGCCCAAGTTTGTAAGATTGATCGCACCACCTGGGCCTACTGATCAGCTACAATGTGACTTTACTGATGAGACTAGAAATGAGGCTCCTCCAGAGATATCGACAGGCCCTGATATAAAGAGTAAAATCAAAGGCACGGAGGAGATCAACATTTCAAATATAGCAAAACTCTTTCCAAAGCCTGATGATTCAGCACAGAGTATTATGAGATTCTTGAAAGCACTCTGGATACACACTCCTTTTAATCCAGAGGTGAGAGAAATCAGTGCATGGAGAAAACAGCTTTCTTGTCTCAGTCACAGTCTCGTATCAGCTGTAACCTTCAAAACCTTGAGCTTCTTTAGATTGAATGTGACATAACGTCTGGATCTCGCCTACAAAGCGTTTTTAAAAGAGGATCAAACAAACTAGAAAACAAAATAGCAAACAAGTACATGAAGGAAATGTCCTTGATGGCAGCTGTGTTCAGACTCCCCCATCCACAGGACCAAAAAAAAAAGTTAAAAGAAGACTTCCATTTAAACCAGAATCAATGAACATACTACAAGGAAACTGGTCATTGGAATAATCAATGTACAAAAATGTTAGGCAGGTCAAAGTCATCCCAGCAGGGAAATCATTGACCTCAACAGGTTACTTGGGAATTCACTGGACTAGCAATGATAGAAAGGTAAAAGGACCAGCCAGGCATGGTGGAACACACCTTTAATTGCAGCACTCAGGAGGCATCTCTGTGAGTTCAAGGCGTGGTCTATGTAGTGAATTCCAGGCCAACTGGGGCTACAGGGAGACCGTGACTCATAAGCCCCCCCTCCCCCACCAAAGAAGGACAAACAAGACTCAAAGTTTTGTCCTCCAGGAGCTTGTGGTCACAATGCTGAACTGTTCAAAGTGACTTCATTTTGGCCTTCATCCAGCCAATTTCTCCCACTCCTGCTAACTAAATCCCCAAATCCTGCTGGGCAGAACATTCTTATCCAGCTACGTATGAAGTTTCAGGAAGTCTGTATTTTCTGAAACATTTTGCCTAACTGATATTTTGTTGTCCGACCTTCCCTGGAATGTGCTATCTGGTGCGGAGGACCAAACAATACCTTAAAATAACTCTGCAACTTGCAGAATATCCTGTGGACACAGCTTGAGTAAACTAAGATGAAATAGTTCCTAAAGAGGTTGCTTTTTAGACATTGACCACAGGAAACATGCTGACTCTCAGTCTGGAAAGTAAACCAGTTATGCCATGTAAAGCTGTTAGAAAAAGATATGTTGTAAGAGATAAGGTTGAAGAAAAACTACTTGTGACTCTGATCCCCCTTCCCAACTTCCTCTGTAAAGCTTCCACTGCAGTTCAGTGTCTTAAAATTCCTTGGTATAAAAAGATTGTGGAAATTCAATAAAGATGGCTTGGCTCGATCAGAATATTCAGACTTGCTGGCCGTTTCTCTCCTCCGCCTTCTGTCCCTATTCTTTTCCAGGTACCTGAGATCCATGCCCTCGCTGTTGCCCTGCCCACCTGGGCAACCTGGTGATGTGGTTTTGGCTTTTTATAAAGACTATGCAGCCTCTACTCTGGGTTGAGAGTTCTTTCAGGAGAAAGTATGATGGTAAAGTGCAAGCAATAAAGACGTTTAATTTGGCCCCAACTGTATGGTAGTCCTCCTTAACTTGCACTGGGCATCACATTTTGTAGGATCCATGAAGTTAGTCATTCATGGACTCAGTCTCTCTCTGGGTCTCCTTGGCTTCCTGAACTGTTTATGGGAGGCACATTCCTTGGCCCTGTGACTGTCACACTGGCCTTGAAGAATACTGGTATGACCCCTTCATTTCAAGATATCTAAAGTGACCAAATCCTCCTGGTCCTCCAAGGAGGTAAGGTCTGATATTTCCAGTCCTCTCTGATATTTCATGACAGGACTGAGATCCTGAAGGGGATTACTCTTCTAAACATTTGCCTAAGACTCAAAATTTGTACTAAGAAGGTTCTCGCTATGAAGTTATCAAATTACTCCAAACTCTATATGTATTACTGAGAGTATAACTGAATGAATAAATGCATGAATGAATAAATGAGAAGTCCTATATGGTGTATACTGTGCTGAAGGTTCCACGGTCTGAGCAGGGAACCCAGCAAAGACAAAGTGGTCTTTACTCCTTTCCATTTCAGGACCCACCGGAGTCGTTCTCTGACATGAATGCACTCACTCACATCCACAACCCTCACCTGGCCTCTCCTTCTCTTTGCTATCTGCATTTCCTATTTTCCTGTGCTGTCACCTAACTGATCTGATACCTCATTTGATATCAGTCTGACATGTGGGTCAGACTGTCTAAATTAAATCCACTCCAATGTATGTTAAACATTTTCTCTTTGGAGTTCAGAGATGACAATGGAGATGGTTTCTCTATACATTCTGTAAAATGGATTGCTCACCTTTTCATGTAGGCTGAACCTCAACCAGGTCTTTGGACTCTGATGTCAGTCAAGTGGTCTGGCTCAAGGTCACAAGGACCCCTAATACCCAGACCAATTTCCCTGTACTGATTAGTGGTTAGTACTGTTCCAAAATTCTCCAGCACTGTTGAGGATCTGCACCCTCAACTATCCTCCTAAGAGCCTGGTATCAAAATCTTGTTCATCAAGATCTGACAAGGATTCTTCAGAGGGCCCTGTTTGGCCGCTTCCATGCACTGATGATCCCCTCCCACTTCCAGCAGCATACAATCCTCACTGGGTTCCCTCTTCCCCATGTTTCCTCCTCTACCAAACTGGCTTCTGCTTCTATGCCTCCCATTCCTCCTCTCCTCGAAGCTCCTGCCTTCATTACAGCATGAAACTGAATATGGTCAACCTTTTGACCTTCTCCTCTCCGTATAGCCACCCCTGTGCTCCAGGATTCAGATGAAAGGGAATGCCCAGCATTAGTTTATGTGCCCTCCTCGTATCAGGACCTCCAGAACTGAAAGCCCAACAAAGCCCATCTGTTTTGAGACGACACAGGTCCTAATCATTTCATTATGCTAACCCACGCCACCCACACTTGAGATGTCAGCAAACAATTGCTTTTGACCTTGCTCAGCCCTAAGGAATATGAGCATTTAGGGCAGAAGCTAAGAAACCCTACTTGGCCATGGCCACAAGAACATAGGACAAGAAATGACTCCAGCTCTAGGAAATTTTCCCCTAAGTCCACCCTGAATGTGATTCTAACACTTCCGTAGGATCTTAAGTATGGAACCCCTTTCAAAGGACTCTTGTATGGAAAATCAGGAGGGATCCTGAAAGCCCACAAATCTACCAGAAAGCACCGAGGTCCTTCTGGGGACACAGGAGTCCCCTAACATGCTTCTCAAATGCTTATAGGAAGCCTTCCAGACATACACGCCTATTGGTTGTCTGACCCCAGAGAACACTGAGCTCTATATCTACATTTGGCCACCCAGTTCACTCACAACATCTGAAAGGAGCTGCAAAACCTTGAGAACTTCACAGGCTTGCACATTTTCCAAGTTCTTGATGTGGCCCAGAAAGTGTTTAATAATGAAGACACTGAAAAACAAAACCTGGCAACCGGACCACAGACCAGGCAAATGTGGACAGGCTAAAATCAGGCCTGCCATCTTCCAGTTGTCCTATTCCAGACCACAGTCAGCCAAGCCCAGAGGAAAATGAAAGGCAGAGGAGGCCAGACCCCATTACATAAAGCATCAATGTACTCAGTCTGAATAGAAGAGACACAGGAAAACCAAACGCTTCAAATGTCCCTAAAAGGTCCTCATCCTTCCATCAACCAGATGGTCAGAATATGGGTCAAACTGAAAGGGCTGGGGCTCTACTCTCTTCCGTCTCTGGCTACACATTATCAAAATATCTGTAGGAAACCAGCATGTCCAACATTCAGTGGATACTTGAAAAGGGATCTCTACTAAAGATCCAGTTGGAACCACTGTCACTGTCACCCCAACAGTTCTTGTTCAGACGGCCAGCAGCATACTCAGGGAACGAACTTATCACTGAATGTACCAAAACTTGTGCCACAAGCAAGTACCTCATTCCTTTTTGGTGGTTCTGGACTGTCCCTTCCCTCTCAACATCTTTCCCTCAGTCGTGGGAAAAATCCAATCCCCCAGTGTAGAAACTCAACAGCGGCCAGTTGTGGTATGTCTGATGACCACAAACATGCCACTTCAAGTCTCACAGAACACTATGAGCAAAAAGACTAGACAGAGGATGTCCCCAAACAACATAAGACTAT
This sequence comes from Eospalax fontanierii, assembly GCA_035773235.1. Classification (NCBI taxonomy): domain Eukaryota; kingdom Metazoa; phylum Chordata; class Mammalia; order Rodentia; family Spalacidae; genus Eospalax; species Eospalax fontanierii. The sequence continues at coordinate 78,503,078 of CM069535.1, read as the reverse complement.
TAAATTTATCTCCCTCCCAAAGGGAATTTTACCTACAATCCTATAAGATGCATTTTTCTCACTCACCTTGTCCCATTAGCCAGCCAATCTGTGCTTTTGAATGGACAAATCTGTCGGGCATAATGTACAGTGGGCCTCACTGTGGAGATGTGAGCATGTTGGACAAATGGTGCTGTTATAACTGGATGGTGGAATGCAGAAGCATGAAACTAGAACCCTGTCTCTCAGCTTGCACAAAACTCAAGTCCAAATGAACCAAAGACTAAACATCAGTCTCAATACCCTGAATCTGCCAGCAGAGAAAGTAAACAATGAGGTGGAACTTAATGGCATATAAAAGAAGTTTATGAACAAGACTCCTATAGAGTGGTCACTAAGTCCAACATTTGACAAATGGGACCTCATGAAAAGAAAAAAAAACAATGTCTGTACACCAAAGATACCATCATTTGAGTGAAGGGACAAGTTAGAGAATGTAGAAAAAATCTTTACCAGCTCTATCTCTAACAAAGGGTTAGTATGTACAATATACAAACACTCAAAAAACTAACCATCAAACCCACAACAACTCAATTAAAAACTGGGAAAAGGAGCTGAAGAGGTAGTTCGCAAAAGATGAAACACAAAAACCTAAGAAATTGTTCAACATCTTTACTCACAAGGGAAATGCAAATTAAAACCAGTTTGAGACTTCATTTCACTCCATTCAGAATGGCTGTTTCAAAAAAAGGACCAATGCCAGAAATGATGTGGGGAAAGGGGAACTCTTATCAGATGCCAGGGGCAGCAAATCCTGGCACAGTCTGGAATGCGGAGGCTAATCAGAAACCTGGAATTAAACGTATCATATGACCCAGCCATACAAGTCTTGGGATACAAATAACCCTATATCCTACTAGAGAAGAACCTACTCATCCATCATTAATGTAGCCCTTTTCACAGTAGCCAGGAACCGGAAACAACCTGTATGTGCCTCAAACAATGAATGGACGATGGGAGTATGATCCATTAAATGATGGAGTACTATTCAGATGTCAAAAAGGAATCTATGAAATCTGCAGGCGGAAGAGTGGAACTAGACCAAACCTGTGTGAGGTTACCCAGACCCAGAAAAACAAATGTCGCATGAGGTCTCTCATAGCTGGATGCTAGCTTTGAATTAGATACACATTTCAATGGGAAAAGCCAAAGACCCCAGGAAAAGGGTCTTCTTGGAACAGAAGACAGGATGTCGTGGTATAAACAGGTAAATAGGAATAATAAATTAGGAAGGGTTATCGTGGGTGAGGAGTAGGAGGCCAAGGCAGAGGAGGGAGGATGAAAAAGCCATAAGGAAACCTACCACATAGAATTTCCCAAAGTATATACATCAGTGCACATTGCCCCCACTAGACAGCATAGGATAGAAAAGTACAAGTTCAATGCCAAGGGTAGACTCCCTCTTTTGAAGTTGTTGACTAGGAGTTCCACGATCCTCAATTAATTCTGGTCATTGGCCCTCCTCTTGGTTATCCAGCAAAACTTTAGAGTAACACCCAACTGTTAAAAATACTACATATATATGACATAGGAAAAAACACTAGAAATCAAGCTGGTACTGACTTCAAACTTTAACCTCTCCTGGGTAGATATACATGCTACTAAAAGAAAAAAAATACTTAATCAGCTGTCAGTCCTGCAAGTTTCAATAACTCTCCTGGCACAATATGGCCTCTGGTACAATAGTGGCATGAATATTATGGGTGTAAACAATCGTATCTAATTCTAGTTAATATCTACCTCATAAGATACACTCCATAAGATACTGAATGCAGACAGAGGGATATGTGGCTAGGCAGATCACAGGCCACGTGGCTAGGCAGATCGCAGGCCACAGGGGAGAGCCCAAATGACTTTTCTACTAAGCAGCAGGAGCATTAAAGTGACTACTGATGTTGTACTGTTATACTCTTAGGTTAATGCAACTCTGAACATAGAAGCTTCCGTATGCAGTAAAGGGTGATTAAGGGAAACCCACAACTGGCCAACATGCAGAGTAAGAGACTACAGAGTGTTTATTCTTGAATTGGACACCTATTTCAAATTTCTACCTCCAAATGATCATGGATCCGTCAAGAACAGGTAGAAGAAATACTGTAGGATCCAGAGGTGGTAGATGACCACAAGGAAACAGAGTTTTCCAGAAAGCAAGGAAGTTTTTCATATGAACTCACTGCAACAGTAACAGCATGTACAAGTCTCAGATAAACTCAAACCAGATAAAACCCAGCAGAGACATGGGAAAGTGGATTAGAAACCCCATCAAGACCTAAGGAACTACTGCCAATCAATGGATGCTAGGAAGGGGAGAGTCGGTTTATTTTAAGGGTGTGACTCCTGGTACAGTCATCAGGTTCCAGTGGACAGACACATATTGAAGGAGATCACATTGAAAATTTCACTGTATAGGCCCTAAGATATTATACATATGTATGTATGTATGTATGTATATTATAGATATATATGGAGAGAGAGAGAACATGAAATAGCGTAGAGAAGTGTAAGATAGGATACAAATGGGAAAGTAATCCGAGTACCATCAAACTACATTTATGAAATTCTCAAAATGCAACCAAAAGGAAAAATATATTCATCAGCATAATAATAGAAGGCAGTGTATTAGACAAGGTTCTCTAAAAAACAGAATCCATAAAATGAATATAAATATATACTATTCATATATATGAATATAATATATAACATATGAGTATTTTATATATATATAATTAGATTAGATTAACTTACAGAATAGAGTCTGAGTAGTCCAACCATGGCTGCACCACACTGGATAGGCTGAGAAACCGGTACTTGCTCAGTCCACAAGGCAGGATGTCTTAGCATTCTCCGTCTGGCCTGAAAGATTCCAGGAGATTCACTAGTCTTCAGTCTATGTTGGAATCGGGAGAAGCTGGTCACAGCAGCAAGATGAACTCACCGGTGAGAGAGAAGGCAAGTGGCAAAAGGGCGAGCCCCCTCCTGCCACGGCTTTTCATACGGGCTGCTCAGAAGGTGACACCCACATTTAGTGTGGGTCTTCCAGCTTCAAATGATCCAATCAAAAAGATGGCTCTCACTTCAGTTCATTCGAGTTCCAGTCAAGGTGATTAGCCATCACCGGCAGCTTGTTGGGCAGGGGTGGATTCACAGGCAGGATCTGAACATGATATCAAAACACATGGTATGAGATTCTCAAAGAAATTACAAAACATGTTTTCTAAAGAGAGCCTGTGGCATGCTCAACCCTAATGGTACCATCTGTATACCAACCCTCCCTCCGAGGCTTAGTGATTATTGCAGAAGAAGCAGAAAGACTGGAAGATTCAGAAGTCATGGATGACTGCTGCCAAACACCATTTTCTAGATACAACAGGGCAGTTGTAAATGTGAACTCATAAATATGGTGACAGCATGAAAATGATTTTGGCAGGCTCGAGCCAGAAAACTTTCCCACAGCAATAGAGAGGATGGCATGAAGGTCTACCCATAGCTGAGGCGATACTGACAAACAATAGCTGCCAAGAGAGGACGACTGAATATTTGTTAAGGCTGGGACCCCTAGTAGGTTGACCACATGGTACCCCAAGAACATTTGGGGGAAAGGAACTGGATTCAACAGGCTTTGAAAATGGAGAGAGGATCCAAAAGAGAGTATGCAGGGAGCAGAAGTGATCTGTGAGGAGCGACGAGAGGGAGCTGATATGATTAGAACAATGGCACAAAACTCTCAAAGAATGAATAAAAAATTACCTACACAGCCACTTTCACGGACAGACGAGTGGCCAGCAAAAAGATGATTTTGTGAGGTGAAGAACAATGACAGTTCAGGATTTCTGTGAATTCTGGACATTCTGATTGCAGTGTTCAGTCCACAACTCCATAATGTAAATATCTGTGTGTGAACAAATATCTGCTGAACTGGACATGCATCTAGAGGTGGACCCCTCAGCTGGTGTGCATGTGGTTGAACCACAGTGCCTCGCATGACTGTATGATGGTGAATTTAACTGGCTTGATGGTGGTCCGTAAGCACGCACACTAGACATTGATATCTTTGTTGTTGTTTCAGTAAGATGGTTAAAGTAAGAAATGTCCGAGTATAGACACAGGAGCCATGTAATAATCTTCATATGCCTAAAAGAAAATTAGGAGAGAGGTTTAAGATTTTTGAAGCAGTTGTGAAAAATCCAAGCAGTTTCTACACAAAGTGGTCACACTGAAATGTGGGATTGGCACTTACCTTTCCCAAAGAAACAGATGTAAAATCACCTCTGTTCCTTAAAAAACACCTCATGCTCCTAATGTCTTCCTTCCCTTACATTCCCCGACTCCATGGAAGCTGCTGCACAGGGGAGGAGGCTGCAGTAACTGCCACACTGGCTCACTCCAGGAAGGAGGGAGGAAGGCAGCCAGACTTGACGGCTCACAATTTGGCCCCAGCGCTTGGATGGCTGTGACAGGACTACCCATGGGTTGAAGTTCAGCTTGGGATAACTAGTGAGACACAGAACAGCATGAACTGCAGACTTGGACCTATCCTTAAAAACAAACATGCAAACAAAACAACAAAAGAAGAGAGAAAACATCCAAGGTAGAAACAGATGGTAGGATTGCAACCAAAGTCTGAATGGGCAAAGTCTGCAGTTAGCTACAGCCTCTTACCTCTGTGCTGTTTGCTTCAAATGGCAGAATCTATCTTAAAAACGTCTGGTCACTGGAAAGAAGAGCCTTGTTTCTAGAGGTTGACAGCAAGTAACGTTCGTGTGTATAAAAATGCAAAACCAAGGCCAATAAGATGACATAAAGCCTACAGAGGAAGGAGAAAATGGAAAGTCAGGACTCATGGGCAAGTAACTAACAGGAGCAGAGAACTAACAGAGCCTGGGACCACAGCATCCCGACTACAAGGTGCAACAAGTGAAGTCCAGTCTGGTTTCAAAACAGAATGGGCTCAATGTAGATGACTCCACTTTCTTCCCTGAGGATAATAAGCATTCATTTAATCATGCTAATGTAATATGCTTGGAATATGAAGGTCACATACATATCACGAACAACTTTACTTTGAACAGTTATGAGAAGCACTGATATCCTACATACAGCCTTGGAGGATGGACTGAGGGACAATCATGTCTGTCTTGTCCACTTTCACCTACATAGATCTCAGCCATTCAGGGCAGCTGTTGGTCTCCTGGTACCCTCTCCAGGCAACTCCATCTTTCATGTGGGAATCTCATCTTCCTATTGGCTACTCCAAGATTTCTGACGTCACGATTCCTCCAAACCTAGTAACACCTGGTGGAATTTTGGGGTTTCCATGGAGTTGCTTGTAAACAAAATGGAATCACTGTAACTGACCGGCCACCAGTACATGCTGTCTGACACTAGGCACAGGCACTGGTTGGGGCAATGGCTCAGACAACAACCACCACTTATCCTGCTTTGTTGTGTATCGGATTACTATTAATTCTCCCCTGATCATGTTAGGAAAGGAAAGAAATTTTAAAATGGTGCTTTCATTACATTTTCCTCTCTCACAAGATGTGTCTTCAAACATCTCAGGAAAATTACAAAATAATTAGTCTCACGGTTCTTTGTAGTATTGAATCTTTGAGTCTGTACAGAAGATGAAATCAGCAGTTCTTGAGGCGTTTCTTCCTAAACATAGTGGTGTGGCACACTGATACTACTAAGATACTATCTGTTGTAGCCTCCTGCCAGTGTTTTAAAATTTACTGCAGTTCCAAAAGTAATAGGTACTCCGAATGAAGTCACACATTCCTAAAATCCCAGAAATGTGGAGACAGACACAAGAAAATCAGGTGTTCAAAATCAGCCTCAGCTGAACAGCGAATCCATGTGCACTGGGTTATTGGACACAATATCCCAAATAATTACAAAATGCACAAAAGGTAGTACTCCCATGTTGTTGAGCGTTCTAACCCAAGCGAGAAGAAAATTAGAGACGCGGGGGAAGAGGGGACTGGGTTCTAAGAAGACTATTCCAGGGAAGAAATATTGGGACTTATTAGAATCACAGGTCACCCAAACTGGAGAGAATAAATAAATTACAAACTGAGGAAGGAGAAAACATCAGAACGAGAGAAACGGAGAACACACAGATGTTCCTAAGGGAATTCAGGCATAATTGGGAACTGAATTGTGCACAAAGCCATGTGCGCTGGAGAGCTTTTGGTGTCAACTTGGCACACCTGGGTTGAGGGAGCCTCAACTAGGGAATTACCTCCATTGGACTGGCATGTGGCCATGTATGTGGGGGTATTTTCTTGATGACTGAGTGGGTGGAAGGGCTCAACCCTCTGTGGGTGGTTCCACCCCGGACAGGTTGTGTTTTGTTATAAGAAATTAGGCTGAGCATGGGCCAGAGGAGTACCAGTAAGCGGTGTTCCTCCCTGGCCTGTGCTTCAGCTCCTGCCTCCAGGTTCCTACCCTGAGTTTCTACCTTGTACTCCCTAAGTGATGAACTGTATGTCCCAGGAGATGTAAGTGAAATAAACCCTTTCCTCCCCAAGTTGATACTGATCAGAGTGGCTTGTCACAGCAATTGAAGCTAAACTAAGTACACCGTCCATTTTAAATGAACACACAAAAGTGGAGAGAGAAGCAGTCCCAGAGCAGAGAAACGCAGTGGGATTTCTGAAAAGTTCACATGAAGTGACTGGGAAATAAACTGAGGCAGGAGCAGGCTGGGAGGAGGAGTATCTGCTTCTTGTATGCAAGTGTACAATGACACTACTGAAAAAGACGAGGAACCACTGTGGGTAGAAAAGCAGTCTATGGACAAAACTCTGGGCTGTCTCACTGGAGCAGAGAGAAGCAGCCCAGAGGGCGGTGGTAGTATGTAGACTGGTTTATTGCCTGGGGCAGGTATCCATTAGTGATGAGGAGGCTTCAGCCTCCTGAGAAGCAATGCCCTGGAGTCATAGGGTTTCTAAGAAATACTAGGTTTAAGCGTCTATGTTCCTGGTAAAGGCCTGTGTGGTCATTTTAAGGCACTGGTAGCTGTGTTGCCATCTTAGGGACCTAACATTTCTCAGGCATCTTTGTTGGCTCAGGTTTATTCTCTATTAATTCTAAGAACACAGGTAATGTCCCACAGTGTGGAATATGAACATCTTAGAAACATAGTTTACACATCATTCTTAGCTGTGTTGTGGCTTGTGTCTATAACCTAATCACTTGAGAAACTGGTGCAGGACAATAGTGCCAGTTGGAACTCTATGGGGATATCCTACCTAAAAATATATGTTAAAAGATAAACTTTACTTCCTAAAACACTTCCTACAGTAAGTTATAAAAATGCTGGGAATACGCAAATTTCAGTCCTTTATTTTACTCTAATTTTGAAGAACCGTGAGTTAAAAAATGGCTGTGTTCTGTCCCAAATCAGGAGAAGGGTTCAAATAAATACTACAGCTGATTCAGGAGGACCACAACTTGATGGCCAGCTTTACCGTATCAGCAATACTTGAGATCAGAAATTAGAGGTTTTTTTTTTTCTCAAAACTTTGTTACCACGCTATATCTCAGGATGTTCTAGAACTCACTGTGTAGCCCCAACTAGTCTCAATACTGTTCTAGGTCAAACTTATTACTGCTGGCATCACAGCAATGTGACCCCTTGGCTGGCTGGAATAACCAATTTTATTCTAAATCACCTTCAGGAATTACTTTTGTTAGCTATATTCTCCAAAACGGGAAATGGTGACTTCTCCATTACTGCACAGAAGAACTTCCTAAAGCAGTAAATGTACCATGCTTTGATTAACTGTTACATACTAACATTTCCTTAACATATATCTACCCCTTTTCATTGAGAGTTGGTTTGTCATTAATGCCCAACTTTCAGAAGATATGACACCTTCGTATACATAACACTGACTTGTGAGTACAGTAGGGGACATTATTGGTAGTGTCTTCCAGTCTGTGAAAACACTGTCCTCACATAATGTAGAATGTATCATTTCACCCAAGTTTGTCCTCTTGCTTCCTACAAATGATTCCCAAAATGTACCTTTCTTTGGGACAGAAGAAGGCTTGAGGCTTTCCCCTCTGGTGCTACTCAGTGTCCTGCCCTTAGGAGGAAGTATGTGCATCTTTTCCACAGTCCACAATCTGGAGCCCAGCTGTGAGCTCAGCATGGCTTCTGCCCTCAGCCTCCAGCAGATCTTTGCAGCCCCTCATGGCTAGTGCCTATCGTATCAAGATGGGGCACCACCACGCTGTCCGTATTTCCTGACCAGAACCAGATTTCTACTTCTGTGGTTTCCTTGTGGGTATTTTTGAGTTCAATGATGACACTCGCCTAGAAGGAGAAAGGGCTAAAGGCAGTGCCGACAGTGATAGGCCCGCTGAGAGTGCCATGCACCCTGACGTTAAAACTCAGAAAGCTGCATCCCGAAGGTCTAGGAAAGCTAAGGGTCATGGGAAGGAAAGAATCAAAAGATTGAGAAAAAACAAAACCAAGACAATCAGGAAGCATAAGCAGGCAAGAACTGAAGTCAAGGCAGAAGAGAAGCCAGTCGTTCCCAAGATGAACACAAAGAGGAAACAACTGAACTAGCCAGGGCAGCTTTAAAAAGCCAAGAACTCACCTGGGCATGCGCATGTCGGAGTCAGTGCTTGCTTTTCATGTACTGGGTAAGAAGAGTGACAAGAAAACTGGGCTCTCTTCTTCCCGTGTTGTGGAAATCCCTGCCAACACCACAGAGCAGAAGCCATGCCCACGTGCAGCCATCATTTCACAGCTGGACCCGTACTCACAGTTTCTAACAGTGCCCCAGACCTGGTGTGACCAATCTTATCCAGTCCAATCCTGTCCCTCAACTGACTGCTTCCACGGTCACACCCTACCAAACATCATCTTGTATATACCATCAGAAGAAGCCTGTTTGTGCTGCACTGAGCAGGGACCTGTCACCTCCCAAGCCTCAATCACTATATCTCTGCTAGACTTCACCCACCAACCAAGTCCATGGAGGAATTCCTGAACCAGTGATACCACATCCCATCACAAAAGCCAGAAGCCAAATGTGTAAGCCAAGAAGAGGTGGCTCAAAGAGAACACAAGAAGGCTGCCAAGTACACTGCTTTGGGGAACTGCAGCTTTTCCTTCAGAGGAAGAGATATGGAAATTTCCCTTTATTATGGCTATGCAATGTAAGTGCTACCAAGACTGTGGGAACAAAGTAGTTCTTCAAACTGATATGGAAAGATATATAGAGATCCACACACAGATGTATATATAGACAGATGGAGAGATGCGAATATACAAGTTAATATTTAAAAAATATGTAAAATTTTTAGAAAATGTATATAAATAAGATTTCGGTAATCTTAAATATTTTGAAGAGTTAATAAAATTGACTAGAACAATTTAACTCATTTATTTCACTGCTGAGTAATACAGAGACTCCTTTTCTTAAAATATATGCACATACATAGATATGTGAAGATAAATGTACATACATAAAATTTCTGTAATTTAAAATATTTTGAAGAGTTATTAAAATTGACTAGAGTAATGTAATTTATTTATTTCATGGTTGAGAGATATAGAGACTGTTTTTCCTAAAACTTTGATATTATAAGTTTGATTCAAATCAGTTTCTCATATAAAAAAAACCTCATAAAATATGTACATACATAAGTAATTATGTAGATATGTACGAAAATATATAGAAATATGTAGAGAAATATGAATCAACAACAATTCTGTATTTTAAATATTTGGAAGACTTAAAAATTGACTATGCTACTATGTTTCAGTTATTTCAATGGTCAAATCATTTGTTGTTTTCCTCATAACTTTTTTAGATTATATTTCAAAGAAATAGCTCATACGAAATAAGTCTCAGGAAATATTTGTGTGGTATTTAAGCAATTAATAAAATGATTTACTTACATTAAAACTCCTCCTCCGTACTTTGGTCTTCATTGCCCCGTTCATTGTTCAAGGCATTTCTTATTAAAGTTCCTACTGGACACTGACCATAGCCCCCTTTCCTCACCCTTTTTGTTGTCACCTCTTGACCCACCCCTTAGTAATCATTGTTCCTCTGCACAGCTGTAATTCTAATTTCATGGAACATACACAGGAAGTCCCAAGACATCCTGTAAGTATGTATAATCTATCAACCACATAAGAGAGAAAACATGCAAGTTATGTGATTTTCTAGGCTGGATTAATTTGATTAATATGATTATCTCTAGTTGCATCTATTTTTATAAACAGGATAACTTTCTTCATTATGGCTGAAAATATTTCCATTATGTAGATATGACACATTGTCCTCATCCATTTCTCTCTTAGACAGAGAACCAAGCTTGGCTCCATTTCCTAGCTCTTCTGATCAATGCTACAATCAACACTGATGTGCAAGTATCTCCCTAACATGTCCAGTCCTTTGGAACAGTATGTCAGGGTCATGATATAGACCTAGGTCTGCCTTTCTGAGGAAGCTTCATACTGATAGCTATAGAGGCCTGAACAGTATACAATCCTAACAGTAGTATACAGAGCTGTCTTCTTGTGAACATCTTTACCAGCACTCGGTGCACTACTTGTTTTCTTACTGACTGCCATCCTGACCAAACTGATGTAATTTTATATAGTTTTAATTAAAATAATCTAATTCCTTTGATTGCGAACATTTCTGTATTATGTATGGATCTGAATTTCATCTTTGACAACTGTTTTCATTCACCCATTTACAAACTGAGCTGATTTATTTTGAATGGATGAGATTTTAGTTCATCTTCAAGTGCAGATTATAATCCTTAGATGCAGTTGGCAAAGGTTTCTCCCATGTGCCACAGGCTATGACTCAAACTGACTGCTTCCTTTGCTGTGCAAAAGCTTTTTACTTTCCAGCCCTCACATAGTCAGCTGTTGCTGGGGTTTCCTGACTGACTGGACTCTCTTCATTCCTTGCCAGTTCTTTTACACTGTAACTCTCTTAGTGGGTATATATAAATCATTACATGACTTCTGTGTCTATATTTGGACATCTCTTGTTTTGCCCATCTATCTTACCAAAGCAAGAAGAAATGTGATAATGTCTGCTATTCCTACTTAAAAGCTACAATCAAGCCATGCATATGAGGTGAGTTGTCCACCTCTCGGCTGCATGTCCAGTTCAATAGAATTTTTTTTTTTACACACAGATATTTACATTGTGTTGTTGTGGACAGAACACTGCAGTGAAAATGTTCAGAATTCACAGAAATCCTGAGATGTCCTTGTCCTTCATCTCACAGAATTCTCTTGCCTGCCACTTGTCTGTCCATAAAGCTGCTGTGTTGGTAATTTTAAAAAAACAGTATTTTTATTAATTCTTTAAAATTTCATATCACTTATTCTTAGCATATTAACTCTCTCTCTCCTTAGTACTCCACTCTACGTCTCTTCCCACCCAATTTTGGATCCTGATACACAGCGAACTGAGGATTAATATCCAGAATATACAAAAAACTGAAAAAAAAAAAACAAGAAATAAGAGAATAAATGATTCAATAAAAAAGGTGGGCTACAGACCTGAGCAGAGAGTACTCAAATGAGGAAATAAAAATGGCTAAGAAACATCCTAAAAATCGCTCACCATCCTTAGTAATTAGAGAAATGCAGATCAAAATCACTTTTAAGATTTTCTCTTACACTAGTCAGACTGGCTGAGGATACATTTGTTGTTGACTTTCAAGATTCTTGAGTTCCAATGTCAAGTCATTTATTTGTGCTTTTTTGTTTTTTAATGTAGACATTTAGAGCTATAAACTTCCCTCTTACAGGGCTGCTTTTATAGTGCCTCAGAAGTTTTGTTGGGTTGTATTGTCCTTCTCAATTAATTTATCCTTTGACCCATTCATCATTCAGGAGTGTGTTGTTTAGTCTCCGTAAGTTCATGAAAATAGTAGGGATTTTTCTGGTGTTGATTTGTAAGCTTTATTGCATTGTGGTCTGATAGGCTGCATGGAATTATGTCAATGTTTTTGTATTTGTTGAAGTTTTTTTGTGTACCAGTATGAGATTGATTTTGGAGGAAGTTCTAAGGGGTGCTGAATAGAATGTATATTCTTTGGTGCTAGGGTGGAATACTTGGTATGTCTGTTGGAACCACTTGATGCATGGTATTATTTAATTCAGATGTCTCTCTGTTTATTCTCTGTCTGGTTGACCTGTCTAATGGAGAAAGGGAGTATTGAAGTCCCCTACTATTAGTGAGTTGGGATTAATCTGTGTCTTAAAGTCCTGTAGTACTGATTTTATGAAGTTGGTGCACCACATTTTGTGCATATGTATTCAAGTAACTTATTCTCTCTTATTTGAGGATCTTAGTACCAGTCTTGCGTACATGAGTGTATATCCTGATATAACATCAGGAGTCAGGAAAATGGAAAGGAAGCATGAAGGCAGAGGTGAAGAAAGAGATATTGTGTATCCTATTATCCAAGACAGGAGTAACAGGAAACAGATCTTACCGTGGGGAAATGGAGGAAATGGCCTATTCAACTGAGAAGGAAGGAAAGAACACATACCAGAAACCATGGGGGTGAAAGAGAAGGAACTCAAGGGGGGAATGATCAGACAGAGTTTTTAATCAAGGGGAAATAAGGGTAATTAAACCAGGGAGGAAGGAGAGACATTAGACAGGGAGAGAGACTGGAGAGATAAATAAAGTTTAGGTGGCTTGAAAAAAGCAGAGGGAAACGTATTAGCTGAACCTCCCCTCCCCCTGAAAAATACACATACAATATCTGAACGTGAGTACTTGTGTATATCTGAAGATTACTTAATAAGAAACACAGTGTCATACAGGAGAAACCTTCCCTTTGAGTTGTTGGTCAGGGTAGATCAAGAGACTCCCAAAATAATACAGACTACTTCACAGCTCTTGATTACTTCCTAACACTTGAAGGTAAGACTCTATGGCTGAAGACAGGACATATATCTGACACAGGACCTGGGGCAATGAAGCTGGAACTGACCTGGAGTCCTTCTCTCTGAAGACTAGGTCTCATAGTTCTAGAGGATCCTATGCAACCTGCTAAGGGACAGAAAACCAATTAAATGTCAAATTGCAGCTTAAAAACCTAACAACCACAGCAATGGCTGACACGACAAACCATGGCAGTGCAATAATGACACATTTATATAGTGACTAATCAATGGCTATCTAATAAGATTCAGTCCCTCTCAACAGGGGGGAACTCATGAATGGTACTTTAAACACAGTCAAATATATATGGCTGGAGAGGTCATAAATCCCAGAGAAAACTATGTTCATCATATTTCTAGACAAATGAAATTTCTTCCTGTTATGCTAATAATGGATCATTTTATTTACAGGCAAGCAGACCACATATCACTCATCGAAGAAGCTTCTTTTCTCAATAGATGGAGGCTATTACAGAGTTCCATAACTGGTCAGACACAGAGAACACATATCGGATTAATGTCCAGCCCTAAATGAAACATCTACAGCAGAAACTCTACACCTAAGACTCATGGAGCATAGTAGAAAGGGGTGTAGAGAGAATACTAATACATCCCCTAATTTTCAACAGTGAAGCTTCCTCATAGAACACTGCATGATGCACACAGAAGGTCTCAACTGGCTAAGTTTTAGAGAATAAGAAAGTGTACAGTTCACATCCCTGAATAGATCTCACCCATCTTCAGCTCAAGGACGATTGCAGAACAGGGGATGGAAAGATTGTGAGAGCCAGGGTTGGCTCATCAACATAAGGAAACAAGCTTTCAGGCCTCTTGGAACTTACAAGAATGCTGATAGCATGTACAAGATCCACGCCAACTCAATCAGACAAAAACCTAGCACAACGGGGAGAAACGGGCAGCAGGCTCCAACCCTAGCTAAGGAAATACTGGTAAATGATTAAGAAGGGGTGAGAGAGAGAGTAGATCTTCTTTAAGGGAGTGACTAGGTAGGCTGACTAATCTCCAGTGGATGATACTCACTGAGGGTCGTCTGAATACAAGTATACAGATATGATAGAATATCTGAAATTTAGGGGGGACTCTAGGTGGCATGGAGGGGAGGGTGTCTAAATTTGATTAAGATGCATTATATCAAAGTCACAAAAACTCAATAAAATAAATTTATCAGTCAAAAACATAAAACAATCTGAATTCTAAATATTTTGAAGAGGTAACAAAATGGCTATATAAATGTAATTAATTTCAGTGATGAAATTATCTGTTCTTTTTTTCATAACTTTCACACTATTAATTTGTTTCACAGAAATATCACATATGAAATAAAACAGGAAATATTTGTTATATGTAACCAGTTAATAAAATGGTATACTCCTCAGCACTTTAATGTTCATTGTCTCTATTTGTTCATGACAGGATTTATTAAAGAGCTACTGAATAATGACAGCAATCCTCTCTTCCCTTTCCCTGGCCTTCCTTTTGACACCTCTCTCCCAGCCCTTGCTCATCATTATTCTGTGGCACAGGTTTGATTCTAATTAAATGGAGCATACACACACAGAGTTCCTGTATAAAAATATGTGCTAAGAACCACACCTGAGAGAACATATGCGAGGACATCTGTCTTTCTGAGACTGGTTTAGTTTGATACACAGAATTACGTGCAGGTGCATCCATTTTCTTTCAAGCAATATTTCCAGGCTGAAAATATTTCCACTGTGTACACACACCATATTTTCAATACCCTCTCCTCTGTGGTTGAACACAATGGTTTGGTGCCATACCTTAGCTATTGTGAACAGTGCTCGAACCAACACTGATGTGCAAGAACCTCTGTAATATGCTGAGTCCTTGGGGATACAAGAGCTGTGTGAGATTGTAGACCTTGCTCTGCTTTTGAGGGCCCTCTATAATGATCTCCATGGCAGTTGGAAAAGTTTACATTCCCATCGTTACTGTACAAAGGTTTCATTTCTGTGCACTCTCTTGCCAGCAGTTTTTCCTTTTTTCATCTTTTTGAGACAGTGCCTCCTTGTAATCCCAGCAGGCCAGGAACACAATATGGACACCAGACTGGCCTCTATGTTACAGAGATCTGCCCGCCTCTACTTCACAAGTGAAGGACTAAACCGGTGGGCCCCCATGCCCAGTTTTTGTTACTGTTGTTTAAAGATTGCCATTAAGACTGAAATGATACAATTTCAAGTGTTAATTAAAACAGTCTAATTCCTCTGAGTGTCAACATAACAGTACGGTGGAACCAGTTTGGAGGTTTTCTGTCATCTGTATTTCATGTTTGAGAACTGTCTTTTCATTTGTCCATTTATAGATTAGGTTGCTTTCTTAAGGCTTAGAAGTTTTACTTTCTTGTACAATACAGATAATAATAGTCAGGTGTAAAACTACCAATATTTCCCCTCACTATGTAGGTTGTGCTTTCAGTTAACAGTTTCTGTTGTATGGAGCTTTTTATTTTCATGAGGTTCAATTTGTCAACCGTTGACAGGATTTCTTTTTTAAAAATTTTATGAATTTAAAGTATTCTGCCTGTATGTATGTAAGTGTCACGCAAGACACTTACATCATATTCCCTGGAACTGGAGTTATGAATGGTTGTTGGCCATCATATGGGTGCTGGGAATTGAACACAGGTACTACAAAGAACACCCAATGTTCTTAATCAATGAGACATCCTTTGGCACATGTTCCAGGATTTCTTGAGTGACTAAAGTCCTATTCAGTAACTGCCTGTCACTATTCCTTGCATGTAACTGCTTCTGAGTCTCAAATATTACAGTGATTCCTTTGTGCTATTTACTTATGTACAGAGTGAGACTTTGGAATCTAGTTTCTTTTTTATGAACATGCAAATCCAGTTTTCCTAGTACTATTTGTTAAGAGGGCTGGCCTTCATCCACAGTACAGTTTTGGCATTGTTCTGAAAATTCATGCAGCCATAGCTAGGTGGTTCCATAACTGAAATCTGAGTCCAGTTCTATTGACAGACATGTCTGAGATCTGCCAGTAATGCACTGTCACTGCCACTGTGGTCCTAAGTATAACTTGGTATCAAGTATGTTGATACCTTCAACACTGTTCTATGTTCTTGTGGTAGCTTATATAGCCTCTCTTATTCTGTGCTTCCATAAGAATGTTAAGATTGGCTTTCTACAGTGGGCAAAATGGTATTGGAAATGTATTTGGGTCTGTATTCCAACTGAAGGTTGATTTTGGTTGTGCACCATTTTTACAATATGAATTCTTATACTACAAGCACATATGGCCTTTGAATCTTCTCCTGTATTCTAGAGCTTTCGTTAACAGCCATGAATTCCTGGCTCTGGGAGTGGTGCAGACGGAGGGGTCTCTGACTGGGCTCAGGGGTGGGCTCTGCAGTTCCCCTTCTTCCTGGAGGTCAGAGCTCTGAGGATTCACCTGCTTAGTTCTTGCACTTCCGCTGAGGGTGCAGTCACTGTTTAGCTTCAGGAAGAAGCTGTAGAACTGCTTATCTATCTGCAGTTTAGAGTTATAGCTGCCATAGAGCAGTCTTAAGAGGGAGAGCAGAGGAAAGAGGCACAGTCTGGACTCGGGTGAGGTGCTGGAGCCAAGAATCTACCTGTCTTTCTGGGTTCAGGCATATTTACCAGTGGTTTGTAGTGAGAGTTGTAATAGAGATGCACAGATAATCCTGGAGCTCTGAAGAGAAGCAAAAATACACCAAAAAGAGTATGGGGAAGAGGTAAATAATTTCATGACAGTTAATCTAAACACGTCTAAGAAAAATGGATTGCGACAACAAAGTAACAGGAATATACATAGGTCATTAATGACTCTACTATTAGTGGTTTCGATTCCCTAAAGAGACACAGAGTAACAGATTTGTTTAGAAAACAAGATCCATCTTTTTGCTGACTCCAAAACATACCACCACACCATCAAAAATAGACTCCACAAAAGGGTAAAAGGACTGAAAAGATGTTTGAAGCAAAAGCAACAAAGAAACAAGCAAGCTTAGCTATTCTGATATCTTACCCAAAAAAACTTCAAAACATGCTGGGTATAATGCATGGTGGGCCTAGCTAGGCCACATGCCAGGAAGAATGAAGAAATGGCTCTCGTGGGTGAGGTGCCCTGGTACCTTCTACTATGTGATGTGACAAGCAGGCCTTTGCCAGAAGCCCCTGAGAAATGCTCACACTATATCTGAACATTAGAGCTTTGTGTATGCCTGGGAGCTACATGGCAATGAGCACTGTAGCAGACAGGAGAGACCTCCCTTGAGTGGTTAGTGGAGTACTCCAGGAGACTCCCAAAATAACACAGGCTATTGCTCCAATTCTTGGTTATTTCACAGAACTTGAGATAAAACCCTACTGCTGAAGACAGGATGTACTTAATACACAGTACTTGCAGCGATGGAGGAGGAACTGACCTGGAAGCCTTCTAGAGGTAATCAGGTTCTTATAGTCCTAGAGCCTACTTCAATGTACCAGGAGAGAAAACAAATCAGTGGTACAACCCAAATCTGAAACCTAATATCCACTGACACAGCAAACTACCACTATTTCTGTAGTGGTGAAACTGCATCTTGCACGTGTGTGTGAGGGTAACAACAGCTATATAATTTGACTTAAAGCCTCATCAGTGGGAGTTAACTCATGGGTGGAACTGTAAACACAGCCAAATACAGATGCTTGGAGAAATCGTAGGTCCTAGAGAAACCTACCTCTATCACATCTCTGGAAAAATGAAATTTCTTCCCATGGACCAAATATGGATTGCTATATTTACACACAATTATACCACATGCCACTCATCAAATAAGCTTCTTTTTGCAGTACATGGATGCACTACAGAGTTCCACAACAGGTCACATGCAGAGACTATACATCTGAGAGATACCCAGTCGACGGTGACATATCTACTAGTAACTGCACTTAAGTCTCACAACACACAGCAGAAAGAGGGTCGAGAGAAAACCAGTGCACCACTCAGTTCTCACCAGTGGTGCTTCCTTAAACAACAGTGTGATACACAAAGCCCAACTGACCAATAGAGAATAAGGGATTGCAGAGTGTGTCTCTGGACAGGACTCCTATATTACACCTCACACACCCATGGCTCAGGGACCGCTGCAGAAGCAGTGGCAGAAAAGTGTAGGAGCCAGGGTTCGTCCATGAACATAAAGAAACAGGCTTTCAGGCCACTGGAAGCTTCCACAGTGGAAACTGGGGCAATGGTGGCATCAAGCACAAAACCCACGTCAACTCAATCAGACAGGGTCCAGAGCGGAGCAAGGGGAATGGGCAGCAGGCCAAACCTGGCCTGGGAATTGTTCGTGACTGATTACTACGGGGAAAGAGAGAGTGGGCCTTACTTTTGATCTCTAGATATGCTGACCATACTCCAGTGGATGAACTTGTATTAAATAACATCTGGATACAAATGCTTGACTAGATAGGACTTAATATGCATGGTAGAATGCATGAGGTCCAGTGGAGGGGGGGCATGACTGGGGAGGGGCCTATATTCACCTAAACCACTCAATTAAATGTACAAAATTCAATAAAACTTTTAAAATTTTACAAAAGGACATAAAAACAAATAAAATGAATCTTTTAAACACCAAAATATTACTAGACTTTCGATGTACCAAAAACAAAAATAGCAAAAAAGGAAATTAGGGAAATGGACCTAATCACAACAGGCTTAAAAACTATAAAATATGTTAGAATAACTCTAACTAAGGAAGAAATGGATCTAAATTCTCTAACACTAAGGAAAGAAATCAAAGAAGATATAAGAAGATGGACAAGTTTTCTCACGTTTGTGAATTGATAGGACCGATATTGTGAAAACAGATGCCCTACATAAAGTAATCTACAAAGTCAATGCAATACCAATTGTTCAGAACCACTAAAAAAATATTCTCAAACTCTAAATATGCATGTGGAAACACAGGAAACCTCTGAACAATAAAGAACTGGTAGATGCATTACCATCCCGTGTCTCAAATTGTGATAAAGAGATGCAGTAACAAAACAGCTGGCAGTGGCACATAAATGGGCACAATGATCAGTGGAACACAATATAGAACCCAGATGTAAGTCCATGCATGCCCAGCCACTTGGTTTTTGACAAAGGGGACAAAGAAACACACTGGTAAAAGGAAAGTCCGTAAAATGGGTAGCAGTGTACAGAAGCATCAGGTCAGCTCTCTATTCTGCACCAAGCACAAAAATTCAACTTTAAATGCATCAGAAACAACAGCCTCATACCACTATCCTGAAACTGATAGCTGGGAATATGAAGAATGATCTAGAACTTATTGGCACAGGAAAGGACTTTCTGAACATGGATTCTATAAAGCAGTCCCCGAATTCAGCAACACACAAACAGAACATCACAAAACTAAGAAATGCACATAAGACACCATCATTTTAGTGAAGAGACAATCAACAGCAAGGGTTAATCTGAACTAGCTAAACCTCAAAGGGTTAGTATCCATGACAAACTAAGAAGTCAAAAACTAAACAACAGAAAACAACAACCCAATGAAGAAATGCCGCAAGGAGCTGAACAGGGAGTTCTCAAAAGATTAAACACATTGGCTGAGAAATACCTAAGAACATGTTCAACAGCTTTAGTCATTTAGGGAAATGCAAACTAAAACCACCCTGAGATTTCATTCTACTCTACGCAGAATGGCTCAGATTCAGAAAACAAACAAGGACTGATGCTGGCAAGGATGACAGGAAAAGGAAAATCTTATCCACTGCAGCTGGGAGCAAAAGCTGGTGCAGTTTGGAGTGCAGAAGTTGCTCAGCAACCTAGAAATCAGTCCACCATAGGACCCACCGTACCACTGCTGGGTATATACACACACAATCCTTTCATACCAGACAAATTCTTATTCAACCATCTTCTTAGCTGTCCTTTACACAACAGCTAGGGAATAGAAACAACCTAGGTATGCATCAACTGATGAGCGGATAATAAAAGTGTGGTACGCTTCCACAGTGGAAGATAATTCAGCTTTCACAAAACACAATTATGAAATTCTCAGGGAATGAGTGATCTAGAACAATCACCTAGTGTGAGATAACCCAAAATGGAGAAATACAAAGGTCTTTAGTTAGCTGGATGCTAACTAATTCTTAGATATACAGATTTAAAAGGAAAATTCAAAACTTTTATCAAATCAATGGACAGAATGGGGCCTTCATGGAACAGGACACAGAATGCTGTGGTATAATGGGGGAAAGCGGAATGATGGATAAGGAAGGGTAAGAGTGGGTGGGGAGTAGGAGGCCAAGGAAGAGGAGGGAGTATGAGATGGAATAACAGATAAAAAGGCCTTTAGTAAATCCACATGGGAATGTACCTCTACGGGAGATTAAGAGTAACTTATAACAGTGGGACATTCTCCCTACTGCAAATCATAGGTAAACAAAGTGAAATTCCAATGTCAGGGGAAGGCTCCATCTTCTGAAGATGCTGACTAGGTTTCCCACAGACCCTCAACAATACTAGTCAATGCACCCCACTGCTTTTACAAATAGGAACTTGACAGTGATGCTCTATTTTCAAAACGATACAAGTTCATGCTATGAGAAAGAAAATCAAGCGGCTACTGACTTAAAATCGTCATCTCTCCCGGTTAGATTTCATAGAGCATGAAGGAGCTGAGCATGCTACTGCAAGATATACAATCATCAGCCTTTCCCAGCTGTGAATCCTGCATGCTGCAACAAAAATTGGACTGGAGAGATAAAACCTGGACTGCAATAGCATCAGTATTATTAAGGGAGTAATCAATCAAATTCTAGTACAAGTAAGGACCACTTCAGGACATGAAGCCCATGAATGACTTGATATCAGACAGTATTTTGTGCCCAACAAGAACAGGAGCAACAGGGGAGAGGCTAATAACATTTTTCTGCTAAATATAGAGAGGATTAAGTGAGTGATGATCATGTGTTCTTAAACACATACATTGATTCAACATTCACCTCTGACCACAGACGTTTCCTTATATAGCAGATAGTGATTAATACAGAAACTCACAAAAGACCAACGTATATATCATAAGAGATTGCAGAAAGCTGATCCCTGAATTAGACACCTATATCAAATTTCTACCTTCAGCAGCTCACAGCTCATGCCAGGAGGTGACAGAAAG
This sequence comes from Eospalax fontanierii, assembly GCA_035773235.1. Classification (NCBI taxonomy): domain Eukaryota; kingdom Metazoa; phylum Chordata; class Mammalia; order Rodentia; family Spalacidae; genus Eospalax; species Eospalax fontanierii. Next base: position 78,481,887 of record CM069535.1, on the reverse strand, counting down.
ACTATAAGAAGCATCAGGGAGTAAACTGAGGTAGAGCTGGTTGGAAACTGGAATAACAGCTTCATTGGTGTATTAGAAGTTTTCTTTATTGACACTAAGAAAACAGACCGTGCCCAAGAGTTTGGAATATGAACATTTTAGAAACATACTTTAGACAGCATGCCTAGCTCAATGTTGTGGCTCTTCTCTGTAATCTCATCACATGGGAACATTGATACAAGAAGATAATGTTAGTTGGGACTACCTGGGGATACTTCTGGATTGACCACACCACAAAGCATAGCCTGACACCAAAGAGTATTTGGGAAAAAGAAACTGGACTCAGTGGGATTTTAAAGAAAGAAAGGGAGCTGGAGAGTGGCCTGATTGCTTAAGAACATTGTCTCTTTTTGCAGAGGACCTGAGTTCGATTACTAGCCCTCACAAAGGGGCTGGCATCCTTCCATACCTCCAGTGCCAAGGGATACAAAGCCCTCTTCTACCCTGTGCAGGCAATATGACACGGATGCACTTACAGACATGCAGGCAACAGACTCATACACATAAAATGAAAATAACAAGTAAAATAACTTCAAAAAAGAGGAGGATATGAAACTCGCTGGGTGGTTCTATGAGAAGCCGGTGATCAAAACACACTGCCATGATCAAAATACAGGACATAAAACATCGAAGAAATAAAAGAATATTTACCAATGACCAAAACCAGGCCTCATGGACAGAGTCCTGGTGGGCATGGAGAGAATGCTGTGAGGTGAGGGATGACAGCATTCCCGGTTTCCTGTAATGAAAGCACTCATGTTGCAATTTTCTGCCCTCCATAACACAGATTGTCTCTCTGTAAGGAAAGTTTCCTTGAGTTGGAAATGCAGCTGAGTGCTGGAACACTTGCTTGGTGTGCCTGAGGTTCTGAAACAAATCTGTAATGCCTTGAATGATTTTTATGGAAAAATGTAACAAATTGATTACAGTTGTGAATTAAGGAATCCAAGATCGAACCATATATGTGACTGCTTGGAAAAATGTATTAAACTGATAAATGTCTATAAGTACATGTAGGACCCATGCAATAATCTGTAGTCAGTAAAACTACCTATGAGATATAGAACATGATAAACAATGCAAGAGATGTTAAGGATGTTTCCTAGATTTTTTCAAAACATAAGCAGTTTCAAGACAAGGTAGATGAACTGAAATGACAGAATGGCTATTCCCTTTTTCACTCAGACACAACAAAATATACCACATCTCATGATTTCAAAGAACCAGACACCTCACGCTTGACTAATGACTTCCTTCCTTCCTTCCATCACTTTCCACCATGCCATTCCACTGGCCTTAGAAACAAGCAGAGCAGAAAATGCCAGAGGCCCAGGATTCCAGGGAGGCTGCTGCACATGGGGAATCTTCAGTAACTGCCGCACTGCTTCACTCCAGAAAGAAGAGAGAAGGCAGCCAGAAAAGAGAGCTACGACAATTGACCCCAATATTTTGGAGGCTAAGACAGGAAAACTTCCCATAGTGTGAACTTGAGATGGGGAAAGCTAGTGAGTCCCAGAGCATCATCAGCAAGACTTAGACCCTATAAAAATACAGAAAACAGCAAATTTAGCCCAATGTGGCAAGTGAACTTGAACCACACCTGAAGGAGGGAAAGTTCACAGTCAGCTGCATCTTCCATCCTCTCAGAGATTGGTTTCTAATGGCAGAATCCACCTTCCGACCAACTGGACCTTGACAGGAAGAGCTTTGCTTCTTGAAGCTGACAGCAATTACAGCCATAAGTATAAGAATGCACAACCACGGTTGGTCCGAGACACAAATCCTACAGCTGAGGAAAGAGAAGAGATGTGAGAGAGTCCGGGCCCAGGCCAGTGCAAGGAAGGAGGCTCAGGGAGAAGAAATGAACAGACAACTGACTTTGTCCACATGATCCCATAAGAAGGTGCCCTAATTACCTCAGCCTGTAATTCTATCCTGATACAACAGAGCTTTTGATCCTGTCCCTAGACACTTGGAAACTGCTGACAGGTCATAAATCACTCCAACTGAAATGGGTTAAAGAAAGATGTAAGGGGTAAATATACACATCTCTTTTCTCTCCCCACAGAAGACTAACTGTACATATAATATGTAGCAGAGATATATGCTCGATTGGAATATGAAGTCTCACATACAAACCAAGAACAACTTAATTACAAACAATTGTAAGAAGCAGTAAAGATGTTCTATGTCAGAGTCTGGTGGAGTGGAGAGAGGAACTTCAGTCTAGCCAATGTTCACCTGCCCAGATGCCAGCCACTCAATACAGCTGCTGGTCTCCTGGCATCCTCCACACCCAATCCCATTAGATTGCCTGGGAATCTGCCCATCCTATTGGTTACTTTCAAACTTATGACATCATTCTACCACCAAATCTACCAGCACCTGATAGAATTTTGTGGTTTCCATGGAGCTTCCTGTAAACAAATTTGGATTACTGAAACTGACCAGTGACCAGTAGGTATTGTCTGATACTGGACACACACGCTCCTCAGTGAATGGCTCAGAAAACACCAATTGTTTATCTACCTCAGTGGTAGAGTTGGTTACTAAAAATTCACCACTGACAATGTCAGGTAAGGAAAGAAACTTTAAAGGTGTTTTCATAACATTTCCCATTAATTTTGCCAAGATTTAAAGAATTATAATAACTGAGAAAATATTGACCTAGAAATCTTGAGGTAGAGATTCTCCTCTGGCTTTCCTATTCACTCTCTGTGAATCTGGGCAGATCATTCCCTCTCCCACCAAGCAGTTCTTCATCTTTCTCATGGGAAAATAGACAGATAGGGTCTGCGCTCTGTACTGTTGGGTGTAAAACTGGCATGTGCATAGATAATGAAAGTAGGGGTTAAATGAGAGCTTGTTTCAACAGCAAAAGAGAAATAAACTGGGAATATAAAAATATAGGATGATATAACATGGCACTCCATCTATAATGCTCCACCTGAACTAAAATTTACACACTAGTATTTCAGTTTTAGTTTCATATAAAAGTATTCACACCAGTCTTAAGGATATGCCAATCATTTAAGTACTTTGGAGATAGAGACAAGGGGATCCTCTTTTTAGGTGAACCCATGTTGAATTAGACACACTCTACCTTTGAAAAATGAAGTAGTCCCATGTTTTGGAGTATACTCTTTAAATACAAGAAAAAAGAATTACAAAAAGAAAACCAAATGGCCATGCCTCTAGGAAGTCAGTTATGCCAGGGGAAGAAACTGTGACTTTTTACACACAAGGCATCAGGAAGAGAAAAGGTAAAGAAAGAGCTATGTAGAGTATGAAAATATAAGAATAAAATAAAGAAAATACAGAAGTTTCTATGTAAATACAGAGGAACTTTGGAACTGAGGGATGTACACAGCATCTGATTTTAAAATAACACACAAACACCAAAAGCCAAAAGGGAAAACACTTGGGAGAGGGAAAAGACAGTAGATTTCTGGACGGCACACATGGAGGCAGTGGGAGGCAAATTGAGACTGGCATGGACTCTACCTAGGCCACCAACTTCTCAGACACATCTCCTGGTTCAGGTATTTTCTCTGTTACATACACCACAGAGGATGCCCAACAGATTCAAATATGGACTTTAAGAATACATGTTAGACATTCTTAGCTAAGTGTGGTGGCTCCTGCTTCTAATCATTGAACTTGGGAGGTTGAATCAAGAGGATCAACTTTAGTTCAAGGCTAGCCTGGGCTACATAGTGATTTCCAGGTCAATCTTGAGAACATAGTTAGAAACTCCCTGAGAAAAAAATGCTAAGCTTTCCCAAAATAAAATCTCTTAAGGAATGCGTGACAGAGTACACTGGAAAATGATGATTGTGATTTATTTCATTCTGATTTCTAAAACCGACAAAAGTAGTATTACAGGCAACAAGGACTTTGCTCATACGAATCTATAGCAGTAAAGATGCTTAAGATGTTTTGTATGAAACACACAAAATTCCAAAAATATTTTTGAAAAGTATTATCAGGACCTATCATGCATAAGAAGTAGGTTTTTAGTGAACATTACTTTACATCTTTATAATACATTTTTTCTAAGAGAGAGGACATATTAATATTGATTCAGGGTTTATAGGTCTACAAATGAAAAGAAAGACCTAACTCAAAAACTAAACATTCTGCACTGGAGAGATGGCTAATCCTTTACAAACACGGGTTTCGTCAAGTGGATGCAGGTTTCCTTTCTCTGCGTCTCATGGCAGCTAACATCCATCTCTAAATCAGGGATATGATGCTCAATTCAGGCCTCTTCAGGCATTGTACTTAGAAACATGTATGCAACACATTTATATACATGAAATAAAATTCTTTTAAAAAACACTCAAGGCCACACCTTTAATTTGAATTTTATCTGACCTTATTCTGCAGTCCTTTTTGGGAATTCTAGGGTGAATTGAAGCTTGGGAGGGCAGAATGTGAGGTGATCACATGCAAAGATTTTGATTAAACCCAATGCATCAGAGCCAACCTAAAATCTTTTAAATATTGTTCTAATTCTGATGGCACAGTCAGGACTGAGACTATTTCCTGATGGTTGACAAAAATGACAAACTAGAATTTAAGGTTAAATATACACACACTAGATTTGCAGGGAGGTGTGCTTCAGATTTAATACCAGTACTAGAGGCCAGGACAAGAGAATATCAGCGAGCTTAGGCCAGTCTGCTCTACACAGTGACTTCCTGGGGAGGCAAAGCTACACAGTGCGACCCCATTTCCAAACAGGAAGAATAAACACCAGAAATATGAGAAAATCCTTGAAGTGTTCTTACACCCGGCATAGATATATGGTACCTGACCAGTACTTCTACGGAAATTACCGTCTTCTACACACCAGGTGACATTACGGAAGTACAAATGAGCACAGTGCTGGAGGTGCTAAGCATCACCACTTAACTCATACCCATGTGACTATGCCATGCTTCATTTTGTATTTAGTTTCACTGAAGGAAAGATCCTCCTAGTTTCCCAAGCTGGCCTAAAACAGCTGCATTCAACCCATTCTCCTGCCTCAGCATTCCAAGTCTGGTAGAAGGCTTTCCCTGAGTCAACATCACAGTTTCTGGAAATATGTGCTGACACCAAGGATGGGTAGGCTGGCTCCCACATTACTGCACTGAGTGGCCTCTCCTGCACATTTCCTACAATTTCCCTATCTAAAGGACTGACATAATACATTAAAATCAAGCCCAGGTGGCTGTCATGGTTCTTGAATGCCAGGTATGAGGGAGGCTGAGGTAAGTGGACCGCAGCATGTAGCCTACCCTGAAAAAATTACTAATTTCTAGCTCAAAAAATATGATTTTAAGAATTTGTAAACAGAATAGGAACCAACATGAAGGCGTGTCATGAAATCAACTAAGTACCCAGACACTAATTAAATACTTTTCTCTTTCATGGAGAGGTGTTGGGATTCATCAATGCTGATCTTTCAGAATATGTGACACCTTCCTGCACATACTAATACAGACTTGGGGTATGTCAAGGAATACAGGTCCCAGTGGCTTCATATCTGCACAACCTAGATTAACACTGTCATCACTGATCTAGAACGTTTTCTTTCTTCTCTTGCTTCTACAGACAGTTTCCAAGATACAGCTCTGCTTCAGAGAGTAGATGATCTGAAGCTCTGCCTTCCTGTGCTGAGCAGTGCCACACCCCTGGCAGGAAAGGGGTGCAGCTTCTCCACAGTTTACAGCCCAGCCGGGAGCTCACTGTGCCTCCTTCCCTTAGCCTCCAGCAGCTCTCTGCAGCCCCTCATGGCTGGTGCCTATGTTTACAAGCATAGTGGCAACAACGCGCTGTCTGTGTTTCCTGAACAGAGGCAGATCTGCACTTCAGCAGACTCCTATCCAGGTGTTTCTGAGTGGGATCTCACAGGGAGTACTGACTGTAGATTGGATGTTCTTGGTCAATTCACTGTCCCTATCATTGGCTAGGGCATCACAGGTTCTTACCTGTCTGTGATAGCCCAGTGTTATCAGGTTTCAGAGAGGAAAACCATAGTCCCTCTGTATCCAGCACTGTCTGCCAGCCTTGATCAGAGAGCAGCATCTCAGAGGACAAGTCGAGGACACAAACAGTCACTTTCCTACCATAAAGGCAGCCGGCTCTGTTACTACCATCACAACAACATGAAATCTCTAAGACCTGGAGAACTACTGCCCTGTGGGAAGCCTTACGGCTCCGTGTCTTACGTAGGGAGGAGAGCTTCTGAACTGCAACCGTAGTTGTTCATGGGGCTAAAGGAGATTCAGTCCAAAGATGTACAACCACGTGTCAGCATTTCTGAAAGCTACAAGCAAATGTCTGGTGAGAACTCCGAGAGTCTTGATTGATACAAGATCCCAAAAGAAAACCAAGTCCCATCACTGCTTCCTTCAGCAACTACTGATATTCCACAGTCTCTGTGCTGTTGGGATGCAGAGAGCCAAAAGAAAAGGCCTGTGTCTTACAACATCAGCATGGGAAAGAACAGCCTGAGTGTGGAGGAGAAAAGGAGACCTGAAAATGGGGTTGAGTTTAGCACTGACTTTGCAGACATCAACGCACTGGTGGCAGATATACACATGCCCCACCTGCTCAAGTCCCTTACAGATGTACCCCAATTCCAAGGTCCCATCCTCCTTGGTGGCGCTCCTCCTCTGGGCAACATCCAACACCATGGCCCAGCAAGCCTAGGAGAAGGGAAAGGCTTCAAAAACAATTCTGTGGACAATAACAGGCCACCTGAGAACACAGGCAAGCACACTGGTGGCTCAGCTCAGAAAGCTGCATCCAACAGGTCTGGCAAAGCTGATGGTCACAGGCAAGGAAAGCCCAAAAGAGCAACGGAAAATAACAACAGGAAAGACAAAGAGCCCAAGCAGGCAAGGACCAGGGACAAGAAAGAAGAGAAGCCATCCACTGCCCAAAGAAAGAGGAAGAAGTGTCTATCAGAGTTCAGCAAGGAGAATTATAAAAAGCCGAGAACACACCTGGGCGTGCAACATGCTGCAGTCCGTGCAGGTCTTCCATGCAGTGGGAAAGAAGCCTCGGAAGAAAACTAGGATGTCCTCATTCTGTGTTGTTCAAAATACTGGCAGCATCGCAGAGCTGAGGCCACACTCAGCCATCACATGACAATGGGATATCTCACATGACAGGAAAGTTGCTCGGAAACCCCAGGGCAAAGCCCAGGGCCCAGAGAGCACTGCTAGAAAGAAGTGTCCGATTCCATGCCTTGACCACCACCCCCCATCGGGGAAGTTCAAATTAGTGCCTCTGCCTTTCCTAGCCCTCAACAAGCCTCAAGTGTGTCTGGTTTCTCGAAGGCCACCATCATTGTCTTCAGGCGGGTTCACTGAAGCTTCTCCTGCCCGGCCTAACTCCAACTCAGCTCAGTCTCCCACAGTCAAGCCATCTCAGCCAACTCCTGCCAGCACAACAGTGATGGGTCTCCAGAAACCACCTAAGACAATATCTGCCAGTGCCACGAGACCCAGTGTGGCAAACCCCACCTTTCCAGCTCTGTGTCTCACTTGGCTGCTTCCAGGCCTGCACCATACAAAATGCCATCTTACAAGTCCCTCCAGAAGAAGCCTGGCCCTGGTGATCAGAGCAAGGACGGAGCACCTCCCAAGTCTCAATCCCAGAATAGCCTGCAAGACTTCAGTTGCCAACCAATTCCATGGAGGAAAGTCACCATTCCTGGACCAGTGATATCACATCCCATTACAACTGGACAGAGGCCAGAGCAGGAAGCCATGAAAAGGCAGGCTCAACAAGAGCAGGAGAGGACTGCCAATGACCGTGCACTGAGGAAACTGAAGGTTTTCCTTCAGACGGAAGAAGACATGGAAATTTCTCACTATTATGGCTATGTCATGTAAGATCTGCAGAGACTTGGGAGAAAAATGGCTCTCCATATAGAAACAAAGCATTATAGAATGATGCATGTAGACTGAATACATAGGGAGAGATTTATAAATATGAGACATTGATTTAAATATGTAGCTAAGTAGAAAAATATGTAGATTAAATATATGAAAAATTTTGTTAGCTTAAATATTTATACAATTTAATAATAGATAACTCAGTTATTCAATTGTTGAGTAATTTAGTTTTTTTCTTAAACCTTGATATTATTAACTTAATTTTCAAATAAATTTGACATAAAAAAGAACAAAAACCTGTAAATTCATAAGCAAATGTGTAGACGTTTAGGGAAATATATAGATATATGTAGAGAACTGTAAAGATACAGTAAGTCTATGTAATATTTGCAAGAGGTAGAAAGTTGGCCATAGTGATGTATTTTGTTCCTTCTCTGGTAAGCTGATCTGTTGTTTTTTTCTCATAATTTACATGTTCTTAATTTGAGCTTCAAAGCAATCTCATATGTAAGAAAATTCTGGATATATTTGAGTAGTATTTAAACAGTTAATAAAAATCATTTCTCCTCTGGACTTTGGTCTTCATTGCCCCATTCGTTGTTCAGGGCATTTCTGATTAAATTCCTACTGGACACTGAGCTCAAACCCCCCATCCCGTCCTGACCCTCACTATTGTCACCTCCTGCCCTGTCCCTTAGTCATGACTGTCCCTCTGTATATCTGTCATTCTACTGTCAAGGAACAGGACTTTGTGTGTATTTATAATCTAGTAACCACATGGGGATAAAAGATATTTTCCTTTCTTAGACTGCCTCAATTTGGCTAATATGATTATATTCAGTTACATCTGTATTTTAACAAACTGCATAGCTATTCATTATGACTTAAAATATTTCCATTGAGTGTAAGGATCACCTTAATCTCATCCATTTTTCCTATAGACAATAAGCTTGCTTCCATTTCCTAGTTATTCTAGGATTAGACCCTAAGCTTGGTTATTGTGGGAACAGACATTACACTGGGTTCCATTTCCTAACTACTCATCACTGATATAAACGAATCTCTCTAAATTGTTGAGTCCTTTGGAAAAGTGAAGCAGAGTCATGGTGGAGACCTAGTTCTGCTTTTATGAGGACACTTCATAATTTTATTTATGGAGGACTGAATAGCTTACCTTCAAATCAACAGTGTACATGGTTTCTCTGTTGAGAGCATCTACACCAGCATTTGTTGTTATTTTCTTACTGATTGCCATCTCACTGAACTGATGTAATTTTGTGCTGATTTTAATTGAAATATTCTAACTCCTCTGACTGTCGACATTATTATGTAGGGTTTTTTGACATTTATAATTTTTCCATGACACCTGCTTTTCATTTACAAACTGGGTGCTCTACCTTCTATTGTACTTCGTGTAAAGCCACACTGTAATCCTCAGATGCATCTATCAAAGGTTTCTGTCATATTCCCTTGGCTGGGCCTTTACCTGGCTGATCCCTTTGCTGTCAGAAGCTGTTTGACTGTGCTGCCATCACACTGTTCGTTGTTGCCAGTTCTTGATGGACTGGATTCTCCTCATTCCTTCCCTGTCAATCCATGAACTGTTTTTCATTTTCCCTGTAATAGTTTCAGAATTCCAGGCATTACACTTAGGTCTCTCATATATTTGTCATTGACAGCAGGATGATAGACAGGAATCTAGCTTCTTTCTTCTGCTTGTGGATATCCATTTTCCAAGCAGGATTTCTTGAACAATCTGGCCTTTCTACATAGTATTATGAGCTTTCTTCTGAAAGACTGGGTGGCCATATATGCATAGATATATAAATAAAACTTCAGTTCAGGTCCATTCAAGGACATATCTGTTTTGTTTCAGTACTATGATATTTTTCTCATTATGGCTCTGAATCAGAACTTGATATCAAGTATGTTGATTCCTCCAGCGTTCTTGTTCTATTCTTGTGGGATATTTTTGGCTGTCAAATGAATGTTAGAAATGTGTTTTCTACTCCTTGAAAAATGCAATGGAAATTTGCAGGGAAGCTAATTAAAACTGTATGTTGATTTTGGAGATGTAGCCATTTTCACTCTATGTATACTTCTCAATAAAAAAGACACACACTAATAAACTGGAAGAGTCAACAGAATCCATTGATTTCCTGTCTCCAGAAAACACATCTCACTATCAATGTTGGATATCACCTTAGGATAAAAGAATAGGAAGACCTATTCCAAGCAAACAGAACTAACAAACAAGAAACAAGCTGGTGCAGCTATTCTAATATCTAAGAAATTAGAATTCACACCAAAAGTGGTCAGAAGATATAGGGAAGGCCACTTCAGAGTCATTAAATATATCAACAAAAGATATAACAGTTCTGAAAATCTATGCACCACATACAGTGGATGCTATTTCATAAATGAAACTCCATCTAATCTAAATCACGTAATGATTCCAACACAGTAAGAGTGTCTAACTATAATACCATACTGGCACCAAAAGACAGATCCACAGAAAAAAAAACTAGAGATAAATTACCAACATATTAAGACAAAAAGCAAGATTCTACAAATAGAGGAAAATAGAAAAAAAAACATCTAGTACTCTATGTAACCACAAAGGAAAAGGCTAGATTTAAAAAAATAGCAACAAGAAAAAGTACACCAACTCATGGAAGTTAAACAACACACTAATGAATGAAAGTTGGATTCATATGAAAATCAAAATGCAACATACCAAATACACAAGATACAATGAAGGCAGTCCTAAGGGCCGTCCAAGCATGAAGTGTCCACCAGAAAATTAGAAATACTTCATCAAATGGAAGGAAGAATGCACCTGAAAGTCTCAAAAACCCTAGAACAAACAATAATTAAGAATACAAGACCAGAAGAAATAAATAGAAAAATGCCTGAAATTCAGACAGTACAAACAAAGGAATAAATGCAAAGAATCAAGTAAAAAAAAAAAAAAAAAAAAGACTAGGTTCTCTGAAAACATTAACAAAATTGAAAAACATTTAGATAAATTAACCAAAACAAAGCTGGAGAGAATTGATAATAAACTCAGAGATGAAAAGTGAAACATTAAAACAGACTGTGAGGAAATACAGAAAATAAAGGCATACTTTATTTTTATTTTAGGTATGTGATACGTGTAAGTAAATGCACCATGTGTGTGCCTTGTCTAGTGTGGGCCAGAAAGAGGTCTTTCCAGTCCTGAAACTGGCATTAAGGACAGGTGGGTAGATGCCACAGTGGTACTGGGAACCTAACCTCAACCCTCTGGAAGAGTAGCTAATGCTCTTAACCATGAGGGGATTTTGCTAGCCCAAAACCACATTTTAAAAATATATATCCCACAAAAATGGGAAATCTAAAAAATTGGATAAATTCCTAGATAAGTATTGTCTACTGAAGGCAAATCATAATGACATAAAAGATTTAAATGCACTCATAGGAGCTAGTGACATACATGCAGTAATTAAAAACCCCCACCTAAAAAGAGCCCAGAATCATATGGATACAACATAGATTTCAATAAAACTTTCAAAAAACGAACTAATACCAATAATCCTCAAGTTTTTCCATAAAATGAGATAAGCAGCAGGGAATACAGTTATAGACAAAGGAAAGAAGTTTCTCAACTGAAATCTATAGTACCATCCTTAAGTGCAATAACCAACAAGTGGGACCTCATGAAACTTAAAATCTGGACAATCACAGACACTATTCGTGTGAATAGGCAATCTACTAAATGGGAAAAACTTACCGAATATAAATCTGAAAGAGGATTTGTTTCTTGAATACACAAAGAACTTAAAAAAAAAAAAAGGATAAACCCACAGAAAGACCAGCAACTTTCTCTCTCCTCTACGTCCATGAAAGCGTTCAGAATTCTAAATATTTGATCCTGAGAACTACTAAATTCTGATCGACTGAAAGGTATCTTGGTCTTTATGCTAAGCTACCTCTCTCTAATATCCATTCCATGATGGAACTCCTCCAAAATCTATACTGATGACACATGCTTGGGGATGTCTAGTTCCACATACCATCGTCCATAAAATCTACTGGGATCTCTCCAACAAGTGTTTGTACTGCCTGTATTTTACTAAGCTGACCTTGCTATGCTTTGAATATTCCTTCCAAAACTTATGCTGAAACTGCATCGCTATTCTGACAGTGTGGCAAGGTTTCATTCGAGAGTGGATTAGGCATGGTGGCTCTGGTCACTACTGCAGGATTACATCAGTTACTTTGGGTTTGGTTTCTGATTTTCCAAGGAGGTCAAGTAGCTTAAGCCTTATTCATTTCTCTTTGTCGCCAACATGCATACTTTCAGTTTTGTTATTATATGATACCATGCCATGGACGCCGTGGCATTCTGCCATAACACTATTGAAATTCTCAGCCTCCAAGGTCATGGAAGTAAATAAACATACATAGCTTGTACATAAGGAAAATAAAATTAAATATAAAATAACAAAATAAAAATGGAAGAAGAAGCTGAACAGGGAGTTCACAGAATATGAAAAGCAAATGACAGGGAGAGACGTGCGACATGCTCAGTACCTCCGAGGGGTCACCAGTGACACAAAGTAAGAACCACGACTGAGGTTTCATCTCTCTCCACCAGAAGAGCTAAGATAGAGAAAACGAGAAATGACAAAAGCTAGTGAGGGTGTGAAGAAAGGGAACTCTTCTACAGTGCTGGTAGAAGTAGACATTGGTGCAGCCACTATGGAAATCATGCGAAGATTCCCCCAAATGGAAGAAATTAATCAATCATATGATCCAGCCATACAACCCTTGGCATTTATCCAAGATATTCTACATCCTATTACAGAAGTCCATCCAAGTTCATTGCTACAGTTTCATATTAGACGGGAAGTTGCAAAAAACCTAGTTTTTCACCAAGTAATGAAATGATAAGGAAGCCGTGATAAGTAAACAAAATAGAATAACATTCATTAATAAAAAATGAAAATGGGAAATTTTCAGGTAAATGGATGAAAATAGAAAAATGATCCTGAGTAAGGTAAACCAACGTTGGTCTCTATTCCATTCCTCTGGTGCACCCACAGCCTACCTATGACAGCCCTGCCTGTCAGCCAAGCTCCAGTTCCTCCCCGCTAGATCTCTGAACTAGATTTATTACCAAGACTAGCTAAAGAGTTTAGTATAGATCCCTAAGCCCTTCTCATGCAGTTCCCCTGTCCCCATTTCCCCAAGATTCAGGTAAGTCAGATATTGCCCACCAAATCTCTATTCCATTCCTCTGCACCACCCCAACCTTGACCACTGACACTCCATCCCACAGCCAAACTCTAGTTCCTCCACCCCAAAATCTTTGGAATAGTTTCCTAAGCCAGACTAGCTAAATAGCCAAGGATCGAACTTAAGTCCTTCCTCAGGTGGTTTCCTTACCCCAATCTTCCCCAGGCCTCTGAACAGCTGGACAGACGTGCCTACCTAGGATTCTGGTAAGTCTGATCCCACACACTGCATCTCAATTCCATTTAACTGGTCTATACCCACTGTGTCCCATGCCAGCCCTGCCCCCAGGCACAGTTCAGTTTCTCTCCCTCAGACTGCTGGATTACCTTCCTAACCAAGAGTAGCTAAACTACCTATCAGAGACTACACTGGCTTCTGATGTATCTGACACAGACCAGCCCTACTCACTAACCTGACCAGCCTACCTACTACCCTGTCCTACTGGCCACACAGGCCAGTGTACTAACTTGCAAGAACCTGAAATGCACTCAAATTTATTGTTCATTCTTAAACAAAAAACAATAAAGCTACATAAACAATATAAACAGAACCAATACTAAACTGAACAAAATCAGAGCAGAAGTTCCTACTAGACAGATAACCAACAAAGAACATCCAAATGCCCAAACTAGAGAGCAGATATGCAAATAATAAGAAAACCAGGAGAATATGTCCCCCAAAAAACCCACTAGTCCTACAGAAGTGCATTTCAAGGAGAAATACCCCGAGGAACCCCAGGATGGAGAATTTAAAACAACAATTATAAACAAATTCAAAGAACATAAAGAAAACACAGACAACCAAATGAAAGAACTCAAAGAGAAAAGGCATAAGATTGTGATGGAGTCCTTGAATACACAAATGTGTGTCTTAATAAAATATCAAAGCTAATTCATGACTTGAAAATTGAATTCACTAAAGATATAGAAATAGTGAAGAAAAAGCAAAGAGAAATGAACATGGGATTGAAAATCTCACCAAGTCCATTGGAAACAACAGCAGAAAGTCTCGGGAGGAGAGAGAAAGAAACAGAAAACAGAATATCGTGACTGGATGACAAAATTGAAGATTTGGACTCCTCAAGCAAGGTTATGTAAATTTTTTTCTAAAAACAGAGGAATGGAATACTCAGAAAAAGTGGGAAAACATCAGAAGACCAAATCTAAGAATTACAGCATACAGGAAGAACAAGAATCTCAGGCTGATGCCATTGAGCAAATCTTCAAAAGAATTGTAGAAGAACGAAACCTGCCTTAAATTAAGGAAAGTCTTTTAAAAGTACATAGAACACCAATTAGATATGACCAGAACCAAACCTGTAGGTGGCATTTCATAGTAAAATCATTAACATACAGAACAAAGAGAAAGTACTGAAAGATGCTAGAGAAAAACAAGCCACATAGAAAGGAAAAACCCTTCAAAATTACAGCTGACACTTCAGTGTAACTATGACAAGCAGAAGATCCCAGAGAAAAGTATTTCCCAGCTACATGAACATGGATGTCAACCACAATACTTTATCAGGGTCCAAGTGGAACAAAAAAATTTTATGACTAAAATCGCCCAGTCCCAGATGGATTCACAGTAGAATTCTACCAGATATTCAAAGATCTACAGCCAACATTGCTCAAATTATTCAAAAAGATAGAAACAGAAGGAGAACTTCCAGTCTCTTTCTATGAAGCCAGTAGCACACTACTACCAAAACCATGTAAATATACAGCCACAAAAGAAAACTATAGGCCCATATCCTTAAAAAAACATAGATCCAAATTACTCAACAGAATACTCGCAAACCACATACACATCAAAAACATCATATACCATGATCAAGTAGGCAGAGATGCAGGGATGATTCAATACTCATAAGTCAATAAGTATGATAAAATATGGACTTAGAAACAAAACCCACATGGTCATCTCAGTAGATGCAGAGAGGGCATTTGACAAAATCCAACATGTATTCACCTTAAAAGTGCTAGAACGAACTGGTTGGGAGGCAACATATCTCCACATAATTAAAGCAGTATACAGCAAACCCATAGCCAACATCATTCTAGATGAAGATAAACAGGGAAGATTTTTATTAAAATCAAGGACCTGACAGGGCTATCTCCTATCTCCATTCAATTCAATATAGTGCTTGAAAGTCTTGTAAGATCAATAACAGAAGCAAATTAAAGGAGTACTAATTGGAAAAGAAGAGGTCAACTTATCTCTACTTGCGGAAAATATGATATTCTATATAAGAAATCTCCAAAATTCTACCAGAAATATGTTAGGGACAGAATAAAAATGAACATTCAATCAATCAAAAAAAGCAATCAAGGAGTACAATCAATCAAAGAGCAATCAAGAAGTGCCTTCCGTTCGCAATAACCTGAAAAAAATATTTAGGAATGAATCTAATCAAAGACAGTACATATCTCTACAATGATATTTTCAAACCTTTACAGAAAGGAATAGAGGAAGACACTAGGAAGTGGAAATACCATGCTCATGGATTGGTAGCATCAATATTGTATAAATGAACATCTTAACAAAAGCTATCTACAGATTCAATTCAATGCCAATCAAAATACACAGGACATTCTTCACAAGTTAGAAAAACCATCCTAAAATTCTATGGAATTACAAAAGACCCCAGATAGACAAAGCAATCTGGGGCAAAAAGAACAATGGGGAGGAGACCACCACACCAGTTCTTAGATTTTATCACAGAAATATACTCATAAAAACAGCTTGGAACTGTACAAAGAGAGACACGTAGATCAATGAAACACAGTAGAAGACCTAAACATGAGCACATGCGATTCCAGACACCTGGAATTAATGAAGGTGCCAAGAACCCACAACGGAAGAAAGACATCATCTTCGACAAATAGCACTGTCAAAACTGGATCTCCACCTGGAAAAGAATGAAATTGGACCCCTAACTTTCACCCTGCACAAAAGTCAACTCCAACTTGATCAAACAGCCTAATATGAAACCTGAAACTCCAAAGTTGCTTGAAGAAAACATAGGCATTACCCTCCAAGACATAGGGATAGGAAAGGACTTTCTATTGGAAACCTCATATTTTCTATATGAAAATCTACTGCAATAGATACTACCTAATGTATGCAAAATAATATTAATGATAGTAATAATATATTAAAAGTAATTACTTTATAACAGGGACCGTTGCCACTACTAGAAGACATAGGATTTTAAAGTAAAAGCCCAAGGTCGGGAATGGATTCCCTCTTTTGAAGCTTTTGACCAGGGTTTACATAGACCCCAAATAATGCCTTCTATGTCCTGCCCTTGCTTACGCTCAGTACGACTGTAATGTTGAAGACAATACATATATGAAATTGTAAGAAAAACAATTCAATTTGGTGCTGATTTCAAAGCCTCATATTTTCTGTCTAGATTTCAAGTTGTTAAAATGTGCTATGAAAGGTACCTAGAGAGAGAGTTTAGCATGAACCTTATCCAGCTGTGAATCAATAACATAATATCAAGAATGGATGATGAACGTGAAGCACTGGAATGGACTACAGAATATCAAGACTGGAAGACAAAGTTAAAGAATTAGACCGCTCAAGCAAAGATTATGAATTGTTTTTAAAAACACGGGAATAGAATATACAGAAAATGTGGGACACACACACACACAAAAAAAAAAACGAAAACCAAATTTATCCATCATAGGCATAGAGGATGAATCTCCGGTTAATGGTATTGACCAGATATTCAACAGGATTGTAGAAGAAAATTTTGAAAATTAAGGAAAGATGTCCATACAAATACAAGAAATACAAGAAGCATATAGAACAACAAATAGACAGGACCAGAAAAGTAATTCCTCACAAAATATCAAAGTAAAAACACCAAATTTATAGAACAGAGACAGAATACTGAAAACTACAAAAGAAAAACAGGTCACATATAAAGGAAAACACATCAGAATTACAAATGACTTCACAGTGCAAACTATGAAAGCCAGAAGAGCCTGGACCAAAGTATTCCCAGTTATAAATGACCACAGATGCTAACCTAGAATACTTTTCCCAGCAAAAATGTCTATGATAGTTGAAAGGGAAAGAAAAACTTCTACAACATGAATGGGCTGAAAGAACTGATGTCCACAAAACCAGCCCTTCAGAGAACTTTGAATCAATACAAAGAAAAAAAGGAAAAGAAGACAGAAACAGAAGCTGACCCAAGGGTCAACAGAAAGAAACTAAATGAAGATATGACTGTGGACATACAAAGTTAGACTAAGAGTGCAAATAGAAACTTAAACGATGGGAAACAATATACATCTTTCATTAATAACTTTAAATATCAATAGGCTGAACTCCCAAATCAAAACACACAAGCTAGTTGAATAGATTAAGAAACAAAGTCCATCTTTTCGTTGTCTACAAGAAACCCATGTCACCTTCAAGGACGGGCACTCCCTTTAACGTGCAAGGATGGAAAAAAATTGCAAAGCAAAGTGAACTAAGAAATAAGCAGAGATAAAATGCTAAAATCTGCCAAAACAGACTTCAAACTAAAATCATCAGAACAGATAAAAGACAGTCACTTCATTCTGATCAAAGGAACAATTGACCATATTGTTATTCCTTAATGCAAATATATTACTATCATGAACTTTAAGACACAAATTGGGTACAACAAACTCTGCTGTACCCAGTTTCATAAAAAGGACTTTAAAACGCATATTAACCCCAACTAAGTAATAGTAGGGAACTTCAACACCCCACTGTCTGCATTAGACAAGTCTATTGGACAAAGAATAACGAGACATTAAATGACACAATACATCAAATGGACCTAACAGACATCTACCAAATATTCCACTCAAGCACCAAAGAATACACATTCTATTCAAGACTTCATGGAACTTTCTCTAAAACTGACCACATACAGGGGCACAAAACAAACCAGAAAAAATACAAAAAATTAAAATAATGCTATGAGACCATAATGCAATAAAGCTGAAAATCAACACCAAAAGACGTTCTGGTAACTACTCAAACTCATAGAGATTAAACACACTCCTGAATGATCAATGAGTGAAAGAGGAAATTAACAAAGAAATAAAGTCTTCTTGGAACTAAACAAAACGGACAATACAACACAACAGAAATTCTGGGACACTTTGCAGTACTAAGAGGGGACTTTATGGTTCTAAGAGTCTATATTTAAAAATCAGAGCGTACAAATAAATATCATTATTACTCAAGACTCTGGGAAGGTGAAACAAAGGAAACCCAAATCCAGCAGACAAGAAAAAATAACAAAAATCAGAACAGAAATTAATGAAATAGAATCAAGGGAAAGAATACAAAGAATCAATGAATCTAAGATGAAGAAGATAGACAGACCTTAGGCTCAATTAGCCAAAAGAAAGAACAACTCCAAATCAACAAAATCATACAGGAAAGGGGAGACATCACAACAGACAACAAAAATTTCTAGATTATAAGGGAATACTTTAAAAACCTATACTCTTATTAAATTTGAAAACCTACAAGGAATGGATAGATCTCTAAAATCATGAGAATCACCAAAACTAAACCAAGACGAGATCAACACCTTAAATAGGCAATTGAAAATAGCAATTGAAACATTAACACAAAACCTCCTGACCAAAAATTCCCAGGCCCAGGGGGATTCATAGCAGAATTCTAGAAGATACTTAAAGAAGATCTACAACCAATACTACTTAAATTATTCAAAAGGATAGAAACAGAGGGAAAACCCCCAAATTCCTTCTATGAAATCAGCATCATCCGAATACCAAAACCACTAAAGATACAATCAATAAAGAAAACTATAAATCCATATTCATAATGAGCATAGATGCAAAAATTCTCAACAAAATACTTACAACGTACATACAAACTCACATCAAAAAGATCAACCACCATGATCAATTTGGCTTTATTCCAGAGATGCGCGATGGTTTGATTTATGTAAGTCAATAAATGTCATAAAGGATATAAATGGATTCAAAGATGAAAATCACATGGTCATCTCAACAGATGCAGAAAAGGCCTTTGACAAAATTCGACATGTATTTATGATAAAAGCCTTAGAGAAAATTGGACTGGAGAGAGCATATCTCATCATCAAAGATATATACAAAAAACACGTAACATCATTCTAAGTGGAAAAAATGGGAAGCATTCCCAATAAAATAAAAAAACAGGTAACGATTTTTTAATACAACTCCATTTTAATACAAGGCATGAAACTCTTGCTAGAGCAATAAGACAAGAGATGGAAATTAAAAGAATACTAACTGGAAAAAAAGCAGGTAAAACTATCCCTTTTTGCAGATGATAAGATGCTATATCTAGGAGATCCCAAATATTTCACCACAAAATGCCCAGGAATGTTTGACACTTTCAGTAATGTGGCAGGTAGCAAAATTAATCTATAAGAAACAGTAACTTTTCTATATACCAATAGCAAGCAAATGGAGAAAAAGTACACGGAAAGCCTCCCAAACACAATCGCCTAAAAAATAAAATACCTCAGGATAAACCTGACCAAAGATACCAAATATGTCCACAATGAAAACTGTTAATCTTTAAAAAGTGATTAGCAAAGACATGAGAAGACAGAAGGACTTCCCATGCTCATGTATTAGAATTAACATTGTAAAAATAATCATTCTCCCCAAATCTACATAGATTCAATGCAATTCCAATCAAAATCCCCATGACATTCTTCACATAATTGGGGAAAAAATCTTAAAATTCATACAGAAATACACACACAAAACAAACAACAACAACAACAACAACAAAAAAAAACAGATAGCCAAAGCAATCCAAGCACAAAGAGCCTGCTGGAATGATTGGTATACCAGGTCTATGTTTCAGAGCAGCAGTCATAAAAACAGCATAGTACTGGCACAAAAATAGGCCCATAGATCAATGGAACATGATTGAAGACCAAAGCACGGGTACACCCAATTTCATCCAATTTGACAAAAGTGCCAGCAACACACAATGAAGAAAAGACAGCATCTTCAACACATGATGCTGGCAAAACTGAATGCCCACCTGTAG
The DNA here is from genome assembly GCA_035773235.1 of Eospalax fontanierii. NCBI lineage: Eukaryota > Metazoa > Chordata > Mammalia > Rodentia > Spalacidae > Eospalax > Eospalax fontanierii. The sequence goes on along the minus strand of CM069535.1, from coordinate 78,461,596 downwards.
AGAAATGAAACTAGACCCTTATCTTAACCTTTGATCCCAAATGGATCAAAGACCTCAATGTGAAACCTGACATTCAGAAACTCTTAGAAGAAAACATGGGCAGTATCCTAGTTGTAGGGAAAGACTTTCTAAATCAGACATCAGTCTCTCAGGAATTAAGGTCAACAGTCAACAAGTTGGACCTGATTAAATTAAAAAGATTCTGTACAGCAAAAAACAACCAAGGAAATGAAGAGAAAACCCACAGAGTGAGAGGAAATCTTCACTAGTGACAAATTTAGCAGACGTCTGATATCCAGAATACATAAAGAGCTGAAAAAAAATCAAGAAAACAAATGACCCAATTAATATTGGACTATGGGTCTGAACAGAGATTTCTCAAAAGAGGAAATAAAGGTGGCTAAGAAACACAAGTAATCATCAGTAATTAGGGGAATACAAATTAAAACCACCTTAAGATTGCATCTTACCCCAGTCAGACTGGCTAAGATCAGGAGAACAAGTGATACCAAATGTTGGAGAGCATGTGGACAAAGGGGATTATTCATTCACTGCTTGTGGGGTTGCAAACTTGTGCAACCCCTAGGGAAAGGAGTACGGAGAAACCTTTGAAAACTAAATGTATGGACGTGGACGCAGGAAGGAGGGTCTAAATTTGATTAAGAACCGTACAAATGTACAAAATCTCAAAAAAATTAAGTAAAAATGAACCTACCATACCACCCAGTTATACCACTCCTTGGCATATATCCATTGTATTGCAGAAATACTTGAACATCTATGTTTGTTGTTGTTTTTCTCATAATAGCTAAGAGATGGGAGCAACCAAAGTGTCCTTCAACTGATGAGTGGATACTGAAAATGTGATACATTTATTCAATGAAGTTCGCTCAATGGTAAAGAAAGATGAAATTATGAATTTTGCAGGTAAATGGATGAAACTAGAAATAGTTACACAAAGTGAAGTAACACAAACTCAGAAAAACAAACAACCTATGTTCTCCCTCATTTGTGATTCCTAACACAAAATTCTTATAGGTGAGTACATACCCTGATGAAACTGCAGGAACACAGAAAATGGAAAGCAACCATGGAGATAAAGGAAAAGAAGAAACCTGAAATAGAATAGTAGGAGACAGCAGTTACTAAAGGAGAAATAGATAAAATAGGGGTACTTAAATGGAATGGTGAAGGAGAGGGTTATACAAGGAACTATGGGGATAAAGAAGAAGACAGAGCTCAAGAGAGATGGGCCATAGGAAACAGGTATTATCAAAGGAGGAATGGGGATACTTTAAATGGAGGAAGGGTTAGACAGGGAGAGAAAGACAGGAGAGATAAGTAATATCCAGTTAGTGTAAAAAAAAAAAAAAATCAAGGGAATCATATTAGTCCAAAAAGCTACTGACAAATCACACATATAATATTGCTACATGAATCCTTAAGTATAGCAGAAGGCTACATACCCAGCCCATTGGGTAGCAGGCCTCAATCTTAGTCAAAGAATTCTTACTGCTGGGTGAAGAAGAGCTGATTTTCTTAGGGGGAGGGGCTCTGAGTGGGCTGACTAGACACCAGTGGAAGAACTGCACTGAGGAACATTGTGGGGCACTAGCTTAACACAACGGGCCTTGAAATAGGCATTTGGCAAAAGTCAACATCCATTCACAATAAAAGTCATGGAGAATCTAGGGGTTCTAGGGACATATCTCAGCATAATAAAGGCAATATAGAGCAAGCACACAGCCAACATCACGCAGAGTAAGACTCAAAGCATTCTCAATAAAATCATGAATGAGATAAGGATATCCACTCTCTCCATCCTGTTGAATACAGTACTTGAAGTCTTGGCTCCCGCAGTAAGACAAAAGAAGGAGAGAAAAAGGAGCAAATTGGAAAGGACGAAGTCAAAGCACTCTTTTGGTAGACAGTATGATTCTATAGATAGAAGACCTTTAAGACTCCAGAAAGGACGGAGAGCTGACAAACACACTCGGAAAATTAGCACGATATAAAATTAACATACAAAAACCAATAGCTTTTCTACATACCAGCACCTAAAATACTGAATTAAAAAATCAGGGATATGATTCCAATCACAGTAGCCTCAGAAACTATAAAATATCTTGGAATGAATCTAACCAAGGAAGAAATGGACTTGTATAATAAAAATTCTAAGACTCTGAAGAAGATATTAGACATCTCATTATAGAGGATTAGTATAATTAATACCGCGAAAATGGTCATCTTACCGAAAACAATCTATAAGCTGAATGCAATACCCACTAAAATTCTAACACAGTTCTTCACAGAAATTGAAAAATTCATCTCAAATTTCAACTAGAAACACACACACACAACCAGGATTGCCAAAACAATCCTGAACAACAAAAGATACTAGAGGCATTACCATTTCTGATATCAAATTGTACTACAGCACTACAGTAATAAAAACAATATGGAGCTGGGTGTGGTAGCACACACCTTTAATCTCAGCACTCTGGAGGCAGAGGCAGTCAGATCTCTGTGAGCCAAGGCCAGCCTGATCTACATAGTGAGTTCCAGACCAGATGGGGATACAGAGAGACCCTGTCTCAAAAAAAAGACCAAAAAAATGCATAACAGGGGATTGGAATAAAAACAAACACACCCGTCAATGGAATAGAATGAAGGACACTGATTTAAATCCATGCATTTAGAGCCTCCTATTTTTGACAAAAGAAAACAAATACACATGGGAGAAAGGACACCACACTTGACATATGGTTCTGTGAAACTGGACAGCAGCAAGCACAAGAAAGAAATTAATTCCTATCTCTCACCATACACAAAACTCAATTCCAAAAGAATCAAGAACTGAAACACAAGATATGATTCATTGACTCTGATAGAGGAGAAAATAAGGAATAAGGCATAAGAAAGGATGTTCTGAAAGAAACTTCTGTAGCTCATCATTAGGTTCAAAAATTGACAAATGGGACCTCATGAAACTAAAAGGCTTCTGTATATCAAATGGAACCTCATGAAACTAAAAGGTTTCTGTATATCAAATGACACCAGGGGACTGAAGAGCTGGCTCAGAAGTTAGGAGCACTGCGCCACACTTGCAGAAGTCCTGGCTTTGGTTTCTAGCATCCAATGGTGGCAGACAACCATCCATAACTCCAGCTGGGGGAATTTGATGCTCTCTTCTGACCTCTTCGGCTATTTCACAACATGGGTGTACTTATATACATGCAGGCACATAAAAAAAATAAATAAATATTTATACAAAGACACCATTATTTATGTGAATGTGGGGCAGAAGGATCATTTCAACCAGAAGAGGTGATAATCACAAGGAAACAGAATTTTCCAGACACCTGGAAAGTTACTCATATGAACTCACAGCAATTGTGACAGCACAAACAAGTCCCACATGAGCTCAAGACAGACAAAACTCCAGCAGAGACATGAGGAATTGGGTAAGAAACCCCAAAACTGCCTGAAGAACTACTGGAAATCCATGATTGCTGGGAGGTGAGATTCAGACATGTTTAACAGTAAGACTCAGTATGTTGAACAGGCTCCAGTGGATGACCCCACATTATAAGATTTATTTTTTAAACAATGTGACGAGGAAGCGAAATAGCTACATTAAATAATTAGTGAGATGACTGATCTTGATTCTGAACAGGCCTCCCAGGCATCTTCTCCACCAACCATGTATGGTCCCTGTGGAGTCAGAACAGGGCCAGTCACCCTATGAGATGGGAACTAAACTTGGAGCAGAGCTCTGAGCTGCTTCTCTCCTATCTGTGGAGTTTCCTACTTGTACCCATGACCACAAGCTGAAAATTAACTTCTGTATCTTTCTAGAAAACCAAAAGACTCAACCAAAACCTCTTGTACTGATATTTCAGAGATCCACTTATCAAGAACTGCATTTTCTTGACTGTGGTTACAATGAGGCTAGTGAATGAGGTATTGGAAAGACAAGTTGAGCATCTTCTATTATTACTAGTGATGATGGGGACAAAGAACTCTTGTGTGGATGGACGTGTTTGCCCTTGGTAACTCAAGATTGTGTGCGGGCGGGATAGAGGCTGCACGGTAGGAGAGGTTGGTGTTTGTCCCTGGTTGGAGATGAGTTGGGGAGATATGAAATGCACATCCAGGCCATCTGAAGCAAACAATAAATGCACGGGGGACCTCATTAAAGAAAGGGAAGCTGCTACTTTGTAGAGGCCTTAGTTTATCTATGAGCTTTGCTTGCTACAACCTGTATTAAATAAGTCCCCACCAAGGAAATGAGTGTGGATCAGTGGAAGAGCACATGCTAGCATACACATGGCCCGAGTTCCTGCACCAGCACAGGTCACATAGTAAAGAGTCCCCAACTCTCATGTGTTTACTGAGCCTGAGCCAGAGATGTTTTCTGTTTCTCTGACACAGGTGGAAACCCTGACACTTTCTGGAGAGTTGAAGTCCTTCCATTCATTTTTATTGCTAGGCTGGGCCTTGCTGCATGTACTTGGACTAGAGGAAATTCCCAAGGCCAGTCTAGGTGTCCATGGTGGTGGGTCTGGGTTTTGAATCCAAGAGGGACTGACTGGCCTGGCTCTAGCCCTGTGTGTTAGGCAGCTTCAGCCATGAAGGAGTAGAAGTTACTTACAGGTAACTTCCAGGTAGCCTGTGTCACCTCAGTCGGTACACCCTGGGTTTCAGGTCTACACTCATAGGGTCCTGTGACATTTCTCATGACACTGAATAAAGCAAGAATCCCATTGCCCTTAGAGAGCTCCACTCTGTTGCCATCTGAGAAAAGTAATAGTAGCATCTTCTAGATGTTATCTACTAGAAGTCTGAATTTGGGAGCCACTCCCACAACTCAAAGACTAGTCGGAACCCTTTGATCTCTGCTTTAACCCACTCCCCTCCAGCTGATTCAGAAGTGATCTGAAGCACACTGAATTAGACTGCCTGCTGTAGTGCTGATTTTCTGATTAACAAAACATCAAATCGGATAATTCAAAACATTCTAAATGAGATTGCGCATCAACTGCTGGGTGCACAGTTCCATGATGTGAACCATTTATGTTCTCTTCAAAATCACTGAACACACAATTATTTCATAAGATCATCCCAGCAAACGTGGGAGGCCTGGAATTTTGTGGTAACTCAAGATTAGAGGTTGTACTTACTGGGGAGACCTTGTGGTTGGGTAGCACTGATTCCCTCACTAGGATTCTGCCATTATGTGAGAAATACCCTTAAGAAGGAATCTATTTGGAGTCTTACATGCTACTTAGATTTACAAGTATCTGCATTGCAGAGCTAAACCAAGAATGAATGTGGCGTGGAGGAAAATTTTCTGGGGGTAAATTTTTCCCTTACTATTTTCAAAACATATTGAAGCACCGACATATAGCTGTGTCAGATTCTTTCACGAAGGGACTCTAATGATACTCAGGAGGGTTCCTCAAACAACATGTATCTCAGGGAGATGAGAGGGGCTGACCTGAACTTTGGGCACCGGAGAAGTGTCAAACGCTGTTAAAATCACTATCAGTATCAATGATAAATTTTCAAGTTTTTATTGTGAGCACTCCATCTCATGTTTACTTTCTTGTAAATAAACAAAGAGAATGGGAGGTGGGGCACTTTGACTCCTGAACTGTCATATGTTAGACTCTCCTTGCTGTTTTAACCAAAAGGACTGTGAGTCACACAGCCAGCTGGACTACCCTTATGTCAGCAGCAGAACTCTGGAACTGTTTAGGAATTCATTGAGGAAAGTCTAACATGGTGCCAGCTGATTTTACTTGATCCTGAAATTTGAGCAGCCTCCAGGGTTGTTTGTGTTTGCACCACTTGATTTGCTAGCACAAGCCTTCCTGAACCTTAGAAATGCAGACATTTCTACCTAGACCACAGGGGGAGCTTGCCCTCTGGTGGTTGAGAAAAGGAACTGTCATTGATCCTTAGATGAAAGGCTCTAAGGTCCAAAACACAAGTCTTAACATGTCTGCCTAAATAAATAGGTTTCTCCCGCTCACTAAAGAATTGGCTGGGAGAAACTCTCATATGCTGTTTCGTATAATGTTATAACATCGAAACCAATGAATGACTTTTCTCCAGTTGTCTCCTCTTACCTACATTTAGTGGTGCAGGCTGAGCTGGTAACACAAAGCAGCAGCAGAGAATGAAGACAGGAGCATCTCAGTGGAAGCCAGCAGGTCAAGCAAAACAGCGGAATGTTGGCAGCAGAAGGTGAAACGGCTAAACTGTTGCAGAGTAGCCAGGAAGGAAGCAGGGCTGTAGAAGGAGAGACAAGACAGGTTGGAAAACAGATACCAAAGAAGCTTTAAAGCCTTGAAGAGGCCAGAAAAGAGAACATGCAGTTCCTAGCCATCAGAATTCCAGGGAACTCTCTGCAATCCTGCCAGGGATCTCCACCTCTTCCTAATATTCCTCCCTCCTTTTGGAATACCGCAGACAATGGACTGTACAGTCCTGGGTCAGAGAACTGGAGAACACTTCCCTGCCATTATCCCGTAGCAAAATCACCACCAGGTATCGATGATCCCCATGGCTTCTTTACACCCATCCTCCATTTGGAATACACCAGAACCCACATCACCCCCACAGTACTTTCCAGAGGCCCCGAAGCCCAGACACAGGTAGTATTCTCTCCTCCCTGCCATTACAACCAAAGTGCTTTTGCCTTCCACTGGCATAGTTCCTCATCTGCCTCTTTCTGAGCCCCTTCTTCCCTTCTGAATAGACCCGGCCCCACCTGGAAAACATCAGGAACTTTTCAGTCAAGAAAAGGATTAGGATACTCAGGTAAGATGTCATCACTCCCGTGCCATCCTGCTAGGGTTAACTTTCTCCCCCTGACCCATTACCTCCTTTGGGATGCACCAGACACCAGCTGACTACTCAGTAGGTAATCCTGAGTCACCCCTAGACTTGGGTCAGAAATTTAGGTAGTCTGCCATGCCCCTTGCCAGCCTTCCAGGTATTCCTAACTTCTTCTGACACCACTTGCTCAATTTGGTATACTCTAGACCATGAACACCTGCACACCAGGGACAATCCTATTACCCTCATGGCCCAGAGGTCCAGTTAGGTAGTCCCACCTCCCTGCTAAGACCCCAAATCCCAGCACCGCCCACTGCCAAGGTCCCCCACATTTTCTAACACACTCCCTCTTCCCACCATGATGCCCACAATAGACTCTCTGATTGCTCTACAAATCCTTCCACGTTCCAGGCACCTAGGCAGGCTGAGCCCTCCAGCCAAACTCAAAGCTCTGCCACTGAAGCCTGCCAAGGATCCCCACTTCTTCCTGACCTCTTCCCTCCATTGGGATGGTGAAGATTCAAACATTCAGCTAACTAGAGAATTTCCATTACTTCTCTGTGTCCTGCAGACCCAGGTATGCTGCTCACAGTGCTCTGTCAGCCTGCCAGTGTTTTCAGCCTCCTGTTGACTGCCTTAGTATTTGATGGAACCCCAGACCCCACCTGGCTGCTCACTAAGAACTCTCCACTCATCCAAGAGTCCAGACGTTCAGGTCGACTTCCCTTACCTCTTTCCATCACCTGGAAACCCAGACATTGCCTGCTGCCAGGGATCCCTTTGTCTTTCTGACCCTTCCCTCTCCCTTTGGAGTACTCTAGAACCCACTCTGCTGTCCAGTGGTAACATTCCAGTTACCATAGCTGTTTCAAAGATACATGCTCCTCCTGCCCATGTGCCATTCTGCCAGGCATCCCCAACTCCTGATCCCTCTCCCTCCCTTTGGCATCCTTCAGACCCCAGCCAGCTGCAAACCAGGTAGGTAATCTTCATCTGCTCCACAGGGCTGGACACTCAAGTTGACTGCCCCACCACTTTGACATCATTCTAAAACCCTTGGGATATCTCCTGCCTGGGATCCCCCTCCCTTGCTGATGCCCTCTCTCCTTTTCAATACCCTAGACCCCACTCTGATGCGTACCCGGGCCTCTCCTGTCACTCCACTTAGGCCAGAGATTCAGAGAAGCTGCTCTCATTGCCCTTCCATCACCTCAGTGTCCCAAAGCCAATTCCACACCATCCACAAAAGAATATGAATGGCTTCCTTTGTTGCCTGGTTTGACGGTGAGATGTACTCTCCAGGTGGTTTGGTGGGAGCAAGGATGAATTGAAAGTTGGAGAGAAGCAGAAGACCAAAGCCCAGAAGAATGAAAAGAGGCAAGCAGGAAGAGGGGAAAGATAGCACGAGATGAGCAAGTGGGGCCTGACAAGTCAGTGAGAGTGGGAGATCCTTGCTGTAGGAGCAAGTGGTCAGAGAAAGAAGTCGATAGGGAGGGAGAGGAGAGAGTTTGAGAGATGGCTGGGAAGCTGTGGCTCAGAGCTTCTGCCGCAGGGAGTGGGGTGCCCTGTCACAGAATACAGAACCCCTGGTGAGCACAGAGACCACTGTGACCACAGAAACCATGGCAACCACAGGAGCCAGGGCAATCACAGAAGCCAAAGCCACTGCCCTAGAGACCACAGCAGCTCAAGTGGCAAACACAAAAGCCCCAGAAGTTGCCTCTGTGACCCCCAGAGCCCACATGGTCGGCAAAGAAACACAATCAGGGAGCGCAGAAGCCAAATGGAGGTCAAGGCAAGCACAGAAACACCAGAGTTGAGCACAGAAGCAGCAGGACAGAAGCCTGATCAGCAGCAGCGGTGAGTAGAAAAGCCGAAGAGGCACACACAGTGACCACAGAAGCCCAAGACGAGGCCGAGAGACATTTAGAAAGTATCCTATGGGAGAGGTTAGCACAGAGAAAGATTCCTAACTCCCCCACTCCCTGTTGGTCTTGCCTGGGACATTGTACTTGGGGAAATTCCCTTTCCCTCCCCGGGGAATTTTTAACCCTGTTGATGATCCAAACAATTCCTCCCATTAGTCATTGTAGACCTTGGTAAAAGTAACTTTTGCACAAAGTCCACTGACAGGGAGTCAGAAGGGGACCTGGGAAGAAGGAGCAGCCCTTTGATTTTTGTTGTGTTTGTTTGGTTTTTTTTTTTTTGGGGGTGGGGGGTGAGGCAGGTTTCCCTGTAGCGCCAGCTGGCCTGGAACTTACTATGTAGACCAGACTGGCCTCAAGCTCTCAGAGATCCACCTGCAAAGTGCTGGGATTAAAGGCATGTTCCACTAGACCAGGCTAAAAAGCAGGCTTTTAAAAAAAGAACTTTTCCCCATCTGTCTTAGTTCCCCTAAATCTCCCTCATTCCTCCTCTTAGAATGGATATCTCTTGAAGATGGGGGTCGTGACTTCTGTATGCCAACTGTTCAGAGGGAACAGTGTTCAGAAGGAGCCTCCACCTTGCTCCCAGCAAAGATTTCCCAGTGGTTAGGACACTCGGGTGGGATGACACAGCTTTCATACCATGCTGCCCGTGTTCTCCTTCTGCTGCTGACTCTTGGCTTTCCTTGTGAGTACACCAGTCCCCACCTGACTGCAAGTGCTGCTTCGAAGGCCAGTTAGAGGAGGCCATCGCGCTGCAGCAGCAGCAAGTCAGAGGAATGAGACTGATGGGCAGGGAGAGAGGAGACAGCGGTTGAAAGATGGCTGGGACACTGTTACTCAGACTTTCGGCCAGAAGAGATGAACTGTGGTGACCACAGAAGACCCAGTAGAGGCCACAGTGGCTACAGAAGCAGGAGCAGAAACCTCAGAAACCAGCAGGGCCACCTCAGCGGTCCCCTCTCCCCTTTCCTGTTCATCCCGCACACTCCCGCCCTCTCTTCTCTGCCTGCCCTCCTCTCCTCTCTTTTCCCTCTCCTCTCTTCTTTCCTCCCTTCCACTTTCTCTCTACTCCCATGCCCCTTTCCCTTTTCTTCCCCACTCTCCTCTCTTTGTTGCCTCTGCTTTCTTTTTGTAACAGGATCCTGCCCTGTACCCCATGACGGCCAAAACCAGTGAAGCTCCTGCTCCAGCTTCTCAAGTACTGGGTTACAGCTGTGTGTCATCACATCAGGCTTACTTTCACTACTTAACCTTAGCCATTCATCTAGTCACTTCCTAGCACATCATTCTGCTTGATTCCTTATGAAAATTTATCATGCTAATTTATAAAGATTTTTAATGGAATTTGAGACTTTCCTATGTATTTTGATCAAATCAGACCCCTCCACTATCTGCACCCCCTGATCTCCACCCAACTTCATGTCCATGTTATTTTGAAAGTCTATCTAGCCTAGTAAACCTACACAGCATCACATCCTTAAAGAAAACTGACTTCTTCTCCCAGCATGTATCAGTTGCCAGTACTTCCTCACTTAGGGTTGGTGCTTCTTACCTATGGCTGGTCCTATGCCGGGAGTTAGTTTGGCTTGAGCTTAAGTAGGTCTTACACATACAGTAAGAACTGCTGTAAATTCATTTGAGTAACTACCCTGCATTGAAATGGGGTCTAGGGCATTGAAAAATAGAGAGGGCATCAGGAAGAGATGGGGATCCCAGACAGGAGATATCCCAAGGGTTTTGGAATGATGTCAAAATGGTGGGGCAGTCAACTTGAGTCTCCAGCCCTGTGGGGCCAATGGAGATTACCTGGTTTGCAGCTGGCTGGGGTCTGAAGTATTCCAAAGGGAGGGAGGGGGATCAGGAGTTGGGGATGCCTGATAGAATGGAACATGGGCAGAGTGGACGCAACGGTTTAATATAGCTGTCCCATTCAGGGATAGTGTTATCTTGCAGCCTCTTCATTCTCTGCATGTTGGCCAGTTATGCGTTTCTCAGTTAATTATTGTCTGCTGCAAGAAGATTCTCTGGTGATAGCTGAAAGATGCATTAATGTATGGGTATAACAAAAATTCATTAGGAGTCAGTTTAATACTATGTCAATTTAGTGGAATAAGGGATAGTTGGTTCTCTGCTCTGTCCTGTGACCTGTCTAGCCTCAGGATCCTAGACCTGAATATTAGTGAGAGGTATGGACTCCACCATGTGAATAAGATTTTAAATCCAATAGAAACTAGTTGGTTCCTCCCATAACATTTATGCCACTATTATACTGTAGGCCTATCTTTCTCAGCCAGTTAGTATTAAAGTTTGAAGACTTACAGCTGGGTAAGGTTGATGAATACTTTTCTGTTAGCATACATAGGGCCTTTCAGCACCATGAAAGCTAACAGTAGATATTGAACTCTGTGGTCAGTACCAGCTTGATATCTCCTTATTTGTTCTGTGACTCACATATGCAGTGTCTTTAGTAATAGGATTTTGTCATGAAGTTTGCTAGGCAACAAAGAGAAAGTACAGTAGTCACTATTTTCTGATGGTTTATGGTATCCTTGGTCAACAGCTTCAAAAAAGTTAGCTCATCCCACTATCCTAGGATTGGGTTTTTCATTTGCTAGTCTATGTTGTCTCATGGGGGTCCAGACCCCCAGTTTTAGTGCAGCTCCATTCAAACTATTTTTATCCTGTATATGTACATGTTAAGATGCTTCTGAAGAAGCAAGTTTCAACAACATTTTTTTAAAAAAATCTTTAACATCAGTACATGGTTTGTTTCCCCATACCTCTCCTCTGCTGTGCCCTCGCATTCCCCACTCTATATAGCCCGTCCTACCCCGTCATACTCCGTCACTCCCCTTTCTCCCTTTATATCACTGGATTCTATCCTCACCCAACAAGACTTCCTCTCATGGCTCCTTACTAGTTCTGTAGGCGTAGAACTGACAGTAGACTATTTCCAGGTTCTTGATCCATCACTTTTTCCCTAACTGTACCCAGGCCACAAATCCTTCAACAGAGTCAGTGTCTTTGGTGGCTATCTCGATCCTGGATTTAAGATCAGGAGTCCTCCACAGGTCTAGTATCTCCTTGAAGCAAGAAGATCCTACCAGGAGGAATCTGTACAGGCCTAGGGAGTTCAGGACAGTTAGAATGGAACACATTGGAAGAGAGACAATCACTGGAAAAGGCCTCTCCATCAGGAATAGGACATAAGGTGAGCTTAATATTTCAGGAGGAGGGAAAAGCCTGTAATGCCTTAGTGTAGGATAATTTAGGGCTAGAGGAATGGATAAGGACCATGAAAAAGGTTTTTTTCAGAAATTTGCCTCTACCATGACTTGGGAGAATGTTTGTACTCAGGTCCAGAAGAGTCTGTTGAAAATCCTAATTCAAGTGGGATCTAAGTGGTCTGTGAGCCAATGATCCACCCTTCTGAATGCAGAGGCAAATTCCAAACATATCTTTGTTACTTACAGCTCACTTCCTCTCTGGAAATAGCATCCCATAACTGTAACATGACAGCCTGTGAATAACTGCTCACATTGCTTGTTTTTGTGAAGGAATTAAATTTCCTGGTTCTCAAGCTTACAGGATTATGGAAAATTGTTCAGGACACCTGTATTAAGCCTGGGACATCAGAGGACAATTCTGAGAGCCAAAATCGAATGGTATTGTCGGCAAATTAGAAAGTTACATCTGGCTTTGTGCCCAGTAGGATAATGATCCTGACCTCATCCAGACTTGCCCCTGGTGTCCAGTCCCATTAAGGAAGTGGTGTTTTCTGCTGAGCAGGAATGTCTAATGACACAGTTACTGTCACTGATTTCTTGTGTGAGTTCTAAGTACTGTCTATATTTGTCGCTCTCCCTCGAGGTGGAGCGACAGGCACCAACAGGCATACCCCCTCACCAGGTCCTCTGTCTCCCGGCCAGCAGGAGGGAACTGCGAGGGGGATCTGGCACAAGTTTCGTGTCCTACTTCCCTTGGATTGCCCCAGCCCCCTACCTATCGTAGGAAAGGGCCTTTTAGGGAATCAAAGGGATGTCGGGTGCTGTGGCCTGCCCGTTCTCAGCCTCCTGGCCTGCTTCAGAAGACTCTCAGGACCAGTCAGGGCCCCAAGTCCGACCAAAGAAGCATTCAGCTAGCCAGCTCTTATGATGATATAGCTTTTTTAATGTAACTTCTTCAATGGTACCACAGGGAGCCGTTTACTGAACTTATCAGACACGTTATAAAGGTTTAAAGTTACAGGTATTATCATACAGTGGGAACTTTCTACCAATCACTTTACTGGTCACTCTGATCATGCTTTTACTTTACATTGAGGCTACTAATGTCCTCGCGCTATTAATGAGGGAGGTGGTGATTTTCCTCCAGTGGCTCTTAAGTTCCTAGTTCACCTAATTATCATGGTATGTGTGGTATGTGCCTATCTCCTCTGGCTATCTTTATTTTAGCTCCTCTCAGCGCCATCTTGCCCAGGCCACAAGATACCAGCCGGTTAATTAGGATTTCTTAAGGCCCAACAGATATTCAGCAGGACTCTGGTATACAGTTCAGCCAATAGCACAGTTGTAGTTCACCTCACTGATGTGAATATTATTAATTTATTAATATTAACCATGACATTAAGGAGTTATCCTCATTAACTTTGTCTCTCAGTGTCCCACATGAGGTGGGGATACAAGTGACCAAGTGGCCAATCTCTGATCTTCAAATGATAATTGATGGATGAGAAGCTTCTTGACCTCTAGAACCAAACCATTAGAAAGGGCCTCTCTATCAGGGGCAGGACATAAGTTCAGCCTAATATTTCAGGAGGAGGGAAAAGGCTGGATGCCTCCGTATAGGAAAATTTTTGTTTGAGGGCAGCAAGGAAACAATCAGCATAGCTCATATTTATGACAAAGTCTGTAAATATTTTTTGGATGCATTCCTGCTTGTCCTCCTCCTCTAATGGGGACAACACTCTTTTTACAACCATTTATGCAATATTAATTATAGTTGTCTTAACAGTTTGACTTTTCATATGTTATATGTGTTACTTGCACAAGAAGCTCCAAGGATGCATGCTATCATCAACAGGCTGTCCTGAGCCCCCGATCTCCCTGACCCACCAAGATTTATCTCAGCCCTCTGAATCAGCACTAGAGACTCATCACTTTACGACTCTCCTCTGGTGTCAACACTCCCACAGCACTGCTCCCGTCTCATCCATACTCTGCAACACTACCCCTCCTCAGAAGTAGATAGAAGAGTCACTGCCCCATCCCCAACAGAAGTTCATCTCTAAAAGGAGGAGTCAGGGATACTTAGGGAAATTGAGGCTGATGGGGAAAACAGGCTGTTTCAGAAAAGGCTGCTTCTTGCTCCTAGGCCCCCTCTGGCTTCCCTTTAGTGGACTTTCCGAAACACTTACTTTTACAAAGGTCTGCAGTGGGTGGGGGGAAGAGTTCTTGAAGATAACCAACAGTCAGGTTTGAAAAACCCGCCTGAGGGAATGGGAGCCCACCCAAGTTAAAGCCTCCCAGACAACACCAGTGAGAGGAAACGGTAGTTAGGATCTTTCTCTTCCCTAGTCACAACTGACTGTAACTCTAGTCAAGGGCATTCCATGCCCTCTGCAGACCTCAGGTACATGCACTCATGTGAAGCACATATAGACAACTGGGCACACACACATACACAAAACATAAAGTAAAAACATGGGCAGGGCATGGTTGCACACACCTTTAATCCCAACACTGGGAGGTAGAGGCAGGTGGATCTCTGAGATACAGACCAGCTTTGACTACAAAATGAGTTCCAGGCCAGCTAGAGCTACAGAAGAGCTTTCCCAAAAAACAAAGAAACAAACAAAGAAACCACCACAACAAAAAAACACAAGCCAAAACCCCTTGTTTTTAAAATACCGTATTGCTCCAGGATTCAGAGAATAAAATAACAAATTATTCTCTGTTTGAAATATAACAGGAGGAACTAAAACTTGATCACATTCTGTTTATGCATCGGAATGATTACAGTGAGGTAAAATTGTGGGAATTTGTTGATATTCCTGACCAGGGTCCAGGGGACGAAACCGCAAACAGGTCACTGAAGAGTAATGAAGATGGCACACTTCTAATTTCTTCTTGGTCTGGCAGGAAGCCAGTTCAACTAGGTCCCTTCAACTGACCTGCTTAGAGTCACAAACCCCTGGGTACTTCAGTTTGGGGTTGTGCCCTGTCAGTATCCATTTCTTTAAGTTGACCAATCCAGAACCAGAGGATAAGAATCACTAAAGCCCTTAAAATCCTGGCTCTCCCCTCTGAACCGCAGATTGAGATTTATGGGTTGCCTCTTCACTTGTGGAGAGTTTCATCTCTGTGTGTGAATGTGTAAGTATTGGTGTGATTCTTTATGCCTCTGGATGTGATTCTGGGTACTTCCATAATAATAATAATAATAATAATAATAATAATAGTAATAATATTGAACACCCTATGCAAGTGATGAGGACTTAAATAAGGTGAATTCATGGTAATAAGAAGGAAATAATGTGAAGGTACGATGTTCAAAGTATTTAAGAACGGAAATTTCTTTCAGTGAAAAAGAATTTGTATATAAAGATTAAGATGGTTGGATATTTCCAGAATGGAAAAGAAAAAAGAAATTTTGCAAGTCTGAGTAGGATTCTTAAGGTATAAAAAGGATGAAACTTAAGAAATCTTAAAATGTTGCTGGGCATGGTGGCATATGCCTTTAATCCCAGCAGCAGCAACAGGAGGAGCTGCAAAACCACTCTTCTTGGCACTGGGTGCTTGGAACCACCAACCAACACATCAGAAAACACGATGTTGTTTCCAAAAGACTCTGCTGCTGAGGCAGCTGAGGCTCCAGACCCTCAGAGAACCGCACTCTGAGGAATCACGGACAAGCGCAGGAGGACTAAACATGAAACCTGATGACTGGAACACCGCAGGACTGCACAAAGCATCCGCACCTCCGATCTGAACCAGACAGCAAAGCCTGGTGGGAACCGAAGTATAACCTGAATTTCCACACTGACTTCTCAGAATTTCCACTCTGTCATCACAGAATTGTCAATACCCTGACAAGTGGCAGGATACTGGCAGGAGCTGCCTGGGAGCAGGGCATCTGAAATCAGAGTTAGGAAGAAATTCCGAGGTGTGACCAGATCTGAGAATCCCTCCATTTGTGAAGCACGGTCCTCACACCATAGGCAATTCAGACATCCAAAGAGAGACTTAGAGAGGAGAATGGAACAGCCTACCTCGGAAGACACCCTAGATCCAGAGAAGGAGGATTCCAGTCCAGGAGAGCCAGCCAGTTTTCATATCCTGTATCTCTACTCACCCCGTCCTCTGTGTTTATACATCTCTTTATTATCCAGCTCATCTTCCTGGCCTCTCAGTCTTGCTCTCTTCCTGCCCTATCTTGTACATTTTTAATCTCTCTACTTGTTCTTTTGTTGTTTTTTTTCTTCCTCCAATGAAGACTATGGCCTGGTTTACGAGTGCTCTGTGCTCACAGTGGCCCTAGAGATGGGACCCGTCCATTACCGGATAGTATCGATACCTCTCTCTCCTCAGTCTAAATTACTTAAATTTCCTCTCATCCCTGACTCTTGAAAAGGTTTTATTGATTTCTTCCTTCATTCATTCATTTTTGTATCTATGTGACTGTATGCACATGTATGAGTCTGCACATGCTTACATGCTTGTGCACAAAAATTAAAACCAAAAGAGGATGTCATATTCCTGAGACCAGGAATTACAGGTGTTTCTGGAACATTGTGTTATATGGATGATGAACTCCAAGCTTCATTCCTCCTGACTGGGTAACAAGTGATCTTAAATGTGGAACTGCTCACTAGTCCCATATTTTTTTCTCTCCAGTTCCCCTCCCCCTCTTCTGAGTTCTGTCATTCCAACACTAATCGCTAGTCCATCTTTTCTTTTATTTTTTTTTCATTTATACTCACAATAACTAATACATTACACACAGTACTACCAAGGTTCCTTTATTCCATAAAGCATTTAGGGCTTAAAGAGCTGATTGGTGCATAATTGAGTATTATACTATGTTTTTACTTTTCTTTTCTTTTGTCTTTTTGAGACATATCTCTCTTTAGCCCCAGCTGGCCTGGAAGTCACAGAGACTCACTTGACTCTGCCTCCAGAGTGTGGGGATTAAAGGCATGTGCTATACTTGGCTACTATTACAGTATTTTCATAGTGAGTCTAGCACTGGACAGTGATATTGTGGAAGCGGAAGGGCTGGGGACAGACACGCTGCCTGAAAAACAGGTCTAAGAGAGAAAAATTACATAACATGTCTATAACAACCTAGCCCCTCCCAAACATTGCAAACACATCTATGTTAAAAAAAGAAAGGCAGTATAAATAATATTTAAACCACTGATGTAACCAAATCCTGATGCACAAGTAGTACAAATACAAAAACAGAAGTCACTTGAAAAACTAAGACATATCTCTCAGATGCAAACATTCCAGTGGAATGACACCCTACAGAAGTGACTCCTTGATTCCAGAAAGAGCATTTAAAAGGATGATGTTTAAAGAAATGAAAATGGACATGAATAAACCTCTCATAATAAATTCCAATAGAACACACAAAAAGCTAAGTGAAATAAGATTGGCAATGCAGGATATGAAAACAAAATTCAATAAAAAGAAATAAGGAGGGCTGGAGAGATGGCTCAGCAGTTAAGCGCACTGGCTGCTCTTGCAGAGGACTCAGGTTCAATTCCCAGCACCCCCTGGTAGCCAACAACTGTCTTAACTCCAGTTCCAGGGGATCCGATTCTCTCTTCTGACCTCCTCAGGTATAGCACAACATGGGTGCACTTACATGCACAGAGGCAATACACTCACACACATAAAAATAAATAAATAAATAAAATATTTTTTTAAAAAAACCCAAACTGAAATGATGCTGGAAATGAAAAAATCATTAAGGTAAAAAACAAAACAACTCAGTGGGAAGCCTCACTACTAAAATGATTCAATGGGAGGACAGATATCAGGGCTTAAAGAGGAGATTGAGCCTGGTGTGCTAGTGTACATCCGTAATCCCAGCACTGTGGTGTTAGAGGTAGGTGGGTGTCTATGTCTGTGAGTTCGAGGCTAGCCTGGTTTATATAGTCAATTCCAGACCCGTTATAGTATATCGTAAGGCCCTATCTCAAAAAGCAAATTACAAACAAACAAAAGAGACAAGACAGAGGAATTGGTGCACTCAACCAAGGCAAATGTAGAAAGAAAAAGGATAGAGCAATGCTTAATGATTAGGAAAGCTTACTGTTTATCCAGAGGACCTTCATTCAGATCCCAGAATCCATGCCAAAGGCTTCATAATCGCCTATTATAAGACCAGCACCAAGGGTTCCGATTCCCTCTTCTGGTGCCCTTGGGTACCATTACACACAAGGTAGACACAGACATGCATCAAAATAAAGTTTTAAAAAATGAATATAAGCTAGGCGTGGTGGCACATGCCTCTAATCCCAGCACTCAGTAGGCAGAGGCAAGGCAGATCTCTGTGAGTTCAAGGCCAAGTGAGGCTGCAGGGAGACCCTGTCTCAAAAAGACCAAAAAAAAAATCATATGAAAATATCAAAGCCACAAATTCCTGGTATAAGAATTCCATGTCAAGGGCATATTTTAAATAAACCATATAAGCAAACATCCTGAATGTAGAAGAATAGAATAGACACCCAGCCAAGTAAAATAGGTATATAAAACACCAAATAAACAAACCCAAAAGAGTAGTTCCCAACATTATATTATAGTTAAACACAAAATATACAGAATAAAGGAAGTGTATTGAGCGTTGAAAGAAAAAACATAAACAAGTCACATATAAAGGACGGCTCATCAGAGTAATAGTTCATCTCTCAACAAAACCTTTAAAAGCCAGAAGAGCATGGAAAGATGTATTTCAAGTTCTGAAAGGCAATAAATGTCAACTCAGGACACTACACTCAAAAAAAAAAAAACAATCTACTATAAGTGTTGGAGACGTAAAGAGGTAACATGATAAAACCAAGCTACTGGAAGCTATAATCACTAAGAAAACTCTATTTAGGATATTGGAAGGAATTCTTCCAGCTGAAGACAATGACAAACATACCAAAGAGCTCACCAAGAAAAATAAAAGATTCTACAATATTTAAAAAGGGAATTAGGAAAACACTAAATACAGTCAACATAAATGATAGGAAAATTAATGGTCTCAATTCCATCAAAACACAAAGACTACTGTTAAAAATCAGAATCCAAGGCCAGGTACAGTGGTACATGCTTTTAATCCCAGCACTCTCAGGAGCCAGAGGCAGGAAGATCTCTGTGAGATTGAGGCCAGCCTGGGCTCCAGAGTGAGCTCCAGGCCAGCTAGGACTACAAGGAGATCCTATTTCAAAAAATAAACAAACACAAAAAATCAGAATCCAATTGGGTGTGATGGTACATGCCTTTAATTCCAGGACTCAAAAGGCAGAGGTAGGCAAATGTCTTTCAGTTCCAGGCCTACATAGTGACAACCTTCCTGAAAAAACAAAACAAAACATGGGACAGCAGTGGCTGCTCTTCCAGAGGACCCAGGGTTCGGTCCCCAAAATCCACATGGCAGCTGACAACTGCCATGTCCATAGCTCTAGTTCCAAGGAATTTGATGGCCTCTTCTAGCCTCCACAGTTTTGTATGACACAGGTATACTTACATCCATGCAGGCAAAACACTCATACACATAAAATAAAGATAAATAAATCAAAAAGCATTTTTAAAAACAAAACACGTCAATTTGCTGCCTCCAAGAAACATACCTCTTCATAAAAGAGATATTTTAAGTATAAAAAAATGTATTATAGGACTGGAGAGAGGGCTCAGCAATTAAGAGCACTGGTTGCTCTTGCAGAGGACCCAGGTTTAGTTCCCAGTGCCCACATGGCAATTAACAACCACCAGCAAATCCAGTTCCAGGTGATCCCATACCCTCTTCTGACCTCCATGGGCACTGTACAACACAGGTGCACCTACCTACATACAAGCCATACACTGATATGCCTTCATAAATGCTGTCAAAATACTCATACATATAAAATAAAAATAATTTTTAAAATGTATTCTAAGAAAATAGAACTAGGAAACAAGCAAAGGACACTATCCTAACAGCTCACAAAACAGACATCACAGGCAAATTACCCAGCAGAGATAAAGGAAGTCACTTCTAACTGATTAAGGGAACAATTCAACAAGAAAACATTACAATCTAAACTTATATGCATCGAAAATTGGTGAACATAACCAATAGACAGACGAGACTAGATATAAAGTCACAGACTAACCTGAACCCTGTAACAGTGGGTGAGTTCAATGCCCAACTCAGGCAAATGCACAGATCCTCCTGACAGAAAGTGAAATGTCAAAAGTAAAGGACATCATACATGAAATGGATGTAACAGAACACTTCACCTGAACATCAGAGAATATGTTTTTTTCTAAACATTTCATGAAACTCTCTCTCTAAAATAGATTATATAAGGATAGAAGACAAATCTCATAAATATATGTTGGGCCTTAAGAAATCCTAACTGACCAGCTGGCACCTTGTGGCCTGGGCAAGATGGCGCTGAGAGGAGCTAAAACAAAGACTAGCCAGAAGAGATAAGCACATACCACACATACCATGGTAATTCAGTGAGCCAGGGTCTTAAGTGCCATTGGAGGAAAATTACCTCCTCCCTCGTGAACAGCACGTGGACAGTAGTAGCCTCTATGTAAAGTAAAAAGCATGATCAGAGTGACCAGTAAAATGATTGGTAGAAACTTCCCGCTGTATGCTAATACCTATATCTCTAAACCTTTATAATGTGTCTGATAAGTTCAGTAAAGTGCTCCCTGCGGTACCATTGAGGAAGTTACTTTAATAAAGCTATATCATCATAAGAACTGGCTAGCTGCACGCTTCTTTGGTCAAGACGGGGACCCCTGCCAGGCCTGATTGTTTTCTGGAGTGGGCCAAGAGGCTGAGAACTGGCAGGCCACAGCAACCCGACATCCCTTCGATCCCCTGAAAGGCCCTCTCCTACCACGGGGAGTGGGCTAGGGCAATCCAAGGGAAGTGGGACACGAGCTTGGTACCAGATTCCCCTCGCAGTTCCCTCCTGCTGGCCGGGAGACAGAGGACCTGGTGAGGGGGTGTGCCTGCTGGTGCCTGCCAGTCCGCCTCGAAAGAGAGGGACAAATATAGAAAAATTGAAATAATTACTTATATTCTAACAGCTAACCAGAGAATAACCAGGAAGTCAACAGCAAGAGAAATAATAAAAAATTAAGAAGATAATGGAGATTAAACAACACACTACTGAATTATGAAAGGATCACTCATAGAATCAAAAAGAAGAAAAAATTCTAGAATTGAGTTAAAATGAACATTTAACATTCTAAAACTATGGGATACAATGAAAGCAGACCTAACAGGGAAGTTTACAAGTATAAGTGCCTATATTTAAAAAATCTCAGAGAAGAGAGATGGCCCAACAGTTAAGAGTACTGACTGCTCTTGCAGAGGACCCAGGTTCGATTCTCAGCACCCACATGACAGCTAACAACCGTCTGTAGCTCCAGCTCTGTCTTACAAAAAAAAAAGAACAAACGGTCACTGAAGGCTGTCTGGAATGGACCACATCTATTCGTTCTTATGTCTTCAATGGCAGTGAAGTCACAGGGACTGTCACTGTGAATTTATCCATCCAAACAGACACACTTCCACCCCCAGAAGCTCTCAGCCATCCTATTCCTAAGAGCCTTCTGTGCAGTATCCCTCAGGGTATCCAAAGGCTTCCCCTCTTCTCCTGTGACCTACTGACCAGGACTCAACATCAGTAGTGGCCCTGTCTGGAGGGAAACCAGGAAAAGGCAGGACTTCAGGACCTTGCACAGGAAGTGAACAGGAGGAGACTGCATCTGGTGGACTCCCTAGCACCTGTGCTTCTGAATCACCTCCCAAACCAGCTAGGCCTATTCCTTACCTGCCAGTCACTCACAGGACGCTGGGGGAGCAGAGGGCATGAACCTACACTCCTCCAGGTGCCATTCCTGTCTCTGTCTCACAGGATCTCTGTACATAACTCCAAGTTTCTTTCCTTCTGTGTACCTTGAGATTCCTCAAGCACCACCTTGTGCTCCAAGGAATCTGGCTTGGTGCAGGGATCCTGCAGGAGAAACATACTTAGCCTTTCTGCTCATCCCCAACTCACCCCTGGCCCTTCACCCACAGGGAATCATGTGAGGAGGCACAAAGGAGGCAAGGAGGCAGAAGGGTAGCTCGTGCCTGGGTGCCTGCCAAGTGCCAGTTGCTGCCCTGGGCTCCTCAATTCACTTCCACCAAGAGAGGCACAGGGCCAGCCCTGATGGTGCAGTCATGTAATCTCAGTTATTTGTGGAATGGCTGATAGATCCCAAGTTCAAGATCAGCTTGACTACAGTCAGACCCTATATGGAATGAAGAAAAGGAAAAGGAAAAGGAAAAGGGAAGAAGAGAAGGAGGGAGGAAGAGGGAGGAGGAGGAGGAGGAGGAAGAGGGAGGAGGGAGGAAGAGGGAGGAAGAGGGAGGAAGAGGGAGGAGGAGGAGGAGGAGGAGGAGGAGGAGGAGGAGGAGGAGGAGGAGGAGGAGGAGGAGGAGGAGGAGGAGGAGGAGGAGGAGGAGGAGGAGGAGGAGGAGGAGGAGGAGGAGGAGGAGGAGGAGGAGGAGGAGGAGAAAAAAAAAAAAAAGACAGGACTAGAGCCATAGTTAAGTGGTAGAGCTAGCATGTCAGAATCCCTAGGTTCCATCACTAGTCAGACACAAACACACACACACACACACACACACACACACATACACGGAAATGTCTAAGAGAAAAATGTAGGGCATCTGACCGGAAAGTGGGAATCTGGGTCCCTTCTATGTCCTAGACACCACAGGGTCTCGAAGAAATGCGTAGTGGAGAAGAGATGGTTGAGGGTCCCACAGACGCAGGAAGATGGTCCACAACAGCAGAGGGCACGCGGTGTTCACAGGCCTAGACCTAGACTCACCCATTTAGCCAGGGCCTTCAGAGACACGTGGAAACACAAACCAAGAGGCTCCAGTCAGAGCTGAGGCCGCAGGAGTCGGGGAGAAAATTGGTCTCTGGGCGGAGAAATCCCCTCAGGTCAACAGGCGCCGGGACGCCACCTTCCCGAGCCGCAGCCCTTCGCCCTCCTCCTCGCGGTCCACAGCGCTAAGTACAGGGAGCCTGGAAGTCTCCACAGCCGCTTCCGCTTCTCCAGGGCCACGCTCCACGGGTTTCCACGGCAGCGTCCCCAGCACCGCAGAGCGGCCACGCCCAGTCCCGGCTTCCCTCCCGCTGCGCTCGCTGCACTCACCATGTCGGGATTCCGACACCCAGCGTCTTCGCGGCCAGAAATGTGCAGACACCGCGGCTCAGCGCGACGGAAGCCATGGCAGAGAACCGGAAGCCATGGCAGAGAACCGGGCTCCAGAGCGGGAACGTTCGGGGTGGCAGAGGCCGAGGTGGCGGTCCGGCCGTCCAGACCCGTGGAAGGTGCCGGTACCGATCATCCAATCAGCTCCGGGACAGGGCAGGGGGGGCGGGGTTTCACGGGCCTCTGAGGCCCTGGACTCCGCACCCGCCACCTGCCGGGCATCTTGAGTATGTCCTTATGTCCATCTCTTCCACTGGAGGCTCTTGGAGATCGTGTCCCTGGCAAATGGATAAATGTTTACAAGTTGTTTAACTATCAAGGAAAGCAAAAGGATTATTGTAAAGTTGAGAAGACTGCCTACATCTGCTGAGATGAGATAATTAATCTTTAAGAAATAATTCAAAGTGGAAATGTGGGTAGAAAGATTCTTACTTCATCAGACTGTCACTAGAGGGATGTTCCCATTAATAGAGATTTAAAAAAATATTACTTTTATTTTCTGTGTATGAGTATAAATACTTGAATGTAAGTGCACCACTGTCGTGCAATGCCCGCATGTCAGATCTCCTGGAACTGGATTTACTGATGGTTGTTAGTGGACATCTGGGTACTGGGAATCGAACCTGGATCCTCTGCAAGACCAGTTAGTGCTCTTAACCGCTAAGCCATCTCTCCACGCCCCTCCCCTTCTTCTGAGACAGGATCTCATATATAACCCTGCGTAACCTGAAAATTGCTCTGTAGACCAGCCTGTCCTCAAACTCACAAGCCTACCCATGCTGCCCCAGTACTGGGAGTAAGACATTCATCACCATGTGTGACCTTGTTTTTATTTTTAGAGATTTGGCTTCAGGGGTTGGGCTCAGTAGTTAAGAACACACAAGCCTACCCCTGCTGCCCCAGTACTGGGAGTAAAGACATTCATCACCATGTGTGACCTTGTTTTTATTTTTAGAGATTTGGCTTCAGGGGTTGGGCTCAGTAGTTAAGAACACTGGCTGCTGTTCCAGATGACCCAGATTTGGTTCCCAGCACTCACATGGCAGCTTACAAACATCCATAGCTCCAGTTATGGATATCCAGTGCCCTCTTTTGCCCTCTTTGGGCATTGCATGACTCAGGTACACTTACATGCATGCAGACAAAACACTCATACACATAGACTGAAAATAAATATATCAAAAATTAAGAAATTCTTGTTTTACTTGTACTTACGTGTCTGTGTATATAAGCCACAAGAGACAGAGTAAGACATCAGGTCTCCTGGTGTTTATGAGCCTCCCAAGTGGGGGCTGGACACAGAACTGCTGTCCTCAGCAACAGCAGTAAGCATGCTTAACCACTAAGCCAGCTCTCCAGCCTCAATATTTGCAATACTTTAGTAGTTTCTGTGATAAACTCAATGCATGAATACAACTCAATGGTAGATGAGGGAAGTCTGAAATACTAGCAGGAGAGACACCAGCTAGCACCAAGGGCCCTCAAGAGCTCATGTTGAATCTCAGTATTAGCCTTAGCATAGTCTAAGCCCTCTGATTCTCAGTCATGACCTCTTCATTACAGTAAGAATACAAAGAAATCTAGCTATTTGAAGAATTAGGGAAATCCCTCAAAACCAGCATGTCTTATACAGGTAAGGAAACTGTTAATAAGATTTCAAAGCACACAGTAAAAGTGCAAGTATCTGTCTTTCAGACAAGGAAGATGGTGCTCTATTATTATTCCCATGGCAATCATTCAGTGACTGAATAATATTTGACTATTTTCGGGCCCCAGCCGGGCCCCTTGTCCGACCAAAGAAGCATGCAGCTAGCCAGCACTTATGATGATATAGCTTTATTAATGTAACTTCTTCAATTGTACTGCAGGGAGGCATTTACTGAACTTATCAGACACATTATAAAGGTTTAAAGTTACAGATATTATCATACAGCAGGAAGTTTCTATCAATCACTTTACTTGTCACTCTAATCATGCTTTTACTTTACATTGAGGCTACTACCATCCACGAGCTATTCACGAGGGAGATGGCAATTTTCCTCCAGTAGCACTTAAGTTCCTAGTTCACCTAATTATCATGGTATGTGTGGTATGTGCCTATCTCCTCTGGCTAGTCCTTGTTTTAGCTCCTCTCAGAGCCATCTTGCCCAGGACACAAGGTGCCAGCTGGTTAATTAGGATTTCTTAAGGCCCAACAGATATTCAGCAGGACTCTGGTATACAGTTCAGCCAATAGCACAGTTGTAGTTCACCTCACTGATGTGAATATTATTAATTTATTAATATTAACCATGACATTAAAGAGTTATCCTCATTAACTTTATCTCTCAGTGTCCCACATGAGGTGGGGATACAAGTGACCAAGTGGCCAATCTCTGATCTTCAAATGATAATTGATGGATGAGAAACTTCTTGACCTCTAGAACCAAACCATTAGAAAAGGCCTCCCTATCAGGGGCAGTCCATAAGATCAGCTTAATATTTCAGGAGGAGGGAAAAGGCTGGATGCCTCCGTATAGGAAAATTTTTGTTTGAGGGCAGCAAGGAAACAATCAGCATAGCTCATATTTATGACAAAGTCTATAAATATTTTTTGGATGTATTCCTGCTTGTCGTCCTCCTCTAATAGGGACAACACTCTTTTTACAA
The DNA here is from genome assembly GCA_035773235.1 of Eospalax fontanierii. Lineage (NCBI taxonomy): Eukaryota > Metazoa > Chordata > Mammalia > Rodentia > Spalacidae > Eospalax > Eospalax fontanierii. The sequence continues at coordinate 78,435,684 of CM069535.1, read as the reverse complement.
CCATTTCTGCCATATTAATTATAGTTGTCTTAATAGTTTGACTTTTCATATGTTATATGTGTTACTTGCACAAGAAGCTCCAAGGATGTATGCTATCATCAACAGGCTGCCATGAGCCCCCGATCTCTCTGACCCACCAAGATTTATCTCAGCCCTCTGAATCAGCACTAGAGACTCATCATTTCAGGACTCTCCTCTGGGGTCAACACTCCCACAACACTGCTCCCATCTCATCCATACTCTGCAACACTACCCCTCCTCAGAAGTAGATAGAAGAGTCACTGCCCCATCCCCAACAGAAGGGGTCCATCTCTAAAAGGAGGAGTCAGGGATACTTAGGGAAATTGTGGCTGATGGGGAAAAAATGCTGTTTCAAAAAAGGCTGCTTCTTGCTCCTAGGCCCCCTCTGGCTCTCCTTTAGTGGACTTTCTGCAACACTTACTTTTACAAAGGTCTGCAGTGGGTGGGGGGAAGAGTTCTTGCAGATAAGCAACAGTCAGGTTTGAAAAACTTGCCTGAGGGAATGGGAGCCCACCCAAGTTAAAGCCTCCCAGACAACACCAGTGAGAGGAAAGGGCAGTTAGGATCTTTCTCCTCCCTAGTCTCTCTCCTTGGAAACTTTCTGTACCTCCCTAAACTGGGGCTCCTGGTTGCTTTGCTTGGTGTTTGTGCTTCTGTGGTCACCATCACTGCCCATCAGGATTTTGTGGTTGCTGCTTCCTGCTTGCCGCTGGGTGTTCTGTGGTCCCTATAGCCTCGGCTGGTGCATTTGTGGTCACTTGAACCTGAGCCACTGCTTTTGTTCCTGTGCTCCCAACTGGGTCCTCTGATGGCTCCAGGGCCACTGTCACTTGTACATTTCCTATCACCAATATGGTAAGAAAAGGGTAAGAAAAAGGGAGACTGAAAAGCAAGTTCTCTCTGGCTTCCACATGCACATCACAGACATCCATACCTACACACACACACACACACACACACACACACACACACAGAATTTTGAAAAAGAGGGAAGAAAGAAAAAAGGTTTTTTTTACTTTTTCCTAGCTGACGTAGGAACACATTATTTAGGCCAGGATGGTCTCCGTAACACAGAGATCTTCCTGACTCTGCCTCGAGAGTGCTGGGATTTAAGATGTGTGCCAGAATCCCACTTAGAAAGGATTTTTGAAAGGACTACAAAAAATCCACAAACACAACACACAAACACAACACACATAACACACAACACAACACACACAAAACACACACAACACACACAAAACACACAACTCACAACACACACACAACACACGACACACACAATGCACAACATACTACATACACACAACACACGACATACACACAACACAAACACAACTCACAAACACAGAACACACAACAAGCAACACACACTCAATGCACAACATATAGAATACACACAACACACAACCCCAAAAGACACATAAAACACAACACAATACAGAAAACAGCAACACAACACACAAACACAACACACACAAAACACACAAGACACACAAACAAAAACAATACACAACACACAAACACAACACACAACACACAAAACACACACAACACAAAAAACACACACAACACACAAGATACACAACACACAACACAACATAACACAAACACAACACACAACAAACAACGCAGCACACACAACATACAACATATACAACACAAAACACAAACACAATACACACAACATATACAACACACACAACATAGAAACAAAACACACTCAAAACACAGCACACAACACACACACAACACAATCACAACACACAACACACAAAAAACAAACACAAGACACAACACACACAACACACAACTCACACACAACATACACTACATATCACACGCAAACACAACACAGACAACACACACAAAGCAAAACACAACACACACGCAACACAGAAAACACTCACGTAACACACACAACTCAACACACAACACACAGAAAACACACAACACAATACAACAAACACAACACAACACACAAGAAACACAACACATACACAATAAACAACACACAAATCACAAAACACACAATGCACAACATACTACATATAAACAACACACGTCACACACAACACAGAAACAAAACCCACACACATAAAACAACACAACACACGCACAACACACACAACACAAACAAAACACAAACACAATACACAACACATACAACACAACAACACAACACACACAACACAGAACATACACAAAACACAACACACAAACACAACTCACACACACAAAGCACAACACACACAACACAAAAAAGAACACACACAACACATACAATGCACAATGCAACACAATGCACAAAAAACACAACACACAACACATAATCCAACAAACAAAACACACAACACACAAGGCACACAACACACAAGACAACACACAACACAAAACACACAACACACAAAATACACAATACATACAATGCAAAAAAAACATAAAACACACACAACACTCACACAACACACAAACACAACACATTATGGCACTATAAAAGAAACTATCTGTCATCATGAACATTATGAAATCAAAATGGAGCATTTTGAAATCTAGGAAACAAGATAAAAGAAACATTGTGACATCATGAAGATTATGACATCACAATAGAACATGTTGACATCTAGGAAACACTATAAAAGTAAAATTGTTACCTCATGAAGTTTATGATATCACAGTGGAGCATTATGACATTTTGAAACACTATAAAGGAAACATTGTGACATCATGAAGATTTTGACATCAAAGTACAGCATTATGACATTTGGAAACTATATAAAAGAAACATTGTGACATCATGAACATTGTGACATGACAATGCAGCTTTTTGATATCTTGGAAACACTATAAAAGAAACATTGTGACCTCATGAATTTATGACATCACAAAGGAGCATTATAATATTTGGAAACACTATAAAAATATTGTGACATGAATATTATGACATCACAATGTAGCCTTTTAACATCTTGGAAACACTATAAAAGAAACATTGTTATATTATGAAGATAATGACATCACAATCGCACATTATGACATTTCAAAACACTATAAAAAAACATTGTGACATCATGAGGATTATGACATCACAATGGTGCGTTATATCATTTCGAAAAACTATAAAAGAAACATTGTGACATCATGAAGATTATAACCTGACAATGGAGCATTATGACATTTGGAAACACTATAAAAGTAAAATTGTGACATCATGAAGATAATGACATCACAATGGAGCATTTTGACATTTAGGAAACACTATAAAAGTAACATTGTGACATCATGAAGATTATGCTATCACAATGAAACATTGTGACATCATGAAGATTATGACATCACAATGGCACATTATGTCATTTTGAAAAACTATAAAAGAAATATTGTGACATCATGAACATTATGATATCAAAATGGAGCATTATGACATTTGGAAACACTATAAAAGTAACATTGTGACCTCATTAATTTATGACATCACAATAGCGCACGATGACATTCCGAAAAAGTATAAAAGATACATTGTGACATCATGAAGGTTATGACATCACAATGGAGCATTATGACATTTAGAAACACTATAAAACAAATATTGTGACCTCATGAATTTATGACATTACAGTTGAGCATTATAATTTTTGGAAATACTATAAATGAAACATTGTGACATCATGAACATTCTGACTTAACAATGGATGTTTTTGACACCTTGAAAACACTATAAAAGAAACATTGTTTCATCATGAAGATTATGACATCACAGTGGAGTATTATGACATTTGAAAACACTATAAAAACATTGTGACATCATTAACATTATGACATCACAATGGAGCATTATAATATTTGGAAACACAATAAAAGAAACAGTGTGACATGATGAACATTATGACATCACAATGGAGCATTTTGACATCTTGGAAACACTATAAAAGTAACATTTTGACATCAGGAGTACAATGACTTCACAGTACAGAATTATGAGAACTATGAACATTTGTGATACAAGCATTGTGACATCATGAATATTATGACTTCACATGGAGCATTATGAGATTTGGAAATAGTATAAAAGAAACATTGTGACATCATGAATATAATGATGTCACAATGGAGCATTATGACATCTAGGAAAGACTATAAAAGAAACACCACGTACACACTACACACACATACCACACACACACAACACACAAACCACAAACAGCACACACAACATCTACACAGCCACCACACACACACAACACACACAACATACACACAGAACACATACACACACAGTCTATATACCATAAACACACACACCACACTCATACAACCACATACAAAAACACACACAACACAATAGACACCCAACATACAAGACACACAACACACAAGACACACACAACACAACCACAACACACAACACACACATAACAGAACCACAACACAGAACACACAACAAACACAACACACAACACACACACAACACACACAATACACACAACACACACACAATACACACAACAAACAGAAAGCACACAAAAACAGAATCAATTTGTGGCTGTTCTATCCTTCTTACAGATTCCCATTAGTATGGATCCCCAAGAATTCGGATCCCCACAGAAAATACCATGTTTGGGGTGCAAATGTGTCTGCTTCCCATTCTCCATATAAGGCACCAGGAGGAAGGCTTAGTTCTCAGATCTCCTAAATTTGCTCCACACCTCAACCTATGTACCTATACACACATATATCCTAACAATTGCTTCATCTTTTCCTTAAGTTGTAGCACGACTGTCTGGACAAGATGGTGGGGGGGCACCTTTAATCCCAGCACTCTGAAGGCAGAGGAGGGCAGCACACTGAGTTCCAGGCCAGCCTGCTCTACGTAGTGATTTCCAGGTCAACCAGGGCTCAAAAAAATTGACAATAAAAATGTATCATCTGAGTGTATGTATTTATTGGTGTCCTAATCATAGATTATATGTTCTATGTAAAGGGAGCAACATTGTCATCAGGTAACATCCATCCCCCACAGAGGTGCCGTTCTCTCCTTGGCAAATGCTCTGATCTGGATTAAATTGATTTGGGACAAAAGTACACCCTATCTCTACAAGTAGGTGCACAGGAAACTAAACTTGTAAGAAATCTACTGAAGGAACATTTTAGACATCTTTTATCTCCAAAATATGTTTATACATCACGCCAAAAAGCCTGTCCCAGTCTTGTGTTTTTATGACACAAGATAGATCTGACCTCAAATCATTGTGAGAGCTTTTGATGCAAAGCACCTGTCAACTGGCAATTTTTCAAAGGTAAAAAGTTTTAATTCCTATGCTCATCCACAATTTTCAACGCAGTATTTAGAAATCAGCAGATTTGTCACTTAGTACTTTTTAAAACATATCATCCTACTCACCAGTAGTACAGCTCATGCAACAGAATTCACCTGGTCCGATGCCACCTGGCTATGTGAACTCAGGTCAACGGTACCTTTCCTTATCCTCCCTTTGTTTTTTCACTGCCCCCACTGGAATCTCACCAGTTGTCAACATCTAAACTATCCCTCAAAACTCACGTCTCCATGGGAAGTCATCAGAAACATCCACCCTCCATTAGTGACTTCATTAATGGCCACAGGTATTCTGAGCACTCTCTGATGTCCTCCTGCTACTCCTAGCCTTCTTGCACTCTGGTGCGCATCTTTCTGTGTCTCTGGTAGCTAGAATCTAGACTTGGAATCAAGGAGTCAGACGACACCAGGAAATTAATCCCATCCAGCCCTGACCCCGCTTAGTGGGCTCCTGCCAGATTCAGTTTCTTTTATACAATTTATATTCCCTTCATCTCTTTGTCACCCTCCTTTGATCCCACTTGTCACACCCACTGTAAATAGCCCAAAGAGGCACCAATTTCTGCATCAACGTACTAGAAACATCCCCCACAGTGACATCATCAAAGGTCACCCAGAGTGTGGTCCCAGGCCCCTTTATCCTTCTTATGATCACTCCCCACTATGGTCTCTTTGCCTCTGTGTGCCAGATAATCTTGCCTTGAGCTGGTAAAAGGTGCTGGGATCCTCAGCCTTGTCCTGCCATGGACCAGCCCTGCCCCAGGGGAGCAGCAGTAACTGCACTGGCTGCACCATCAGGAGGCTTGTGAAAATGTCAACCACCAAAGAAGCAGGCTGCATCCTTCCCCTGCGCCACAGAACACAGTGCCTGGGAGAATAGCCCTGCAATCCATACACCCCTACCCTCACTGGTTTCCCTGTGACCTGCAGCCAAAGTTGGACACCCAGGTGTTCTCTACCTTGGCCTGCCATCATTGACCTTTGAGGGGAAATATATGCTAAAATACATGAAGTGCCAGGCCTATCCTTTTGTCATTTGTTGAACATTTTCCTACATCTTCCTTCCAGGTCAGATCACATGCTACTTGATCAATGAAGGAACACAAAAGCATTTCCTATGCTCAGGCCAGCAAAATTTGGAGTCCTACAGTTCGTGGTAGCTCAATTTGGAGGCTGAACTTTCTAGGGAAGGACCTCGTGGTTGGGGAAGGCTGACTGATTCCCTCACTGGGAGTCTGCCACTACATGGACAATGCTCTCATCTAGAAAAATACTAGTTCAGACCTTACATGCTACTTTGTTCTCTGAGTGTCTGTACAAGGAAGCTACACTCAGAATGAACAGGGAAACTTTTCTGCAGAGAGACTTTTGACCTTATTCTATTTTCAAAGGATGAATCACCCATAAAGAGCTGTGTTAGATCCCTTCACCAAGGCAGTCTGGTGATCCTCTGTAGGGTCACATACACAAGCTATATCTCAAACACTACATTACACAAGTCATTGAATGAACAAGGTGAGGGGAGGCTGTTATGGACCTCAAAGTCTCATCTCTAAGGCCTAGCTTTCACGGTGCTGCAGTGTACTGTACACGCTACCAGAAGAGAAAAGTAATCAGGAACCTTGCCCAGCTAAGAACTCTGTGAGCTACAATAGCAACTGACCTGGCAAGATGTACCCATGGGTGCAATACTGGCATGAAACTTGGGGGAGTAACCAACTACTTTTTGATGAAATTTAAACTCTGTGTCACAAGATGAAGCCCATACCTGACAATGATACCAGGCCTAGGATCCTGGGACTAGACAGGTGACAGTACATAGGGGAGAATCTACTACTACTCTTCTGCTAAATGGGCATGGTATTAAACGGACGTCCTAATGAACGTTTGTTTTACACATAGATTAAAGCATTTCTCAGCTCTCACCAGAAAATATATTTATAGCAGTTGGTAGACCCACAACTGACCAAAGTGTGTAACAATAAGAGACTGTAGAGTGCTTATCCCTGAATAGAACACCTATACCAAACCCTGGTCCCCCAAGGCTCAGGGATCATTGTGGAAACGGGAACAGAAAGCTTGTAAGAGCCAGATGACTACAAGGAAAGTGTTTTCCAAACAGCATCGCATTTACTCATATAAATTTACAGTCATTGTGACAGTATATGCAGGACATATGCAACCTCAAAACAGATACATTCTCAGCATAGGATGGGAGGTGAGCAAGAAGCCCTATAACCCAAGCACAGGAACTACTGACAGCTAATAGCTTCTGGGAGAGGGTGAATCCGTTTTCTTTAAGGATGTGATGCTGGATAGGTTGACAAAAATCCAGGGCAATGACCCAAAATGAAGTGCTTTTGGGGAAAAGAATTAGACTCTATAGTCTTAAAAACATAATATAGGCCATGAAATTGGTTGCCAGTAATATGAGGGGATGCAGACAGGGGAGCTGTTCTGAGTATGATCAAAATACATTGTAGAAAACTAAAATGTCAAAAAATTATTTTTAAAATAAATAAAATAAATGAACATGATACATTCAGATAAAGAATCAAACAGAATGATGTACTAGGAAGTGACTAGATGTTTGGCTAAGGCTGAGTGTGAATCTATGTCTTATGTGGTGACACACACCTAGCACTTGGGAAATTGGAGTAGAATATATAACAAGAGCCTGTCTCAAAAGAAAAGAACAGATGACAGAGGAAAGAGGGAGGGAAAGGGAAAAGAGAGGAAGGAGGAAGAGGGAAAAGGAGGAAAGAGAGAAGATGGTGAACAAAGAAGAAATGGAGAAGAAAAGGAAGGCAAACGAGAGAGGGGAGTTCAGGGGAGCTGCGAATCCGACTTCTACAGGGCGAGCACTGCCCAACCCAGCCAGCACCTGTGTTTTTGACTGGGAGTTCGTGCCTGGGAGCTCATCACTTAGGAAGTGGGTACAGAGGGTACAAGGTTAAGGTACATTTGTGGATATATGTGAAGTGCAAGCCAGCCTGAGTAACATGAGACCCTGCCTCAAAACCCAAAAGGAAAAAAATATTTTAAATTATAAGTTTGCTTAATCTATATATCTTCTTGTAAATTACATTCTTCTAGAAATTCTACATTGTAAAGACAGATTAGGGCAATTCTCCCTTGAGATTTCCATAGTCATGTCTCTGCTTTGTATCATTATCTTTTCCCATGGCTCTCTGTCTAAACAATAAATCAACTTACTAACTTTGTTTCACTCATGATTCTCCTGAAATTATTTTTCTAGTTCAATTAAGGAACGGCCATTACCTGAGTAGAAATTCCTACAGGGAAAAAGACTCCTAAACCTGTTAGTAGATATAGTCCTGAGTCTCCCGGCCTCCTTCCCTCTCTATGGGCAGCTAAATCTACAGATGTGTTTTTATCCCTTATACGAGTTATAACAATGTTGTTGGTAAGTCCAGAAAGACTGAGAAACTTCTTTCACTCCCTACTTCTGAACACAACTCCAAATAATTTCATTTTTCCATTTATATATATTTAATTACTGTTAAGGGCCTGAAAGATGGCTTAACAAAAAAACCCTCCTACTGCACAAGCCAGATGAGCTGATGTTAATTACAAAAATCTATCCTGTGATCACCACACACTATTCCCTGTGCTTTACATACCCCCACACACAATATAATAAAAAATAACTTTAAATTTTTCTATTAATTTAAGGAAGCATTCTGACCAAGGACAGAAATTTGAGTTAGACATTCATTCAAATTAACTTGATTCAGATTAGTGTAGAGAAACAGCTCTCTTCATGTCATCCCAAGATCAGTATTATTAGCATCTTCTTGTTATTTATGAGAAGCTAGATTTGGTAGTCAGTCCCATAACTGAATATGACTGTGGTTGGAACCCACTGATCTATTATTATTATTATTATTATTATTATTATTATTATTGATGGGAAGAAGCACCTCACTCCAAATCCGTTTACATTCTCTACTGGTTGAGAGTCAGAAACTTCAGCAGAATTGAGAAAATGCAAATTGCTTACTTAGATAATGCCCATTTTCCCAAGGATATCTCAAACAAGGTTGGTAAAAACAACAAATGTACTTTTGTGTGTGTCTACCTAGCATGTTTGTCATCTTGAGTTTAATCACATTATCATTCCACTCATGAACAATATAACAGATAAAATAACTTTATCAATCATATTTACAGAAAGGAAATACTTTAAGTGAAATAAATAAACCAGTTTTTATATTTTCCTTACTTAATATTTAAGCTTAACTTTTCTACTGTTTTCTGATTTTACTGTTTTGGGACAGGGTCTCTCTCTGTGGTGTCCACACACTCCACACACAAACACATCAGCCACTCTCACAAAAATAATAAATAAATATATTTTAAATTTTTCTGTTAATGCAGGAACTATTTCTCACCCTGACCAGATATTGCATCCAGGACTCAAATCCGACATTCGTGTTCACTTAGTTCAGATTACTTAACAGGTCTCCAAGGGTGATGCCAAGATCAGTAATAGTAGCATCTTCTAGATGTTATCTACTAGAAGTCTGAATTTGGGGGCCACTCCCACAACTCAAAGACTAGTCGGAACCCTTTGATCTCTGCTTTAACCCACTCCCCTCCAGCTGATTCAGAAGTGATCTGAAGCACACTGAATTAGACTGCCTGCTGTAGTGCTGATTTTCTGATTAACAAAACATCAAATCAGATAATTCAAAACATTCTAATTGAGATTGCGCATCAACTGCTGGGTGCACAGTTCTATGATGTGAACCATTTATGTTCTCTTCAAAATCACTGAACACTTATTTCATAAGATCATCCCAGCAAACGTGGGAGTCCTGGAATTTTGGGGTAACTCAAGATTAGATATTGTACTTACTGGGGAGACCTTGTGGTTGGGTAGCACTGATTCCCTCACTAGGATTCTTCCATTATGTGAGAAATACCCTTAAGAAGGAAGAATCTATTTGGAGGCTTACATGCTACTTAGTTTTCCAAGTATCTGCATAGGAGAGTTAAACCAAGAATGAATGTGCCCTGGAGGAAAATTTCCTGGGGGAAAATTTTTTTCCTTATTCTATTTTCAAAACATATTGAATCACCCACATACAGTTGTGTCAGATTCCTTCACCAAGGGAGTCTAATGATCCTCAAGAGGGTTCCTCAAACAACGTGTATTTCAGGGAGATGACAGGGGCTGACCTGAACTTTGGGCACTGGACAAGTGTCAAATGCTGTTAACATTTCTATCAGTATTAATGATAAATTTTCAAGTTTTTATTGTGAGCACTCCATGTCATGTTTATTTTCTTGTACATAAACAAAGAGATTGGGAGGTTGGGCAATTTGAGTCCTTAACTCTCAAATGTTAGACTCTCCTTGCTGTTTTAAGCAAAAGGACTGTGAGTCACACAGCCAGCTGGAACTGTCAGCAGCAGAACTCTGGAACCGTTCAGGAATTCATTGAGGAAAGTCTAAGATGGTGCCAGCTGATTTCACTTGATCCTAAAGGCTGAGCAGCCTCCAGGGTTGTTTGTATTGGCACCACCTGATTTCCTAGCACAAGCCTTCCTGAACCTTAGAAATGCAGGAATTTCTACCTAGACCACAGGGGGAGCTCGCCCTCTGGTGGTTGAGAAAAGTAAGCGTCATTGATTCTTAGATGAAAGGCTCTAAGGTCCAAAACACAATGAATATATCTGCCTGAATAAGTAGGTTTCTCCGGCTCACTAAAGAATTGGCTGGGAGAAATTCTGCTATGCTGTTTCTTATACTGTTATAACATCGGAACCAATGAATGACTTTTCTCCAGTGGCCTCCTCTTACCTACATTTAGTGGTGCAGGCTGAGCTGGTAACACAAAGCAGCAGCAGAGTATGAAGACAGGAGCATCCCAGTGGAAGCCAGCAGGTCAAGTAAAACAGCTAAATGTTGGCAGTGGAAGGTGAAACGGCTAAACTGTTGCAGAGTAGCCAGGAAGGAAGTAGGACTGTAGAAGGAGAGACAAGACAGGTTGGAGAACTGATACCAAAGAAGCTTTAAAGCCTTTAAGAGGCCAGAAAAGAGAACATGCAATTCCTAGTCATCAGAATTCCAGGGAACTCTCTGCAATCCTGCCACGGATCTCCACCTCTTCCTAATATTCCTCCGTCCTTTTGGAATACCGCACACAATGGACTGTACACTCCTGGGTCAGAGAACTGGAGAACACTTCCCTGCCATTATCCCGTAGCAAAATCACCACTAGGTATCAACGATCCCATCCCTTCTTTACACCCATCCTCCATTTGGAATACACCAGATCCCACATCACCCCCACAGTACTTTCCAGATGCCCCAAAGCCCAGACACAGGTAGTATTCTCTCCTCCCTGCCATTACAACCAAAGTGTTTTTGCCTTCCACTGGCATAGCTCCTCACCTGCCTCTTTCTGAGCCCTGTCTTCCCTTCTGAATAGACCCGGGCCCACCTGGAAAACATCAGGAACTTTTCAGTTGAGGAAAGGATTAAGATACTCAGGTAAGATGTTATCACTACTGTGCCATCCTGCTAGGGCTCTCTTTCTCCCCATGACCCATTACCTCCCCTTGGGATGCACCACACACCAGCTGACTACTCAGTAGGTAATCCTGAGTCACCCCTAGCCTTGGGTCAGAAATTCAGGTAGGCTGCCATGCCCCTTGCCATCCTTTCATGTATTCCTACCTTCTTCTGACCCCACTTGCTCAATTTGGTATACTCCAGACCATGAACACCTGCACACCAGGGACATTCATATTACCCTCATGGCCCAGAGGTCCAGTTAGGCAGTCCCACCTCCCTGCCGAGACCCCAAACTCCAGCACTGCCCACTGCCAAGGTCCCCCACATTTTCTAACACACTGCCTCTTCCATCATGATGCCCACATAGACTCCGTGATTGCCTCTGCAAACCCTTCCACGTTCCAGGGACCTAGGCAGGCTACCTGAGCCCTCCAGCCAAACTGAGAGCCCGGCCACTGAACCCTGCCAAGGATCCCCACTTCTTTCTGACCTCTTCCCTCCTTTGGGATGCTGAAAATTCAAACATTCAGCTAACTAGGGAATCTCCATTACTTCTCTGTGTCCTGTAGACCCAGGTGTGCTGCTCACAGCGGCCTGTCAGGCTGCCAGGGTTTTCAGCCTCCTGTTGACTGCCTTAGTATTTGATGGTACCCCAGACCCCACCTGGCTGCTCACTAGGAACTCTCCACTCATCCAAGAGTCTTATCTCTTTCCATCACCTGCAAACCCAGATGTTACCCGCTGCCAGGGATCCCTTTGTTGTTCTGACCCTTTCCTCTCCCTTTGGAGTATTCTAGAACCCACTCTGCTCTCCAGTGGTAATATTCCAGTTACCATAGCTGCTTCAGAGAAACATGGCTACTCTTGCCCATGTGGCATTCTGCCAGGCATCCCCAACTCTTTCTGATCCCCCTCCCTCCCTTTGGCATCCTTCAAACCCCAGCCAGCTGCAAACCAGGTAGGTAATCTTCATCTGCTCCACAGGGCTGGAGACTCAAGTTGACTGCCCCACCACTTTGACATCATTCCAAAACCCTTGGGATATCTCCTGCCTGGGATCCCCATCTCTTCCTGATGCCCTCTCTCCTTTTCAATACCCTAGACCCAACTCTGATGCCTACCCGGGCCTCTCATGTCACTCCACATGGGCCAGAGATCCAGAGAAGCTGCTCCCATCGCCCTTCCATCAGCTCAGTGTCCCAAAGCCAATTCCACACCATCCACAAAAGAATGTGAATGGCCTCCTTTGTTGCCCAGTTTGAGGGGGAGATGTACTCTCCAGGTGGTTTGGTGGGAGCAACGATGAATTGAAAGTTGGAGAGAGGCAGAAGACCAAACCCAGAAGAATGAAAAGAGGCCAGCAGGAAGAGTGGAAAGATAGCACGAGATGAGCAAGTGTGGCCTGACAAGTCAGTGAGAGTGGGAGATCTGTGCTGTAGGAGCAAGTGGTCAGAGAAAGAAGTCGATAGGGAGGGAGAGGAGAGCGTTTGAGGGATGGCTGGGAATCAGTGGCTCAGAGCTTCTGCCCCAGGGAGTGGGGTGCCCTGTCACAGAATACAGAAGCCCTGGTGAGCACAGAGACCACTGTGACCACAGAAACCATGGCAACCACAGGAGCCAGGGCAATCACAGAAGCAAAATCCACTGCCCTAGAGACCACAGAAGCCCATGTGGCAAACACAAAAGCCCCAGAAGTTGGGTCAGTGACCCCCAAAGCCCACGTGGTCAACAAAGAAGCACAATCAGGGAGTGTAGAAGCCAAATGGAGGTCAAGGCAAGCACAGAAACACCAGAGTTGAGCACAGAAGCAGCAGTACAGAAGCCTGATCAGCAGCAGCAGTGAGTAGAAAAGCCTAAGAGGCACACACAGTGACCACAGAAGCCAAAGATGAGGCGAGGGACATGCAGAAAGTATCCTATGAGATAGATTAGCACAGAGAAAGATTCCTAACTCTCCCACTCCCTATTGGTCTTGCTGGGACACTGTACTTGGGGAAACTCCCTCTCCCTCCATGGGGAATTTTTAACCCTGTTGATGATTCCAACAATTCCTCCCATTAGTCATTGCAGGCCTTGGTAAAAGTAACTTTTGTACAACGTCCACTGACAGGGAGTCAGAAGGGGACCTGGGAAGGAGCAGCCTTTGATTTTTTGTTGTGTTTGTTTCGGGTTTGTTTTTGGGTGTAGCAGGTTGAGGCAGGTTTCCCTGTAGCTCCAGCTGGCCTGGAACTTACTAGGTAGACCAGGCTGTCCTCAAGCTCTCTCAGAGATCTACCTGCAAAGTCCTGGGATTAAAGGCATGTTCCACTAGGCCAGGCTAAAAAGCAGGCTGTAAGAAAAAGACCTTTTTCCCATCTGTCTTAGTTCCCCTAAGTCTCCCTCATTCCTCCTCTTAGAATGGATACCTGTGGAAGATGGGGGTGGTGACTTCTGTATGCCTACTGCCCAGAGGGAACAGTGTTCAAAAGGAGCCTCCACCTTGCTCCCAGCAAAGTTTTCCTAGTGGTTAGGACACTCACGTGGGATGCCACAGCTTTCAGACCATGCTGCCCGTTTTCTCCTTCTGCTGCTGACTCTTGCCTTCCCTTGTGAGTACACCAGTCCCCACCTGACTGCAAGTGCTGCTTCGAAGGCCAGTTAGAGGAGGCCATCACGCTGCAGCAGCAGCAAGTCAGAGGAATGAGACTGATGGGCAGGGAGAGAGGAGACAGCGGTTGAAAGATGTCTGGGATGCTGTCACTCAGATCTTCTGCCAGAGGAGATGGGAGGGTGTACAGCTGCCACTGAATCTGTGGTGACCACAGAAGACCCAGTAGAGGCCACAGTGGCTACAGAAGCAGGAGCAGAAACCTCAGAAACCAGCAGGACCACTCAGCGGTCCCCTCTCCCCTTTCCTGTCCATCCCGCACACTCCCGCCCTCTCTCCTCTCCCCGCCCTCTCTTCTCTCTTCTCCCTCTCCTCTCTTCTTTCCTCCCTGTCCACTTCCTCTCTACTCCCATGCCCCTTTCTCTTTTCTTCCCCACTCTCCTCTCTTAAGCGCCTCCACTTTCTTTTTGTAACAGGATCCTGCCCTGTACCCCATGACGGCCAAAACCAGTGAAGGTCCTCCTCCAGCTTCTTAAGTATTGGGTTACAGCTGTGTGTCATCACATCAGGCTTACTTTCACTACTTAACCTTAGCCATTCACCTAGTCACTTCCTAGCACATCATTCTGCTTGATTCCTTATGAAAATCTATGATACTTATTTATAAAGATTTTTAATGAAGTTTGAGACTTTCCTATGTATTTTGATCAAATTCAGACCCCTCCGCTCTCTGCACCCCCTAATCTCTACCCAACTTCATGTCCTGTGCTATTTTGAAAGTCTATGTAGTATGATTTGTGTTCTGAAATGTACTTCACGGCAGGTTCATCCCCTGGAGCCTAGTAAACCTGCACAGCATCACATCCTTAAAGAAAACCGACTTCTTCTCCCAGCACGTATGAGCTGACAGTACTTCCTCACTTAGGGTTGGTGCTTCTTACGTATCGCTGGTCCTATGCTGGGAGTTTGTTTGGCTTGAGCTTAAGTAGGTCTTACACATAGAGTAATAACTGCTGTAAATTCATATGGAAGAGAGGCTGGTCTGTGCTAGATTTTGAGAACCGCATATGCTGACAGGTATCAAAATGAAATGTTCCCTTTCTCACCCACGGGCTCCTCCCAGGGTATAAGGAACTAACCTTCAGCGAACCGTCACTTTGCAGAACTAGGGATTTTCTCACTATGCCATGTGCTGTTCACAGTTAGGAACATGAGACTCAGGAATAACCAGGCAAAAAGAAGAGAAGAGAACCCTAAACAACTGACCTCTTGTCATCTTTTCCTGTCCTCCTTTCTCCTACTTTCCAGAGGTCACCTCCTCCTCATACCCTCAGGGACGCCAGCCTTTCCAGTGGGATAGGCATACCACCTGGCGGCTTCTGCTACCCTCCCCAGCAGGACGCAAGGCATCTTCAAACTCACCCCGGTCCTCCTATGGGAGGTTAGGAGGTGTGGCAGGTCTAGAAAGTACCACCCACCTCCTCAGCTGCTACTCTAATTCTCAAGGCTAAGCTACTAACAGATCTAGACGCTGCTCCTCTAAGCCAAGGTCCATTCGTCTGCAGCAAACTGGAGATGGCCCTGTACAGCTGTTCAGATAGCTGCTCATTACAGTACCCAGCGCGTGGTTGTGATAAGGACACAGAACAGCAATAAATTCCCCTGAGGCTTAGTATAACATAAGCAAAATGACATTGAAAATGCTCTGTAAGACAGAAAGACCTTGGAGCTGTAGCACTAGAGTTTAGTGCTGTAAGAACTAGGGTTTCATGCAGGTCAAATCATTAGCTAAACTCACCAAAGATTCACCCCAGGAATAAGTACTGACGAGGTGCTACCGAAAGCATAGCCACAGACCTTGTCATTCCTTCTCCTTCCCCTTGACTCCAGTGGGTGTACCTTACTCTTCCTCAGGCCCTACTCTAGTTACTTCAAGCAAAATTTGTAAAAAAGCAATTCCACCTCACCCAACAGAAAGCATTCTAAATATTCAGGGAGGAAACCTGCTATAGCTCACAGCCCCATCCATCTACACCATAACTCCTTTTGCCTTAACGGACATATTTTTACTAAAGAAAACTCTCTCTTTCTATATATATGGTATTGCACAAATGAGAAGGAAGGGGTCTTACAAAAAAACAAAATGCTGCAAAACACATTGTGCTTTATACATGAAATTTAAAATGAATTCAGACAAAGTTTATCCTACCCTTCTAGGAGGAAGTGAGGGCTCAAGCTAGCTAACAATTCAATTACATAAATATTTGTATTGCCTTTCCTGCTTTCAAAACTTCAAGCAGGTCTAGCTGTGGAGAAAGAAGGCCAAGAGACAGCAGCATTCTTGAGAACGGTGGCTCTTCTGCCAGATGCTGTTGAGCTCTGCTTCCCTCCATCAACTCTGGAGGAGTGAGGACCTGTTAGAACCGCTGCTTTGAGAATCCCTAAACCAATGTTCTGATGGAGGGGAACGCTCTTCCTTTCCCTGACCTCTGAGCTGTTCTTGTACAAATCGTGCTGTCAGTCTCCTCTGGCCGCCTAACACTGACCTCGGCGTCTTTTTCCTTCCCTCTGGTTTCACAGATTCCTGGAACCATGCTCTGTCTTTTCCCCTCCAAAGCTCTTATGTTTTTCTGTTCCACTTTTTCTACAATCTGGTTGAGTCCTTTCACTCTAGGTGTCCGCACAGGGTTGAACGTGGGTGGTGGTTTGATTTACATACATCTCAGTTACATGTATTAATAGTAGTTAGTATTTATTAATAGTATTTCACCGGAGGTCCACAACACTAACCCGCTGTGCTGGTCTTCGGTGTCCCCTGGGGCTGCTGCTCCTGCTTCTGCTTCCCTGAGGGTGTGGGGGCGGCTTTCCAGTACCCCTTGGGGCCTGGGCCTCAGCTCAGCCTCAGCTTCAGGGGGGCCGGGCCTGGCCACTCTGGGCTCATCAGCCTCCCCCAGGGATGGTGGCTTGTGGCCTGCACCTCCTAGCCCCATTAGGGCGGGGCACTGGGCTAGGCCACCTGGCTGTCCCTCCAGAAGGAGCCACAGCCTGCTCCCTCCTGCAGGCCAGGCAGACCAGGAGGAGCCTGGGCGGAGCCAGCTTCCCACAGCCCTACCTGGAGCCACACAGAGTCGCCAAGGCAGCCAGCACAGGATGGAAAGTGGGCACAAGATCAGGTCCAGCCCCTTCCCGCAGCCTCGGGATGGAGCTGGAAGGCGCTCACAGCCACTCACCAGGACTCCCCCCCACACCCACACTAGGAAGGGAGGGAAGCGGGATCCCAGGCTGCTGGAGAGGGAAACACCAGCAGGGGCAAGTGCCCTCTGAGCCTGCGCACTCCTGAGCCTCCAGCCTCCCAGGAACTCAGCTGGAAGGCTCAGGGAGGCATAGCAGGTACCTGACAACCCCACAGCATCCCCCTCAACACTCTCAAACTGTCAAGGCCAGCAGGTCAAGGAAGTCGGGGCTGGGCCACGCCCCCTGAAGAGGGTGCACCCAGGATTAAGGGCAGAACTTCCCCTCTTTCCTTGCTTTGCTCCCCTTCCTGGCATTCTTTCAACACATGTGCACTTCAAAGTGATAGGAAAATGGGTATTTTCGGCTTCTCAAGAGCTTTTCCTTTTCCCAGCCCCCAACCCAAGCTACCCTACTTGACTCATTTCAACCAGCACATGCAGCAGTAAATTCAGCATCTATGCCTGCTCTTCAACCTAGATTATTAGACATTTCCTAGGTGATATAACTTCCTTTCCAACTCACTTTGTTCTTAGTCCTCATGAGGATCGCGCTGGTGGAAGGCTATGTGCTCCACCGGTCAGAAATAACCTCTGCTGAATTTCTACATTCAGGATCCTTGAAAAGTATGAATTTTGTTTCGACAGCAATTATTCAATCTGACCTGTAACCTCCAACTTCAACCTGAAGGCTGTATCATTAGGGGCTACATTAAACACAACCACAGAAACCAAGTACAACAGTTAATCATGTCATGGGAGCTGTGTGATTAACGGCATAATGACGAAAGGTACAACCAGGAGAGCACATGGGCCCCACACATAGCTAGTCAGCGTCTCTATGAAGTATTCTGAGCTGACATCGGTTGTAGGTACTGTGCCTTTAAGTGTCACAATATCAGATGTTTTTATACTAAGGCAGCCACAAATGAGAACAATGCCTTCTGCTGTGACACTACCTTGGCTCTGATTTCACCAGAGGACAGGGATTTACTTACTTATTTATTTTTTTCTGAACAAGGAGTCATCATTGTAAACTTAGTCCGCTGTTAGCTGACACGCAGTTAGTTACACGGTTCCTGGCTGTATTTAAGATAATGTTGAATGCTGAAACTCAATGATAGAGAATTTTAGGAAATACATTAGTAGACCATACAAAGACTTGAAAGTTGCTGAAGATAAAAAACTCGTACATGTATAATCCACAGGCAATATGCTTTATAGAGTTCTGTGATTGGTCATTGTCCTTTTCCTGTGCCTGAGACTCACGAGACGGAATTCTACAACACCCTGCCAGACTTTCTTTGCTTCTTCCATAATGTGCGATCCAACCCAAACCCAGCAGCGAATTCTGCTGACCCCATGTTCTAGCATTCATAACCCAGACCTTGTGTTACATCCCTGCTATCTGGTTAAGAACCCTTCTTCCCACCTGCCTTCTCCCCCTTGTCTACCCATGGTCTGTGCTGTACCTGCTCACACTTCTCAGGGTTCTCTCAGAGACTGACAGGCTGCCTCACTGACCTGGGAAAAAAACCAAGATTTCCCAAGAGCCACTCAAGGGCCACTGCTTCTCTGTACTCCTCTGCCCCCAGTCCCCTTGTTTGTCTCTTATGCCAGACCAACTAGGGCATCCTTTCTTTCTACAAGCATACTCTCAGTCTGAATCTTCTGGGAGAGAGGGAGGGAAGGGGGAGGAGATCCCGCATTCATCTTTCCACTCGATGTCCTCCCTGATGAGTAATTCCTGACACAAAGTGGTAAACTGCTTGTCCTGAAATGTAGCCACAAGGCCACTGCTGCCTAGCTGCAAATAAACTCTGTGACAGATGTCTGAGAAAGATTAAACAGTATCATTTGGATTTTCTCGACATCCTGAGCAATTCCTATATTTTAGGTGGTAGAATTAGTCCGAAGGGTTGCAGGAGCAGTGTGACACTCAGATACTTTCATAGAATTCAACTGGAACTTGAACGGGGCTCTGTGGCCTAGGACGGCTGTGTGTGAGTCCCCTGAAGTCTCAACTGCAGGCAACAGGCAGGTCACATGCTTTATGATCCTGAGAAAGCCCCCCAGAGTGATGGCAGGGGCCATGCATCAAGCCCAAAGCAGGAGGTCTAGGTGAATCCCCTTTCTTCCGGTCTGGGCTCTGGGATGAAAAGTTTCCTTTTTGCTCCATAACTTCATACCCATTTCTACTCTCACTTTCACTTCTTTTAAATTTCTGTTTTTCTGTCTGCCTTGTTAACCAGAATATATTATATATGAAAATATATATGTATGTATAAATTATATATTAAAAACCATAAAGCAACCTCTACAGATGACAAACACGCACGCACTAAAACTGCCTTTCAATGTGGCCACTTGGAGTTTAAGCTGGTTTTCACTCCAACTCCACCTACCCTACTGTACCAGAACATGGTGAGATCAGACCTTCAAGCACCTCTTGCCTGCTCCCAGAACTCTGTACACGCTGTTCTGTAGGATGAGGCGTACAGTCAGAGGACCGGACTAAACTGAACCTGAAGGCCCAGCGGAAGCAAAGTCCTGATGACTCTGGAGGACCCGACAAAGATCCAAACCTCTAGAGCGTCGTAATGGACGGCAAAGAGGGCTGGGCCCACAGCGGCAGGACGGTGAGAGAAAGGCAGGATGGGGCGCTCCCCTGTACAGAGGAGCCCTGCAGTCGGGTGGAGGGGCCATAGCCCCTTCTTTTGATCAGTCTCACCTTGACCACTCAAAATTATTTTGCCATGGGCCAACAGGACACGATCTGAGGATGCCTCCGTCCGGGATGGACACTCAGTTCTCCGAGTCCAGTGTCTCGCCGCCGTCCGTACGTCCCACCGACTTTGTCCTTCCTCCCACCCCCATCCCGAAACCCCACCCACGAGAAGCACCGAAGCACCGCCACCACCGGGCATGGATTATTCCAGCTGAAAGAGACCCATTCGTTCCCAAGCTGTCTGGGGTCACAGCGTGTTCGGGGAGCACAGAAGCCCCAAGGACAACACCTAGAGGCAGTTAGCACGGTAGAAAAGGAGACAATCGCCTTCTGTAGGTGGGAGCGGGGCGCTCAAGACAGCTCCTCACCCCGATGTCATTCCTCTAGTCCTACCTCCCTGTACCGAGCACAAATGGCACTAGGGCTCCAAAGGTCGATTCAACTGGGGGGGGGGGACACTTTCAAAGCCAAGCAGGAGGCAGATCCTAACCCCCTAAACCTCTAACCCTCTAACCCTCTAACCCCCTAACCCTAACCCTCTCTAACCCTAACCCTAACCCTAACCCCCTAACCCTAACCCTAACCCTAACCCCCTAACCCTAACCCTAACCCCCTAACCCTAACCCTAACCCCCTAACCCTAACCCTAACCCCAACCCTAATCGCCTAACCCTAATCGCGTAACCCTAACTGCCTAACCCTAACCCTAACCCTAACCCTCTAACCCTAACCCTAACCCCCCTCACCCTCACCCTCCCCCTCACCCTCACCCCTGACCCGGGAGTGACCCCTAACCCCAAACTGAAAGTGAGTCCTGACCCGAAAGTGAGCCCTAACCCTAACCCCGAGGGGTGCCTTGTAACCCTAACTGTAACCCTCACCCTGACCGTGAGCCTCACATTCACTCTCACCCTCGCTGTCACCCTCAACCTCACCCCTGACCCGGGAGTGACCCCTAACCCCAAACCGTAAGTGAGCCCTGACCCGGAAGTGAGTCCTGAACTGGAAGTGAGCCCTAACCCTAACCCCGAGGGGTGCCTTGTAAACCTTACCATCACCCTCACCCCTGACCCGGGAGTGACCCCTAACCACAAACCGGAAGTGAGCCGTGACCTGGAAGT
Source organism: Eospalax fontanierii (assembly GCA_035773235.1). Taxonomy (NCBI): domain Eukaryota; kingdom Metazoa; phylum Chordata; class Mammalia; order Rodentia; family Spalacidae; genus Eospalax; species Eospalax fontanierii. Next base: position 78,414,117 of record CM069535.1, on the reverse strand, counting down.
GAGCCCTAACCCTAACCCTGAGGGGTGCCTTGTAACCCTAACACTACCCCTCACCCTGACCCCAGGCTTACGTTCACCCTCACCCTCACCCCTGACCCAGGAGTGACCCCTAACCCCAAACCAGAAGCGAGCCCTCACCCGTAAGTGAACACTAACCCTAACCCCGAGGGGTGCCTTGTAACCCTAACCCTACCCCTCACCCTGACCCTCAGGCTCACAATCACCCTCCCCCTCCCCCTCACCTCTGACCCGGGAGTGAACCCTAACCCTAACCCCAAGGAGTGCCTTGTAAACCTAACCCTACCCCTCACCCTGACCCTCAGGCTCACGATCACCTTCACCCTCACCCTGACCCCTGACCCGAGAGTGACCCTTAACCCCAAACCGGAAGTGAGCCCTGACCTGGAAGTGAGCCCTAACCCTAGCCCTGAGGGGTGCCTTGTAACCCAAACCCTACCACTCACACTGACAGCCTCACATTCACCCTCACCCTCACCCTCACCCCTGACCCGGGAGTGACCCCTAAACCCAAACCGGAAGTGAGCCCTGACCCGGAAGTGAGCCATAACCCTAACCCCAAGGGGTGCCTTGTAACACTGTATCCTTACCATAATAACCTCAACCCTAACTCTAACATCAGCTCCAGCCCCAAGCCTAACCCCGATGCCAAGCCCAACCCTGACCCCAACCCCAACGTTTTTAACACCAATTCATTTGAAAAAAAGCACAGTAACCTCTGGTCCACACCAAAAGAACAAACATCAAAGCTATTCTCCTTCACTCCCAGTTGGGGGAATTTTATTCAAGAGCATATTCCAGCACACCTAATCAGGCCACTACCAGTTCCTGTAGGCAGTGCTCAAGAAAGGGCGAATGACAATGCCCATTGCCCTTTAGCAGACCATCTGCTGGACTTCTGCATCCTTGGTGCCACAGTCTACTGTGTGCTGAGGTTTGTAGAGGGCAACATGTTGGAGAGTTCATGAACAAGGGATAGAGGAAAGTTCATCTCTCTTGTCCTTAAGATCAGTAACAAGAACAGTCTGGACAACACTGACCAGACTAGTCCTTTAGTCCATTATTTTAAATTCAAAAGGAGTATTTCATCACTCACACAACAATTTAGCCAGCCATGCATTCAAACAGAACCATATCTCAATCTCTCATGAGAGGTAGAACTAAAACACTGAATTGAGATGGAAATTTTTTTTGTTTTATCCCTTTCTATAAAATCTTTTGATGGCCTTCTTTCAAAGGAGCAGGTGTCTGTGAAGATTGAGTCACCTACCTTATAAGGTAGAGAATGTAGGACCTTCATTTTTCTTAAAAGACAGGACCCTCACTTTAGCCATTAAAACCTCCTTGTCAGCTCACCCCTCCCTAACTGAAAACTCCCAAAAGTCATAAGGGCTATGTCAGCATCTCCTGTCACAAAAGCCATGTCAACAACTTGTGGTAGGTGAGATAATGTCTGGGATAATAACAGAAAAAGCCCCTTTTCTAATAAAAATAGACTCCTGGTCAAGACATTTGTCAAGTCAACAATTTGTAATGTGTCACAATGCTTGTGGCATTACTGAGAAAAAGGTTGGACTATGTAAAAGTTGTCTTTTTGTAACCCTGGTCTGTGCCAATCTATACCCTGTATGTCAATATATGATAATCTTGTGGTTTTTTGCTATAAAAGCTTGGTCCAAGCAGGGCCGGGGGGGCTTGGCATCCCGAGGCCAAGTCACCCACTTGTACAAGTGTAATAAACTCCTCATGCTGCTTGCATCTGACGGTCTGGATTCTTGGGACTGACACTCAGGCAGCCTGAAGGGGTTCGAGTCCCCTAGGCTGAGAGTGGGAGTGGGGTGAGGCTCCCCGAGGTTGGGCTCTCAGGCAGCCCTGGGGGGGGGTTCGAGTCCCCTAGGCTGAGAGTGAGAACCAACAGAGACCAAACATGTAAAGGGTTAATTATTCATATTCGTTTGTTTTAATTTCTCTACAACGGAGCCAGAGGGAATAGGCCTGTACAGGAAGGTTTCTAATTTTACAACCCTCTGTTCTGCCTATAGAAAGTGCAGCCTAACAACAGTCAATCAGCAGTGGCACTCCATGATATGGCAGGTCTCCAGGGCCCCAGGGCTGGACCTGGACAGGAGTTTCCCAAAGACCTATCAGCAATAAGACTGCCATCTTTGTCAAATTTAGAGCAGTACTGATTAGTCCAATACCTTTCTTTTTAAATCTCGAAATTCTTGGGGAAGCTGGCTCAGCAGAGGCACTAGCCTTTCACTGACTTTCTCAACACTTTTGTTTAAAGTGCCCTGCTTTTCCACATTTTGCTACTTTCTTTCTTCCCTGCAAAGTAGTAGCTAAAAAATTAGTATTATTAGTCAGGGAGCCAATGTCACTGCAAACTCTAAAGTGATCCTTTTAATCTCCTATGAGCAGCCCTGACAGAGAGCAAAGGTCAGCATTAACATTATCAAAAGCAAATATTTTTACCAGTGTATCCTTGTTAAAAAGCACAGGAAACATCTTTTTATATATTGTGCTGCAACTTAACAACAAAATCAATTATTTTGTTGAACTGGATGGCCATGTTTCCAGGTGGAGAAACATGCTCCATGTTTTAACATAACATGCTCCAACTTATCCAATTGCCTGGTCATCTATCTTAATTGATTCTCAGCTGGAATCCAGTCTTCCTGGCCCCTACGATGTTGAGCAGTAATCAGCACAGGTGGGTTACATAGTCCTTTGATTAGTGCTTTTAAAAGGACTCGCAAACATTGAAGACAATCCTCCACCCAAAAGGCCTGAGCTCGTTTGTCCCATTCTTATTGTTTAGTGTTCCCGGCATCTTGGAGTGCGCCCTGTGCATGAATTCCTGGGTAGCTTACCTCTCTGATGAAACCTGCAGTGTCTCCACCCTGAAGTTCAGCTCCCTGTTCAGGCTCCAGTGTGGCCACCTGTGTATCAGTCAGGGCGCCTGAACAGAGTATCACAGAACTCAGTGAGCAACCAGGGGCCCTGCATGGTCACATATACAAGTGCCAAAAACACAGCCAGCTGGTTTTTGTACTCCTTAGAGCTACTGCTGATTGTTTACAGAACAGTGAATAGTAATAACATGCCTAAAATACAGCAGTTCAGCAAAGTCTAATCAGCAGGATAACAGTACCACCATAGTATGCCTTCTTAGGAGAGCACAGTGTCTCCTGAGAAACTAGGGGAGCACCAGCATTCCAGAGATAGCTCCCCAGGAAACATCCTTCCATAAACTTTCTCATGAGACACAAGGCTATCCAGACAGATGTGCTCAAAGTTCAGCTAAGTTCACCTAGCATATTTTTTAACATTTTATGTATGAGTGTATTGCCTGCAGGTAGGTAGGTAGGTACACCCGTGTTGTGCAATACCTGAGGAGGTCATAAGATGATGTCAGATCCCCTGGAAATGGAGTTTACCGACAGTTGTTAGGCACCATGTGGATGCTGGATATCAGTCTTCTTCCAGAGCAAACAGTGATCTTAACTGCTGAGCCCATCTCCAAGCATATTATTTAAGCCATGGAAACACTATTTCACAGTCCCTTCAGCTGTGATAAGGCACCTTCTAGACTAACCATAGCTATGGCCTGTTGAAGTCCAGGATGAACCTAGCCTCTGAAACTGAAGGCAGTTGGCCCCACGGTATGGGAGAAGTACAGCTCAGCTGAACCAGGATGTGGTTTAAGAAATGGTAACATGCTCTTGCAAAAGGCTTACTTCTGCTTCTGTACTCTCCATTTCTCTGTACCTACAGGTAGAGACTGTGAACTGCTGGGGACTTCCGACCCCAGAGCTGACAGGAAGTGGTTTTCTCTGGTTTTACTGTATAAAAGCCTACCACAAGAGAGGCTTGACTGCACTTGTAATCCAATGCCCAGTGTAGTTGCTGGCTGGCTATAAAGACCTCCTTTTGGCTATATTCTGAGTCTGAGTGGTATTCTCTGGTGGAATCCTGATTCACAATGCAATTTCCCTAATTAATAGGCCTACCTACAAAAGTAAGCAAATAACTTTTTTAAAAGACATACACAAAATAAAAACAGACACCATGGCTTTATCCTGCTTTGGTTGCACTAGAAAATCAAATAAAAAGTAAACACTTTTTGACAAAACCAGTTTCTAAATGCTTATAACAGCTCACATATTTAACAAGTTAACTTACTTTTGTTACTTTTAAAACATTTAAAACCCTAACCCTAACTGTAACCCCTAATCCCCAACCCAAAGCCCCAAACCCTAAAACCCTAACCTTAACCCTAACCCCAGCCCCACCAGCCCCATCACTCTTCTCCCTCTTTCTTTTCCTGCTTGGGTCAGGCCAGGTTTGGGAGCCACAGATACAGGCATGAAGGTAGGAGGCTAAGGCCCTTGGATCTCCCCTGGGCTAGCAGGGCACTGTCTTGCGCGGGGCGGAGGCCAATCTCTCTCTCTGGGTACTTCAGGCTTCGTGTCTATTGGCGACGGACCCATCCGTATTCCCTTTCCTCTGCCCACCTAGGTGGCCGTCCTCATCCCCAGTCTCCTCCCGGAAGCCTTCGACTTGGTTTTGGGCTCTCCTTTCTGTGGCTGCGTTCTCTCTCCCGCTCCTCACGTCTTTCTTTGAGGCAGCGCCCAGGCCCTCTCTTGGGCCATCTCCGTGTGTGGGCCGTCTCCAGGTGAGGACCCGCTGACTGCACCTCCACAGTCACCAACCTGCTGTCCTGCGCTTTTTCCCGTTCGCCGCCCTCTCCACCTGGGCTGGAGCAGCAGGTTCTGGGTTCAGCTGTCGGTTCACCACAGACCGCGCAGTGCCGCGTTCTCCGTTCCCGGCTTCACCTCGGGCTGCGGCGGGTCCACCAAGTCCGGCCGCCCGGTTCGCTGCCGCCGTCCTCGCCGTCGCTTTCCAACTCGGACGGGTCCCGCGGACAGGCCAGGTGCAGGCGGGCCACGCTCTGCAGCGCGCGTCAGGCTCGCTGAGGTCTCCGGGGCTCGGCTCCGCCTTGGTCTCCAGGCCGGGCGGCTTCTTCAGCGCCAGACTGTGCTCGTCGCACGGCAGCCGCGGACCCCGCCTCCCTTACGGCTTGCAGGGCCCGGGGCGCAGGTGCGAGGGCAGGGGCGGGAGTCGGGTCTGGTCCTCCATCTCCTTGCACGTGGGCGGCCAGGCTGGAGGACTGCGGAGGTCCTGACAGCCTGTGGGGAGAGGCGAAATATTGGCAGTGGCCGGCATCTGTAGAATAGGCTGCGAGGGGCTGCATTTATTTATTTGTAGATGTAATTATTGGAAGTAAAAATAAGTCTAGTATTTCAGTTCTATCTTCCTGGAATATACGCCTGCCTTTATGTCATTGACACTATATTCGGACTACTGCACATAATTCTAAACAATGAAATCACTAAGTATGTCCTCCAATTTTATCTTCAAGATTGTTTTCACATGCTTTTTCTTCATTTGTACAAAATACCACTGTGCCACAGATAGGATATGCAGGGGACCTATAGATCAGTAACATTGTCTTAAAGAAATTAAGTTTGCATTCAAACAAGATGATGCATGCCTTTAATTCCAGTTATTAAAGAAGATGAGCCAGGAGGATGACAAGTGCTAAGAGTATCTGGTTCTCGTAGTAAGTTGAAGACCAGTCTGCTCATCTTAGTGACAACCTGTTTCAAAACAAAGGGCTGAGGGCAGCAAGTAGAGCCTACTGGTAGACCTCTCACTTAGCATTCACAAGACCCTGGGTTCCACTCCTAGTGCTACAGTCAACAATGAGATTAGGCCTTCCAATCCACTGACATCAGCCGTCTTTCCATGTATTCTTGTCTTCTCTCATCATTTCTTCCAGCAGCATTGGTCATTTTCTAGGTACAAGTCTATTGCCTCCCTGCTGAAGTTAATTCTAAGTACTTTATTCAAAACTTTTATATTCTCTCATCAATAAAAATGTTTTGATTCATTTTTAGTTCTTCATCATTAAGGCTATGGCTGCTGCTCAGTGGCTGAGCACCTTCCTAACATGCATGAAGCCGTACATTCAATCCCAGTACTCACAGAAAACAAACAGGAACTCAGATTCATTTTTCTTAAAGTTTCTGTATAGAAAGACAATGGATGTGGTCGTGTTCCTGTTGTAATATTTCACTTGGCTGACAGTGCTCAGAAGTTTATGTTAGATGGAAAAGAGGTTAAAGGTATACTGTCAAAACTAGTAGTTTCTAACCTCTGAGATATAACCCTCATAGGATTACATCTGTAAAGTGTTTATGGGGAAATATGCCAGTGAAGGAAATTAGGAAAGAATGAGAGGAGCCTGGCAGAGTTTTCCAATTCATATGTGGATCTGACGGCCCTGGAGTCAGACAAGGGAGCATGTCTTAAATCGCATCAGTTCCAATAGTGTTTCTGCAAGGTAGAGGGTGAGTCCTCCAGTTGAGTCTCCCATCAGAGCAAAACTGACGCTTACGAATTACTTGTTTCCCTATTGACACTACATGCTATGAATATTGTGAGCTCTACCCAAAATAAGTATTGAATTAACAGTTCGCTAACCTATGTGTCCTGTCAGTTAATGGTGACAAGAGAACTTTGAGGGACATACACATTCACAACTCCCACCACTGTACTGAGAGAAATATACAAATGTGAAAACATGAGTTTTTAACCATAGGAAATAGTTATCATCCTTTCTGATGATTCCAAAACCTTGAAATAAATTCCAGAAGGAAACTGATGATTACTCTCCATGAATTTTTGAAGTGACTATAGCTGCTTCCGGTGTTGATTTTAAGCTTCATTGGATTGTGGTCTGATGAAATGCATGGAATTATATCTCTTTTATTTTTTTGTATTTGTTGAGGCTTGGGTTTATTGCCCCAGTATGTGTTCGATTTTGGAGAAAATTCCATAGGTTGCTGAATAGAATGTGTATTTTACCCCTAACCCTAACAGCGAACCCTACCTCCCTAACCCTGTAACCCTAACCCTAACCCCCTTAACCCTCTGACACTAACCCTAACCCCACAACCCTCTAACCGTAAACTCTAACCTTCTAAGCTTAACCCTCTAACACTAATCCTTCATCCTAAAGCCGGACTTTAAAATGTAGCCCCTAAACCCTAAATCTTATACCCTAGCACAAACCAATAACCCTAACACAAAGCCCCTAGCCCTTAACCAAAGCCCATAAATCCCAACCCCTACACTGACCCTCTATCCATGACCCTCTAAACCTGACACCATGTCCCCTGACCCTCTAACCTGACATCCTGACTACTGACCCCTAAACCTTAACATTAACCCCAACCCCAAACCCTAACCATTAACCCTAACCAAAAACCAAAGTCCTAATCCTAACCCTAACTCTTAATCCCTACCCTAAACCCTAACCCCTAATCCTAACCATAAGCCTCTAACCATACTCTACCCCCTAACCCTAATGGCCACACTAACCCTAACCCTATCCCTTACCCCATCCTACTCCTAACCCTAACCCTTACAGTAACATCCCTGATCCAAACCCTAATTCTAACAAACTTTTCCGTAACCCTAAATATGCATCTAACCCTACCCATAACCCAATCCTAACTCTACTTCTAACCATATACATAGACCCTATTCCTAGCCATACCTCTAAACCTAATGCTAAACCTAACTCTAAATCCTAAACCTAAGCCTAACCATAACTCTAACCCTACTAACCTTAAACACTAACCCTAGACCTAATCCTAAACTTAACCCTAACCCCTAACACCAACACTAATCCTAAACTCTAACCCTAACTCCTAACCCTAACCCATAATTTCTAACCCTAGACCCTGACACCATGAAACCCTGATGCCCTCTCACTTTCACACACTGTCAACCTGACACCCAGATATACAAACCCTTACTCTCACCATAATCCTAAATCCTAAAGCTTAAACCCTGACCTTGAAATTCTGAAATTCTGACACCATGACACACTGACACCCTCCTCTAACACTCACTCTTATGTGTAACCCCTAACCCTTAACACTAACCCTAACCCTAACTGCAACCAGTCCCTACCCTAAACCATAAACTGAAAACATTAATCTTAAATGCTAATACTAAACCATAAACCTAAATTCCTAACGCTAACCATAAACCCTAATCCTAACCCTAATCCCCAACCCCCTAACCCCTCAACCCCCTAACTCCCTAACCCTAAACCCTAAGTCTCTCACCATAAACCTTAAACCCTTAAAATTAAATCCTAACTTCTTACTCCTAACCCCTTACCCTAGACACTGACACCCTCACACCCTCATCTTCACCTTCACCTAACCCTAACCTTAACCCTAACTCTAACCCCTAACCCCTAAACCCCTAACCCTGACTCTGATACCCTAATCTTAAACCCTGACCCTAACCATAACTGCTAAACCCGATCCCCTAACCTTAATCCCCAGACCTCAAACCTAAACCCTCCACCTGGAAACTCCTATACAGTTAAAACTCTAAAGTCATAAAGCCCTAACCCTAAACCATAACCCCTAACCCCTTAATCATTACCAACTGTAACCTCTAAACCCTTTACCCCTAACTCCTAACACTAACCCCTTATGTCTAACCCCAATTCCCTAACCCATAACCCTTAAACCCCCAACACCAGACCCCCTAACCCCCAACCCTCTGATCCTAATCCTTAGCCCTAACCTCAAACCCTAACCCCTAAATCCTAACCCTGACACCCTGACAACACCCTCACCCTCCTCACCCTCACCTTCACCCTCACAACCCTAAACCTTAACCCCTGACCCTGACACCCTGAAATCCTGGCACCCTGGCCACCCTCACCCTTACCTCCACCCTAATCCCTAAACCTATACTAAACCTTAACTCTGAACCTAACCCCTAAACCCTAACCCCTAGCTCCAAACTCTAAACCTAACAACCGTAACCCTAATAACCCTAATCCTAACAACACTAATCCCTAACCCCTAACCATAACCCTAATCCTCTAACCCTCTAACCCCCGATCCTAACCCTAACTCCATAATCCTAATTCTCATTATAACCCCCTAACTCTAAATCCTGACCCCTAATCCTAACCCTAACCCTAACCCCTTGCCCCCTAACACTGACTCTAATCCTAACCCTAACCCCAACCCCTAAATCTAACCCCAAGATATGTTACCATTAATGAAACAGCACAAGACAGTACAACTTTGCAAGTTTCACTCTCAAAAATTCAAACACACTAAATTAGTCTTTTTTAACAGGTTCTTCACTGTGGGGTCCTATAGAATCCAAAACAAGTGCTGTTTCATTTCACAAGAGACGAATTGGGCACACCTGTGCAAAACCTAAGCCCTGAAAATCAATACAAGGATGGACATGTGGTATTTACTCACCATATTCTCAGGTCCAAAGTATTGTAACAGCTCCACTTCTCTGACTCTGTCATCCACAGCACATACAGCTGATCTCACAGGCCCAATCTGTCTCATACCTGCTGATGTCCTTTGTGGTTGCCCTATAGTCCTGGCATTTCCACAAAGATGGGGTTTTACTAAAACTGAGAATGCAACTTTACCAATAGGCTCTTCTGGCCTCCCAGGGTTCAAGCCTCAGATTCTCTCCATGGCCCCTTCAATCCTGGGGGTCTTCACTGAAACTGAGGCTGCACCTTTACAAATGGCCTTTCCTGGCCTCTCAAGGTGCCAAGCCTCAGCTGCTCTCTGTGATCCCTTCACACTTTCAACACCAGAACCATGCACAAAACTCTTACACATTACCACGTCCTAGTTCCAGCTTGAGATGGAGGCTCTGGCCCCACTTCCAGACTATAGTGTCTGCCTGTTGACCCTGAGGAAATACTTCCCAGATGATTTTGTCACAGTGATGCTGGTCTGTTATTACTCACAGCTGATTTTTCAGTTCCAGCTAACTAGCATTAATTGCCCAAGTGATTCAAAGGTTTCGCTTCAGTGGTTCTGGTCTCTTCTTAATGACAGCTTATTCTTCATCCACAGCAGACCAACAAGCATATTTTCTCAATTCAAAATGTCATTCAACTGCCCTGGTAATCATTATCTCCTTTTGAAGTTTCACAAGCCAGGCTTCCATTGTCTACCTCTTTAAGGAGAACTGTTCCCAGCTCCACAGTAACAGCTCACTAAATGCTAAGCATTCAATGGCTTCTCTAGCCCAGTGTTCCAAAAGCTTCCACAATATACCCCAAAACACTTGGTCAGGTCTGTCACAGCAGTAGCCCACTTTCTGGTACTAATTATTGTTCAAGTTTGCTTTCAATCACTCTGACAAAATACTGAGCAATAGCAACTTGGAAAGGAAAGAGTTTAGTTTGCTAACATCTCCTGGGTCACAGTTCATCACGGAGGGAACCCAAGGTAGAAACTGAGGGCAGTAAGCTGGAGGCAGGAGTGGAAGCACAGGCCATGGAAGGAACACTGCTTACTGACTTGCTCCCTTGGCCTATGTTCAACTTGCTTTCTTAACACAGGACCACCACCAGCCCAGGGGTGGTACCACCCACAGTGGGATGGACCCTCCCACCATGCTCAAAAATAATAATAATTAATAATAAAGGCTCCAAAGTCTTGGGCATAGGCCAGTCCAATGGAGGAAATTCTCCAACTGAGGCTTCTTCTACTCAGGTGTGTCAAGTTGACAGCTAAAGCTATCCAGCACAATTGACCACTTGTTAACTTAACATACAAACACATCACTATTAAACCAGAAGCTTTCCATTTCTTATCCAAAATGTATTATGTTAATACCACCCTAACTATAATGCAAACTAACTGTAACCCATAACTCATAATCCCTAACCCCTAACAGTAACAATAGCACTAAACACAAACCCTAACACTAACCCTAAACCACCGGAAACCTTAACCCGTAACCCTTATCCTCTCTAAACACCTCTAACTCTCTCTAGGCCACACGAAACACCTCTAACACACTCTAATCCTCTAACCATAAACCCTAACCATAACCTGAAATGATAAACCTAACCTTAACTGTAAACTCTAAACCATAAACATTAACCCTAAACCTTAACCCTAAAAGTAACAGAAACCACTACCCCTAAAACTAACCCTAAACCCTACAGACTTAACCCTACACCTAACCATAATACTAACTCTAACCCTAACTCCTAACCCTAAACCTAACCTTAAACCTAACTAAACCCTAACTTCTGAACCCCTAACCTCCTAACCCTAAACCCCTAACCCCACGCCCTAACCCCTTAACCTTAATCACCTAACCTAACCATAACACCATAATTCTCTAACCCTAACCCTAACCATAGCCATAACCATAACCCATATCCAAAATACCATCAACCTAACCATAAACCCTACCTCTAACTCTAACAATCCTAACCCTAAATCCAATTCATAGCCCTAACAACACTAAGCATAACCCTAATACCTGACCCTAATTCTAACCACTAATTCCAATCCCAATCCTAACCCCAGAAAAAGCCCCAGGCACAACACTAAACCCAATCCCAGTCTTAGTCCTAACCCCTAACCCATAAACCCTAAACCCTAACTGCACAAACTAACCCTAACCATAAATCTAACACAAACACACCCCTAACCCTAACCCACAACACTGAAGTCCTAACCCTAACCCTAACAATAACCAAAACCTTCTAAACTCCAAATCCCTCAACGCTAAACCTACGACTCTAAGCCTAACCCTCTAACCATAACCATAAATCTAGCCCACTCTAAACAGCTCAGACACTAACCCTTTGACGCTAAACATAACCGTGAAACCCAAAACAATAAACCCTAACCCTAAAGCTAACCTTAACTCTAATAACCCTAACCCTCTTCCATAACCCCTAACCCTGACACAGAACCTGACCCGGACCCTGACCCTGACCCTAACCCTAACCCCTAACCCTAACCCTAACCCTATCCTGTGCTCTGCAATGCCCACAGAGTCCAGAAGAGGATGTCTGATCCCCTAGAATGGGAATTAAGCATGGTTGTTAGCTGCCAAGTGTGTTCTGGAAACTGAATTCAGGTTCTCTCTATAGCAGGTAGTACTCTTAACCATTGAGCCATCTCTCCAAGCCCTGAAGGACTTATATTGGTTCATGATATAATAAGGTCCAGTCTGTTATACTGGGAGACATGGCAGAATTTATGGCAACAGAAGCATGATGCTCAGATTCCTCACATCCCAATAGATTGAAGAGCAAAGAGCAGGGTCTGCTGGCAGTCACCTCACTTTCTCCCTTTTCTACTTGTATTCAGCCTAAGTGCACAGCCTATAGGATGGGACCGCTGACTTTTGTGATATTTTGCCCTTTCTCATCCCTAGACCTAGACTAGGACACACAGATTGGTTACAAACAGATGTCATCAATTTAATCCTACCTATTGTTTGCAACACAGACGGGATAGTCTTCACATCTCCAGGGTTTCAATGAATATCTCACTCTGCAAGCATTGTCTTGCAGAATATGCAAAACATCCATACACACTTTTGTAGATTGTTTTTGGTCAAGGACAAGGAAGGGTCATGAGGGATTAAGTCATATGCTTCAGGTTATAAGAGAAACTCAAGGCCTAGAAGACTTGTTTACTGTATAAACAAACTAAGAGTAGTTTTTGGTTATAAGTTTAGGTAAAAGTAATTTTTCTAGAGTATGTCATATTCTAAAACTCATTCCTATAACATTCAGGGTGGGTGTTTTCTTCAGTTAATCTTCCCCTGAAACATCTTCACCCAGAAGTGTGTTTCCTGGGAGTCTAGCCAAGTAGACAATAAGGATTAACTACCACACTCCTCATCTCAAGTTAGAATGAAAATCTAAAATCAAAGTGGACTGTAGATAAGGCAAATATTTACTAGACAGTATTGACTGTATATATGAAACCAAGTTACCATGGTTGGAAGTCCTTCAAACTTCAAGTTGCTCCAACCAATTCAAATAAACGTTTGTAGTTGTTTCTCTTTGGGTAGTGCTTTTTGTGTAGGGGGACCATACTCCCATGTTGGGGGAGTGTATGTGTTCAGGTGCACATGCATGTGTGTATACTTGCATGTGGAGGTAACAAGATAACCTCAGATGTCATATCTTAAGAGCTGTCTACCTTATTTGTGTGTCTGCATATTCACATGTGGGGGACACATGTTTGTGCAGATGTACATGCACACGTGTGCCACATGCATATTGAGACCCCAAATTGATGTCAAGTGTTTTACTCAGTCTTTGTCCACTGAATTTATTGAAGCAGGGTCTCAGAGTGAACCAAGAGCTTGTCAGTTCCAACTAGTGTAGCTGGCTAGCTTACCCTGGGAATCCGATCTCTCTCTCTGCCTCCACAGTGCTAGGATTGTAGGTAGCCATCATGCCTGCTCAGCGTTTATGTGGGCTCTGGGGATGTGAATGCCCACTTCATTCTTGTACAGCAAGCACCTTATCCATTGAGCCATCTTTCCAGTCCCCCTTTTAGTTCCACCTTATTTTTTGAGACAGAGTTAGTCTCTCACTGGGCCCTGGGATTTGCCAGTTTGGCTAGGCTGACTGGACAGCTGTCCCCAGGGATCCTCCTGTCGCTAACTCCTCGGTACTAGTTTATAAACACACTACTATCCCTGGCTTTTTACATGAATGCTGGGGATCAAACTCAGGTCCTCTTGAGTAGCAAGCACTGTACCAACTGAACTGTTCCCAATCCCAAGCTTTTTATCTTTATTTTTTAGCACACACAAAGGAAGGTAGAAAGCACCAAGATATGCAAAGGAGTGTGTAATAGATCGAAGGGCAATGATGGTCTTCCTAGGGGACAGGATTTTATGGATTTAGGGATTCCTGGATTTTTTTCAGGATCTGGTTACTGAGATCTTGATAGCTTTCCTTTGGGGAATAGGATCATGTCTGTTAAACTAATTATAGCTCTTCACTCTACTATATAATTTTACATTTCAGCTTCAAACAGAATGCCTTCCATAAACATAAAGCAGACTGACACATTCCAGATTTCTGCAGTTTATTTTACACCAAGAAATTACATTTATCAATTTCCAGATACACACTATAAATGAAACTTCAACAGAAAATTTCTTTCACTTCCTCTCCATCTGACCTATATTTCAAAAATACATTAAGTGGCTGTTACCAGGAACGCCTCCTGCCCGTGATATTATTCACTATATTTTCTGAAGAGTTATTTTCCTTTGCTGTGACTCAAATGGCCACTGAAGGAACTGTAGACAATGGAAGACTTTATACAACCCTAAGAAAAATGGCAAATGCTTTCAGTGGCATCGCCAAATTACGGTGCTACAGGCCACCTATCAGGTTAACTGGAAAAGTCAGGTGTCTTGCTTCTAGATGGAACCTGAAACCCATTGATTTACACCCATGCAACCTTAGGGATTTTTAATGTCTAATGCAACCATTTGGCGTCTAGATCTTGCCCATATCATACAACACCTTTCTATTGTTGTGCCCAGGTTATAGAATCCTCTCAAAAGACCACCACGGAGGTCAAATCCAATGCAAACACACAGGGTCTTTATTTAGAAGCTCAAGCTCGGTCCACAGTCTGACACACCGAGGAAGTGGGTGATAAGACAGTGGCCCCGAGTGGAGGGTAAGGTGATCTTTTATAGGGTTAAAACAAAGAGAGGAGGGACAAGGGCTGGGATTGCTTAAGGAAGCCTGCTGGCACAAAGAGCATCTTACTCTTATTAAGGTTACAGGGCCCGTGGAATGTGCTGACCAAAGGATGTTACACGGTCTTGTTTATGTCTCTGATTTTAGCCTTGGTCAACCTGACCAGATTTTGTGTTCTTCTTTTTGAGTCCTAAGTAGGGTGTTTTTACAAGACCATCTGGTATTTGAAGACTACGTCCTTGCAGGTGTTTTTCTATGAGTGTGAGAAAGACTGTTTGTGGTCTTTCCTGGAGCTGGGAGATCACACTTACATAGCAGAGGTTTTTCTCTAACAAAATGGAGTCAGGTTTGCTGCAACCTTCACTTTTCATTTCTGAGGGGTCCTCACACTATCTGCTCTAAAGGGATGCTGTAGTTGTGATATAGATCTGGAGCTGGTGAGGTGGCTCAGTCTGTAAAGTGCTTGCCTCACAAGCAAGAGGACCTGAGTTTGGGATCCCACATAAAAAGCCAGGTATGGTGCCAGGCTTATAATCCCAGTGCTGAGGAGGTGAAGACAAGAGGATCCCTGGCCAGACAAGGGGCTTCCTGGCCAGTCACTGTTGCCAAAGTGGTGAGCTCCAGATTCAGTGACAGATCCTGTCTCAAAAGCTAAGGTGGAGAGTAAGCAAAGAACATTTCTGTTATCAGCCTCTGACATACGCATATACGTGCACCTCAACACTCATGAACACATAGAAACACACACCAAGAAATGTATCTAGTATATATAACATCTATGATTTGAATGTATGTCAGAATTTAAACTCCCAGGTTATAGTATTAAAATATAGGGTTGGAGAGAGGTTTTAGCAGTTAAGAGTCCTTGCTGCTCTTGCAAGGTTTTAGTTTCTAGTACCCACGTGGTGGCTTACAACTGTCTGAAACTCCAGTTCCAGGGGATCTGCTGCTCTCTGTTCTAGTTTGGTTTCTGTTGTTGTGATAAAATATCATGACCAAAAGCAACTTGATGGACAAAAGGGTTTACTTGGTTTATAGCTCACAGTCCTTCATCAGTGGAAGCCAAGGCAGGAACTCAACACGGGAACTTAGAAACAAGAACTGAAGCAGAAACCATGAAGGAATTTGTTTACTGCCTTGCTACCATGGCTTGCTCAGCTGCTTTTCTTTCACAGCCCAGGCCTATCTCCCAGAGATAGCACCACCCACAGTGAGCTGGGCCCTCCTACATCAATTAGTAATTAAGAAAATGCCTCAGAGACAGGCCAGTCTGGTGGAGGAAATTCTTCAGTTGAGGTTTCCTCTTCCAAGTTTGTGTCAAGTTGACAAAAATTAACATACCTTCTGGCCTCCATAGGTACCAGGCATGCACATGATGTACATACATATATGTAGGCAAATACACACATAAACAGAAGTCTTTTAAAATATATGGGACATTTAAGAAGTGATAAAATCATAAAAGCTCCCACCCTCATCAAGGAGATAATACCCTTGTGAAAAGGCTCAAGAGAGCTATGTCTTTGCCCTTCTGTCTTCTACCATGTATGAGCAGAATGTTCAGCCCTCTACCATGTGTGAGAACATAGCAACAAGATACCTTCTTGGAAGCAGAAAGCAAGCCCTCAACAGACATCAAATCAGCTAGTCTTGGCCTTACCAGCCTTCAGAACTGTTAGAAATAAACCTATGCTCTTTATAAATTTTAAGGTGCTTTCTTAAAACAAATTAATAGACTAAGTTATAACTCATGTTTTGGATGTTCATACCTTGTATACTTCAGGCAATTCTGTAATTTAGTAAGGTTTCATAATGTACCAGCCTACGTATACGTTATTTTACTCTAGGCACCAATAGAAATACAGAACATTCCCACGTCTCCTCTTCCTGCCATCTGAGGAGCTATGGAACTCAGAAAATGAATCTGATCTTGTTCCCAGATATATATATGTGGCTTTATGCCTGGAAAAAGATTTATTTTACAGAAATTTTTCTTTCCATTTCAGCGTGACCTCCATAAGGTAAGCATACAGGACATTTCTAACCAGAGCAACTGCTGCCCTTACTGAAGGTAAGGTGTGACTGAGCATGAACGCAAGCGGGAAGCTTGGCTAAGGAGTGAATGTGGTTAATTGACTGAAGTTCAAGAGCAACTAGGTGTAGAAAATAAGGAAGTTAAGGGTTCTGGAATTTCAGTCTTTAGCAAGGATTTAAAACTCAAATCTATCCAGCAGACAGACAGAATAAGTTAAGTGGCTAAATTAAAACAGTAGGGATTGATAAGGCTGGGGTGAACAGTAAAGTAAGAATCCTCTGCCTATTCAAATTTATTCTATTTTATCTTTTGAGACAGGGTCTGAATGTGTACTCCTGGCTGGCCTGGAATGGACTGTATAGACCAGACTGACCTCAAGCTCACAGATATCTACCTTCCTCTTTCTCCTAAGTGCTGGAATTAAAAGCATGTGCCGCCACACCAGGCAAATTTCAATTTTAAAAAATAGAAAACATTGAATAAAATGGGGCATGTAGTTGCTAGATGTGATCTTAATGTGAACAGCTAGAAAGATAGCTTTTTAAGTTCTTGGGTGTTTCATACAGGCTGACTTCTTTTTTCTTCTTTTCTAGTTCTCATGTGCATGTATGTGTGTATGTATGTTTTGTATGTGAATGAGCAGGTGTGCATACATGTGTGTGCACACATGGAAACCTAGGAAGGATTATGTGAAGCATCCTCAATAGCTTTTCTATCTTAGACTGATCAGTCTCACTAGCTTACTCTGGGGACCCCTGCTTCTGCCTTTGAGGGTTGAATTACAGTTGGGTCATCCAGATCACTTGGTATTTATGTGGGTTTCTAGGGCTCCAAACTCCTGAAAATGAACGTAATAAAGCAGATCTATTTACAATAATATCAAACAGAATAATTGGGCTCCCTTGTTCCCAAATCTCTTACCATCTTACTAACACACCTCTCTCCCTCTCTTCTTCCCTGCCTTTCTGTCTCTTTCTGTGTCTGTCTCTATCTTTCTTCCTTACTGTCTCTTTCTCTGTGTGACTCTCTCTCTCTCTCTCTCTCTCTCTCTCTCTCTCTCTCTCTCTCTTTCTCATACACACACACACACACACACACACACACGCACAGTTAACTGAAGTATGGGTTCTGAATTTAGACTGACCCAACTTTAAATCTGAGTTTTGCCTTTTATTTGTTTGTATTTGTGAAGTACCCAAGCTCTCTGAGCTATTTCCTACTTCATAGAATGGCAATAATAAAAATCTCTCATGGGAACTTCATGATGTTTACATGTAATGTGTTAACCCAGAGTCTGGTGCTAGAAATTCTCAGCTAATTGTGTGGAATAGCTGTAACAGCCACGCCTTGCCAGTCAACAGAGATGTTTGTAGAGAGAAACACATCCTGGACTTGATGGATCTGCTGGGGGTCAGAGAAGGAGAGATCCTGGCAAGAACTGTGTCTACCAAAACTAATAATTCCTTGTCCCAGTGACAATTTTCTAGAATAATATCTCCAGTGTTCAAGTACTGGCCTGCCTATAGACACTCTTAAAAGACAGATGACTCTGTCAAATCTGTTGTTCTTTATAACGATTTTTTGCTTTACAAGTTAAAGTGAGTAAGGAGTAGAAAAATACTATGAAAGGGATAACAGACTTTTAATTTGAAGGAGTCTGTGAGATTAGTGGTGATCTTCAATAAGGATATCAAAAACTACTATAGTCAGCTCTGTTCCATTTCTACTAAGACAGAAATGAATTATGAGGTTTAACTGTAGAATTTTAAGCAGAGATTTCACCAACTCTGAATTACATACATTTAGGAAAGGGAGGCAAGGAACAGGTCCTACAGACCAGTTTATACTGTTAAAAGCTGTACAGGGTCTCAGGAGCTAGTGCAGTCAGTAAAGTGCTAGCCTCACAAACATGAGAACCTGAATCCAATCCCCAGAACCCAGGTGAAAAAGCCAGGCATGAGCTTGTATTCTCAGTGCTGGAAAGGGAGACACAGGCGGGATGGGGTGGCCTTCTGGGACTCAATGGCCACTTATCCTAGCCTAGTTGGCAAGCACCAGGTCGGTGAGAGAACCTGTCTGAAAAATAAACAAGATGTGAGCCAGCAAGAGGGCTCAGCGGATAAAGGCACTTGCCACCAAGTGGAGGACCTGAGTTTAATCCCTCTAAATCACCTGGTGGAAGGAGAGAATTGATTTCCAAAGGTTGTCCTCTGACCTCTACACACATGCACACACATGCTCTCACACACAGAAACACCTACTAAATAAATATTTTTTAAAAAGAAATGAAAGACACAAAAACAACATTATGTATGGTACATGAGGAATAACACCTGAACTTCATCTCTAGCCTTCATATATAGGCTCATACATCTGCACACATACTCAACACACAGAAGCACCTGCTCACCACACATGTGTAGTCACACATACTTACATACACAAAATAACATAAAATATCTGAAAAATATTTTAAATGTACAAGAACTAATCTGTGAGCTTAGCTAGGTAGCAGGATACAAAATCAATAATAAAAATTAATTTTAAAAAAAACTATGCCAGGCCTATAGAGATGGCTTAGTGTTTAAGAGCACTGGCTGCTCTTGCAGAAGACCCGAGTTCAGTTCCCAGAACCCACATGGCAGCTAACAGCTGTCCATAGCTCTAGTTCCAGTGGATCCAACACCCTCTTCTGACCTCTGAGGGCATTGCACACACATGGTACACTTACATACATGCAAACAAAATATTCATATGTATAAAATAAAAAGAAATAAATGAAAAATTTTTATTATGCTTTGGAGAGCCATCATTGGAGCTCAGTCAGGGAATGTCTATACAACAGCAGCACTGACTATTTTTCAGACTTTGCCTGCTGCAGTTACGTTAAGAATGACACCTGACAACCACCTCTGAACTCCACATGCACACACACACACAAGCACAGGATATACACACATACAAGCATAAACACACACACACATGAAAAATCAAAATGCTCTCTCAATTCCCAGTCTCCTCTGCTCCCAATCCTCTCTTTCTTCTGCATAGCTGCCTTTTCTCCCCAGCCTCCCTCTCCCTGCACTTCAGGCCAGGAGACTAAAATGGCCTTCACCAGAGCCACTGCTGATCAGACTGAGCTCTGCATAGTGAACATTCTGTCTTATCTCCAGCAACTTTTTTCTACCACTCCTGTCTTCTTTCTTTAACACATGCCCCATCTTGGTCTTAGTAGTCTCTGTCTCTGTCTGACTCTATTTCTGTTTCTCTGTCTTTGCCTCTCCCTGACCCCTATTCTTCTACCCCCGCCCTCTCCTTTTCCACCTCCATGGAACACAGTCTTTTCTATTTTCTCTTCTAGCTCTGTCCTGGCCTCTTTCCTTTTTTCTTTCTTCAAACTCTTGCAACATGAGCTTCTTTATACACTAAGCTTTATTTATTGTTCAAAGCCTGACCACTCCCTGTCCTCCCTTCACTGTCTAGACTTTCCTTCTGTGCTTCAGAGAGCTGCCTCCCCTGCAGACTCTTCATGTTCAGACACATCTCATCCCACACTGACTGACTCATCCTTAGGCCCTCTCTCCTCCTAGCTCGCCCCTCCTGTACGTGTCCTAGTTTAACTCTTACTTAGGCTCCAGCATCAGCTTCAGTGTTATTTCCTTGTACCAGAAATGCTTTCACTGTTCACTCTGCTGCACAAACCTTCAACTAGACCTTGGGTGGGATTCCTGAAGCCTTCCTCTCTTGCCCCCTCAGATCCAATCAATGACCAGCTCTTTGAACTCCATTTTAGATATTTGTCCCTCTGGCAACCTCTCCTCTTCACAGCCACCTTTGAAAATTCCAGACTACCAGCCCACGCTTGATGTATTGAAAAATGTCACTAACTGGTTACTGGTCTTGCTCTTGAGTGCTGTGATAAAATACCTTAAAAAAAAAAACCTGAAAACCACTTTTTAAAATGTTTTCTTCATCCTTGAGAATTTCATATATTAATCCATTGAAATATGATCATATTAATGCTCCATTTCTCGTCCCTCCAAGAGACACCCCTCTCAACCTCATGTCTTTTTTAAGGTTTTATTTATATTTTTAAGTTGTGGGGAGGGGATTGTGCACATAGTACAGTGCTCATGGAGGGTATCAGATCCCTTGGAATTAGTAGTTACAGATGGTTGTGAGCCACCCAACCTGGGTTCTGGGAACCAAACTCTGATTCTGTACAAGAACAGTATGTGTTCTTAACCACTGAATCATCTCTCTAGTCCTCGTGTATGTGTGTGTGTGTGTGTGTGTGTGTGTGTGTGTGTGTGTACCCACTAAAGCCAGTTAGTGCTGCCCATATGTGCATGGATGTGGGAGTATGGTAATCCTACTAGTAACCACATCTTCAAAGGAATGATTCTCCCTCTGTCAGAAACATTAACTACCAATAGTTCTTCAGTGAGGGGTGGAGCCTGGTGGTCATCTACTCCATTGATGCCAAAAGTGCAGGTAGCTTCTGTAGTTCACAGGTGTGACAGCACTCCTCCTCACCATCTAGCCCTTACATTCTTTCTGCCTCCTCTGCCACGATGTTCCCTGCACCTCTAGAGGAGGAGGTTGACACAGATGTCTCATTTAAGGCTGAGCACTCATCCAGACAACCAACTTATAAGAAGGAAAGAGTTATTTTAGCTCATGGTTTCAGAGGTACATGGTCACTTGGTCCTGTTACTTTGGGCCTGCAGCAAATACATAATGGTGGAAGTATGTGGTAGAGAAGTCCCATTCACTTCAAGGTACAAAGAAGTAAAGACAGAGAGAAGAGGCCGGCATCCCAATATTCTCTTGAAGGGAATGTTATCAGTGACCTGACTTCCTCCTACTGGGCCCCACCTCTTAAAGCCACCTCTCAATAGCACCACAGTCTGGAGACCAAGCCATTAAATAGGAAACTTTGGAGGATATTCACATCTGGACTACAACCCTGGCCTCCTAGTTTCTGCCTGGCTCCGGTGCTCAGCTCTGAATGAGTAAAGTCTGATAAATCCTAACACTTCACATTGCCTGAAGATAAGATGCAGATCAGGGCTCCGCTGCCCTGTCCCCTCACACTCCTGAACCGGGCCCTTCACAGTCCACTTCCTCTGCCCCTTCTTCTGTTCCTCCCTTTCTTGGAGACAGTCCTCCCTTAACTCCCCGATTCTCCTCAAGTTACATAACCCACACTAGAGCTCCAGCCCAACTTCCATGTTATTTCCTCCAGAAGCTTCTGTAATGAATTCAGGCAGTGATGCTCCTCTCGCAGCTCAGTGCTGCTCCATATCCTAATCCCAAGAACCCATGAATATCACATGATATGGCAAATCTGGGGTGAGCTAAAGATCTTTAGAGGGGCAGCTTACCCCAAGGAGGCAGGTGGGCTGCCTTTACCTGTGGAGGTGGGCAGGGGTGTGCAAAATGTGTATTGAATGTGGTTGAACAGCAGGCATTTATTTCCTCATATTTATGGAATCTGAAGCCCAACATCAAAGATGAGTTCAGGTGAGATCTCTCCCTGGCTTACAGACAGCCATTTTTAAATTTGTGTCCTCACATGACCCTTCTGTGGTATATATGCAGGAGAAAGGAGAGAGAGGAGAGGAGAGGAGAGGACAGGAGAGGAGAGGGGAGGGGAGGGGAGGGGAGGAGAGGAGAGGAAAGGAGAGAGAGGAGGAGGAGGCTGGTCTCTCCCCTACATCTCATAAGGACACAATTATTTTTAAATTTTTTTTTATTTTATGTATATGAGTATATTGCTGCATGTGTGTAAGTCTTCCCATGTTGTGCAATGCCCTCAGAATCAGAAAAATGTGTCAGATTCCCCTGGAACTGGAGTTACAGACAGTTGCTAACCACTATATGGGTGATGGGAATTGAACCCAGGTCCTTTGCAAGAGCAGCTGATGCTCTTAACTGTTGAGCTGTCTCTCCATCCACCATAAAAGCACAGTTTTACAGCATTAGGACAACACTTTGGGGATCTCCTTTAACCTTAATTACTTATGCAGTAGTTGATGTCCAAATCCAGTCACAGTGGGAGCTATGACTTCAGCATATGAAATATGGATTCTGGGAAGGGTCACAGTTCAGCCCATGACATTCTTCAGTGTATTCACACATATCCACATTACAGGGACACAAGAGGATAAAAAGAAGAGGCCATGTGAGTACAGTCAAGACGACACACAGCACAGAGAGGGCATGGCAGCAAGGAAGCTGCTCTGGGGAAGGCCTTCCCAGGAAAGAGATTCAGGGATGTTTAGCTTCAGACACTGCCCTTGATAGAACTGTTAGAGATCTGGGCATCATGGTATATGCCTATGGTCCCAGTACTGGGGAGTAAAGGCAGAAGGAATGGGAGTTCTAGGTCACAAAACAAAACTTTTTTTTAATTAAAAGTAAGGAGTTCAGAACCAATGAGATGGCTCCATGGATATGCTACCATCAAGTCTGATAACCTGAGTTTGAGCCCCAGGACCCACACGGCAGAAGGAAAGAACTGAATTCCACATGCATGCCAACACACATATACACACCACCACCACCATCAACAACAACAACAATAATAATAATAAATGTGAATTTTTTAAATAAGAGGCTAGGGATGTAGCTTGGTGGGTAGAGCATTTGCCTCTCATGCTCAGAAGTACTTAAACCAGATGTGGTGATACACACTTGTGACTCCCAGCACTCAGAAGGTGCAGATAGGAGGGTCAGAAGTTCAAGGTCATCCTCAACCACATAGAAGAGGGCGACATGAAACCCTATAGGAGAATAGCTTTGGTTATTTAAAGTCACATAGTGTGTGGTAATTTTTTGCACATGCCACTGGGAACTATTATATTTCTATGACCTCATCCCAGCCAGCTGCTCCCGTAGTGCCTGCCCTGCCCTTCTGGAATCCTCCTCATATTTGGCCAGAAGAGTTGTTAAAAATCACTTTCCCTCCTGAGGGCAGGGACCTTTCTTGTGCTGCCCACCATTGCTTCACTGGGTACACAGTAGGTGCTCAATAAATACATGGGTGGTAGATGAATCCATGAACTGTTGCTGAAAACTGCTTCACAGAAGAGTTAAATGCTAGAGTGAATATGAAAGCACGCAGGGGAGGTCTTCCTTGAAGGGCATTCTCAGTCCTCTAGTATAATTAAGTGCAGCCTTGCTGCAGATCCCAGCTGACCTTTCAGGGGGGGTCCCTGATGCTGTGACCCTGTAGTTTGCAGGATGCCCTCTCGTGACAGGAGTTGATTGTCTCTTGCTCTAAATCCATTAAAATGGACATCTAGTTAATTATACTGTACAGCATTTTTGCACTATAGAAAAAATAAATTTTGTCCTTACAATTAAAAGAAATCTACTAGTATTGTGTAGCTAACCAGCGTTTAAAGCTTCACAATGCAGGTAACCTCTGAAGCTTTTATAGGTGTCCTCTGGAGAGTTTTGTTTGAAAACTGAGATGTTTTTGTGAACCACTGAATTCAAGTTGTGCTGACTATCATATATTTCTCTCTAAATAGCCAATTTTTAAAATATTAAGGGGAAACTAACATTGCAAGTGACTTCTGACAGTCACTGAAGATTTGCAGAGCTTTCTGAAGCCCACGAATCTTTACTGTGATTAAAAACAAGCTGTAGGTCTGCAAGATGGCTTAGCAGGTGAGGACACTATCCCCAAGTCCAATGACCTGAATTTGATCCCAAGGACCCACAAGCTGAAAGGCCTTCCATAAGTTGTCCTCTGACCTCCACAGGAACACTGTAGCAGGAGCACAAACACATATAAAAAGAATTAATAAATGTAAAAAGAGTTGTTAATAAATAACAAATTTTTAAAGATAAAACAAGTTGTTATTTTTTAACCAACCACAAGCATAAGATGGCCCACCCTCTGTTTGTAAATGAGAAGCTGTGGTCTGTCTGACTGTCTGTAAACAGACTTGCCTCATCTCTGAGCTCAAAAAACTGCTGACACCCAGCTGTAATGTCTTCCAATTTTAATTCCACATGAGTTGCAATGCCAGACTGTTCCACGTGACAGTGGCCTTGTGCAAGCATGCTCAGCTTCCTGCCAGAGACTCATTTCTCAAAGTGTCACTTTAAGATGATTTGAAAGAATGGAGTGAATTCCATTTTCTTTTCTCACTGATTACATGATCATTTTTGGAATAATTTATCATGTAGTCTCTTATTGATCTTCAAAGCATCAAACTGATCTGCGAATATTTTAGTTAGAGGGTTTTCTAACTGACCCAAACATCTTGTCAAATGAACAAGCTGCTGTTGCAGGAATTCAACACTGGGTTTCTTTTCTAAATCAGAGCCTTTTTTTTTTGAGACAGAATTTCATGTAGCACAGGCTGGCTTCAAACTTACTATATAAAGGATTACCTTGAACTTTTTAAGGCAAGTTTTTCCTGTAGCTCCAGCTGGCCTGGAATTTGCTATGTAAACCAGGCTGGACTCCACCTCACAGAGACTGGCTTGCCTCTGCTTCCCCAGTGCAGGTAGTAAAGGTATGTGCCACTTTTGATTCTGATGCTTCCACCCAGTGTTAGGATTACAGGTATACACCACCACACCCAGTTTACAAAGTGCTGAGGATAAACCCAGGGCTTTGTGCATGCTAAGCACCCAATTGAGCCACATCCCCATTCCAAAGAATCCTTTTATGATGTGAATGGCCACCCTCTGATTTGGCAGCTTCATTTCTCCATTTGTGGGAAACACTGTACTGATTCCCACATGACACAGATGTCCCTAGTCTGTTTTTCATAACAGCCAGGCCAGGTGGGACTTGTGATGCAATAGCTTTCTAGAATATGAAACAGTTTGCAAAATAATCCTTCAGCTGTTGGTATTTTATTCGTTCTTTGGTCTTTTCCTTTTTCCCTTGGTGCTGGGGATTGATCCAGAGCCCATGAATGCTGAGCAGGTGTTCTAAATTGACTTCTATCCCCAGACATGTTGTTGTATGCTTTTCGTTTACTTCTCTAGAGAGAAATTGGTGATGGGGTGATACTGAAATGGGACAAGGAATGAGTTATTAAAGACCACTGTCATTTCTAGAATTAAAGCACCTGAGTCAGAATAAAAATCACCACTTACTCTTCTGTGTCGTTGAAAGATTCGTTTCATTTGTGCTTCATACTCCTCATGTGCAAAATGTAAAGACAGTGCCAATGTTCAAAAGCTTCTGTGAGCTGAGCTCTGTGGGTAAAGGCACTTGCTACCAAATTTGATATCTTAAGTCCGACCTCCAGAGTCCACAAAGTAGAAGGAGAGAACTGACTCTTGAAGATTGTCCTCTGACCTTCACGAATGTGAGCAACACCCCACCACACACATGTGCATGCGTGCAAAATAAGTGTGAAAACTTCTTTTAAGTTTCTATAAGAATTAAAAGGCTCAGTGTTGTGGAGTCCTTAGTGTCTGACACATAGAAAATATATAGAGCAGCCAGCACTAGTGATGGAGATCTGTAATCCCAGCTCTCTGGGAGGCTAAGGCAAGAGCTTTTTAAGTTCAAGAACTATTTGGACTACAGAGTGAATTCAAGGCTGGCCTTCGAAGTTTTACAAGATTTAACAAGCCCTCCCCACCTCAAAATAAAAAGGAAAAAAGAAACAGAAAGAAGAAAGAGACAGATAGAGGTGGGGGGAAGAAGGAAAAAGGAGGGAATTAGGGAGAGGAAGAGGGAAATGAGGGAAAGGGTGAACACATGTCCTTTATCCCCAATTATTGAGCATCCTGGATCCCAGCAGTAAGGACTCTTCCCTTTGCCTTTTCCTAAGCCAGAAGAGTCATTTCTCCCAAGGAAAAGAGCATTATTATGAAGGGACTGCTTGACATTTGAACTGATTAGCAGGGAGTTGTCTGAGGTGAGAGGCATTCATAGGATAATGTGTTGATGTGTCCATTAAAATGGGAAGAATTCCTTTAAAGGATAGTGCAGGAGTAAGCACACGGAGCCCAGAAACCTTACAGGGAAAGGGCTTCCAGGACCCCAACAGATTCCTCCACATCTCCTCCATCCCAACAGGGGCCTGGGTCCTTCAGGTCAACTATGGAAAAGTGATAGAAAGGCCTGTGACATGGGGTTTTTAGCCTTGCTTCCTCAGGAGTCAGCTGTGTTAGTCTAGCTATGCTGGACTAGCACTAGGAATTAGAACACTGGTCATTCCAGGAGAGCCCAGGGGGATTAACAGATGTTACTCAAAAGCACAGCTATTAAAGGTGGCAAGTTTGACACATGCTGCCACATGGATGAACCTCAAAGGCATTATTTCAAAGTAGAACAGGCTAGCCACAAAAAGACAAATACATACTCTTATGATTCCTTCTATATGAAGCATCTGAGGTGGTCAGATTTATAGATATCAAAGACAACAGTGGTTGCCTAGGCTGAAGTAAAGGACTGGAGAATTCCTGTTGAATACACATATAATTTTCTTTTTGCCAGATGAAACTGCTCTAGAGTTCGGTTGCACAACAATATGAAAGGCACATAATTCACATTTCTGAATAGCACATTTGAAAATAATTTAGACTGTGGCCAGGCAAAGACACTTGCATCCAACTTGAGTTCAATCCCTGGATCCACACAGTGGAGGGAAAGAATGAACTCCAGCAGGTTGCCATTCTGACCTTCATACATATACCCCATGGCTCATGAACACACACATACATACATATACATTAAGTAAATGAATCTAATAAAAAACTAAAACAATATGATTTATTTCATGTTAAATATATTTTGTCACAATAATCACTTAAAAAACTTATTTTTTAAGTACAGCTTTTTTGGTTTGGGGAAAATAAGGACAGATGCAGTCTTGTATGTGTGTGTGCGTGTGTGTGTGTGCATTTTACTGGAGATTGAACCTAGGGCCTCATGTATGTTAAGCAAGTGATTTGCCCCTGAACTACATCCCATCTTACTGCATTCATTCCCATGGGCTACTACCTGGAGGCTGGCTATCTGATTTTTACATATTCATTGAACAATTGTTTTCTGGGCACTAACTAGGAATCAGGCATTATCCATTAAACAAATACTTATTGAGTCCTTGCCAGCAATTTTCTAGAAATTGGAGTGAACAAAACAAGTCCTCAAATTTTCTAAACCTAGGGATCTCACTTCCAGCAAGTGGAGAAAAATAATAAAGAAGTAAAGTACAGGCTGGAAAGATGGCTCAGTAGTAAAGAGCACTGACTGCTCTGCTCTTGCAGAGGATTCATTTTCAGTTCCCACACCCACATGGCAGCTCACAACAATTCATAACTCCAGTTCCAGTGGATCTGGCCTTTGAAAGCATTTCATTCATGTAGTGTGCTTAAATGCAGGCAAAACATTCATAAACATAAACTAAAAACAATAAATAAATCTTTTCTTAAAAAGAGTAAGGAAACTGAACTCAGTGGTGCATGTCATTAATCCTAGCACTTGGGAGGCAGAAGCAGGCAGATCTCTGTGAAATCAAAGGTGAATCTAATCTACATAGCAAGTTCAGGACAGCTGGGGCCACAGGGAAATCCTGTCTCAAAAAAAAATGAGAGAGGAGGAGAAGGAGATGGAGAAAGAAGAAGGAGAAAGTGGGTGGGGAAGGGGAAATGGAAGGAGAAGGTGACAGGAGGAGGAAGAGAAAGAAAAGAAGAAGAAGGAAGAGGAAGAGGAGGAAGAAGAGAAGAAGGAGGAAGAGGAGGAGGAAGAGAAGGAGAAAGGTACAAGATGCTTAGATGGCAACAAAAACTGCAGAGATAAACAGTCCCTCTAATCCCAGCATTTGAGATGCTGAATGAAGCAGGAGTATCACAAGTTTGAGGCCATCTTGGGCTATATGGCCTGGCAATGTCTCAAAAACAAAGAACTATTAAAAAATGGGAAGGGAGGCTAGAGAGTAATTCCAGGTTGTAATTTTATTAGGGGAGTCAGAGAAGACCTTGATGAGAGGATATTCCAGTAATATCTGAAGGAGATTAGGGAGGTAGTTGTTTGAGGCAGGAGTGAGGGGGGTGGTGAGAATGTTTCAGACTAAATGGAAAGTAAGTGCAAAGGCTCAGGGGCAGTAACTGGTAGTAACTGGTATATACAAGGCAGGACAAAGAGGGTTTTGCAACTAGAGAACAGAGGAGATAAGATTTAAAATAAGGTGAGAAACCATCTTTTGTGGCTGACACCTATAATCCCAGAACTCAGGAGGCAGAGGAGGGGAATGGGCTAAATAGAGAGTTTGAGGCCAGACTGAGCTTCATAAAAAAACTCCACATAGAAGTCAATTTAGAAACAATGAAGGGCAGCCTAGCTCACAAAAGTCATGTCAGCACTCTGTTAGTAAAACTGACTCAGTCTGACATGATTCCAATTCCATGTTAACAGGGCCTTCAAGAGCTTAGTGGGATCAAGGGCAGATGCAGAGATACCAACATGATTGGAATATTACAGGGAAGGGGGTTGGGGAGATAGCTCACGACACTTGCGCAAAAATGAGAACTGAGTTTGAATCCCCAGCACCTGTAGAAGAGTAGAAGAAGCCTGGTGTGCAGCTGTACTACTGTCACCAAAGCACTGTGGAGGTGGAGAGAGAAGACTTGCTGGCTGACTTGTTTGATCACTGCCAGCCTAGTTCCAAGTTCAGTGAGAGACTGTTTCAGAAGAATTAAGTGGAGCAGGACACCTGATGGCCTCTCCACACACACATAAACATGCATAGCCACACACACATATGTGTGTATACACCACACACACATACACACACACTCACGCATACACATTTTAAAATATATATTCCAGAGAATGGCTATAGAGAGATCAGTCTCAGTTTGCTACAGTAGATGTGAGCAGGTCCTGGGGATATTCTGAAAGTAGGACCCACAGGATCTGTTGCCGGAGTCCACCGGCAGAAATCGAACTGTACCTGAATTTGGGGAGTGAGGATTGAGAAATAAAGAGAGAGAGAAAAAGAGTTTCAGGAGGGCGCTCAGTCAATACTGAGGCCTAGACTTTATTCTTCTCAATGTAGTTATACTCTTACAACTGTATGAGGAACAATACCACCGTCAGAAGTTCAAGCAAAAACAAACATACATTTACATATGTGAAATTATTCAAGCCACTCACATCTACTAACAATAGGTCCTCAGCCTTGGGCTCAAGGCAGACTCCCATTCAGGAGTCACAACATTCTTGCATATCAAAGTATCCTGCTCCCACAGCACTTCCGTGACTGATCTCTGTTCAGCCCCAAGCTAGGGCATAGCTCAAAACAGGCAAATGGCTCCCGACAATCTGTCAACAGACTGAAAGTGTTGTTAACAGTGGGAAAAGAAATATCTTTGTAGCGCATCACTACAAGCATGGAGGCTTCCAAGTTCTGGGAACCCAGGCATTCCTTGGCCTAGGGCTGCTGTGCTCCAACCTCTGCTTTTTTTCTCATGGCTTCTTCTCTTCTCTATGTCATCACATGTGTCCTATAAGGTCAGTTAGGGTACTGTGGGCTAAGATGGGTCATTGACTCACTCTGTGATGCCAAGTGATTTCAGTCCAAGCAACTAAAAAAGTTTGACTTGCTATTAAATTAAATGAGGAAGAATGTGGATTATGCAGGTTGGAGATGGGTCCGGTAGTTCAGTGCTGGACACGCCCCATTTGAAAGATTCTCATATGACATGCAGTGGACCCTTGGGCAAGTGCCATTGTGAACAAGCCTGGAGCTCAGGACTGAGGTACAAATTGCAGATGCCAGTATGAAAGTGCCCTGAGGGAAAGAACTAGAAATCCACAGGACAAAAGACTTTGGCCGAGGGAGGAGGGTAGATTCCAGGGGGAAGCATGGGAAACTGACTGCTGGGGCACACCTGCACTCGGAGCTTCTGAGAAGCAGCAGCCAGGAGATGGGCAACTAAGAACCTCAAGATCCTAGAAGCCAAAAGAAGATACTGCATCAAGGAGAAAGGGGAGGAAATTCAAGGAGAAAGTTCTCAGGCCTGACTTTTCATGTAAAAGTTGAAATTTTCTCTACAGTTTCTGAAAATAAGATTCCTTCATTTTTGCATATCTTCTTTTTTATGACACAGAACAGTCAGTGATATCTGCTGGAAATTACAATAATATCCTTCAGTTAAAATAAAGTACGTCTTCAAAGAGCATTGAGAAGTAAGGGTATTGGTTTACTTTGCTGAGTGGAAGGTGTCGCTCAGTGGTAGTGTAGGACCCCCACTTTCATGGAAAAATGCCTGGTCCCCTTTGTTAGCTTACCTCCTCCCAAACTAGAAAGTCCCAAAGGTCACAAGGGCTATGTCAACATCTCATGCTTTGTGAGATAACGTCTGTGGTATTTACAAGAAGAGCCCCTAATACCCCATCTATAAAATTATGGGTTAAACATTCCACAAGAAGAGCCCCTAATATCCCGTCTATAGGATAGTGGGTTAAACATTCAGTTAAGTCAACATCTTGTGAACTGCAAAATAATGTGTGTGGCATTTCTGAGAAAAGGTTGGACTATGTAAAATTGTCTTCTCTGTGACCCTGGTCTGTAGGCCAAAAGCCAATCCAAATGTAACAAGTACCCTATATGTTAATGAATAATAATACTGTGAGTTTCTACTATAAAAGCCTGGCCCGGCCGAGGTCAGGGGGGGGCTTGGCTTCCCGATGCTAAGTCCCCCACTTTCGCAAGTGAAATAAAAATTCCTCTTGCTTTTTGCATCTGACGGTCTGGATTCTTGGGACTGGGGCTCCCCGACGTTAGGCACTCAGGCGGCCCATAGGGGTTCGAGTCCCCCGGGCTGAGAGTGAGGTCTAACAGTAGAGTACTTGCCTAGCAATGTATGGGATTCTGGTTCAACCCCAGTACCAGAGAGAGGGAGAGAGGGAGGGAAGGAGGAAGGGAGGGAGAGAACACTACCCTACCATAATCTGGAATCCCAACAATTTCCCTTACTTAAAATTACTGAAATATGTCATTTTTGTTTGCTTGTTTGTGCTTCAAGTCAGGGCTTCACTATGTAGCCCAAGCCAACTTCAAACTTGCAGCAATCCTCCCAGCCTCTCCCTCTAAATGCTAGTATTACAGGCAGGGACCATCTAACTATGAAGTAAAAGTTTTATTGTCCTTAATGAAACCAACACTGGTGTCGGTGTGAGGAAAATCACTCAGGTAAGCTATTTAAAAGATTCAAGACTATTCAGAGAAAAGAACCAAGAAAATAATTTGACAAGTGAAAAACTTCCTAAATTTCACCATCTTCACTGAAAGTCTTTTTCACAATGCCAGACATCTGGTGGAATCAGTCAATGTGGCTAAACACACAGACTGGCTTGTTTGTCATTTGGTGACAAAGAACAGTGTGCAATGACTGATTGGATTTTCCACTCACTGGGCATCAAGAAAGTCTGCTTAATTCTCTAGCAGTTTTTGAAGGCATTTTAAACCAATGATAATGAATTAGTAAATTAGAGAATTAAGTGATACAGTCTGAAGATCTTGTGAAAATCGTTTCTGTGTCTCTGTAGTCAAATATCTCAGGCTTCACTAGTCTGTGACCACAAATGCAATTAATCACTATTAACATCCAAATCTAAGGCTGGTGAAATGACTCAACGGAGAAAGGCACTTGCTGCCAAAACTGATGACCTGAGTTCAATCCCTGGGTCCCACATGGTAGAAGGTGAGAACTACCAGAGACACCATAGAACATAAGCCACACACACACACACACACACACACACACACACACACAAATAAATAAACAAATAAATATAATTTTAAGCAATTTTAAAAACTCCAAATCTGGATGACTCAGTCTCCTTCAGTTTGACATCAGAATTCCCCACCCAGAATCATTCCCTGAGGGTGTGGCCACTGGTAGATTGCCTGTACTCTGTGGGGTGACCTTGCACCCATGCAAATACTGGCAGAACTAACTGGACTTAGCAGGTTATTAAAAAGAAGAAAATGGGGCTGGAGAAATGGCTCAGCAGTTATGAGCACTGTCTGCTCTTGCAGAGGACCCAGGTTCAGTTCCCAGCACTTCTGTAACTGTTGTAACTCTAATTTCAGGAGCTTCTGGCCTCCAGTGACATTGCACATAACAGTGCACTTACATACATGCATGGCAAAATATACACATAAAATAAAAATAAGTTTTAAGCTTTTTTAAATAAAAAAAGTTTAAAAAAGAAAAGAGGAAGGGGATGGGAGTTCAGGGGGAACTGGAAGGAGAAAACAGGGAATGGATATTATCATATTTCATTGTGTACATGTATGAAATTCTCAAAGAATAAACATTTTAAAAAGAAAAATATATGCTAATAAAAATGTCTTAAAAATACAAAAGAAACATGACTTTGCAATTAAAAAAACTTTTAGTATAGACTTAATGTCTTAATGTTATGTAGGGGGTTTTCTACAACAAATACACTTGTAAGGCATGTTTTTAAATTCCCCTCATTTCAGAATATATATTCTAGTGTCCTGAAAGTTGCATTTCTCAACCTTGTCCCTGGGCAACACGCTCCCCCTCAACCAGATGCCTCTCTTCCTATGCTGAGCTACTGCTACACCTGGGGTGTCTGTGAGGCTTCTTTCATATCTGCATCTGTGGAACTGGTGTCTCCATCTATGGAAAATAGTCTCCCTGGTTACACTCAGTTGGAGGGTTGACAGCGCAAGGGTTCTGGACCCTTCAGTGTCACAACTGTGCTCATAAACTCTTTCAGTCACTCACAAAGCCCTCTCCCTCCCTGGGAATGAACGGAACTGCCTGAACAGGAGTGGTCTGCTTCTGGAGACAACCCAGGTTCAGCTGAGTCTCTGCACTGTCTCCAGCAGAAATACTTTTTTAGAAAGTTGGGTTTTTTTTAAGAACTGGAAATGTTCCATCCTCTAAAATGATAGCCTAGGAAAATTACTTCCAATTTCAGCAAAAGACAGGAATTATAGGGGAAACAGGAAAGTCAGTCAGATTCCTTTGGAAAATATCCAGTGGCTCATCTGCAGGCCACCATACTCCCAAATCTAAGAGAAAATCAGTGACTTGTTCATGACAGGGCCAGCACACTAGTGCTTTTATTCTCGCCTCAACCCAGCCTCAAAAACTCAAGTAAAGAAAGAGGGGCTTCAGTAGAGACCAAGTGTTTTATTCTTCATCCCACCCCTTGAGTCCATGCTGCTGTAGACTGTAGAGAGATAAAAGATTTTCAATATCTCATTTATAATAGGTGTGCTCCTAAATGAAATTTAATTCCTGGCTAAAGAGACAGGTCAGAGGTTAAGAGCACTGGCTGTTTTTTTCAGAAGACCTGGGTTCCATTCCCAATACTCACATCTGGAACTCCAGGAGAGCCAATGCCCTCTTCTGGCTTCTGCAGGCATTACATTACTTGGGTACACTTGCAGACAAAACATATGCATAAGATAAAAAGAAATAAACAAAAACTTTAAAATAGAAATTTAATTCATTTGGATATTTACCACATGCCAGGAACTATGCCAAACGTTACATATGTAAAATTTCATTTAATCCATTCTCCTGGCCTAAGGGTGGATTTATTATGCCTGGTTTACAAAAAAGTAAACTGAAGACTAGAAAGATTCATCAATGAGATCATATAATTAGTAAATATTAAATCAGAAGTCCAACCCAGTATAACTATAAGGCCTGAGGTTTTAATCACAGTACTATATTAGCTCTTGATATATCAGCCCTACTCCTTGCTGCAAACAGAACACAATTTTACCGGAGTTCTTTTGGACATTACTGTTCCAGAAACAGCAAAAGAGAAACAAAACTCCTTGCATGCTGTGAGGCCTTGGGAGACTAGGTTTGCCTGCCACTTGATGTGGACTCCCAGGACAGCAACCTCTGACCAGGGTCCCAACCTTCAGTCCTGGGGCCCTGATTTCTATCGCTTCACCAACTGGACATCCTCAGGAAAATCAGGACAGCTCCAAGGTTTTTTTAGCCACATCGAGAAAACCAAGTACCATGGCAGGCTGGGTAATGAATGTCTCATAGACAACTGTAAGGGAACCAGAGGCAGACAGGTAGAGGCTCCTTCCAGCCAGAGACTAGTACTCCGGAGGAGGAGGAGGCCACCGTGCTCATTAGCTCAGACATCAGCATGTCCTGCCCAACTCTTCCTGCCTCTTAAGTGAGCACTCTGGTTCCATTTGCTACCAAGTAATTTCACTAAAAATGACCTCAGAGCTGAAATATAAAATGGCCATTAAATTTTTTTATTACAGTACATACCTAATGGCTATTTTCAAATAAAATTCCTTTGAAGATTTTTTTTTCATAAAACGGTTGAAACTCTTTGGTGGATTTTGTGAAATTTCATTTTGAAGGATTTTGTGAAACTTCAGTTTGATGGATTTTGTGAAACTTCAGTTTAAAATTATGTTGCTTTTTAACTGCAAAAAAGGGAGGACGGTATTCATTTTAACTCCTCATCCAAAAGGAACATCAAATTCACATCTGGAGAAATGCAATTGTGACAATTTTTTCCTTTTCTTCAACATAATTGTATGACTTTTTTTTTTAAGACATCAGTTCAGTTATTAACCTTCAAGAAATGAGATGGATAATAAGAACTGAGTGGGTACCTGAAACTCAGACAGAAATCCTTCAGGAGCTATGTACTGAAGCTATGTGATTAAAAAAATAAAAATAAATTCATTTGCATCCCATTTCATAGGCCAGTAGAAGATCCAGTGTCACAGTTTCATTGTTCCTATCCCTCATGCATATTGCACTATGAATTAACCTAGTAATGCAAAATCCAAAAGCAGCCCGCTTGCGGATACGTCATTTTCATCATCTAAAATCTACCCTCAATGTGTTATCTTATTCTCTTGCCATAACTTAATGACATCAGAGGTTTTGAATCTAGAAATCGAAGTGGCAGGACAGCTTCTGGGCTGCCCAGAATACTTAGGAGAACTAAGCGGCAGGAAAGAGAAAACCCTCCCCCTTGGGGAGGGGACAGTCAGTGAGAGATGCTTTGAGGATGTAATATCTTTTCTCCCTGGAGGCTCTTTGGCCAAACTGAAACAAGGATAACACTCTTCTCCGGGAGTTTGTGAATTCCTTCTGCCTGAGCAGCTCCCAGTGTGCAGCCTTCTCAGTGATTTCAGTAGGTAAGCAGCAAGGTTTCTGAATGTGGCCCCAGATTAGAACCCAAGGCAACAGACAGACCATAGCTGCCCCGTAACAGGAACACAACTCTGTCTTGGGTTTGCCAGGTTCCCAGCATTATGCCCGCTTTGTACACACTTTTCAGTGATGCCAACAAAGTGGGTGCCCATCTTCTTGGAGACATGGTGGACTCCAGAGTGCCCCCCACCAGCATCTGGTCTCGATGCTACTTATCTTTCACCAGACCCACTTCAGTTCCAACAATATCCAACTCTGACCAGAGCTCTCTTCTGCCTACATAACATCCAAGCATCACTGTGATCTTGTCCTTCAAATTCGGTTCTAGCTATTCTCTGTCCTAACATGGTCCAGCATAGCCCAATGATCCCTTCATTCTCATTCTCATTTCGCCACCTCTCTGCCTGCCATGATCTCTACTGTGAACGTTCAAATCCTTTTAGGTTTCTATGGGAAGCTGTCCTTAATGCTTGCCTCCATCACTTCTCCCTCCAAGGGAGGAACTCCAGTGTAAATCTGTAAAGAGCTGCAGGCTAGTTAGGGTCAAAACCTGGACCCTAGTACCCTAACAAACTAGGCTAGGCCACCTATTCTTAATAGGTCAGTTAAAGACACAATAGTGAAAATTAGAAAAAGAAGATATATTCCACGTGACCAACTGGGAAGAACAAAGAGACCCAATGACTACCCAGGTCCATCCATCTTTAGGGGCCTAACAGAAGGCTTAGGCTTAACTAGAAGACACAAGGTCTACATAGGTAAGCAGTCCTGGTAAAATGTGGTCCTGCCCATCATCACTGTCTTACTCCAGTGTCTCCTGCAAGGTGGTTTGATAAGCTGTCAGAACTGCATGAAATCTCTTTTGAACAGACATGTAGTGCACTTGGAGGTAAAGGCAGGAGTTCAAGAGCATCTTCATCTATGTATGAGTTCAAGGACAGCCTGAGCTATATGAGACTGTGTCTCAAAAGACCAAATCAAAAAGAAACAAATTTCATAACTACAGTGTTACTTAGTTCTTACAATGATCTAGCATCTAAAATTATTTTCTATGATCCATCAGCTAAAAACTTGATTAGATTTACCTTCAAGATAGTGGAAAACAAAGAATTCAAAAGGGCTTGCCCCTCCCCCACCAAAGCATTTGTTACCCAAACATTGTGTCATTCTCTTCTTCAGTAATAATATCATTATTCCAAAGTTCTCTCTGTTCACTGTACTGCAGGTTTGGTTTACTTTACTGGGTTTTGCTTTTTAATTATCTGGAACAGGGGATGGCAAAACAAGGCCAGCAGGTACCGATCACATCTCACTTTGCCTGTTTATATACAACTCTCTTGATGGTTGCACATTTTCAAAACATGTCACAATGGATCTTAGATGTTGGAGGAAGAAGACTTTTGTGTCCCTAGCTTTCCAGAGACTCTAGATGTTTTTTCAACATAGAGAAATACATATGTATATGTACAAGTGTGTATTTACCCAAAGAAGTAGTGTGTACCCTTAAATGCTAAAAGCATATGTGTTCTGGCCATTTCTAGGTAGTTTTTTGAGCTGAACAAGGGTCAGTGTAGAATGAATTAAGGGACAAGCCAGTTGAGATATGGACAAACACTCCCTCAGGCTGGGTAGTATTTTACCCAGGACTACCCTGCATGGAGGAAAGATGAGAAGCTGGGAGATTCCTATGCCCCTCCCAACCAGTCCATTGGCCTTGGATTAAGAAGGGGAGGGGCTAAAGGCATTTAAGCTGCTGGTGCTGCTAGGTGGCCCCTTCTTTTCTTTCCCTCCTGGTCATTTTGGATCGGTCCACCGGGAAGTGACAAGATCCAAGCCTCGTTGTGGATTTATTAATGTACTTATGGAGAGAAGGGAGGGCACCCATGTTCTGTAAGTAACACCCTACCCACTGCTCTGTCAGTAAGCCAAGTAAATTAGCTAGAATTTGCCTGTGAGTTGGGAAATTTATGTCATTTTGTTTAGGACCTGGGGAGTGAGGGACTAAACTTAGCCCCTTCCAAAAGGAATTTTCCCTACAGTCAAGTACCCTGGTAAGTCAGGAAGGGAACCGTTGCTCTGAGAAGTAAGAGGGCTTTGGGGAAGTGTCTTGCTCACAGGTTCTAGAAATGCTCAATTTTTTAATGCATGTAGAAGAGTAAGCTGGTCAACTTCCCACTATAATGAATTATTTGGGATCACTAACATTTGAAGGAAAAGGTTTATTTAGCTCCAGTCCACAATCAGGTGGATCCATTGCTTTGGGCCTTTGCTGAGAGAGATGGGTGGCAATGAACAGAACACTTGGTAGAAGAAACTGTTCACCTCACAACCAGGAAGAAAAAGGGACTAAGGTCCCCTGACCCCCTTCAAGGGTATGTTCCCAAAGACCTGAAAACTTGCCATAAAGCCCTGCCTCTTTTAAAGGATTTACCACCTCTTCATAGTACCACACTGATGACCAAGCCTTCACCACAAGGGGGACATTCAAGATTTAAATCATAGCGATTTGAATCTAAAAATGAACTCCTGTATATGCTGCATAACAAACTACCCCAAAGTTAAGAGTTTAAATCCATAACAATTGTCACAAGCAGTGGTACTTGAGCCTAAGACACAGCTCCACACTGCCACTGGCAACAACTAAGGAGAGCTCACTCAAATGAAGACAGGTTTTTTGTTTGTTTGTTTTGATCTTTCTTTTTTTTCTTTTTTTTTTTGTAAGTCTCCCTGGCCTGGCACTCACCAGGCTGGCCTTGATCTCACAGAAATCTACCTGCCTCTGCCTCTGCCTTTGCCTTCAGAGTACTGGGATTAAAGGCATGCACCATCACACTAAGCTAAAGACAGGATTCTTGACCTTACCTTAGAAAAGAATTTCAGGAAGAGCCAGAGTTGGAGTTGAATAAAAAAGAGTTTTTAACAGAATTCAGCACAGGGCTTACTAAAAAGAGAAGCATTCACTAAAAGGACAGGGTACCCCCAAGTGCACGTGTGAGTTTCTCAAAGGAATACCATGCATAAGTGTCTTAGCAACAGCCATGTCAATGAACTAGGTGGCTCTCAAATTGTATCTCAAAAGGTTGCTAAGAAACTCCCTCCCCCTTTCTTCTTTTTCAATAAGGGCTCTTATAGGGCTGCTTAGAGGTGCCTGGGATAAGACTGTAATCTGATAAAACGAAACCATGGGTCGTGAGGGCTGCACAGGGGTTAAGACATGTATTTTTCAGTGAATGTTGTTTCCTGAGAGAATCCTAGAAAACTGTAGGTTTACAGTTAGGAGAAGAGAAAGGTCACATACACTTAGGCTTTAAGCATGGTTCGCTGCTATTTTAACACTCTTATTTCAAGTATATCTATATAAAAAGAAGGCTGTATGTCAGCAACCTTTACAGCAAATGTCAATTGTTCTGGAATCCTTGACACTCAATGAGAAGTTACAAGCTAGACTCCAAAATAAAGCCCTCCTTCTGTGGTAGACACGTAAGGAAAGTTTAGAAATCCAGGGCTCTGCTTGGTTTAAGCTGTACAAACATACCTGTTTCAACAGTGCTCTTAGCAACCCAGGACTGGTTCTGCATCTCACTATAAGCACTCCCTTCTCTAAACAAAGCATCAAGTCACTCAGACCAATAGCTCCTTATAATCCCTAGTAACTCTCTTTTTGTGGCCAAGTACAGAGAACCAATCTAGCCTAGACTGGTTTGAGGTAAATGTACAGTAAAGCAAACTGTATTCTCTGAGTGAATTTTTAGGGAAAATCTCCTATTTATCATCTTATGCATATACATGATTGGGCCTGCATGAGATAAAAATCAGATGCATTATGGGAAAGGACATGCACAGTAAACAAAGGATTGCATGGCCTAAGCCTGTCAATCAAAAACAAACAAACAAAAAAAAACTATACTCCACCCCTAGCAACCAACTCCTCCTGAACCAACAAGAAAAAGAAGCTCCAGGTAATAAGCAAGCGCTCTTCAGTAACCTCCCATAGCATCTGCTGCTCCCCTGCAGTGGAACTGGCCTGCAGTTT
The DNA here is from genome assembly GCA_035773235.1 of Eospalax fontanierii. Lineage (NCBI taxonomy): Eukaryota > Metazoa > Chordata > Mammalia > Rodentia > Spalacidae > Eospalax > Eospalax fontanierii. The sequence continues at coordinate 78,374,214 of CM069535.1, read as the reverse complement.
TGCTCTGCTTCTGAATAAAACCGTTTAGGGCTGACACCAAGAATCTGGAAACACCTGGTTCAGCCAGAGACCACCAGTAACTCTCCCTTACCATGTTCACTTAGTTTTCCCTGTCAATCTTGCCTTACTCTGCTCACAAATCTGTTGTTTCGGAAGGGCCCTATGGGGAAGACTTGACTCTGTTCCATATTGCCACAGAAGGAATGACAAAGTGCTTAAGGACCACAGTTCTAAGATGTGTCCTAAGACTTCCTCACAAGGACGGCACACTGTTGCCCATTGTCCACTATGACCTAATTCAGATGGAGGCCAGAAGCACATAGAAAAGAACTGAACAGTAGGCCCAGCTATTTTTAAGCTTATATGCAAGGGTAGCCTTTGGTTGATTTGGGAAGGATTCCCACCACCCTAGCTAATAAGAATTGTTCACTGTACTTAAGCCACTATTATGAATAGTCTAGCCTTTGCTGAAGACTTGCTTCCATCCTGGGGGTCTAGGATCTCATAAATACTAAGCATTTCACACATGTTGTTACAAGTAGTGGCTAGAGAAATTATGTTTATCTTTTCTTGTGGCTGTGACAACATTTCTGACATAAAACAACTTAAGAGAAGGGTCTATTTGGGGGCTGAAGAGATGGCTCAGTGTTTAAGAGCACTGGATACTCTTACAGATGAACTGGGTTTGATTTCCAGCACCCATATGGCAGTTAACAACCCTCCTAACTCCAGTTCCAGGGAATTCAACACCTTCTTATGTTCTCCATGGGCATTGCATGACAAGGGTCCACCCACATACACTCATACACAAAATAAAAATCATAAAATATTTTTTTAAAAAAGAGAAGTGTCTATTATGACTTAGAGTTTAGAGGGAATACAGTCCAGGATGGTGAGGAAGGCATGGCAGCAGGTGGTTCCATGGCAACAAGAACAAGAGGCAGCTGGTCACACTGCATCTTCAGCTCAGAAGCAGAGAAGCAAGAGAAGAGTGTTGAGACTTTGCTCACTCTTTCCTTTTCATTCAGTCCAGGGTGCCAGCCTATGGAATGGTGCCACCCACATTCAAGGTAGGGCTCCCTCTCCAGTCAAGTCTTTCTGGAAACACCCTCTTAGATACACCCAGAGTTCTGTTTCCATGGTGCTTCTACATCCAGTCATGGTGACAATAAAGGTTAACCATAACAAGAATGACTCCACTAATGGAGTCATAGGAGCTTGTGCCTTGTCTCCTCCTAGCTTTTTCTACCATGCATCTTCCTCTTTCTGCAGGAGATCTTAACCATGAGGACAACCACATGTGGAGCACCTAGTGGATCACTCATAGGACTGACACTGGGGCTTCCTAACATGGCACCTAGTACATGGGCCTGTGCTGAGGTCTGAACTTCCTTACTCATGGTGGCCAAGTTCCAAAAGCAAGCATCCCAAGAGAGATTTGAGTGGCAGGTGTACTGCTTTGTAGCCTCTGCCTCAGGGCCACAGAGAATCATTTTTGCCGATTCTTTTAGCTGAGACAAAGGCCCACCAAAGATCAAGAAGGAACTCAGATATCTTCTGGTAGGGGGCATGATAAGGGTCTAGAAGAACAGGTGCTCAGAAATATTGTTTAAGCCTAATTTGGAAGATAAAACCAACTGTCCTTAAAACTTAAAACTTTAAATCCTTAACTCTCTAAGCCACATACTTTTTGATGTGTTTTATATACCTCTGGTGTGGTTTCCACAGTTTAAAAGCACTAATACACTGAATTCAACTGTGGATTTGGAGATAAAAAGAACTGGACATTTTGTGCCCAGCTGGTAGCACTGTTTTGGGGAGGTCTTATAATGTGTGGCCATGCTGGAAGAAGCATGTCAGTCAGTGGAGCTTAGACAGTTCTTAAGCCTTGCTGGATCTCCAGTTGCACATGGCTTCCTGTGCCTGCTTGAAGAGATGAGTACTTAGCTTCTGCTCCTATCCTAGCCACCTCCACTACCACGCCTTCCTGACATGATGGACTCTTGCCTCTTTGGAGCTGTAAGCTAAATAAACTCATCTTTGTATAAGTTCCCTTGGTCAGTGTTTCTATCACAGAAACAGAAAAGAAACTAATACAATAATTGGTACCAGAAGTTGGGTGTTGGTTGTGATGAACCTGACCATGTGGGTTTCAGGAGGAATGTAGAAGACTTTGAATATATGGGCTAGAAAAGCAGTTGATTGCTGTAAGCAGACCTTATCAGGCCATTGTAGTAGGAGTCTGGAAGAAAGTAGAATGTAGTTCCAGAAGGAAATGAGGACTTAAGCAGCAATTAGGATATTTTAGCAAAGAGTCTGGATGGAGTCTGCCCACAGCCAAAAAGCTTGTCTGAGGCTAAGTTGAAAAGTGATGAACTAATTTCTTTGGTGGAGTATGTTTCAAGGCAGCCTAATGTAGAAATGGTGGTATGGCTATTAATGGTGAATATTAATGCATATCTACAGTGAAAAAGAACAAATGGGGCAGAAATAAATGCAGAATGTACAGTTTTGATTGAAAAGGAACACTAGAAAGATTAATTTTGGAGCAAAGGCATGTGCTGAAGGAGAGGATTCCTTTGATGAGATTAAAGTGGTTAAAGAGAGACCTAGAGATTTGCAGTTAAGTGATGAAGAGAGTGCCTCCAGGGTAAGACCACATCTAGCCAAGTCTCCAACTTATGAAAGGAGAATGCTACAAGGATTTTCTACTGGAAAACCATTGAAGAGAAAAGCTTTGAACATGAATGAAGCAGGCTGGTGTCCATCCCAAACTTGGGCATGTCATTCACCTTGTGCTGGCTTAGAAAGATGCAAGAGTGAAGGTGCCGCTATTCTTTCTCTGCAGTTTCAAAGAGCTACTGAGGCTAGGCAGCGTGCAGCAGGGGCATCCCTGCATAAAGGTGGCCCTGATAGGCCATTTCATGAAGCTGTGAAGGTGAAGCTATGAAGCTCCTGGTTGGCAGTAAAGATCCCAAGAAGATGTTCATCATAATGCCAGAGCAGTGAGACATCTGCCAAAAAGAACCACACACAAAGTTCTTAGCTGTATGCCCAAGAGAGAGATGTATATTGTACTCAGTAAAGTTGAAAGAGTTGAGCCATCGAAGTCCTTTGGAAGGAAAGTCCCAGAAGTTGAACACAGAGCTACTGGATTGATGTTTGCCCTGTTGGTTTTCCGTCTTGTTTTAGTTCGATTTTTCCTCACTATGCCTCTATTCCTCCCTTTTGGAATGAGAATGTGTATTTGGTTCCATTGTATGTTGGGAGTTTGTAATTTGTCTTTCTATTTCACAGGAACTTACAGTTAAGCGATTGCTCTAAGTCTCAGAAAAGACTTTGGACTGTGGACTTTTGAATAGTGTTCTGGTAAAGACAATGGGAACTTTTAAGGTTAGACTAAATGCATTTTGCATTTTATATGGTCATGAGCCTATGGGGGCCAGGAAATAGAATATAGTGGTTTGAATGAGAATGCCCCCCGTTTGGACATTTTGTCCCCAGTTGGTAGTACTGTTTTCGGAGGTCTTAGAAAGTGTGGCCATGCTGGAGGAAGCATGTCACTGGGGGCGGGCTTAAAGAGTTCTTAAACCTTGCCAATCTCCAGATGCTCTCCTCTTTCTGTGATGCTTGAAGATGTGAGTGCTTAGCTTCTGCTCCTGCTCTAGTTCCCTTGGTCAGTGTTTCTATCACAGTAACAGAAAAGTAACTTAATACATTGGGCTATCTGAAATCCTGCTCACCCAGGACTCATGGAGACCCCAGCTCCTGAGAATCCTCTATACAGTGCAGGAGGTGAACACAGATCAAGAAAGCTAAATTTGAAGCCTCTCTCTCTCTCTCTCCCCGGGCATCATCTTCCTTTCCTACAACTGCATCAAAAACTGGCTGGCAGAGATCTTGGAGCAGGAGAAGACAGGATCAGTTGCTGGAGATGCACTGTAATATTGTGAAGCACTGAGAATTTAATATTTTTTGTTCAGAAAATATTTGAGTGCTTGTTGGCACTGTGTGGCTACTAGATTGATGATGTTAGCAAAACTGACCCAGTCCACAGGGATCTTATGTAAAAGGAAAAAACTGATGATCAAAATAGTCACATCTGGAGCTGGAGAGATGGCTCAGCAGGAAACAGTACATACTGCTCTTGCAAAGGATCCAAATTCAGTTCCCAGGCCCCACACTGGGCCACTTACAACTCCAAGGGCACCTGTACTTACATGTGCACAAACACACACACAAGAACAAACATATATACACATAATTTAAGACAAAATAAATCTAAAAAAATAATAACACCTGGGATCTCACTAGTATGTACAATTTTTATGATCTTAGGTATCAGTTAAAAAAATACTTCTCCAGGTATGGTGGGGCACACCTTTAACCCTAACAGGAAACAGAGGCAGGTTGTTTTCTGTAAATTTGAGGCCAAACTGATCTATACATTGAGTTCCAGGCCACCAAGGATTACATAGGGAGACTCTGTCTTAATTAATTAATTAGTTAATTAATTTAAGAGCTGATGAGATAGCTCATCAGATAAGGCTGCTGACTATTTGAGTTTGATATCCAGAATCAAAGGTGGAAAGGGTGGAAGGAGAAAACTGACTCCCAAAAGCTGTCCTCTCACCCCAGCATGTATATATCTGTATTAGTTGGGGTTCTCTAAAGAAACAGAATCCACAGAATATATAATTAGATTAGCTTACAGTAGTCCAACAATGACTGCACCACACTGGAGAGGCTGAGAATCTGGTGGTTGCTCAGTCCATGAGGCTGGATGTCTCAGCAGTTCCAATCTGGCCTAACAGATTCTGGGAGATCCGCTAGTCTTCAGTCTTCTTCAGAATCTGAAGAAGCTGGTCACAGCAGCAAGATGAACCCATCAGTGAGAGAGAGAAAGGAAGCAGTAAGATGGGAGTGTTGCCTCCTGCCATGGCCTTTTTTAGGGCCGCCATCAGAAGGTAATGCCCACATTTAGGGTGGGTTTTCCCACTTCAAATGTTCCAGTCAAGAAGATTTCTTTCATTTCAGTTAATCCCAGATCCAGTCAAGTTGACATCTAGGATTAGCCATCACAAGTCCCACGTGCTTTATTATTTACTTTTCTGTTGCTGTGATAGAAACACTGACTAAGGGAACTTATACAAGGAAGAGTTTATTTAGTTTATGGTTCCAAAGGGGCAAGAGTCCATGGTGGCGCGGTGGCAGAGGTGGCTAGAGCAGGAGCAGTAGCTAAGCACTCACATCTTCAAGCAGGCACAGGAAGCAGAGAGCCAAGGCTTAACAACTCTCTAAGCCCACCCCCAGTGATTCCTCCAGCATGGCCACATCTTCTAAAACATCCCAAAACAGTGCCTTTAACTGGGGACAAAATGTCCAAATACTTAGAGTCTATGGGGGATATTCTCATTCAAACCACTACAGTACCCATACACACACACACACACACACACAAAATAAATAAATAGATAGATAAATAAATAGATTCACATAAAAAACAAAAAAATAATTTTCAACTGCCCACACCTCCAGCAGGTAGAGTCACACCTTCAGCCCTCGGCAGCAATAGGAACCTGAGAAATCTACAGATTTCAGAAAATAAGCTAAAGGACACTGGTGTAAAGCTGTTGTGCGATGATGGGAAACATCCCATTTGCCACTCAAATAATCTTAGGTTGGACGCCCATGAGCTAACTGCTGCCTTCTGTGAAGACCTAGCTTCTGCTTTTACCCGCAGTAAAACTCTGTGGGAAATCAGCCTATTGGTGAGTACCTTGGACCTCAGTGGGGTGACCGTGCTGAGTGATACCCTGAAACAGCCAAAGTGTAGGCTGCAAATAACTGATTTTAATGAGGAAACCATAGTGTTTCTGATTGCTGAGGGAGAGAGAAATCTCTACCTGATAGTCCTAAGCAGAGTTTAAGAGAAATAGGAATCAAGTGTGAAAATTCCATCCCAAGAAACCTGGACATATTCTGACCCAAAACCATGTAAGGGAAGGTAGTGGGCCTTACTCTGGCCCATCTATGTGTAAAAATTACAGATCACTGACATTCTAATGATTCTAATGATTTCTCAGGCACCTGGTTCAGATGTGTTGTGTAAGATGGATGGGGATTCTCATTTGCTAATAAAGGACATGAAGCAGGGGATAAGATGAGGATGGAGATGAGAATGGGGTCTGAATATCATCAAAATACATTGTATGAAATACTTAAATCAATAAAATTTTTTAAAGAACAAAAAAATAATAAAATAATTTTTCAAGAAAAGCCACACAAATTAATAAATGGCCACTATGTGAAGGTCCAAGGTACTATTTATACCAGAATTTAAGAACCACATGAGTTTTGTTTATCTGTTCACTGATGTACCTAGAATGAGCCCTTATGCATCTGTTGGGTGAATAAAGGAGCAAGTGAATGAAGGCTATAAAATTGCTTTTCAAAAGCTAGAGAATAAAAGTCCTGAGGAATTACTGTTTGGGACTGCTGTTAAAAATAAGCTCAGTTTTCTTAGTTCAAACTCTACTGCATGAATTTATAACTAAATTTTCAGGAGACTAATTTATACACAAGAAAACATTTATTATTTTGCTAAGGAAGATATTCCTTATTTAATAGTTCCTGGGGAACACCCCAAAAAATGCCAAAAGGAACTATCTTTGGTATAAATGAAATTCTTTGGAAATGAGCAAGGTTAGGATATCGACCTCTAAGGGAGCCAGTTTAATTATCAGATGGCTCATTTGGACGAAACTGGAATTTAAAAAATAGTAAATCACATTAAAATACATTCATGCAGCTGATATAAAACCTTTTTCTTTCTTCATTTTTAAAATTATGTTTATTTGCATGGGCGTGTGTGCATATGCCCACATGTCCACGGGCACTGTAGACATCAGAAGACAACTTGCAGAAGTCAGTTCTCTCCTCTTCTTCTAGTATGTGGGTCCCAGATACTGAATTCAGGTCCTCAGTCTTGACAGTAAATGCCTTTACTGCTAAGCCTTCTCACCTCATGCACTCATTGGCTTTTTCTGTGTAATATATGGATATGTACATGAACCAGTAACTTAGGGTTACCAGTAACTTTGTCATGTGTTAGAGTTTGGGTATGAAGTGTTCTCAGAAAAGGTTCATGTGTTGAAGGCTTCTTTGCTGAAAGGAGTAAGCTCTTGGCATCTCACAAAACCTGAAAATAGCTTGTGGAGGTAGACATTTGATCCTTATGGAAAAGAATTAAAGGACATTTTGTAACACCATGCTGTGAGAAGGATAGGGGATCTCTACTGCTTCATCTGGATATGATGTACTATGAATTCAAAAGGTCATTTTTAACTCATGAAACATAATAGATTTCTTTAAAAATGAAGATCCCCACCCTCCCAGTTTAGAAATAGATGTTCCTAGGGCTGGAGAGATGACTCAGTGGTTAAGAGCACTTGGTTGCTCTTGCAGAAGACCCGAGTTTAGTTCCCAGCACCCACATGGCAGCTAACAACTGTCAGGTGTCCTCTTTTGCCTCTGTGGGCATCGAACCTACGTAGTGTAGTTACATACACATGGGCAAAACGCTTATACAAATAAGTAAACAAATAAAATTTTAAAAACCAACATTAGATATTTCTACCATGAACTTTTGTCAACAATACAACAGCAAATTATTTCCCTCAAACAGCAGTGTTATGGAATTTTTAGACATTCTAGAGCCTTGTAATTATCCTTTGAGATCTGGGAGCCAGGTGTCAACAGAACAGTAAGGAATGAGAAACAAGCCATGGTGACCTCAAATGCTCCAAGTTGGGATCTCCATGGCCAAGGTATGGCCTTCCTGAACTGCTGCCTCTGGCCCTGCATCTCCTTCTGAGACTAGCCTTGGTTTGCCTAAGAGTGCTGAATGTGACTAGAATTAAATGTCTCATCAAGGGAATGAATCTTCATCAATGTATGTTAATTATCTCCCGTGGCATGGTCACATTACCTCAGGACTGCTGCTAGTCCACATGGTGCTCATGGACAAATGAGAAAAGATAGTCTCTACACTTGTATGAAAATTTTGTCGTTAACATATGTATCTGACTAAATAAGACCCTTTAGCACCATCTACAGGGAAATCATTTGTGATATCTAAGATGAGACTGATACACCCTGTGTAAAAATCCTAGGCCCAAACCAAGTAATTGGGATTCAACCTCTAGCCCTGCTTCTTTGAAAAAATAGTTTAAGTTTTCCAAGCACCAGCCTTCCCTCATTTAAGGTGAGACTAGTTTACATTAGCCATGTGGAGATTACAAGGCATAATGTGCGTAAAACAAGTCTTTCCGCTCATCAAATAGTATAGGTTGTACAAAAAGGACAATAATATGCATATCAACAGTGATGATGGTGGTGTTCCATATTCTGGGAAAGCCTACAAAGAATTAGCATCTCAGGTAGGGGTCTCAGCCTCTACAGAGGGCCGCATCACAGGACAGATGCAAAGAAAGATTCCAGGCCATCTCTAAGCACATAGAGAAGGAAGTGGAAGAACATCTAGATACTACTGTATTGGGGAACAACACAGTATCTCTCTGGTAAGAGGATTCTCCAAGAGCCGCCTCTGGCATCAGGCTGCCATCCTGTTTGCTAACTGTGGTGCAGGTCTTACAAAGAGGGAGGAAATGAACAGGAGAACTGTCTGGACTTTCCTCTGTTTTAGAAGAGGAAGTTGAGGCATGAGCCTGACCATGGCAAGAGTTGCATCCAGCTTCTCCAGTTTCCATGCCACCTCCACTAACAGGTCAGCCTGAAATCATTACGCCAGTTTGTAGGGCTTCTGGCCTCCCTATATGCCTTTTTCCATGCTAGCTCCCTGATCAGGAACTAGCTTCAGCACGTCAGCTGAAGTTTCTATGAGAACAACTTCTGCAGTTTCTATAAGAACAGCTTGACCTGAACAACTCAACCTTTAGAGGCCTTACCGCAGACCTTTAGATGCCAAACTTAATTGTTCTGAACCAGGCACTGTCACATGCCAAGACATTCCTTGGGAACCTGAACTTTTTACCCCCTACCAATTTCCCCTGGAATTTTCTGCTATTAATCACTTGCATCTGCTGGGTGTATGTATATGTGTGCACCCTGCCTGAATAAATCGGAAGCTTATCCACCATTTTTGGTGTCTGTATTGTGTGTTTGTATGTCTTAATTCTTCAGGCCCTCGCCAGATAGACTCGGATACAGTTGTAACGCAGGCTGTTAAACCAGTTTAATTGAAACTAATTCCAAATTCCTTACAGTCTGAAATTGCAAGGAAGAGGGTGCAATACAGCCCTACCTTTGAAGACAAAGTGAGACTCTATGTAGGTTATTTATTTGTTTATCAATAAAAAGTGGCAGAGTTAGGACTTGAGCATCCATCTTCCAATTCCATTTCCTCCTAAATTGCAGTGAAGTGCAATTTAATCTCATTTAGCACACAAATCACATGAATCTGTACACAGACCTTTCTAGCTTTAATCTATAGAAGCTGAAAGAGGAATGAAACAACTTCTAGACTAAACTCACCAAACAGCAAGACCTAAAGATGATTGATTCATTTGTCTAAAAATCCCTAGTTTTCATAAATGAAGAAGAAAAACTAGATTATTTGGCAAATAATGATAAGGAAACCCCTATTTATTAAAGTCTGTGAGATATAATCAGAGGATATATGTTCAAAGGAAATCCCAGACTTTTAAAATCATTTGTTGGGCTGGCAAGATGGCTCAGCCAGTTAAAGGCACTTGCTGACAAGCCTGATGATCTGACTTCTATCCCCACTGAAGGAAGACCCATATGGTCTTCTGATCTCTACATGTGTTCTGTGGCTTGTGCAAGTACACGAGCACACAAACAAACAAAATAAATAACAAAAGTAAATTTAAAAAAATAATTCTTAAAGAATGAATTAGCCAACTCAATAAAATGTAAAGTAAGTTTTAAAATCAAAGGAGAACAGAAGAGAGGAATTAAAATGGAAAAATACAGAACTCATCTTTACCCACAGGTTCTGCATCTGTGAATCCAACTATGGATAGACAAAGTTTATTCAGAACATGCATCTGTTATGAATATATACATATTTTTGTAATTATTCTCTAAACAGTGTGTTATGAATACTATTGCATGGCATTTACATTGTATTAGCTGTTATAAATAATTCAGAGGTGACCTAAAGGATTATTTATGTATGTGGGTTCTATATAAATACTGTGAGAACTTATAGTAGAGACCTGAGAAATTGCAGATTTGGCTATCTAGAAGAGAAAGATCCTGAAAATCTATGCTCCTGTGGTCACTTAGGGATGCTGTATAATGACCTTGGTACAAAATCAGGAAAACTGACTGCTGAGAGATCATTTTTTGTGGGGTTTTTTTGTTCACTAGATGCACCAATTGCCTTTTTTCTAGATTATCGTTTCAGGGAGGTTTGTACAGCAACATTTTTTAAAAACATGGTGGTGTTTGCCTGAGACTCCAGCACTACGAAGGCTGAAACAGGAATTGAGGCCAGCCTCAATGCTAAAGATGAGTTCCAGGCCATCAGTGAGACACTATCAGAAGGAAGAAGGGAGGGGCTAGAGAGATGACTCATCTGTCAAGAGCACTGAATGCTCTTGCAGAGGACCCAGGTTCAGTTCCCAGCACCCATATGGTGGCTAACAACTGTCTGTAACTCTAGTTTTAGAGGATTCAGCACCCTCCTTTGATCTCCATGGGCATTGCACAACATGGGTGCACTTACATACATGAAGAAAATATACTCATAACATAAAACAAAAATAATAAACAAAATATTTTAAGAAGAAGAAAGAAGGGAAAGTGTGCATACCTTTAATCCCAGCCCTGGAGGCACAGGCAGGAGGATCTCTGAGTTTGAGGCCAATCTGGTCTACCTAGTGAGTTTCAGGTGAGCTAGGGCTCCGTAGTGAGATCCTGTGGCAGAAAAGATAAAAAAGAAAAAAGAAAGTGAGAGTCATTGAAAAAACAAAACAAGAACAATGACAATAAATGATCTGATAACTAACCTTGTCAGGGAAAACATAAATACACAAAGTTGGGAGTTAGAAAATGATTACACATATAGGAAAGTATGATTCTTTTTCATTTTTATTACATTTTTATGTATTTATTTTGTGTGTATATATGGGTACATGCATGCCATGGCACTTGAGTGGAGACCACAGGACTTGTTAGAGTTGGTTCTCTTCTACTATGTAGGTCTTGGGGATCAAACTCAAGTCATCAGGCTTAGCAACAAACTCCTTTACTCACTGAGTCATATCTCCAGCCCCAGAAAGCAAAATTCTTATAAAAAAGAATCATCTAAGGGCCAGGGAGATGGCTCAGTGGAAAAAGTTCTTCCCACACCAAGCATGAGGACTTGAGTTCAGATTCCCGGCACTCATCCATACTCTAGGGTGGCAGTACTCAACTATAATCCCATCTAGGGGCAGAAGAGACAAATGGATCCCAGGGGCTTTCTGGACAGCCAGTCTAGCAATTGGTGAGCTTCAGGTTTAGTGAGAAACCCTGTCTCAAAAACTAGAGGGGCAGAAGAGATGGTCCAGCAGTTAAGAGCACTGGCTGCTCTTGCTAAGGACCCTAGTTCAGTTCCCAGCTCACACATGGAGACTAACAACCTTCCATAACTCTAGTTCCAGGGAATCAAATGCCCTCTTCTGGTTTTCGCAGGAATTGAAAATATGGTACACTGACATACATGCAGGCAAAACATTCATACACATAAAATAAAAATAAATTTAAAAATTAGAGAGATAACTAAAGAGAAAGATACCCAACTTCAACCTCTGGCCTCCCCAAGTATACATGATGTTCAGAGTTGGGGCCCTCTGGGGGTGATTAGGTCATGAGGATGGAACCCTTATGATGGAATTAGTGTCCATATCAAAGATTCCAGAAATCTACATCCCCTTCCCACCTTGTAAAGATATCAGGTGTCTCCTTCAATCACTCTCCACCTTTTTGTTGCTGCAGGGTCTCTCTCATCAACCCAGAGCTCACTGATTTCATTTGTCTAGCTCACCAGCTTGCTCCACACTGATTTCATTTGTCTAGCTCACCAGCTTGCTCCAGGGATCCTGTCCTGCCTTTGAAGTACTGGGATTACCAAGAATCACCACACCCATCCAACAATTTTGTATTTGCTAGGGAATCTGTACTCTGGTCCTCTCTTGCACAGCAAGTACTTTACCGGCTGTGCCATCTCTATCCAGCATCTGTGTTGCATTTTATCTTGTTTTGTTATGTTGGTTTTGTTGAGACTGTCTTCTTACATAGGCCAGGCTGACTTTGAACTCGTGATATCTGCCTCTGCATCCCCAGTGCTGGGATTTATGGGTATGTGCCACAGCGTCAGGTGTAATCTATGTTTTAACAAACCCCTCCAGGTGACTCTGACACACACTTAAGTTTGGGGATGATAGACTTGATTCCTCTGATCACATTCAGTCTCTATCAGAGCCCACTGCTATTGGTTGCATCAACACTTCCCAGAAGGAAAAAATTCAGTCCTTTTGTCCTCTCCTCCCTCCACTCCCCACTGCCCCAGCTATAAATAGCTCACACTTGCTCACCAGCAGCTGGAGTTTCAGCCCATCTAAGCATTAGGCAGAATAACAGTTGCTGAAAGAACATGTGTATTCCTGTGCTTGGGGAACAGGGATGGATCTGAGCATCTTTTAGGCCTTGGTCACTGAAATTATAAAGCAGGTTTGCAGTAGATGATTAGGAAAGCAAATGTTGTCCACCTCTAGTTCTTTAGTTCTTTTCTTTAATGTGGAATGTTAACATGGACCCTATTCACATCTACAACCCTTGGTCCTAACTGGGTTTGGGACTTAAAGAGGTAACAAGATCTGAGCTAAAGCAGTGAAGCCAGAAGGACCAGAACTCAATCCTTTCCCTGTCCTGGTTACTAATTCACCATATGATCTTGGAACATTGATGGTTTAGTATTTCTGCACGTACAGCAGGGGAAAATAGTAACTCTCCTTCCTTCATCACAGACTGGCAAGTGGAGTCATCACATGATCTAGAAGACCACAGATAAGAGTTGACCCTAGTGTCTTAGTTGGGTCTCTGTTCACTGCTTCCAAACTTGGAAGGATCAAAAAGGGTTAGTACTTTAAAGACAACCTCTAGGGTCTGGAGAGATGGCTCAGTGGTTAAGAGCACTGGCTGTTCTTTCAGAAGACCCAGATTTGAATCCCAGCACCCACATGGTAGTTAATAATTATTCATAACTCCAGTTCCAGGGGATCCAATGCCCTCTTCTGTCCTCTGCAGGCACTTCATGACACGGATACATTTACACACAGGCAAGCATGACATTCATACACATAAAAAATATATATATAAAGAACACCTCTAGCTGATACATATATACAACCTAGTGATTAACAGCACCATCAAGGCAAGTTGGGCCACTTGTCTCTTGGCTTGTCTGTTTGACTCTGGGGAAGTAGAGGGATGAAAAGGCTACTTTTGTGTGATTACTGTATGACTACCTTGGTGAAAGTTTTTGAACGCAAATAAAAGTGCAGGGCCTTACAAATAAAAAGTGACTGTGGAAAAACTAGGCAAGGGTTTTGAAGTCAGAGAACACAGGTTATAAATTTGTCACCTCTGGGACAATCTGTCTGCCAGCACTACCACCACACAAAAAGCCACTGATCTTTTCCACCTTAGAACATCCTGTAAAACAATATCTTTGCTTTACTATTCATCACTTCCTGTATCTGGGTGTTTAATATGCATATATTGAAGGAAAGATTAAAGAGTGGATTAATTTTTCCCTTTACAGAGTGATTGGTACACAGTGAAGCCATTTTTACCTGCTTTCTAACAGTTGACTGAACCTGCCCAGTGTTAATCCCAACACACACTACCCAAGGCTATGGCTTCAGACAATATAGATTTCTGGCACAACCAGAAGCTCTACGGGTTTTTGTTGTTGTTTTTGCTTCCTTTTAGGAGGTAAACCAGGCTCAGAAAGAAGAAATGACCTAGATCTGTACTTGATCTAGAAAATTCATTGTTAATATGTTAAGTTACTACTGAATGACAATCACTAGATTAAAGAAACCTGAAGCCTTCAAGAGCAAACAATAGACTTAGGATATAAGTAATATTTGGACTTCATCTAAAGGGAAAGCTTTTGAAAGTAGGACTGGAGAAGCTCAGCTCCCACAAGGTTACAGACTATATCCTGCCAGTGTCTGCCAAGGTTATAGACTATCCCTTGCAAAGCTCCAGGGAGGGAGTACATCCTCAGAATCTCCTAACACACCTCTCAAGAAACTAGTCAAAGGCTGAAGTCAGTAGAGTGTTTGCCTAGCTTGCTTGAAGTCCTGGGCTCAATCCACAGCACCACATAAACCAAGCATGGTGGTCCACCACACACACATGAATGAATACACACAGACACACACAAAAAAAATAAGAAACGAGAAAGAAAGATAATCAAGACTTTACAGTTACTCGTGTGTGTGTGTGTGTGTGTGTGTGTGTGTGTGTGTGCATTCCCTTGGTATTTATTGGAATTATTTTGACCAGTGAGTCTTTACCAAATAGAGCACTTTCTTATTGTTCAGAATAACACCACAATTTTAGTGTTTTGTTGAACTGCAAAGACAGCTCAGCAGTTAAGAATACTGACTGACTGATTTTGCAGAGGACCTGGATTTGGTTCCTAGTACCCACATCGCTGCTAACAACCATCAGTAACTCCAGTTCCAGGGGATTCAATGTCTTCTTTTGACCTCCATGCGCATCACATGATATGGATGCACCTACATACATGTAGGTAATATACTCACATTTTTTAAAAATTGAATTTATGATCTTTCTACCGCCATCTCTCAAGTACTAAGATTACAGGTGTGTGACCGTTTCTATAACCAACTGATCTATACCCTAAGTCCTGAACCTATTCTTTTTTAAAGCTGTCTAACCATGGAAAACTCAGGCAAGGATTTCATGATAAAGCTCTGTCACGTCTATTGCATTCTTCAATCTCAGCATTTTGGAAGAATTCTCATGTGTTAGTTCCAGTCTCTAACATTCAGCAGGTGAAAGTATTGGCATCAGCATCTGCTAGATGTGAGAAAATGTTCCCTCAGGCAGGCTCAGACCTGCTGAGGCCAGAGCTGGGCTTATCCAAGCTGCAGACCCATCAGAGGCAGGGCGCAAAGCTTGGAGGTGGCAGCTTCTGTGATGCAGCCCCCATAGGTCCTTATGGGCCTGGCTCCCTCTTGTCCTCCTAAAAGCATTTTTCCTCTTTTCCTCAACATCAGCATTCAAGATAAACATTTAAATTGTATTTCTTATTCATTTCCCCTGTCGTGTTTCCTAGAATTTCAACATATTTTTCTACTTTGCATTGTGGGTTAAATAGGCTTTTGTGGACCAGTCCTGGAACATTGTTCCCAGTGGAGAAAAAAAAATGCATTCTGTGTTGGAAACAAACAATGTATACAAAGAAACTTTGGGAACACAACTTCTTTATAGAGTGAGGACCACCTGATCAGCCTCCAGTGTAAGAGTTAAAGGATATAAGATTCTCTTTTCAAATCAGGGCAGTCTCAAAAAAATAATTTGAAGTGGAAAGCTACAAAAATGGAATGAGAGAGGGGAGCTAAAAAACAGGTGGTTTTGTTTGTTGTTTCGTTTTAATCTTAACTGGAGGTAAGGATAGAGTTCTCGTGAGGTTATAACAATATAGTCATCTAGTTGACCTCCTGTTCCTTGGGAAAGTAGTCACACTCTAAGGAGGTAGTAGAAAGGGACTTAACTCAAGCACTTAGTAACCATGGATTGAGTATCTAGGATGCTCCAGGCCTTGTTATAGCTGTTCAGGTGACACCTCTGACAGGACAAACAAGATCTGTGGTAAGACTGACACCAGGTAAGAAAATGAAGCCAGCAAACAAAAACATGTAAGGCAGTGACAAATGCCAGGCTGAAAACTCAACAAGGGAAGTTTCAAACATGCATGTTTGTAGGCGCTACTCCTGGCTGGGCATACAAAGACAGCTGTCTGAGGAGGTGCCTCAACTTCCATGGTAACACCAAAACCCAGCTAGGGGAAGCTATGAAGGGATTCCCAGGCAGAGGGAACAGTGTTTGCAAAAGCCTGCTGTAGGTTAGAATCTGTTTTGAATCTAGGAACAGGGGGGCAGTATGGATAGATTATAAGGTCTGAAGATGAGGCCTGGTACCAGACAGCAGCTTGCAGAGGTAGGGAGGGGCCCAGAGTACCAATTCATATTTGACCCTAAGTGCCATAACATTCAGGGATGTAGGAAAGTCACCTTCCTACTCCAAGGATAAAACAAAGCCTAAATAAGCATAGTCAGAGCCAAGAGAATGGCAGCTGTTTGGTCCTGTGCACTTGCTGTATCTGCAAGTATGTAAGGGTCTTTGTCTGTATTTGCTTGATTAATCTTAATTATTTCTGTATGGAGCAGAAATTGCTAGAATTTACATATCATATATTAAGGAAATAATGCTTAGAAAAGAAGCTTGCCTTTAGCCAGAAAGGTTTTTAATAACTTCTTTATAACTTTATAGGTAAAAACAGTCATTATAGGAAAACTTTTTAAAAATGAGAGATATTAAGCTAATGAGATCATATCACCTGATAGAACCATTGTTAACACCATGGTTTACATTTTTCTAAATGGTCAGTGAAGATATGTTGACTACTGCTTTTTTAAAAATTAACACATTTTACGTGTGTGCATGTGCATGCATGTGTACATATGAGCAGAGGTCAGAAGATAACTCACGGGAGTTGGTGCTCTCCTTCCATCATGTATGTTCTGGAGACTGAACTCATGTTATCAGGCCTAATGACAAGTACTTTTATCCACTGAACCATCTTTCCAGCCCTTAACTGTTGTTTTCAAAAACATACGGTTGCTTTCTTCTTCAAACGCGTTAATTCCAAGAGTAGTTTTTTGTGCTTTTATTATTAGTTTGTTTTTTTCTTCAGATTTCATGTGAGATTTTATTAGAGAACACATTACTTGGTAGGGTATAGGACTTGGTGTAGAGAGAGTCCACAGAGTGCAGGGCCTTCCCCTTGTCCAGGGGACCACGATTGGGAATATATTTGACCCTCCAGCCATCAGGGATGAGGCACTTCTCAGCTACCATGTCTTCAAATTCATCTGCATTAAACCTGATGAAGTCCCATTTCTTTGAGTTGTGGATCTTCTGGTGGCCAGAGAACTTGAACTTGGCTCTACAAAAGGCATCAATCACATATTCCTTATTATGCCACCTGGTGTGGATGGACATGATGACCTGGCCAATGTAACTCCTGGCCACTGTGCCCTGAGGTTTCTCAAAGGCACCCCAAACGTGTCTGAAGCCTGTCAGCCCCAGCTCAGGACAACATCTTATTGATGTCAATGACATGGAAAGGGTGGAGCTTCACTCTAATATGAAAGCCATCTTTGCCACAGTTCTTCACCATGTATTTGTTGACACAAATACAGGCCGCCTCCAGGGCTTTGGAAGAGAGCTGCTCATACTCCCACTTCCAGGTGGCCACAGAGTGGGAATTCATCAGCTTTTGCATCAGAAACGCCTCAGCAGAAGCGCGACTTTGGGTATGATTTGTTCTTACAACACCAGTAAGACCAGGCAGGGTTGCAGCCCATGATGACAAGAGAATCTCTGGTGGCACAAAAAAAAGAGTTATTAGTTTTAAGAATTGAATGATAAGCCTGGTGTGGTGGCACATGGCTTTAATCCCAGAACTCAGAAGGCAGAGACAGATGGATCTCTGTGAGATTGAGGCCAGCCTGGTCTACATAGTGAGTTCTAAGCCAATTTAGTTATGAAGACAATAAAATCATGAGGTTTATTCACACGTAAACACAAAGTGTCTAGAAAGATATATATCACATTATTTACAGTGACGACTGCTGCGTGTTAGGAGTTTGAATGCTTGTTACTTTTTCATATTCTATCTTCTAATGTCTCTTCCACGGGTATTTTCTTTCTCCAGGTAGTGGGATTCTGACCTCTTCCACACCTCAAAATCCCCTGTCAAATGTAAGTTGCTCCTGGGAAGGCCAAGTTTATCCCAGACCACCCATTTGTTCATGTGAGTGTATAGACTGGTCCTTCATTGACAGAATGGTTTCTCCTGCCAATGGGATAGCCCAGATCTCCAGGATACACACTGGTGTGCTAGACAGTGTAGAGGCTATTACATATGTAGGAAGTAGGATTTCTACTTTCCACTCAGCCACCATAACCAGAAAAACAAACTAAGAAACAAGTATGGGGTCTCTAAGAAGTGAGTCACCTCCCAAATAAGGAGGTTCACTTGGGACACCTCTGTGAATGTATACCCCACAGACACATTCAACACTTTCCTTGTGTATATTGGTTGCTTTTAAATCTCTGTGCCCAAAATACCAGACAGAAATGATTTAAGGGAAAGTCTATTTTGGCTCATGGTTTCAGAAGGTTGAGTCTTCATGGTGAGGAAGGCCTGAAGAAGTAGTTTAAGTCACAGTGGCAGGAGTGTTGGAAGCGATGGAAGTTGTTCACACCATGGCACACAGGAAACAGGGAGCAAGGCCAGAACCCTCAAAGGCCCACCCCTAATGGCCTACTTCTGCTAATTGACCCCACCTCCCAAAGTTTCCAGAATATTCAAAATGAGACCACCAGGTGAAAAACAAGCATTCAAAATGGCCTATAGGGGCCATTTCAGATTCAAACTATGTTACCTACATAAATCCATCTTCATGGCACTATGACTATTAATGTGAAAAAAATTCAGGCATGGTGGCTCACATCTGTATTCTCAGAACTGGCTAGGATCATCCACAAGTTAGAGGTCAACCTGGGGTTACATCATGAGTTGTGGCCAGTCTAGACTACAGAGTTTTCTGATCTTGGCATTGTACAACACAGGTGCACTTACATGCACTCATACACATAAAGTAATAAATAAAAAAGTTTTAAAGGTTGGGGAAGGCTGGGCATGGTGATACACACCTTTAATCCCAGCACTCCAGAGGCAGAGGCATGTGGAACTCTATGAGTCCAAGGCCAGCCTGGTCTACATAGTGAGTTTTAGGCTAGCTGGGACTAACAAGGAGACCCTGTCTCAAAATAAAAGCAAAAACCAAAAGGTAGGGGAGATGGCATGGTTCAGTTGGTAAAGTGCTTGCTATGCAAGCATGAGGACCTGAGTTCAGAGCTCCAGCATCCATACACAAAGCTGGGCTCAGCCGCACATATCTGTAATACAAGCTCTGGAGAGGCAGAGACGGAGGGATTCCTAGGCCTTATAGGTTGGCTAGTCTTGCAAATCAATGAGCTACAGGTTCAGTGGATATGTCTGATAAAAGAAGACACCGAACTTTAATCTTTGGCCTCCACATGCACTTGCACACACCATACACACACATATAAGCACACACACAGACACCTGTACGCACACACAACTGCACACACACATGTGTGAACATACAAACATTGCTGTGAAGCATCTTCTAGAACATTTCTTTTATATAACCATCTTCTAGAATAATTTCTCTACAACTATGATGTTGGGCTCTGTGTGTCTCTCTTCATGGCGTAGACATCTATGCAGCCCTGTGTTCTCAATAGTCATGTGAGCCCAGGAAGCTATTCAACAAAAGTCTCAGGATTCTTCAACTATAAATGGAGATAATGCTTCAAAAGGCCATTTTCAGGATTAAGTAAAAGTCTTGTGGTGCAAACTCTAGGATACATAGATTGTCTCTAAAAGCCACTCTATTCACTTTTCTCCTACCCTTCCCACTCACCCCTTGAGAATTCCTAGTACTCTGTTGTAAGGGTGGTTGAAGACTCAAGGGATCCTGATTTGAGCCTCATTTAGTCTTAGTTGTAAAATCCTGGGAATACTTTTGAAATCTCTCTTGTCTTGGAGCCTGCTGTGAGGTACCAAAAGAAACAAAGGTGCCAAATTACTTTCAAGTCAGGTTAAATCTCTTCAAATACTTGAAAAGGGTGGCAGCAATAGAAATAGTCTCTTGGATAAAAGTAAGCCTAGAAACAAGATGAGTCTCCTGCATAATTCCCATGCTCTCAGTTCACATTTTTAGAGGGAATATTTGGAAAGAGGGAGGAAAGTTAGTTAAAGATACCTCATTCTCTTACTTCATTGAGGTTGAAGCCAATTAATGACCATGGCTTCAGCTCAACCTCTTGCCATATCAGGGAGAAGATCTTGAGAGAGAGAGAGAGAGAGAGAGATCAGACTTGATGGCAAGTGCTTTTACCTGTTGAGCTCTCATACTGACCCTGACTTTTTTTTTTTTTTGGTAACTCATCTGCTTGGCTCTAGAGAATGAACTTTGTAGATGACAATTTATGTTACAATGTCAAAAGATTGGACATGCCAGGATGCTATTATCCCTTCCTGGAATGTGCTTTGCTGGGGGGCTTCCTTCAGTCTCTGAATCTACAGTGTTCTTTCGGGTCATTTAAGGCCCTATAGATCCTCCTTGCTGAGTCTATAGATTCATTCTCAGGAAAGGAGACTGTGGCCAACCTTCTGCAATGTCTCTTGGACAGATTTAAAGAGCCCAGCTCAAATGCTCCTGTGATCAGGATAGAGGGACACAAAGAAAGCAGCCCTATGACAGGCTTTCCACTGTCTCCTTGGTCAGGGGCAAGTTGAGCAGGCCTGCTGTGAGAGTACATCTTCTGCAAGCCACCAGCACCCTTCCCAAGCTGGCATCTAAGGAATGCCTGAACTGTGATAAACATCAGCTGCTCAACAGAGCAGGGAGCCTTCTCACTGTTGGCTGGCAAAGTTGCCTCTTTCACCTGTCCCATCCCCACTGATATCTCAAAATGTTTTAACTTTACAGTTTTTGTTTGGTCATATTCACAGCTTTCCTGGTGCTGATACAGCCCATGAGCCTTAGATTAGAAGCCTGGGTAGACCTTCTGGTCTGTCAGTGGATCAAGGGTGTCATTCCAATACCAGAAGACCCAGAAGTTCATCAACCTGTTGACAGTCTAGTTAACAGGATCATGTGAGCATCTTCGTTTCTTAATGTTAAGTTCAAAATCAAAGTCCCCTTTAGCCAAGGAGATACTTGGTCCTCCATCTATGACATAGATAATGACTTCTGCACCTCAAACAGAGGTGCCACCCTCTAAGTCATCACAGCAAAAAGGAAATTTCTCCACCCTCACACAGAAGAGGACAAGTAGCCTGAGCTGGATACCCAAACAAGGACAATGATCACAGCGAGTTCAGGTGGCTCTTGATGTGAGTCTATTTACCTAAAATCCACAGTGGCTCATGGAAAGTTAAACTTTTGTATCACTTACTTTTCTTCTTATGACAAAATACCTGCCAAAAGGGGTAGAAGCAATGGCTCAGCAGTCACAAGGGTGTGCTGCTCTTGCGGAGGACCTCATTTCAGTTGCCAGCACAAACATCACACAGCTCACAACCTCTCATTCCAGCTCCAGGAGATCCAGTGCCCTCTTCTTGTCTCCAAGGACACCTGCACTAATGTACACATTCCACACACACATACAAGTAATTAAAAATAAAGTAAAATCTTAAAATTTACCTGACAAAAGTGACTTAAGAAAAGAAGGATTTACTCTGGCTCACGGTTTAGGGAGTATAGTCCATCACAGTGAATGGAAGTTCAGTGAGGGGCTAGAGAGCTCACTCAGCAGTTAGGAGCACCGGCAGTCCTTGCAGAGACCCAGGTTTGGTTCCCAGCACCCACATGGTGGTTAACAACCATCCAGTCCCAAGGAATCCAACACCCTTTTCTAATCTTCTTGGGCATTGCAATTGCATACATGCAGGCAATACACTCATATAAAATTTTTAAAAAACAAAAAAATAGTGCAGTGAGAAGGAAAGAGAGACAAGGGAATGGGTAACTTAGAACACTGCCAGGTTTCATTTGGGGGGGCACCTGGTCAAGTATAACTCCGGTATTCTGGGGTCTATTCATGTGAGTCCATTTGGAGAATGTTTTGATATCTGTAGTAAATATGTCAGGTGGAAATATTATTCTATTCATCCTGAGTTTTCGAAAGAGTACGCACGCTGGGTTCAAATTCTAGTACTTCACAAACAAAAGAATATGCAATGTACTGATTGCCTTCAGCAACATATGCATTTGTATGGGATAACTGCAAGATGTAATCATCTTTTTTTAATGTTGGGGGGTTTACAAATGCACATATATGTGAAAATCAGAGGTTAACTTCAGGGGTCATTCCTCTGGTGATGTCCACCTTGTTTTTGAGACAGACTTTCTCACTGGGACCTGTAGTTCTCCAATTCAGCTAGACTGACTAGCCAGTGAGCCCCAAGGATCCATCTATCTCCCCTCCTCACTGCCCCAGACCCTATCCCCATCCCCAGTGCTGGGATTGCAAGCATGTGCCACTGAACCTGACTTTTAACATGTGTTCTGAGGATTGAACTCAGGTCTTTGTGCTTGTAAGACAAGCACTTTAGCAACTGAACTATATCCCCAGGCCCCAGTCATCTTAATTATCTAAAATAATTTTTTAAAGATAAAAAAGTTAAGGACTAGAGAGATGGCTCAGTACTTAAAAGCAATGGCTGTTCTTTCAGAAGACCCAGGTTCAAATCTAAGCACCAACATGGCAGCCAGCAACATCTATAACTTCAGTTCCAGGGAATCTGAAGCCCTCTTCTGTCTTCCTCCAACATTGCACAACACAGGTGCACTTACACACATGCAGGCATGACACTCATACACATAAAATATAAATAAATAAATAGTTTTCTAAAGATAAAGTTAAAAAGTACTTAAGGAAACATGTAGTTTTGATGGTGCTTGTATACTTTGCAAATTTCTACACCCTATTAGTTTTTCTGAAGTAATTTCTACCACAGTTCCTCTAAAAACTGTTCCCAATTTGTCAGTGTTTTTTTCAAATTATGTTATGTGGCACCTTCACTAGACCCAAGCCTAGCACAGATCTCAGAAGGCAAAGAGTAAAAGACTCAAACATATCATGGAGAGAAAACACTGATCTAAAGAGGATGAAAACAGGGCAATCCTGGCCACATGGTTACTTCTCTCCCTGCCGAGAGGGTCTAAATTTAGTTTACTGGATACACCGCAGGGACATGAACATGTTCCAAGAACAAGAATCAAGCAAGAAAAGAAAGTTGTATAATGTGGCTAGAGGTATTTTAATGTCATGGCAACTGTGAAGTCTTCTCTATTATTTAATTCACTTCCTCAAGTCAAGTTATTCTGCCCCACTTGCTCCCCCTGAACTTCCTGTTGCTGTAATCAAGTCAGGTCACCCTGAATTCATGAGTCTTCTCCCCATTGCAGTTATGTCTATTTCCAGAAGGACATGTTTTCTCTTTTGCTCCCCGAACCTTTATGGGGCACTCTAGGTGTTCCTGTCTTCACAGCACCCAGAGTCAGCAAGGTACCACCCTCCTTTTCAGGCAGTCTTCCCCCTCAGTCCCCTTCTCCCAGCACTCCTCTTCCTGCCCCTCCCCCAGCCTCTACAGTTGTCACTAACACTAGAGGCACTAGATTGATGTGATTCAGGTTCTTTTACAAGTCCACATCTCCTGGCTCACCAGTCTCAATGCCACTAGGAAAAGATGACACAGGAGGCGAACACTCAATTAATTCATCAGTCACTATCTTCATTCCTTTCCTTTTCTGTTTATGTCCCTAGACTTTGACTCCATGCTTAGCTTAAACCATCACCACCCCAATGACCCCCAGAACCCCCAGCAAAGCTACACAGGATAGGTTTAAGCTGAGAGTTGGTATAGCCCTATCTCCTCCTATAAAAATGAGAGGACTGAGGCCCAAACTACTTAATCATCCAGTTGCTAGTTCTTAGCTGAACCAAAGCATACAAAGTAAAAATTGAAACTAATTGATTGGTGGGAAATATTCTTGTTAGGGAATTTGCAGAGCCAAATAATTATTAATAATTCCTGGGCTGGGGATGTAAACCAATTAATAGAGTGCTTGCCTAGCATGTACAAGGCCCTGGGTTCCATCTCCAGTGCTTCATAAACCCAGTGTTGGTGGTACAGTCCTGCAATTCCAGAACTTGGGAGGTAGAGGCAGGAGGATCAGTATTTTAGGCTAAATGAGACAGAGACAGGCAGATCACTGACAGTTCAAGGCCAGTCTGGCATACACATCAGGATCCAAGCCAGCTAGGAATAAATAATGAGATGCTGTCTTTAAAAAAAAAAAAAGAAGAAAAGAATTCCTGGAGGCTCCTGACTCTAGGACACCTAGACCTGGAGGATTGCTTGGGGTCTTCTAGCCTTGACCCTGCAGGGCAAGAAAAGTAGTTCTTCATTAACATCAAGACAAGTGAATCCACATTTGCTAGTTCTCCAATGTGCTCGGTACACACAGCTGGGAACTGACAAGCTTCTTTCCCCTAGATGTAGTAAATGCATCAAATACAGAAAGCTTGTAAAAATATATTTACTGTGAAAGTGATACCAATCTTGTAAGTAGATGCATCTTATGCGTTCTCTGGGGAAAGACATGGGTGGGAAAATGAATCAGATTAGTTCAGTATTTTGATTGCTTGTTGCAGTGGAAGAGAGACTGTGTTTCCAAAACTGAGTATGGAGAGATGGGCAGTAGTGATGGAGACAGTGGAAGCTAAACCAGAGTAGATTTTAAGGCATTCCTTAGATGGGGCTCTGCAGTAGAGCATTTGCCTAGAATCCAGCAGTGAGTGACTAGAGGTGTGGCATAGTGGTACAGTCATGTTTAAAATCTACCAGTGAAGGGCTAAGAGTGTACACAGCTGGGAGAAGCTTGTCTAGAATTCACCAATGAGGGTCTAGAGATTGACTCAGTGGTAGAGTGTTTGCCTAGTATACACAAAGCTCCAGTACTGCAATAAATAAGTTAATTAGTTAAAATAAATAATAAATTAAAACAGGCCATTCTACCATGTGAGCACACAAGCCAGGACTTCCATCCTGGCTGTCTCATGCAATCTTTCCTCTCTGGAAGGACACGACCTACTATATTGGAATCTGTGAGTTAGAACCAGAGGCCTGTTGCTGCCACCAGCCAGCTGCTGTTACTGCTGCACATTGTCTGTGATTAAGAGCTTTATTGATTTTCTAGCCCATGACCACATTGGTAGGGAAAGAGGACAACAGGGGAAACTGGTGGGAAGCCAAGTGGAAAGAGGGTTTGTGGAGTGAACTCTCAATGAAGAGCACTGTGGGAGAGTATGTGATGGATGCTGACTCGGAGTCAGTAGAACAATGCAAAAGTGCCCTTCAGTCTTGGGCTAAAACAGAGCACTTTGCCAAATCTCAGGAAGAGTATCAACTCTGTGGGAAAGACTCAGCACTGTTTATAGAAGACAGAATAGTCTTTTCTGCAAAATCATCACTGACAATGCTCAACCCACATTTGGTACCAGGCACTGAGTTGAGTTCTGGAACTATAAATAAGAACCAATTGGGCAAGAAATTCAAAGAGTACAGAATAATTTGTAAAGAGATAAGCATGCTTTAAGGGAACTATCAAACATTTTGCCTAAACTTTGGGCACAGAGCCAAGAGAAATAAATGGAAGGGACCTGAGAAGGACAGTCCCTGCCTGTGGGAATTGCCAGACTTCCCTCCTGACACTGCAGCAACAACTGAAGGTCCAGGGCTGCTTCGCACCTAGCCCTTCCAGATACAGAGGACACCTGTTTCTGCAGACAGAACTAAGTACTGGTCCCAGATGCTGTCAAAGTAGCACATGGAAAGAAAGGTCCTTGATTAACGTGGGTGGTAGGAAAACCTTACTGCATGAAGGGATCCTCCTCCTCTAAACCTAAGCACAAGTAGGACACCTGTGACAGATCCTTCTCTCCTCCTGTAACCCACACATACATACATGCAACCCCTACACACATCAAGAGCCCATATTTCCTGTGTGTTCTGAGGGTTCATTTCCTCCCTTGATGTTAACCCCTTTGAGTAAAGAAATTATTTTTGCTTCTTCCTTCAGTTTTCGGTATTTTTACTGTTCTGATAACTGAGGGAAATGAGTATATGATAGGTTTGGGGGCATTAGTAAAATATGTAAGGAAAGTGATATGTAAAAATTGAAAATAAGAGAAAATAAAACACCTCAAAAGCAGAAAGGGACAAAACTCAGTAAATGACTGTTCTAGTTTCGCTTTCTGTTACTGTAATGAACACCATGATCAAAAACAATTTGGGGAAGAAAAGAAGGGTTATTTTATCTTACAGGTGACCATCCCTCATCTTGGGAAACTAAGGCAGGAACTCAGGGGAAGAACTTGGAGGCAGGAACTGAAGCTGAAACCACAGAAGAATGCTGCTTACTGTCTTGCTTCTGGGCTTATGTTCAGCTACTTTTCTTATATAGCCTAGGCCCACCTGCCTAGGAACAGAATGGGCTGGGCACTCCTACATCAATTAGCACTTAAGAAAATGGCCCACAGACATGCCTACAGGCCAACCTGATAGAGGTAATTCCTCAACTGAGTCTGTCTTTCCAAGTGACTCTAGATTTGTGTCAAGTTAACAGCTGAAGCTAACTATGACAATATTTCAATTATCAAACTATGACAAAGTTTAATTTGTTTTATATGTGAGTGTTTTGCCTGCATGTATGTGTGTATCCATATTGTGCAAAGCTCACAGAGGCCAGAAGAGAGCATCAGATTCCCTGGAACTGGAGTTTAAAACAGTTGTTATCTGCCATGAGGATCCTGGGAACTGAACCTAGGTCCTCTACACAAAGAGCCAGTGATCTTAACCACTGAGTCATCCCTCCAGCCTCAATGATCTCTCTCTCTCTCTCTCTTTTTTTTTTAACCAGGATATGGACTCAGGAGATAGTTCATATAGTCGTATCAGTTACCATCGTGTCTCACCACTCGGTGCCAGCCTGAGTGGACTTCGGGAGGCCAGCCCGAGGGATTGGGGGTGAGCAGACACAGAGTCAAGCCGCAGACTCTGGGAGTTGGACAGGAAGCAGCCCAAGCGCGTGGCACTGCGAACTCGTTTACTGAATAGGTGCACAAGCTCTTATAGGTCTGGATAGCCAATGACCTTATGGGGTGGGGTCCCAAATACAGCCAATAGTAAGTTTGTCCCCAGGTAAGCAGGTTCTTTCCAGGTGCTGGTCTCACAGCTAGCCAGAGCAGAATGCCACACCCACAGGAGCCATTCCTCCATTCCTCCTAGCGGGTGGCCTGGGTAGGCCCACCTTGCATTATGCCCAACAAGTTCAGCTTTGCAAACACAAGGACCTAAATTCAATCTCCAGAACTCAGTTTAAAAAATAAATAAACAGGTGAGTGTGGTGGTGCATATTTGTAATCCCAGTAGGGAGAGGCAGAGACAAGTGGATTTCTGGGGTTCACTGGCCACCTAACCTAGCCTGCCTGGTGAATTCCAATGGGAGACCCTGTCTCAGAGAAAAATAAGTGGAGAGCTCCTGAAAAAGCATACCTGAGGTTCTCTGGGGAGCATGTATGCACACATACATGCACTCTAGCACACATGCACGCACAATTAAAATAAAATCTGTTTCTGTGGTTCATTTTTAAAGTGATGTCATCTAAACCAGGCATGGTAGCACACATCTTTAATTCAAACACTCAGGATGAAGGCAGACCTCTATGAGATTGAGACTAGTCTGGTCTACATAGCAAGGTCCAGGCCAGCTGGAGCTACAGTGAGATCCTGTCTCAAACAAACAAATGATGTAATCTGGGGCTGGAGACAAGGCTCGAAGGTTAGGAGCACTTGATGCTCTTCCAGAGGACCCAAGTTCAATTGCCAACACCCATGTTGGGTGGCCTATAACTTCCTATGGCTCCAGCTCCAGGGGATTCAATGCCCTCTGGCCTTTTGTAGAATACACCTGTATACATTCACACAGACACACATACACATAAATAAAAATAAAATCTTTTTAAAAATACTTATTTTTATTTTATGTGTATGAGTGTATTGACTGAATGTATGTACGTGCACCCCATGTTGTACAATGCCCACAGGAGTCAGAAGAAGGTGTCAGATCCCCTGGAACTAGAGTTACAGACAGTTGTTAGCCATCATGATGTAGGTGCTGGGAATCTCTCCTGTCCCTAAATCTTTTTTTTTCTTTCTTTCTTTTTTTTTAGGACTAAAAGTGATATAGTCTGAAGTGACTTCTTTGTCTTTCACTGCAGGCACAGATCTCTTCAGAGTCTGAGAGTCCAGGGATTCACCCTGGAAGACTTGAAGAAGGCCAATCCCAAGTCTGACTTCAAAGGAGTCTAACTAACCAGAAGACCTCAGAATGGTCTAGCCAGAGCCAGAGGACACTGGAGTGGTATAGTCTAGAACAAAGGTCGAAAGAATAGTCCAACCTAAACCAGAGGAATCTCTCACACAGTTGACCTGAACTTCTAGCACTTAGGAAGAGGAATTCTTCGTGTACCAGAGGGACTTCCCTGGCACCTCCGCAGGTGAGGGGCACCAGGACTCCAAGTCTTTCAACTCGTCATCTACCACCTTCCTGTTCCTGAAAGAACTGGAATGGGGCTGAAATTCCTGGCAATATTTGGGGCTGATGTCCTTTAAACTCTCTCTCTCTTTTTTTCTTTAAGCCAGAAATACTGGACTGAAGTAATTATTTTTTTAACCTGACATTTAATGGCTGGAGCTGGAGTTGGTAAAGTGCTTACCTAGCCTACAAGAATCTGGATTGTTATCTCCAGCACCACATAAAGCCAGCGTGATGACCCATGCCGGCAATGCCAGCGCTAGAGAGATGGAGGCAGGAGAATCCGCAGTTCAAGATCATCTTCAATTACACAGTGAGTTGGAGGCAGACCTAGGCTACATGAGAAACACCTTGTCTCAAAAAAAACAAATATTTTGGCATTTAAACAGGGAAGGGAGGGAAGGATGGAGTGGGAGAGAAGAAGAGGGAGAAAACAACGGTGAGGGCACTAACTTCCCCCCAGGTACTTTGAAATCCTCAAAATTTCACTCATTGTTCAGAAAACCAAACAGAACAACTTTCTTTGCTCCCTGCCGCACCCCTCCCACTGGCGCAGTAGTTGTTGGCAGATGCCCAAAGCGACACCCAGTAATTCCTTGGTACATTGTGTACATCTGTATCCATTTAACCCGCTATTTAAGGCTGTCCTTTCCAGCCACCTATAAGAAGCGGCGCCATAATGACAGTCTTAAGCCGCTGCTCTGGGAACCGGGGTTTTCTTCCCTCAAAGAGGCCTGAAATCTGCGAAGTGTTTGGCACTTGGAGAAACAAGAGAGATAGCTGGGACATCACCCATACAGGACCGAAGGCGCAAGAAGGAGGACACAGGGTTCTTCCTGGTTAACTCCACTCGGTGGCTCCATCTCCATGGCCAGGAGAAGGAATCTGCCAAGCCTCCAGTATGGCGAGTTTCCTGCTGCCGTTTGGATTAGATGAATTTTTGGATCAGACCAGGGTCTGGAGATGCAAAGAAGTGGAGACTGGGGACACCATGGTGGACCCACAGTCAGGCAACATGGGGGGGGGGGGATGACGCCCCCTGGAGTCTGGAGAAACCGGCTGGCGAATGTGATGCCGGGCCGCCGGGACACCTGCGTCGGTGCGTGCGGCTGCACTCAGCAGCTCCGGGTGATGGCTAGTCTGGTGAAGCGGGGAGGGGAGGGAGGGAGGGAGGGAGGGAGGGAGACGACGCGGAGGGCGGGGGCTGGCAGGGGGGAGCGAGAGGAAGTCGAGGCTCGGGAGCAGAAGAAAGGCTTCCTCAGCTTAGCTTGGGCCTTGGAGGCTGGGGGAACAGCGGAGTCTGCTCTGCGCACTTGCCGCCCGAGTCAGGAGCTCCAAGCCATCCCCACTCCCCTAAGCCGGTACCCCCTGGGTCCACAGTGCGGGCTAGGACCAGGTGACTGGCTCGGAGTGCGCCCAGCCGAAAGATAAACGCGGACTGGACCCTCCTGGAAGCGGCTGGTGGAGTCAGCGCGGCCGCAAAGCGCCTTCTCTATTAAAGATCCTCACTTCTGGGAAAGGACAGGGAACTGTCAATCATCGAGGGAGGAAGCGCACCCGCGTCGGGTGATGTCAGCGGATCAGCTGCTCCATAACAAAGAGGGGGTATCGCTGAAAAAAGTTGCTGCGGCGGCGGCACCCCGGAGCCTCCGAGGCGAGGGGACCCGGAACGAAGGGAGGGGGGACGGCGGCTGCGGCAGCCGCGGAAGGCCGAGGAATTGAAAAGACTGTAGGGGGAGACAGCGTGAGCCACCCCGACTGCTCCTCCTCTTCCTCCTCCTCCTCCAAACTCGCAGGGCGCAGCCCCAGCGCTCGCTCAGCCACCGGGAGCACCGCGAGGGACGGGATCGGCCGCACCACTCCAGGCTGGGCAGGGTCTCAGCCGCCATGGACAGCGACGACGAAATGGTGGAGGAAGCCGTGGAAGGTACGCCAAGCATTCCTCCAGGACCTGGGGTGGGGAGATGCCCGGGCCCCGAGCGCCGAAAGAGTGCGGGCTGGGACCCGCGTCGGGCCGGGCAGGGGTCACCGCTGTCCCCTACGCGGGCGGCAGGTCTCTCGGCTCGGGCGGGGGCTGGACTGCCACGGCCAAGCCACCCGGAGCGCGCGGGGCGCGGCGGAGCGCAGGCCCGGAACGGGCTTCAGCGGGTCCGGGGCCCTGAAAGGGCTCGGCCCCTGCATCCTGCCCGGCACAACAGCATCCTCCCTCGGAGTTACGAAGCTGCGGAGCACCTTGGCCTCGGCCCTTCAGGGATGGAGGATGGGAGTGCGCTGGAGGTCAGTCCCTGGAGGCCAGCGGAGATCGCGGAGCAGCCGGGTTTCATCCACCCCGCTTCCCCCTCCGCGACCTGGGCCAGCCCCGTCCTTCCGCTGGCCTCTGCGTCCTGCTGCCACCACGGCCCGGTCTAGGTCTTTCTCCCGGCGCAGCACAGGGGGTCGCACCAGGCAGGTGGCAGCCGTTGCCGCTGCTCGGAAACGATGAAATCATTACTGGGTAAAGCACGACGCTCCCCACCCCGGACTCGAAAGCTTGGAGTCCCGGAGGCAAGAGGTCGGGTTCTGTGCCGCTCCCTCCCCGTTTGCTTCCCTTCGCGGTGTAGCCGCCCCCGCCCCTGCCACCACCCTGTGCAGGCACGTCGCAGCCCCGACTGAAATTGCTGGGTGACACTTAACTTTCTGAATTCCGTGCAGTTGGCCGAGGGTGATATCACCGCCTTGGTGTCGGGTTTCTCCGCCCCTTATCCAGCGCCTCCCCCCCCCCCCCCCCGCCCCGACTTTTGTCGACACTATGTTTTGCTGAGTTTCTCCACCCCTTTTTTACCCCCTAGTTCTAAAAAACGCCTTGGGGACATTATACAATCTCGTTGTTTGTATCCTGAAAGGTTATGATTTTGCAACAGTGAACAGTGGAAAATACTCTTCAGTGAAATTTATATATTATTATTTTATTCTATCTCAGATGGTGTGCCGTAATGTTTTTACAATATTCTGTGGTGTTGTTTCATATATTTTAAACTGAGCATCTTAGTAAATAATTTTAGTCGATGGTTGAATCCTGTTTTATTATAATTTGTATAAACAAGTTCTCACAAATCATAAAGAGAAACAAAGTGGTGACGCTTTACAAATGCTTACAGATGCATTGTTAGGGCTGCGTTGGGAAAACTTCAGTTTTTATGTGTTCATAAACATAACTGCTTTTACAGGCTGCTGAGCACTTAGGGTGAGCTGAAGTAGAATAATATTTCTGAATTCTTAAAAAGGCATCCAATCTAATGTAAAACTGAAAACTTATTTCTTCATTTACTTTTTAAAGCCAATTTAAAAGTGGATTTATTTTAACTTTGGAAAAGATTTACAATGTGGATTCAAAGATTTTGTATTTCTCTAAGTAAACTGAATGTTGGGACTTAGGCCCAAAGACATTATATGAATCAGCCACAAAGAGTCTTCCTTAAATATAAAAGTTCTTGTCTTCTTATACCTCTCTGTTAGGACAGAAAAATGTTCTAACAAACTGCTGGGATTTGCTCTTGTTCCTCCATTTGCTTTTTATGTGTAAAAATTTAAAACAAACACTGATCTCAGATTAAGCCATCCTCCTCAGTGGCACTGTTTAGACACGTGTCCAATTGTACATGGCCCCAGTATTTGCATGTGAACAAAACCAGGAATGGTGAAACTTGCTGGTAATCCCAACACTTGGGAGGTGGCTGCAGGAGGATTGGGAGTTTAAGATGACCCTCAGCTGTACACCAAATATAGACCAGCCTGAACTATATGAAGACCTGTCTAAAAATAAAAAGATATGAGTTCATGGTTGTTTTTTAGATAGTCCACAGGATTATAAACCTGGAATGCCGTGAGTAGTCACTCAGTCACTTTGTACCATACAGTCAATTGTTCCTTCCAATTAGAGTAACTTCCTTGTTTGTATTGGGGAGGGGTTGTTCATTTGCTTTGGAGGGTTGTTTTGGTTTTGTTGTTTTGCTTTATATTTTGTTTGGGTTCATTTTGTTTTTTTTAAAAATATTTTATTATTTTTATTTTATATGTATGAGTGTATTGCCTGCAAGTGTGTAAGTGCACCCCTGTCATGCATGCAGTGCATGAGGAGGTCAGAAGAGGGCATTTGATGACCCTGGAACTGGAGTTACAGATGGTTGTTTGCCACCTTGTGGATGCTGGGAATTGAACTTGGGTCCTCTGGCAGGAGCAGCCAGTGTTCTTAGCTGCTGGGCCATCTCTCCAACCTTGCTTTGGTTTTTGAGACACAATCTCACTGTGTAGCCAAGGCTGACTTCAAACTCCTAGCAGTCCTCCTGCTTCAGTCTTCTGAGTGCTGGGCTTACAGGTGTGAGCTGCCATGCCTGACTTTTATTTACTTTGCAGCACTGGGAATCTTGCTCAGCATTTAATACATGTTAGGCAATTAATCTACCACTGAGCTGATCACCCAATCCTAGAATAATTTTTACTGTTTTAAAGTGTTCCCTTCAAGCAGCACATATATTAAAGTCCTTCAAAAAGTCAGGAATAGTGGTACTCACCTGTAATCGCAGTTACTTGCAAGGATGAGGCAAGAGGATTATTTAAACCTAGGAGTTCTAGCGGAACCTGGACCAATAGTCAGATTCTGTCTCAAAAATGAAACAAAAAGCCTTTAGAAGTATCTCAAGCTCAGACTTGCTGAGTTCCTAAAGCAAGTGTGCTTGCAGGAACCTGCACCTGGGCCTTCTTTCAGATACTATTGGCCATGGTGCTTTGCTGTGTCTTTACTTAAAATCTGACACACATCTCTAGCTGGTATAGACCACGTACGATCTTTGTCTAAACAGAAACTAGCCTGAGTTTCTTGGTGCTTATTATCAGTAATTGTTTGGCTCTTATGTGCAGATTGTGTACTAAGTGCTTCACAGACATTCTCTATCCAATCTTACAAGGCAAGTACTGCAGAATCCTCCTTTTATAGAGAAGGGAACCTAGACGTAGAGAAGTTAAGAACTAATCAAGGATATGTGTGGATGAAAGGAGACAAGGTGGACTTCTAGAAGGCCTTTGTCATTGGTCATGCCAATGCTTTCTAAGGCCTGCCTTTTCTTTTCTTTCGTTTCTTCTTCTCCCTCTCTTTCTTTCTCAACAGGGTCTCACTCTGTATTGTGTAGCCCAGGCTGGCTTGGAATTCACTGTGTACCTCAGGCTGACCTGGAACTCACCATGTAGCCCAATCCTCTTGCCTCCACAGGCATAAACCACCATACCCAGCTACTTTCTTTATTTATTTATTCTCCTCCTCCTCTTCCTCCTTCTGCCCTTCCTCCTCCTCCTCTTCCCCTTTCTCCTTCTCTTTCTCCTCTTCTTCCTCCTCCTCCTCCTTCAGCATGTCCCTTTAAAAAAACTAATTTTTCTTATTTTTAATGAGTCAATCAAGCATATGAAATACTTGGTAACTGGGTTGAGAGGCAACAGTTAAGTAGAATGTCAGTATCATTCCTTATGACCCTAACTTTGCAGAAACTGTTTCTGATACAGTTCAATATGCTTCAGGGGGAAAAATGTATTTAGAGAAAGAGAATTTAACTTTCAGCCTTTGAAACAAACATGCTTTTTCTTCTACATTTTCCTCATTAGACAGCCATACTGTAGAAGTTGGTTTTTTCAAGGCTTGAGATCAAATACCATGTATCATGACAATGGGATGTATCATAAGAGGACAATGGGATGTATCATGACAATGGGATGTATCATAAGAGGACAATGGGATGTATCATGACAATGGGATGTATCATAGGAGGACAATGGGATGTATCATGACAATGGGATGTATCATAAGAGGACAGTGGGATGTATCATGACAATGGGATGTATCATAAGAGGACAGTGGGATGTATCATGACAATGGGATGTATCATAAGAGGACAGTGGGATGTATCATGACAATGGGATGTATCATAAGAGGACAGTGGGATGTATCATGACAATGGGATGTATCATAAGAGGACAGTGGGATGTATCATGACAATGGGATATATCATAAGAGGACAGTGGGATGTATCATGACAATGGGATGTATCATAAGAGGACAGTGGGATGTATCATGACAATGGGATGTATCATAAGAGGACAGTGGGATGTATCATGACAATGGGGTGTATCATAAGAGGACAGTGGGATGTATCATGACAATGGGGTCTCAGGATGACACTGCAGCCCTGACAGAGTTCTTTTTTATTTTTTTAACACTCATCTCATTCTGCATCCCTAGGCTGTCCCACAACTCATTTATGTAACCCAGGCTAACCTCAAACCAGCCATGATCCTCCTGCCTTAGTCTCCCAAGTGCTGCGATTACAGGCATGCACTACCATACCTGGCTGCCCTGATGAAGTCTGAAGTGCAAGGCAGATGATTCTCTAAGAAAAGAGGGAGATGGAAAGGACTGGTCAGGAGGGAGCCATCTGTGTACCAATGTCTGCTCCGATCCTTTGGGAGGCAGCAAGCCCTGAGCCTCAGAACACCTGACAGTTCCATATGAGCTCTCGCTGTGACTTTTTGTTTTCTTTTCTGTTTGAGAACAGTTCTTACTATGAAGACTCAGGGTATCTTGGAACTATGTAGCCTAGGTTAGCTTCAAATTTGTGATCTTCTTGCCCCCCAAGCAGTTGGGTTTAGAAGTGTAGGCTACTGATCCTGGCCATCACTGTGACTTAAAACAAAACAAAACAAAACCCTCGCAGGTGTGTGCAGTGAGATGGCTCTCAGGTAAAGGTACTTACTGTTAAGCCTGACATCCGAAGTTCAACCTCCAGTACCACATGGTGAAAGAAGGAAACTGGCTTCCAGAAGTTGTCCTCCACATGTGCACCATGGCATACACTCACATAGATAATATATACACATACACAGGCAAGAAAGAAAAGAAAAGAAAAGAAAAGAAAAGAAAAGAAAGAGGGAGCGTGAGGGGGGAGGGAAGGGGGAAGAAAA
Source organism: Eospalax fontanierii (assembly GCA_035773235.1). Classification (NCBI taxonomy): domain Eukaryota; kingdom Metazoa; phylum Chordata; class Mammalia; order Rodentia; family Spalacidae; genus Eospalax; species Eospalax fontanierii. Next base: position 78,338,611 of record CM069535.1, on the reverse strand, counting down.
AAAGAAACAAACAAACCCACACAACAACAACAAAAAAAAAAAACTACTTTTAGTTGGATGTGATAGCCCACACCTATAATATGATAACTTGGGAGAATAATCTGGGAGATTGCAGCAAGAAGTTAGAGGCCAGCCTGATCTATATGGCAAATTCCAGGCCAACCAGGACTACATAGTCTTTCTTTCAAAAAATAAAAAACAAGGAAGGAAGGAAGAAATGTGAGGGGAGAGGAAGGAAGAAAGGAAGACTTGAAACTAACAGTTCCTTGCAGGGAAGTGGACAGCAGTGTGGAGCTGAGAGGGGAACTTAGAGAGTGAAAGGGAAAGCTATGGAATTATGTGGGCCCGTCCAGAGAATGCTGTTAAGGTTCTGCTAAAACATGAATCTCAGAAGGAGAGAAGGAGCATACAAGGGGAGACAGTAGAAGAAATCTGGGTCACAGGCTAAGATCATAGACTATATGCTGGTAGCCACTGAGGCTGTGAGGATGCTTTGAAGCTAAGAAGGACAGGAAGTCAAACCGTCTTCATGAGCTGGGCAGCTGAAGGAACAGAAGCAGCAGCTCAGGCCATCACCTCAGAGGCTGTTGCAATAGTCCAGATGTGCAGTTATGAGGGGAGGAAGAAACAGAGAGGCCTGGAAATGCTTAAGAGACACTGAGGAAATGTGCTCAAAATGGGAAAATATCGGAGTCCCTAGTACTAGGGGCCAAGACGAAAACAAGTATCTCAGTGTTCTACTGCCCCAACCCCCTTAAAATAGTAAGAATGTTATTAACAACACCTCACTGCTTGTCTCTGATATGGGTGTCTGTGTTGTGTACATGGAACAGATGTGTGCTAAGTGTACTAACAGTGCATATGCCACATAGACCATATATGAAGATTCTGACCCTCACAAGCTAATTGCTCTTACAAAGAATCTCCCTTAAAACCAAATTGTACTCTTCACAGCCACTGTGTATGTGACGTGACAAAGAAGGCAGATTCCTTGCATTAATAGGCTTACTTTTGCTTATTAATTTGTTCAGGGGACAGCAGTATTTTGTCAGCAAAACCAGCAATATGTGTTAGGGTCTCTTGTTCTGAGGGACTCCTACAACACACTACTCTCCGATCTCTTGAGAATAAGCCTGAGGCAGTCAGCACTCCATTTCTGGTCTAAGGCCAACATCAAAACAGACTAATCTTATCAGGTTACAGAAAAACACCACTCAGAAGTAATTTCAGGTGGAAATTTTAACTTTCTGTCCATTTTTTAATGACAATAATCTTTAGAACAAAGTGGGAAAAAATAAGCTTGTTGCTTTTTCTTTTCTCTGACTGCTGTAAATATTAAAACATCTTTCTCTGGACAGATGGGAGGTGCTTTGCTTGTTGGGACCTAGTTACAAACACAGAGCAATCGTTCCTGTTACTTTCCCTGTTGTTTGGGCCCAGGGCTCATTTTCAGGGGAGTGGGAACTGGCCTGGAAGGCTGCTGGCTGACTTGGCATATTCTGTAATTCGAGCAAGGAGTAGGGTTTCTGCACTGAGTTAGGCAACACTGAGAAGGGCTAGGAATTTGCAACCAGGATATGCTGTTGAGAATCTTGGCAGGTCTCTCAGAATTAGCTTGCCCACAAAGTCTCCTTCCATTTCTCTGTAAGGGGCCTGAGCATTGCTCGGGTTTGTGTTTTTAAAGATAAAATTCAGTTTTTAAAAAAGTTGAAAAGCTGGGCTGGAGAGATGGCTTAGCAGTTAAGACCACTAGCTGCCCTTAAAGAGGACCTGTTTTCGATTACCAGCACCCACATGACAGCTGACAACCGTCAGTAACTCCAATTCAACGCCTTCTTCTAACCTCCACAGGCATTGCACAACATGGGTGGACTTACACTCACGCAGGCAATACACTGGCACACATAAAATTAAAAAGATATTTTTTAAAGTTGAAAAGCTGTCTTAGAAAATACATAATCACAGTACACCATTTGAACAAGCAAAAAGACTAGCAAGGAATGGCACTTGGCCAAGTGTCTTCAGGTGACACAAGGTCACCTGAGAAATGGCTATCATTCAGGAATCCTCTGTCTCTCTCCCAATGAAGGGAGAGCATAATGGGGCACCTCTTCTTTGGACTATTGAGGGAGGGGTTCAAACTGAGATCCCTCATGGAACAAAGGTAACATTTTTGTTATCACCTCAGCTGGAATCAGAGCAGACCTCTAAGTGTGCTCTGTGTGTTACAGGACACCTTCTGTTTTCTCTAATAGCTGAGTTTCAGTGCAGACGGTGGGCACACCTTCAGTATTTTATTCAGAAATAGGACAGGGAGAAGGGAGAGTGGGGTGAATTTCACTGGGTTTTCTACTTAGTATTCAAGTTTGTCGTAACGTCTCTCTTGATCTAAAGTAGAAAAACTGTTTAAAGTCTGAAATGCGTGAACTGTTTTCCATCATGGGTGTGTTTCCAACACATCAACTCTCCTGTGAGACTAACCTAATTATTCTGATGTTCATACCTCAATCAAAAGTAGGTCACTAAATTCGTAGGACTGTTAAAGGCTACATTTACTCTGATCCGAACATTTCATAAAAGAAAACTTTTTGCTCTATACTTTTTTTATAAAAAGAAAAAAAAGATAAATTTGATCTGTTTCAATGAAAGAAATATCATCAGCAGATACTTCGAAAATAATTAGCAGTAAGAGCACACACTGCTCTTGTAGAGGATCTAGGGTTGGTTCCCAGCACCCACAGGTGTCTCACAACCTCCTCTCACTGTAGTTCCAGGGATCTGATGCCTTCTTCTGACCTCTGCATTCACATCGGTACACACAAACACATAAATGAAAGATAAATAATGGTAGCCATATATTACTGTGCTATGTACTACATAATCCATTCTGTATCAACTCAGATATGGCAGTAAAACATTCATTTGTTAACTATTATTTTATTTTTATTTTTTGGTCTTTTTTGAGACAGGGTCTCCCTGTATTTAGCTCTGGCTGACCTGGAACTTGGTATGTAGACCGGACTGGCCTTGAACTCCCAGAAATCCACCTGCCTCTTTCTCCCAAATGCTGGGATTAAAGTCGTGTGCCATCATGCCCAGCATCTGTTAGCTATTATTTTGTGTTTCAATAATCAATATAAATAAAGATTGTTTTAACTCTTTATGAGTACTTACTATCACTTACAAGAGATAATAGCCTTATATATGTAACTTCTATTTTATGGTATTAGGGATTAAGTTTAGGTTCTCATGCACGCTATCCAAGTACTATACCACTGAGCTACACTCATCCTCAGCCTGATACTATTATTATCTTTGAATAAAAATTTTAGGTGATTAAAGCATTCATCATGGTGGTTTGCATTTTTTTGTGTGTCAGTGAGCCATCTGGAAATCACGTTTTAGTGTTTAATGTCCCTGTATTGAACAGTATTTAATATTTTCCTCCATGATCCAGGGTATTAACTTGGGGTGGGGGGGGGACCAAGTGAGTAACTGTTGACTTTATTTTCACTCATCTCTGCAAAATCAGCTCACCCAAATGATGAGGGAAACACTAAGTGATTCCTGAAGTTTGTGAAATATGTAGACAATAACAAAGAACATAAACACTGACTGAAGACATGCACACTAGGCTACGCAGCCTATAACCCAGGAAGAACAGGGAGTCGAAGAGTGTAAGGACTTGCTGAGGTTCAACATAACCATTTCCATGCTCATGAGGACACTGGCTCCATTTAACATATAAGTTCTCTAATACACAGTAGTAAAGAGTATGAAAAGGTTATTGCTAAACATTCAAGACTGAAACAGTTTTATAAAGTAAAGCAGTTAGGGTAAGCTTTAAGTTTAGAAGGACTCAGTCAACAGAATGTATAAATAATAAAACAGTTTTAGAGATGTGGTTCTGTTCTTTATTATCTGAATATAACATGACTGTGGGGGTCCAGGCTGTCTCCATACTCTAGGTTGCCATGGAAAACCATATTGCATACTTTCAACACATAAGAACTAGGTAATTTATTAGAGGGACATTGTGTCTGGCAATGCCTATAACTCAGTGCCACCCAAGCCACATTTCAGTTAAACATGGGAAGTTGGGGGCATTCATTCCAAATGTGAGAAGCGCCATGTGGAAGCACTGGAGAGTGGCAACTGGTGCTGCTGGGGACATTGCTGGTTATAACCCTCAGGCCCAGATAAAATGCAAGCTGGTGCAAACTCCATGTTCTGAAATGGATCTACACTTTTCTCTGTGGACCTGTTAGTTCACAAAGGGTGCAGAACATCAAATGGATACTTTGCAGGCAAGATGAGAAAGTTCTCTGCACCTGGTCCCTTCAAGTCATGGAAGGGGTATTGGAGGGATAGCTTAGAAGTTAAGAGTGCTTGCTGCACTTTCAGAAGACCAGAGTTTAATTCTTAGCACCTGTGTTGGGTGACTCACAACTGACTGTAACTCTAACTCCAAGGGATCCAAGCCCCTTCTGGCTTCCACAAGCATACAGTATGCACACAAAGACACACATGCATGCACATAAATAATAAATAATAACGGTAAAATATTTTTAAAGACGAGGAAAAAGATCTTTGACAACTTGGAGACTTGCCTGACAGTGTCTACACTGATGGCCAGCATGGCTGGTGTTAAGATTTTCCCTGTGGTTCTCTCTCCCCAGGGCACCTGGATGATGATGGATTACCACATGGTTTCTGCACTGTCACCTACTCCTCCACAGACAGATTTGAGGGCAATTTTGTTCATGGAGAAAAGAATGGACGAGGGAAGTTCTTCTTCTTTGATGGCAGGTAACACTGTTCCTTTTTGTTTGGGGGATGGGAGTGTCAGTTATTTCAAATGAAGGAATGATACAAATGAAAGAATTCAATTACACATTTGTATGCACCTTACACAAAAGATAAGAGTTACCCCAACATGCTTTGATAACAAGGATATGACAGTGGTTTCTATGAGGAAAGCAGACTGATATGTGATGAACCCAATGGTGTTCTGCTATGCCAGATTTAGGGGTCTGTATCTTGCACAAGTTCATTGCATAGTCACCCAGTTCTTGTGTGGGTCTCACCTAATCATTCAAGAACTACAACGCAATTCAATGAAGTTATACAAGGGAAGGACAATTTTCTGATGGTCAGTTGGTACAGTCCCATTAGACTGATATTTTTTTCCCAAGCATAACATATACTCTATTGCATTCACATTGCTCCCCCTCTTCCCACATTTTTTAAAGCAGAGTTTTGCTTATGAATCTGAATTTTAAGTTGACCAGATGTGTCGCTTCCTCTCTTTGACCTGCCTAGAATACCAACTAAAGGAGTGCTAAGGAGATGGGTCTGTGGGTAAAGCATTTGCGTCCCAAGTGTGAGGACTTAAGTTCAAATCCCCAGAACCATGTAAAATCCAGGTGCAATAGTGCATGTCTGTAATAATCCCAAGGGCCCTATGATAAAACAGAAGACATAGACAAGAGAATCCAGGAAGCTTGCAGTCCATCTGGCCAGATGCTCACAACTGCCAACAACAAAGAAACCCTTTCTCAAATAAGACGGATGGTGAGAACTGATACCCAAGGTTGTCCTCTGACCTCCACGGGAGCACCATACACACACTCACACTCACACACATAGATGTGTACGTACACATATACCACATATACACAAGTACACATTGTGTTTACACACACAAATAGAATGCCCACTAGATCCCTGGTCCCCCTGAGGCCTCGTTCAAGGTGTTGGCATCTGTACCTCTTTCAGATCTCTCTAACTTGCCCAGAAGGTAACTCTCCTGCCCCATTTTCATTGGTAGTTTAATTATAAATTTTTTTTTGGAAAATATCAATTTTTACTTCATGCTACAATTATTCTTTTATTCATTCAGCAATGCATATTTATGTAAACATTTTGTTTATTTTCCCTTCCTACTTTTTAAGTTAGCATGCACAGTAATTGGTTTCATCATGGAATTTTTATGTGTACCGCCTATGTTAGCAATAGAATCCAGAGTCTTGTGCATGCTATGCAAGCACTCTACCACAGATCACATCCTCAGTCCACCCCCTTTTAAAGGAAAGTTACCCTAAGTTTAAGTAATTGGGACTTAGCTAAAAAAAACTGAGACTTCTTACCCTCCCCTTCAGTCTTGACATAAAGACATGTATGCAGTGAATGAATGGGATCTTGAGGCTTTGTTGGTACTGTATGATCTGGAGCTTAATGTGGAATTTGTGCAGAACTAGAGTGTGATGGAAATGTTTGTTTGGCACTCGGAATACTTTGGTATCTACCTCTCTGGTGTTGACTGTAATCTCTCATCTGGGTGTTTTAATGTATTCTACCATAACAGTCGTCAGGTTCTACCAAGATTTATAGACCTACAGGCAGGACTTGTTACTCTCAGAATTGGGGAAAGAAAAAAACATACATTCTCTATACAGATTGACTTTCAATTAAGTTGTAGTCATATGGTTGTTGGTTTGTTTTTTGTTTTGTTTTGTTTTGTTTTGTTTTAGGTAATCACATGGTTTTTGGCCTAAGATAAAGGTGAGGTAATTAACATGTGAATTTTTTTTTCAGTACTGGGGACTGAACCCAGGCCTCTCGCGCGCTAGGCAAGTGTTCTGCCACTAAGCTTCATCTCCAACTTTTAATGCTGTTTTGAGACATTCTTCCAAGCTGCCAGGCTGGCCTCATATTTGCTGTTCTTCTGCCTCCTCCTCCAGAGTAGTGATAACCAGTGTGCAGCACTATATCTAGAGTATAGTATATATGTAAATGCTTCTCCTGAATATGCCAATTAGGTTTCAAAGTATTCATTGATGTGTGTCTTTATGCTCTGTACCCAAGGCATTTTCTTTTGTATGCTTACACATATGTGTATACATGTTCATGTTATTTATTTATTTTGTGGGGGAGGAGTGTGCCACAGCACATATGTGGATGTCAGAAGACAGCTTTCATGAACTGATTCTCTTCTTCCACCATGTGGGTTCCAGGAATGAAATTCAGGTCATCAGACTTGGTGATAAGTACCTGCTGAGCCATTTTCTTGATCCCATCTTGGATTTTGGGAGTTTGGGGGTTGTTCATTAGTTTACTTGTTTGTTTGCTTTGAGGAAAGACCTTTCACTGGCCTGAAACTTAACAAGTATGTTAGGCTGGCTGGCCAGTGAGCCTCCCCAACACTGGGATTACAAGTGCATGCCATACACCTGGATTTTTTTTTAATGGGTTCTCGGGAGGATCTACCTCATGTCTTCATGCCTTCAAGGCAAGCCATTTACCAACTGACCCCAGCCCCCCAAGTCATTTTCTGATGTTGGTTCCTACACTGATGTGTTTAGCTCCTTGAAGTTTATCTCATTGCCGAGGAGGCACTGAGGGATCCTGACATTTCCCAGGTGACAAGTCTTTGCATAATTTCTTCTGCTAGGTTTTCAGAAAGTGCTTGATCACATTTCAGAGAAACTGCAGTGGAAAAGAACTTCTAAAACCATATAGCCCAGCCTCCCACATGAGGCAAATGCTTTTATAATATGAAAGAAAAAAAGGAGTGGGAAAGAATTAGTATCTTCCAGTTGTTCAGCGCTGGACACATTGTCCTGTTAACAGTCTGCAAAGTAGGTTTCATAATCCCATTTTATTTATGAAGAAATTAAGGCATAGAAATACTTAATAACTTGCTCAAAGTTGCCTCGTTAGTAAGAGTCAGAGTTGAGTTGAATTCATGTCTACATTTTTTTTTCCTTTCGCTTTGCTGACACAGGGTTTTATGTAGCCCAGCCTTGCATGGAACTCTTACGTAACTGAGAATGACCTTGAACTCCTCATCCTCCTGCTTCTGCCTGCCAAGTGCTGAGATTCCAGGTGTGCTCCAGCAGCTGAATTCTCTGTTAGAGCTGGCCCACTTTTCACTCCATCTGCCCCTCTCCTGACTCGAAGCCAGGAAACAGCACCGGCCCTACTGCCTTTCTTCCATGCTTCCTTTCATTTTCTTTAAGGTCACTTATTAGCTGTAATTGTGGGAAGTCCCAAGGAGTGCAGGATAAAATTTAGCTTCTCTTTGTAGGTGCATTGGTAAGAGCCTGGAGAATTGATGAAAAGTGTTCCTTAGGAGAGTCTTCTTCTTTACTAGTTAGTTGACCTTCCCCAACTTCTGTTTTCTCATTTATAGGGTGCAAATAATAGACCTACTTCTTAGAGTTGGGACTGAATGAGAAGAAAAGACCTCAGAAAGTATAGCATGCTGAGCAGGTGCCCAGGGGAATGAGGATGAGATGGTGACTGATCTTTTATCACTACTGCTGTTACTGTGCTATTAGTGGGGAACAGGGTCTGGGAAGACAGCTGTGTGAGGAAAAACATCAAAATGCTTGGTGTCTGGGTGTCCCTGCACTCTATCTGATACAACAATCAGCATACCCAAGGGCTGTGGGGGCTTTCCCCCATCAGCAAGAAAGCAATTTGGCATCAGACACTGTGTCACCGACTCCAATTCAGTTCTGACACTCTCTTCCTGGAAATAACACCAGACCTACAGGAGATGGGTTCTGTCTCCCAGAACATACCACATCTAATACTTTAGATGCTAGCCAGAAGCACAAAATAGACCATTTTATCTGTGCTGCTTCTTTTTCATTTTGATTTAATTTGTTTTAAATTATGTACATGTGTGTCTGTCTGTATGGGGCTTGCAGGCGCCTGTGAAAGCCAGAAAGAGGGTTTTGGATCCCCTGGAGCTAGAGTTATAGGCTGTTGTGAGCCACCTAACATGGGTGCTAGGAACTGAACTTGGGTCCTCTGGAAGAGCAGTGCTTGCTCTTAACTACTGAACCATCTCTCTAGCCCCTTACCTGTGTTTCTGATTGACCAGCTATAAGTTGGGGTTCCCATGACCAAGTCCTCAGGTTGGTTAATTTGCTTGAGCAGCCTACAGAGACCAGGGAAGCAGTGCACAGTTGAAGAGATGCATAGGACAAGGTCTGAGAGGAGGGACTTAGTCTTCCTGTGCCCTCTCTGCATGTCCAGGACTCCTTGTGCTCAGTTCTCTAGAAGCACTGCACCTTGCTCTTCTGGGTTCTTTTGGAATTCCATTGCATGACTGCTAATGCAGTGGATGGGAAAATCCAACTGGGTTTATCTTTTTAGATTCCTTTTGGACCCTCTGTATAACATTCTTTTCTTCAGCACATAGCAAAACCTTTCTTGAATGAGAAAGGTCTACTATCACACATGATAGGTCAGACAATTTCTTATGGTCAGCTGGGAAAAGGTTTGTGTTTCTATGGCTTGCCTTGAGGAAGAGAATTTTTGGTTTCTATCACTTGCCTTGCAGAAGAAATTATGAGTAAAGAAACATGATTAAAAACCAAAACATAGAAATATCATGTGAGAAACATAGGTAGGTAGATGAAAGATAGGTAGATAGATAGGCAAAGAGATCAATGATAGGAAGGTAGGTAGGTAGATGATAGGTAGGTTTATACATAGATAATAGAGAATAGTTAGGCAGATAGATGATGATAGATAGATAGATAGATAGATAGATAGATAGATAGATAGATAGATGAGTCAGTCAGTCAATCAGTTTGGGCTACTGCAACAAATTCCATCTGGGTATTTTAAGCAAAGTATGTAGAAAGCTAAGAACTTCAAGATCGAGGTGCTGTTAGATTGGTGTCTAGTGAAGACCTGCTTGATGGTTTACAGATGGCTATTTGTCTTCTTACTTTATCCTCACATGATGGAAAAGGGAGATGGAGAAAAAAAACTTACAAAGGCAGTAAGCCCACTTAGAAGGGCTCAGCCCTTATAGCCTAATACATCCCCAAAATCCCACCTCCTAATGCTATTCCATGGGGGTTAGGACTTCAGTGTACAGATTTTACAGGGACCTAAACATTCAGTCTGTAGCAGTAAATTTTTCTTAGAGTTTTCCTTTAAAAAAAAGAACTAAATTTCACTAATTGCTGGTTATTTTGAGCCTTTGTAATAATCAGATCTTCTAGATTCCCACATCCTCTGTTAAAGGATAAAAGCAAAAACAGAAGAGCTTTGAAGGTGGTCAGCATACAGCCCAGAAGCGTTCGATATGTTGCATTCCCATTGCTTATCTTGCCTTTGGAGGAGTTGAAAGTGGCTCTAGCAGATGGACTGGTCTCCTTCCTCCTTCCTTAGTCCACAGTCTGCCAGTAAAATAATTTCTATAACAATGCTGTCAAACTAAGAATCACAACTTGATTGTTAGAGATGGGAATTTAAAGTAGAATTTGGTTTCATGGTTTAGTTTTTTGACTCTTGCATCAACAGGGCCACACTAACATTCACAGCAAACCTTTTCACAGTGCTACCATCTACAGCGTTCAGACTTGAAAACCAAGTAACACAATCGTATACTATTGTAAGTAATTTTGTGATTTGGGGCAGTGGGCACATTCATAGCTATTCTTTGTCCTATGCAACTGACACAGGTTGGACATGCCTGCTGGAGGAAGGCACAACAATTAGATCCCAAGAAGTGGAAAGGAAAGAAACTTCTCAGTCCCCAAACCATGAAGAAAAGCCAAACTCTCTAGACACTTCTGTATATTCGGACACTATAGAGGTGATCCTCAAATAAAAATATGGTAATTTTTGAATAAAATTTGGGTGCATAAGTTGAGGTAAACAATTGCTAAACTTCTCCATTTCTTTATAAGTTAAGTGTTCTAATAAATTATTACTGGAAACATACTTCTTAACTGTAGGAGTTTTGATAAAGAAATGCAATTAAAGCTATTTTTTGGAGACAGGATCTCCCTATAGCCCCAGCTGGGCTGGAACTCACTATGTAGAACAGGCTAGCCTTGACTCACAGAGATCTGCCTGCCTCTGCTTCCCGAGTGCTGGAATTAAAGGCATGTGCTACCATGCCAACTAATGTTTTAGTTGCCTCTACGTCTTCTAGTTGTTTACTTAAGAGGTCATAGCCAAAAACTAATCAAACAATCCAAAGGCCATTTTTGTAATTTTTTAACATACTAAAGAATCTGCCAAAATGTTGAAAAGAACTTTAAGAAAACACAAGTTAAACACATTAAAATAGATATGGAGCGAGGGGATGGTAGCCCACATATAATCCTAGCAGTTGGGAAGTAGAGGCAGAAGGATCAGGAATTCAAGGTCATCCTTCACTACATAGTGAGTTTGAGGACAGCCTAGGCTACATGAGATCCTGTCCCCAAAAAAGTAAGCCACTAAAAAATGTGTAGAGGTGAACATGGGATCACAAGTTTGTAACCCCAGCACCAGAGAGCCAGAAGAGAAGAATCAAGTTTGAGGCCAGCCTGGGCTACAAAATAAGAGACCCCTGTATCACACAAAAAGAGAAAGAGATGTATGATGCATACATCCAACTATTATTGAGCACGCACATCTGTGAATATCATGATAAGTCTTCTACTGAGAAACAGGTTTAAAAGCATCTGGGAAAGATTTATGAGACACTGGGATGGTCAGATAAATACAAGGGGCTCAAATGCTATATGCTACATTGATAAGAGTGTGGGAATCTGTACTTCCAGTAGTTTGGCAGTGCTTAATTTAGTTTCTGTTTGTTACAATGTGCACATTACTTACAAAAAAATAAATAAAGGCATCTATTCCATCTTTCTCCTGTTCAATTTGATTATTCAGAAAGTACTGCAGAAAGAGAAGCATCTTTCTTATTTTCTAAAAAGGGCTTAGGGATTTATCTGAGCAGTAGAACATTTACCTAGCCAGTATGAAGTTCCCAACTGGAAAGAAACAAACTTAAAGCAGTTTGGGGGCTGGAGAGATGGTTCAGTGGTTGAGGACACTGGTTGTTCTTGCAAAAGACCTGGGTTCAGTTCCCAGCACCCACATGACTGCTAACAATTGTCTCTAACTCCAGTTCCAGGGGGTCTGATGCAGTGGGCACTGCATGACACAAGTGCACTTACATGTATGCAAGCATAACATTCATGCAGATATAAAAATAAAATAAAATTTGAAAGCAGTTTTGTATTTCTTTTTCTTAATATTTTATTTGTTATTATTTTTGTTTTATTTGTATCAATGTTTTGCCTGAGTGTTTGTAAATGCATGCACCCCTATTGTGTAGTGCCTACAGAAGCTGGAAAAAGGTATCAGATACTCTGGAACTAACCTGGAACCACAGTTATGGACCGTTTTAACTGCCATGTGAATGCAGGTCCTCTGCAAGAGCAGCCAGTGCTCTCAACCGCTGAGCCAACTCTCCAGCCCCTTGTATTTATTTGACCATCCCAATGTCTCATAAATGTTTCCGGGATGCTTTTAAACCTGTTTCTCGGTAGAAACCTTATCATGATACTCACAAATGTGCATGCGTAATAATAGCTGGATTTACATACACAATCACTATGCCCCACAGTGTATTCTAAGTTCTCAAAATTTATTAGCCATTTAATCCTTATAACAACCCTACAGTGGTTCCACTTTATAAATGAAAGAACAAAGCATATGGAGAGTTTGAAAATCTTTCCTAACATGAAGGCATGTGCTTGTCTAATTCTCCTACCAAACACCCATGTGCTTGAGTGGGTTGGTATGTTCCTTCCAGTCTTCTCATCTCAAGGCCAAGTGATTCCACGTCCCACTTCTGCTCTTTCACTTATGAGACACTAATTGATGTTTTGCAATATTTTTGTGGTAGGGGAGGAATCTATGGAGACACAACTCCTAATTTGTTCCCCTTAAGAGCTTGCAACTTATTCAAAGAAATAGAAAACATCATTTCATTTTTTTTCAGTGCTGAGCATGGAATCTAGGACCTTGTCCATGCTAAAGAAGCACAACCACTGAGATACATCCCTGGGACACATAATTTGGCATCAGTGAAGACAGAAAATGTTCTGTTACAGTGCAGGGCCAGTCAAATGAGTAACATGGTCTGCCAGAGTAGACTTGGTAGGCTCCGCATAGGGAAGGAGAAGGCTCTCTGTAGAACAGTGCTGACATAACTCTCAGTCCACCTTCTGCAAGAAATATTAGAGAGCTGCTTCTAGATACCTATTTTTCAAGTATGGCTACATACTGCCTTTTAGTAGCTATAAAACAGCACAATTTCATCTAAATTTCTTTCCATTTGAATAGAAAAATGTCAGAATTGAGAATATTCATTTTTATTCCAAGGCTGGTTTTGTTTTGAATGAAAAAGAGAGGAAAGCAGGGAGGGATAAAGGGAAGGAAGGCAGGAAGTATAACCTGTGCTTTCTCTTTTTGAATATGGCCTCAGAGATTTAAAACGTTAACTCATACATGTTTTAAGGGAAAGACTTAGTATGGAAGGTAAAATATACAGGGTCCAAGATGTAAATGAATATAAGTTTCTAGAATAAGAGGCAGAAAACTTTTTCTGTGTGGAATGACAATGAAGCTCAATGGGCAGCAATTCAACTCTTCCATTTTAATGTGAGAATCGCTACAAAACCTGTGGAAAGGAATGTGTACAGCTGTGTTCCAATAAAACTTTATTTACAAAAACAAACAGCAGGCCATGATTTACCATCGTCTTCTAGAAGAAAAAGCTAGAAAAGAAAGGTAATGTAACACCTTGAATGCCCATCAAAGGAGCTGTTCTTTTATCTCCTCAGTAACAGGATTTCAGTAACTTATTTTTATTTCCCCAGAGAAACCCATTCAGAGGTGTTACGTACTATTACATCATAACATTCCATCCAGTTAACCATTAAATGTTACCAACAAAGCTAAGCAGTGTCATCAGGCACATGATGGAAAACTAATGCAGTAATACCTCCATAGCTCAGTTGGTAGAGTGCTTGCCTAGCACGCCCAAAGTTCAGGGTTTGACTCCTTGAACCACATAAACCAAATAGTGGAGCACTCCTGCAATCAAAGATCATCCTCACCTACATAGTGAGTTCGAGGCCAGCCTGGGAAGGGAGGAAGCAAAGGAAGGAGGGGGGGAGGAGGGGAAGGGAGGAAGGAGAGGGAGGAAGGGGGGAAGGGGAGGGGGAAAGGGGGAGGAGAGGGGAGGTGAGGGGGGAAATGAAGGGACGGGAAGGAAAAGAACTCTGCTCTAGTGCCTAAGAATGTGTACCTTAACTCAGCTGGGCGAAGAGGAAAACTTCTGTTTCTTCTTAGCAACATGAGAAGGGCTGAGGATGGGCTCGCTGACCTAGGGACAAGGATAGGCCATTGAAAATGTTTAGGGGTGGGAGTGCAGCACCATGGCTCAGTAAGTAAAAGCACTTTCCCTGATGACCTTATTCTGATTCCCAGAACCCACATGGAAGGAGAGAATCAACTCTCCCAAACGTCTCTTGACCTCCACATGCAAGCCATGGCGTACACACCCAACACTCACACAAATATGTGCAAGTCTTTGTTAGATTTTAGCTCATCTGAGAGACTTCTGTCTTGAGGGTTTGATCATGAGCCTGAGAAGTACTGGCAGAGTAGTCTGTCGAGATAATTCTACCAAAATATACACAGGAATACTGAATGCTGCTGAGAATTCAAAGTCAAGAGGGTTATCAGAACTAGGGAAAAAAAAAAAAAAAGAACATTCAGTCAAATTGGAAATTCAGATATTCAGATTTAAGAAAAACACAAAAATTGTATTTTCATATTTATCTTTATATTCAATATTTGGAACATACACCTACTGAAATTTATTGCTTCTCTGAAATTCAAATTTAACTGGGCCTCTTGTATCTTATATGGCAATTCCCAAATGAAGAGAGATGATGGAGTAGCTTTTCTGCACTGTATGCCACATCCTCCTGCCCGTTGATTAGCAATCCTTCACCGAGGGTGTTGTCTTTTTTTAAATCATGTGAATCTAATGACAATTGAATCTCATTAATCCAACCTTGCTGAATTTAGAGTTTTGATTATTTATGCAAAGGCTATGTTAAAATATGCTTTATTCTCTTCATGAATTTAATAAGCTTATTTGTCATACAAAAAACATTTATCTCCTTGGGAGATCACAGATAGTATAATTATGATGGGATCAGAGGTTGTTACCATTTGAGCTGTGTGTTTCATTTAGTAATTACAGATTATTCTCAATCACAAGACAAGTCTTCATCAGGCAGAGTCAGGGGCAGCCATCTCAGTCTTCATGCCCCTCTTTGCATCGCACCTGCCAGGATACATGGTGTGCATTTGTCCCAGTACACAGTGTGTGTTTGTCCCACTTAACACAGTACATGGTGTGTGCTTAGCCCAGTTACCTCTGTATATATTGTGTGGTTGTTTTATATTATCTTGGGCAGTGTGTGCTTGTTGGCAAAGCTGTTGGGCTAATCTTATTCTGTGCAACATGCTTGATAGAGCCTCGTACAATGCTTACTACTTAGAAAGCACACTTTTAAATGCTTACTAGATGAATTCATGAATGAATGCTATCTATGTTAATGAAACTCTCTATTTCTAAATATCCACATTTAAATTGTTCTAATTTTTAAATCGCATTTGTTTATTCTGTGTATGTATGGGATGGGGGAGCAATGTACATATGCTGTGGCTTTCTCATAGAGGTTGCAAGTTGGTTCTTTAATTCCACCAGGTGGGTTCTAGCGATTGAACTCAGTTCCTCAGTTTTGATGGCAAGTGCTGGCCCTTGTCTTTTAAGTTTTAAAAATATTTTGAGCTGCCCCTTCCCTTTATTCCAAATGGAATTTTGGTAAAGTTAGTTCATTGTGTAATGACCCGAGAGGAGCACTGAAAACATTTCTGAACTTCAAAATGTGCATTCTGAGGACAGAGTTGGAAGCAGGCTGGTAGCATCACCACTGGCCTGCTGTGAGTTTTCTTCTGACCCAGCACTATAGGGCTCAGTCTTCATCAGGCTCCTGATGAAGGCACCAGCAGGGCTGATCCTGCAGTCTCCCTCCTTGATCCCCTGGCCATAATTCTGTGTGTGAGGGTCACAGTTATCCAGTGTCACATGCCTATGATTCTAGAGACAGCATATGCTGCAGTGGTTCTGCAAGATTATCATGTGACCTAGACACGGATCCAGCCACAGCTCTAGATTTGTGTGTGTGCTTGTGACGTACACACATCACACAATGACAAAAATCACCTAATGACATTTCTCAGAGGCTGTTCCTCAGCAGAGAAAAAGAAAAAATCAGTAGGAATCAGGAGATTATAAATTAAGCCTCCTCTTCCTCATCTCACCCGACTTTTTTATTTTTTTATTTTTTGGGAGTGCTAGGAATTGAGTGTGCTTGTAAGTACTCTGTCAGTGAGCTAACATCACCAGCTATTGTCCATCCTTCTCCAGCATTTTTCCTAGTCATCTATCTATCGGAATTTGAGATGATGTTTTCAATCCATGTCAGAGTTGAAACAGAGCTAGGCATGCAGGTTCTTGGACTTGATCCTTTCCCTTAAGAGAGCTATGTCTGGACTAACAGCAGGTAAAGGGAACTGCCACCAAGCCTAACAACTGAAGTTCAATCCCTGAGATCCACATGGTGGGAAGAGAAAACCAGCGTCCACAGTTGTCTTCTGACCATCACCTGAACACTGTAGCATGTACACACACACACACACACACACACACACACACACACACACAAATTATAAAGAGAGAGAACTATGTTATGATCTGATTGTTCCTTTCTGTTCTCCCTTGCCTCACAGCACCCTGGAGGGGTATTATGTGGATGATGCCCTGCAGGGCCAGGGTGTTTACACCTATGAGGATGGAGGTGTTCTCCAGGGCACATATGTAGATGGCGAGTTGAATGGACCAGCCCAGGAGTACGACACAGATGGGAGACTGATCTTCAAGGGGCAATACAAAGACAACATTCGACATGGAGTGTGTTGGATCCATTTCCCAGTAAGCCCACGCCTGTTCACTCAGAGGGAAAAGGAACAGGTTTTAAGGCAATGTTTTGACTCCTCATGATAAGCAGTCAAGCATATTCTTTGTGAAATCACAAATTAATCACTAAAGCCAAGAATTTCTGAAGCCTATCAGCCTGCTATCATTGACTATGTGCTTAAATGGGTAGGCTTTGGATTTACAATTGATTATACTGCAGAGCCATTTTGAAGATTTACTCATCACTGGAACAAATTAGTTTTATTGTACCATTAATAAAGTTAAGAAATATATTGCTTTTAATTAATCCCTTTGGCATATAGAAAGAAGGGGTAGAGTGTTTCGTTGTTGCTACATTGGGGTTTTTGGGTTTTGTTTGTTTGTTTAGAGATAGGGTCTCATCATGTAGCCCTGACTGGCCTGTAACTCGTTGTGTGGACCAGAAACACACAGAGATTTGCTAGCCTCTGTCTTCCAAGTGTTAGGGTTAAAGGTGTGCATCACTACCCGCCCCAAGCTGTTGCTATTAATTTTATCCTGTTTTTCACATGTATAGTTGAATCCAGAAGCTTCCAGTCTTTTGGAGTTACTGTATCATTACTGCTTGATTGCTTTACAATCTTCTATTTTGAAGGTGCTTTATAGATTATATTGCTCATATTAAGACAATTTAAATTAAGTTGCCTTTGAGTATTTATTAATGGTCATTATTTCTGGTGTTTACTACAGCAAACAGATATGGCAAAGCCCATGGTGGTAATTACGGCTTTTTTGTTTGCATTTCAAATATGCCATCTGTTCATGAATTTGTAAAGACACATATCAGAATATAGACCTTATTTTATTTACTATTTATCATGTCCAGGACTTAAGTCAAAATGCATTTCTGCTTAGTCTGAAAACTTTCCTCTTATAATTATTAATAACAGTAGGCCAGACACAGTGGTGCATCTTTGTAGTCCCAATATTTTGGAGGTGGAGGCAAGAGGACCAGGAGTTCAAGGTCATCATCAGCTACTATAAAATTCAAGGGCAGCCTAGATTATAAAATAAAACTTTGTCTCAAAAATACAAGTTTTACATGTATAATAAGAAAAGTAACAACGACTAAATGTGCTTGCACATTATTATTCTTTGTGTTTTTATTTATTATCAGTGTGTGTTCATTTCTCTGTGTGTATACATGATTTTGGGCGGGGGCATATGTGTCATGGCACTCATGTGGAGGTCAGAGGACAACTTTGTGGAGTCAGTTCTCTCCCACTTTTACCTGAGTTCTTGGGGTTGAACTCAAGTCTCCAGGATTCAGCAAGTACCTTTACCCACTGATTCATCTCCCTAGCTCACATTATTATTCTTTTTTCTGTAGCCCCAGCTGGCCTGGAACTTGCTTTGTAGACCAGGCTGGCCTTGAACTCACAGAAAGCTGCTTACCTCTGCCTCCAGAGTGCTTGTATTAAAGGTGTGCTCCACCACACCCAACTAACATTATTGTTCTTTAGAAGTCAGTTAAGTAGCTGGGGAGATGGCTCAGTAGGTAAGAGCACTTGCTACACAAGCATGAGGACCTAAGTTCAAATCCCCAGAACCCACATATAAAGACATCCTTGGTCACTCATGTAACTGTGACACTGTCACTATGGGGAGTGGAGACAGGAGGGTCAATGAGGTGCTGGCCACCAGCTTACCTCTAAGTTCAGTGAGACCCTATCTCGGGAGAACAAGTCATAGAGTGATAGAGCAGGATATCCAGTGTCCTCCTCTGACCTTCCTGGGCTTCCACAGGCACACGTATCCCTACACATACACATACCTTTTTTTTAATGCATTATACCTGATACAACATATGTACTTTTGGACCCAACTCTCCAGGCAGGGCTGAGACAGAATGGTTTGAACCCAGGAGTTTGAGGCTAGCCTGTGCAATCTCATGAGACCCTATCTCTTTAAGGAAGAAAGAAAAAGGGGCTGGATGTAACTCGAATGTTAAGAGTACCTGCTGTTCTGTCATGAGAACCCAGGTCAGGAGGCTCATAATCACCCGTAACTACAGCTGCAAGGGATCCAATGCCATCTTCTGATATATATATGCATATATACACATTTGGTTTTTTTTTTCCCTAAGAATTGCCAAAGCATTTAGATAGCCTCTTGGTCAGGTCTATGATCCATCAAACATCATTTGAGTTACTGTCTACATAGAAAGGGTTGAAGTACCAGTTCAGGGAGGCTGAGAGTGGTTTCCACCTGATCAACACTTTATCCTTTGATCTTATTACCTAAATGCCAAGAGAAGACTCTGCCTTGGGAAGTATTGAGAAATAACTAGCTTTCGGAATCGGTTGCTAAGACCTACCATAAGTGTGCTATCTATTGACAGTGAAAGGGCCTGATTACGCCCCTCTTCTTTCTGGAGTTGGAATCAATAAAGAAATGTCCTTAGGTGTCAGGGGTGCCAAGTTACCTGTGGGCAGGTAGGGTTGAAGTATGGTATGGACCCAAAGCCACAATGGGCTCATTGAACTGAACAGTTGGACCAGCAGCAAGCACTGGGCATTCATTCCCCTGAGGGCATGAGCCTTCCTGGAGCCATTTCCCATAGGGAGTGAACAAGACCATTATGCCTGTGGGTATGGCCAATACCTAGGACACAGGAACGGTGAGTGAAAACTTGGGCTGGACACCCTAGTAGTCCTTCTCTTGTTAATCCCACCCAGTAGAGAAATGGGTATCAGCAGGTGTCAGACCTGCTTCTCACCATCACACAAATGACTCTTACTTCTGCCAGGGGGAGCAAGGGAGCAGAGGAGACAAGGTAATAATAGCTTCTTCCCCCATACGCCTTGGTAAAGAAGATGGGACCTATTTGTGAGATGCGGTCAGAACAAGAACAAGGGGTAGAAAAACAACTGTGCTTCTCACGGTACTCATAAGATCACTGTAAGAACAGGTTCTTTCAAATATTTTCCTCAAACTATGATAGAAAATTTTTGTTGTTGTTATTTGGGGTTTTTTTTAGATAAAGTGGTATGTAGCCCAGGCTGGCCTTAAACTCTCTGTGTAGCTAAAGATGACCTTGAGCCTCTGATCCTCCTGCCTCTACCTCCAAAATGCTAGTATTACAGGCATATAACACCACACCCAGGTTGGGCTATGCTGGGGATCAAACTCAGGGCCTAATGCATGCTAGCCAGGTACTCTACAAACTGAGCCACACAAAGTTCTTTTGCTTTATTTTGTTTGTTATCTTACTATGCAATTTTTATTTGAAAAGATTCTTAACTTCTTTAGGAAATGGAAGGATATCTGGTTTATCATTCCAGAGATATAAATTCAGCTTTTGAGGGAAGGTTGTGAGACCCCGAGTAGATAGTTTAAATAGTAATGCTGATGGTTTCTATTAGTTGCAGCAAAAGAAGCACAACTGCTCTAACATGCTTCAGCTCAAAATCTTCACAAGTAGTCCGTTTATGCTGCATTAGTAAGAATTAACTTCAGAAGGAAAAAGAGCAATAAATACAGCTCTAATACACTTTCTGCCCATGAAAAGGCTGCCAAGTATTTTTCTCTGAAAGTGCTGGAATTGGATTTTGCTTATAATCTTCTTCTACCAAAGATCAGTTAGACTACAATGAGCTGTAGAAATCATGTACGTGATGTTATTTGTTCCTGTCTGTCAGTAAGCAGCACCTGTGGTCACTCTGCCTCTCCTAGAACCTTAAGTCAAGGAAGTTAACCAAGCTTTTAGGAACATCTTGGCATTACTGCTGTTTTAGCAAGCTCATAAAGGTCTTAAATTTTCTAAATTATGCCTAAGGACTTTGGGGAAGGAGTCCCTCTCCAGCATCCTGCATGTAATTATCAATAACACTCTGGTACCCCAGTTCAATTTAAAAAGTGTTTGTTGGGCTGATGAGATGGCTCAGTGGGTAAAGGCACCCGCCACTAAGCATGATGACCCGAGTTTGAGACCCAGGACACACATGGTAGAAGGAAGGAGCTGACTTCTAGAAGTTGCCCTCTAACCATCACATGTGCCTTAAGGCACATGCAAAGCCATGCACATACACATACACGCATGTGCATATGCAAAATAAATAAAAAGTGTTTGCCGGTTACCTACTGTGCTCCTGGCACCTACCACAATCTAGAATTATTTGCTAGCCTTTGAACTCAGGAATCAAGCAAAGCTGACCCATCTTGCAGAGGGAGGTGAAAGGCACAGTATATGAAGGGAGAGAAGTGACAGGAAGAGACAAGTCCTCTTACTGACCGCGTGAAAAATGCAGATAACTCAATCTTTGCTCATGCACATCAAACTAATTCTTAAATGCATTTAAAGGTCTGGTACTGTAGTTCAGAAGTCTTTACACTTTTGTGTATTTAGAGTGCAAAAGGCCCTGGGCCCTGGGTTCAACACCCAGCATTGAAAACAAACAAACAAATAAAAAACCCACAAAGTACATTTTAAATATTTTCTTAGCAGACTGGAAATCTAAAATGTAATATTGAAAAATGAGCTGGGCACATCTGCAATTCCAGTTCTTAAGAAGCAGAGACAGGAATTGTGGAGAGTTTATAAATAGCCTATGCTGTAACTTGAATTCCAGGCCACTCTCAGAAACAAGGTGAGGTCCTGTCTCAAAAAGAAAAGAAAAAAGAAAAATATTGAGAAAGGAGATCATAGGAATAGACTCATAACATTTTTTGGGGGTGTCTCACTTTGTAGCCCAGGCTAACCTGGAACTCATGATCCTCCTGCCTCAGCCTTCAGAATGTTGGGACTATAGGCATGTGCTATATTAATGTATAGCTTACATTTCCTTTAAATGTCTGTAATTATGTTCCAAGTTTAATGTGTTTGTCTCTTAGATAGCACACCAAGATAAAGTATCAGTAGCTGGTCTACGATTACAAACTGAATTTCAGTTTCCTAGTGGAAATGAGACATCTATGTCTCTGTGTGTAGAATATTCCAACAGTGTATTTGCATATGGCAGGGGAGCAATATGCAGAAGGCAGGCATAGCCCTCACTCTTGTCTAAAACTCTGGGTTTATGTTGTTGTTCATGGTGTTCTTCATAGTGGGATGCAAGAGAGGAATCTCTTGAATTCATGCCCTGTAGATAACTTCTACATATAATACCTCTGGGTTTGTTTTCTCCCACCAGGATGGAGGTAGCCTTGTCGGAGAAGTCAACGAAGATGGGGAGATGACTGGAGAGAAGATAGCGTACGTGTACCCTGATGAGCGGACTGCACTTTATGGAAAGTTCATTGATGGAGAAATGATTGAAGGGAAACTAGCCACCCTCATGGCCACTGAAGAAGGGAGGCCACATTTTGAACTGACACCCGGAAGTAAGTTGAATCTGCTTCCAGTGAATGTCTGGTTGAGGGAAATTTCTTTTCTTCTTTGTGCACCTCAGTTTAATGGTCTATCAGTCAGGTTTCACTACAAAACAGACCCCTTAACCCTAACCCTAACCTGATCAGTTCTGCTGATCAGATTTGTGGTCTAGACTAGTCTAGCCTGGGCCAAGCTGGACTCCAGGCTTCTGGTCAGATTTGATTTGTATCTTAATGATGAAGACATAGTGGAAACTTTAGGCAGGATTTTCTCACAGTGGCTCATACATGTGTCAGAGCATAAACATTTGTCAATGGTGCCCCCTAAAGTCCCACCCTAGAACTTTAACCCACATTATATTAGTCACAGTAAATCACATGACAAAACCAAACATGAGTGAGTCAGAGAAAATGCTTCATGTACTTTAAGGGGAGATACTGAGAAGCCCCACAAGAAAGCATTGAAAGGTGATTCTAAGATGGTTAGGAACCAAGAGTTAGGTTAGTTACTGGTTAGGACAGCAGTAATTCAATCCATTTTAAATGACTGTCTCTGAAACACTGAATCATGAACTTAACATTGTTAAAAAATTAAATCAGGTTGATTTCCAGATCTGTACAGGGTATGTAGTTGGTTCAGCCATAACGCTAACAGGAAGAGATAATTACATATTGGTATCCCCTGCCTTCAGAGCCCAGCTTCTTGTATGGACCCTATAGAATCTATACTGAAAAAACTCATTTTCTTTTAGAAGTGCCATGACAAAATGCTTTCCCCTAGGTACACGATTACTTGTGGTAGATATATTCCTTGCTTTTCTTGTTGCTATGACTCTGGCAAAAGCAACTCAAGGGAGGAAAGTTTTTTTGACTCACAGTTCAAAGTACAGTCTGTGATGGTGGGAAGCGAATGCAGCAGGAGTTTGAGGCTTCTGGTTAAATTGCATGCTGTCTGGAAGCAGAGTCATGAATCCTGTACTCAGCTCACTTTCTCCTTTTTGTCCAGTCTGGATCCTTAGCCCACAGAATGGTGCTGCCCACATTTAGAGTGAATCGTCTCACCTCAATTAACCTAATGTAAATAATCCCTCCCAGACATGCCCAGAGGCTTATTTCCATAGTGATTCTAGATGCTGTCAAACTGACAATATTAGTAGAAAATCAGGTAAATATACAATGAAAAAAATCAAAGTTTTGTTTTTGAGTGACACAGCCTAAGAAAGCTTAGTTCAGTTCCTTGGATTTTTAGGAAAGGAAAAGTAATAAGCCTTTAGGTTCCATAAACCTAAGCATTAGTAATACTAGATAATACTAACTTATTTAGGACTTAAATGTCCAAAAATGAGATGCTCTCATTTACCTCCTGGTCCAACCTGGATTCCTTCAAATGGCTCCATTTTGGTTTTAGGGCTTTGTTTTGTTTTGTTTCTTTTTATTTTATGTGTATAAGTGTTTTGCCTATATGTACGTAATGGTACCGAGCACGTACGTTGTCCATGAAGGCCAGAAGAGGACATCAGATTTCCTGGAACTAGACTCACAGATGGTTGTTAACCACCATGTGCATGCTGAGAACTGAATCCAGGTCCTCTGCAAGAGCCACTAATGTCCTTAACACTGAGCCATCTCTCCAGCCTCCCCCGCACCCCAGCTTTTGTTTTGTTTTGAAAAAATTGAAGCAGTCCAAATGCAGTGTGGACTCTGGAACAGAAAAGGGGCATTAATGGAAAAAGTGATGGAATCTACTTCCAGAGTATGGGTCATAGTAAACTGTCTTGGTTTCTAAACTTTGACAAATATACCATGTTGTGTAAGAAGTGAACATCAGACCGGCAAGATGGCTCAGCAGGGAAAAGTGATCGCTGTCAAGCTGATGTTCTGAGTTCCATCCCCAGAATCCACATGGCGGAAGGAGAGAACTGACTCCTGTAAGTGGTCCTCTGACCTCCACATACACACTGTGACACATTCGTACATACAAGTGAGTGCGCACACATACCACAAAACAAACAAATAGGTAATGTTTTTAAAGGACGTTAACATTAGGGCTGAAGAGATGGCTCAGTGGTTAAGAGTACTGGCTGCTCTTGCAGAGAACCCAGGTTCGAATCCCAGCACTCACATGGCAGCTAACAGCCATCCGTAACTCCAGGTCCAGAGTATATGACACCCTCTTCTGACCTCTACAGGCATTGCATCACACGGGTGCATTTACACACATGCAGGCAACACAATATATTTTTTAAAGGTGTTAACATTAAGAGAGACAATGGGAACATTCTATGCTTTCTTTGTAACTTTTCTGTGCATTTAATATTATTCCAACAGGACTGGGGAGAGAGCTCAGTTGTTAAAGTGTTAGTCCTGCAAGCATCATGACCTCAGTTTGAGCCCTAGAACACACATAGAGAAGCCAGGTATGGTGTAATGTGTTTGTGGTCCCAGCACTGGGGAGACAGAAACAGGCAGATCACTGGGGCTTGATAGCCAGCCAGCCTAGTCTACTTGGTGAACTGCAGGTCAGAAAGAGACTTTGTCTTAAAAAATGAGGTAGATGGCACCTGAAGAACATCCAGGATCATCCTCACACACAAGATCACCACATACACACAAACATACTTATATACATAAACATACACATATAAGCTCATTCCTTCTTTAAGTTATTCCAAAATGGAGTTTCTCTTTTAAAAGAGGCCTCTGCTTCTCTACCCCACACTACTAATAGCACCTTCATGGCTGCCCAAACCTCTGAGGTGAGGGCTCAGCCATCAACAACTCATTTGTACTACTGCCTCTAAGGCTTAAGGGAACATTTTGGCAGAGAAGATAGAAGACAACTGAAAGACCAAGAAGGGCCGTGAAATCATGTAACCAGCATAATAATAAATTCACAACAGCTGTGATTACTATCCTGGGTGGGCCTACACAGACTTGCCTTCCCAGCAGTCAGCCCAGGAAGGGAGGAGGCTCAGTTAACTGTAGCCCTCACTGCTGAACCATAGACCACTGTGGATTCTGGAAGGAGGGAAGCCACTGTCTTCAGTTGTGTACCCACTGGTGAGTCCACGAAGCATCGATGTATAGTTCCAATTCCATGGCTACACAGACTACCTGGTCAAGCCCAGGTGGACATAGACAAAACAAAAAGACATGAGTGTGGAAAAGAGATCAGTAGGTAGCAGGGTAGACACAGGAGAAAGAGAAACAAGAGGGTGGGAGTGACAGCAACCAGAATGGGTTACATACACATAAAAAACTATCCAAGAAGAAATTTATTTTTTGTATTTTATTATTTTTATTTTATGTATATGAGTGTATTGCTTGCATATATGTAAGTGCACCTATCTCGTGCAATGCCAGGGGAGGTCAGAAAGGGTGTCAAATCCCCTGGAACTGGAGTTACTGACAGCTGTTAGCCTCTATATGGGTGCTGAGAATTCAACCCTCTTCCTCTGCAAAAGCAGCCACTGCTCTTAATCACTGAGCTATCTCTCCAGCCCCAATTTAATTAATTTTAAAAAGCATCTAAATAGGTCCCTTTGAAGTTCAAATTCTAGTATTTGTTCTCTTGGCACATTCTGAAGGGAGACAGTGTTTCAGTGTTTTTAAGTGAGATCTGGTGATGCAATTTTTTATTTTATTCATTTGTTTCTGTGGTATTAGAGGTCAAATTTTGGCCCTTGCACGGGTTAGGTAAGTGCTGGACTACCCAGCTACACTCCTAGCCATGATGCAGAATTTTAAACTACAGAAGTTGTTACTTCAGGATTTTATTGGCAAGACTCTAGCAGGTTTGGGTATTTTAAGGAAATGAGCCTCAAAAGCATCCTGAACCAGAGGCTGCAGCCAGGCGATGGGCGAGCAGCCAGAGAGTGCGAAGCCAGCGGAGGGATCACCGCCGGGGGCCGCCCACCACAGCGATTCACTGGAAAAGCAAGAAGAGCCCACCGCTGCTGAGCCACGAATTTGTCCTGCAGAATCACGGGGACATCCGACATCAGGGACCTCGTGTCCTGCTTGGCAATGCCCTTCCTGCTGGGGCTCATGTTGGAGATAAGAGCCAAAGCTGCCATCAGCTTTGTTGCTCTTAAGTATAATGTTACTCGCCCTACACCGGAAGAACAAACTACTGAATCAGTATCCCTTTAATACTATAATGTCAAAGATTTGGCTACAGTTTTCTTCTACATGCCAGTGCTGATAATTATTTATGCCATAATTCAAGAGTATGTGTTGGATAAGATTAACAGAGGAATACAATTCTCTAAAACAAAACGCAGCAAGTTTAATGAATCTGGTCAGCGTAAAGTGTTCTGTTTTTGCTTGTTTGGGGAGCACATTCATTCTAATCTCTGAAAACTGTATCTCAGCTCCGACTATCTTGTGGAAGGCACATCCCCATAACCCTTCATTGACGTCTCAAATGAAGTCTTCTACATATCAAAGTTGGCACACTGGCTTCCAAGAAGGAAGATATTCCTCGTCCACTTGTCTACATTGGTCTTTACCTCTTCACATTGCTGGAGCGTATCTTTTGAACCTGAATCACCTAGGGCTTGTTCCTCTGGTGCTCCATTGTTTTGTTGAATTTCTTTTCCACATTTCTTTTTTGTTTCATTTTAGCATTGAAAAATATCAGAAACTTTTCTCTCTGGGCAGTTCTTTTTGTTTTGGGAAGACTTCCGACCTTAATTCTTTTGGTACTTAGGATTGGTTTTGGACTGGCAAGAGCAGAATTAGAAGCTGGATTTTAGTACAGGAAATTTCAGTGTGTTGGCAGTTAGGGTTGCTGTTTTGGCATCCATTTGCATTATCCAGGCCTTTAGGATGTGGAAGTTCATTAACTTCCAGCTTCAGGGGTGGAAGGAGCACTCTGTTTTTCAGGCTCTATCTGTGAAGAAGAAACCAACAGTGACCTTCTAGGAAAGGGACTGAAAATAGTGTTAATGAAAAAGTGACATGAAATGAAGAAGACTCTCCCCATAAAAAAAAAAGAGAAATCGTCATAGTGAGTTACAAATAAGGAATGACCCTAAAGAATCTGCTTTTTACTACATCTTTCTTCTGTTCTTGAATATCATGGTGCTCTTTGATTTCTGCTGTTGTATTGTTCCTCATCTTTAAAGGGCATTTGAGGGGAGGGTGATTACTAAGAACAAGAAAATATTTTTAGCTTAGGCAGTAGGCTATCTGCCTTCAAAATAGTTTAAGGACTACCACATGTTTTATTTTGCTTTTATCTTTGAACATTTTTTTGATGGTTTGGGGAAAAAAATCACAAAGACCCCGCATAACTAGTGCAAAATTTTCTGGCTCTCACAAGTTTTTTATATTAGCAAGGTGACTTGTTCTAAGGTCATATTTTTTAAGCTATCTTTCAGAGTAAAATGGACATACTATAAAATCAGATGTGGAAAAAAAGATTTGTAAAATCATCACAGTAATTGTGTGCTCTCTTTTACAAGTAGTGGTTTTAGGTGTCACATTACAACTACTAGTTATAGCATGAACATTTATTGCCATATATTGGATCAAAATGTCTTAGTAACATAAAAGTACTTATGAAGTGAAGTCTTTTCTTCTGCATTTTCAACATTTATAAACTGGCAATCAGAAAACATTTACTGAGAGGAGAACTATCCAACTTACATAGTCCTTTGTGATTGTTTAGTAATAATTCCTTATGGGGCTTGTCATAAATTTGATGTGCATAGCATCCTAGAGAAATATCAGTTAACCTGCAAACCCTTTTAAAAAATAATGCCTACTTGATTTATATCTATAAAAAAGATATCAGGTAGTTATATTTGGGAAACCAATGAACTAACTTAAAGAAATTAAAAATTCACATAGTCTTAACAAAAGGCAATGCTTTGTGTTATACTGTGTGGCTTTGAACCCATCTTTAACTGAGAAACATTTATAAAGCATATTTTGGGGGGCTGGGGAGTTGGCTCCATGGTTAAGAGCACTGGCTGCTCTTGCAGAGGAGCCAGGTTCAATTCCCAACACCGTCCAGTTTCTGCGGACTCTGACGCCCTCTTCTGACCTCCGAAGGCATTGCACAACATAGGTGCACTTAAATACATGCAGGCAGTACACTCATACACATAATAAAAATTATTTAAAAAAAACATATTTTTGTATAAATATAATATTTGTATCTACATAAAGGTTCTAAAAAGCATTTGAATAAATATTTGCTTCCCTTTTCTCTAATTATCTTTAAAGCCCTTACATTTAGTTTGTTGTCATTGGACCACATTTGGTGTCCACGTCTTATCCTCAATTCTCATTTCTGTCACTGGCTAATAAGTGTTCGTGCCATTTGAATATAAAAGTTTCAGACTTCCTCAGTCTATGATTTCAGCTGTCATGCTTCTAGGAAGTTGTGCTTTTTCTTTCCAGCTGTTTACCTACTTCCTGGAAGAGTGATAGCTCTCTGTAGCATTGTGAAGTTTCAGTGGAACCAAATTTTTGCCATTAAAAATTGGCATTACACTGAACTATACATTGAGAAATCTATAAAAATAAAACATTTTACTTTCAAAAAAAAGAGAAATCAGGAACCAGGGCTGCTGTGGGTGACTCTGAAAACCCAAAGCAGCACTGTGTGTTTTTGTATCTGTCATCCACTTCTTACAGTTATAATTATTGAAGTGCTCACCACACAGTGAACTGAGTGTTGCAGGGTTGTGTAAACTTACTATGTAGCCCAGGCTGGCCCTGAAATTCTCAGTGACCCACCTTCCTCAGCCTCTTGAGTGAGCTGAAGTTAAGCTGAGTGAATGAGCACATTCTAATCAAAGAACAGACAACAGAATAGAGAGGACAGGAGAAGTAAGGCATGTTTCCTGTTGCTAGAGTCCAGGCCTGTCCCGAGGAATGGAGGAGGCCACAACACGTGTAGGAAGTGGTGCTCAATACTTCAGGACGCACAGCCAGAGCAGTCCTCCCCACATAGCTGGCATCAACATACAACTGTGATGAGGAGGTCGATCTAAGGATAGCAGAATGTCACACACTAGAACATTCCAATGTTACATGCATACATATTTTGTGTGTAAATTCCACACAAAAGTTTTTCATGGAGCTGGAGATATAGCTCACTGGGAGAGTGCTTGCTTAGCATGCATGCAACCCTAAGCTTAACGCACACACACGCACACACACACACACACACACACACACAAATTGGCTTTTTAAAAAATGGTTTCTGTCTTTCCTTTTCCAAACAACATTCCTTTTCTGGATTCATTCGGCCCTCCTCATTTGCCCCTAGATCTGTCCCTTGTATTTCTCTGCCTGTTTCTATTACACATGGCTACTCCATTTCCCAGACTCCTGTATATCTGACTTCCAAGTGGGATTAAGCCAGAGGGAGGCTGCTGACCACAGACGGTGTATATGTGTCCCTGGCTTAGGGTAGAGGCTTCCGGCTCCTACCCACTTTTCGGTTCCTTCTGGACCCCTGTTTGGCTTCATAGCTCATCTTTCTGTCTCCCGTATAACCAAGTCCCTGAGCTAAATTTTCTCTCTTTGAAATACTTACATGGTTTGTTTCCTAGTTAGTCACTGACTGACTTGGACTCTCCTGACTTTCAGTTTAAGGCATTCATTTGGGTTTGAGTTACATTTTTAAAACAAAGCACAAAAGGAGTCTGGTAACTATGGGTAACTATTGAAGAATTGTTTAATGGGATTATTAGTGATCTTAGTGCTAAAAATAATATTTTTGCAGGAGTTAGCCTCCAATTCCAAATGTTGTTTCTTTGCTTATTAGCATTTATAGTACTCTACCCCAGTGCTCTGAGGATTCTCCTAGGTTCATTCTTTACCAAGAGCCAGTAGTAATTCTAGAATGATTATATATACCATCCTTCAGAAACAGATTATTGATCTGGTTCTGAGACATTGCAATAGAGGTAAAATTACTTTGTTAATGTGGCTCAGTGTGGTTCTCTTCATCCTGGTGAGGATGAGTGTCTATTCATAGAGGAGTCAACCTCTGAGCTCTTCTATTAGATTTTACAGACTGGTATGAAGAAAACCACAAGGAAATTTAACAACCATTATCTAGTTTGACCCGACCAGAGAAATCCGAAAATTCTGTGACAAAGTGTTTTGCTTAAAACTTTGAAGCAGCAATGCATATTTAAGTCATTTGAATAAAGAAAATTCAAGAGCAAATAGAAAAATTTTGTTTTGTTTTAATGGTGTTTTGTTTCATTCTGTTTTGTTTTGTTTTGTTCAAGGCAACCTTCCAGCCTCAGCCTCCTGAGTACTGGGTTACAGACATGTGACACCCACACCCAGCACAAACAAGGTCTCATATAGCTCACACTAACCTCAGACTGTGGTTGTAGCTAAGGGTGACCTTGACTCAGCCTAGTCATTTCCTTCAGTGCTATAACTACAAGTGTGTGCCACCACACCCGACTTATGTGTACTGGGGATTGAACCCAGAGCCTCACATGCTAGGCAAGCACTCTAATAACTAAATTACATTCCTTCCCTCCCCTCATTTTGCTGTTGTTTTTTGTTCTTAAGACAGTCTCTCACTGTAGCCCAGCCTGGGCCCAGCCTTGGCCCAGCCTCACGTGGAGGTAATCCTCCTGTTTCAACCTCCCAAGTACTGGGATAACAGATATGTGCCACCATATCCTGCACATTTTTTGTTTTTGTTGTTTTTTGAAACAGAGTCTCACTGTGTAACCCTAGCTGGCCTGAAACTCACTATGTAGACCTCACAGAAGTCCTCCTGCCTCTGCCTCCTAAGTGCTGAGATGCATGCACCATCACGCCCAGTACATGCCATAGTACACAAGTGGAGATCACAGAACAACTTACATGAGTCGGTTCTCTCTTTCTACAATGTGGGTCTCAGGGATTGAACTCAGGTCATCAAGCTTGGTAGCAAGTGCTTTTACCCTCTGAGTCATCTTGCTGACCCAACAAATAGGGATTTTAGAGAGTTAAAAATGATGACTGTTCATTAGACTTAAATAAAGTGGGCATGGTGATACAGGCCTGTAACATCAGCCACTCAGAAACTTGAGAGAAGAAGATTCCAAGTCCAGGGCCAGCCTGAAAAACTTGGTGAGATGCTGTCCCTCCAAGAAGAAGGAAAGTAAGGACAAGACTTGAAAAATATAGCCAAAAAATGCCCCTAACAACTGTCTATTGAACTGACTGTTTTAGTTACTGTAATTGGATGACCTGTATATTGATCTGCTTTTCTTGTCCTTGTGGGTAGGGAGCAATATCTGCTTGTTCTGCTGGGGCTCTGCACCTGAACTGACCTGTTGATTTCCTTTTTAGGTTCTGTGTACCACTTTGATAAATCAACTTCCTCATGCATCTCTACTGATGCTCTTCTTCCAGACCCTTATGAATCTGAGAGGTAACTTTTTTCTTGTGGCTTTCAATACACTTTTTATATGAGGTTGGGAACCCATGTGCTTCTGTAGTTGTCTGCTCAGGCTAGGCTTCTGCTTGAGCAATCCAAGTCCCTTGCTAATGTGTGGGTGGGTCTCCATCTCCTGCACGGCTGTTGTGCTCCAGCCATGCCAGAGAATGGAGGACGATCGAATGGAACCTCAGGTGGCTCAGAGTGCAGCGGGAGGAGTTCCCTCCGGGGAGACTACATCGGTGGGTAGTTCGGTTATTAGAGCCAATGCAGGGGTTTATATAGGGAGGCCTTCCTGACTGTTACAGAAGGTGGGAAAGTTAAAGTGGGGTTTGGGAGTAAAGAGTGGGAAGGTTGTGGAAGTTCAGGAACGAGGAAATCAAACCCCAAAACCTGGTTCTGGTCTGGGGTAGGGGAAAGGAAGATTCATATCTACAGCAGCTTCCTGGGGCCAGGTTATCACACAGGCAGAGCAGGTCAGACACCTGCCATCCCTTTAGAGTATCTGGAGTTGCTTGCCTTGCTTAATATCCAGATCCCCACACTAATGAGTGCTTTTCCTCTGCACATCTTTCAAATAAGTATTTATATATTCTGAGGAAGACTGATTTTAATCTCATACAGACCCGGTCCCATCCCACAATGAGCACTGTAGGTAGAGTGTTGGGTCAGGCAGTCATACCCTTGTAAATTCAAGTGTCCCCTTTGTCAGAGCTCTGGGGGAAGTGGGGTACACATGGAGATTAGAGGAAAATTTGTGGGGTCAGTTTTTTCCTTCCACCATGCATGTTCTGGGAATGAACTCAGGTCATCGGGCATGGAGACAAGTGTCTTTACTCATGAGTCCATCTACCTCAGTCTCTTGAAACCAATGTTAGGGTTGCAGTCACATGCTGTAGCCCAGCTCACAGAATCTGAAGCATGAAGCAACTTCTTTATTCATTAAGGAAGGACAGGATGGAAACAAAGAAAGTTTGAGAAACATAAAAACATCCCATCTTATAAATGGCATATGTGATACCAGCTCATTCCCAGAGTCAAGACGTATTCCAGTGCATATCTAGCCTGTGAGGATAACTGCACCAGCCCTGAGTCTCAGTGTGGCTTTTGCTGGTGCCTTGCCTGGAATTCTTCTTATTCTTTAACAGCGGGTCAGCTTCTGAGAAAGGCTTCTGAGGCTGGCTTTCTCTTTGCCTTACAATTTGTAGCATGACTCACCTCTAGTTCACTCCCTGCTCCCATCTACAAACAAGTCATTTTCTGGTCTAACTGACATGGCTGAGTCCACAGTGCCACAGGCAGGGGAGTGAATAGTGTCTTTTATGACAAGAGATTCTGGCCCAGTGCCTGAGAGTGTAGATTGAGTTTCTGTGTTAGCCCCAATACACAACGGGACCCAAAGCGTATGTATTGGTCTCTGTTGTGATTCTATGTAACAGTACTCTCAAAATTCAGCTGTTCTCAGAGGCAAGCATTCTGTGGGTTGGCTAAGGTTCAGCCATTTTTGCTTGGCCTCACTAGGCACAGCCAGAGTAGGCTGGGCTCCAGACTTCAAGTTGGGCTCAGATATCTTTCGTGTCTCTTCATACCAAGACTCCAACTAAAGGAACATCAGCTCCCAGGAGATAATGGAAACTGGAAGAGTCTAGCAGAACCTGTCCTGTTTCTTAACACCTTCCTCTACATTCTTCTTGCAAAGTCAGTAGGGGCAGGATGTATGCCCCACTTGCCCTGAAGAGGTTACCTTGTCAAGAGGTCACCTGAAAAGGGAGCTGAATATATCATTCTGTCACAGGGAGAGAACAGAATTGGAAACAATGGTTCAGATTTTCCAGTCCTAGAAATCACAGAGGGTCAGCTCCTAACAGTGTCATCCTATCACAGTGCCCATAGAACTGAAAGAATCATTGATAGAACATTCAGTTCACTTATTTACTCCAGTTCCACAACCAAGAGTACTTTTCTTAAAAACCAGTGGTTAAAAATCTTTTCCTATGGAGGCCAACTGAGTAAAAATCTGGGACTCTGCAGGCCCTATGATGTCTATTACAAAGACACAGCTCTGCCTTTGGAGTGTTGCAGCAGTTGGACACAGTATTCAAGAAGTGGTGAGAGGCCAATAATGTCCCAATAAATCCTTATTGACAAAATCAGCTGCAAATATGACCAACATATAGGTTGCTAACCTCTGCTCTAACCCCGTTTGCTGGCAAAGGCTTATTAGATATATCTTATTAACTGTTTGTTTGTTTAGTTGGTTGATTGGTTAGTTGTTTGTTTTTGTGAAGGGGGCTGGTTTTTTGAGACAGGATCTCCCTATAGTCTTAGCTGGCCTGGAACTGGCTATGTAGACCAAACTGTTCTCAGTCTCACAGAGACTCACTTGCCTCTGCCTCACAAGTGCTGGAACTAAAGATATGTACTATCATGACCTGCCCTTAACTATACACACACACATATACACACACATATGGCTGGACATGGTGGTGCACAACTTTAACCCCAGCACTCAGGAGGCAGAGGCAGGCAGATCTCTGTGAGTTCAAAGCCAGGCTGGTCTACCTAGTAAATGTGTTCTGGGCCAGCTGGGGCTATAGGGAGACCCTATCTCAAAAAGACCAAAAAAATACACACACACACACACACACACACACACACACACACACACACACATATATATATATATATATAATATGCATATATATTTATATGTGGGTTTTTTTTAATATATATGAGTGTCTGCCTGCGTATGAGTGCCTGGTGCCCTCAGAAGCTAGAAGAGGGCATTGGACCCCCTAGAACTGAAGTTACAGGTAGTTGTGAGCCACCAAGTGGGTGCTGGAAACTGAACCTAGATCCTCTGCAAGAGCAGAAAGTGCTTTTAACTGCTGAGACATCTCTCCAACCCAAGATATATCCTATTAACTGTTGTCACTCTTGCAGTGACATCTTGACATTTAATTAAAATAGTCTTCCTCTGTTATCTGGCTTTAACAAATTTGGGCACAACTTTAGTAAACTATGGGGAATGTTTATTTGTCTAGCAAGACTGAAAATCATCCTTAACTGTGAAAATTTTAAAAGGTATATCAAGCCAGATGTGGTGCATGCCTTTAATCAGGCAGAGACAGGTGGATCTCTGTGAGTTCCAGGTCAGCCAAAGCTACAGGGAGATCGTGTCTCAAAATAATAATAATAATAATAATAACAATAATCTCTTTGTTAGAGAGGACATTTTGAGGCCTGGGGATGGAGCTCAGAGCTCAGTTCATAGAGAATGTGCCTAGCATACACAAAGCCTGGCCCCTTATCCCCAGCACCACATAAAACTGGGCACAGTAGCACACACCTGTAATCTCAGCACTTAGGGGGTAGAAACAGGAAGATCAGAAATTCATGGTTGTCCTCAGTTACATAGCAAGTTTATGTCCTGGGCTAGAGACTCTGAGAGCAAAGGGAAGAAAAAAGAGAGAGGAACTTCATTTTGAATCCCACTCTTAAATATATAAAAGCACCTTTTCTTCCATTTCCGATGCTATCGGAATAACTGTGGAATAATTTATTTTTCTTCCTCCCTTCCTTCTTTGTTGGGTAATTAGGAACTGTCATTGGGGATTCAATAGCCATAATGGAATTTTAGTGGTTGACATCAGGAGTGACACCACACTAAAAAATTCACGATTTGACTTTTTTTTTCCTTAGAGTTTATGTTGCTGACTCTCTCATCTCTAGTGCTGGAGAAGGACTGTTTTCCAAGGTAGCAGTGGGACCCAATACTGTTATGTCTTTTTATAATGGAGTTCGAATTACACACCAAGAGGTAAGTGGGGAAGGGATGAATATCCACCCAGTTTGTTAAGGGGGCTTTTTTCAAAAAGACCACTTTCAAGAGCCGTAACTATTTCATAGAAAGTGAGATGATGAGACAGTCACTGACTTGCCCTAGACCACATCCAACATCTGAAAAATTAAGATCCATCAGATTATTTAATTAATGACCTCTGTTATGGTGCTTTATAGGAAATCTCCCTACTTCTCTTAAGGCCAAAATCATACAAATGCCTGTCTTGTTAGGAAGTGTCTTACTGCAGTCAGTCAATCAATAAAGGTTAACAACTAAAAGGTTAAACAGACAGGATGTGGCAATGCACTCCTGTAATTTCAGCTCTTGGGAGGCCACAGTAGGAAGATCATGGGGGCCAAGTGCTATTGACCATTGCACAAAGCCCCCCTTTAAGCCTCAGTATCTGAAAGTAAGTTCATTCTTTTTAATCTGTCCACCATCTATTCTCAGAATAATGAGGATGTGTCAGGCCAGCCTGTATGAACCTGTAATCCTAGCACTTGAGATGCTGAGATGGAGTGATCATGAGTTCCAGGTCAGCCTGGGCTACCTAAAGCAAGGCCCTGTCTTAGAAGAAAAAAGGGAAAGGGAAAGGAAAGGAAAAAGGGCTGGAAAGATGGCTCAGTCAGTAAAGAGTCTGCCCTGAAAGTATGAGGATCTGAATTGAAATCCAGAACCCAGAGAAAACAGCTGGCCATGGTGATATGATGTGTACTTGTAACCACAGTGCTGAGGAGGTAGACAGATGGGTTCCAGGGGCTCACTAACCTGCCAGTATAGCCTACTGTCTCCAAAAGAAGATGGACAGTGCCTGAGGATGAACACTAGGTTGTTCTCTGCCCTCTGGCTCATACACACACACACACACACACACACACACACACACACACACACATACATACATATATACATACACACATATATACATACACAGTACCACCACCAGCACCAGCGCTTCCTCCACCACCACCACCTTCTCCACCACCACCACCTTCTCCATCATCATCACCTTCTCCATCATCATCACCTTCTCCACCACCACCACCTTCTCCATCATCATCACCTTCTCCATCATCATCACCTTCTCCACCACCACCACCTTCTCCATCATCATCACCTTCTCCATCATCATCACCTTCTCCATCATCATCACCTTCTCCACCACCACCACCTTCTCCATCATCATCACCTTCTCCACCACCACCTTCTCCATCATCATCACCTTCTCCATCATCATCACCTTCTCCACCACCACCACCTTCTCCATCATCATCACCTTCTCCACCACCACCACCTTCTCCATCATCATCACCTTCTCCACCACCACCACCTTCTCCATCATCATCACCTTCTCCATCATCATCACCTTCTCCATCTTCTCCACCATCTCCACCATCACCACTGTCTCCACCAACACCAACACCACCAACTCAACAACCACCATCCCGCCCCCACCACCACCACCTCTTGCCTTTAAGACATAGTTTTTGACATATTTCTAGAATGTCATATATGGCTTTGTTTTCATTTCTTCACCTTGCAGCTTGCTCCTCAATGTCTGTGTAAGGGAAAGTTTGCAGCTTCTTGCATAGTCAGTGACCCCTGCTGTGGTCTTTTATTAAGCTCATGACTGATGTCCCACATTTAAGTCTCCACTTTATCACGTATTCCTGCGCAATAAAAAGGAAGAATTTACCTTGAAATAATCCAGTTATCACACATTCAGCTGGACAGGCAAAAGATGGTAAAGCACTCAGTCAGGTAGATGGTGTCTCTGTAAGTGGCCGCACCTCACCAGTCCTCCAGAAAGTCCAAGACATTCAGCATGTAAAAGGTGGCTTTGAGATGAGGGTATGTTACAGACTAAGCATCCCTTATCTGAAATTCTTGGAACCAGAAATGTTAGGGGTTTGGGATTCTTTTGGATTTTGGAATATTTGTGTGTGTGTGTATATATATATAAAATGAGATATCTTTGCAGAAGGGGTCCAAGTCAAAATATGAAATTCATTGTTTCCTATATAGCACATGTAATAATAGCTTGGAGGTAATTACTCTGTGTTTTTAGTGTGCCTGTTTTGCTTGTAACCTGTCACATAAGGTCAAATGTGTCATCTTCCAACGTTAGTATCCTTTTAGCCCTCAAAAAGTTTTGATTTGGGGCCCAGTTTGGATTTTCAAATTAGTGATAGGAAACCTATGTTTATTCATTCAAATCTTTCCCAGATTTGGAAACTAAAGCCTTGAGAAGTTAAGCAACTTGCCCAAGATCCCAGATACAATAAACAGCTGAGTTCAAGGAAGGTTTTTATTTGTTTGTTTTATTTATGTGTCTGTGTGCTTATGCACACATGTATGTGGGTACCTCTCAGAGACCAGAAGAGGGCATCAGATTCCCTGAAACTGGAGTTACAGGCAGTTGTGAGCTGCTTGGTGTGGGTGCTAGGAACCAAACGCAGGTCCCCTGAAAGAATAACAAGCGCTCTTAACCTCTGAGCCATCTCTCCAGCCCTCAAGTAAGGTTTTGAAAAGCAGAATTGGGCTAGTGTCTAAAAGACACCTTTCTCATCCTTATAAGTTTTAGATTCTGCTGAAGAAGAAAGAAGAAGAATATACTTAGTGACAGTATAAAGTAGATGACCCCAAATGTTCTATCTCGAATTATGTGATGGGTTGAAAGCATTAAGATTCTGAGGACTTTTCTCACTTCTGATCACTGTTGTGTCCCCTGAACCTTTTACAGTGCCTGGTCTACAACAGTCACCTGTGGACTGAATATCTCATACACATACAATCATATCTGTAATGTATAGGTGGGAGAGTCTGTGTACCTAAGAGGGTGTCCAACCTGTGGCCCACAAGCTGCATGTGGCCCAAGATAGCCATGGGGTCATCCTAACACAAAATTGTAAACTTACTTGAAACAGAATGGGGCTGGAGAGATGGCTCCAGTGGTTGAGTGCATATGCTGCTTTCCAGAGGAACCAAATTCAATTTCCAGGACCTACATCAGGTGGCTCACAAACACCTATAATTCCAGCTCCAAGGGATCCAATGCCTCTGGCCTCCATGGGACCCACACACATGCACACATACCCCAAAATAGACATACATAATTAAAAAATAAAACAAATCATTTTTTAAAACTTTAAGAGGCCTAGAGAGATAGCTCAGTGATTAAGAGAACTATTGTTGCAGAGGATTTGGGTTTGGTACCAGCACCCACATGGTGGCTAACAATTGTCTGTAACTCCAGTTCCAGGGAGTCTGACACCTCTTCTGGCCTCCATGGGCATTGAATATGCACATGGTACACTTACATACATGCAGCAAAACACTCATACTATAAAAAATAAAACCATTAAGGTTTTTTTTTTGTAACTTGACTGTGCATTTAGTTCTCAAGCATGAACTCTGTAAATGACAAAATGGTGTCAAAAAGTTGGACACATCTGCCACAGAGTCCACATGTTTTATTAAAACATGATCCTTTTTTCCTTTTTATTATTTTTATTTCATGCATGAGTGTATTGCCTGAATGTGTATTTAAGTGCACCGTGGCATGCAATGCCTGCAGAGGTCAAAAGAGGATGTTGAATCCCCTGGAACTGGAGCTATAGACAGTTTTAAGCTTACATGTGGGTACTGGAATCAAACCCAGCTCCTCCACTAGAGCAGCCAGTCCTCTTAATTGTTGAGCCATCTCTCCAGCAGCAAAATATGATCATTTTTAAAAGCTCCAAAAGGCTATTCTTCTGGCCTCTCCAGATCCAACAAGAAGCCTGGTGTAGAGATCATGGATAGGGAAGCATAATGATTTGGGGCATGTTTCTTGGTCACCCTGGTTGCTCCCGTGGAGTGAAGATACGGGCCTTTGCAGGAATGAGTACATGCTGCTTCCCGTATAGCCTTGGTTCCTTTTGATGTTCTTCTTTTGCGTTATCTGCATCAATTTTTATGAACTTTTAAATAATTACCTTTATTAATTTGGGAGAAGTGCATGTGTCTTGGCCCTCCAGTGGAGGTCAGAGGACAACTTGTGGGAGTCAGTTTTATCTTTTCATGGTATAGGCTCTGTGGACTGATCTCAAGTTGTCAAACTTGGCAGCTGGCACCCTAACCCACAGCTCGTCTTCATCTATTTTTAGGTCAAGTTTATCTGGTTATATTTTTGTGTCTCTCTGTAAAAGATCAAAATCCTTCTATGTAAGATGAAGAAAATTCAATAAACAGTCAGTTGGGCTCTCTGGGTGCACTGTTCTCATATAGAGCTGTGTCTTGACTGTTTTTCATGTTTGCCCCACTCAAACCGTGAATGTTAGAATAAACAAGTTAATATCTCTGACAAAGATAGAGCTTTTGAGAGAAAGGTTCTCTGTAGCACTCACTTTCCTGTGTTTGCAGGTTGACAGCAGGGACT
This sequence comes from Eospalax fontanierii, assembly GCA_035773235.1. Lineage (NCBI taxonomy): Eukaryota > Metazoa > Chordata > Mammalia > Rodentia > Spalacidae > Eospalax > Eospalax fontanierii. The sequence continues at coordinate 78,298,716 of CM069535.1, read as the reverse complement.
GGGCCCTAAATGGGAACACTCTCTCCCTTGATGAAGAAACAGTCATTGATGTGCCTGAGCCCTATAACCATGTATCCAAGTACTGTGCCTCCTTAGGACACAAGGCGAACCACTCTTTCACTCCAAACTGCATCTATGACATGTAAGTGGGATGCTAGCAGCTGGAGGGATCTGTGCCTCGGGGCCTCAGGGCACTCCAACTGCTCTAAAGGGCTGGCGGAAATGGCAAAGGACATGTGTCATGTGAAATGAAGCTGACACTGTTATAGCCGGAGGGCTTTCACGGCCAGCTGCGCCAGCTTAACAACAGCCCCTTAAAGCAGCGGTCACTAACCATCCTAAATGCCACCCAGACTCCTCCTTTAAATCAAGCTGGTTCTGTGACTTTGCTGCAGAAAATGACTTTTCTCCCCAAAGGAACAGAGCATGGAAAATAAGGGCAGCTTTTACTTGTACAAAATCTTGTCTCTTCTCTCAAAAGGTTCTGGCTTGCATTTTTCTTTGTTTTCTTTTCTTTTGTTGACATTGTTTGCAAGCCCCAATATGACCACATCTTAGTTATTTAGGGGTAATGAAAAGACTCCTTGAATAATAGCCAAATATGAATTTCCGATACCTACTCCTGATGTTCATTTCCTTCTCATATCACTGGTTTTGTCTTTAATGCATTAACTTGAATGGGACGCCACTTGGTTGCTCTGCAGTGTACTGTGCACTTGGTTGCTCTGCAGTGTGCCATGCAGGTGAAGGGGCGGGAAAGCACAGCCTGTACACGTCCTCTTCTCAGCCCAGCTTCTGGCTCTGAAAGGATTCAGGGGAATGAGACGCTCTCCTTTCACAGGCTTCACAGTGAAATACTAAAGCAGCAGAGAGAAAAGAAGCCTTCACCTGCTTTTATGCTAGAAAACACTATGTCCTTTATACAAATAGGTGAAAATACTAAGATGTTACATTTGAAAATCCCCAGGGCTCTTTCTTGTAGCTTCAGATGCGCTGTGTCAAACCTCCTCCCTGAGCTACCAGCCAGTGAGCCAAACTGTGGCCAAGTTAATGCAAGATCTCATTTCTCATGAAGGACATGTTTTGGATGCTAACCATAATTGTTGGGTTTATAAGTGGAGTGTCAAATATGGTCAAAAATGAAGACAGGGTGATATGTTTAAAACTTGAGGTAACCAGGGGGATGCTTCAGCAGGTAAAGGCACTTGCTGCTTGCTTGATGAACTGAGTTCAATCACCAGGACCCACATAGTGGAAGAAGAAAACCAACTCCTGCAAGTTGTCCTCTGACCTCCACATGTGTGCTGTGGAAACACACACACACACACACACACACACACACACACACACACAAATTAAATCAAAACGTAATAAAGCCAGTGCATTACCTGGGGTGTTTGTGGAGTATTTGTGGGGTTTTATTTTTGTGCTTGAGATATGGTCTTGTGTATCCCAGGCTAGCCTCAAACTTACTATTTAGTCATGACCTTGAGTTTCTGATCCTCCTGATCTACCTCCTGAGTGCTGGGGTTACAGGTGTCTGGCACTATGCCTGGTTTATGCAGTACTGAGGAAAGAACCTAAGGCCTCATGCATACTAGCCAAGCACTCTACTGACTGAGCGCCCCTTGTCTAACAAGCTTCCAGCTGAAGCAGAAGTTGGTTAAGTCATGCTTGCACTCTGAGAACTCATGAGCAGTATACAGGGTGTGGGTGGGATGCTCCCCTTTGCCTCTGACCTCCTGGACTGGTCTAGGAATGACCTTTCATATCCTGATGTTTAGGTTTGTCCACCCCCGTTTTGGGCCCATCAAATGCATCCGCACACTGAAAGCAGTGGAGGCTGAGGAGGAGCTTACCGTTGCCTATGGCTATGACCACAGCCCTCCAGGGAAGAGTGGACCCGAAGCCCCCGAGTGGTACCAGGTGGAGCTGAAGGCCTTCCAGGCCACCCAGCAAAAGTGAAAGACATGGTCCTGGGGTACAGAGACCCAGACTAGAAACTTGGATCTATGCATTACGTTTATCTGACAACGGGACAACCAGGGACTGTCATGCTGTGACATCACATCCTCTCACCTTGCGTTAGCAACGACTTTCTCGCATACTAACTAGATTTGACTGCATTACTCATACCAGATTTAAAATTAGCTAGCCTTGCAACAACATCCTACCGAGAGGTACACTTGACACAGACAGCATGATGTTCTTTGATGGTTCAAGTCTAAACCAGAACCACATTTAGGATACCAAATTATTAGACTGGAAAAGGGAAATGGGGTTTTTCAGTCATTTTTTTGGCAGTGGTTTTTCTATGAAGTTCTTTCCTATGGCTATTGCAAATGGTATACCCACCTTGCATTTTGCCATCTCGAGGGCAGGAAACTATCACATTACTATGTAAATGTAGGATCATTTGCCTTTTAACCTTTGATCTGTATCTTGCAATAGAATGGCTTTGTTTTCTTTGTTTTCCTCATGAACAGAAGCCCACTTTTCTGAGTCATTTCTTTGGCCCACCTCACTATCTTAGCTATCCTTTACAAGAGAAAACTTCCAAATGGATTTCGCGTTAATAGCAGTGTATAGGTCTCTCTGGTTCTTTATCATTTCATTCTTATGTCCTAATATAAAGTACTAGTTCATAGAGTCAGGCTATTATTATAGAATTATTATTCTCGCATGTAAACAAAGATATCTTTGCTTTCAGATGTGAGAAAAAATGAATTTACTTTGTTAGCATTAAGTTATGGCAGAGTTGTAATATATACTTTAAGGAAAAAGAGAGGAAATTTAGTATTTCTAAGCAGTCATTGTGGCAATTTTGCAATATCTTCAATAGTACTAGTGACTTTTTTCTCCTTAAATACCCATTAACCGTACATAACCTAGTATAGTCTGGCTTGTGACACAGTGCATTGAATACAAAACACAAATAGCCAATGTGAATTCTAATGCAGAATTCAATTTTTTCTTTGAAATCAATACTATGAAAGCAGATATACAGATGACTAGGTACAAAATCAGACCTTTAGCTAAAGTTTTCACCATAGTGATTTCAAAGTATTTACCTGCTTCAAAGCTTTGTAAGCTAAGAGCTCACACCTGTAGTTTTCCAGCAAGAATATCAATAGCATTTTTGCCGTTTCACAAGCCATATGTAATCACAACTGCAGAAATAAGGAGAAAAAACTTTTCTTTTAGTTTAGCACATTAGACCTGTAACATAACTAGATTGCTCTGAATGAACTCTGAGAGTTTTGGCTTCCTAAACACCCTCACCAAGTGGTGGCCTTACCCTCATTAGCTACCCACACAAGGTGGCCGGAAGGTCTGGGAGCAGAGGTGGCTATGGCCTGCAGCTGTCAACAACACCACCTGTCTTTTTGCTTATGTTGATTTGGTCTTAAAAGGTAAATTCTCCTGGGATGTGTTCCTGCGATGAGCAGTGATGCCAGTTACACATTGCTTTTAACAAAAGATTTCACAAAGTACCCCATCTCAGACTTCTCATAGCTTGCCTGACAAGCAGCCCCTGGATGCAGGACTGGTCCCTAAAACAACGACAGCCACACCCTGGACATTTTCAAAGCTTTCTGACACATTCAGCTACTAAGTGGTGGTACTTTCCAGGTGATCCAGCTGGATCCTTGTTTGAATGTTTAATGTAGATAGTTCACTCAGAAGTCCTCAGGACTTCCAAAAATATCTCCTGCAAAGACAACTAGATAGAGTTTTTAGACTGAAAAGTACCAGGATAGGATCTATCCTATTCTATAGAAAGGGACCATTCAATAAGTTATGAAAGACACTGCCTCTGCATTTGAATTCTGATAGATGCTTTAATATAAATATGTCTCAAAGTGAGTTGGCAGTTTTCAGGAGAAAGAAGGCTCTTAACAGCTCCATTAGCCAGGTTGTGGAACCAGGTGGAGAGGTGAGGCAGGAGAGGAGAATGCAAGTCCCACCCCGAGTGGGCTGTGCCCACAAGATTCATGCCTGGAGATGGACCCAGTTAGTCTCAATTGCAGTAGGGCTCAATCTGTCCTAAAGGGCTTCTCTAGAGATCTCATTCTAATGGAATTCAAAAACAATTTTTGATACCAGCAAAATGGCTTAGTAAAGGTGCTTATTTCCAAGCCTGAACACCTGAGTTTGAAGTCTAGAATCCACATGGAGGAAGGAGAGAACCAACTTGTGAAAGCTGCCTCTGACTTCTGACTTCCACATACACCATGGAATGCATGCACACACACACACACACACACACACACACACACATATAAACACACACAAAATCAATAAATGTAATTTAAACTTTTTGAATAAAAAGGACTGAAGAATTGAAACCATGAATCACTTATCCACCCTTCACATTTGCTGCTGAAGGAAGAACATTCTGAACTTCCAACCCAGCAGTGTGTCTGCAGTCCTCAGAGAGAGCAGACAAAACCATACACTCCAGCTGAGTTCTGGCTTCCCCTCTCAGCTCCTACATGTTGTGTCCTCTAGCTTTTCTTTCTTCTGACATGACTCCATCTTCTCTCCTTACATGTGAGAAGGCTTGGTAACTGTGTGGAACAGCAACCCGGCCTTTTTCTCCGTGTTTCCAGTCCCCCTCCTCTCTTGCTAGACTCTCGTGTGCCTTTTCTCTGTGTGAATCATTGCCAGTCACTCTGCGTGTGGCCAGCTCGGTCTGTCTTTCCTTTCTGTTTTTCCTTTCTGTCTTCTCTCTCTCTCTCTCTCTCTCTCTCTCTCTCTCTCTCTCTCTCTCTCCTCTCTCTCTCTCTCTCTCTCTCTCTCTCTCTCTCTCTCTCTCTCTCTCTCTCTCCAAAACATCCAGCCTTGTCGCAGGTTGCAGCTGGGAAGTCACTGTGTAGGTAGAGCAATCATGGCGGTTCTATAAACAATTCATTGTTGAGAAAGGGTTGAACTTTGTTTCTCATTTAAATGAAAATGAGAAAGCCTCAAAATGTGTTCTTTCTACTTTGCATCTGCTGTGGAAGGAAACAAGAAGCACACAAATCTGGTTGTTTCATCAGCATCGTAATTATAGCAAAAATGATTGAGATTCTATGTGTCTGGGAATAAAAAAATTAATAATATCATGCTGTCTTCTGAGCAGCTAGAGCCTGTGCACGCTCGTGACACCATGGTCTCAAGGAGATTCATTCAGAGCTATCTCAATCCAATCCTGCATGACTTGGCCTCTCCTTAGCATCTTTTCTATGATGAATTATTATCTTGTGTTAGAGTTAGGAATAGGAACTAATCTACAAGAGCATGTCCCCCAGTTGGAGGGCCATCAGCTTGGACTAACAAAAGCAACATAAGGGTTGAATTTAGGACACAAAAGAATGATGTGTTTAAGAAGTAATGGGAGGGGAAGACTTGAGTTTTGCAGTACCTATTCTCATTTTAACCTGCTTTATCCCTGGTCTCCAGGAGCAAACTAAAAAGGAAATTTTTTTCAAGACCTCTTTGAATCTGTCTGGGACTAGAGTTCAGCTCTTTGCCCTTTAGGTTCATCATACTTGAAAGTTATTTCCTTATCATCAACAATACCCCCCTCAAAAAAGCCAACAAGGTCAAAGGTAACCTTTACAACATTTAATTGTGAGAGTTGGACTGAGCTGGGGGTATAGTTCAGTGATAGAACATTTGCCTATCATACTGGAGGCTCTGGGTTTGATCCCCAGCACTGAAACAAAAAGCATGAATTATGAACACTGAATTAAAGGGTTTTCTTAGTGAGTCAGTATGTGACACTTTTATTAATTCTCACTTAATATATAAAAATTTAAATTGCTCACTGCAAAATGCATTTAAAATCTTCAACAGAGGTTAAGATAAGAGTTTTGGGTTTTGTTTTCAAACAATTGCCTCAAGTTCTGTCTTAAGAATAGTGATTTAGAATCCAGACGTCTTTTGTTTTAGAAAAACAAGCAAAACTATGTTGCAAGATGGATAGTTGTAATGTTTATTTGCCACAGATCAAAGGTTCATAAAATATATTAAATTTACATGTACTTGAGGTACCTTGACAGATTTTTTTTTTCCCCTTGAATTTTTTTCCCTTCAGACATTTGGAGACTTGGTATCAGGATTTTTGTTTGGGGGAGGTTTTTGTTCTTGTTTTTAAGTTAAGTTGTTTTTTTTTTTTTTTTTTTTAGAACTACTAAATTTTAAAAGGTTTTTTTTTTTTTTGCCAAATGTGTGCATATTCAAAGCAATGAAACTATTTCAAGCCATACAACCACAGGGGTGGAAACCCTTTTCACAAATTTTAATGTGTTTGTATGTAAATAGATGTTTGTATGAAATATTTTCATGGTAGAATGAATATATATAAATGAAGTTGAATTATTCCAGTGCTATTTAAACACATAACAAAAAATTTTGGTGAGAATTATCTGAGTCTATTGAGATATAATGCAGATCAATTTTCATTTTTTTAAAAAAATCAAAGCCTACAAACCCCTCTGACTGGCGACCGCCTCCTGGTGGGCGGTGTCTCACGTGAGCTAGTAGGCTTCCCCAGTGCCTCAGCCGCTTTCTGGTGGTAAGTTCGGTGCTAATGGAGGTGTGTTTACCTTTTAGTGATTCTTGCAGGCCTCCAAGGGGCCCGAGAAAGAATCAGAGGCATTAGAGACACCGGTGCAGTTATCTGGAGCACAATTTCTTTGCAGGGCAGCAGAATCAGAAGCCAGACTTGGCCGTGTGAACCTCAAAGCTGGGCTTCCTGGTCACCTTCCCCCGCCACCCCTAACTGCCTATATGTCAGGGCGGTTGCCCTCAGTGGAGTTGGGGTTCAGACCCCGGGGTGGGACTTCACAGATTTGCCAGCGATTTCTGCCTTCTGCCCTCCCTCTCCCAGAGAGAGAAGGAAGAGAAGGCAGCCGCTGGCAGGGGCCTTTTCTCAGCACAGTCCTTATCCTGTCTCAGCTCTGGAAGACTATGCATCTAAGCACCCAACTTCAACCAGAGAGGGAGACTTCCGATGATAACGGAAACCCTTGATTCCTGTCTGTGACTTTACCCGCAATTGTTAAATGTCATCTTAATATCAAGACCATTCACATACCTGGCACATACATCCCAACTCTCCTGACTCTTGAGTTACTGGAAAAGAAAATAAAAACTCCTTTACAGTAATATTCCACTTGAGTGCCCCCTACCTTTGGTCCAGGAGATAATGAAACAATAATATGGCAAATTTTCACTGTGTATACTAGCAATATGAACACACAGGCCAGTGCATTCTGACAGATCTACCTGGTTACACTTTTGGGTTACTATCATTAATCTTGATTCCTACAGGGACCTCTTAATGCCTGATGATTGTATAAGAAAGTTGAGAAGTTATATCCATGATTTTTGAGCTCCCTCCTTCAAACTTTTCTCCTTCTGTTTTTTCTGTGTTCTCTCCTTTTCCAACTCATTAGGTTGCAAGGTATGTTTACAGAGCAGAAGACAGGGGTCTGCTTTCGGCCTTTACTGTAACCAAAAGTCAACTCCATCACAGTTAAAAAGCATCTTTGGTCTTTTGAGGAATTTAAACTAAATCTATGAGCCTTATTCAATACCTATAATTCTATGATTTTTTTAAATTATGGTAAATAAATGGAAGATGTTTACATGAGTAATGTTTGCCCTTACTGTGTTATGAATGAATTTTTTTGTAGTGTGTCTGGGTGCATGTGCAAGAAAGTAGGAAAAATGTTTCTGAAACAAAACTTGACAAATATTTGTAATGAAGAGTAAATTTAAAGATTGCTATAATTGCGCTATAGAAACAATGCAAGTATTAAACAAAACATACAATCATGTGTCGGTCATTGTCTTTCTTTGGTTGTCTGGGTAAGAAAAGCAGCAACAATTTCCTTATGATGTGCCTACCGTTATATTCAAATTACTTGATTTTGCAAGTTGTTTAAAAATCATACTACAAGGGCCAAGAAGATGACTTAACAAGTGACAGTCACTTGCTGCCAAGCCTGATGACCTGAATTCATTTTGTGGGACCCCATAGTGGAAGGAGAGAACTTACTCTTACAAGTTGTAAGTTGTCCTGTGGCTTCCACATGCTCACTGTGGCACACCTCTCCCCAGTAATAAAATTTTAGTTAAATAGGAAAGAAAAGGAAGAAACCAACTCACTTGAAGTGACAGCGTTAACACCGCTCGTAACAAAAGGTGTTGGGTGTCCCTAAAGTTGCTTAATTCAGCAGCTGAACCTTGTGCTTTCTATCCTGCACCTGAAGATTCTCAGCTTGCCAGGCTTACTTCCAGAGTCAGCTAAACTCATAACCACAATAAGACTGTCCACGTCCAGCCATCTCAGTGAGATGGAATAGCATGGAGGCCCGGAGCGGGAAGGGGGAGGAGGAAGTCTCTTCTGACTGTCTCTGTCACTGAGGAAGCCTAATCTAATCACTGGTGAGGGTCACAGGATGTCATGATTATCTACTGAAAAAAGGACAGGAGGCACGAACACAGCCCCACCCCGAGGAAGAAAGGGGAAGTGACCACAGGACTACGGCCCACAGCATCTGCCTCATCTATCTCATGGGCTTTCTTTTGCCTTGTTCCTTTTTTTGTGATGTTGGGAGTTAAAAACCTGGGCTTCACATGTGCCTAGCACACTGAACCATAACTTTAGTCTGTTTTGTTTGTTTATTTGTTTGTTACTTTCTTTTTAAAAAGGAAGGTTAGAACTGGAGAGATGGCTCAGGGGTTAAGAGCAAGAGCTGTTCTCAGAAGTCTGAGGTTCAAATCCCAGCACCAACATGGAGCTAGCAACTATCTGTAACTCCAGTTCCAGGAGATATGATGCCCTTTTCCGTTTTCTGAGTGAACTGCACAACAAGGGTGCACTTACACACATGCAGGTATAATACTCATACACATGAACTAAAAATTAATTTTTAAAAAAATTTTAAAAAGGAAGGTTAACTTCTTAGCAACTTCCTGGCATTTCCTTCCTATCTTCTATGTGAAAACTCAGTCAAAGAAACGCTTAGGAGAGGCTCCTTTCCTCAGTAGACCAGTTGGTGGAATGTGACAAGATAGGGAACATGAGAGGAACAGCAAAGAGGGTAAAAATTAAGTTTGAGACAGGCACGATGGAAGTGAAAGTTCTGACACCTGCAGCTGAGGTTGGGTGCCCATGGGAAGATCTGTACACTTGGCAGATGTTGGTTCAGTTGTGGTTGAAGCCAGGACAGGAGACGAGTTCATGAGTCAAGGACCAAGAGTAGCTGTGTCTAAAGAACATAGAAGAAAGTCCTTCCATAAGAATGTTGAAAGGGGAGAAACGCTGAAGGTAGTGTCCCCAAATCCAAGGACACATCAGCAATGGTGAACAGCAGTTCCTGACCTGGGGGAGGGAACTGGTGTTCTACTCTAACCAGCATTCTGAGGACAGAATGAAATCACATCAAAAAGAGACCTTTATAAATTGTAAATGTGTTCTATACGGGAAGTGTCTCCATCAGTCAGAAACAGGACAGCTAGGACTGGGGAGATTACCTCATGAATAAAGCACTTGCCAAGCAAGCATGAGGATCTCCAAATCCAATGTAAATTCCAGGTGGTCGTGGTGGCTGAAATCAGCACTATCAAGGTCGAGGTAGTAACACCAGAACAAGTGATCCAGCAAGACTAGCTGATCAGCAAGCTCTGGGTACAACTGACAGACCCTGCCTCAGTCAGTGAGGTGGAAGACAACCAAAGAAGACTCCTGATGTCAGCCTCGGGTGTCCACATGCACATGCATTCATGTGCATGCACATCTGAACACACATGTGCCCCCACACATTTGAACATGCATTTGCACACATATACACATACAAAAGATAAAGGTTAGTCGCTTCACCCTCTTCAGTCTTTATGTCAAAGAAATAGACTTTTTAAATTCCAATTAATTTGGAGAATTTGGAGGCTGTGGAGGAAGCCCTATAAAAGTACATTTACCTATGTTAAGTATTATTTACTTAATCTCAGCATCCATATAATATATATGGGTACTGTACAGAGAGGAAGACGGAGGTACAGACCTACAAGCACCCTTCAGCTAAGTGACACGGCCACAGAACTAGAAAGTGGTCGAGCAGAGTGAAGCCAGTTCTGAGCTGCAGGCTGCTCTAGGTAGACCTGGCAGCAGCTCTCCCTTGTATCCCACAGGTGTTTGTTCCTTCGGTATCAGTTACTTTTCTTGTTGCTGTGGCCACATACCTAACAAAACTTAGGGGAGAAAAGGTTTAGCTCCAGTTTGAGAGGATCAGCAAGAGTAGGCAGGGTGCAGGACTGTGTGACTGCAACACCTCACATCCTGTGGGAGCAGAAAGCAGGGTGGCCAGGAAACAGGGATGGACTATAAAACCTCAAGGCCCACCCAGAATGATCTACTTCCTCCAGAGGCTTCACCTCCTAAAAATTCTACAACCTTCTAAATCAGAGCCATCAGCTGGAAACCAAATGTTCAAACATATAGGCCTATGGGGGACATTTCACATTCAAACCACAATACCTTTCATCATTCCCTGAGCCAGCCAGTCAGCTGCTCTCCCTGGAACTCCATGGTCCAGTCCCACAGCACATTGACCAGCTTCCCATAACTATTCTGGTCCTTTCTGTCTTGGTCCAAGTCTTCCATGCCTTGAGTTTCACTGGCCCTGAGGCAGCAATGGTCCCTGCCTCCCTGTGGGGCACCAAGGAGTGTGGAGCTGTGAGATGGGATTTAGGAGCCAGAGGTGCCTGCTTTCACTCAGTCTAGTTCCTCATTCCTAAATTCTGGGCCTCAATCTGTTCTTTCACAAATAAAACCATCTACATAGAAGGCACTTTGGGGTTGGAAGACAGTGTTGCTTGCCCTCCTCCCTTTCTCCTCTTCCTCAGCTCAGGTCATCCTCACCCCAGACATTGCTATCTTGAAGGACCAGCTAGCTCCCCTCCCAGGACCTGTGCATGTCTTTCCCCAGATGTTACATGGCTCCCTCACCTGCTTAGGTCTTTGTTGAAATGGGGGTATTTTTGTCCACCCTACTCAAATTGTAACACTCTGCACCCCCAGCATCCCTATGCCACCTTTTTTTCAACTATACTCTTAGTTTCCAATATACAAAAGAATCTAATTTCCAGTATATTTATTTATCTGTATATTCAATTACAATTTAGTTTTCTGCCCAGTCTAACCTTGAACTCATTATGTAGTAAAGGATGACTTTGAGCTCCTAATCCTCTAACCCCCACTTCTCAAGTGCTTGGATTACAATTGTGAGACAACACACTTGGCCTTGTTTATTTTTGGAAATGTAACAACTGGAATGCTTCATGAATTTGCATGTCATCCTCACACAGGGCCATCTATTAATCTCATGTATTATTTCCATTGTATGTGTAGGCGATTCAAACACTAACATGTTTACTCTTCTTCCTCACTGTAGAGTGGATGCTTGTTTTAGTCACTGTGATTAGTAGTTATTGTCAACTTGACAGGATTTGGAATCAGCTAGGAGACAAATCTCCAGGCATACATGTGAGGGATTATTTGAATAGATTAGCCTTTGGTCATGCCTGTGAGAGATCATTTTGATCAGGTTAACTGAAATGGGAAGACCCACTCTAAAGTAAGCAGCACCATTCCCTGGACTTGGAACCTAGACTGCATAAAAGGAGAAGCTGGCTGAGCACAGGCATTCAAAGCCCTCTCTTCTTGAAAGCAGATGCAACGTGTCTAGCTGCCTCAAGAACTTGCTGCTGTGGCTTCCCTGCAATGATGCACTGGAACTTTGAACTATAAGCCAAAAGAAAGTCCTTCCTGCCTTACATTGATTTCTTCAGAGTATTTTATCCCAGAAACTGGAGGGAAACTGTCACTGGTGAACTCGTGACATGAAGCACACAGTAAACACTCAGGCTTCAATAATGAAGGAGTGGTAATCAGTAGGGTGTGATGGTGACTTGGTAGTCATCTTAGGTTGACATTCCCACTCTGTAGTTTTCTGTTTGACATAACCTCTATGTTCCTCAGTTTCCTTATTTGTAAAATTAACAATGACACCTGAGGGAGGGGAGAACATTTGACCCATGGAGCACACTCATGAACTTAGTCTCTTCTGTTCTGTAATGCCAATTTTCTAAGCATTGTCTCACAAGAAGTCTCTACCACAAGAAGCTTGGTCTGCTTTCAGGACCTGCCTGGCTATAGATGGAACTGCCAGGCCCTGCCAGACTGTGTAGATTATTTAGGGAGTTAAGCATCTTACTAGTTCTATGACCTAGTTACTTTTCTGTTGCTATGATAAAACATTCTAACCAAAAACAGCTTTAGGGAAGAAAGTTTATTTGGCTCACACTTCTAGGTCACAGTCTATCACTGAGGAAAGTCGAGAGAGGAGCTGAAGCAGAAACTACAAAGGAACACTGTTTACACTGCTTACTAGCTTGCTCTCTGACTCTCTTACAGGCTCATGCTCAGCTAGCTTTCTTATACAACCAGGCCCATCTGCCCAGAGAGAGTGCCACTCACAGTGGGCTGGGTCCTCCCACATCAACCATCAATCAAGACAGTCTCTCATAGATGTGGCCACAGGCAATCTGATCTGAGCAATCTTGTAATTGATACTCCTCAGATGACTCTAGACTGTGCCAAGTTGACTGTTAACTAAGTGTGGGGGTTTGAATGAGAATGTCCTCCTTAGGCTCCAAGTATTTGGACATTTTGTGCCCCAATTGGTGGCCCTGTTTAGGGCCGTGCTGGAGGAAGCACATCACTGGGGGCTGACTTAGAGAGTTTTTAAGCCTTGCTAGATTTCCAGTCACTCCCTGCTTAAAGGTGTGAGCACTTAGCTTTCTGCTTCTGCTCCAGCCCTCTCTCCATGCCTCCCTGCCAGGATGAACTCTAATCCCTCTGGAACCTGGCACCATAAATTCAAATAAAGTCTTCCTTTTACAAGGTCCCTCTGGTCATAGTGTTTTATCATACAACAGAAAAGTAGCTAATACACTAGGACACTCTTTCTATGACAAGCAGTCAGGGATTAGCGTCTTCTTGGATGTGTAGGGAGCATTCTTATGTAACTGAGGCAGAATGACTAAGTTAGAGCTCTATTTTAAAACCAGGTTCTCTGTTCAACAATCCAACATAGTTCTTAAGCTTTACATATGGTAGTCGCTCTTCTAGCCCATTAACAAGTGGGCAGAGAATCAAAGTGTCTCCCTTGTAGAACATTTAAGTGGGGGAAATGGATTGTTAACTAGCCAGCCGATGACTAAATGTCCCTGGGTGGGAAGAATAGGGCAAATAAGAAGGAATAAAGATTTAATAGGGAGAGAAGTGCTCTTTGTGGGGAAGATTCAGGGAAGCCTTTGATTCCTGAGGGAGAAAACAAATCACTATCCCAGGCTGAGGCGGGACAGTGAGGGTTCTGAGGGAAGGTGGGGGTAGAATGTTCAATAACCCCAGGAGCCAGGGATAGCATGAGAGAGACTCAAGGGGAGACTGGGTGATGTGCCCAGTGTACAGTCTACACGACACAAGTCATTTCATAAACTAACAGTGTTTGGAAAGCCAGCCAACAACATGGAAATATGTTTGTTTTTAAAAATGAAACCGTTTGGTTCAATTGTTATTAGTTTCCAAAAAATGGTCTTGGTTTGGTTTGGTTTGGTTTATTCTATTGTTAGTTTTTTTGTGGTTTTTAATTTTTATTTCATGTGTATTAGTGTTTTGCCTGCATGTATGTAAGTGCACCACATGCATGCTGTGCCCACCCAAGGCTAGAAGAGGGCATTGGATCACATAGAACTGAAGTTACCGCCATTTGTTAGCTGCCATGTGGGTGGTGGGACCTGAACCCGTCATCGTCCTCTTCCTCTGACCCCGACTCCCCACCTCACTCCCAACCACTGAGCTATCTCTCCAGCCTTATTTGTGTGTGTGTGTGTTTTTAATTATTTGTTTAATTACTGTGGGATGGCAACAATGTGTAGTGGAGGTTAGGGGACAACTCTGGGGAATTGCTTCTCTCCTTCCACCATGTGGGTCCCAGGAAATCTCAGGTTGTGGTTGGCAAGGTTGGCAGCAATCATGTTTACCCACTGAGTCATTTTGCCAGCTCCTTTTTTGTTGTTTGCTTGTTTGTTTTTTGAGACAGGGTCTTGCTCCTAGTGGCCCCAAAGTGTCAGCAGTCATCCTGCCTCCCAAATTCAGGGATTACAGACATGAGCCACCACACCTGGCTCAGAAAGTCTTGAAATAGTTGCAGTTTACCCATTGTGAACAAAAGAGCAGTAAGACCTTCCTCCCACATGCAGCAGGATCATTCAGGCTGTGGTGTCAAGGTGAATGGGAATGGAGGCTCAGGAAGAAGCAGGAAGTACAAGATGGTGGTGGGCAGGCCAGAAGAGCTGTTACGCTAAGGAAGGAGCCATGACACTGAGGAGAGGCTGAATTTGGGGGTGCATCTTAAAGACAGACAATAGATTTTGTTGAGCTATAGAGTCAGGCACTTTGAAATATAGGTTTGAGGCTAAAGAGACAGTTAAATAGGTAAAAGCACTTCCTGCTCAAGCCTGAGGCCCTGAGTTCAGATCCCCAGCACCCACATTATAAAAAAGTGGTTGTAGGCAGGGTATGGTGGCCCATGCCTTTACTCACAGCACTTGGGAGGTAGAAGCAGGCAGATCTCTGTGCAATCAAGGCCAGCACCTTGATACCCGACATTCTCCTCTGGCCTCAGAGATCTTAGAATATACAACACACACACACACACACACCTGTAGATTTTATTATTATTCAGGTACAGTGAGGGCAAGATGCCCTTAAAGAGATAGTTCATAAATTAGTTTCCCACATGAGGGTGCTTCCCATGTTACAAGAGTACACAGGGAAGCACAAGGTCAGTTAGGAGGTTGAGAAGCCAGGGGAAGATTTGTGTAAGAGCCTTGCTTGTGTTTTCTGTGGGAAGGAATGAGGCGGGGCGGACCCGGAGCTGGCCAGCATGAACACATCTATGAGTTCTGGGGAGCAGGAGCTTGCTGAATCCTGACCTGGGGTGAGGATAACAAGAAGTGTCTGGGGAATGAATGGAGATTATTGCAGCTTCAGACTCTGGATGGGTTGGTTTACATGTGAAAGACACCAGTTTGCAGTCTGTAGGCACTGAGCTAGCCCAAGGCCAGTCAATGCCTGCAGAGCCAGCAAAAGTCTCTATGCCAGCACATCAGATGTAGCTCAATGACAGCACTTGCCTACATGCATCAATCATCACATCCTGTGTTTGATCCCCAGAACCAAAAAATAAAAAGGCACTGGGAAGTGAGGAAGCAGGGGTGAGCACTGAGGTTGGGTCAGAGCAACTAAAGGGTGAATTCATCACTTAGTGAAAACAACCCCCTCCCTACTGTAAAGTGCTGCGCTCCTCCAGCTCCGATTTCCAAAACAATCCTTGAATTTCTTTGTGGCACAGCTCCCTCTTGTGGTGAGAATTTATCCTCATGCTATTTCTGAGAAGAAGATAGAAAACAAAGACCTGTGCAGAAAGAGTGGTTCAGTGTTCATGTAGGCACATTTGGGAAGTGGAAGTGGGTGTGTCAGGAATTCAAGGTCATTCTGGGCTATAAAGTGAGTTCAAGGCCAGCCAGTGCTTTATAAGACACCTTCTCAAAAAAACAAAAGAAGATTAAAAGGAGAAGGAGGAAGAAGAGGAAGGGGGGACATATGACAGGGAGTGTTGGGAGCTTAGTTCAGTGTGTGTGAGGCCTTGGTTTCCGTCCCCAACATCACACACACACACAAAAAAAATCACAAACAGAAAAAACAAAAATCAGCCAGGTACAGTTACTGCATGCTTTTAATCCCAGCTCTAAGGAGGCAGAGACAGGCAGATATCTGTGAGTTCCAGGCCAGCCTGGTCTACATAGAGAGTATCAGGTCAGCTAGGGCTACATGGTTAGACCCTGTCTCAAAAAAAAAAAAAAATCAGGACTGGAGATTTGGCTCGGTGGCAAAGAGCACTGACTGCTCTTACAGAGGACCCAGGTTCGATTCTCAGCACCCACATGGTGGCTAACAACTGTCCATAACTCCAGTTCCAGAGGATCAGATGCCCACCAACCTCCCCATGCATTGCATGACACGGGGCACATTATATGCATGAAGGTAGTACACTCATACACATTAAATAAAATAATTAGTAAATTCTTTTTAATCTTGACTTTATCAGGATGAATTTTGAATAGCTTTTTCATTTTTTTAAAAGCCCAGATTTCGAGAGTGCTAACAGTACATTTGGTGCCTATGGCAAACTAGGTCCAACAAAGCTGGTTTATCTTTTAAAACAAAGGCATTTTCATGTCATGTAGGTTCTTTAAAATATCTAGCTAGAATGCAGTTATCGCCCCAAATATGGGTTATAAGTTCATTGGTCCAAAAGGATGTAGCCTTGTACTTCTTAAGCTTGTTTTGGGTGAGTCAACCCCACTGTGGAGAAAGGGGCCTAGTTCACTGGAGGAAGTTGCCTTCATCATTTGCATTAAACCTAAGGAATTAAATCATATTGTGGGTAGTGGGTTCACCTAGTGGCAGCTTCATGAATTTCTTCTAGACTCTAGGATCTTGTTGCTATCCTTGGCAAAAAGAGAACATGGATTTCAAAACAAGGAAGTTTTGGGGACCTTTAAACAGAACTTGAAACAAAACTAAAATCAGGGCTGACCAGATGGCTTAAACGGTAAAGACATCTGCTGCCAAGCTTAATTACCTGAACTGACTCCCACAAGTTATCCTCTGACCTCCACAAGTATACACACACACACACACACACACACACGTCATAAATGTATATTTTATATATATACATATATATTTTTTTACATATGGCACACACACACTGTGGCCACCACACTCAGTGAGATATTTCTTTACCTTGTGTCTGTGTATGCCATATATGTGTCTGTGTATGCCATGTGAGTGCATTATCCATGAAAGCTAGAAGATGGTGTCAGATCCCTTGGAGTTGGAGTTACAGGCAGTTGTGAGCCACCCAGTGTGGGTGCTAGATACAGAACTCAGGTCCTCCAGAAGAGCAGCAAGCACTCACTCTTAATCTCTAACTATTATAATTTTAATATGTAAAGAAATAATATCTCAGAGATGAAAAGATGGTTTGGCAGTTAAGAGTATTGGCTGTTCTTGCAGAGGACCTAGGTTTGATTCCCAGCACCCACATGGTAGCTAACAACCATCCATAACTCCAGTTCCAGGGAAATCCAACACCCTCTTCTGACCTCCATGGGCATTGCATGACATGGGTGCACTTACATACACACAGGCAATAAATACACTCATACACATAAAATAAAATAATAAATAGAATATTTTTTAAATTATAATATTTGTTCTGTGTTCATTTGAGTATGCATGAACACGTGCTTGTGTGTATGCTAGTATGTGCATATCTACATGTGTGCAAGAACACTGCTTAGATAGGTAATGCTTATAGCACACATGGCATGTGGCATACAGCCAGAAACTGACAGCAGGTGACTCCTGAGCAGTCAATAACCATTTCAAAGGTCATGCACTTTCTCCTGATAGAGCCAGCATGAAACATCAGAGGCAAGACTCAGATCCTCTGATTCAGGAGGAAGTGAAAACCAACAAGAGGAAGAGAAAGGGGAAGCATATAGAAAATGTAGCTGGTTTTCTAGAAGTCTCCTTGCTGGTTTTTAAGCACCATAGCTTGCCAGCTGGGTATCTTGTTAATCATTGACAATATTCCAGGCCAGTACCCTCTCCAACTTCACTGAGGCAAAATATCTTTATATGGGAGTTTGTTAAATATTCAGATTCTTGAATTCCATTCTCAGAGAGTTCATGTCTGCATGGTATCACCAGAGTAGGATACAGAAAGCCTAGAGCTCTTACTTTGCAGTGCAGTCCAATAACTGATGCTCATAATGGTGTTCCAAGTAGTTAAGAAAAGATAAAAGTAAGCCGAAAGCACTTCACCTAATGATGATAGTGATTATTATCAGAATACAGGCATCCCTCAAGAACTTAAAATCACTCTCTGGGAGCCCCATTAAAATCTAAGCAATGATATCTAAAGTCACCAGAGAATGAAAAGAATCATGCTCAAGGCAGCAGGACTTGATTAGATAAAATAACTTTTAAAACCATCAGGATGTTTGGAACTTTCTTCAAAATAATACTGGAGGTGAGGGAAGTATCTGGAGTGTAGCTAAAACCAGATTGGCCACATGTGGAAGCCAAGAAATAGGTACAAGGGAATTCATTATATTACACTGTGTGCCTTCATATATCTTTAAATCTAGAATCAAAATATTTTAAAGCAATTTTTAAAACCCCAAAGGTTATTAGCTATGAACATGGAAAGCAAGAGTCATAGAGGCAAACATTCCTGTCCTAATTCTGTCTAAGCAATTGCCTTTCTTTAATTCCTTGGGCCCATTAGCATCCAGTCCCTACTGTGAAATGGATAGAGCAGATATCTTTCAATATTCTGTTGATAACAGAGAACATTTTGTTCTATTCCTGCTCATTAAGCTGTTCTCTGGCTGCCATTTTGCCTTCAGGGAGAAAGTACTGAATTACATTAACACCTCCCTCTTGGTCCCTGTGACAGTCACATTCTTCACTCTGAGACTTCACTGGGTTCTGGTTCTCAGCATTGGTCTTATGAGTTTGGTGAATGGATCTGTCCTAAAAGGTGTCCCTATTCACGGTGTG
This sequence comes from Eospalax fontanierii, assembly GCA_035773235.1. Classification (NCBI taxonomy): domain Eukaryota; kingdom Metazoa; phylum Chordata; class Mammalia; order Rodentia; family Spalacidae; genus Eospalax; species Eospalax fontanierii. Next base: position 78,279,959 of record CM069535.1, on the reverse strand, counting down.
CTGACGAAGTCACCAGGTTCTGAGCCTTGAAAGATTGAGGGAAGGATTAAGCCAAGAAAGATTTCCCAAGATGATGAACACCTGATACAACCTTAAGGAAGAACCAGACAGGTATGTATAAAGAGCCCATCCAACCTGGGGTTGCTGAATTAGTTATAATATTTTCTCACTGCTGTGGCAAAATACCTGATGAAACCTACCTAAGGAAGGATTTACCTTGGCTCACAGAGCGCACAGTAGATGACGGTGGTGAAGACATAGGAGGAACAGAGTAGAAGGTGGCTGGTCACACTGCATCCATCACTAGGAGGCTCAGAGAGGTGAATGCTAGTCTTGGGCTTGCATTCTCCTTTCTTTCCTTTTTATTCAACCCAAGACATCATTGCAAGAGAGAGTCTTGCCCACTTTCAGTGGGGGATCTTAAAACGCTCTAGAAATACCCTCACAAATGCTCCCCTAGGTGATTCCAAATTCAGTCACATTTACAATAAAAATTGATCATCACAAATTCACCCTTTTGTCAACTTGACATATCACTTTAAATTATAATATTCCACACCTGGTCTTCAGAGGCTCATAGACATCTCTTAATACAAGATACAGTTAGTTCATCTGTAAGACTCCCCAAAGTCTTAACAGTTCTAATGTTTGTTCGGAAGCCCCAAATTCAAAATCCATTTTAAGACTTGAAGCAATATTGTAAAATTACATACTTCTCCTGGGCATGGTGGCCCACGTCTTTAATCCCAGCACTAGGTAGGTAGAGGCAGGCAGATCTCTGAGTTCAAGGCAAGCCTGGTTTACACAGAAAATTCCAGGCCAGCTTGGTGTATATAGTGAGATCTTGTCTCAAAATAAATAACAAAAAACATTTAATTACATGCTTTCAATATACAATGGCACAGAATTAACATTTCCATTCCAAAAGGGGGAAATGAGAGGACAGCAAAGCGAAACCAAAATTCAGCAGGGAAAACACCAAACCCTGCAACTACACATCCAGCATCTGGGACTCCTAAGGGAATCATCTGGACCCTAACAGCCTTGGGCAGCTCTGCCTACGACACATAAAGCTCTATTTGGGCTGACTCCACTCCATCACTGCAGTCCTCCTCAGATAACTTCCATGGTCTGGCATCTCCACTGCAACTTGGGCACCATATGGATGACACTGCCGAGTTCTGCTGTTATCTTGAGATGTATCCTTGATCATGTTCTACTGCAGCTGTTGTGGCTTCTGTAGCTGTTGGCAGGTGACCCTGATGAAACACTTTCCTAGGTGATAGTTAGAGTAAGGAATAGATAGTAGACAGATAGAGTAAGGGACCCCAGCAGTCTCAATCAGTCTCTCTCCTTCTTTCAAATGAACTTAAAGGTTTTGGGGGAGAGGAGTTGTTTTATTTTGTTTTTGAGACTGGATCTCCTGTAGCCCAGGCTATCCTCAAACTCAGTGTATAGTTGAAGATGACCTTGAACTCCTGATTTTTCTACCTCCATCTCTCTACCACTGGAATTACAAGTACATATCACACACACACTTGGTTTTACATAGTTGTGATGGTTTGCATGAAAATGTCCACCATGGTTCCAAGTTTTTCAATACTTGGCCCCAGTTAGTGGAGATTTAAAAGGTGTGGCCTTGCTAGAGGAAGCAGCAGTGGGAGTGAGCTTGGGGAGTTCACAGACACGTCCTATATCCAGTTTTGCTCAGTCTGTTTCCTGTGCCTACTTGAGTATGTAAGCTCTCCCTCTTCTGCTCTAGCTGCCTCCTCACCATAATGGATTCTTATCCCTTTGGAACCATATGTCAAATAAACTCTTCCTTCTATAAGTTGCCTTGGTCCTGGTATTAACATACAGCAACAGAAAAGTGACTAATACAGGAGTGCTGAGAACCAAACCCAGGGCTTTGTGCATGCTAGACATGACCTCTCTCAACTGAACTACATCCCCAGCCCCTGAACTTGCATGTCACAAGCTGGTGGCTTTGATGGGTGGGGTCTTAACCTCCAGATTCCCTTCCTGTTGTTCTAGTACAAAGTTTGAAGTTTGTCTTTAATCATTACAACTGTTTTCTCTGCACTTTAAGCTTGCTCATGCTCCTTTCCTCACCAAACTACATATTTTCATACCCTTCCACTCCAGCTGCTGCTACTCTCTTCCACAGTAAACTGGGATAAGAGCAGTGAACAATAACCATGAAACAGTCTAAATGTTATGCTTTCTTGTAATCTCCTCCAAATTAATCCTTACTTATGACCAACTTCTCTCAAGTTCTCAGGATGTGGGCATGATGCAGCCAGATTCTTTGCCAGAATATAACACTAGTGGCTTCTAACCCAGTTCCCAATACAGTCCTTATTTCCTTCTGAAATCTCATGGCCAGGCTCTGACTGCATTTCTTTCAGCACTTTGGTCTTTCCAAATTTCCACCAGAATAGCCCGCTAAACTGCGTACAGCATTCTAGGGCTCTCTGGTTTGCAATTCCAAACTTTTCCACATTCCTCCTATGAACTAGTTTGAATGCTTATGAAGTATATGAGCAGGTTTACCACAACAGCCCCACTCCTTGGTACCTCTCATTGCTGTGACAAAATACCTGACAAAAGGAAGGATTTATTTTGGTTCATGGTTGGAGGATACAATCCATCAAAGCAGGGAAGGCATGATGGTAGGAGCATGAGGCAGCTGGTCATCTGCCAGTCAGGAAACACAGAACTGAATGTTGGTACTCTGCTTGATCTCTGCTTTCTTTCTTTTTTATTCAGTCCAGAGTTCAGTTCATGGGATAGTGCTCCCCACATTGGGGTGAGTCTTCCCTCCTCAGTTAAACCTCTCTGGAACCAGCCTCACAGACACACCTAGAGGTGGGCCCCTTGATGAATCAAATTCAGTCCAATTGATACTTAAAATGAACCACCACATTTGCCTACCTTTAATTTCTGGAAAATACAATGGATATATTGAATATATATTGTGCAACAAACATCCTATTGGGTCTTTTCCTTATATTATCATCTAATTTCCACAGTAGAAAATGTCATGGTATATAATTGCTTGGAAAATTTTCCTTCCAAAGTAGTTAAAGAAGAAAATGCATGAAAGAATGAATGAGACATTTATCACCTTTATAAAATGCTTACTGCATGTGATCCATATATCTAAGTCCCTTGTGTAAAACACTATTTAATATTATAAACATGATATATAACATATATTGCTAAGCATTGTGTTTTGTTTTGTTTTGTTTTTCTGTTGAGATAAGATCTCACTAAATAATTCAGGCTGTCCTGAAACTCACTGGCCTCAAACTCACAGAGATCCACTTTAAGCATTATTTTAAAAAATAGAATTCTAGCATAGAGAGATGGCTCAGAGGTTAAGGGCACTGGCTTCTTTTGCAGATGACCCAGCACTCACATAATGGCTAAGGACTGCCCATAACTCCAGTTCCAGGGAATCCAATGCCCTCTTCTGGTCTCTGCAGACATTGCAGGTACATGGTATACTTACATGGAGTTAGAAGGATGATTTACCAGTGGACCTACCAGGACATGTGTGACTGGGATCAAGACTTTGCAGGGACCAGAGTGATGAAAAGTTGTGAGAGAGAACATTCAAGTTGAAATCAAAAGATCTAGGTGCAGGCCTCTGTTCTGTCCCCTATGAGCTATCCTCTTTTTAATAATGCTTCCCCCCATTTATCAATAAGATGAATAAAAACTAGCCAAGCTAGGTATGATGGCACAAGCCTTTAATCTCAGTACTTGAGAAGCAGAAGCAGGCAGATCTCTGCTAGTTCAAGGTCAGTCTGGTCTGCACAGTGAGTTCCAGGACAGCTGGGGCTACAGGAGACCCTGTCAAAAAAGACCAAAAATAAATAAATAAATAAATAGCTATGTGTTTCACAGACTTATTTCAGAAACAAGAAAGATGACCCTCACAGAAGAGCCATGAGATGAGTAACCCAAATCCACACACAAGTCATTGTTCCCCTTGTCTTCCTCTACTTTAACATTCACAGTCTCAGAGTCTCTTGATGCTAAGGTTGGACATGAGACTTGGTTCTTGTCAATGAGGCAGTGGGTCTTGAGAGATACAGACACTGGGTAAGCTCTGGAAAAGCTATGTAAACAAATATACTCCATGAGTGTATTAGTTACATTTTCATACCTGTAACAAAATACCTGGCATAAAGGACTTATTTTGGCTTACAGTTTTAGAGGGCTCAGTTCTTGGTCATTTGGCTCCATGAGCTTGAGTGAAACATCGTGACCACAGAAACAGGTGGAAATGAGGCTCTTTTTTAAGAAATTTATTTATTTAATGTATATGAATGTTTTGCCTGCTTGCATGTAAATGTACCTGTGTCACACAGTGCCTGAAAAGACCAGAATTTCAGTCCCCGGGAACTGAAATTATAGATGGTTGTTAGCTTCCATGTGGGTGCTGGGAATTGAACCCAGGTCTTCTGTAAGAGCAGCCAGTGCTCTTAACCCCTGAGCAATCTCTCCAGTTCTATTAGATGAGCTTCTTTGTGGCAGACAGGAAGTACATGAGAAGGAGCCAGGGCAAAAATGATCCAAAGGAAAGGACCCACCTCCTATCTCTCATTGCCTTCTCATAAAGCTATCATATTCTGAACTCATCAAGGGATTAATCGTTGATTATGTCAGAGCTCTCAAGATCTGCTTATTTCTGGAAATGTCATCATAGACACACCCATTTAGTGTTCCACTAAACCCCTAGGTATTTCTTTTTCTTTTAATTGTGTGTGTATGAATGTATTGCCTATGTGTATGTAAAAGTACCTGTGTCATGAAATGCCTGTGGAGGTTAGAAGAGATCATCAGATCCTCTAAAACTGGAGTTACAGATGGTTGTTAGTTGCCATGTAATTGCTGGGCACCAAACCCAGGTCCTCTGTAAGAACAGCCAGTGCTCTTAACTTCTGTGCCATTCCCTCAACCCACCCCACCTCAGGTATTTCTTAATCCAATCAAGTCATCTAATTGGTCATCTGTGAAGTTTAATATTGATTGACAACTTAACAAGATTTAGAATCAACATGGAAAGACATCTGGATATGTCTATAATGTCGTTTCCAGAAAGGTATGAATGAGAAAGGAGGGTCCATCCTGAATATGGGCAGTACCATATCATGGGTTAGGGTCTTGGACTGAATAAAAAACATAATTTGCAGGTGGTGGTACATGCCTTTAATCCCAGTACTCAAGAGGCAGAGGCAGGTGAATTTCTGTGAGATCAAGGCCAGTCTGGTCTACTATAGTGAATTCCAAGCAGCTGGGGCTACAGGGAGACCCTGTCTCAAAAAATCAAACAACAACAACAAAAAGCCAACCAAACATAACTAGCTGCCTCGTGCTCCTGCTGCTATACCTTCCCTGCCATGATACTCTAAGATTATGAGGTAAACAAAACAAAACCTTTCCTTCCTTCAGTAGTTTCTTTGTCAAGTATTTTGTCACAGCAAGAAGAAAAGTAACTAATACACTGTCACATCACAAGCAGCACCCAGAAACTTTTTACCCTTCAGCCCCAGCCATGGTGATCTTTAAAATGGTTCAGCCCATCACGGTGTAGCCTGTTGAGCCCTTCCATAACAGTGAGATAAAGTGCAGACTATTTCCAGGGGACAGGCTCCCGGTCTGTCTCTAGGCTCATGCAGTCCCTTCTCCCACACTCACTGTGCTCCAGCCAGGCCTTCTGTTGCTCAGACTTGCCAAGTGTGGTCCCGGTTCCAGACCATGACATCTGCTCTTCTTCCTCAGTGCTCCCCTTCAGTCCTTCACAGAGCTTCTCCCTCCCAACCTTCAACACGCAGTACCAAGTCCTCATGAGAGATGCTTTCCAGACCATACATCCTCCACTTACCCTCATATGATACCTGTTCTCTGTTATCCCTGATGATACACATTTGGGTACGTCTTAGAGGTCTGTTTTCTGCCTCTGAAAATATGCATCACTGAGGTACAGGCTTTGTCTGTTTTGTTCATTGCTATTCTCTAACCTTTTGTACAGTGCCTGAAACATTGGAGATTATCATTCAATATTTACTGAAAAAAATGAACAAGTCTTTCAGAGGAATCTCTATTTCTATCAATTACTCTTCAAGGAAATGTTAGGCTAAACAATAGTGCACAGCGGGAGTAGCAAGTGCTGATACAGAGTACCCATGGTTGGACAACTTTCTGGCAAGAGGTAATCAGGGGAGCCAAGTTGATGGCAAAAAATCAAAAATAAAAAAATCAATCAATCCATTAATGAACCAACAAAACAAGTGAGCAAAGAGATATGAGGGAAGCAGATTGCAGTGGAAAATGCTGCTTCATCATTCTATTCATGATCATGTTAAACATCTGCCCTGGTGCAACAAAACCAGATAAAAGAACAACTCTATGGAGCCTCGTAATTATTAGTTAATTAGCTAAAAATGTTAAAGAAACAAGATTTAAAACTATGTATATGAAACTGCATATGATGGCCCATAGTTATAATCCCAGCATTCAGGAAGCTGAAGCAGGAGGACTGAACGTTTAAGTTAGCCTGAGCTATGAAGCAAGAGCCTGTCTCAAAAAAGCAAAAAAGCACACACACACACACACACACACACACACACACAACACAACACACATGCACAGCAGCTAACAACTGTTCATAACTCCTATTCCAGGGGATCCACTGCCCTCTTCTGGCCTCTGCATGTACTTGGTTCACATACATTTCACATACATATATACAGGCAAAACATTCATACATTAAAAAACAAATCTTTTTAAAAAGAATTTCCAAGTATACACCAAAACTGCCAAGAAACTTTGACTACAAATTAAAAGATTTATTTGTAGCTAAATAATTTCAGAGGCAAAAGTATGTTTAAAAATTACTTATGGGCTGGATAGATGGCTCAGCAGTTAAGAGCACTGCTCTTGCAGAAGACCCAGGTTCGAATCCCAGCACCCACATGGCAGCTAACAACTGTCTGTAACTCCAGTTCCAGGGGATCAAATGCCCTCTTCTGTACTCTTCAGGCACTGCATGACATGGGTGCACTTATATACATGTAGACATAACACTCATACACATAAAATAAAAATAAACAAGCTTTAAAAATTACTTACTTTTAGGGGCTGTAGAGATGATTCAGCAGTTAAGAGTACTGGTTGCTCTTGCAAAAGACCTGGGTTCGGTTCCCAGCACCCATATGGCAGCTAACAACTGCCCATAACTCCAATTCCAGGGGATCTGATGCCCTCTTTTGGTCTTCACAGGCATTGCATGCATGTAGTGCACTTACATACATGCAGATAAAACACTCATACACATAAAATGAAAATAGATTAAAATTTTTAAATTAATTATTATTATTGTGTGTGTTTGCACGTGTAATGTATGGGTCTGAACACTCATGTCAGTCCACAAATGTGAAGGTTAGAGAACAACTTTGTGGAGATGTTTCTTCATTCCTTCGACCTTTATTTGATCAAAATATATGACATTCATGTATAAAACTCCCTAGCCAAATGTGATAACATACCTAAGAGGCAGAAGCAGGTTGAACTCTCCATGAGTTCAAGGTCAACCTCGTCTACATAGGGAGTTCCAGATCAGCAGGGGCTACAGGAGACCCTATCTCAAAAAGGCACAAACAAAATATAAATAAATAAATAAAATTAAAGACTTGTTAAATGGAAAGATAAGGCAGGCATTTTTCTTTTACAGAGGAGACATATATACCAAGAAAAATGCTACCTTAACACTTATTTTTATTTCTCTCCCTCTCTCTGTCTTTTAGGTCTTTTTGAGTCAAGGTCTTGTGAGTGGGTCTCCATCTCCAGCACAGCTGCTGTGCTCCAGCCATGCCAGAGAATGGAGCGCGATCGAACAGGTCCTCAGGTGGCTCAGAGCGTGGCGGGAGGAGTTCCCTCCCGGGATACTACGTTGGTGGGTAGTTCGGTTATCAAAACCAAGGCAGGGGTTTATATAGGGAGGCCTTTCTGACCGTTACAGAAGGCAGGAAAGTTAAAAGTGGGGTTTTGGGGTAAAGGCAGGAAGTTTGTAGAAGTTTAGGAATGAGGAAACGAAACTAAAACCCTGGTTCTGGTCTGGGGTCTGGGAAAAAGAAGATTTATATCTACAGTGGCTCCCTGGGGCCAGGTTATCACATCAGGCAGAGCAGGCCAGACACCTGCTGTCCCTTCAGGGTATCCGGGGTTTCCCTATAGCCCCAGCAGGCCTAAAACTGGCTATGTAGACCAAGCAGGCCTTGATCTCTCAGATCTCTTTGTCTCTGCCTCCCCCATGCTGGGATTAGAAGTGTGCACCTCCAACCCAGCTCTACTTAATGAGGCTTTTAATTCTCTAAACATAGACAGAAAGCCAGTGTGAACAGTGACTATCTCATGGTCACTGTACGTAACCTTTAAAAAGACCACATGTTCTATGCCAGGCCTCCTATTCAGACAGAACTTACTCACTTAAGCCAAAGGAAGCTGTTGCAGCTGCTGCTGTAGATGAGTACAGGGACTTTCGTACTGAGTTACAAATGAGCCTATGACTTAGTAGGTTGATCTTGGTCCACCTGCTCTAGGTTTTTGCAGGTACTGTACAGGAAGTCAAGCCAATCTGTGGTTATCACGTGAGGATGGTACAAGGGAAGTGGGGACGGGGAGGGGCAACCAGGAGCACTGATGCGGCACTCCGGTGCTCAGCCTTCCCCAGCAAGCCTCCAGAGAACCTGCTGAGACACCCAAGCCAGAGGGCCTATCTGGACTGTGGCCCCACCCCTCCCTCATCAGCGCTGATGTCTGATAAATAATTATTCTGTCAACTAAACTTCAAGGAAATTTACTGGGCAACAATTGGTATTACACATGTTAAGTCATTTAATATTCACAATAACTCAAAGAGTTGCTGTCGGGTATCCTTTTTAAAATGAGATTGCTGGACTGGTGACATGGCTCAGTGCTACCTGAGTAAACCTGGAAACCTGAGTTTGAACCTCAGAACACAGATAAAAGTGAGAGGGAGTCAACTGACTTCACAAAGCTGTCCTCTGATCTCTATCTTGCACAGTGGCACACCTATGTGTGCATAACGGTAATACTAAAAATTTTTAAATGAGACTGGAAACTTAGTGAACAAAGCTAAGCACTAGGCACAGCTGCCCTGGCATAAGGCAGGCAGGGAACACTGGACGATCCCCTGCTCTAACGTGTCCGGGGTCTCTTAAGTCATTCATGACTCAGCAACAAGTCTGACCTGATAAATATTTACATATTTAGATGAAAGAACTAGAAACGTGTACATGGCGGTATAAATATGTTTGTATGCTTGCTGGCTTGCGGGGTGGTGAGACTCAGAGGCAGAATGCCTGCCTGGCATTGGCAAGGCACTGAGTTCCATTCTCAGCACTTAAAAAATAAGTAATTTTCCATATTAAACTTGGGAACTTTCTATACACAGATACACACACCTAGCTATCTGCTGGTCTGTGTGCCTCACCATATTCAGTATAATAAAAGCTAAGCATAGGCCCATGAGATGACTCAGGGGGTAAAGGCACTTGCTGAACAACCCTGAAGACCTGAGTTCAATCCCTGGAACCCTCATAAAGGTGAATGGAAAGAACCAATTCCATGAAGCTGTCCTCTGACCTTCACATGCACATTTTAGCACATCCTACCCACACACATACATGTTGCACATATATACATAATAAATCAATTTTAAAATAAAAATTACGTGTACAATATTTGATACAGATGTACACATACACAAATTTAAATAAAAATTTTTTGCTGTTTTTTTCTGAGACAAGAGCTCATATGTAGCCCAGGATCACCTTGAACTCAAAGCAATTCTCCTGGTTCAGCCTCCTGAATGCTGAGATTTCAGACTTGAATCACCAGGCCTGACATAAATATCTACTTCTAATAAGTTCACTTAGTTGCTACATTAATTCCTGAGCAAATATATATACACCCCAAAACAATATCATCAATAAAAATGAGGTCCTAGGTTCAATTCTGAGTCTTGTCAAGGGAGGGAGGGAGGAAGGGAGAAAGGGAGAAAGAGAAAAGAAGAGAGAGAGAGAGAGAGACAGAGACAGAGAGAGAGAGAGAGATGAGAGTTTTCACTGTCAGAATATCTGGGATTCAGTCCCCATGGGATATGACTCCAGCATCCGTGTGTGCCCCAAGTGGCTCTCAAGAGGAAGAGGGCAAGTGTCAGAGACAGCAGAAATGACAGAACCAGGTGGAAGACTAGATGAGGGAGATGAAGGACTAGGCAGTCACAAACAGAGCCTAGGGGTTTTGAAGACACACAGGAAGGAAAGCAAGTTTAGGGAGGAAGGTTATGAGTTTGGATTTTGACATGCCTATCTGAACATTCTGCTGAACACTCAAGAAAAAGATAGCCTAGCACAGCCACAAATTCAGGAATTCAAAGGCAAAATGAAGCCTCTAGAAATAGTTTACAAGGATCAAGAGTCTTAGGTGAGATTCAAAAGGATAGTGTTTGGACACAAGAGAAGCTGGTGGACAAGGGCTTTCCTTATCTGGTTCCTGATTCCCAATGTCCTCCATCATCAAGTTTCTAGAATTTAAAAAAGGATACCATACAGCACCTGTGGATTTGAAATGGAATAGGCTCCCCAGAGCAGGAAACTATGTGTGGCTATTGGATTGAAACCTTCCCTTGTGCAGGGCAGAGAGCAGCTTACAAGACTGGGGTTCACTCGTCAAACTTATAAAACTCAGGAAGCTAATGAACATTAGAAAAGCCACAAGCACCCTCTCCCCCAAAAAACCCCAAGGTTATAAAAGTGATAGGCAACTGTAGAAGAGAGGAAACTCTGCAGAAGAGAGGACACTCTCCAATGGAGCTGCTGTCAGGATGGGCAGATGTGCTAGGAGCACAGCTTTTGTGAGCGGGTACTCTCACTGGTGTAGGTCTTTTGGTAATGTGGCTGCCCACACGTCAGCCATGTCCTTGAAAGTAACCACAATAAACTCACTGGCTCACCAACTGGACTTGGGTGGAATCATTTCTTTGATCTATCATCAGAGCCCTATCTAAGGGGAAGAGACATTTGTCCATTTGTCCATGCCCCACCCTAGAAAAGTCATATAACACAGTAGCAATAATCTGACATATGCATGAAAAGACAACAAATTCCCAAATTACCGAAGGTCGTCTTAGTTCAAATTCAAGAAGTACTTCAGAAACATATGAACATGAGCAATCTACCTATTTCCCAGTAGAAAGCATTCACAGATATGAGCTGGTGTCACTCTCTACAACCGATGCTCTTCCTGGGTCCCCAATGCCTGTCTACTTTCTTCTAGTCCAGTGTTCTGTTGCAGAGCCTGGAATGTTAAGAGACTGTATTTCCTAAGACTTTTTCAAGTGGTAGTCTAGCTGTTGCCAGCAGCCTTGTTGCTTGTGAAAGGAGGCAGGCAGGGATATGATAACAGGCACATGGCCCTTCTTGACAGCATGATGTTGGAGGCCTTCAGTACTTCTAAGACTGCTCTGGAGATGTGTAATGGCAGGTCCTGAAAGTCACAGGTGCTGAGGACAGGTAGTGGTGACAAAGGACTCACCTGAGCATTTCTGTAACAGGTGCTTCTTGCATGGGTCGTCTTAAAGATTATGAAACCTACCCCAAACCTCTAAGTCCTTTTGCTCTTTTTTACTTTATTTTATTGAGGTACTGATATTGAACCTAGGGCCTTAAGCATTCTAGGCAAGCCCCCTATATCACTGTGCTAAATAGGCATCCTTTTTAAATTTTTATTCATTCATTTACTTACAGTCTCATGTAACCCAGGCTGGCTTCAAACTCACTATTGAACTTCTAATCCTGCCTCCATCTTCCAAGTGCTTGGATTGTAGGTGTACACAGACACACCGGGATTATGAGACCCAGGGCTTCATACAGGCAAGCACTCTGACAACTGATATCTTCAGTCCCTTAAAAGTTTGAAAAAAGGTCTGGGTCTCACTAAGTTGCCCAGTCTGGTCTCAAACTTACTATATCTAACCTGGGCATTCTCCTATCTCATCCTCTTGAATAGCTGGGATTATAGGCCAGGATTATGTTACCATGCCCTTTTGTTCTTACAGGATTTGGAAATCAAGTGTGGTGGCACATGCCTTTAATCCCAGCATTCATCAGGAGGCAGAGGCAGCAGGTGGACTTCTGAGAGGGAGAGCCCAGCCTGGACTACAGAGAGACCAAGTCTCACAAAAGACAAAAAAGAGCACTTTGGGACTGGAGAGATAGAAGCTCAGGCTCAGTGGTTAAGAGCACTGGCTGATCTTGCAGAGGACCTAGGTTCAGTTTCCAGTACTCACTTGGTGACAACCATCCTTATCTCCAGTTCCAGGGGATTTGATGCCCTTTTCTGGTCTCTATGGGCATTGCATGCATGGGTACACTTACACACAGATTGGCAAACACTCATACACATAAAATAAAAATAAGTAACTTAAAGGATCTGGAAGAAATTCCTAATTTATAGTCATTCCAACACAAACTACACAAATATTGTAGTCCACAGGGTCTTTGTGGAGGCTATCAAGTTAAAGTGATGCAATTAGGGTGAGCCCCAATCAAACATGACTGAGGAAATAAGAACACAGAGACAGACACACATTGAGACTCATGAATTCCAAGGAATGCCTGACCTTCATGAAGCCATGAGAACACCTTTCAGTAGCTTCTCCATACAGCTATCAGAAATCAACTCTGCTGACACTTGCAGCCTCCACAACTATGAAACAACACATTTCTATTGTTTATACCACCTAGTCCATGGTACTTTGTTATAGAAGCATTGGAACTACAATACCAGAAAGAAAAAAACTGGGTTGAAAACTTAATGTGTTTCTGTCATGCTTTTCTTAAAAGTTCACTTTTTAGAATAGGTCTGGGTTTACAGTGAAACTGAACCAAAAGGACTGAACCACATAGCCCTACACACACACACATAATGTCTGGAAACACCAAGAAAAAGAAAAAAAAAAGTAAATTCAAATACTTTGAAAATTATGACAATGACAAATCAAAGGAACCAAATTTTTGGTAAAGACAAATTAAAGAAATACAATAATCAAAAAAAAAAAAGGCAGAATCAAAAGAAACAAAGGCAGACATTTTTAAAACATCAGGTCACAGATGTGAGTGCAGTCAGTAGCACAAGAATAAACTGGTCCATGGAATTAAAATCCCTGACCTTGGCCTTGTTTACATTTGATCAATCTTCAACACCTGGGAATTGCCACAGCCTTTACCACCAACCTATGTCCTCACTTAGGATTTAAACTCTGAAGAGCTCACCTATCAGTATTCTGCCAGTGTCACAAACAGACTATTACAGTAAGTTGACTATCACCATGACTTCATCTCCGCAGTCCTTAATTGCCGCAGGACAGTGTAACAGCCTTGCTCGATATTCTCACTTCTTGCTATTTACAGTAAAGCTCAGGCATTTTGTGAAGCTATAACAACTACTATTTTACTCCTCAAAATTTCTTCTCTCCTAAATTATGAAAACTGCCTATGTAACTTCTTTTTTAATATAATGGTTTGGATGAGCATCTGACTAGCCAGGCAAATTAACAGTCTATTCTAGAACACTCAACTTGAGACTGACAATTTGTTTCTCTTTAGATGATGGCAGCAGCCAAAAGACCAGAAATAATGAGTGATTGCATTTTCCTCCCAACTGAGTCAGAAAAATGGAGAATTCCAATTATAAGAGGAAAACAAAAGATGTGTAGAGTGGAGCCCTGAACCAGAAAATCAAGTCCTCAATCCCAACACTCCTTGAGTCCAAAGAGACAAGTCAGATTCCCTGCAACAAATTCCTCCTTATGGATTGTTTTTTTGTTGTTGTTGTTTTTTAGATAGGATTTTTGTGTAACCTAGGCTAGTCTTGAACTCATTATGTAGCCAAGGATGACTCTGAACTCCTGATCTTCCTGCCTCCACTTTCAGAGTGCTGGGATCATGTATGTGCACCACCATAACTGATTTCTGTGCTGCTGGGAATCAAACCCAGAGCTTTGGACAAGTTAGGCAAGTACTTTACCAACTGAGCTATACATCTCTGCCCTCTTTTAGACGTTTTGATACCTGCACACAAGACAATCCTAAACCCCTGCACATATCAGCTTGGCAACTTAACCCTAGCCTGTCTTCACTAGCTTCACTTCTGATTGTTCCAACACCACAACTCATCCCAAGACTGCCTCCTACTACCCTGATCTGTTTAGGAATCCCCATTGAATCCAGACCCCCTTCAGCCTTTATCTGGACACCTTCTATTCCATGGTATGGAGAACAGCCCACAATCAGGATGCTGTCTAGATGTTCTCTCCACTCTGACACTTTCATAAACCCAACGCTCTCCTGAATCCAACCGAAGATTCTGCTCCATGCTCTGCACCTATCCTTTGCATACATTTCTTCAATTTTTGTCCCATAATGACAGAACACCTACTTATGTACCACTTATTTCTTATGTGTATCTGTATGCCTATGTGCCTCATGTGTGTAGGTGCATGCAGAAGCTAGAAGGTGGCATTAGATCCCCTGGAGCTAGAATTACAGACGGTTGTGAACTGCATGACATGGGTGCCGGGAACCAAACCTGGTTCCTCTGGAAGAGCAGCAAATTCTCTTAACTGCTGAGTCATGTCTGCAGCCCCCACCTACCATTTAAAAGTTCTTCAAGAATAAGTTCTTCATGCCTGAAAGACATGACCAACTAATGAATCTAACATCTGGTTTAGGCAGCGATCTTCTACGGATGGTGTTTTGTGTTTTCATACAAGAGAAACTTACAAGAACAAAATGACCAGCAGGGGGCAGTGTCACTTAAAAGCCTACTGCATCCCCAGACGGACTAACTAGACTGCCGTCTTCTGTATGACATGCACTTCTGTTCTTTCTAGAACTCTTGCCATAACCTGTGTCCAATTTCCTAAATCCTTTTATAGCGAAGTACAAAGTAAGCCATTCTTTTGAATACCTCCTGTTTACATCTAAGTACTCTTGAGCATCCCTTACCAGAAATACTTGGAATATCAAGTACCTTAGACTTCAGATTTGTTTTTTGTCATCTGTATAAATTTACTGTTGAGCATCCCAAATCCAAAAAATTCCAAAAATTTGAACATTTTTGAATAGGACAAATATCAGAGTTGGGATTTCTCAACCTGTATATATTTTCTGAAAACCAGGGAGGGTTTGTTTTTTAAATTTTTATGCAAGCCGGTAAACAAAGGAACAAAACACCATTTCTTCGTAGCAAAGATGATTTATTGTTCTTCATGGAGGAGAAGCATAAGAGTGACGTTATTTCACAGCAAAACTAACTTCAAAACTTCTGAGGAAGCATGAATTAGCAGTACACTCCCAGTAAGGCACCACTGTCAGCTAACCGCAGTAGATTCTAGGCAAGTTTCTTTTGGGGTTCTCAAATTAAAATTTTTCTAAAACACCTTATATTTTCATTAAAAGTCAGTTAAATAAGTTCACTGAGGTACAAAATGTGTGATTTGTGCTTAAAATTTAATAACTAGATGTTAGACAACCACCATTTTGGAAATAATTTTCTCATTCACCTCATTAAGTATCTTCTTTTTCAAAATAAAAAAAAATTAAAAATTAAAATGAGAGACAAATATTTTTAAATTAATAAAGTGAAAAAAATAAGGCTTTTCACAGAACTTATAAGTTCCTTACAAAAAGAGTTCAATTATTTTTTTTTATTAATAACATCACTGAAACAGACTTGCTTGAAAAGTCTATACACTTTTTTCCCCAGTTGTAGAAAGTTCTGAAAAACAATCAACAGATTCCCTTCTTTAAGAAACTATTGTACCCATCACAATTACTGCAGCCATTATGTTTTACTATAAAAATAGTTACAAATCAATGATAATTTGATAAAAGACACTTTTCTTAATCGAACATGATTAAGAAAAATGGATTAATGCAAATATAATCAACTTGAGTCCTAATATTTAAAACTCAGCAATTATTTCTTAGAACTTTTGCTTTCACTTATTCAATAGAATCTTATTTTGCTTTTGTAACTGAATTATCCAGTTGGGACCATCATAATAACTAAATAAAAATCTAAAACCAGCTGGGCATAGTGGCACACACTTTTAATCCCAGCACTTGGGAGGCAGAGGCAGGCAGATCTCCATGACATCGAGGCCAGCCTGGTCCATATGGTGAGTTCCAGGCCAGTCAGGGAACCCCAACATTCAGGAGGCAGGTAGAGGCGGCTCTGTACGGTCAAGGCCAGACTGCTCTAAATAGCCAGTTCTAGGCCAGCTGGGGCTACAGAAAGATCCTGTCCGGGGGGGGGGGGGGGGGATCTGAAACTAGATTAGATTACAATTATTTCCCACATTGAAAACATTTAAGGAAACATCTTTTGGCTTCCTCTAAAATTGCCAAGGACTACAAGCTGTCAGAGCCAGCAAATGTGTATATTTCGCTGAAGTACATGGCTTAGTACATGGCTTCCATTCCATTTCTGTAAATAGCTTCATGAGCAAACATGCTATTTTCTTTGTGCAAAGTCTTAACTTGAAAATAAAAAGATTTAGAGAAAAAAATTTTTAAGATTCATCAATAATAGACAAGATATTTTTCAGTATTTAACTTATTTTTCATACTGAAAATAAATAGTCTGCTGTGGTCATAAAATTCAAGCATTTTAAAAATTGATCAGACAATGCTAATACAGATATACATGTGGGCTCCCAGCAACTGGAGGTATACCCTCAGAGCAAACAATTTAATCCAGCACTAGGTCTCTAAACTAACTGGGAGTAAGGACAGAAGCCCAGGTAGCCTAACCTTATTAGACCCTCAAGTAATATCGCTAAGATTTTTTCTAAGACATCTGATTTTTCAAATAAAAGTCAGAGTTAAAATGGATTCCCACCTTATGGCTCCTTAGATGATTTCAAATGTTTTCTTAGTGGTTAAAGATACCAAAGTAAAATATAAAGCACCTTATTAAGCCCTTCAGCGTTGACTCAATATTTCTTTTGCAGTCTCGGAATAGGGATGGACAAGTTCTGACTCTTCAGTCCCATCAAGCCCACCTGAGGCCCCTACATCAGCTCTCACTAGAAAGATGGCCAGGGTCATCCTAGCTTTGCTTCGTTTTCAATCCCAGTTAAAAACTGGCCTTTTCCTTGTCTTGTCACAGAGACAAACTTGATTAAGTAGATACAAAATACAAAAGGCAGCATGACAATGGTAACTGAACTGGGATGATCCACGACACTGAAGATTCCATCTTATGACTGATCACTGTGGCTCCTGCACAGTGTCTCTCCAGACGAGATGAGACATTTCATTAACCCAGACTGCTACTTAGCACCAGCAAGTCACTACAGGCTTTGCTTCCGGTTTCAGGCTAATTCCATTATCAGGGGGTTGACTAAGCATTAACGGTTTGTGGCTCTTCAGCTTATGAGCCAACGTCATAAATATAGCTTCCACATGGTCATTGTCATTGGGGTTTTTAGCAGAGGTCTCAAACAAGGGCATACTGTGTGTGTCAGCAAATTTCTGTGCCAAGTCTGTGGGTACCTGGATGGCGCTTCTCAAGTCACATTTATTTCCCACAAGAATGCGTGGGATGTCACTTGTCAGCAAATGCTGTTTGCACTCCTCTATCCAGGCCGGCAGGCTGTGGAAGCTGGCCATGTTGGTCATGTCGTACACAAAGACCACAGCATGCACGTTTCGGTAGTAATGCTGCACCATGCTCTTTCTGAACCGTTCTTGTCCCGCTGTGTCCCACAACTGGATCTGAAAACACAAAACAAGACACTCACAAGCTCCTTCCAAAGGGTACACCCTGAGAGCATAACCACCTTCACATGGCCTGTGACACCTCCCCATTTGTATAATACCCACAGTGCCCTCCAGAGTCACCCCGGGACCTAGTCTAAGCACCACATAAAGAAATAAGAAATAAAGACTTTAGCATGTTCTAAATTTCAGTAGATGAAATATGTTTGGATAAAGTTATACCTCACGCCTGATGTAGTGGTATACACCTTTAATCCCAGCACTCAGAAGGCAAAGCAGATCTCTCTAGTTCCACACTAGCCTGGTCTATAGAGCCAGTTCCAGGCCAGCCAGGGCTAAATAGTAAGACTCTGTCTCAAAAAACAAAATCAAAAACAAAACAACCCGCCCCCAAAGATTATACCCCAAATCTATGAAGATGTTAACAGAAAAATGTACTTGGTGTTCAAAAACATGTTAAATGTTTAATTTCCATGAATTTGCTAATTATATGTATCTCTCTATTTTTCTTAGTCTAATCTAAAAAATATTAGACTTATGAAAGATGGTAATAACTATACAGACCAGCCTCCAAACCAATAAATGTATAAAATTACCCCATTTTTCCTAACTCCCTTTAAAAAAATTAAATGAGAGTACTGGTCTCTGTGGAAAAGATTAGAGGACACTAATTTTCTTTCTTTCTTTTTATAGTCTTTTTGAGACAGGGTTTCCCTATAGTCCCAGCTGGCCTGAACCTTACTATATAGACCAGGTTGGCCTTGAACTCACAGAGACTGGTCTGACTCTGCCTCTCAAATGCTGGGATTAAAGGCATGTGTCACACAGACCCAGCTGAGGCTGGTTTTCTTAGATAACTTTAGACTGAAAACTTCATAGTTTACCTAGATATTTGGAATACAGAATAGAATGCAGGAGTGAGTTCTCTTCCACCACATAAGTCCCAGTAACTGAATTCTGGTTATCAGGCTCAGTGTCAGGTGCCCTTACCTCCTAAGTCATCTTGTGAGCCCTGAATGAACAATGTTTTAAAACAATTTTTAAAGGTTCACTTTATTTTTATTTATGTGCATTTACATGTCATGTATACACATGTGTAGGTGTTGAAGGCCTAAAGAGGGGATCAGATCCTCTAGAGCTGGAGTTACTGGCAGTTATGAGCTGCTGGAAATGGGTGCTGGGACTGACCTCTGGTCCTTTGAAAGAGTATTGAGCGTTCTTAATGCCTCAGCCACCTCTCCAGCCTACTGAATGATTATTTTTAAAACAAGTTTATTTATTTTCAAAAAAAGCTCAGTGGTAGACTTCTTGCCTGTAATGTTCAGGACCCTGGGTTCCACCCCCAGGACTGGGGGAGGGGAAAAGACGATGGCACAGACAATTCAAACCTATTTTGAACTTGTTTTGGCAGCTCAGTTGACCTCTCACACCCAGGCTTTAAAGCAGCTAATACAGGCCTTCCTTGTCTGCAGTATTTATTTCCTTCAGTCATTGTTTCCCTTTCTTTGTCCACTGTTTGCTTAGAATACTCCTTCCCATACTTGCTATGTGGTTGTTCCTTCTCTCTCAAGAATCCCTCCCATTCTAGTCTTCCTTTGTGAACTCCCCTTAGCTTTCTCCTTCTTCAAATCATCTCTCTCATTGTACTAGGAAACTGTCTTACTTTCCTAAAGGCCTCTTCACTGCATGATCTGGGTCTAGTAATTCACAGCTGTATTCCAGTACCTAGTCAGTTCCCAATCCATTGAGTGGGTAGGTACTGGGAGTCTAAGTGTTGAGTATATGCAAGCAGGTCAGTTGTTAGGCTGCTCTGGGACTCCAAATTGAAATGACAAAGCTGATAAAAAGACAGCGGTAACAAGGACAAAATCTTAGGTAGATTTGAAAGCTAAAGCCAAAAGTTTCAATAACTGGCTTTTGTTGATAAGGTAGAGGTTGTGAATCAGCTGACTAGACGTCATAACACTGGTAGAGATCTTGGGGTCTGGGGAAAAATTTTTAGAACTATGTGAAACATTTTATTTTTTTATTTAAAGAAAAGTCTTGCTTTCTAGTCCTGGCTGATCTGAAACATGTGATTTTTCTTTCTCATTTTTCTGAGTAATGGGATCAAGGCATACACCAACCTGCCTGACTGAACATTGGATTTATTTATTTATGAGTGTTATGCCTGCATGAATGTAAGTGTACCCATGTTGTGCAGTGCCCAGGACAGAAGAGGTCATCAGATACCCTAGAACTGGAGTTATATACAGTTGTTAGCTGTCATGTGAGTGCTGGAATTCGAACCTGAGTCTTCTGCAAGAATAGCCAGTGCTCTTAATTACTGAGCCACCTCTCTTTAGCCCTGTTTTCTTTTTTTAGATAGGTTATCACTATGTAAATCTAGCATACCTGCCTCTGCCTTCCTGGGATTAAAAGGCTTGTATCACTGCCCCCCCCCACAACATTGGGAGTTTAAAAGGCCCTGTAGCAGAATACATGCCTGCAATCTTAGTACTAAGGAGGTCAGAGCAGGAGGATTAGAACTCAAGAGCAAGTTATAAATTAGTAAATAAATAAAATTGAATAAAAATAAAAGCCCCTTTAACAGGGTGTTTTTGCTTGTGTCTGGTGGGACTGTGGTATATATTGCCTGATTGACAGAAGTGTAGGGCTGGAACACAGAAGAGAGAATAATGAATATAAAGGTGACCTGGAGACATGGATGGGGAAAAAAGTGCCCAAATAGCTGGCATGTCTGGAGAAAAGAAGTTGGTTTTACAGTGTGAGGAAGTGACGTCCATTGTGGAAAGCCAGTGGTTTGCTACCATTGCTCTTCCATCTTGTCATTCAAAGTGGTCATGATTTTAAGGCCAACACTTTAAAATTTCATCTATTTTTATATGTATGAGTGTTTTGTCTGCATATATGTAAGTACACCACAGGCACTTACAGGCAGCAAGATGTGGGGTGAGCTGTGACACATGATGTGTTTCAAATGCTCTACTTCAGTGTGCGAGTGTGTGCAGGTGCACACGGAGGCTAATGGAGGCTACAGCTTTCTACTACTCTCCATCTTATTTATTTACTTATTTAAACAAACTTTATTTATTATTTTTAATGTGTACAAGTCTTATGCCTGCATGTAAGTAGGTGCACCTGTGTTCTGCAATGCCCACAGAGGTCAGTGTTACAGCCCCTCAAACTTGAATTATAGATAGTTGTTAGCCATGTTGGTACTAGGAATTGAACCTGGGTCCTTTGCAAGAGGCTCATAACCACTGAACCATCTCTCCAGTCCCTCTCCATTTTCGTTTTTGAGACAATGTCTGTTGCTAGGCTTAGAGCTTGCCAATTCAGCTCAGCTGGGTGGCCATTGAGCCCCAGAGATCTCCTGTCCCTACTTCCCATTTCTGGGATTACAGGTGCACACTACTGCACCCAGCTTTTACATGGATACTGGAGCTGGAACTCAGATCCTCGTATTTGCACAGCAAACAAACACTCCCCATCTCCCTAGTCCTCTCTTGAAGACCAGCGTTTTCTTGGAACTCCCTCCTCCCCTAATGCTAACCAAGAAGATTAGAGAAATCAAGATTTATAAGTACCTTATATTTCTGCCTGAAATTATACTAATAGGAAAAGAGGAGAAATATTAAGAAAATGGAGAAATTGGGACAAAAAGAGCTGCTCTAAAAGATTTAAAAGTTAAAACGGAATGTTGGCAAGCATCCTTCAGTCTGCTGAAAGAAAGCCTTGATATTCCAAAGCAGGATTCTGAAGACAGGATTAATGGAAGTAACTGTGCAGTAGCACATTAACTGGATTTGGGTAACAAAAGATAGGGATAGTACCCAAGACAAAAATTACACCAGAATGACCAAGGTGGATTTTGAATCCCCTATTTTCGTTTGTCATGAAATATTATTTTTACAATTTTCCCCTAACTATATAAAAACAGGGCTGGGCTTAGCATATATGAGGAACCCTGGGTTCAATCTCCCAGCAGAAAAAATAATAAAACAGAAAACAGGAAGTGGGACTTTTGGCTCTTATTTGCTACCCCTTGCACTGTATTATAATTCTTTGTGCTTAATAAAATGTCTATTTTGCCAGTAATTAGATTTACAGGGGAGATGTCCTGATTATTTCTCCTTAGTTAATGTTAACATCTTATACTTAACGTGGCAAAATTTCACTTCTATCTCTATAAATAAGCAAACTATGGAGATGTTTAAGGAGGGACTGCTGACCTCAAATGGGGAAATGGATTAGGTTTCAAAATATTATGCTTTAAGGATGTATCTGGCATTGCAAATTGATTCTTAGGAGGAGGAATTCACACAACACTGTTGAGAGAGGAAAAAGGAGCATATGGACTAGATCTGGAAGAGTAGAATGGAAAATCAAATGCATTTTTATTTAAGAAATTCATTTTTCTTCAGCTATCAAAATTCTGTGAACAAGATTTTCCTTCTTCCATTATACATGAACAGCACTTAGAGGTCAATTAGCAAGTACAGACTCTTTTACAGGCCATCAAGCATGACAACAGGTCCTAAAGAGGCACTGCTGAGGAATGGCCTCCTTAAGCCAAACAAATCTTAAGAGTGTCACTTCCAAAGGCTCCCAGTTTTCCAGAGGGATAATATATACAACATGAACATTTCAGCAGCACTAAGATATGAAACGGGCTAGTCAAAAAACTTGCAGCATGGCACGGCTTGGCATGGGAGCACCAGGGATGTGAAGACAAGAGGATCAAATGCCTAGACTATATGAAAAATATATACTTAAAAATAATAGTATACACCCAAGGGTGTGTGTGAGCTTTTCAAGAATATGACTTAGTTAAGGGTCTTAACAACAGCTACATGCATGATTCTTGTAGCTTCTGAAGTTATAGATTTAAAAGATTATGTAACCCAGAAAAGGCAGTACATCTTTTCTAAGCCAGTGAGAGACTTAAAAACAGATCCCAGGGATGAAGGGCTCCTTTCCTTTCCAAAACTCCCTGAATTTCCTCCCCCCTTTTTTTCTTCCTGTCTTTACAATTATTTAATGTGTATCTGTGTCTATGTGTGGCATGTATGTACATATGTATGTATGCATCACAGCCCACACATATAGGTCAGAGGCTTGACAGCAAGTACCTTTACCCTACCCACTGAGCCATCTTCCCTGCCCTGCATTTTCCCTTTCTAGCCTCTCTCAGTATGAACCAGGTTTTGTGGGGATCTGGTTACTGAGCAAGGCAAGCAACTCCTGATACCCTAAAGGGATGGCAGGTGTCTGACCTGCTCTGCCTGTGTGATAACCTGGCCCCAGGAAGCTACTGTAGATATGAATCTTCCTTTCCCCCACCCCAGACCAGAACCAGGTTTTTGGGTTTCGTTTCCTCATTCCTGAACTTCCACAACCTTCCTGCCTTTACCCCAACACCCCACCTTTCCCGCCTTCTGTAACGGTCAGAGAGGCTTCCCTATATAAGCCCCTGCATTGGCTCTAATAACCGAACTACCCACCGACGTAGTCTCCCAGGAGGGAACTCCTCCCGCCGCACTCTGAGCCACCTGAGGTCCCGTTCCATCATCCTCCATTCTCTGGCATGGCTGGAGCACAACAGCCGTGCTGGAGATGGAGATGCACCCACAAGGTTTCATATAAGCTCTCATCTAATCTTCATTCCAGGCTGATGAAGTATTATGATTACAGTTTTTTTTATTTATTTTTATTTTACATGTAGAGTATTTTGCCTACAGGTATGTGAATACACCCATGAATGCAACGCTGCAGAGGCCAAAAGAGGGTTTTGGATCTCCTGAAACTAGAGTTACAGATGTTTGCTAACCACTTGGGTGCTGAGAACTGAACTTGGGTCCTCTGGAAGAAGAGCCAGTACTCTTAACCCCTGGGGCCATTTCTCCAGCCCCTATGATTCCAATTTTTCAGAATAGATGACTAAGGAGGTTTCTAGTTTTAAAAGCAAACAAGGCAGGCATGGTGGCACATACACACACATATCTAGTACTACATGATGAGTTCAAGACCTACCTTGGATACATAGTGAGATCTGACCCAAAAAATCTGGGCATGGTGGTGTACACCTTTAATTCCAGCACTCGGGAGATAGAGCTAGGCAGATCTCTGTCAGTTCAAGGCTAGCCTGGCTGGTCTACATAGCAAGTTCCAGGCTTGCTGGGGCTACAGGAAGACCCTGTCTCAAAAAGACCAAAAAAAGAAGCAAAATTTTTTAAAAAGCCCCAACAGCAAAATGAAGCCAAGCATGATAGAGTACCCTGGCACCCCAGCAGCTAGGAGTAGAGGCAAGAAAACTGCAAGTTTCAGGTCAGTATGAACTAAAGACTTTAATCCCAACATTCAGAAGGCAGA
Source organism: Eospalax fontanierii (assembly GCA_035773235.1). NCBI lineage: Eukaryota > Metazoa > Chordata > Mammalia > Rodentia > Spalacidae > Eospalax > Eospalax fontanierii. The sequence continues at coordinate 78,255,702 of CM069535.1, read as the reverse complement.
GGCAGGCAGATCTCTGTGAGACTGTATCCAGTCCAGTCCTCATATCAAATTCCAGGCCAGCTGGGATTACAGAAAAATATGTAGCAGGAAAACAAAACACTGCATACTAAGCCAAAACCAAAACAAAACAGAAGAATTGAACAGTTTCAGGCAAAACTGAACTTATCACCCTAGTAAGGACACAAAGGCCATATATCTTACTTTGCTTTCTATCGCTATAATAAAATTTTTCAAGGCTGATTAAAATATAAAGCCACTCCCAATAACCTGTTAATCCATGAATGAGACTAAATCAATAATCCATGAACTAATTCCTTACCAATCAACAGATTAGTCTAATTGAGCTATAAAAGGATTAACTAAATGGATTAACCCAGTCATGAGACCAAGACTCTCAGGACCCAGTCACTTCACAAAAGTCCCAACCCTAAGCATTGTTAACATGATTTAAGGATTCATTTTCCAACATATGAACTTGGGATCCAAATTCAAACCACACCTCAGCCCTTAACCTTTCATGGGTTCCCATTTGAACCCAGGTGAGTTGGGCTCAAAAGCCCAGACAATTTCCCCACAACTCCTGCTTATTCCATACTACACTTACAGACTTCAGAGCCCTCTTTTTCTGCTGCCACAGGCTTCTGTACCTAACTTAGATTTTCTTTTTAAAAGTTCAACATCTATTTTTCCTTGCCATGTATACAAATCTCTCTTCTCCCATCTCCTGCTAAAGATGGAATCCAAGGCACCATGCATGATAGGCAAGCAGTCTACCACTGCAGAAAATCTTTCTCCCACCCCACCCTCACTGTTGTTTTGTTTTGCTAAGACAGGACTTCACTATGTAACTCACCTAGACCTCATTATGTAGACCAAACAGGCCTCAAATTCAGAGATCCATCTGTCTCTGTCTCTGCTGGAATTAAAGGTGTGAGCCCCCACACCTAAATCTCTCTTAACTTCCTAATAAAGTGCTCTCAAATGACAATACTGTCAGCTTGAACAGGGTGATGGAAAATTGAAGTGTACTAGGCTGAGGGGATAGCTCAGGCAATAAAGCATTTACTATGCAAGCATGAGGATCTAAATCCTCAGCACTGTACCTGTAATACCAGTGCTGGGGATTGGGGGCAGGAGGATTCCTGGGGCTTGCTAGCCAGTTAATATCAGACAATCAGTACACTCCAGATTCAGTGAGAGACCCAGCCACAAAAAGATGAAGTGAAGCCTGGCAGTTTAATCCCAGCATTTGGGAGACACAAGACAAAGGATTTCTGTGAGTTCAGGTCCACAAAGGTGAGACCTTGTCTCCAAAACAAACAAACCAGCAGGCATGGTGGTACCAGGCTTTTGTCTCAGCGCTAGGGAGGCAGAGGCAGGCAGATCTCCAGGCCAGGGCACCCTGATCTGCAAAATGAGTTCCAGACCAGCTGGTGCTACAGGGAGACCCTGTCTCAAGAAATCAAAATCAAAGCAAAACAAAACAACAAAAAAAGACAGGGTGGACAGCAACTGAAGATATCTGACCTCAACCTCTGGACTCCACACACAATAGAGGAAACCTGGAATGTAAAACTTAAAGGCAAAAGGGCCTAGAAAAGAGGTGATTTCTTTAAACTCAGACTATTTCTCCTTTACCATTATTATCAGTAAAAGCTCTTTGAGGACAGGGAGGGGTACTGAACAAGAAAATGAAATTCACCATGTTGGGGGCACATGTTTTTTGTTCCAGGTCTCAGGAGGCAGAGGTAGGAAGATCTCTATGAGATGACAGGTCAGCTGGGGCTAGAGGGAGACCGTGTTTCAAAAAGACAAAAAAAAAAAAAAAGAGAGAGAGAGAAAATGAAATACAAATTGTTCATGCCTCAGGGGTGTAAGGGTGGGGGAGGCAGAGCCAACCTCAAGATAAAGAGGACCTCCAATTCAAAGCAAAAGGTAAAGGCAGAAGATTAAGGAAGTAGGCTAGTTCCTAGGTTTCACATTTTTAAAGAGTACTGAGTAAACTTTATTGATTTTGTAATAAAGTATCAAGGGTTACATCACAGAAGGCCTGTGCCTTGTAAAGGATCCTATTCTGCAATGCCCTCAGTGCTGGTACAAGGGCCTGCCCCTTACTACCACTATTACAGTGTCACAAGTCTCAGAAGCGCTGAATGACTTCACAGAAAGAACTGGGACAGGGTCTGCACCAAACACACAGCTCTGACAACTCACTTAGGAACCACCACACATACAATGCTTCCATGGAAAAGTAGCTTCTTCCAAACAATTGGAAGGCAACAGGCTTTACTTGTACAATAGGTGGCTTCCTGCATGCCCAAACGAATTCTTAGAAAACTAAGTGAAACAGCAGGGTTTATAGCAGGTGTTTGGCTCTAATCCCAACAGTCAGGAGATAGAAGCTGGTGGATCTCTGAGACCAGTTTGGTCTACATAGCGAGTTCCAGGACATTCCAGGCACCTAGTACATAACTCACATATAGGCAAAGAGATTCTCAAAAGTGTGTTCCACAGGCTCGCTGCATGCGCATCTTCTGGGTGCTTAGCAAATCAAATTTGCATTTTTGAAAACAAAAAGCCCCCAGGTACACTTCATGCCCATTAAGGTTGGGGGTACATGAAGTTTGCTATACACAAACCCACTTTCCACACTCCTGCACCGGGCTAGGGTGGGATCGGGGCACGTGCCATGCCCCGGCGTCCCACCTCGGTGACAATGCCCTGTCTGCTCACCTTGATGCGTTCGCCATCGATCTCCACAGCTCGCTCTCGGAAATCCACGCCGATCGTGGCCTCGGTGCGGTCGGGAAAGCGGCCAGCGCAGAAGCGGTAGGTCAGGCACGTCTTGCCCACGTTCGAGTCCCCGATCACGATGATCTTGAAGATGCGGGAGCGGGGGGGAGGCAGACACCCGGGGGCCCCCGACAGCGCACAGCTGGACGAGAAGCTGACCTCGAGCGACGACTCCATCTCCGAAGCCATTTTCCGACCCGCCCCAATCTGAGAAGAGAAGCGGGGGGAATGACGCCACTTGGGCACGCTCGCCGGCTCAGCGCGCAACCTCCGCTCCGCTCCGCCCGCCCCCCCCGCCCCCCCCGCCCCCTCGCTCAGCCTCGCGCGCGCGCACTGCGGCTCCTGTCTCTGCGGCCCGCGCCCGCACGGTGTACCTGGAAAGGCGCGCGGCCGCGCCGGGCTGCACCGCAATGCAGAAGATCCTCGCGAGAGCCGGCGGGGTGCAGCTTTTGACCCCGCCCTTCCACGTTCAAGGGTTCCGCCCTCGGGAGGAAGCAGCGCCGCTTCTCAGGGGCGGAGACAAAGCCGGCTGCGGTCTCGCGAGAGCGACAGTGAGGCGCGCCCCCCGGCCTGGAATGGATCGCGCCTTGTGCTCTGGCGTGGTCTCGGGGTCCTGAGGCCGGATGCGTGCTGCCCACTTCGTCTGAGGGCAGTGCTGTGCCTCCGCTCGCTGCCCCGGCCGCACTCCCGTGACGAGGCCGCCCGGTGTCGCGGCCCCAGCCTCTCCCTAGGCGGTGTGTCCAGGGCTCGTCCTGCGCGGATTACTTGGAAGACTCTGGGAAATTGGGACCGTTTACTCAGCCGGGCGTTATGGTGCACACCTGGAGTATAAAAGAGCCTGTGTCAAAAAATTAAATCATTTAGGCTGAAAAGATGGCTCTAGAGTCAAGAACCAGGGCTGCTCTTCCAGAGGACGCTGGTTCGGTTCCCAGCACCCACCTGGCAGTTAATAGCTGTGCAAAACTCCAATTCCAAGGGATCAGAAGCCCTCTTCTGGCTACTGTGGTCATTGCATAACATCAGTGCATTTCAACATACATTCAGGCAAAACACTCAGACACATAAAATTAAACTTGGGTCTGGAGAGATGATTCACCGGTTAAAAGCACTGACATTTCTTGGAGAGGACTCAGGTTCGAATCCCAGCACCCACATGGCGGCCAACCACCATGCGTAATTCCAGTTCCAGGAGATCGGACACCCTCTCTGTCCTTGGGCACTGCACAACACAGTGCACTCACACATTTGCAGGCATAACACTCATACATATAAAATATAAATATTTAAAATAAATTAAAAATTTTAAATTAGTAATTAAAACTTTATATCTGGGAATTTCAAAGGTAGCAGAGAAAGCGTCATTTTAGCTCAGAAATTATTTGTAATGTTTTCGAATGTCCTGTGTATCATTCATATCTTAATCCAAATGTCCTACCTCTGAAATTTTCACTAATTATTCAGATCAGAAGGTTCTCTGCTTCTAACACTTTTGAGTTATTGCTCATTTGGTTTTTCTGTTTCGTGATTATATGGCCTGTCCTGCCAACTAGATTGATTGATTGTTTTAACATGGGAGCTTATGTATAGAAGCCCAGGATGGCCTTGAACTCTTGATCCTCCTGCCTCCACCTTCTGAGTACTGGGATTATATATGAGTGCCACCACCACAAATTTTTGACTACTGCCTGGAAATTCAGTGTTATTAAGCAAATGATGAATAAATGATTGTGGAAACTTCTTGTATAAGGATGGTCAATTTGAACCTCTTAGCGCTTCTGAACAGGTCAACACCACTTCAGCTGAAAAAGTTAAGACACAATATTATGAGTTTTGTATTTTCATCTTACAGTTTGTGTCCTCATGTAACTAAAGTGTATGTTACTCTTCATAATTGAAAAACCCTGAAACCTACAAAATTGATACTCAAAAGACTCTACTACTGGGAGAGAGGTTGGATTATACAATCCTCCATCCTTCCAGTTCATTCATTTCATCCTTGGAGTCTTTCACTTTCAATGGATTTCAAAGTGTGAACTTCTGGGCCTTTGTATTTTGCTACACAATTGAGGAGAAACTTACTTTGGATCCTTTATCAATTCAACATATTTTTCCATGAAGTATTGGGGATTGACTTTAGAGCCTGGCATATACTATACCACTGAGCTTTATCTCCAGCATTTTTAAAAAAAAATTTTTAGAGGCTGAAGAGATAGCTTAGCAGTTAAGAGCACTGACTGCACTTGCAGAGGACATAGGTTTGGTTCCCAGAACCCACATGGCAGCTATCAACTCCCCATTAATCCCAGTTCCAGGGAATCTGATGCCTGCTTCTGACTTCCACATGCATTGCATGACACAAGTACACTTACATACTTTCAGGTAATACACTGAAATAATTTAAAAAATTTATCTTTTATTTTGAGTCAGGTCTCACAAAGTTTCCCAGACTGCACTTGAACTAACTCTGTATCTGAGGAAGACCTTAAGCTTGTCGTGGTCCACCTCAACCTCCCAAGTGGCTGGGATTACAGACTTCCACTTCCATACCTGGCTTTATCAGTACAACTTAACTAGAGCATCATAAATTATTTAGGATGATTTTATGGTTAATCTCAATTGTCAGTTTATTGAGATCTAGAATCACCGGGGAGATGGGCCTCTTGGCATACCAGTGGAAGATTCTCTTTATTTGGCTAATTGAGGTGGGAAGATCTGCCCACTGTGGCCGGCACCATTCTCTGGGCTGGAATCTGGAGTTTTATAAAATGAATTCATCACTGGGTGTGGTAGCACACTCTTTTAATCCCAGCACTTGGGAGGCAGAGGAAGGAGGATCTCTGAGTTCAAGGCCAGCCTGGCCTATATAGCAAGTTCCAGACCAACTACAGGGAGACCTGACTCAAAAAAAAAAAACAAAAAATAAAGTTGAAAAATGAAAAAGATTCATCACTCGTTGCTTCCTAAACTGTGGACACAATGTGACTAGCTCCTTCAAGCTCTTGATGCTGGTGCCTCGAGTTCCCAACACCATGACTTCCCTTCTGTTATGGACTGTATCCTCCAACTGTAAGTCAAAATAAACCCTTCTTCATATTGCTTTTGTCAGGTATTGTGCCACAACAACATCTCAGTCACTACAAACAACAAAGCAAACACCAGAGCAGAAAGAGAACCTCACTTCTAGAGTTACCTTATTACTGGATGAAATTGTCCAAGTTTTAAGTTAAAAGATTACAAAGCATACAAAGGAACGGAAAGGAATGGCCCCTACAAGGGTGAAAAAATAAGCCAACAGAGATTGTCCTTGAAGCTGAGCATGCTGGCTCACAATCCTAGCACTTAGGAGGCAAAACCAGGAAGATAACCATAAGTACAAGATCAATTTGGTCAACATAGTTCCAGGCTAGCCAGGGCTACATGGAAAGACACTGTCTCAAAAGACAACAACAACAACAAAAAAAAAAAACAGGAGCTGGAGAGAAAGTGGTTAAGAACAAGAACACTGGCTACTCTTGCAGAGGACCCAGGTTCAATTCCCAGCATCCACACGGCAACTAACAACTGTCTGTAACTCCAGTTCCAGGGGATCTGACTCCCTCTTCTGACCTCCATGGGCATTGCACAACCCAGATGCACTTACACACATGCAGGCAATACACTTATACATATAAAATTAAAAATAATTTTAAAAAAAGAAAGAAAAATGGTCTGGAAAGATGGCTCAGTGGTTGAGTCCTGGCTACTCTTGCAAAGGATCCAGATTCAGTTCCCAGCACCCACATGACAACTAACAACTGTCCATAACTCCAGTTCCAGGTGACCGGACACCCTCTTCTGACCTCCATGGGCACTGCATAAGGCTGGTGCACTTACATGCAGGCAATACATTCATACTGTCGTGAGCAATTGTCAAGGATATCAGAGCCAAATATGCCTTTCACAAAATGCTTAAATTTATTAACAATAATTCAAATCACACAAATTCACACTCACCAAACCAAGATGGAAATGCAGGCTATATTGAAGGTGAATTCCCAAGCACATACATGAGCAAAAGCCCTTTCTGAGGTCCCAGAACTTAAGGTTAGATTAGAGGAAGACACTGTGGAGGTTCAGACATTTCTGGCAGGTGAGCTGGACACATTAGTTGTAGTCCCAAAGCGAGAGCTCTAAAGCCGGTGTCTTCCAAAAAAACTTCTTCGCATGCCACCAATGGATGGAATCAGAGCCAAGGACTTTTAAATCCGTGTTCTCATATGTCGGTTTTCCACCTTGGTTATTCTTAGTGACATCATTATTGCGCTGGCCAGCCTTGGGTTCGTTCATTAACACAGGATCTAAACAAAGATTTTAAAACACTTCTTGTCCTAGCCACCTTAGGGTTCACTCATCAACATAAGAAACAAACAAGCATTTCAAAACAACTTTATCAGAGCTACCCTGGGGTTAGCACGTGTCAGCAAAGAAAGTAAACAGAGTTTTACTTTCTTTTTCTTTTTTAACATGGCATTAGTTCTGCTCCTTACACATACACTTATAAAATAATGAAAAAATAATAAAACATTAAAAAGGAAGGAAAGATAAAAACTGCCTTCCTTCCTTCCTTCATTTCTTCCTTCCTTCCTTTCTTTTTATTTTGCTCTTTGAGACAAGATCTCCTTGTAATTCCAGCTGGCATAGAACTCAATGTATTCACAAGGCTGGCCTCTGTCTCACAGAGACTCACCTGCTTCTGCCCCTAAGTGATGGAATTAAAGGCATGTGCCATCATACTCAACTTCTGTCCTTTAATTTAATGGCAGATCTAATAAACAGAGACTTTACAACAGTGATCTTAAAAGTGTTCAAAGACCAAGAAGAAGCTATGGAGAATGTTTTATTTTTAGATGATGTATGAGGGCTGGGTAAAGACCTGAGTTCTGATCTCCAGCACTCATGTAAAAGCTGGGCAGGGTGGTGTTGGGCTGTAACACCAGTACTGGGGGGAATAGAGACACATGACTCTCCAGGGCATATTGACTAGCCAGTCTAGATGAAACAATGAGTTCCAAGTTCAATGAGAGACTGTGTCAAAAAATAAGGTTAGCATTGTAGTAGAGGGGGTAGAGAGAGTTTAATAGACAAAGGTCTGGGAAGTTAGAGCCTGGTTGTAAAACAAAAACTACTGATCATGAGCACTCTACCCGACAGAACTGCCCTTCAAAGTTGAAGGCACCAGCATAGCGGCACGTCAACATTCCAAGCCAGCCTGGGCTGCACAGTAAGACTGGAGAGAGAGAGAGAGAGAGAGAGAGAGAGAGAGAGAGAGAGAGAGAGAGAGAAATACAAACAAGTATAAATCTTCGATATAACTACAATGGTTTAAAAAGCCTTTCTTTGTCTTTACATCTTCATTTCTTTGCTAGTTTGCTGACTCATTCATTTCTTCCATTCCTTCCTTCCTTTCTTCCCCTTTCCATTTGTGTGTGTGCATGTATGTGTAATACATGGTTTTGCATGTGGGCAGCCACATGTACATGGGGGTGCGTGTGTACAGGTGTGCCCAGTCTTCCTCACCTTGCTCTTTAAGGCAGGGTCTCTCAGTCACCCACTGGTCTTGCTAACCAGCTTGCTCTGGATATCTCCCAGCAGGGCTGTGATGCCCACTCTGCAGTCCGTGGGTTCTGAGCTCTAATCCTCTTGCTTGCTCTGCAAGCACTTTAATCACTGGGCCATTTCTCCCAGCCCCTTCCTCTCCCCACCCCTTTTTTTGGAACAGGGTCTCCTACTGAATTTCAGTTGGCCTAGAACTCACTATGCAGTCCAGACTGGTCCCAAACTTGTGGCAATCTTCCTGCTTCATTCTCCTGAGTACTAGGGTTACAGGTGTGAGCACTATGCCAGCAGCTTTTTGACAAAATCTTGGAATCTCCTAACTTCACAGCTCTTCTATGATCCAGCCCTCTGGGATGGCAGGAAACAGCTAGCCCTCATGCTGCTCCTGCCACCTTGTTGGAAATTCCCATGGGGAAGTGATTCAAGATATTGTTATAAATGCTTTGTGCCTTAAGCAACATGATTTTTATGGTCCTAGCTCAAAGGTCTGAAAGTTTTCATTACTGTATGTAATGTCAGACTAACCTGTTCACTTATTAAAGTCTCTGACTTGAAAGAGGAAAAATGGCTGAATATGAAGGTATAATAGTCAGAGGCAAATCTCTTAGGACTGTTGTGAAGATAATATGACTGATGTTGTATGGGGAATACGGAATTTTCTCTGAGGTTTTTTTTTCAAGTCCCACCCTCTGACCAATAAGGGAGGAGGGAGGCGGGGAGTAAGGAGGAACAATATGGCGGCAAGTCCCAGGGATGGGCAGAGATTGTATCCATGCCGGAAGAAAAATGCCCCAGCCCCAGGCCCACATAGAAGGCCAAAACCCAGGAGGCAGCGTCCTAAGTCCCGGGGGTCTCACGATCATGTGAATGAAGTGAAATGCTGGCTGGGAACGGCACCGTGAACAAAGGGCTCTGTGCTGCGAACTAAGAGCCAGACCTTACAGGCGAGCCACATATAACCAGTACCTTTGTAAATGCCCTAAATAAATCAATTCTCTAAAAAGAGCATTCTCTACTTGTTCGGTTGGTTCAGACCTGGAGGGCGGGGTGAGGCTGAAAGCCGGGACCCGTCATGAGAAAGTTTATGAAACAGATGTCAAAGACAGACATGTACTAAGCTCCTTTGTGAACATCACCAGAACAGTAGTAAATATCTGATAGAAAAAAGAACAGATGACAGACTGAAAGTATGCACCTCAAAGGAACTAGATTTGGGGAAGAAAAGTCTGGGATTGGCAACGAGGAGACTAGGATGCCTACCAAGCCCTTTGGTGAATGAGGGAGGGATTCATAAAAACACATAAACCGTGACTGCAGATTAAGAGGATTCTAAGGGAAGCAGTGTCTGCAAATCAGGTGTGGGTTAGAATAAGATGATGAAGGAAATGTCTAGCAAAGTTAAGGATTTAAGGGACTTGATGACAAATACCTGTAAGGGTCAAAAATAGATTAAGAGGAGTGGGACATTGGGCTAGATTATCAGAAAGCATTATGATATAAGATTCTATATGATGGCCCTAGGTGTGGTGTGTGCCTGCAAGACCAGCACGTGGGAAACTGAGGCAGGAAGATCATGAATTCAAGGCCAGACTGTCTAAATAGTGAGTTTAGTCCAACCTCAGCTATATAACCAGACTCTGACCATGTCACAAAGAAAGGAACAAATGGAATTTATAGAGGAAAGTGAAGGGCAAAATTTGACAGAATTCCTTTAGATTTCATGAAGAATGTTTTGGAATAGCCAGTCATATTCTGAAGGACAGCACTGATGAGAGACTTTGTGCTACCAGACACAAAATCATATAATAAAACACAAATCAATGATTTATATCAAAAGTGTTTCCTTCTTATTTACTTCCTAATCATTGATTTATTTTTGTGTGTATGAATATTTTGCCTGCATGTTAAGCACTGTACATGCATGCAATACTCACAAAGCCCAGAAGAGGGTATTGGAGCCACCGGAACTTGAGTTAATATTGAGCCATCTCCCTAGCCCTAAAAGTTTCTTTTTCTTAAAAAAAAAGATGCATGGACTTCCCCCGGGCATTGTAGATTGATTGGTTGATTGATTGATTGATTTAATGTATATGCTATGTGCCAGAGTATTTGTGCAATGCATGCACGCAGTGCCTGTGGCAGCCAGAAGAGGGTTTCAGATGCCCTGGAATTGGATTACAGGTGCTGTTAGCTGATCCAGGTCGTGAACTGCTGCGCTATCTCTCCAGGCCCTGCTAAGATAGTTTAATTCTGGAAATATTTCCTGGTAAACAACTAGATAAAATGGTAAATATGTTTATTGAATCAGTCTGTAATGACAAAACAGTGGTATAACCTGTGTATGCATAAGGTTCTGAGTTCAAAACTCAGCAGTAAAACTATGTGCTATATGAATTGATATGAAAGGTACTTGCCATAAATTGTTTTAAAAAAATAAAAATACTGATATAGTTTGTCAGTGAGGTGAGGTGGAATTACACCTGTAATTCCAGGTACTCAACAGGCTGAGGCAGAATGATTCAAGTTCAAGGCCAACCTGCCCAATGTAGCAAGCCGGTGTCTCAAATAAAATTTAAATAAACAGTATACCTAATAGTGTCCCCATCTTGACAAATAAAAAACTAACATATATGTGAAGAAAACATTACAATGTTATATAGAGCTAGGTTATAACTCAGTTGTGGAATACTTGCCTAGCATGTAAAGATTCTGGATCTGATCCCCAGTGCTGGAGAAAAAAAGAAAGTCCTAAAAATCTTAACAGAATTTCTCTTGGAATAAAGTTTAGGGATAAAGTTGGTTTTGTTTGTGTGTGTGTGTGTGTGTGTGTGTGTGTGTGTGTGTGTGTGTGTGTGTGTATGTGTTGAGGCCTAGGTTAAGGTCAGGTATCTTCCTCTAACACTCTGAACTTTTTTGTTGTTTGTTTGGAGAAAGGTTCTCACTATGTAGCCTTAACCGGCCAAGAATTTACTGTGTAGACCAGTAAATACAAAGAACCACCTACTTCTGTCTCCTGAGTGCTAAAATTAAAATTATGTGCCACCACATCCAGCATGAACCTTATTTTTTAAGACACAGTCTCTCACTCAACTTGGAGCCCATCAATTCAGCAAGGTTAGCTGGTCAGGGAGCTCCAGGGATGCACTAGGATTACAAATTCACATCACCAAGCGTGGCTTTTTACATTGAAGCCAGTGGTCCAAACTCAGAGGGTCCTTGTGTTTGCCTGGCAAACACATTAGAGCTCCTCAGCCCCATTCCATCTTTCCTTTAGTCTTTCTTTCTGAAACAGAGTCTGTATGGTCCAGGTACTTTTCCATCTCCCCTGCCCCAACTTTCCTAGGCCTGAGATTACAGGCCTGTGCTACCATGCCCCTGGCTTCTAATTTCACTTTGAAATGAGAGACTTCTCTTTAGCACAACTTTTACACTTAGTAGGGTAGGTCACTTCTTTTCTCCCTTCCTGGTGCTGGGATTGAAACCAGGATCATGTATGTTGAGCACACATGTTCTGTTGGGCTACACTCTAGCCCTATTAGATAAACAGAGAGGAAGAGATCCAGAGGCAGACTGTTTTCATTGAGAATTTGAGCAATAACTGGAAGAGAAAGGGAAAGAAGTGTATGTAGCCATATTAACTCTAAGATCTGGTACATGAAATCTGTGCGTGTGCATATGTGCATGTTCCATGGTTCATGTATGGAAGTCACAGGACAACTTTTGGAAGTCAATTCTCTCCTACTTCCTTGCCCACAAGCCAGGGATTGAATTCAGGTTGTTAGGCCCACACATGTGCCTCAGTCGGCTCAGCCATGTTGCTGGTGAAACAGGTGAAAGAGAGCGTCCCCTAGTGGGTTCTTAGTCTCATTCATAAAAGAATTTAAGAATGGACCTAACTGGAAGCTTTAGGACAATTTTATTGGAATCTAAAGAAAAATTCTCAAGGCAGGCAAGCTGGGGATCTCAGCAGCTGCCTGGAGGAAGAGAATGGAGGGAGAAGAAGCCAAAACGTCCTGCAGGTTTAGAGCCTGCATGGGGGTCAGACACGTGGCAGACTGGCAGCCACATGGCTGGGAGAAGAAGCTTTAGAGAAAAGGTAGAGAAATACAAGACGCTAGGGCAGCCCAAAGCCTTAGAGAAGTATGTTTAGAAAAGGGATATGAAGAAGAGAAAGAAAGATTACGCTTTTCTGAAAAATTCAGAAAAGCGGGCAGACTTACGGAGAGGTACATGTTGTGATCAGGTCCAGAAGATCTGCACTGGGAGGCGGGATTCCGGGCAGGAAAAGTTCTCTGCCTCATTAACACACTCGGTATTCTGCCCATCTATTTAGTATAACTTAAGGTGAACCCATCCTCCTAAGGGTGGTCTTATGATCAGGTGATTTACCAGTGAAACTGGAAATGTGGGTCTTTCAACACATAAACTAGAGAATTTATAGTCTATCCCAGCTAAATAGCTATTTGCTCTCTAACAAGTTTGCTAAGATGAGTAGCAAATAAAATACTAAGCCATCCTCAGCCCCTAGTTGTACACTGTGCTCCATTCCCAACCTAACATTGGAAATTAATATAAATTATACCTTCTTTTCCTTTTGTTTTTTTTTAAACACTCGTGTGTGTGTGTGTATACGTAACACAGCACACATGTGATCAGAGGACAATTTATGGTAGTTGGTTCTTTCCTTTCACCCATGATGTGAGTTCTGGAAATTAAATTCAGGTCCACAGTCTTGGCAGCAAATACCTTTATTGGATAATCAGTCTTGCTGGTCCCAAAGCTGTTTTTAAAGAATATACTTCATGGGATCTGAAAAGATGGGCCTTGTGGTTAAGAGAACTAGCTGCTCTTGCAGAGGACCTTGGTTCAGTTCCCAACATTCACATGGTAGCTAATAATCATCTACTCCAGTTCCAGAGGACCTGACACCCTCCTCTGGACTCTGTGGGTATTCTACACATTTGGTACATTTACATACATGTAGACAAAATACATATATACATAAAAATAACAATTAATTTTAAAATATTTTTATGTTTTGTCTGCATATATGTAAATGTACCACATATATGCAGTAACTGTGGAGGCGAGAAGAGGGCATTGCATCCCTTGGAACTGGAGTTACTAACAGTTGTTGGACTTTTGTGCTGAGAATTGAAAATGGGTTCTCTGCAACAGCAACCAGTACTCTTGACTGCTGAACCATCTCTCCAGATCCCAAAATAAAATTTTTAATTAAAAAAGAATAAATTTCTGGAAGTGATATGGAAGAAGGAGAGAATTGAGTCCCACAGTTTGTCCTCTGACTTCCACATTCATGCTGCGGCATGTGAATACAGGCAGGCAGGCAGGCAGGCAGACAGACAGACAGACACACACACACACACACACCTACCTTCAAAACAAAGATAGGAATAAACAGACTGCTTGATTCCTACCATAGCATTAGCCAGGGAAACAGCCAAAGGACAGAAAACATGCCTAAAATAAAAAATATAAAATTAAGAGAGAAATGAGCAAATACTAGGCTAAACAGAAAAGGACAGATAGATTCTGTAGTATGTTTATGTAAGTATGCTCATGTAGCTCAAGCTGGTTTTAAACTTGCTGTGTATTTGCAGATAACCTTGAACTTTGGATCCTCCTGCCAACATCTCCTGATTGCTATGATTATAGGTGTGTGTCACCATGTCCTGTTTTTGTGGTGTAAGGGATCAAACATGGGGCTTCATGCATGCATAGCAAGCACTCTTCCAACTGAGCTACATTCCCAACCAATTTTGTTTTTTTTGAGACAGTCTCACATAGCTCAGGTTGGCCTCAAACTTGCTATGTAGCTGAGGATGACCTTGAATTCCTGATCTTTCTGCCTCCACCAACCAAATTCTAGGTTGCAGCATGTGCCACCACCACACTTGGCTTTTGAAGGAAATGAAATGATTTATATTCTATAAATTTTGAAGGATCATGAGCCAAGGAATGAAGTAATTATATTTGCACTTTAGAAATAATATTTTTGCAAAATAGAGAATAAATTGAAAGGAGGTAAGATTAGTAGCAAGAGGACAGATAGTTGTCAGAGTAACCTAAGCAGGAGGACATTAACTAGAACTATGAAAAGAGAAATGAACAGAAGTCAGTGGATTGAAAAATGTTTGCAAATGACTTGCTGAAAGAAATAAAAAAGGAAAAGGACAAGTAGAGAGAGGGAAGCATTGACATGACTCCATACCTCTGACTGACAACAGAGCGTAGCGGAGCCCATGCTCACAGGAGTGAGCAGCAGGTTTTGAGGACAGAGCTCAGAGCTAAGAATAGATGATGTGTCAATCACTAGAGAGCCAAGACTGTCAGCACACAGGCTGTCACTGGGACCATGGGAAGAGACGAAGGGCTAACTGGACCTATTTTAGGAAACATGCCCACACTGAGAAAAGGCACACAGAGCAGAAAACAGAAGTGTAGGTTGAGGAAGTTCAGTCTCCCATCCCTGTCCCCCACCTCAGACAGTGGGCAGAACTTACTGCAGCTCCCTTGAGATCTGACTGTTTTCCACTATACATTTAGGGAAGTACCCATTGTATATCATGGGATGTATTTATCGATGTCTCTTCTGCCAAACTATAAGGGTCTTAGGGCAAGGACTGTGTCATATGCATCTCTGGATTCTCGGGATTTGGCATAAGCCCTAGTGCAGAGTCTTTAATAAGACATATTAAACAATTGATGTAAAAAATTTTACTCGGTGATTTTTTTCTTTAGACAGGGTCTCATGTAGTTCTCAAACTCTGGATGACCTCAAACTCTATGTAGTTGTGTCAACTGAACACATGCAATCACTTAGGTAGAGAATGTCACGTTGTTTACATTGGAGTAGTTTGTGGGCATGTCTTGGGGGGGAATTGTCTTAATTGATGTGGGAAGAACCAGTCCACTGTGGGTGGCACCATTCCCTAGGCAAAGGGCCCTGATCTGTATAGGAATGGGGAAATCAAGATGAGCATAAGTCAGCAAGCAAGCACGTATGTACTCATTTCTCTGTACTCTTGACTGTAGATGTGATGTGACCAGCAGTCTCAAGCTCCTGCTGCTAGGAATTCCCCTAAATAATGGACTGTGGCCTGGAACTGTGAGTTAGAATAAACCCTTTCTCCTCTGAGTTTCTTTCTGTCAGCATAATTGGGGGGGCGGGGGGAAGAGTTGGTTATTTTTGTCATTTTATTTATGTATATGAGTGTTTTGTCTATATATATATATGTGTGTGTGCAATGCTTGTGAAGGACAGAAGAGGGTATTGGGTCCCCTGGAACTGCAGTTAATAATGGTTGTTAGCCACCCTGTGGGTGCTGGGAAAATCTGGGTTTACTTCAAGAGCAGCCAGAGAGAGCTCTTAATTACTGAGCCATTTACCCCGCACCTGCTGTGTTTTTGAGACAGGATTCAGGCTGGTCTAGAACTATATATATAGACCAGGCTCACCTTGAACTCACCAAGATATGCCTGCCTCTGCCTCGTGAGTGCTGGGATTAAAGACATGCACCAAAATACTCTGCTGAGAAAAATGCATCTTTCTATGACAAGCTTCTCAGAAAGGACCTGCTCATTTAATTATTTCTTCTCTCTTCAAAACCAGCAAACACAGCTCTGCCTTCCTTGCTAGGAGTCTGAAGGACAGGTGAAGACACTGCACTATATATAGGGCTCTCCTCTGCCAGGAACAGGTGCAGTTTGGGCTCAGGCTGCACTCTCCCCTTGACTGGCTAGCAGTGTGCTTCTGGCTGCAATGCTTCTAGATTGACTTTGCATCTTTTCAGAGTGTACATTTTCCTGACTCTGTGGATAGATTCAACAAAGGTAGACTGAGCAAGAGCTCAGCCTGCCTCTTAGTACTGTTCCTGGCACTTCTCTTAATTTGAAGAATAAGGTTAGATGTCACATTTGCAGACTGAGCTTATTTGGAAGGATAGAGCGAAAGCAATCATTAAGTATAGTCAAAGGTAACTTCTGATCCTTCTAGCAGCTTCTCACAAAAGCCCACATTCTTTCTTCTGGGCTACATGCATTCATGTTGGCATGGGGCATGGTGTAGTGCTGATTGGTTTTTCATGCATGGACTATGAAGGCTGCATTGATAGTAAAAATTTCACACAGGCTAGCAGGTGCTGGCAAGGTATGGAGTTGCACTGGCACCTCTCTTCATCTAGCAAGAGTCCTCAAGCTGCTGTCACGCATTTCTATGCTGATTATTTTCTTCTATTTCTTTTTAAAATTAACTTTAAAAAATTTTTACTGTTTGAGAATTTCATACATGAATATAATGTATTTTGACCAAGTGCAATCCCCATCTCTGTCCCTCCAATTCCTCACATTATTTCCTTCACTAGTCGTAACCCGTTTCATGTGTTATTAACTTCTGTTTATTTAAATCCATGGGACCCACTTAGTGCTGACAGTATGTGCATAAATGTAGCCCATCTACTAGAGCATGCATAGCTTCTCAAGGGACACATCCCTGAAGAAAATGGACCATTCCTTTCCCAGCCATCAATAGCTGCCAATAGCACCTCAGCTAGGTGTGGGCTTCCTGACCAACTTTCCACTCCTTGCCAGGATTCCATCTGGCTTCATCTTGTGCAAGCTTTGTGCATGTTGTCACAACCACAATTCATATGTGCAACTGTCCTGTTGTGCTCAGAAAATTTTCACTGTAGTCACCCACTGCCTGTGGCTCTTACACTCTTTCTGCACCCTCTACAGTAATGATCCCTGAGTCTTGGGAGGAGGGAATGTGATACAGGTGTCCCATTTAGGGTTGAACCCTCCATAGTCTCATTCTCTGCATGATAGCCAGTGTGTGAATCTCTGTGTTAATTACCATCTGCTGCAAAAAGATACTTCTCTGATGAGGGCCAAGATTCACATTTAACTATGGGTATAACAATAAGCCTTTAGGAGTCAGTTTAATTCTACATCAATTTAGTAGAATAATAGTAGTAGGCTCTCTCCTGGGGCCTATGACCTATCTATTCATAGGTTTTTGGCCCTGCTCATGTGCCAAGCATGAATTCCTTCTTGTGGAGAGGCCCTAAAATCCAATCAGAAAGTGACTAGCTACTCACATAACATTCATGCCCCTACCGCACCACTTGCCAGGCCTCTCATCTGTTAATTTGTGTTGGCAGCTCTGGCTCTTCTTTCACTTTAGTCTTTTTTTAAAAACTATTTTATTCATTTTCTTTTTAATGTGTATGAGTGTATTGACTGAATGTACGTAAGTTCACCCATGTTGTGTAATATCCACAGAGGTCAGAAGAGGGCATCAGACCCCTAGAACTGAGTTACAGACAGTTGTTAGCTGCCATGTGGGTTCTGGGGTTCAAACGCAGGTCCTCTGCAAGAACAGCCAGTGCTCTTAACTGTTGAGCCATCTCTCCAGTTCCTCATGTTAGTCTTTCTTCATCAGTATTCAGAAAAAAAAAATGCATATTGACTTGGCACCATCTTGATCACCATGTAGACACTGGGCATCCTGCAGTCTTTCTGCCTATGCATCTCAGATGGGCTATGGTCTAGCTTGCCAATTTGCACTGTAACTTTAATTTTCACTGGTATCATAAGAGGTCTTTGGATTCTCATCTCATTTCAGATTTGCTCCAAATCATTACAATGGATAATCTAGACTTCTTGCTCTTTGTCTATCATTCCCAGTAATTATATGGACAGCTGTGGAACAATCCACATGCCTTCATGGGCTTGGGCAGTGGTTTGTCATTGGCTCATCTCAGCAAAGGGTGCGGTGCTGGGACACGTATGCGTAGCCCTCTTCCAGTTCACTTGTGGCCCACGTCCTTGCATATCTGACCTGGACCTCTTTAACTGATCAGGTGACTCTCCCCGTGCTTTTGGTTACCCTTCCTTAGCCTCTCTCTTTTAACATGCATTTCTCTCTCTCTTCTTTCTTTCTTTTCTTTTCTCTTTCGCCTTTTTGAGACAAGATCTCCCTGTAGCACAGGCTGGCCTGAACTCACTATGTAAACCAGGCTGACCTTGATCTCACAGAGATCTGCCTGACTTTGTCTCCTGAGTGTTGGGATTAAAGGTGTACACCACCACACCCAGCAAACATGGTATTAAAATGCATAGCTTAAATAAAAATTGTGCTTTGGCATGGTGGTACATATCTATAAATATCAGTAAAGCCAGTCTTAGCTACATATAATGAGTTTGAGGCCAGCCTAGACTACATTAGAGGGCACTGGAGAGATGGCTCAACCATTAAGAGTATAGGTTACTTTTGCATAGGACCCAGCACCCACATGGCAACTATCAAACATCTATCACTCCAGTTCCAGGGTATCCAACACTCTCTTCTGGCCTCTGTGGGCATATTACATGCATGGGTGCGCTTACATACAAGTAGGCAAAACACTCATATAGATTAAATAAAAACAACAATCATAGATGGGCATAGTGGCACAGGCCTTTGATCCCAGTACTTGGGACGCAGAGGCAGGCAGATCATTTTGAGTTCGAGGCCAGCCTGGTCTACATATTGTGTTCCAAGCTAGCCAGAGCTACATAGTGAGACCCTATCTCAAAACAAACAAACAGCCAATCAAACAAACTATACTTAAAATACACCCCCCGACACTGTTGCTTTTGAGATAGGGCCTTGCTATATGGCCCAGGCTTACCTTTAAGAACCTTAGCCTCCAAAGTGCTGGGATTACAGGCATGTGCCACCAAAACTGGAAAAATACTCATTAAAAAATAACTCAATTTTTTTTTCTCCTAAGGAAATTGTTAAGTATCATGAAGCTTTTGCCTTCAGTAATAAATCCCTTAGACAAAACAGTGAGATCCAAACCCAGCACAGTTTTACCTTGCAACTAAACCTGGCTTCACTTTCCTGCTCAACATCTATGGTCTTGTGACTCAATAATCATCTGAGTTCTCTGACTTGGCTCTGTCTCACTAGTTAGCTATTCCTTTAGCAATCACTGAACACCTCAGACACATACCTGCATCATAAAGGAGCAATACATAGTTGCACTTCAGATAGTATGAATTATAATGCTTTCGGTATTATTTAATACTTCTTTCCAATCCTGATCAATTATCCTGGTAATCCTCCGTCACTCCCTGCTTTCTAAGGGAATTAGTATTATCTACTATTTCTGGCTTCACACATGGAAAATATGGGATTAAAACATTTTTAACATTTATGTTCATCTTTAAAAATACTTTGGCATTTACATAGTACACTAACATATATGTAGGCAAAACATATATGCAAAATTTTTGAACATTTGGTGTGTATGAATGTTTTGCCTGTCATTTGTTATGTACACTATGTGCATGGCTGGTGCCTAAAGAGGAGGGGCCAGAAAAGGACACTGGATCTCCTGGTACTGGAGGTACGACCTGTTGTGAGCCACCATGTGAGTGCTGGGAACTGAACCCAAGTCCTCTGTAAGAGCAGCTAGTACTCAACCACTGAGCCATCTCTCCAGTCCCAGGGTTAAAACATTTAAATTTTTAATTTTTAAAAATTAAAATTATTTTTGTGTATGTGTGATGGTAGCTAAAATTTCTCTTGGAAGAGGCTAAGTTTAGTCCCTCCCTGTCCAGGTCCTACAACAAAACACACAAATTTCCCAACTCACAGTTAGGCAAATTCTAGCTAATTTATTTGGGCTTACTAACTGAGCAGTGGGTAGGGGGTTTACAAAACATGGGCATCTTCCCTCCCCTCTATAAGTTATATGAATAAATCCACATCCAGGTTTGTATCTCTCGACTTCCCAATCGTCTGAGCCAAAATGGCCAGGAGGGGAAGAAAAAAGGGTGTGCCTCCTTGCGCCCTCAGTTTAAATGACCTTAGCCCCTCCCCTTCTTACATCCAAGGCCAATGGACTAGTTGGGAAGGGCATAGGACTTACCCAGCTCCTCATCTTTCCCCCACACAATGTAGTCATGGGTAAATACCACCCAGCCAGGGAGGGATGTGTTTGTCCACAGCTCATCCAGCTTGTCCCTTGGGGAATCAATTCGCTCTACATGTGATTTTGTGCATATTATGTCTATAAAGCCTGCAGGGGTCAGAAGAGGACATCTGAACCTGTGGAACAGGAATTACTGACAGCTAGCTGTCATGCTGGGCACCAAACCTGGTTCTCTAGAACAGTTCTTGCTTTTAACTGCTATCTCTCCAGCCCCCACTTTTAACTTTAAAAATAAAGATCCTAAATATATCCAAAATGAAGATATCATTTTACCTTAACTGCCTTTAAAAACAAAACAAACCTTGTCATTTATTTAGTTGGGTGTGATGGCACATGCCTTTAATCCCAGCATTCGAGAGGCAGAGGCAAGTAAATTTCTGAGTTTGAGGCTAGCCTGGTCTACAGAGTTCTAGGCTGGCCAGAGCTACATAGGGAGAGCCTGATGACTTTAAAGTTTTATTTTTTAATTTTATTTGTATGAGTGTTTTGCCTGCATGTATGTAAGCGTATCTCATGTGTGCCTGGTGTATGCAGAGGTCAGAGGAGGGTGTCAGATTCCCTGGAACTGGACTTAAGGACAGGTATTGGCCACCATACTCTGGAAGTCAGTGCTCTTCACCACGAGCCATCTCTCCAGTCCCATAACTGCTTTTTAAGGAAATAAACATAATAGATTCATACATATAAAGTCATTTATGTGTCTGTCCCTTCTTTAAGAGAACTGTCTTTATATTTTCAAAGCCTGTATTTAATTATATTTAAGACAGTGTCTCATCAGGTGATCCTTCTGCCTCAGCCACCTAAGAGCAGGTTTTATAGGTATGCACCAAGCCTAGCTGAAGCCTACTTTAAAGTTTTACATGACTATATACACAAAATATAGGTAGTATTGGTTTGCAAGCTGGATATCTGTAATCTTAGATAAGAAGAGCTTGAATTCAAAGCTAGCCTGAGCAATATAGCTAAACCTTGTTCTCAATGACAACCCTCCTCCCAGACTGTATATAGAAAAGACACCATTTAAGTCGCTTTTGGGAGGAACCAAAGCTATTGCTTTGGAAGGAAGTAATTTTTAAAATTTTTATGTGTTCATGTGTGGAGTCCAGGGGTTAACATCAGGTATCTTCAATTGCTTTCCTTTTCTTGTTTCTTCTTTTGAGAAAGGGTCTCCCTGCAACCCCAGCTAGTCTGGAATTCACCATATAGACCAGGCTGGCCTTGATCACACACAGATCCACCTGCCTCTGCCTCCAGAATTCTGGGATTAAAGGTGTGTGTACACCATACCCAGTCACCTTATTTTTTAAATTACATTTTGTAGCCATTGTTTTTGTATCCTCTGCTGCAAAGTAAAACACTAAAAAAGTCAAAATCTGAAGTGTATCTAGGAAACAATTATAAGCTATTTCCTAATATATTATTATAGTAGACAGGAATACTCAATGTAGTAACAATGACAAACCGAAAAAAGCATCTTTTTAAAGACTGAGATTTCCGCTGTTGTATTAGACCACAAAGTGCTGTTTTTTCAAGGTTGGCAACAGAAAAGCCATAATAAAATCAAAGAAAGTAACAAAAGCTAAGACTTCTGTGAAGACAGACTGAAAAACGTAGACCTCCAGGTTTGCAGAAGTGAGAGCTTCATAAACCTAAGCAAAGACCAGCATCAATTCTGCTACTCAGCTATCAAATAATCATTAGCTAGCAGACAACGAATTAGATACAACTGAGGCCCACAAAACATGCTCTTTATCTCACTAAACAGAAATGCTAGATTTTGGAGTCCTTCTCACAATGTTTGCTCAACAGACCTTAGTAGGTAGATTCTTTGATGGCTCTGGAGCTCATCTATCTCCTTTCTAGGGTCTTCATTCCCAAATATTCTGTCTGGGTCCTATCTTCTGTATAATCAAAGTTCCTGTCAACTAAGATGTACAATGCTGATTCATCTGTGTACAGAAAGGACATTCTTGTAGGGAAAAACAAACAGATTCAGGGCCAGAATCGTATTTCAGCAAATTATGTATCCAACCTACTTGAAGGAGTGACAACTTGCTCCGGTACTCACTCACTTTAAACTCCAGCATGTCTCCTGGGGAATCACAAAGTTGTTTCAATGAACTAAAGGTCAGGTCGGCTTTTCTTTCTTCTCCACTGCTGTCACCATAGTAAGCATGACTGAAGTAGAGAAGTGTAGACTTCGAAGCTCATTTACTTAAAGTCAGACATTTCACCATCTCTTTGTACTTCCAGTTATTTTGCTTTTGAGCCCGTTGAGGAAAAAAATCCAAACATTTTTTGACTTCATCAACAGACACAGTGGTTCTTTTTAGACGCACTTTAGATTCACTAGGGAGGCAGGCTGAGGCAAGCAACAGAAGAAAACTGGTCAGAATGGATGAATACCAACTCCAGATGATTTTAACCAGAAGCCTCCTAATGGGCCTAGGCAGAAAGGTACTTTGGTAGTTGCCCTGATTTTAATATAGAACCAGTATGAAGCTTATGACTGAGAGGATTGAAAAGCTAGAGCACACAGGGCTCAACAGTGGACAGAGCTGGTGGCTGTGACGGATACTGGCTGAGGCTCTGAAAGCTAGCAGATCCCACCTACTGTCTCTGTTCCTTGTGAAGACTAAAAGCAGAGATACTTGATTTTTTTTTTTTTTAAGTCTTATAGGTGTTCCTTTAAAAGGTGTTCCTTTAAAAAGTGAAAAACTGAGAGACTTTGTGTGTGTGTGTGTGTGTGTGGTCGTCCAATTCGAAAAGGCATAATAGAACCTGTGTGCCTGGGTGCTCAAGACATGAAAGGTGAGTATATTCACTGCCAGCCAATGCCACAACAGACAACCGTGAAGGGTAGGAGGATGGTCCTTCTGGCACTTGTTTCCTACAGGGTCAGTCACAATCATTCCTCTGAACAACCATAAGACTGCATTCTGAAAATATAACATAAATACAATGAATCTGTACTATTTTGAGGAGATTCCTTAAGACCAACAGAGGACCAAGAGGAAGATGAATGGGAATATTTATCAACGACAGATAAAGGGTTAGAAAATTTGTGAGACTTTGTAGGTCACATAAAATTTAAGTTTTTGATATTTTCTACAATCTGTAGGGTGGATATATTCACACTAAACTTCCAGGAGTTTGAGTGTCTACTTTGCTTTGTCCTACTTACAATGTTTTTATACTAATGCATCCTGTGGAATCCTTAAGATTTCATAGACCAGGGCTCAGTGGTTAAGAATGCTGGCTTCTCTTGCAAGACCACCAGGGTATGGTTCCCAGCACTGACAACTCTCAACAGCCTGTAACTCCAGTTCCAAGAGATCAAATAGTCTCTTCTACACCCCCACCCACCCAAGCACACCAGGCATGGGCTTGGTACAGACATATGTGTTGGCAAAGCACTTCCACACATGAAATTTAGCTGGAAAAAAACAACAACAACAACTTTTTTTAAAAGACCCTGCCCAGTACTAGGAAGGCAGGTGCAGGCGGATCTTATAAGTTCAAGGTCAGTCTAGTCTACACAGTGACTTCTAGTGAGACATTGTCTCAAACAAACAAACAAAAGAGATTCCATGGATCACACCAAAAAATAGATTTGTAGACTCGAGAGATGATTTAGCAGGTAAAGGTAATTGCTGCCAAACCTGAAGACCTTAATTCAGTCCTGGAATCACATGAGAGAAGTGACTCCCACAAGTTGTCCTTTGACCTCTGTGCACGTACATTCATGAACCACGCACATGCGCATGTGCACACACACACACAAATAGAAAAGTTTTAAAGTGGATTTACATGAATCTGGAGCTAAACATTGGTCATATAACTTCACATTGTGACCAGACATTTCTCAAACTCTAGCAAGAGAACTAAAAATGCTGTTAAGTGGAATGTTTCAAACACTTTCAACTACAAAAAAAATTTACAAGCAAAGCAGTTGGCTTATTCTTAGGTCTGTTTTAATGAACTTCTGAACAAATAATGCTAAATACATATTTCTGAATAATTCTATTTTTTTTTTTTTGCTAAGTTAATGAAGGAAAGAATAATTACTATTTGGTATTCCAGAATCCCAAACTTAAAAGAATCCAGGAGATAAATGGCCACTTTTTCATTTTGAAAGATAGGAAGCAACAGTAGGACTTCTTGGAGGCAAGTAAGTAGTTCATAAAGAAAAGATGAGAGGTAGTAGCTAATCCAATTATTTACTACTAATAAACAGTTTTCAATGAACAATGCAGCCATGTGTCATGAGGCATTCAGCACAAGAAAATGGACCTGATAAATCTGTAATTACAAAGTAAACAACAGCAATTCATAGAAGACCAAACAATAGAAAACTGCCCATATAGTCCAGAGTATACAGGAAGCATTCCTCTGCTAGGTAAATACAGAAGTTAAGCATAATTAGCTGAAATCAACCCATGAGATCAAGCACACACTCAAAGCCACTTCATCTCTGCATAAATGAGATGAGTTGAAGACTTAACAACAGCAGACATCTTTACAGCACAGTAAGATTTCCAACATGTATTCATCATCAATTTATTTTTCAGACAGAAGAATGACATCATCTGCATGAAATAATGCAGACCCTTAAACTAGAGACAAAGGCCTCACTTAGGGGCCAGCAAAATGGCTCAGTGTGTAAAGGTGCCACAAAAGTCCGGTGACCTGAGTTTGATCCCTGGTACATGCATAAAGATGGAAGGAAAGATTTGACTCCATGTTGTCTTCTTTGTCCTCTAACCTACACACACACACACACACACACACACACACACACACCATGTCATATGGACCCCTGACATGTATATGCACACAAAATTAAAAAAAATTTTTTTTAAGCAAAGCTTCATAGCTGGGCATGGTGGGGCATGCCTTCTAGCACTCACGAATCAGAGGAAGGTGAATCTCTGAGTTCAAGGCCAGCCAGGTCTACATAGAATTGTCAGAAATAAGAAGGCTTCACTTAAAATTTATGACAAACAGAATGGTTCTGTTAAACCCTTACTTTGGGTATAATCATCCTGGAAACAAAGTCTACAATCTGGTTTTGGCACACAGAATTCTATGACGAACACTAAGGTCATTAAGTTGGTAAGTTCTGATTTAAAACACTCTTTCCTTTCTTCTAGCTACAATTCCAAAATGACAGTGCTTCTAGGCAACTAGATAAACCAACAGGCTGGAAACTTACTGTTTCCTAAACGTGTAACTTTCTCCCTCTGCCTTCCCTTATCCCCACTGGACTCTAAATCCTCTTCCTCAGGATTACAGGGATGTACCACCACATTCAGTATCCTTTGCTCATTTTCTTTCTTTTCTTCATCTTTTTTTTCGAGACAGAGTCTCACTATGTCACTATGTAGTCCTAGCAGGCCTCACTATGTAAACCAGGCAGACCCCAAACTCAAGAGATTCACCTGCTTCTGCCTCTCAAGTTCTGCAATTAAAGTTGTGTGCCACCATGCCCAGCCCCGTTGCTCAAACATTACCATGAGTATGATTTAATAAAAGAGAGGTTTCACTATATAAACTAGAATATACATTAGAAATATTTCTTCTTGTTAAGGTACAGTGTTCTCCAGAACCTGCTATACAGTCCAAAAACCTTCAACATTCATCTCATAGTTGTATACTCTAAGGAAAAGTGAAATTTGATTAAAAAAACTTTTCCAAAGATGTTTTATTGCTACAGGTTGTAAAGTTATAAACCATCAAAACTGAAACTATTTGTTTCTTATAGTGCAACATAACCATTTCATGAGGTTGTATTTTAGATTTAACAACGGTTCAGCAAAGTTCAGACAATAGCAAAATGGTATCAAGAACCTTTCAACTTAAAAATAAACAGTGTAACATGAAACAAAAGAGGAAGACTGCCTTTCATCTCAAAATCTGGTCTTAATTCTCTTATGACGGCTATCTTCAGAATTCAAGGTTGGCAATTATCTGACAGAAACTAATGCCTACCACAGTCAGTATTCCACTATTTAGCCTTGCCCACATAGACGCCTCTCAAGGCAACTGAAATATTCTGAGAAACAGATCAGAAGAGATCTCTGAGCTGACCTCAACCCACCTGAACCTGGACCATGGTTTTCTGAGCTCTTCATACAGTCACAGCTTCCGTTTTGTAGCTCTGTGAGCAACACAGCATGTGGCAGAAACATGGTGAAAAGCAGGGCCTGGTGAGACCCCAGAAAAGCTTTCCACTAATATCGGCACTACTTTTAGTCATGCTATTAGAGATCATACTTTATTGTTGTGCATAATAAATACAGAAAAATGGTGAAAATGTATGACTTAGCTATCTAATTAAAGCTGAGGAAACTAACCTAGTTAGATTTTAGTTTTTCCATGAGAAATGACAAGAATAAGTGAATATAAAGAAAAACAAAAGGATCTTTACTTTCCTATGTTAATACAGGCCAAGGGACCCTTTCTTATTAAAAGGGTTGTTAACACCAGTTCTTAGCAATAAACATAAGGCACTTGTTTAGATTACAACATCACACTGCATTTTCTTTCCACTTGTTTTTCTAACCCTGTTTTTCCCCACAGTATCACTGGAAATTAACTGAATGAATGGGGCAAAAGTGAAATGATCCAGTTGATATACTCAGAGCAAGAGAGTACAGTACAATAGGTGAACCCAGTTAAGGTCCTCTGACACCAGACAATGTATCCACTATCGAGTAAACCTGAAAGAAAATAAAAGATTTATTCAATAGTTCCAGTAAAATTGGGTTGAGATACAATATACATATTAGGAATTTAGCTACTCATGGATGGCCTCTGCATTTAAAGTTCTGAGTACTTCTGAATATTCATTCTAAGACAATCTACATCAGTTGAACATGGTCAAGACAAATAGACAGATTTTATTTCAATATAGAGTTTAAACAAAATTCACACATACACCCCTACTCTATGGTGGTGCCACCTCCAAACCCCTCATTAGTGGTAGAGGTAGCACTAGTGTTCTTCCCAACAAGAAGAACTTCAGTTGCCACTCATAGGAGAAGTAAAAAAAGGTTTGCTTTTTTGCCATCTATTAAGATGTTCCTGAGACAGGGCCCATTAATCAAACAAAATGAAGCACTGGAGATCAGTTTGTAATTCTCTTTACATCACTGTTTGACTGGGATGTAGAATGCAGGTCATATGCTATGAAAGAATCAATAAAAGGATCTGGTCTTCTGAAAATTCCCTTTAGTGTATATACTATCTATAAACTAAAAGACTACAAAAAGCTCCATTACATATACACTTCACTCATTGTACTGAAACTTCTTTGCTCAGATCTTACTAATGCATTGAGAGTATTGAGCCGGAGGCTAGTTCTTAGTGTATAGGTTTGACATGTTTAAGGCTCATTTTCCCAATCAAAATAGCAGTTTTTAGTTTCCCTTTCAGATTATGAATTACATTCACAATACCTGCCACTATCCTAGCCCTCATGAAATCTCAGTGGATCTTAGTGAAGGAACTGTACTCCATTCTTTTTGGAAGTTCCCTGACACCAACATTTAGCCCAGTCGAAAAAGCTCCCCTCTGTACTAGACCTACAGTGCATTACATCGCCTCTGGCTTACAACCTCTGTTTCCACCTGTGTATTTCAGAGAAGCCCAACTCAGATTAGTGGAAATATTCACACAACTGTTTTTCAAAACAATTTATTGCATCATATTTGGTACCTTATGTTTGACAACAAAAAAGAAATTACATTTGTAACTGCAGGAAAAAGAAGCTGGTCTGTTATTGGAAAAAAAAAATCTTGGGCCCTTTAAAAATTACAAAGTCTTGGGCTTGCCTGAAACAACTGAGCAAGAAATATATTCTTAGAAATGTAGGGCTTCAAGTATTACAAACCTGTGACACTGTGGAAAAATTCCAGAGGTATCTAAACTGCAGCACTTTTTTTTCTGCATATCGTGAACAAGGCCTGCTGAGGTTTTAACTATTAGTCTCTTGATCAGTCAAAGAATGGTAGTCAGGAGTTCTGCTCTTTAACTTCAAGCCACGGTAGATTTTCTTTTTTTCACTCTTGGGTGAAAAATTCATGCTTGCTAATTAGTTGGTGCCACATCACAGTGCATTTGGTTCTTGCATTACAGTTTTAACAAGTTTGGCCAAAACAATGCTGAAAGGTGTGCATTGTTATTTTAGTTCTTCAAGTTTGAGTTAAAATTGAGATTGTTCCAACTGGTTCCTTCAGTTAAAAACTGTGGTACAAGAACACCAAACTGATCATGTACAGTGAATTTGGAAACACAACAAGCATATTAAACACCATCTAGGTTTCATATAATCCTGCTTGGTATCTATATGTCCCAGTTTCTACAACACCAAGCATCTGTTGTAGATTGCTCTGTAAATAGTGATTCACATTGCATTCTTCCTATGGTCAGAATCAACCCAGTAACAAAATCAGTCAGATGCTAAAGCCCCAACAACTCTTTGTGCTCAGTGAAAGAATCCAGTGCTAAAACAGCATTTATGCTGTCTGAGATATAGTAAAATCTCACAAGACAAATTTAAAGTAATATTTCTGCCACACACCTGCTTTGTTAGCTGTAACAGCCTCCAGATTTTATATAAATTAGCTTAAAAACATGGGGGGAAGGTAGGAATAGGATATGGTATCTTTTTTTCAACCCCTCAATTTTAGCAGCTTTTAATTTTTTAAGAAACTGAACCTATATCCTGTAATGTTAGATATTTTATATATACTTTTCAGCAGGATAAAAAAACGTAAAAGGCTATTTGAAGGCAAGAACATTTACTCCTCTCATTCTGTGTAAGTTAGAGCAATGCAGCAGGTGCGTGACAAAAATATTATACACTAGATATGGTCCAAAGTTATTCCATTTGCTTGTTTAATGATGTTCAAATTTCATTGGCCAGTTCTTCAGTTTCTGCAGAACTATCTCCATTAACTGTGATCTTCATATCCTCTTCATATCCAGGAGGCATGAAAGCCAAAGCATAAGGGAAAAGCTTATGACAACTTGCTCTATAAGCTTCAGCAGCTTCTTTACAGTCTCCTAGGCTACCATCACACAAGGCTTCTAATACCTCCATGCAAGTCTAGACAAAGGAAAAGGTCATGTTAAAACTTGTCAGAAAAGTTTTTACCGAGAGACATTTTAACATCAACAGATTTTCAAACTAAGGAAAAAAAATTGCTGTTTTAAGAGATACTTGGAACAGGTACACAACCTTAGCTTAGTCTGACCTTGTGTATAAATGTTAAATTTATGATGTCAATGCCAATTACTGCTTGTAGGCCATTTTCCTTCCTCCCTCTCCCTCCCCGCTCTGAAGCAATTAGCCAAAAAAATAAAATACTACCATTCAACTATCCAAATTTAAATTAAGGAGCAACCTTAAATCCAACAACTAAGAGAGCAGAAAAAAAAAGTGTCTCCAGAACTAAGTACAGATTCTTGAAAATCAGAGGTTCTTTCAATATCCTCTATGTTTGTTTCTTGAATTTTTTTACATGATTCATGTTGATTTGCATTCCTTATGTCTTCAGTTAGATAATACTACTTAGTTTCCAAACATTAAACACTGCCAAAATACTGCCCGAATAAAAAAAGACTTTACATTCACACTCAAATCTAAATGGTGCATTAAAATAGCAACCAAAAGTTTGCACATTTTTGTTCTTAAAGATATTGTCTTCAGGGTTGGAAAGATGGTTCAGTGGTTAAAGAGCCCTTACTGTATAATCATGAGAAAAAGAATCTGGGTTCCAGCCCCTATGTAACAAGATGGGCATCTTACAAAGGCCTGAAACTTGGCTCTGATGCCCTCTTCTGGCCTGCACATGCCCATACACATAAACAAACAAACAAATACATTTTTTAGATGATAATGAAGGGCTAGGAGCCCTTTAGATGGTTTAGGAGCACTGGCTGCTCTTAAAGAGGACACAGGTTCAGTTTCCAGAACCCACAAGGCGGGAAACAATGTCCGTAACTCCAGTTCCAGGGAATCCAACACTCTCTTCTAGCCTCCACGGCACACATTCAGGCAAAGCGCTCATACACATAAATAGATATTTCCTTCATTGATATTAAAATGAATCTACTAAGCTCTTTAAGCAAGTACTGTTTTTACTGGGCCAATTTGAAACAATGTTGCTAGCTTTTGTTTTTAATTTAGAACTAACATTTTGCTACACCCTCATAATACCTAAAAAATTCTAAATTAGTTGTTTCTTTTTTTTAACTTGATCCATTGTAGGTACAACTTAAAATAAGTCAGAATTCTCACTCGGCCTATTGCCGGCTCAGGAAACTTAAAAACTGAAATCCAGAAGTAACTACGTAATCTATGTAATTTTACTAAAATACATTTCTTTTATAAAAAATACTTTATTCTTTTTATGTGCATGAGTGTATTGCCTGCATGTATGTAAGTGCATCAGTGTCGTGCAATACCCATGGAGGACAGAAAAGGGCACTGTATTCCCTGGAAATGTAGTTACTGACAGTTGTTAGCTGCCATATGGGTGCTGGAAATCGAACCCAGGTCTTCTGCAAGAGCAGCCAGTGCTCTTAACCACTGAGCTAACTCTCCAACTCCTAAAATGCATTTCTTAAAAAGTTATTTCAAATTATAGACATAAAACTAGTTATTGAGTACCAAGTAACTTGGTATGTTCCTGAACAAGTATACACACACATATATATACACATACAATCCTAAACATATTAAAATGAGGTAATTTCTGAAACAAATTCATAATATTCAAAATATATATTATACACAAGTAACAAAAATTATTATTGCTTGATGTAAAGTAAAAAAGTAAGGGTTTTTTAATAGAGAATATTAAAAAAAAAAAAAGAAAAAAAGAAAAAAACTGTTACCTGGAGGTTTCTGTTGGCGAGAGATTCATCAAGTGTAGTTGCCAGCTCTATTGCTCGTCTCTGACTAGAAGAATCTAAATAATATACCATTTTGGCAGCTAAAGTGACAGGAAAAAGGAAATTTGTCTTAGTGTAAGGAATCTTAGGCCACGATCTTAGTCTTTCCTCATTCAAAAATAAAATTTTTAAGTATGTGTGTACACAGTGCTATACATTATAGCCATTGAAGACAATGTTATTTAAAAAAAAAAAAAAAAAAAAAAACATTCTGGACAAGTAGGCCAGAAATAGTTGGACTGTCTAATATGATGCATTAGTAAAGCATGCACAAAGAGATGTAGTAACACTTGTCTTCGTTGGTGGAGCTATGAATAGTTTTCTTTTTAAAGTAAACAATAATTTAGTGATACGGGAAATAGTTTATTAATTTCAAGTGGGAGAGGGAGATGAAAGGAACACTCAATCTAGAAGACATGAGATAAAAACCTGAATTCAGCTTTCCACAATGCATCTCAGCCAAGTAATCTAAATGCACACTACTAAAAGCACAATCCAATGGTCCCATAAAGTCCAGACTTTGGGCTCATGAGGACACTCTTCTTGCCTTAGACTTCTGAAATTGAGATGACTTCAGGTGTTTAAGCAGGACCCCAAATTTGATAAATATAGAAGCACAAGAATCTTAAGATGATGGTCACATGAAGTGAATTGTATAATATATTGACAAGAAAAGAAAACAAGCTTCACATTCATAGAATGCAAAACAGACTTAAATTCATTTTGGGGCCGGGAGTGAGGTACTGAATATATAACTTAAGGTGTACATTTAAATTCAGTTGTATTGCTCAGTGTGGTAGAACACACTTTAATCCCAGCACACGAGAGACAGAGGTAGGGGGATCTCTGTAAGTTATAAATAGACAAAGATTCAGCTGTGCTTATTTCTTTGTAATACAAGTGCTAAGCCAATAGAAACAACAGATCTTGATTCACTGTCACAATTCTTTCTCATGAAAATTTAAAATATAGAGGGCAACTGTAAATTGCCTGTTTTCCTAGTTATTAAAATGTGAGAGTCATAAATTGCTATTCTGAGACTGTGTATGTTACTTTGACACTAAAATACTAAAATACTGAAGCTGTTTGAGAAGGCTAAACAGAAGAACCAAATAAAGTGATTACCTGATAACCTGTGTGGCAATGAGTCAGAATTCCTTTTCAGAAAAGTTTCATTAAAATTCTTTGGATTTGTTGCTCCAAAAAGACGATTCATTTCTTGTTTTAATACTGTTCTAACTGTTTCAGGTAAATCTTTACTTTCACACACTGTTAAATAAGAATTTTTAAAAATTGATTAGCAATCAGAAACTCTTATAAAGTTTATAGCAGTTCATCCTCTTCTATAACCAAGCTACCTTTACTAATTAAAAACAAAAAGATGGTTAACTGGCTTTTATCTTCAGGAACTGTATAAACTTAGCTATTCACTTTACAGTAATTTAAAATGGCCACCAAATCACTTCCTAAATGCACCGCAGTCATCATATTTCCAGGCTACCTGGTTGGAGATAAAAAGGAGGTCCCATTCCCTCTGGGTTGGGTCCAAGTTCTGCTGTACCTTGCTGTTATTCACTTTGGAGCTAGACAAACCTGGGTATTTCTTCATCAATAAACAGGGTTACAGGTAAACAATTTCTTCATCAATAAACAGGGTTACAGGTAACCAAAAAGGACTGCTATAAGGAAAAGCTACTGTGTCAAACTGCTAATTATAAACAGACACAAAATTATTTATAATTATTTTACCATAGTTTAAAATAAACACACATCCCATGTTTAGTATGTATACCCATGCTGTTATTTTCTATATTATTTATTTCTACTTGAGGTTTTCAAATGCTAGTAATAAACCACTAAGAATAGATTTTGCTCTACCACTAATTAATCATTACCCTAAGTTTTTTTTAAATGAACACCAAGAAGTAAATATTTAAGTAAAATATTCAACACATAATTATAAATTTGATTAACTTTTGTTATGGCTATATTTTTTAACTTTGACTATTTATCAATACTTGTTTTTCAGAGAGAAGAATAAAATCTATTGAAATAGATTTTATAGTCAATTGCAATGAGTACTGTCTTTAGAAGATAAAAAGCAATTTCCATGAGCTGTGTACTCTGGTATGTCTGATTGCTTTTAGGGACACTTTACATGTAAACAGAAAGCAAGTGAATAGTTTTCATTACTGTCGGCAGGGGGTTCTCTGATTTTCATTATCATTACCTTATTTTTCTCAACACCCCCTCTAAAACCAAAACAGTCCACAAAATTAAAAATGCATTATCTATACACATGAAACTCCCAACTCTAGGTAGTAAGATCACTTAGAGGAAACAGTGCTTGACACCAAGCCTAACAACCTAAGTTTGACTGTCAGAGCTCACATGTAGAGGGGGAAGGCCACTTCCCACAGGTTGTCATCTGGTTTCCAGACGTGCAACATGGCATTCACATTCATGCACAAACACACACATAAAATAAATGTTTAAAAACAGACTCCCAAGTTCACTAATAGTCATTTGCAAAGCTATTTCCTTACTTAATAATTTCACAAAAAAGCATGAGGCCAAACTCCTTTTAAAATTTGTAAAATGTAAATTTGTAAATTATGTAAAATGTGCCTGTATTTTTCATAAAGATATCAACTGCCTGCCCCCCGAAGCACCAAAAATTGAGCAAGCAAAACAAAACACATCTGAAAATACACCACCGCCACCAAAATCACCACTGACAAAAGTAAAACTTAAAAATGAAGAAAAGGAGCAAGGTCAAATGTCAGACTCACAAGAATTATTCTTGCTAAAGACTAGTGGACAGAAAAATAGAAACCCTTTCAAAGTGCTAAAACTGAAAAAAAAAAAAAACTGAGGTCTCAAGAAACTGAAGTATCAAGACTCAAGAGATGGCACAGCAGTTATGAGCAGTGGCTGCATGCAGAGGACCAGGTTCAGTTTCCAGCATCCACATAGTGACTAACAACCATCTGTAACTCCAATTCTAGGGAATCTGACACCCTCTTCTGGCCTCTGCTGGCATTCCATGTACATAATGCACTCATATAAATAAATGCAAGCAAGACACTAACATAAAAAAATTTATTTTATGTGTTTGAATGTTTTGCCTGTGTTGTGCAATGCCCACTAAGTTCAGAGGAGAACATCAGATGTCAGATCCCCGGAACTGCAAGAACAGCCAGTGCTCTTAACTACTGAGCCATCTCTCCAGTCCCACATACAAAAAAAAAAAAAAAAAATTTAACTAAAAATTTCTTAGATTACTCCCTTACTACCTTGCATGATAGGGTAGTCCTAAATCAAGGAAAAGCAGTAACTGATAAGGGGTCAGACAGGGAAGAAAACACAAACTAAGAAATCTTTTCTAAGGAACTTTTTGGTTTAGTTCCTCTGAAATTGAAGTGTTTGGTTCATGCTATTAGCTTACCAGCAGATAGGAGTTAAGTAATCACTAACGGTTATGTCAAAGTGAAAAAAAGCATATTCTTTGGAAAAGAAGTTGACCTATATTTCCATGATAGCTGGTATTGCTAATCTGGGTAGAGAATGTTCATATTTTATGTGGAATTATTAACTACTCATTATTAGGTTATTGTTTAAAATACTAAATGATTACCAGGACTCTGGTAAAGGAATAGTGAAGGAGTGGTGGAGTACAACAGACCCATCACGAGCCGTGCTGAAAGGGAGCAGAGGGACCTTGAACTTCAGCCTAGACTGCGAGTCAGAGATCTTAGCAGCCCTATGAACGAAGGAATTTTCCACAGTTTACTCAGACCAGTAAGATTCACAACTTGGGACTGGAGAGACAGTTCAGTGCTTAAGAGCATTTGCTGCTTCTCCAGAAGACCTATGCTCATTTCCCAGGACTCATGACAGGTGGCTCACAACAGCCTGTAACTCCAGCTCCAGGGGATCTGAAGACCTCTTCGGGCCTCTGTGTGCACTCCAGCACCAGCTGTCATGGGCACCTGCGTGTGCACGTGTCTCTCTCCCTCCCTACCTCTCTTCCTGCACATACATACACACAATTAAAACTAAATCTTTATATATTAAAAAACCCAAAAGTCAAACAACAAAACTTAACTTAACCTTAACTATAGATTACCTAATTGTCCTATTAGTATTTTTTGCCTACTGCCCTATATTATAGGCCAGAGGGGTATGTTGAATCCCCTGGAGCTGGAGTTAAAAGCAGTTGTAAACCACTCAACAGAGGTTCTAGGAACCTAACTCAGGTCTTTGGAAAGAGCAGCAAACATTCTGAACCACTGAAGTAATCTTCCCAATCATCCTTATGTTTAGTCTTCTCAAAAATCATTATCAACTACTATAATCAAATATGTGAGTGATCGAGAGTAAAAACATACCAGAATTAAAAAGTCGAATCATGCACTCATGAAGCCAGGGATGACCAGAATCAATAGCAAATGCCCGCTTTACTGATTGTAGCATCAAAAGAAATTTTTCTATAAAAAGAAAAAAGGAAATAGTTTGATCATTTGATAAAAGAGGTTGCCCTTACAAATACAGTAAGTAATTTAGATTCAATCACATCTGATCTATAACCTGCTTAAAGCAAACAAATTTCCTCTAGTTAGCAACCTTAGTTAATATTTTCAAATAACATTTCAAGAGGTTTTATAAAACACAGGAAATATACATGGCATTCAGCAATATCTGAATATCATATAAACAAAGAAAATTCAAATTCTAGTTTCCTTTAATCAAAACAAAAAAAAATGTTTTATTACTTAGGAAAGATTACCCTATATGCTTGAGAAAGCTTCCTTTCCTAAACTCTACGGCAAGTGGTTCCCTTTCTACCTGACTATTCCTCTCAGCCCTGACTCTTTCACCACCTCTACATGTATTCACCCCGGTTATGTTTTCACTCATTTCTAATTTCTCTAATAATATCCCTATCCCCACCTTCATATCTTTCCAAAGCTTCAGCAATGTTTCCACCTGTTAAACGGAAACTTGATAATAACCCTTTAGTCAAGACGTTCCTAATTTTGTACCATTTGTCAAATATCAAAGTAAAATCTCCAAGTTCTTCTGACAACTCCTTTTTTCTTTGCCCCCAACACTCAGAAAATATTAAAAATTCTAACGTTCAGTTCATCTTCACCCACTCC
Source organism: Eospalax fontanierii (assembly GCA_035773235.1). Lineage (NCBI taxonomy): Eukaryota > Metazoa > Chordata > Mammalia > Rodentia > Spalacidae > Eospalax > Eospalax fontanierii. The sequence continues at coordinate 78,219,185 of CM069535.1, read as the reverse complement.
ACACTACTGTGGGAGTTCAGACGTGTCAATGCCCTCTTTGAAGTTAGAATGTAATCAAGAAGTCCACTGAACAGATCCCATCCTTGCCCCTTTAAGTAAGGCAACTTTTATGTTTTGGGTTTCCATCTAGAAACATTTTAAGCTTTATTTACTTTAGACAAGGGGTTTTACCGTGTTGGGACTGATCTGAAACTGATCCTTCTGCTTTCACCTCCCAATCAAAGAGACTACAGGAATGGCCACTGCAATGGACTCTGAAGAATTTGTTTTACACGTTTATGGTTTATTTCTTTTGTGTATGCTTCTGAAGGCTAGAGAACAACTGGGTTCTAGGAACTGGACTCAGACTGACAGGCTTAGCAGCAAGCCTCCTTAGCCATGCTAAACCATCTCAAATTATTTTTAAAAAGAAGAGTTGTATTACAGTTAAAAGCTTGAAAGTACTTAAATATTTATTAGACTTATTTTCTAGGTTGTAATAATTGAAAGAAACATAAAATATCATGCAACATATTTTAATTATTTAAATCTATTAAGAAATCTTCGTTATCTTTTGGACTATTTCCTCCTGGTCACTTCTATATTACATAACTACAAACACAATCTGGGCACAATAACGCACACCTGTGATCTCAGACTTGGAGGAAAAGGCAGGAAGTTTGCTGCCAAGTTCCAGGCCAGAGTTCCAGAGCTACATAGGGAGACTCTGTCTCAATACACAAATTAACAAAGATAAATTTGATTAACTATTTAAAGTTTTTATATCCTATTTCAAAACAAAGTCAAACTATAGCCTCCCTGCATTGCCTAGGCTGGCTCTGAACTCGGGCTCCAGTACTCTTCCTCCTCAATTTCCCAAGTAGTTGGAACTACAAGTACATTCCAGCTCCTTAATTTACTTTTTGAAATAACAGCATCTCTTTAATCTTACTAGTAATTGGTTTTCTTTCCCACTTCAATATATGTTACCTTAATATAAAACTTTTCAATAAATATCCTGAATTATATAAGTTCAGTACTATAAAATTTTATTATCTATTCTATACATTCACTTATCCTTCACCTAGCTCCAAGCAATATAGACAACACCAACATTATTTCCACACTCTTTTCCTTTAGAAACAGGGGTCATCATTTAAGATCTCGCTCAGGGACTATGTTCTATTCAGGCCAGCAGCTTGTAACTGCTAGAATTTATTTGCTATTTAGTGTATCATCCACTAATCTAGGTTTTATGTTTATATTGACAAAATTTTATCCACAAAATCCTTAGTTCTTTCACTGAGCTATACTGGGTAATTACTGTATCTGCCCTAGAAGGGGGAATGATATCATTACACTTCCTCACAACATTCTGAACAGACAGGCATTTCTGTGAAGAAGGTATAATGGCAATTGCCAAGAAATACTACAGTGGTGGTGGGTAACAGTACCTAAAACATGTAGTGCTCACTCTTATCTAAGCCACTGCACCCTAATTTCCTACCTTTCCTAAAGTAAATCTCAAAGGCGAAAAGATGAGTTTCTATCTTGTTCTTTACCAAGTTCTTCAATGGTGTTAAAAACTTAATAGCTTCTTCCAATGGCGTTTCAACCTAACAAAAATGAAAGACAATATACAAATGGAAGTAAGATTCTTGAGGAATATGAACTTATTCAATTAGAAATTATGTTTTCTATTGGGAAAAAAAAGTTACCAGTTACCCAGAAGTATACCATATTTTAATCTCTCATAATCTATACAAAAGCAATTCTGAATTCTACAACTCTTAAATGATTTGTAACCACAGACATTACATTACTTCTAGATAAGAATTATCCAACAAGAAAAAAAATAATTTAAACAGAGCCATGGAGAAATAAGAGAAATACTGAAAAGGACATGAAAGAACACTAAAAAGGGATACGGAGGAAAATGCAAAGACTATTACAGAGTGAGTGCTCTTTATGACTTTTAACAGTGTGAATGAAGTACAGTCAAGCTATTAAAAATACCACACTATCTGTTCTGTCTTGTTTTGACATACTATGAATTCTACCAAAATTTACCATTGTTCAAATGTTGTTAAGAGATGGTATTTGAAAAGATTTTTATTGAGAGAAGTCTACCCTTAACCACTGTCTGCTAGTCCTGTGTCTCATATTAACAAAATACTTATAATCCTTACTCAGCAGGTGTAATGTTTACCATATGATGGCGTTATTGTTATATTCCTGGCCTGAATGTTAACACACCATTCCCTGCACAGAGAAGAGGAATGTAGAAACACCACATTATCAGAAAGATACTGAATACTTACTTGGTTTTCATCAAAACTTCACATTTATTCTTAGCTAACCAAACATTAACATAAACTCATTAACTAAACCCTTTCCATTTTTATTTCTCCTTAAGTAGAACTACTGATAACTTAATGCTCTCATTAAATCATTTCATTTTATGTGTGCTATCACAAATCGATTAACACTAAATTTGCCACCAATATATAAAAGAATGCTGAAACATAAGATCATACAAAAAAAGACATTATAGACTATGTATTTAGATTTGATAGACAACTTTTAAAATAGCCTTCAATGTTGCAACTCCTACTCATGATGGTTTGATGTAATCTGACACTGTCACCCCTTTGGGGATACAGGAAAGTATGGATGCTATTAGACAGGGACATCTGTGAGGGAATTAACCTAGGAAGAGGGAGTCTTATGGTCCCAACAGGGAATAAATAAGACTATGAAGGCAAAAACAGCCCATGAAAGGGGACCTTCAACTAAGCTCATCTCAAACAAAACACTCAGAACACTTTCTGTAGGCATTATTTGGTTCTGAGACTCTATAACCCTAACTACAAACCATTAGATGCTATACTGACATCTGACTCAAAAGCAACAACTGCAGCTTAGACACACAAAAAAACAAACCAAACAGTCAAAATAAAGTCTGGTATAGGAATTTTATTCTGTAGAACTCAAAAATGTTATGTTCCAGTAGTTAAACATTTGTAAAACCATGTGAATAGACCCTTGTGAAATCCAAACAAGATTTTCCTACATTCTACATTTCTTTTACCACTATCTCCATGTCTAAGAGATGTTATTGCCCACTTGCCCTTGTGTAATTCTTTAAAAAAAAAAGAAAAAAGAAAAAAAAAACAGCAGGTAAGATTCTCGTTTAAAAGAAAAAAAAAAAAAATACTACTTAAAACAAATTTTTTTTCCAGATATAGTCTTGCTAGGTATCCCAGGCTGGCCCCAAAAGGTTCTTCTAATTTTCACCCCCACATATATACAAATTCATACAACAAACATATTTATTTATTTTAGTGACAACAGCCTGTCATACATTTCACTCAACTGTGCTATTGCTACTGAATACCTTGGCCAGTTTCTCTGGGATAAGTTCTTCTTTTGGACCTCCAATTTCCTCATCATCATCATCTTTTTTCTTTTTCTGATTTCTCTGCTGTTTTTCTTTTTCTGCATTTTTCTTCTCTTCTTCTATCTGGGCTTTCTTTTGAGCTCTTCTTTGTTTATTACGTAGTTTCTTTAGCTCTTTGTCAGACATGTTTGCTGTGGGCAGTGTTAATTATAAACATGTTAACCAAAAAAGTAATTGTAACTACTTAACAGGATTTCTTTTTAATTTATGTTATGTATGTGTATCTTTAATACCAATGGCTATCAGTGCATTGAGGATTAGACATGACTAGTCACTAAATACAACTGCAGCACTGCCTTGTTCAGAAAAGTGATATTGTTATTTATTATTGTTATTTATTTTTTAAATTTACACACTAGCCCCAGCTAGCCTAGACCTCATTTTGTAGACCAGGCTGGATCTGATCCACAGAAATCTGCCTACCTCGGCCACTAAGCCCAAGAGAAAAGGTGTTCTTTAAAAATTTGTTCTAGGGGGAGAGGTTCTGTAACAAGAATAATTTCCCTTTTTTCTTCTATTTAATAACTATATCAAATGACTATTAATCACATTTAAAACATAAATTGTATTGCTATACATAAAGTATGATTAAAATAATTAATTTAAAAGTGAGTATGAAAGAGCACTTGGGAGGCAGAGGCAAGCAGACTCTGAGTCTGAAGTCAATCTGTTCTACCTAACAAGTTCAAAGCCAGTCAGGGTTACATAGTAAAACTCTGCCTCCCAGAACCTGAAAGTAAGACATTATTGCTAAAGACAGGACATACTTCAGAGACCAGATTTGGAGCACTGAAGCTGGAACTGACCTAAAAGTTACTTCCCCTGAAGGCTAGCACTCATAGCTCTGGAGAGCACTATATAAGTAGCCAAGGGAGATCAATCGACAGTCCAACACCAGCTTCATGACCAAATAACCACATCAATGCCTGGCACAGCATTTCACACTGGTACAGTAGTGGCACTTTTATCTTGGGGTCAATCAACAGTTACCTAATTTGGTCTTAGAACCCACTCAATGGGAGGAAACTCGTGTATGGTACTGTAATCTTAGCCAGATATACATGGCTGAAGATGTCACAGATCTTAGAGAAATCCCCAAGACTGTTACATCCCTAGGCTAATGTAACTTCTTCATAAATGCAAAATATGTATCTTTATATTTACAGTCAAGTATTCCAGTCACCAATCATCAAAGAGACTTCTTTTGTACCAGATGGACACTTATACAGAGTACCACAACTAGCCATACACATACATTATCTGTGAATTGCCCATGCCCGAGCAGCACATCTATAATACAGCCTCTACACCAAGGCTCATGCAATATAGAACAAGGGGTAAAGAAGACACTAATGAATCTCTCAATTCTCATTCATGAAGTTCCTGCATGCAACAAAGGGCCAGTAACACAAAAGGACACAAATGGCAAATCATGGAGATTAGGAATCTGCAGAAAGAGGGTCCCTGGACAGGACTTTTATATTAAGTTTCATTGACCCAGGGATCAGGGACCACTGCAGAAGAGGGGGCAGAAAGACTGTAAGAGCCACTGAGGAGGTGTATGACCATATGGAAATAGAATCCTACAAGCTCCTAGGATCCTGCCCATATGAACCTACAGCAATGATTTCAGCATGCTCAAGACCCATGCAAACTCAAGCAGACAAAAATCCAGCATGAAACAGGGAAAAGGGTAGCAGACCCCAACCTTTGCTTAAGAAGTATTAGCAACTGATTACTGTTGGGTAAGGATGAGCTAGTCTTCCTGAAGTGAGGGACTCTGGGTAGGCTGACTAGACCTCAGGGGATGAACCTGCACTGAGTTTATTTGGGGACACTAACTTGACAAATAGACCTTAACACAGACCAAAGAATGTATGGATTCCAGCTGGGAGGCTAGAGAGGGTACTGGTGGGAAAGGGGGGTATAAAGATGATTAAGATTGAGATGTTCTTTATGAAACACACAATGATTAAATAAAAAAATTTTTAATTAAAATTTTAAAAAGATATATATTCACAGGTTCTGCACCTGCATGACAAAGTCAGTTAATTTCAGAGCAAAATACTCAGGGGAAAAAATGTTCAGCTGGGTGTGATGCCTCACATCTATAATGCCAGCAATCAAGAGGCTGAGTGAGACCATCACACTTGGAGGCCAGCATGGATTACATAGTGAGCTGCAGGATGACCTGGGCTACAGAATGAGACCCTGTCTCAAGAAACAAAATTTGTTAGTACTGAACATGTTTAAACTTTTTTCCCCTAGCCCATAGTCCCTAAATAATAAAACTATTCATAGCACATTAAAATTAGGTCATCATACTAGGAACTATGTATAGGTAATTGAGAAATGACTTTGAGTAGAAGAACAGATATACATATGCTTTATGTAAATCCTATATCAATTTATGTAAGGGACTTGAATCTCTAGGGATACTGTAGTTGAAGAAGGTCCTGAAACCAATCTTGAGAATATTGATAGAAGACTATGTTAGAAAACTGAAGCTTCAGAGTTTTGAAAAATGCTATTTTGAAGTAACAATAAAAGGCAAAAATTTGGACCTACTTCACTCTAGCTCCAAAGTCTAAGCTTTTCTTTTATGCTAGCCATATATACTAAGAGTCAGCAATTTTGTTCTTCAGTGGGCAAGATGCTACATATTTCTAGTCTTGTAAACAAAGTTCTCTTATAACTAACAAGCTATAATATGAAAGCAGCACAGATGATGTGAAAATGAATAAGCCTGATTCTGTTCTGATAAAATCTAAACAAGATTATAGTGTGGATTTGACAGAAGGACTATACTTTGTTTGGGGAGGGGTCAAAACCATGGTCTTGCCCATGTTAAACAAAAGATCTATCACTGAGATATTGCCCCAAATCTTTGTATTTTTCATATGGCATCTCACTATATAATTCAGGCTAGCCTTGAACATAATATATAGCCTAGGTTAACCTTAAACTCCCAATCCTCCTACATCTGCTTCCATGTATGGTTGTGGTCAAATACATTACCTGCCAATACCTTAAAAAAAGTCATGTCAGTTAACCAGAGTAAAACTGTTTTAAATGAGTTACAAAATATTGTACATATAATTAATGTCTATCTTCATACAAGTAAGACCACTTTTATCTTGAGATTCTTTCTCAAGCAACAGCCTAGGGCAGATTTCTCTCTAGAAATCATGACATCTTGCTATAAAAATGGTACATCAAAAATATATTAAGATGGCTCAGCAGTTAAGAGCACTGGTTGCTCTTCCAGGGGACCTGGGTTCACTTCTCAGCACCCACACAACAATAGTAACAGTTAACAGCTCAGCTCCCAGGAATTGGAAACTCTGTTCTGGTCTCTGCAGGTACTACATGCAGGTGGTGCACTTACATATATGCAGGCAAAACACCCATACACATAAAATACAAATAAAAAAATTAAAATAGATCAAAATGATGAGTCATTGAGCAATTTTTCCAGTTTTCTTTTTTTAAATCTACTTTTGGAATATGGAGTCTCACTCTATAGGCAGACTGGCTTTGAACTATTGTGATCTTCCTAAAACCTGAGATTACAGGCATAAGCTATCATGCCTTGGCAATTTTCCTAGGTAATTATTCCAAGCTGGTTTTTAATATTTAAACAAAATGAATCTTTACTGGGTTAATTATAAATTATTACTAGTAAAATAAACCGAGTTGAGGAGATGGCTCAGTGAGTAAGGGTGACTGCTGCTAACCTGACAGCCTGAGTTAGATCCTGGGAATCCACATGGCAGACAGAACTGACAGCTATCAGTTTCCTCTGGCTTCAATACACATGAAAAACTAGATATAGTTCCAAAATAGGAACAGAGCTCAGTAACAGAGTGCTTGTCTGACAAAAACTGGAATGGATCCCCATTACCTCCTCAAAATACGCAAACAAAACTCCCAAATCAAAGACACAAAATGAACTCTGCGTTTATTTTGAAGGTAAGCAGTTATTTCCCTTTTGTTGCTAGAAGAAATTCACAAAATATCCATCAATTTCTAGTCTTTGAAAATATCTTCCCACCAAGATACTCAATAAAACTCTGAGGAAGATGGGTATGATCTTGAACACCTTTAGTTCTAGCACTGGGGAGGCAGAGGCAGGTGGCTCCCTGTGAAGAGGCCAGCCTAGTCTACATATCGAGCTCCAGGCCAGCTGGAGCAACAGGGAGACAATGTCTTAAAAACAACAACAACAAAAAAAACCCAAAACAACAAAAGTTTCTGAGGGAAAAAACTGTATTATTTACAACCATAACTATCTATACACATGCAGAGCAAAAAATAATCAATCTTTGAGTGTTATACCTGTATCAGCCTCATGTTCTTTATTTTCATCTGTAAGAGGGTTGTCATGAAGTTTCAAATAGATCTCGATAGCAATTCTTGCTGCCTTGAAGTAAAATGGATGCTGCCGAAGTACATCTTCTAGTTTTAATAAGTCCACATATGATCTAAGGGTAATCTTCCTCATACAGTATGTATGAAAGTCAAACTGGTCATCAGTGATTTCTATAAAATGCTAACAAAATTATCTTTTTATTATTACTTTGAAGTATAGCAAGAAAACTACAAAAGCAAAACTTGGAATTGTTTCTTTAGCATGAAAAATTAGTGAATCAAAAACATAAAACTTAAAATAGGAAATTACAGTTGGCTACCACCTAGCATAGGATATACAAAAGGAACTGCAAATTTCAAAGGAAAGGAGTATAATGCTTTAAATATGTGCATAAATATATCTACTCCTCCTTAGTCATACTCAAGTAAAACTATACTGAGAAACCAGACATTGATTAGTATATACAATGGTACTGTGCACATACTAGACATGGAGGTTTTATATACAACAACTTTTGGCAGGGATGATATACTATGTATTATAATACACAGTATTTAGTGAATTTTTTGAGGTTGTAAATCTGAACCCTATGCAACATGCTGCTGACATGTAGGAAAGAAAACAATTAGCCAGTAAGCTAAGCAATCAGCAACCTCATATTTCAACCAAGCACTGACATTCTACATGCCACTACTGGTTATAGAAATGAATCTCTACAATGAAAATGACATAACAATAATTAATTTTTATTTGGGGGGATAGTGGTGGTAGTGGGGGTGTTGAGACAGGGTCTCATGTAACAGGGCTAACTTCAAACCTATGTAGCTGAGGTAGGCTTTGAAGTTCACAGATCCTCCTGCCTCTATCTCCCAAATGCTGAGACTATAAGCAAGTACCACTATGTCCACCTTAAAAAAACAATTACTTTATTTTAAAAAGGATAAATTGTACATCATACAAAAACACCAAAAAAAGTTTCAAAATTTGGATCTTTATCAAGAGTAGATAGCATAAATTAACAACACAATAAACAATGAATAGAACTCTTCAGATTATTCCACTGTAATCAGGAACAATTTTGAAAGTTGAAAACTCACTAAAACCATTACCAACATACAAAAATTTCACAAAGAATTTATAAAGGATTCTTTCTTAAATATATATTTTATTATTTTTATTTTATGTGTATTAGTGTACTGCCTGCATGTATATAAGTGCACCCATGTCGTGCAATGCCCAAGGAGGTCAGGAGAGTGTATTGGATCCCCTGGAACTGGAGTTATGGATGGTTGTTAGCCACCATGTGGGTGCAGGGAATCAAACCCGGGTCCTCTGGAAGAGATTATGGGCCAGTGCTCTTAATTGCTAAGCCATTTCTCCGGTCCCTGAAAAAGATTCTCAAAAGAAGAACACACAATGTGGAGGCTGGCTAAAAATATAGTGTAAGTATTTCCATCACAAAATCTGGAAAATAGGAATACTCATTTTAAAATTACATACTATGAATTATAAATGGGGTGCTGGTAGTATTGAGAAACTACAAGATTTGCCCCAGAGCTTCAATATCTAACAGAATAAAACGAGAAACTCATGTATATAAGGTACTTACTCTCTCAATTTCATGACATTTCTTAAGTGCTTCACCAAATTTATTCATTGTTTTATATGCCTGGGCACATTCTGTCTGGAACCACATGCATTGCATTTCATTCAAATTCTCTACTGCTGATGTTCCTTCCTAATGAAAATTAGATATATTCAAGATAATTTCTCACCAAATACATCACTGTACAAGATTTAAGAAAAAATGGTCAATTAATAGATCAGAACTCTCCTGAAATATTTCTGAGATTTTTTTTTTAAAGCATTCTTAAGGGTTAAGAGAAAATAGTTGGTATATAAATGAAATTGAAATCACTTAAAATTTTCTAATCACTAGAGATAATTAATTTTTCAAATGATTAAACAAGAACTACATTAATTGGATGACAGGGATTAACAAAGCAAAAAGACTATTAACTAGCACACAGCAGATAAGCAACAAATACTAGTTTCCTTAACCCCTAAAAAATTCTTCTAAAACAAGGTCTCCTGAAACTCGATATGTAGACCAGACTGGCCTTGAACTCACTGAGATCCACCTGACTCTGCCTCCTGAGTGCTGTGATTAAAGGCATGTGCCACCGTGCCCATCTTATAATCCAGTTTTGAAAAATATTATACAACTATGTAAAAAGAAAATAGTAATGCTGGCATTTCTTTCTCTAGTATAGTAATTTAACTGGTATTGAAAACAAACTTTGAAACACAGAAAGTTACAACTACAAAAGCATTCATGTCCTGTTTAATCATTAGCAAGAGCATTAATTATACAAACCCTCGTAAACTTGGAGCACATTTCTTCAGCCTCTTTAATCAGATTGGCTTTTAACATATATTTTGCACACTTGGAGTTGATAAATCTGTCTGCTGTGTCCAGGGCTTGGGCTTCATCCATCCACCTTGCAGCTTCTTTAATATTCCCAGCATGCTTAGGAGGCACAAAACAAAAATAAACCAATAAGTATGGTAACTTTGCTATGTAAATAATTTGTTGCCTATAGAGAACTAAAACAAATGAAAAGAAAATGTATTCTGACTCAAAAAATGATGATCAATATAGAAGCCTACATTCCTCTTTTTTTTGTTTGCTTATTTTTACTTTCTGTGTGAGTGTTCTGTGTGAATGCATGTATAGGTGCCACATACGTGCCTGGTGCTTAGGAAAGCCAAAAGAGGACACTGGATTCCCTGGAACTGGAGTTACAAACAGTAGTGAGCTGTCATGTGGGTGCTGGGAATTAAGCCTAGATCTTCTTCTAGAGCAGCAAGTGTTCTTAACCACCAAGCCATCTCTCCAGCCCCCTCTATAAATTTTTATACTTTTCTGGCTATCTAAAATATTGGTCTTCTGATTTTACTATCTCCTGCTATATCACTATTACATAAAAAAGTACCTGCACATAGCAAATACTCAAAAATAATGGTTAAAGAAAAGGTGGAATGTAATAGAGGAAGACAACTTACTTCAGCTTCTGGTTTCCACACATACACATGATACCCAACTCCAACGCTCCCCCTGCCACACACACACACACACACACACACACACACACACACACACATACACACACAGATTCAAGGTACAGCCAATTTCTACTTGAAAGGAAAAACGAAAAATTAATGATTAGGACTATTAATGAACATCCCCCAATGATTCTAATTCTAATATTTGATAAAGCTACAAAATTGTAAAGCCTGGCTTGAAAACTTCCTGTGGAGGCAACAAGATGGCTCAGCAGGCAAAGATCCTTGCTACCAAGCCTGAGGCTCTGGGTTTAATTCAGACTCGTATGTTGGTTGGGAAATGATTCTCCTAACTTGTCTTCTGAACTATAAACACTGGAAGCACATGCCCGTCCTGCCCCATCACCCCCAACACACACAAAATAAGTAAATATACTTTAAAAAAAAAAGTTTTAAAGTTGCACTGGGTGTAGTGGCACACGCCTTTAATCCCAGAACCTGGGAGGCAGAAGAAGGCGGATCTCTGTGAGTTCAAGATCAGCCTTGTCTACACAGTGAGTTCTAGGCCAGCTGGGGCTTGAGAGACCCTGTCTCAAAAAGGCCAAAAATAATTTTTTTTGAAGTTCTTAGGCACAGTATTGTGGTGCACCCTGTAACTCCAGCACTTAGAAGGTTGAGGCAGGAGGATCACCATGACTGGTCAACCTGAACTATACAAGGAAACCACGCCTCAAAACAGAAGTAGTAATAAACAAACAAGCAAACTGCCAGGTAAGTGGGTGCAGCTCAGTGGTAAAGTACTTGTTTAGCATGTAAGAAGCTCTGGGTTCAATACCCAGCACAGTCACAGAGGAGGGAAAAAAGTGCTTTCAAAATACCAATTTCTTATTTTCTTACTAAATAATTGGTTTATAACCTGTTCTTAAAATATGTTTGATTACCAAGGTCTACTTTCAAATAAGACAGAAAAAGAGTCAACTTTAAGATGTTAGAACATATGACTAAAAAGTCTCAAGAACTGATTCAAGATGGGGCTCGAGAGATAGCTCAGTGGTTAAGAGCACTGCCAGTTCTTATAGGGGACCCGGGTTAGATTCCCAGAACACAAGTGGGAACCATCAAGGTCTAGGGGAATTCAATGCCCTCTTCTGACCTTCTCAGACACTGCATGACACAGGTACACTTACATGCAGGCAATACACTCATACACATAAAGTAAATTAAAAATTAAAAAGAGGGCTGGAGAGATGATTCAGCAGGTAAGGGCACTGGCTGCTATTTCGATCCCTAGCACCCACATAGCAGCTAACAACCGTCCATAACTCCATTTCCAGGGAATCTGATGTCCTCTGCTGACTTCTGAAGGCAATGCATGGCATGGGTGCACTTACACACATGCAGACAATATACTCATACACACAAACTAAAAATAATAATTTTTTAAAGAATTTAAAAAAAATTTTAAAGAACAGACTCAACAGAGAGAACATGCAGAATTCACAACAAAATTCTCATTCTTTTACTTCAATAACTTTATCCAACAGTGACATGTGATTAAATTCAACTATTAACAAAAACACTCATTTAGTAAAATGACTTCTGGATTAACCATGCTCTTATTCTCTCAAACTAAAAGAAATTATCGGATAGAGAGATAGATAAAATAGTCACTTATGCTATCTGTACAGTACTGATTAATGATCAAGGAATTATCAGGACAACTCTAATAATAAATCAAGATTGATATTTCTCAAGTCATATGTTTACTTACTCTATCTAGAAGCTGTTAAATAAATTTTTAAAAACCAAAAAATTACGATTAATTATGACTAATATTATTACATTAAAAGAAAAGAGTAAATATTTTTACCTTAAAGATTTTAGCTTTTACAAGAAAGAGTTCTATCAATGTTGGTGTACTTTCAATAGCAGTATTTATGTACTCCAAAGCAAGAGATGGCTGACCAATTTTATCATAATGTTGCGCCAAGTAGTACTGAACCCAAAGTAATGTGGTTGGTGGTTCCTCCTTTCCATCATCTTCAAAATGCAGGGAACAAGGGTGGGAGAGTGAAGAAATCAACATTAATTATTACCTATATTAAGAAAGCATTCCCTCCTACACAATGGTTCCTTCCTTTATAAGAAAAGTAGTTTCAAAGTAGTTTATGTACGTTTTTAGCTATTTAATACAGCTAAGCACATTTCAAACTACAAAACCGATGTTTTCTATTCTGAATCTTAATAGCACCTTAGCACAATGACTCCCATATACTACATTTTCATAATAAATAGAGCTGGTAAAATAAATAAATAATAAAACTAATTACTTAAAAAGAAAACTAAAAGGGGGGAAGACATGCTACTACATAACTACAAGTGTATTTATCAGGATATCATTTACAGGAGCTGTATTCAAGTGTCCATATTGTAGGGTTTACATGAAAAAGGGTGACTGCTGAGCACAGTGCTGTTAATTCCAGCACTGGTGAGGCAAAGGCAGGCAGATCTCTTTGAGACTGAGGCCAGCCTAGTCTACATAGTGAGTTTTGGGTAAAGTGGGGCTACAGGGAGACCTTGTCTCAAAAAAATAATGTACTAGCCCATATATAAATATATCTGTGATGTAGACATTTAGAATTTTGGTGAGGAGTTTAGGTTTTAATGTTATGCTGAATATGTACAGATCAATTCTTTAGGCTGAATAAAAAGTATATCCCCAAAAAAGGCAAACAAAAACACTTATTCATTTTACAGATATAATTCTAAAATACTCATAAGAAAATGTGTAAGTTAAATATACAGCTCACACATTAAAAAATGGCTTCCTTAAATGCAAATTTCTAAAATTTGAGAACTATATCTGCTTTCAATTAGTGCAATGTATTGCCTTTTTTCCTAGTAAAATCAGGGTGGCTCAGTGGACAAATAATAGGAGTGGAACTCACCAACTCCCCATCTGATACATCTGCAACAAAAGTGGGGCATATTCTTGGGCATGTCACTGAACCTCTTCCACATTTGTAAAATATGTAGGATAATGCTGATAATCAAAGGAATATCATGATGATTAACCAATGAAACCATGGTAAAACCTTTTAAAAAGTACTATTAAACTTAATCTGAGACCTAGAAACAATGTGCAGCTTAACAGCAACGTGCACCCCAGGAACCACAGCAGGCTTTTCACTACAGGAGCTAGAGCTCCCTAGGGGAAAACGAGGATTCCAGATCTTCAGCAGTAGTGCACAAGTTCTTGTGAGAAAATAAAGGATCACCTACAACCACGGCATTTGCCGTTCTGGTTGTTAGCCTTGGCCTTTAACAGCTGTACCATCTCTCCAGCCCTACCATGGCATTTGAAAGACAGAATCATTTGAGATAAAAATCAAGTATGCTTAAATATGAATTCATATCTTATATAAATTTAGTTTATTTATATGTATGAGTGTATTGTCTGCATGCATGAGTGTACTCGTGTCATACAATACCCTCAGAGGTCAGAAGAGGGCAGCAGACCCCCTGGAACTGGAGTTACAGATGGCTGCCTATGGGTGCTAGGAATCAAACTCCTGTCCTCTGCAAGAGCAGCCAGGGCTCTTAACAGCTGAGGCATCTGTCCAGCCCAAATATGAATTCATATATTTAAAAAAATCTAATTACATTTATTTATTACATGTTTCAGTACATGGACCTGGGTATTGGCATGCTATGCTCTCTATGTGGCCAGAGGACAACTTTCAGGAGTCAGTTCTCTCCTTCCCACTGTGTAGGAAGGACTGAGCTCAAAGTCACCAGGGTTGGTGACAAGGGCCTTTACCTGCTGAGCCATCTCACCAGCCCTGAAGTCATATCTTAAAAATTTTATTTATCATTCTCTGAAGGTTATACTGAACAAGTTCAGTCTTCTGAAAACTGGTAAAAGAACTAAAATACAGAGTGGAAATAAAACAAGTATTTATCATGCTTTTCCTATACAAATCAAAATACATGGTAATTAGAAAATAGGTGAAATAAAATTGAGCTTTTAAGATAACAGTCTCTGCCTACTGATAAAGTCATTTTGGCTCATTCATCTTATACATAAAAAAATGAAGTCAGGCGGACATGGTAGTAAATGCTGGGGCTACAGGGAAACCTTGTCTTAAAAAAAAAAAAAAAAGGCAGAAAAACCCCAAATAATAAAATCTCAAACTAGTAGTTGGAACCTGTTCTTAGAAAATTCTACAGTAACAGTTAAGAGACATGCTCCAAATCATGTAAGTTCAAAGACAACAGGTAAGTGTGGCTATCAAACTGTAATGTAACCAAGGAACTGTAATTTTTTTTTTTTAAAGAGTCACTGTGATACTGGTTAACAAAGAAGACATTCTGGTTCTACATCCAGCTACCAACTTACAGAAAATTCAAAGGACAGGAAAATAGCACACTAGACTACATAGACATTCCACAAAATCTAGACTAAGAAAATTCAAGGAAAAAAAAAAAATCTAATAAATAAATCATAGGTAGAAGAGATAAGTATTGAAACAGACTGAAAGAGACAAAGGACACCAATCAAACTCGATCTTATTTAGATCTTCAAACAAACTTAAAAGAAAAGGCTAGGACTGATAGCTCATTCTTATAATCCCAGCACTCAGGAGGCTCAGGCAGGAGAACTGCCACGAGTTCAAAAACATCTTGGACAGAGTGAGAATGTCTCAAAAATCCTAAAGAAAGGAAAGAAAGGAAGAGAGGGATGGGAGGAAAAGGAAGAGGGGGGGAAGGAGAAGAAAAGGAAAGGAGGGTAGGGGAGGAAAAGTTATAACACAATATAACTGGAAATGTGGCCATAATTGGATATTTAGAATTAAGAACATATTCATTTTGTGATGTCCCAGTACACATGTATGTGGAAGCCAGAGGACAACCTCAATTGTTCAGTTACAATCCAACTGTTTTGTTGAGGCAGGGTCTCTCAGTGAGTCCTGTGGCTTGGTTATGTTAAGCTGCCTATCTAGCAAATCCTGGAGGTCTACCTGTCTCCACTTCCCAGTACTGGGAATACAAACAAGTGCCACCATGCTTTCTTTACTTTTTAAAACATGAGTACTTCAGATAAAAAAATGGGTTCTCATGTTTTCAAACACTTTACAAACAGAGCTATCTCCCTAATCATCAAAGTACCAATTTTTAAAATACTGTTATTTTTATGTGTATGAATGTTTTGCCTGCATGCATGTAAGTACACCTGTGTCATGCAATGGTCATGGAGGTCAGAAGAAGGTATTGGATCCCTTGGAACTGGAGTTGCAGGTTGTTGTTAGCCATCACATGGGTGCTGGAAATCAAACCTGGGTCCAATGTAAGAGTACTCTTAACCACTGAACTATCTTTCCATCCCTGAAAGTATCAATTTTTAAGAATAATAATGGTGTCCTGTTTTTCTTAAAGGGTATTTGGGTGGGGGGTACAAAAATACTTGGAACTAAACCCATCGTCCTGTACATACTAACCAAACACTACCACTGAGGTCTATCACCAACCCTCTTTGTTAAATTTTCAGGCAGGATCTCACTACATTACTAGGCTAGCCTTAAACCTTACTCTGTGGCTCAGGCAGCCAGATCTTGAACTTACAATCCTCCTGCCTCAAATACTCACGTAACAGGGATTAGAGGCTCAGGAAATCAGGTTCAGCTGATATTGGAGCTATGTTTTAAGTGAAGTGCTAATCTTTAAACATGCAGACACATTCATGAATGAAATGATGTGGAGTTTGAGATTTAAGAATAGGGGGGTAGGTAAGGTTACGGGTGAAATATGTTTGGAAATGAATTTAAAATTTTTGTAGCTAAGTGATGGGTAAATGGAGACTCACTGTATTATCAAATCAAGTTTTACAGATTATTTATAATTTATATATCTTCCTATTCAGTAAACTAATCTGATTCTCAACAAACCACAACACAATGTGCAAATTAAGGGATCTCCATATTAATGAGAAAAAATTTACATGTACTATACTTATTACCTAAATAATGATCCTCTGATTAAGAATTTAATAATATGCTAAAAATTTCAAGATTTTTAAAAACATAAAACTTATCCACTTACCATTGGGGTTAAATAAACGACAGCTTTTTAGAGAGGTTTCATAGCCTACTACTAATTCTTCTATGATTGCCACCTAGAGTACAAACACACAAACACACTTTAATTGAAAAGAATACAGTTACTGCTCTTGTGAAAATGTGTTATTTATAAAGGACCAAATAAATAATCTAAAACACCCCCCTCCTCACCCCCCACCCTCATTTAGGAATCTTTTAAACCTCTGGATAGAAGTCTGAAAATAAATTCTTGTGAAGGTATACGTTAATTAATACACAATGCTTAAAAACTTAGTAATAAGTTCTTTTTACTGATAGAAAAATAAACCACCACCTGAAATCAGGGAGGGTTAGAAATAAGTAATGCTGTGGGTGATTCAGATTTTAACTCATTTTTATCTCAAACCACATAATGAATACCCACAGTTAACATCTGTTCTTTAAGAACAAGAATTAAATGCCATGGTCTGGCATGGTGTCACATGCCAGTTATCTCAGTACATGGAAGTGAAGATAGAAGGATTGGAAGTTTGATCAATGCCAGCTACACAGCAAGCTTCGGGCTAGTCTGGGCTACATGAAACCCTGTCTCAAAAAAAAAGGGTCAGGCATGGTAATGTGCCTGTAATCCAAAACACTTGGGAGGCAGAAGCAAGGGGATTTCTGTGAATCAAAGGCCAGCAAGAACTACAGAGTCAGACCCTGTCTCAAACAAAACAGAACAGGTTGGACATGGGGGCCTCATGCTTTTTTTTTTAATTCCAGTACTCAGGAGGCAGAGGCAGAGGCACGCAGATGTCTGTAAGTTCCAGGCCAGCTGGGTATACAAGGAGACCTTGTAAATAAATAAATAAACAAACAAATAAAATGGTGTTGCGCATAATGTGAAAAGAGCATTTTCCTTAAGTGTCTGGTACAATAAACTCTCATTGGCATAATCCAGGAGACAGCATTACAAAAACTATAACAGAGAAAAATGGAATGTCTGAAGTCCAAGAGAATACATGTCTGTCCAGGTTGTGGTTTCTCTGGAATCTTAACTATACTACTTTCTTCTGGCTTCCTCAGAAGTCTTGAATACTTTTATTCATTAATTTCCTAATTTAAGCAGAGCATGGTGGCAGCTGTCTTGTGATCCCAGCTATTTAGGTGACTGAGCTAGGAGGACCACTTAAGCCTAGAGGTTGTAGGCCAGTCAGGGAATCATAAGATCAACTTACCCCTAATCTTAATAACAATAATAGCATTAATCCTTTACTGATTAAATCATCCTTCTGTTACTAAAATAGCTTTCTTAAATGACCCACAGATTATTAATACCAGTTCTCTTTGTGAGTGACTGGGAGCACTAAATGGTCAGGTTTTTCTGGTATACCCGTATTCTCCTCCAAAAAGCTATGTTACATAATAACCAAGATTCAGTATTACACTACTGAACTGTCTGAATCAAGAGCATTTATTAACAACTAAGAATTATCATCATATAGAATTTAACCGGATTATTATAAACTTAGAATAAAAAATATTTCTATAAACTGAAGACCATGGACTTTCGAAGAAAATATGAAAACTACAGGACTCTAAAATTGTTTCACAAACATATACTTCCAAAACTAGAAATAGGTTAGATTTTATGGATAAGATCAATGCAAGGAAGAAGAGAGAGAGAAATCAAAAGTCCTGCACTGGGCCTCAACAGAAGATTGACAATTAAATGTGCATTGTGTGTTATGCATGCTCAATTTGTTTCATCTTTCTAATTCTCTTCAATGACAATCACATTTTTAACTCAACATATCTTGACGACACCATTCTTGCACGGAACTGACCTACATAAAGATTAAAATGCCTTCTAACAGAGCATTCAGAATATTATAACACATAGGCGGAGAGAATAAAGGACTTACTGTGATAGCAAACAAATTCTTCTGACAGAACATTTTTACCAAATAAGTATGTTAAAATTTAGCTTCAATTAAGGAAAAAAATCACTTCTGACTTCTAACAATGGCAAAGGGATTACAGAAAACGTTGGGAGAAATCACTACCTTACTAACTTTTCATACCCACACTGACTAAGGTAGGAGCTGAAGCAGAGAAAAAAAGGCAAACACTTGTTACTAAAGAGCAAAGAGCATGAAAAGGAAAAAGAGAGAAGTATTTAAAGAGCAAGTTAAGAAGATAACATCACATTCACAAAACAGGCAATAGGAGACAGAGATAATCAGAAACCAATCATTCCAAATACTGATCAAAGAAATGACAGGTAAGAGAAAACAATGTATTTTGCTTTACCTTTTCTTTGTCTTTATATAATGACCTCAAAGTATTGAAGACTGGTGGACAACCCTTGCTGAAATTCATCCTTAGGAACTTATCCAAACATTCCTTAAACTTCTCACCTTGGAAGAGAACATTTTTGTTGATAACTCATAACAAATGCATACCTTCTTTTTTAAATGCATATTCCTAATGAAAATCAAAAAAAGAAACACTAAATCTCAACAGCATTTTCCTTCCTTTGCAAATACTTATACTTACCTGATAAAAAGTTTAATGGAAGCCTTCTTGGCACCAGTCCTCTGGGATATTTAGTCCAGGCCTCCTCATATATTTTTAGCCGTTCTAACATATTAGCTGTAGAAAAGAAAAAAACTTTGTATGTGCATAAATGCATACTTTTCTGCCACATTATAAGCTTCTCTAATTAAAATTACAAATGACTAAGTGTGTAGACAAATGGCTTTAATCCCAGCACCGGGTAGGTTGAGGCAGTGGATCTTTATGAGTTTCAGGTCAATCTAGCCTACATAGGGAATTCCAAGTTAAAGAAGGCTATGGGATGAGACCCTGCCTTTTAAAAAAGAGTGAAAAGGAAAACTGTAATCTTACCAACTAAATATGTCTACAATCATTTTTAGACTACTTCCAATATTTTCATATTTTAAATACACCATATAAAAATAAACATTTTTCTTTACCCTATTCTGATTTAGGTAGGCTTTTCAAAATCTCAGGACTTTAGTTCTGAACAAGTTGGCTACTATGTTCCCTGTTAACTTAGCTTCTCTACTCTCATTTCCTTTATTTAGAACTTTTGAATCTACTATTTTCCATTCTCCTTATTTTATACTTTTTACTTTTAATGCAAATGTTAAAGCTTTAATCTTCCATTTCACTAAATTTTCATTTTGTTTGCTGTGGCCTCTATATTTTCTTCTAACTTTGATTCCTCCATCATCTAACATGGTGTCCTCTCTTCAGAGTAAAAGATTACTTTGTTACAAAGTAATCTCTGGGGAAGCTTTTTCTTGTATGTATTGGTGATATTAGGGATGGCCAGTACTCCAGCCTTGAGAGGAACTGATTCAAATCAGATCATGTAGGTGATGTTTTCCAATGTTTTGACTGTCATTTCTCTCTCTGATCAGAGAGCCCAATAATAAGTACATTTTGTGACTCTTGTGTCAGTCTTTGTAGTTTGTAGTTGAAATGCTGCTATGCCATTCTTCCTTTTCACGCTTTTATCTCTTTAGGCTTTTTAGTAATTTGTGCTTGTTTTGTTTCTGCTTAAAATCTAATGAGTCAGTGTAGGTTATAAAAAGCTGTTGTGATTATGAAAAGGTCGTGATTTCCCTTGTTCTCAAGAAATGGAAATTTGACACCTGACAAGAGAGTGCTGCAGCTTATTAGTTAGCTTAGGCTATCCTCATGACTCAAGGAGGCCAATCTGCTACTGCCAATGTTGATCACAGACATCATACCTCTTTCCTTTTGAGAGGTATTTCTAATAGTCAATGGAAAGTTAAGATTTTTCTTTCATGTTCTCAATGCTACTATGCATTTGTAATATTTCCCCAAAACTATTTCTGAAATTGTTTATAATCATTTGTTTTCTTTCTTTCCTTCTTTATTTTTGGAGACAGGATCTCACTATGTACCCCCATTTGGCCTGCCAGATTCTGCCACCTGAGTGCTGGGATTAAAAGCATGTGCTATTACACACAGTCACTGTTTTCTCTCCTAAAATGAGGTCTTGTTACATTTGTTGCCCAGGCTGGTCTCTAACTTGTAGCAAGTACTACCACATCTGGTTCCTTTTTAATTAAAAAAATTTTGCACTTATTTATTTCTATACTTATTTGTGTGTGTGTGTGTGTGTGTGTGTGTACATGGGCATATTTATTACACGTGGAAGTCTGCGGACAACTTGCATCAATTCTTTCCTTCCACTATGTGGATCCCGGGTATTGAACTCATGTAATCAGGCTTCGCAGCACATGTCTTTTAACTACTGAGTAATCTACCCACCCTATTTTCAATAATTTCTATTAACTTGCAATAGAAATTTCAGAGTATCATCAATCTTCCATATACAATGGAAGTATACAATGTACTTTCGTATTTAGATTTTGGACCTATTATTACCATTATTCTGGTTTTCTGAGACACAGACTCAATACGTAAAGGCTGGTTTCAAGACCACAGATAGCCCATAATTTAAGACCTTCCTGCCTTACCCTCTCAGGTAAAAGGCATAAGCTATAAAGATTAAGTCTGGCTAGATTTTGAACCAATTTTTAACCACTATTTTTCTAGCTGTGCTATTCAATTAGTTAATAAAATATACATTAACAAAAGAAGCAAAATACTTAGTATTAAGTAATACTACCTGGCTTCAGTGCTTTTTCCAAGCCTTTGTAATAGGCCCAGTTTTCAGGATTCCTCTCTTGTAATCCTCTGTAAACATCAGCAGCATCTTCCAAACGACATAATTGCAACATAAGCTCCCCTATTTAAAAAAAAAAAAAATTTTAATTAAAATATCTGAGGAAAAATTCCCTCAAAATTTCTCTTCAAAGCTTCAGTATCAATCAATATTTGACAGGAAATAGATCTGGTATCCTTTAAGTTCCCACCTTCCTTAGGCTATGTTACTGCCTCTTTTTGTGAAACTGACATTATTTTAAAAAGACACCCTCTTCTAAGCCTCAACTTATTCAAGGATCCTCCTAACTCCATGCAATTATTTCCACACTCACTGAACACAGTGTCACCAAGCCATCCTCTCTCTACTCCTTAATTATTCTGGGTATCATATGAACAATGTCAACATTTAAATTAATGACCCAATAAATATCTAACATTATCATTACTTAATCAAATAAAAAGCAATTCAATGTCAGCAGCCTGAAATGTGGCCACATTCAAAACCATGTAGTCTTAAGCAGATCCCGGGGCTCACTGGCTAAAACCAATGTGGACAATGCCAGAGGAGGAACAACACCAGAGAATATCTGTCCTTAGGCCTACACACCCCCCCACACACACAAATACACACAAAACCACCTAGCCTTTACCTTTCCATCTCTTCCAACAACCAAGTAAGTCAACTGTTTTAAGCTGAACTTTATTTTCCTTTCTTCTTATCTCACAAATCTTACTTCAATCTCAAAGAAAAAAATCAGTCCCTTTGCTTTATGTCAACAATCAGATTCATTACTTGCCTCTCCCTGGTTGCATAATCAATCATACCCCTAAATGACATTAGTAATTTTAAGTATCAAAATGAATTTAAAACTTTAAGATTCTTTAGCTACTTGATCAATTTTAAGGCCTGGAGCATTCCAAGTGTTTGTTTGCTTGAACATTTTCTCGTGGAAGGAAGTTAAGTGTAATGAATTGACAAAGACTGTGGTTCCAATACAAATAAATGAGTTTCAAAGTTATGAATTTGAAACACTACTCAGGATTTCGATATCCTTAAATCAGCTTCCCTTCATTGAAGGTTTTATTTTCAAAAACTACTTTGCTCGTGCATCCTGTGCTTGCATTAGGTAATTAAAACTGAATCTGAATACTTGAGGCTGGAGATATGGCTCAGTGGTTAAAAGCACTGCCTGATCCTGCAGAGGTCCGGGGTTCAGTTCCTAGCACAAAACAACAGAGCTAACAACGCTTTGTGACTCAATTTCTAGCGGATCTGATTCCCTCTTCCAGCCTCCATGGACTTTGCATGGACATGGTGAGTTAATATGCAGGCAAACCACTTATACATATAATTTTAGAAAAAAGACTTTTATACTACAGATTTATGTGACAATGACTTCTAAATATTTCATATGTGATAATTAAATTCTTAGAATTATTAAATAGATTACTTACTACCAAAGCAGAGAGAACTTAAATAAACTCGTCAAGGGTCTTTCAGAGAGTACTGTCAAAGATAGAATTTAAACTCAACCTGTGTACCACTGGTTCTCAGTCAAAGCACATTTGGCAATATTTAAAGTTATTTAGGTTGTTTTACTAGGGGTAAGACGTGCTACTGATATCAAATGGGAAGAAGCTATGAGTACTGCTAAACAGCATATAA
Source organism: Eospalax fontanierii (assembly GCA_035773235.1). Lineage (NCBI taxonomy): Eukaryota > Metazoa > Chordata > Mammalia > Rodentia > Spalacidae > Eospalax > Eospalax fontanierii. Next base: position 78,195,837 of record CM069535.1, on the reverse strand, counting down.
GGCATACACAATTAATAACTTGGGCCCAGATGTCAACAGTACAAGGTGGCAAAGCTTACTGTACTCTATAGTAACATAGAAAGACCTGGGATGGATGGACGGATGGATGGATGGATGGACGGACAGACAGACAATCTATTCTGAATAAAAGTTCTAACACTCTCTTTTCTCAGTCTACTATTAAATGGCAGCATGTGGAGTCATTTATTTAAAGGATCTACCTCTCCTATCACAAATGAACCCAATCTTGTTTCCTTTCCTTCTAGAATTCATCGTCTATATTCTCAAAGAAATCCAGATTATCTATAAAACACTCAGGAATAGTGTCTCTGTATTTTATTTTGGTTTTGGTTTGATTGACTGTTTCTGGGGTTTTGTTGTTGCCGTTTTATTTTAGAGGAAGAAAGGACCTTGCTCTATAGTCTAGGCTGGCCTCAAACTCCTGACCCTGACTCAGTCAGTCCCTTCAGTGCTGGGATTACAGGAGTACACCACTATATCCAACTTTCTGTGTATTTTAATAAGGGCTAATTTATCAATATATATTATTCGTAATAAAGAAGTCTGGCACATAGTACTTACAGTGAAATTATCTCCTGTGTTTTGATCAAATTTTGTAATATTTTCTTTTCCTATTTCTGCAGTACTGGGAACTAGAATTCAAGGCCTCACACATACTAGGTTAAGGCTCTACAACTGAGCTATATCCCCAGCCCAGTAATTTTCAACAGAAAGATACTTTATTTAGAGAATAGATGCTTACACTGGGCATGTGCCTATAGTCCCAGCTACTCCCAGCTGAAGAATAAGGATCACTGAGCCCAGGAGCTTGAGACCAGCCAAGAGAAAACAGCATGACCCCTTTTAAAAACACTGAAAAATCAAAAACATAAATGGATGCTTTATCAAGTCATTTCATTCAATGAATTTTTGTGATTTTTCTTCTCCTTTATCAACAATATCTATCATTCAATATATTTTTCTCATTTATAAATTATTCAAAATATAGGACTAACACATTTTTGATCATCAACAAACTGAACTGTGATTATCAGCAACTATGTCTTTCAGCCTGCTCTTTGCTATCACTAAAGGTTATGATAATATTCTTTTAAAATACCTTTGGTTTCTTCTACAGCAAGTTTATCACAAATCTGCTTTTCATAGGTACAAAGATGTTCCAAGGCTTCTCTATAGAGACCTGCTTCCCGAAGAACTTGATTTTGATATAAAAGGAGTTCGCTATATTCATAATCCACTTTATCAGGAGATGTCTGTAGGTGGATATAAGGAATGCTAATAGGTAAAAATTTCATTTTCACATTGGAAAATTATTTACACATTCAAAAACAAAAAGTAAAAAGATAGCATCTGGTTGATACTGTTTTGATTTTTATAATTCCTAAATATCTATTTAGGAATTAAGTAAATAAAAGCAATACCAGCTTATCAGCTAGCATAGTAACTAATGACACAGGCATGAAGATTAATTAATGAATGCTAAGCACTAGTGGTGAAAATATGATATGGGAATGGGCTATCTGTTTGGTCTCAGGTTGTTCATAAATGAAGAAAAAAAAAACAAAACAAACAAACAGCAAGTTTTCAGTTGCAAATACCACCATAATACAGTAATAGAATAAACAAACCTCTTGATGTGCTAAACTGAGAACTCATCATTAGTCTATGATTTCCTATGAAAAGGTCTAACTCTATCTAATAATGAGGAAATGGCAAACAAATCCAAACTGAGGAAAAAACTCAAAAACCAGTCTTGTGCTCTTTAAAATAATTAACGTCAGGAAATACAAAGTCTTTAAAACTTTCAGATAAAGGGACTCAAGATAAATGAAAACAACATGGAGGGTGTGCCTCAAAACCAGTGACTAGGGCCCGTCGTGCTGGCACTCGCCTTTAATCTCAGCACTTGGGAGGCAGAGGCAGGTGGGTCTTATGAGTTCCAACCAAGCTGGGGCTACAGGGAGACCCTGTCTCAAAAAGACCAAAGAAACAAAACAAAACCAGACACTAGAATTTGAGGTGGGGGTGCCTATTAAAAAGGATAAAAGTAAAACAATTATTACATTTTCAGTATGTATTACAGCTTAGGAAGTAACAATCTAAGGCTGACTATTAACATGATGTCATCTGCAGTACTAACAACTACAGAGTAGTTCCTAGGGCATAGACTTTGAAGCATTTAAAAGAGAATGTCTACAATTACTCTCAAATGTTTAAACATTTAAACACTTCCCCTTTAAAGAAGAAACAGATATTCACCCTTAGTTAATGTAACTGATTCCTATAAAGAGTTCTTTGTACTATTCTTTTAACTTTTAAGTTTGAAGTTATTTCTAAAGAAAAGTTAGCTAAACTATATAAACTTAACTTTCTTTCAAGCTTTACTTAGAATCAGACCCAATAAACTGGCTTGTTATTACCTGTTGTGTTTTCCTAAATTCTTCTAATATCTTTGCTGCCATTTCATAATCTTCTAGTAAATGGTAAGCAATAGCATAACCAATCCATGATGCTCTCTGTGCAGGTCGAAGCTGAAGTAACTGGTATCTTGTTTCCTTCAAGTGGAGAAGAAACAAAATTTATTCCTAGGTTTACAGTTCAAGCAAATGCTCCTTTGAAAGATCATATTATTACCTAGCATACACAGGATCCTGGGTTCAATCCCCAGAGCCTTAAGGAAACTAGTTTACTGCAAAATTTAGAGAAGTTTCAATATCATTATACAGATTTATAGAGGACAAAGAAATACTTTGAAACCTCTAATGCTAATCTTATGATTAAAGAGCCCTTCTTTATTTCTTGATCTCCAGGAGACTAGATGATTAAGGAAGCATAAATAAAATTATTCAAAAGTTACCTTAAAGATTGTGTGTGTGTGCGCGCGCGTGTGCGTGTGCGCAAGTACCTGTGGAGGCCAGAGGAACAGCATTGGATCCCCTGGTACTGAAGTTATAAGAGGTTGTGAGTCAATGTTGATACTAGGACCTAAACTCTGGTCTTCTGAAAGAGTAGCAAGAGCTCTTAACTGCTGAGTCATCTGTCCAGCTACTCAAAAATTCTTTACAATGTAAACTACCCAAACATTTAAGATATAGAGAGAAAATAGCTTGGCAGGAACTACCATGAAAAAGTTGAGTATTACAAAGGGACTAGTAAATCCAAGACTGACTTAAGGGTTAAACAGAAGGCTCTAAATCATATTAAGCATCAATGAATACAGAGACACACAAAATTTAAGTCTGTTTTCCAGAAAATCCTGGAAGCAAAAAATATACTTACAAAATGTTAATAACAAATGTATCAGTCTGCCCAAGTATTAATCCCATATAGTAATACAAACCTGTTTCAAAACAAAATAATTTAATCTTTAAAATCTGACTTCTAATCATAGGTAGAACCACTATGGGAGGCAATCGATCACATTTCTTCCAACAAACAGAAAGGAAAATTTCTTTACCAGAAAATACTCAAAAAGTTCTAAATAACAAGATTTTCCTCTTAGGTTTTTTAAAAAATCTACTTTTCCTCTTAGAATTAAAAAAAAAAATTCTAGAGCTGGAGAGCTGGTCCAGCAGTTAAGAGCACTGGCTGTTCTTGCAGAGGATCCAGATTCAACCCTGGCACACACGGTGGCTAAATGACTGTAACTCCAGTTCCAGGGTATTCAATGCCGCCTTCTGATCTCTGTGGGCACAGGTGCACTTATATACATGCAGGCAATATACTCATATACATAACATTATAAATAAAAATATATGAAAAAAATTCATTTTACTTCCCCTGTAATCCCCAAGATCTCGTATTTGAATCTGTAGTAAGGAAAAGTCTCTCAGGGTTGAAGATAGTCTTTATCCCATTTTAGTGCATTCTGATAACACTTAATAGCACATAACATTATAAAAAAAATGAAAAAAATCTATTTTACTTACCCTATAACCCTCAAGATCTCGCATTTGAATCTGTAGTAAGGAAAGGTCTCTCAAGATTTGAAGATTGTCTTTATCCCATTTTAGTGCATTCCGGTAACACTTAATAGCTTCATCATACTTCTTGTCTGACCGCTGAAGAAGGCCATAAACATGCCAACCTGAGAATGTAGTTAAGGATCAGCCTACATGTCAAATACTATTTCCAAATGATCTATCAGGAAACTTGGGAGCACTAAAATTATGAATGTGGCAGGGAGTATAAAAATAAAAGGGACTTTAACAAACAGAAAAGAACACAGCTTTCGGAGCTAGAGACAAGTAAGTCTAGCCTGCTTTATTAACATTATAACCTAGTACAAGTTAGCCTTATTAAGTTTCAATAAAATGAAAATAGAAATGTCTATACAGTAAAGCAAAACAGTGATGACTAAATGGGATAGTGTATGTGAAAATGTTCAAGGGCTTATACAAAGCAAATACCCAATGAATGTAACGAACAATCTTTATCATTAAAAAGAAAAGGACATAAGCACCCATGATAAAATTATTAAAAATTCTCAATAACCGGAGTTTATTCTATATTCAGAGATCTTGAAGTCTACTAAAGGATATAAATAAGGTATACACTACCACACCCAGCCTGACTTCATTGCCAAGTACCATTTGTCTGAGATACACTGTTAATTTAAAATGCATTGGGTATATTTTTAAATATATTTTTTTGTGTGTCTAAATGTATTGCCTGCATGTGTGTGCAATGCCCACAGAGGTCAGAAAAGGGTCTTAGATTCCCTAGAACTGGAGTTATAGACAGTTATTAGTTTCCATGGGGGTGCTGGGAATTGAACTTGAGTTTGCTGGAAGAAACCAAGTGTTCTTGACTGCCTAGTCATCTCACTAGCCCTAATAGGTTTTTTTTCTTCTTCTTCTTGTCTTTTTGAGATAAGGTCTCCCTGTAGCCCAGCTGTCCTGGTACTCCTTTGTAGACCAAGCTGGCCCTGAACTCATAGAGATCCACCTGCCTCTGCCTCAAGTGCTGGGACTAAAGTTGTGCACCACCACACCCCCGCTTAAAGGTTTTCTTGTTTGTCTGTAGGTATATGTGGTATGAATTTTTTCTCCGCCCAGTAGCCTGGTAAGATGGACTACATTCCATTGCACCTGCCTGCTTGGATCAGCATAAACAAACTGGACTTTTGATACTCATACAAAGGAAGAAGCCAAGAGAGTCAGCTATTCCTCCAATCAGTGACCTGAGTTGTACATGGGAGAGGGAGAGACTACGGTGGGGAGGTCTGGGAGGAGACTAGCCCCTTCAACATCTTGGACGGCTGACAGTGGCTCACTGGTCTCCTCAGAAATGCAGAATTTGCTGTTGTGGCCTCAGTAAGGGAACCCCCCTCTCCCTACTGATTACTCCTTAAGTAAGCCCAAATAAACTCCGGTATCCTCAACTGTAGTTTGGCGAAAGTATACCTCCACTTTGTTATTCCAGACCTAAAGAGAAGGGTGGGACAGGATGCCGCTCCCACCTCACAGAAAGAATTTTTATGACAGTATATTTTTTAATGCTACCTGAATAGAAGCAGTTTCTGCTACTCAATTTAAGAACATTGCCTCTGAAGTTGCAGTGAGAGATTTACACTTCTTGGCTCAGTTTTCAACCTTAGCTCCAAATACCTTGATCAGTTCCTAAACACATTCAAAAGGATACACACATGACTCTTCAAGTCATTTCTCAAACCTCTACGAACCAATTCATAAGCTTCTTCCTTTTTCCCCAAACAGTTCAGCGTTAATCCTTTCATAGCCAGAGTTTCTAGTGTTAACAAAGAAAAAGGAAGGTAGAAGAAATTAAGTAATATCTCAAAAACAAATATTACAGAACGCTCAGAATTAAAAATTTTAAGGAGATTAATAGGACATTCACAGGATGGTACAAAATTAAAATATTTTCAAAAACTGGCAAGACAACTAAGAATTAACTTCTAGATGCTACTCCTAGAGACTCTCCTAGATTTTTTTAAAACAGAAAAAACATAAAATTCACAAATATCTAACTAGGTAGTTATTCTAGTAATAATAACTCTATTACTATTTTTAGAGGAATTTGATGGGATGACTATATACCTATTTCTTCAAAACATGAAACACTATCTTGAAAACAGATTCTATTTCTATGAACCTAAGTTATATAAAGACTAAGTCTATTCTTTATTAAAAGTAGACACACATATATATTTAAAATTTATCTACAGCTCTGATTTTCTGTTCATGTGTTTATGGCCTATGTGTGTGTATCTGCATATGAGTGCCAGCACTTATGTGCTACACAACCTCAGGTATCAGACTTGCCTTCTACCTTGTGTGAAGGAGAGTTTCACTGTTATTTGCTGCTACTTATCAAGCTAGTTGATCTGCCAGCTTTTGGAGACTCTTCTGCCTCTGACTCCCATTTCCCCATAAGAGTACTTGGATTATAGATGCATATTAGGCTTTTATGTGGGTTATAAGGACTCAAATTCAGGCCCTCATGCCTGTATTACCAAGTACTACACACACTGAGTCATCTTCCCAGTTGCCACATTTCTGATTTTTAGGAATCTATTTTTAAGTGAGTCCTTGGGATTACTATGAAATAAAAAATGTAAGAGGTTCCCCATTTCCAAACACCAGTTTAAAAGAGTATTGTGGGAAATATTAAACTTTCTGAAAAGAAAAAAATTTCTAATTTTATTATGTATCTCCATGTAACATAAAGGAACAGAATATTCATTGTGACTTATTTGCCACACTTTTAAGACCAAATTTTAGAACTTATAGAAAAATTAATTCAAATTAAAAGACATAAAAAACAATAAATACATTAAATGGTTAAAAAAAAAAAAAGACTAAACATACATATAGAGGGCCCCAGGTATTGTGGTACACCTGCAATCCTAACACTTGGAAAGTGAAGGCAGAAGGATCATAAAGGTGGAAGTAGGAAGATCCTAAGTTTAAAAGGCCAGCATAAGCTACAGAGTGAAACTCTAAATCAAAAACAAAAGTCCTACAGGTATAATTATGAGGAAGAGTGAACATGAACTGTTTAAAAAATATTTCCAGTGAAATTATGACTTCGCATTCATCCTAATTTCAACCATCATAAAATATGGGACAAGGGTATATTCTAGAAATAATGAGATAAGACAGGGAAAAAAGAGCTCTAAAAATGACGAAATAAATATGACATTCTTTGTTAATGAAGCGCTACTGATTAAATTAGAAATCACATTAGCAATATACACTTTAGAAATAATGAATATAAAAGACCTAATATGCAGATGACAACTGAAGATAGATTTTTTTTCAATGAGACCAAGATCAGTTTACTCACATAGCTTATCATCTCCAAACGACTGCAATATAAGCAAAAACTGAGTACAGAGAAAATAGAGTAAATACAGGAAAAGAATGAAGAAAAGTAATAGGGAACTAATATTCTCCTCTTTCAATACTAAGAATACAATGCCAATTAATTCCTGATCAAAAATGTTTCCCAAATCTGCACAAATCAGATCTATAAAACGTTATTTTTCCTTTACAAGTTTCATCACACATTAACCAGCTGCCCACAAATGTCAAGTCAAACACTACCATTTAGGCAAAAGCTATGTAACTGTCCATTATAATACACAAATATCTTATTAAACATAACTCAGCTGGGAAGAACTCATTAAAATACAATGCAAAGAAATACCAGAGACTAAATGGTCACTTTCTGAAGAAACTTGTTGTAAGGAATAAAATTCTCTAAGCTCAAAGTTCTAAAGTAAATTTTTCATTTTCTTTTTTTTTTTTTTTTAATTTATTTTTATTTTTTGTGCAGAGAATAGAAGACGGTGTTGGATCCCCTGGAACTGGAGTTATAGATGATTGTTAGTTGCCATGTGGGTGCTGGAATTCAAACCCGGGTCTTCTGCAAAAGCAGTCAGTGCTTTTAACCACTGAGTCATCTCTCCAGCCCTAAAGTAAAATTTTCTCATAAACAATTTTACTTAAATAAACATAGTGCCTTAATAGGTTCTTGTGCTTTTCCTACCAAGCTAACGTTGAAAATAGGAATAAAACAGAACTTAATGCAATGTGCTATCATTTTCTTGGTATTTAATTCAAAACTCATTATTAAGTTGTATATTGTTATAGGAGTTAAAAGTAAAAAGGCCCACTCTGGGAAATGAAGACAGCAGGGTTAGAGAGTCCAATGAGGTATGCCACACAAGATACGCAGTAAAACCGAGTCTACTTAAAGGTGTTCTTACCTCCATGCTCTGCGAATTTGGGGTTGGACAAGATTTGTTTACAGAACTTCAATCCATTTCTATACTGCTTATGTTCATAACATCTCTGTCAAAACAGAAAACTGAGTTTAGCAAGAAATTCAAAACCTTTCCAAATTCAATGTTAAGTTTTTATGCTATTAAATATAACAATGTCATTTCTAGATTTTCCTGAGTCCCATTAATGACTACCAAAGAGGGATAGGGATATAGCTTAATGGCAGAAGAACACTTGCCTAGCATACACAAAGCCCTGAGTTCCATCCTTAGCATCAAAAATAAAATAAACTGCCGCTAATGAAAATCACAGAAGGCTCAACTACAAAAAAAAAAAAAAAAAATTAAAAGCAGGATAAAAGGGAAGACACAGATTCAGAAAAATAAGAAAATCATAAATACATTCCAAAAAATCTAACTGAGGGGCCCAGAGAGATGGCTGAGTGGTTTAAGCACACGCTGGCTGCTCTTGCAGAGGACCCAGGTTTGATCACCCACACAGTGATTAACAACAATCCATAGCTCTAATTTCAAGGAATCCCATACGCTCTTCTGACCTGCTCCGGCACAGCATGGCATGAGTGCACTTACACACATGCAAGTAATATACTCATTCACATAACATAAATCAAATCTAGCTGTGTTTTATTGAAAGAAGAAAAAAGATATAGGAATTATATTTTTTAATTAATTTGATTAAAGAAGTCTATTGAGTTTAAAGGGCCAAGCAAGTACGTGCAAAGTGACTGGAAAAAAGAACCTACACCATGGCATCGCATAGTGAAAGGGAGAAGAGAGAAAGGGTTAGACAAGAGGGTGGATGAGGGGAAAAAAAAAAAATCACATTTCGGACTGAGGCATACTTTGTTAGATATTAGTACTGCTAGGCCTGCTTGCTTTCTAGGTTCCATTTGCTTGGAATAAGTTTTGCACAATTTTTCCACACTAAGGCAGTGAGTGTTTCTCTTTGCCTCATTAGGTTTCTTTTAGGCAACAAATAGGTGCAGTTTTGTAATCCAGTTTGCTAATCTGTGCCTTCTTATGCAACAATTGAGACCTTTGGCATTCAGAGACATGTATCTGTACCTATTATTTTGTTGTTGCTTTTGTAGTATTTGGTGTTTTCCTAACCCTTGTTTGCTTATTTACTATTCTAGCAACAGCTTATTCTTATCTTTAAGCCCTGATAGTCTCCATGTTCTTATTCTACTTGTGAGGCTTTCCAGGATTTTTTACTTAACTTTGGGAATATTTCTAAATTTCAATTTTTTTTTTTAGTATTCCCCTTTCATATCATGTTAACATCCTGATTTCATTCATGTTTGTTTCTGTTCTCTTTTAATCCGTTTAGAAACTTACTCCTGACTTCTTAAATAGTTGAATAGTGTTATAATCATTCTTTTGAATTTGGGGGGGGATTCCATCTAATTCACTCTCACAGAGTTCACTACCTTGGAATTAGTAATTATGAATACTCATGTTATCCTGATTTTTCATGTTTCATGTTTCTGCACTGAGATTTGCATATCAGGGATTAGGTGGTTGGCTGTATTTTTTTATTTTAATCAATCATATTCTTTCAGTGGAAGTACCTGCAATATTCAAGAGGGACTAGACTATAGCAGGTTTAAGGTGCTGTTTCTCCCTACGGACTGGAAGTGCAGCACAGTAGTTAAATCTTCAATAAAGTGCTCAACGCTCTAGGCTTGATAGCTAGCACTACCCTGAGAACAGAATACTTTCTTCAGATACAACCACAACTCAAAGACAGGCCTACCGTGAAAATACAGTAAAACAATCATCCCTTTCAACTCCAATAATTTGGAGGAAGTAAAGGAGGCAAGGACAATATAAGGGTATGCTAAGATAGTCACTATAGCTAGAAATGGAAAATAAATAAGCAGAATAAGACTAGTGATTAGTGTAAGAGCAACAGATATAAAATAAAGACCAAAAACTAGACAGAAGTGGGGAATAATAAAAAGGGAGTGGAGAATAATTAAAAAGGAAGGAATCAATTAAGCAGCTCCGGTGAAAGGTAGAATGAAAAAGAGAAAGAGGCTGGAGAGATAGCTCCAGAGTTAGCGAATATTGCTCTTGCAGAGAACCAAGAGTTCAGTTTACCCACACATGGGTGGTTCACAACTACCTGTAACTCCAGCTCCAGAATTCCTCTGGCCTCTTGACAGCACCTACACTCACATGCACATACTCCATACACACACACACACACACACACACACACACACACACACACAATAAATCTTTAAAGGTTCGTTTTTTCTTAAGATTTAATTTATTCTTATATATACAAGTGGTTTGCCTAAATACATTTAAGTGCACCATGTGCATGCCTACGGAAGCCAGAAGAGCATCAGATCCCCTGAAACCAAGTTAAAGAAAGGTATTAGCTGCCATGCGCATGCTGTGAATCAAACCCAATATTCTTATATGACATATATAATGTGACTTTAGTTTTGAATAACTATACTTTAAATATTCAGAATTACACTTGTTTTTTCTTTCATGGTCCTCTGAAAGACTCTTTCATTTGTTTATAGGTTTTTGTTTTATTTTTTGTTTCTCTGCTTGTTTCTGACAGAGTCTCCCTGTAGCCCCAGCTGGCCTGACACTCTCTACATAGATCAAACTGGACTCAATTTCACTAAGAACCCTCCCTTTTTGGCTTTGGGATTAAAGGTATGCACCACCACTCCCAGCCAGCATCATATTTTTTAAAGGAGTTTCAAACAAAAATGTCATTTAATAATCATCCAAATCCTGTAATCTGGGCTGGAAAACATGGCTCAGAGGTTAGGAGCACATGTTGCTCTTGCAGAGGACCTGGATTCAGTTCCCAGAACCCGTATCATCGCTGTCTGTGACTCCAGTTCCAAAGGATCTGACACCAGGCACACACATGGTACCTGTACATACATTCGGGTAACGCACTCATACACATAATACATAATTTCTTAATCCTGTAATCAGCCAGGCATTTTGGTGTACATGTGTAGTCCCAGAACTGGGAGGTAGAGACAAGAGCATCTAGAGTTAAACGGTATCCTCAGCTACTCAGTGAGTTCAAAGCTAACTTTGGCTGCATGAGATCCTGTCTCCCAAAAAGAAAGGGAGAAGTATACTGTTAACTAGGCAAAGAAGTACAAAAGGATCAATCCTTATTTATAAAACAATTAAACCAAAACTACTTACCTAATTACCAAAATTCAGACCACCACCTAGACCTGCTGATCCTCATCTGACAGTTTTTGTCACTACAACTTCTTTGGGCTTCTACTGTATGTAGACTGAAGACCAGCAGTCTCCAGGAATCCTCCAGGCCTTCAGTACCAGATTGGGGCGGGTGAGACATTCAGCCTTGGGGACTCAGTAACTACCAGATTCTCAGCCTTTCCAGTGTGAGACCACTCTGATCACATCCTGCAAGCCAACCTAATAAACTTCCCTTTAATATATATATATATTCATTTTTATTAGTTCTGTTCCTTTGGAGAATTCTGACCAATACAAAACCCTAGCACTGGGGACAAAAAAATCAGAATAGCATATCTCTTTAAAAGACTATTTAATAATTCTTTTTCCTATAACAACAATAAATGTGCATTTGGGGCCCATAAGACAGTTCACTGGGCAAAGGAGCTTGCTACCAAGTCTGATAACCTCAGTTTAATCCTAGAATGCACCCAAGAGAACAGATTCCCACAATCTTGTCCTCTTACCTTCACACGTGCACCAAAGAACGTGCCTACTCTTTTACCTTCACTATACACGCATATAAATAAATGTAATGTCTAAAAGAATAAATATATATTTAGGTAATCATTCTCAATATCTTCTTTGCCTGAAAGCATTACCTCTCTATCACAAGTTACTAATTATAAGTTGGAGTAGCCTTCTTACAAACAGAAAACTGAAAATAGCAAATACTCAAGTGTATGGGTAATTCAAGGTTTCCTGATGATAAAACCAAGTAATAAATAAAGATAAGCCAGGCGTGTTGGTGCATCCTTTTAGTCCCAGCACTCAGGAGGCAGAGGCAGGAGGACCTCTTTTGAGTGAGGTCTACAGAGTGATATCTACATAGGCAGTTCCAGACCAGACAGGGCTACACAGTGAGAAGTTGTCTCAGAAAAAAAAAAAAAAATTACACATACACACAAACAGGGCTGCAGGGACGGCTCAGCACTCAGCAGTTAAGAGCACCAGCTGCTCTTGCAAAGGATTCCCAGCACCCACATGGCAGCTAACGACTCTCCGTAACTCCAGTACTAGGGAATCCAACATCCTCTTCTAGCCTCTATGGGTTTTTGCATGACACGGGCACACATATAAGTGTACATGTAGGCAAAACACTCATACACAGAAAATAAAAATAAATATGTAATAAAATTAAAATAAATGTAAAAAAACAGGAAATGCGGCATATTTTACTCAATACTTTCTCTCACAACAAGGAGATAGATAACAAGATGAACATATACTTCATCTTTGACACAGATTTAAATTTAATTAAAATGTAACCTGTGGTGATTTGAGTGAGAATGCCCCCCCACTTGCGTTTCAAGTATTTGAACACTTGGTCCCCATTTGGTGATGGTTTGGGGAGGGTCATGGAACTTTTAGACGGTGTTTTATTACAGTAACAGAAAAGTACCTAATAGATGGTCTAAAAGTAGACAAAATATAATGAAAAATGAATATTGAAGGCCAGCAAAGTGGCTCATCAGGTAAAAGTTCTTACAAATCTTAAGAACCTGAGTTCAATCACTGGAACCCAAGATGGAATGGCAGAACTGACTCCCAAAAGTTGTTCTCTGACCTGACACACACATACCTGAATACAAACATCATACACATACATAAATAATAATAAAATTAAAAGTTTAAAGCTTAAAAAGAAAATCTTACAAACTCAACAAAAGAGTGGTACTGTACCACAAGCAAGTAGGCTCTATTCCTGAAATGCAAGGATGGTTCAATACACAAAAATTAACAATGTAATAAAGCACATTAACAGAAAGGGGGAAAAATGATCAGGTCAATTCATACACAAAAAGCATCTGACAAAGCTCAATACTCTTTCATGATTAAAAACACTCAACAAACTAGGACTAGAAGTACCTCAATATAATTAAAAGCCATGTATGAAGAAAAGACTTTAGCCTATATGATAATCCATCTTGAAAACTGAAAGCATTTTCTCTAAGATCTGGAAAAGGCAAGGATACCCATTTCTATTCAAACTAGTTAGTACTAAAAGCATAGCTACAAGAAACAAATAAAATGTACCCACCAAAGTGGAAAGAAAGAAGCAAAACGATCTATCATTATAAGACGATTGTATCTAAAATTCTAAAAGATTCCTCAAAAAAAAAAAAGTGTTAGAATAAAGGAATACAACAAAACTGCAACATATATAAGTCAACAGGCAAAAAGTTGAGCTGCAGGGCGGGAAAGATGGCCTGGTGGTTAAGAGAATGCACTGGTTCCTTCTTGCAAAGGACCTGGGTCCAGTTCCCAGCAACCACATGGCAACTAACAACACTCTGTAACTCTAGTTCCAGGGGATCCAACACCCTCTTCTGGCCTCTGTGGGCACTGCACACACAGGTATACTTACATGCAAGCAGAACACTCATTCACATTTAAAAAAAAATCAATTAAAAAAAAAAACCTGAGCTGCATTTCTATATAATAAATACATGTAATCCAAAAAGGGAGCAATAAAAAGTTAGAGGTGGTGCTGCAGGCTCATGCAGAAGGATCATGAGTTCAAGACCACCCTGTACTACAATGGGAGACTGTCTCAGGACAAAGCTAAAACAGAATCCAACAAAACAACAAAAACAATTTATTTACAACAGCATACAAAGGCACTGAATGGTTTGCATTAACCAAGAAAAAGACTTACATAATGAAACCTATAAGAACAAAGAAATTAAACAAATAAATCAAAAGACAGTCCAAGCTCAGAGACCAGAAGACTTACCAAGGCAACCTACAAATTTAATGTACTACCTATTGAGATCCTAGTAACGTAAGAAAAAAAAAATCTCACCTTAAAATTAAAATAACCCAAAACAATTTTAGGGTATGGCGTCAAAAAGCTGGAGGATTCATTCTTAAAACTCACTATACAGCAAAAGTAATCAAAATGGTTGGTTAGTAAAATAAAGACATACAAACAGAAGAGAACCCAAAGATAAACTCTAGCATTTAAGTGTACAGATATGTATGTGTATGTGCATGCACAGCTGGACCCTCACTTAATACCACATAAAAATCAACTCAGGGCCATCAAGATGGTACAATAAAGGCACTTACTTTTATTTAAGGGAAAGACATATACAAAACAATACATGTATCATACTTTAAGCAAAAGTTTCACAGTCAATTTAACAAGATTTTGTAAAATGGCATAGCAACAGCATATTTAATTTTAACAAAAATCACTGCATTAAATAAAAGATAAGTCTGTAATCCCTTTACTAGAAGTTAGGAATTCTTGCAATTTCAAAATTGGGAACAAAGATTTCCATCATACTCTATTTGTCCTATTGTCAATATGTTAGTTCAAAATTAAACTGTCAAAATTAAAACACTAAAGATTATCTCTTGCCAGGGCTGGAGAGATGGCTCAGTGGTTAAGAACACTGGCTCTTCTTGCTGAAGAATTCAAGCACCCACATGGTGGCAAATAACCCTCTGTAACTCCAGTTCCAGGGGATCCAATGCCCTCTTCTGCCCTCCACCGGCATTGCACTTGCATACATGCATACAATACACGTATACACATAAATAAATAAAATAAAAATGGAAAAAGATTATCTCTTGTCAAAAATTAAAAATTTAAATACTAGCACTGTACTATAAAAAAACTGAAGTCAAACTATTCTAACAGATACTAAAATCTCATGTGCAAAATTCTAGCACCCAAACACTTGGAGACCTCTACTTCCAAATGCACAAGAATAACTGACATCAAGATGGGATTCCTGTTAAGCATATAACTGTGAAACAAATATGAAAATAACTGTTAGCAGCTGTTGGACATAACACAGCATAGGACTGTGGTATCAGAAGAGTGAGGTAAATCCCTGTTTCTGCCTAAAGGTATTTTCCAGACTTTAAATTAGGGAGGGAGAAACAGCTCTGTAACCTCACAAATCTGAGCAGGTATCAGACTGATACACTGCTGAGATAGCTAGAATCTTTGGGGAAGGTACCAGAGAGACATGTATCATAGAAGCTTTCAAAATGTCCTTAGGAGTCTTTGTTTAAATATTACACAAGGGCAGGAACACACCACAAGAATCTACTGAAGCCAGGGAAAGAACAATCACAAAGTAGGAGAAGCCTAACAACTACAGGTGCTTAAGCACTGCCTGGCAGACACCGGAGCACCAAACATTCAGTTAAGAAACTTGATGGAGGCCAGGTGTGGTGGCACAGGCAATCAGATCTCTGTGAGTTCAAGGCCAGTCTGGTCTACATTGTAAGTTCCAGGCCAGTTGGGGCTAAAGGGAGATCCTGTCTCAAAAAAACAAAAGAAACAAAAAAACACTTCACTGCATACTCCTAGATTTAGCACAGCCCCCAAATGGCCACTTACCAGGAGGAGGACTAATTCTGGTCCACCCTTATTAAAGTTTAAAAACAAATCTTCCAGGTGCAACAACTCCACAAGTAAAGGCACCTGCTGCCAAGCCCAACAACCTGAGACCCACAGAGAACAGAATCATCCTCTGACCTCCATGTGTGAAGTAGCAAGCCCCGCAACAAATAATAAAATTTTTAATTTTAGGGGCTCAAGAGATGGCTCAGCAGTTAAGAGCACTGGCTACTTTTGCAGAGGGATCCATGTTTGATTCCCTGTACCCACATGTCAGCTAACAATCATTTGTAACTCCAGTTCCAGGAGAATTCAACACCTTCTTCTGACCTGCTTGGGCACTACACAATAAGGATTTACTTACATGCAGGCAATATACTTATATATATATATATATATATAATAAACATAATAAAGAAAATGTTAATATTTAAATTTTTTAAATAAAATAAATCTTTGGCCAGTGAGCTGACTGAGCAGGTAAAGGCTCCTGCTGCCAAACCTGACAACCTGAGTTCCATCCAGGAGATCCACATGTTGGAAGGAGAAAACCAACTACCACAAGTTGTTCTCTGAATTCCACATGGTCATATGCCACATATATACACACAAACACCTACACACACAAATAAAGTAAAATATGATGTAAAAAATTTTAAGAGCTGGATATGGTAGCTTATGCCTTTAATTTCAACACTCAGGGAGGCAGAGGCATGCCTATGAGTTCAAGGCCAGCCCGGTCCATATAAAGAATTTCAGGCCAAACTACAGTGAAACCCTGGTCCTCTGCAAGGGCAGCCAGTGATCTTAACTGCTGAGCCATCTTCTCCAGCTCCAACACTATTTTTTCTCGTTTACTTTACTCTCTAAGATTCCACTTTGAGAGCTAGAGAGATGGCTCTTGCAGAGAGGCCAGGTTAGGTTCCTAGCACCTGGGAACCAGACCTGGCTGAGAACTTTCCATAATTCCAGTTCCAGGGGATCTGACACCCTCTTCAGTCCTCTGAGGGCACTATACACACATGGTACATTTATATACATGCAGGCAAAATTCTCATATATATAAACTAAAACTAATAAATATATAAATATTTTAAGAGGAAACAGGGCTGAGTAGGTGGCTCTGCTGGTAGAGTGCCTACAATTCCAGCACTCCAGATAGAAGCAAAAGGATGAGAAGTTCAAAGTTATCCTCAGTTAGGTTAGTCTGTGCTATGAGACCCTGTCTCAAAAAAACCCAAACAACCCCTCCCATATTAAAACTGTCACATTACGTAAGAAAATGAATGCACAGATCCAAGAATAATTTTCAGACAGAAAAAGCAAGCAAACCAAAAAAGAAGAGCAAAAACAAACAAAAAATGAGTTTAATCACAATTGCTGAAAGGACGAAATATTGTAAAAGCAGTCAGAAAAAAAGCACATTATTAAAAGACTTAATTCTCTTAGCATATACCGCAAAAAATTTAAAAAATAAAAAGAAATTAGATAGAGGAAGAGGAAAATAATAAAAGCAATGACACAGAAATGAAATAGAAAGGAAAATCTGTAAAACAAAAAGCACCTTCTTTGAGAACAATACAATTAATTAACTTCTAGTCAGAAAGACAGTGGCAAAAGTGCACTACCCAGTAGAATAACAGAAGCCCAAGCTTTCAAGTCAGGAAATGAAAAGCAGCAACCTGGGAAGTAGATAGAACACAGCAAAAAAAGGGACTGGGGAAAGTAGACAAAGTTGTTTATGAATTTCTGTCCTCACCCCTAACTCTAAATTGCACATACCTGGATCTGATCCTATGTACCACATCAAAGAACTGGAGAGCTGGACTAACACATACTGACTGCCTTGTCACCAGAATAGCCATGAGGCTGGGGCATTCAAAGGATTGACCCATGCAGAAATGTGAAGATTTTCAAAAACCACACTGATATCAGAATCGCATTCAATGGGAGATGGGACTTGCAGTTTGAACCTAACTAATCCACTAAACAAAAATATCAAAATTCTCCACAGGACTGAGACCCAAAGTCTAACAAAATAATATTCAAACAGGAAAATCTCAACTCATCTATAAAAAGGTAGTCAAAGGAAACCAAGCAGAGGTGCGAAGGAAAGGATACTTAAGACTTTACTCTCAGAGGCTGCCCACTATCCTTCATGCTACATAGCTTAACTACACAACAGTATGGTACCATGAGAACAATGGCATCAAAATCCACAATGTTAAGAAGTCTAAGTTAGAGATTGGAGAGATAGCTCAGCAGTTAAGAGCACTGTCTACTCTTTCAGGAGACCCAGGCTCAAATTCCAGCACCCATATGGCAACTAACAACCATCCATAACTCCAATTCCAAGAGATCCAACACCCTCTTCTGACCTCTGCAGGCACTGCACAACAGAGGTGCACTCACTGCATGCAGGCAATACTCTCATACACATCAAAAAATATGGGGCTATCTAGTGAGACTCTGTCTCAAAATAAACAAATAAATAAATTAAAAACTAACAGAACTTATTGGACTTGGGGAGAGGGCTTAGGGAGTAACAGCAAGCACAAGTACAAGAGTTCACATCCTCAGCACCCCCTATAAAGCAGGGGAAGATAATCCCAGCACCGGGGGAGGTGGAGACAGGAAGATCTTGGGGGCTAACTGGTCAACCAGTCTGGCCAAATGGCAAGCTCTAGGTTCAGCCAGACCCTGTCTCAAAAATAAGGTAGAAGACACTAATGCTATTCCACATGCATAGGAACCTACATACATACATACACACACACACACACACACACCAGGCATGGGGCATAGTGGTGCACACCTTTAATCCCAGCATTTGGAAGGCAAAGGCAGACAGATCTTTGTGAGATCAAGGCCAGCCTGGTCTGTATAGTGAGTTTCAGGTAAGCTGGGGCTCCTGGAGACCCCGCCTTTAAAAAAAAAAGTTAAATTAAAAAGTCAGAAATACTTTTAAGTGAATATAAAATGAGTAACATAATCATGAGAGTTCCTGAATTCAAATGAGGTGTGTGTGGGGGTTGAGTTGAGGGGGGAGAATAAAAATAAAAGGGACTTTAACACCTGTAAGTGCCAAGATGTTGAACCACAGCCAGCATGGGCCTCAGGTCAGTGTCAGCTAGACAGTAAGACCATATCAAAAAGTAAAAATAAAAACAAACGAAGTATTGTTTCTTGTTTTTCAACCACAGTTTTTTTTTTTTTTAAAGGGTGTTATATTGTGGAGCTGGAGAGATAGTTCAGTGATTAAGAGCACTGGCTGCTCTTGCAGAGGACCCAGGTTCAATTTCCAGCACCCACATGGCAGCTGACTACTGTCCCTAACTCCAGTTCCAGGGGATCTGATGCCCTCTTCTGACACCCATGGGCATGACACAACACAGATGTATGTACATACATGCAGGCAATACTCATACACATAAAATAAAAACAAAAGTTTTTGGTTTGTTTCTTCAAAGGGTGTTATCACACACTAGATCCTAGGTTCTGACTCCCAGCACTACAGAAGCAGGAGAGATATGACTGATGATTGATAAATGATAAAGAGCTAGAACTCAGTCTGTGACCTACTGTTATTTCTCTAATAGGTTGTCCCCATTTGAGTATCAAAAGTGATTCCCATCACAAACTGAATATGTAATATTTATATCGTTGGTTTTAAAGCATTAGTCTTCCTATAAAACTATTTAGTGTTAAATTAGGCTGCATCAAAAGTCCCCTGAACAATATTTTTAAAATTTAAAAATAATCCAGTGCCCTCTTCTGGGCTCTATAGGCAACTTCATGGATGGGTATACTTAACCAAGTAGGCAAAACACTCATACACATTTTTTTTAAAAAGTACTGTGCAAGAGCTGCACTTACTGCTCTTCCACAGTTCAGTTCCCAACACCCACATCAAGTGGCTCACAACCTCCTGTATCTCCAATATCCAATGCCATCTGGGAACACCCTCACATATATGGCATACACTCAACACAGACACACATACATACATGTGAATAAAAATTAAACCTAAAAAAAAAAAAGTCCTATGCAAAGAAAAAAAAGATGGAAGAAGCTTAAATCATCTTATACTGCAGTAACAGTGCAAAGTGGCAAGGAAAATAATGTAAAAATATCTTAGGTACAATGTACAAGACCAAGGCCTTGGTTTAGAAAGAAGAGAACTATACCTACACACAAATTATGTGATCTTTACAATACTAAGGAAGATAATGAACAGCAAATTCTGTAGCAATGCTTGTTTTGAATATATATAATATATCCAATGTGATTAATATATTAGGAAACATTTTAATCACTTCAAATTTCATGTTTGCTTTTGTGGGATTTCATCTGCCAGAAAACTAAGTGAACAAAGAAAACAGCAGCCAGCTGAAATAAGTCCTGTGGGCATGCACAGAACATTGCAAAGACACCCACCAGCTACCTCAGTTCACCCTGTGTGTTGACAGCCAAAGTATGCCACACACACTCACATTGATGCTACTTTGTATCAGATTTCCAAAAACCTTTTTCTACTTCTTCCCAACTGACAAACCACAATTCTTCAGATGCCCACCTCTGAAATTGGCTTCAGACGTTTTCCAGAAAAAATGCAGCATTTGCACTACATTAATGTCTGTTAACCACTTAACATACATAAATCTGTGCTTTGTTGCTATTTCATTGGAGGCTTTTATTGCTTTTGAGATAAGAGTCTTTCTGTGTGGCCCAGGCTGGCCTTGAACTCAGCCTCCAGAGTGGATTGCTAAGATTACAGGTATGTACAATCATTCTTATCGAGATTTATTTTTATTTTATATGAATGACTGTTTTATACACACACACGTGTTTGTGTGTGTGTGTGTGTGTGTGTTTGTGCATGTGTGCATTCCTGATGCCTGAGGAGACCAGAAGAGAGCAGAACTGGAGTAACTGATTGTTGTGAAACACCATGTGGGTACTGGGAACTGAACCCAGGTCCTCTGCAACAGCAGCCAGAGCTCTTAACCACTAAGTTATCTCTTCAGCCCAAATATCTCTCCTTTAACCTGTCGCCTGTGATACTACACCTACGCTACTTCCCCCATAAATCCTGTACTTTTAAATGTTTTTGCACAACAATGCAGTGACTTTTAGGAACATTATGTCTTGACATAGACAGAACTCTGTATATAAAGGAATCAGAAATATATTTTAAACACTCTAATCACAGTACTGGCTATCTTACGATTTTTAAAGGACTGTCATAAGGTTTGTGTCAATTAAAATGCAAAAAGCCTAGCATTAAAATCTGCCTCAAAACAGGTATTCAATAAATGCTACAGTTTATTCTTCATTCTGATCCAGCCCTCAAGCATTGATAATGAAAACAGATTTTGTAATTGCCAATGAAATCTCTCTGAAAAGAAAACAACACCATTTTAAGAAGCTATTATCATAGAGAGGGAAACAAAGTTTGCTTTTAAGAGTATGCGATGCTCTCTCCTAACCCCACTCCACAGTTTTTTATTTTTAAAAGCAAATTTTCATTTCTCCTTTTATGTAGACAAAAAAAAAAAACCCTCAAATATGATTATAGTCCACAGGAGATCTTACAGATATTACAAATTACCTTTTATATTAACCAAAGAAAATCTCAGGAGAGTTAGACATAGTGGTGGCAGCGCATACCTTTAATTCTAGCAGTCAGGAGGCAGGGGCAGGAGGATCTCTGTGAGTTGAAGGCTAGCCTGGTCTACATGGTGAGTTCCAGGCCAGCTGGGGCTATAGGGAGACCCTGTCTCAAAAAGGACCAAAGAAAAAGAAAATCTCAGGAGAATTAGAGCATATGGGGGGAGGGGAGGTTTGCCTTTGGTCATGCATGGTGGCACACACACTTGTAACTCTAGCACTCAGAAGGCTTAAGAAAAGATTGCTGTAAATTTAGGGCCAGATTGGGCTACAGAATAAGACTCACTCAAAAATCAGAAATCAAGGCTGGGCATGGTGACACATGCCTTTAATCCCAGCAAAGGCAGGTGAATGTCTATGAGATAGAGGTCAGCTAGGTCTATATTGCAAGTTCCAGGCCAGCAGGGGCTTCAGGAAGATCCTATCTTAAACCCTTTTTCCCCCCAAAACAAAATAAAAATAAAAAAATTGGGGTCTTCATCATTTATTTCTGTAGTATTTATTTTACTTTTAAAAAAAAAGAAATTTTATTAAAGGTTAAAGAAATTGTTTTAATATAATAAAGAGCAAGCAATATAATTCACATCTTAAAAGAAAAAAACTATGTGTAACAAATTGTACTAGTTTTGTTTCTGGCTTGGGTTTTGCTGTTATTATTTGTTACGTGCATTGGTTGATTTCTTTTTTGGGAAGGTGGTATGGAGCTGGAGACCAAAACCATGACACTGAGCTATGTTAAGTAAGCTCGCTTAACACTGAGTTATATCTCTAACCCCTTAGGTCTTTAGGCAGGGTCTCATTAAGTAACTTAGAATGGATCTGAACTCACACTATGTCCCAGGCTGGCCTGCAGTTTTCAAACCTCCTGCTCTGCCTCCCAGAATGTCAAGACTATGCTACTATGAGTGGTACAAACGTGTTTGTTTTATAAGTTACAACTTAAAAAAACACAAGTTTGTACGGCATGCATCACAGAAGAGCTTAGAGCTTAGATATCTAAATGTACACTTTGTTATTATAGGAAAATTCCCAAAAGTCAAAAATACAACCCCAGTATAATGTTGCGTCCATACACTCATATTTTTATTGAGAACTATCACTCTTTAAACCTCTTCACTTGCTCTTTTAACATGAGAACTAGAAAATGACATTCTTTTCAGAACAATTTTTCCTAAGAATCTCTCTTCGACATAACTATTGATTGTAAATAGACAGCAAAGTTGTAGTTCCATGTAAATGCTGATGGCTGGATAAACTCATCAGTAAAGTAAACTGTTTGCTCTTATTCCTACACCAACTTCCCAACAATATACTTTGACCAATTGCAAAAACACAACTTGATTTTTAAATTTTTCTGGAAAGCAATCACAAAGAAAGTATAACATAATTGTTTTGTTTGTTTGTTTGTTTTGAGACAGGATCTCACTATGTAGCTCTGACTGGGCTGGAACTCCCTATGTAGATAGACCAGACTGATCCCAAATTCACAGAAATCCACCTGCCTCTGCTTCATAAGCATGCTACTTAAGATGTGTACAACCACACCTGGTTAACTTGTAAATTTTTTGAACATTAATATCCATGTTTTACAATATTACAGACAGTTGTCCCTAACCTATGTAAGAATCATCTGTGGAGCTGTAAGAAACACATGACTTACTCTCTGGAGATTCTAATCCAGTGGGCTGCTAACAACAAACTCCCCTAAGTTTGTTAACAGATTTTTTTTTCTATAATTCTAAAACAAGAAGAAAAAAAAGAGCTAGACTCTGTGAGTTCAAGCCTTGGTCTACATAGGAAGTTCTAGCCTAGCCAGAGTCACTTAGTGAGATCCTGTCTTAAAAAAAAAAGATAAAATATTAATGATTTCCTATTGTGCTTTTACTACTAGAGGCTTTGTAAATAATACCACGATTCACTCATAAATGTAACTTCCAAGGTCTAACAGCCTCTGCCCCCAATATCCTACAATTACTCTATATAATAATATAGTGTCAAATGCCAACTAGTTTACCCCTTTTCTCTAAAGATACTCATGAAAGGCACACACTCCAAAGTTTTCTCTTACTCTGTAATTGCTACTTTAACACTTGTTTTATTCAACAAATACTTAACATCTACTATAGTACATTACCCAATGTGAGCATAGCAATTAAAAAAACAAAGTCCCTATCTTAAAACCCACATTTTAACTGTAGAAGATATATGATAAATACAAGGTAAGTATATATCAAACAGTGATAAATTCATATTGGAGAAAAATAAAGAAAGGGGAAAAAAAACACCTAAAATAAATAGGCTGATAAATACTCCTCCTGATAAGAAAGGCTCTACCTAACATTTAGAGATGAGCCATCTCTCCAGCCCAGCATAGTTTTTTTTAATTTATTTTTATTTTATGTATTATTGGGTCTTTTGCCTACATCCTACATCATGTGTTAAGTGCAATGCCTGTGTGTGCAATGCCTGTGGAGGCCAGGAAAGAGCACTGAAACCCCTGGAACTAGCGTCATGGACAGTTGTTAGCTGCATGTGGGTGCTGGGGACTAAACCTGGGTCCTCTGCAAGAGAAGTCAGTGCTCTAACTGCTGAACCATATTTCCAGCCTCACAACATGGTATTTTTAAAATACGTGCTTCGCCAATTAAAAAATACATCTTATACTCAATATTTAGACTTCAGGAAAACGTGATTTTTATAGAATATTTTACATAATAGAAAAATTGCATTTGGTTTTATTTTCTAAATTATCTTTATTTACTTATTCTTTGTAGTACTGTGAATTAAACCAAAGGCTTTGCACATGCTAGACAAGCAATCTACCACTGAGCTATAGCTTCAGTCCTCCTTCACTTTTACTTGGGACAGGGTCTCATTAAGTTGTCCAGGCAAGCACTGAACTCACTCTAGCACCAGCAGGCCCTGATCTTGCCATCCTCCTGCCTCAGCTTCCCTTATGCTAGACTTACAGGCATAATCCTAGTAGCTAGGATTATACATCTGCCCTACCAGGCTCAGCTATTTTATTGATTGACACAGAATAATTATATATATTTACGGAAGGCAATACCTAACATTTAGAGGACACCTAAACACAGGCCTAAAAGATGCAGGAGAAAGGAGCCACGCAGGTATCTGAGAGGGAAAATTCTGAACACACAGTTCTTTGCATATGATCTTTTAAACAACGTGACTTTTTATGTCCAAATATACTTTTATGAACAAAGGAAATATATTTGAACCAATTCTCTGTCAGAAGTACATTCTCAGAAGCAGAAATGTTAAAGGAAATAAGAAGGCAAACACCACTCAGCTGAAACCCACTGGTCAGGTCAGTAGGGCTCCAGTTCTCCAACCATGCATACTTCAATACAATGTATAATGAGTAGATCAGAGTAACTGATATATTCATCATCACAAATACTTATCATTTCTTTGTGTTGAAAACATTCAAAATCCCCTCTAGTTACTTTGAAACACATAATTAACTGCTGCCAACCATAATTACCATATTGTCATAGAATTTACTCCTCCAACTGTCCCCTATGCTCAAAAACCATCCTCCCTCACTCTCTCCTTCCTCACACTCTGCTATACTCTTATTTTTTGAAACAGGTTCTCATTAGATAGCCCAAGCTGTCCTAGAATGTGTACTCTTCATTCTTCAGCTTTCCTAATACATCAAGAGGCCTGGCTCAACCTTGTATAGTTTTAAGCAGAAAATAATCAAATTTTGGTTGGAAGTGTAGGTGCTTGGTAAAGGGCTTAGTGAGCAATTATTATATACAGAAAGGAATCTCACAGCAGGTAAAACTTCATTTCCTTTGTTTTCCTGCTACAGTTTAAACCAAAATTTTATTTTTTACATTATTTATAATGGAGGGGGAATGCATACACCACAACACACATACAGAGGTCAGAGAACAAGCTGAGGGTTCTCCCCTTCTGTCATGTGAGCTCTCAGAATCAAACCCAGGCCATCTACCAACTGAACCATGTCAATGTGCCAAACCACAACTTATTAACAGTGGTCCCAACCCTTAGCTATACCTGACAGTCAGAGTCAGAAAAATTCATTAATTTAGCAACAGTAAAACATTTCTGAATATGCAAGAACCAAAAAGGAATTCAAGATTTTAGTCAATTCAAAGTGTTTCCTGCAGAGTCAGCCTATGCTCCATTCCATAGCTTCATTGCAGCCTTGATTCTAACACACAGCATATGCCTGTTGTGCTGCACTACCTAGAAAACTTCATCTCAGATTTAACATTTTGTTATTAATCACAGTGCCTTTACTGTGTATAGAATTTTCTACTGTTCTGTATGAACAGTAGAAATTACTTCATCAGCATATAGATAGTTTATACTGCACTAGATTATACTGTTTTAGAATGTTTGATTTTTAAAACTCCTCTTTGAGTTGATGATTTGAGTTTCATTAAAATAAAAAAAATCATCAGGAGGCCAGGCATGGTAGTGCATACGGTTAATGCCAGCATTCAGGAGACAGAGGCAGACAGATGTCTGTGAGATGAAAGCCAGCCTGGTCTACACAGTGAGATATAGGCCAGGTGGGACTGCAAGAAGACCCTGTTTTTAAAAAAAAAAAAAAAAAAAAAAAATCATTCAGCGCTGGATGGCTCCACAGTTAAAGAGCACTGGCTGATCTTGTGGAGGGTGCAGTTCCCATCACCAACATGGCAGCTAACAAAAGTCTCAAATTCCAGTTCCAGGGGTTCTAAAGCCATCTTCTGGTCTCCATGGACAATGTAGACGTGTGGTGTACGTATACACATTCAGGCAAAAGAGTTACACACAGTAAGAACTTTGGCCTGGGATTAGAACAACTCTGAAAAACTCTGAAGATGCTCTATGTTCTGCAGTATCAAATACTCAAGACTTAGTTCTTCATATAAAAATCAACAAGCACACCATCAAATTAGTACAGATCTTAATTTCATTTCCTGTTGCTGTGATAAAATACTCTGATAAAAGTAATTGGAGGGGCTGGAGAGATGGCTCAATCATTAAGAGCACTGGCTGCTCTTGCAGAGGACCCTGGTTTGGTTCCCAACACCGACATGATGGCTAACAACTGTCCATAACTCCAGTACCAGGGGATCCAATGCCTTCTCCTGACCTCCCCAGGCATTTCGAGACATGGGTGCATTTATATACATGCAAGCAAAACACAAACACATAAAAAATAAAAATAAAAATCTTTAAAAGCACCTTAGGAGAGAAAGGGTTTATTTTAGCTCACAATTTTAGGCTATAGTCCATTATCAGATAAGTCACAGCTCCTTGAGAGAACTAGTCAAATCGCAGTCATTCGCAAGAGCAGTCTTGCTTTTGCTCAACTTGATTTATCTCTGCCTAGGAAATGGTATCACCTATAGAGGCAGGTATTTCTACCTCAATTGATAATAGTCAAGACAATCCCACAAAACCATGCCCACAAACCAATTTGATCTAGACAATTTTTCTTTGAGACCCCCTTTCCAGGTGAGTCTAGATTATGTCAAGCTGATAGTTAAAACCAACCATCATAGCAAACAAATCGGCTTTCCCCTAATAAATGGTAAACATAATATATACAAAGGAACTGACTTAAATTTCTTGGTCCAGTGTAGTTTCCCAGGCCTTTGATCCCAGCACTGGGGAAGCAGAAAGACAGGTCGATCTCTTTGAGTTCAAGATCAACCTAGACTACGTATAATCTCCAAGCCAGAGTTACATAATGAGACCGTGCCTAAAAAAAATTTTTTTTAAATAAATAAACTTTTTTTCCTTGAAGCTGGCAGGATAGTTCTATGAGTAAAGCCACTTTGCCACCATGCCTGATGACCTGAGTTTGATCTCACAGACTCACACTGTAGAAACAAAGAACCAACTCCTGAAAGTTGTCCTCTGACCTCCATATATGCACACACACTAAAAAAAAAATGTAAATAAAAAGTATGCCTTGAAAAGTTTTAAGAGTTAGAAAAGACTCAAGGGGCTAAAGAGATGCTCAGTGGTTAAAAGCACTGACTGCTTTTACAGAAGATCCAGGTTCAGTTCCCAGCACCTTCTTATAACTCCAGTTCCAGGGAATTCAACAACTTATTCCGGCCTCTGAGGGCACTGCACACATATAGTGCACATACATACATGTAAAACACTCATACTCATAAAAAATAAATTTAAAAAAAAAGAAAGGATTCTTAAAAGTGTAGACAAGCATTGCACACACCTGTAACTCAGCTCTTGGGAGCTGAGACTACCTACTCTGAACCTGGGAAATAGAAGATATCCAGTAAATCACAAACTATCACCACTCTCTAACACTTTTCTAAAAAAGGAATATTTGTCTTTCAAAATAACAAATCACACAAGCTAAAGTTAAAAACCACATTTATTAACCATATTAATCATTCCCAATTAGTTTGTTTTGTTTTGTTTGAGATAGGGTCTCTTGTAGCCCCAGCTGGCCTGGAATTTGCTATGTAGACTAGGCTGGCCTCATCTCACAGAGATCCACCTTCCTCTACCTCCCGAGTGGGAATTAAAGGCATGCACAACCACACTCCGCCTTAATTTTATTTTCTTAAAATTCATATAACTACACAAAGAGTGAAAAAAAAGAGATGGGACTCAAAATATGGCTCAGCAGTTAAGAGCATATACTATTGTAGAGAAACCAAGTTCAATACCCAGCATTCACATCAAGTGGCACACAACTGCCTATAACTCCAGTTCTAGGGAGATTTGATGCCTCTGACCTCCCGAACTTATACAACATACCCCACACACACACATATATACACATAATTAAAATGATCATAATGAATCTCTAAAAACAAAGTGAAAAAGAGAAAAGAATGCAGATCAACAGCAAGGAACATGGCAATATCTGACTACAGGCAGTAAGAGAGGCTCTACTTTCCACACGGGCTAAAGTCTAAAAGGAATAGGCTTTGCCTGTGGCAAACACCATCTATCCTATCCGAAACCGAGATCACAGTGAAGTGGTATAAAGTTCCAGGGTAGCTTTCAAACTATTTTGAGTGAACAAAACAGGATCAAAGGTAGGCACAGGTCACAATTTTCAAGTGATTTAATTTTCCAAATAAATCAAAACAATGTGAAGCTTAAGAAGGAAAGAAAAGGGGCTAGAGAGATGGCTCAGCAGTTAAGAGCACTGGTTGCTCTTGCAGAGAGCACCCAGGTTTGATCCCCAGTACATGCATGGCGGCCAACAGCTGTCCATAACTCCAGTTCCAGGAGAATCTGATGCCCTCCTCTGACCTCCATTGACACTGTACAATTCGGATGCACCTACCTACATGCAGGCAATACACTCAATACACATAAAATAAAAACAAAATGTAAAAAGGAGGGGAGGGAGAAAAGGAAGGTTGGTCTGGCAAGCAATTCTTCAAACAAATTCTCACTTATATAAGCAAGCACACACATGTAACATTTAATTTACCTTCCCTTTCTCTAGATGGAAACATTATGAAGATATTTATACCATTCTATGACAATGCTTACTTAGTGAGAAAACAGGATTGTGGAGAATGAGCAAACGGGCCACAAAATTTAACTGCAGGTATCAAACAAGACTAATCCAGACAAATCCATTGCAGCAATTCTGAAATTTTGTAAATTGACCTTAAACCAGGCCCAAATGTATTTCATCATTTTGAAATTTAGGTTAAAATTTTCTTGGAAAACAAACCAATCCCCATAAGTTTACACACAAGCATGGAACAACACAACAAAAGTAGCATCTCATAACTGAGTGCTGCTGTAATGACTTAACCGTCACCAACATGATTATAAAGCAGCCAACTTTTCCTTTATCAGACAGGAAAAGTGGGGAGGGGACTTAAAAATTCAAAGAACTAACACTATAAAGCTGAAGCAGATGCAATTTTTGAAACAATACTATCATTCTGATTGGTAGCATTGTCTTCATTTCTAATGGAAGTTAGCAACAAGGTTATATGTCCTTTTCTTTCCTTTAGTGATTTGCACATTTTTCTTTATATGCCTTATCACAATAAATCCTTTAGCAGGCAGTCAAGATGGCTCAAAGGTAAAGGTGCTTGCTACTTAAAGACCTAAGTTCAATCCTGGGACCCACATGGTAAGAAAAGGAACTACCAGAAGCGGTCCTCTGACCTCTGTATGTGTGCTATGGCACACCCACAGACATACACACAAACACACATAAAATAAAAACACAGTAAAAATTAAAAATAAAAAATCCTTTAGCACTGTAATCTTGGCCATGTAATTAAAATATTTTTGTCCCACCATCACCACCAAGAATTATTATTCTATCAATAAATAAAGTCTGCTAGGTCTATACTGTGAAATACTATCTAATGATAATAAGGAACAGACAAGTGAAAATTTGGATGAACCATAGGGAATTCTGCTGTACCCAAGAAAATGACAACCTTTAAGATGTACTTTGTATGATTTTCTTTAGTAAATATTCTTGAAAAAGTATACGAATAGAAAATCTATCAGTCATGGCTGCTGGAAGGTGAGAGTAGAAAGGATGGGAAGGAGATGGGCAGGTCCAGTTCTAAGACAGCAACACAGGTATCCTTTGTCTTCAAATAGACCTGTCTGTATATATACCTTGACAGTAGAGACAGACCCTATATATGTAATAGGACTGCATAGAACTAGACACACACACACACACACACACACACACTCATTCACAAGTAAAAGTAGGAAAATATGAATAAAACTGGTAAACAACGTTACAATGTTTTGCAAGGATTAATGTGCAGGAAAGTAGGTAAAAACTACAAGGAATATGTTTGATTTTTGAAACTACCTAAAAAAAAAATCTATAGTTACCTCAAAAATGAAAAGAATATATATACACATACACACACACACACACACACACACACACACACACACACACAAACTCAGTAAGATTACTTGCCTAGCATGTGCAAGGCCCTGGATTCCATCCCTAGCATGTGCACATACCCAGTCGCACAAGTTTGTCCAGCACAGTGGTTTACACCTGCTATTCCCAAACTGGAAGGCTGAGGCTCAAGGAATACTAAGAATTCGAGGTCAGATGCCACTTCCAGAGTGAATATGGCAGCTAATGCTACCACTAACCCTCTTCAGCTTCTGTTTCTAGAGCTTGTGGACAAGTGTATAGTATCAAGAATTCACACTATGCTGAAGAATGATAAGAAATTGTTGGTGTAGTTCTAGGATTTGATGACTATCAATATGCTGCTGGAAGATGTCACAGGGTGTGACATAACACCAGAAAGAATTTCCAAATTAGATCAGATTTTGCTAAATGGAAATAATATAACAAAGCTGGTTCCTGGATTTCCTTAATGTTAGATTCTGGGTTTTTTTTGCTTTTGTTTTTTAAACTTTAATGTTTCAATTCTATAAAGTTAAATTTCCCATTAAAGGGAAGTATGTTGAGGAGATACATCCATTTTTCTAAATTAATCATGATTATCTTGGAAAAATAAGAGTTTGGTTTTTTTGAAGACTAAAAGATTTTTTTGGTTAAAAAAAGGGAGAGCTGGAGAGATGGCTCTGCAGTTAAGAGCACTAGCTACTCTTGCAGAGGACCCAGGTTCAATTCCCAGAACCCACATACCAGCTGCAATTTCAGTTCCAGGGGATCTGATACCCTCTTCTGCCCCCCACAGGCAGAACACAGATGCGCCTACATATATGCAGGCAATAGACTCATACACATAAAAACAAAACTTATTTATTTATTTTAGAAAGAGGCTAGTCTGAGCTTCAGAGTGAGGCCCTAACAAAACAGGGAGCTAGAGAGATGGTTCAGTGGTTAAGAGCTCTGTGTGCTCTTCCAGAGGACCAAGGTTCTGTTCCCAGCACCCACATGGCAGCTAACAGCTGTCTGTAATTCCAGTTCCAGGGATCTAATGCTCTCTTCTGGCCTCCAGAGGCACTGCATGACACAAGTGCACTTACATGCAGGCAAAACACTCATACACATAAAAAATAAAATAAAAATAAACTTAAGAAAACACCCCAAACAAATGGACATGCTGAAATATTGAGGAATGAATCTAACAGTTTTCTTTTGCTTATACAGATGGAAAAAAAGCAAATATGGTCAAATGTTAAATATAGGTAAAGAACTTATGAGTATTTCTGGAACTCTCAGCATTTCAGCTTGGTTATTTTTCAACATGAACAGATGAACAAGGGGGGAGCTTAGGGGTCTAGCTCAGCTTGTACTTTGCCTAGGGTTCACCCTTTAGCGTCCCAAAGAGAAAAAAGGGAAAAGAAAAAACTGAGGGTACAGGCAAAAAGTTACAAGAAAAGTATCCTATCTTTCAACCTACACGAGTTCCTCTTAAAAAGTTTTAAAAATACTGAGTGTAGCTCAGTGGTAGAGCACCTGCTCAGCATACACAAAGGCCTGAATTAGACCTAGAGCACAGCAAGTAATAATTAGTCTGGGGCTTGTGAGATGGCTCAGAGGGTAAAAACGATGTTGCCAAGCCAGATTACCTGAGTTCTATCCCAGAGACCCACTTGATGAAAGTAGAGAACCAACTCCTGCAACCTGTCTTCTGACGTATTCACACGAATAAGTAAATAAAACAAATATTCTCCTAGAACTATACCACAAGGAGGATGCAATGGATCCCTGAAGTCTGTGTACTTCGAAGTCTGAGGCAGGAGTTCCAATCCAGCCTCATCTACAGAGTAACATCCGGTCTCAAAACACCAAAAACAAAAAACTATGCGATGATCCCACTTACTCTTCAGTCAGTCTTAAAACAAAATGCCAACAAGGATTTCAAGTGGTATGAGATGGAGCTTTCTACTATGTTTGTCAACACGAACTGATTACAGGCTAACATGGGTAATTCCGTAAATCAATTACCCTGACATAAATAGTTATTTGTAAAAAAACTGTATCTTCGGATTTCTCCTTTTCTTTTCAGACAAATGAATGGTGACTGCAAGAGGAAAGGCTAACCTACACATCCTTCAAAATTCAAGCCTTAAGTTTGGCAAATAAAGTTAATTCCATCACAAAGTGTTTGGGTAGAAGAAGCAACCCGCACACTAACACCAAAAAAAAAAAAAAAAGAAAAAAAAAGAAAACCAAACCCAAAAAACAACAAAAAAGTGCCACAATATATTAATTACATTGCCAAGGCTACAAGACATAGTCCACAATGTAAACAATATTAATCCAGTATCTCTAAAAGTATCACTGCATGCACATGCAAACCTGTGAAACTTAAGGAGTGAACTTGAACTATCTCAAGATCCATCTCGGAAGATTCTTACATTATCTTCTGCCAAGTTTTTGCCTAGGTGTTAAAAACTTCACTTACTTTCTAAGGGACACTAGAACGCCTCAACTTTTCACTTCCTACCGAACCGCCTCCTACCAATGGGTCCGACTTCCCGAGGAGGAAACTAAGAAATAAATGCCCCTTTCTCCGCTCCCAGAGAGGCCGGGGGCCTGCATGCTCAAGTATACAAGTGACTTAAGGAGGTGGTCGACTGCAAAGCTCCCTTCCCTTCTCCATCCTTCCCGACTCTGGGTCATTCAGTGACCCTGGGCCGGGCGGGGACAGGTGAATCCCCGGAACAGAGGAAGAGGGAGGGACGAACGATAGAGCTGCGCGTTCAAGCAATGAATGAGTCGTACCGCAGCCACACCACCTGTTCCTTCCGAGGGTGCCACCCCGACCAGCCTGCAAAATCCGGACCGGTTCCGGCGGCCGCTCCGGCCCGTGCGGCCCACTTCCAGGCTCCAGACCAGGCCGCTTTTCCCTTCACTATACGAGGGTAAAGAGCGGCCGAGTGGAAGCCGGGGAGGTCGAGGCCTACTACAGAACCTGGGCCTCGAAGCCCGCAGACCCCTACGTGCGGGCCCAAGTGGAAGCCCCAAGGCGACAGGAAGAAGTGCGCGCGGCCTCGCTACTACTACGAAGGCGGGTCCCCGCGGGGGTGGCCCGGTGCCCGCCCGGCCGGGCCAGGGAGTGACAGGCCCGGGTGCCGGCGAGACGCTACCGGCCGCCCGCCCGCAGCCTCACACTCACCAAGATCCGCTTGAAAAGCGCGTTCTCCTTGGGCGGGAGGCTCACGGCCGGCATCGTTCCGGCTCCTCCCGCGGCTCCCGCCACCACCTGGCTCGGTCAGTCCGTTTGTCCGCCCGCCGCCGCCGCCGCCGCCGTTCCCTAGCTCGCTTCAGCCTTGAATCCTTTGCTTCGCCGCCGCCGCCAGGCCTCGGGCGTCGCCGCGTCGCGCTCTACCCCGACACCTCCTTCCCCTTCTCCTGATCTTTTTTTTTTTCCCCTTTTCTCACTTAACGCTGCCGCCGCCTCCCCCTCTCACGAGTCTCCGTCGGCGGTTCACGTGGTAACTGAACAGACCGACAGAGGCAGCCAAAATGGCGGACGCCGAGGGCTTTCCCACCCGGGTCACACCTCCCAGTGCGCAGGCGCGGTGACCCGCTCTCCCCACCCTCGCTGCTCCGGAGCCTGCCGGGAAGGCGGAGGCCGTCCATAGCCGTTCCGCGGGGTCTGAGACGGTCGCGCCGGTCCTGCGGGTAGTGAACTCTTCGGAAGGCTATCAACTCCGCTTCCGCCCTGCTGGTCACAAACGGCTTTCTGCCCCTCGCTAAACTTTCACTCCTTGAGTAGGCTCGCCCAGATGAACCTCAAGTGCCAAAATGCAGGTGGAGGTGCTTTAAATGTAGCGGTTTCCGGTTGAAGTTCCTAACAGATGAGTAGAAGCGAAGAGAAAATGGAAAAGGCTTCGCCTCGGCGTGGCCTTTGAACTGCCCTGGAGAATAAAGGACTAAATCGACTTTGAAAAGCGCGAAAGAGCTTGACCTATGAAATGGGCCTGGCCGGCTAGGGTATCTTGATTTTGTTGACGATTTCTTAAGATAGCCTGGAAAAGTCGTTAGCCAGGTCCGAAGTGACATTTGTACTGCCAAAGGAGCCTCTGAAGGTTGAAGTGTGTGACTTTATTTCTTTGCCGAGGCCATATAATGCAGGGTTGAGGAAAGACCTGTATGAGTCACCTTGGTGGAGTGAAGCTGAGGGTTATTGAGTCTCCAAGAGCTGGCATTCTAAATTCGGTCTTAGTACTGTGACTGTTGAACTACCCTACCCTTTGCCAAAAAGTATCAAGAAAGGGTTAGGAAAAGAACTCCAGTGAGCGGGGTGAGGCCAGATACTGAACAAGACCCTTTCCACCCACCTGACATTTCACTAACAACTGAGAATAAAATTTTCCTCGAAGTATCATGCCATTGAGCCCTAAGAGCCGTTTTACCCGCGATAATCTTGTGCATGCCACGTCGTGAATCATTAAAGACGGCTGTCGTTTTGCTCTTTGTAATCATTTTTACCAGATGCTTTATAAATTTCACACTTTTTTTTAACACTCCTGGAATGTGTGGATTAAAATATTTACCACGGGAAAAATCTGAAATACATTTTTTGCCCGTTCCCTTCACTTGGGTCATAAATAAGGTTTTTTTAGCAGTCAAGTCCTGGGATACCATTGAATTCTGTAATCTCTAAAAATTTAAGAAAATTGGGCCAATGAGATGGCCCAGAGGGTAAAGTCATTTGTCACAGTAGGTTGACTTAATCCCTGGAACTCACTACAGGTAGGAGATAAGCGACTCCACAGTTAGCCTCCAACCTCAATATAGGTGCACAATAATACGAAGTGGGGTTTTTTTGTTTGTATCTGTTTTTTAAGTTTAGGGGCCAGCAAGATGACTCCTACCACCAAGCCTGACAACCTGATTTTCATCCCCAGAACCCATGTGGTAGAAGGAGAGAGCTGACAATCACAAGTTGTCCTCTGACTTCACATTGCGCTGGGGCCCACCCAACAAGCATACATAAATTAATGGGTTTTGCTTTGTTTTTTAAGTTTAGGAAAGTTGTATCTGTAGGAAGTCATATTTCAGTTTGAAAAGTGGCTGTTTGGGGGTTGAGACTATAAGAGTGGTATAGTATTTGTCTATCATAGGCAAAGACCTGCTTTTGATCTCAGGACTGCAGAAAACACATACACATACAAGGAAAGTGGTCAGTTTTTCAACCTTAACCTTAGGCTTTGGGTTTTGTTGGGTTGTTTGTGTTTGTTTGTTCTGTGGCAGAGACTCTTGCAACCTAAGCTACCCTCAAACTGCTATGTAAACTAGGCTGACCTTGAACTCCTGATACCCTACCTCCATCTCACAAGAACGCACCACCACACCAGATCACCTTATCTTTTAAGATTTTTTTTTTATGGGAACGAGTGTTTTGCCTGCAAATATTTAAGTACACCCATATAATACAGTGCCCAAGGAAGGAGACCAGAAGAGGATATTGGATCCCATGAAACTGGAGTTACTACCAGTTGTTAGCCTCCATGTGAGTACTGCAAACCAAACCTGGATCCTCTGCAAGAGCAACCAGTGCTCTTAAGTGTTGAGTCCTGTGTCCTGTCCCTCTTGTTTATTTTTAATTATGTGTATGCATGTTTGGCTGTGTAGGGTACATGCATGTAAGTGCAGGTGCCTGCAGAGGCCAGAAAAGGGCATCAGATCCCCTGAAGTTGGAGTTACAGGAAACAGACTGGGAACTGAATTCAGATCCTCTGCAAGAACAATACTCTTTTGTAACTGCTGAGCCATTACTCTGGCCCCTAAAACTTCTTTATATTAATGTATTGGTTACTGTTGTCTGTATGGGTGCCTGCATGGCACATATGTGGAGTTCAGAGGACAACTTTTGGAAGTTCTCTACTACTTTTATGTGAGTTCTGAGGTTTGAACTCAAGTCGTCAGTCTTTCATGGCAAGCACTTTACTTACT
Organism: Eospalax fontanierii; assembly: GCA_035773235.1. NCBI lineage: Eukaryota > Metazoa > Chordata > Mammalia > Rodentia > Spalacidae > Eospalax > Eospalax fontanierii. The sequence continues at coordinate 78,159,390 of CM069535.1, read as the reverse complement.
GATACATCTCCCAACCCTCTAACCTTTTTTATATTATATAAGACTAAGAACAGACTAAGGATTCATAAAGACAGTTGTTATAACTAATCTCCAAAATTCACCACCCCTGGAGATTTCTCAAATATCTGAAATGCTAAAAGAAGTACTAAATAGAAATCTCTAGTTAAAAAAAAAATGAGTGTTTTGCCTGTTTGTATGTTAGTGTACCCATGTCATGAAATGCCCATGGAGGCCAGAAGAGGGCATAGAATCTCCTGGAACTGTGGATTTGGATGACTGTTAGCTTCCATGTTGGAACTGGAAACCAAACCTGGGTCCTCTACAAAATCAGCCAGTGCTCTTAAACTGCAGAGCCATCTTCTAGCCCCCTAATTTTATGTCCAAAGCTTCCCACAGTAAATGTATTTGCTCTGGTTTCCTAAATTTCTCTCTTATATACCACCTTATTTTTCTCTTCACAGGACCCAAATCTCTGACTTTTGAAATGTGGCTACTACCAGCTAAGTAGCTGATTAGATGAACCATCAATCTAGTTTGGCAAATGTCAGTTCTTTTTGACTGATAACAGATAATCTGTGTTGTGGTTCGTGTCTATAATCCCAGCATTTGGGAGGCTGGTGCATTAATACTGTGGGTTCAAAGGCCAGCCTGGACTACACCAATAGTTCTAGGGCAACCTCAGCTACATAGTGAGACTCTATCTCAAAAAATAAATAAATAAATAAATAAAATTAAATTAAATTAAAAAGAAAAAAAAGCCTAAAAACATCTACAAAGAATCTACAAAGACCGGGTAAATAAATAGACTTGTTTGTTTTTTGAGAGAGTGTCTCCCTATAGGCCCACACAGCTTACCTGGAACTTGCTGTATAAGCCAGGTTGACCTCACAAAGATCCTCCTACCTCCTGAGTGCTGGGATTTAAAGGTCTACAGCATCACACCTGCTAAACAGCCATTTTTAAGTCTTGGTGGATACTGGTCTGATTTCAACATTTATCTGGTTAATTTCCCAGCTAAAATGCTCATACAGATAATAATCTGACCACACAGCCAATGACATGATAGCCTGAGTTCAATGATAAAATATCTCCTCTGATCATCACTGTTTGATACATAGACATTTGAGTTAAATTGTGAGTGATAGCTTCCAGGAAGTTATATCTAAGGGTGTAAGATGCTGCGGTTGCACTGATCATGATAATGGTTAAAATGCTTCTGCTAGCTGGGTGTGATGGTGCATATATGTAATTTCAGCACTGAGAAGGCTAAGGCAGGAGGATAAAGAGTTCAAGGCCAGCCTAGGCTACAAGATCCTGTCTCCAAGGAAAAAAAGAAAGAAAGAAGAAAAAAAAAAAAAAAACGGGGTGTAGAAGCACACTGTAATCCCAGCACTCAAGAGGATTGCTGTGACTCTGAGCCAGTGGCCAGTCTGGACTCCTCAGCAAGACCCTGTCTAAAAGCACACACACATGCACACACACACACACAGATTGATTTTTACATAATAATCTAGCACTTAATGTTTTATACAAAGACAACATAAAAGAAACCTGTCCTCTATATTTACCAAAATAGGAAATGATAACAGTTTGGGATGGGCTTCTGATTTTTTTGTTGTTGTTTAATAAAAAACTTGCAAATATAAGAGGAAGTTCATCCTTCTTCAGACCCTGAATTTGATCTGTGGGGTTCTCCTGTATTATAAATCAGTAAACATAAGTGTAATGGTTTTGTGTTTTATAATCTCAACTTTTACTCTTCTTTGATCTGTCCTTGGGAGATATGAGTTAATTAACATATTTCCATGTTCTTCATGGAAAAATCTAGGACTAAAACTTTGGTTTTCTAGCTCCAAACTCAAATTTCTCTTCACCTGGGTCTCAAATAAAATTTTAATATGTAAATTCGGGATACCGTTTAAATGCATGTTTGAAGCAATGTCTGCCAAACTATAATAGCAATTAGCTTCTGACTGGATTCTTTTCAAGACGGCCTTTCATCCCCAATTGTAGGTTCCATAAGCTCTAACATGCTCAGAGGAAGGTGCTTAGATTTCATCACTTTCCCCAAATAAACACTAGTAAAATGATACAGGGACCAAAGTTCTGAAAAAGATCAAAACAAACTTTCCCATCACAGATACTAAAGCTGGTAACGAGCTTAGTGGTTCTGTGTATTCTGACTAGCCTTGGCTTCTGTTTCAACTTGTTGGAGACTAGCAAAAGCTGTGTCAGGACAAGCTCCAAAGGGTTGGTGTAGAAAGGATATACAACTGATGAGCTGCTGAGTGGACAAGAAGCCAGTAAGCGGAGAGCCAACAACTGACTCAGCGCATTAGTAAGCTAGTTTGTTACTTGAGCATGAGTCCAGGAGGCTCAAACTAGGTTGCAAACTTGAAAGTGACTCAGTTTTAGCAACATAGTTAGACATCATTTTCATTTTAAAATGAGCTGGAAAGTACAATACGGTTACTTTAGAATAATTTGATCAATTTCTGTTTTTTCCTCTTTTTATTTTTTCTTCAATATTTGATGTTTTGGAGCAGAGTCTCCCTGTAGCCCCAGCTGACTTGGAGCTCACACTATGTAGATGGGGCTAGCCTTGATTTCAGAGAGATCTTGCCTCTCCTTTTTTGAGTGCTGAAATTTAAAGTCATGCTACACCACACCCTACTTTTGTTTTTCAATTTTTAAAATATATTTACTTATTGCGGGGGTGGGTCACTCATACACACCACTGCATCCTTGAGGAAGTCAGAGGACAGCTTGCAGAAGCCTGTTCTCACCTTCCACCATGTGGGAACCAAGGGTTGAACTCAGGTTGTCAGGCCTGGTGGCAAATGCCTTTACTCCCTGAGCTATCTTGCCACCCCCTCCCCATTTTTCTTTTATGAGACAGGATCTTACACTGTAGCCCAGCTGGCCTGGAACTCACTATGAAGCCCAAATTTACCCTTAAAATTGAGTCAATCCTCCTTCTCTAGCTTCCTAAGTGCTGCAATTATAGATATGAACCACCAGATGTACCTAATAACCTTTAGTTTTAATAATGGTTACTTTAAAATAACATTACCAAAAAGTACGTAGAAAAATGTCAACATTTTCTATTTCAACATGTGCTATTGAAGTGGACCTAAATAGCATTAGATTTTAAGCAAATAGCTTTTTAAAAAAATTACTTTTATTTTATGAGTGTATACCCTACAACAAAGAGCACCTGTATCATGTCAGAAAAGGGCATCAGATCCCCTGGGACTAGAGTTACGGAGGGTTGTTAGCTGCCATGTGGGTGCTGGGAATCAAACCCAAGTCTTCTGCAAGAGCAATCAGTGCTCTTAACCACTGAGCCATCTCTCCAGCACTACAAATAGCTTTTTTAAGGGTAAGAATTTATCATCTGTTACTTACACTTTTTATTCTTTTCTTTGCTCTTTTTTGAGGGGGCCTTTTTCATGAGATAGGGTCTCCCTGTAGCCCTAGCTGGTATTTTTTTTTAACGTGGGTTTTGGACACCAGATGGAACTAAGAATTGCATGTACAAGGATCTGGCTAAACTGTGCAAGATACAAAGCAAATGATCAATACAATGTCTTGAATAGGCAAACAAGTTCCTTACTTCTCCCACTTTCTAAGCCTCCTAATAACCCTACAGTATAGATTTTATATTACAGATGTAAAACTGATGTAGAGACCAAATAACTGAACATCATCTGGTTGAAATGTGGTAGGCAAGAATGACACTTGGAACTTGGCGATTTGGATCCTGTTCTGTATAGGCTCATGGCCTCAGGCACAGTCCAGGCTGACAGGATCACTATATTTTAAAGGCTGAGGACCTCACACTGGATCTCTCTGCCAGCTGGATCCCTCTCCTGGACCAGTCAGGGTACTTTCACATCTACAAAAAATTTGGCAGGGTCTAGTAGTGGCAAAGGTTTGTAATCCCAGCTCCTCAGGCTGAGACAAGAGGATCACAAATTCAAGACCTACCTAGGCAAGTTAGTAAGACCTTATCTCAAAACAAGTAAAAAGATGGCTAGGCACTGGGCAGGTGGATCTCTGGGAGTTTGAAGCCAGCCTGGTCTATGTAACAATTTCCAGGTCAGCCAAGGCTGCATAGTGAGACCCTGTTTCAAAAACAAAACAAAACAAAAAACAGCAACAAAAAGATATGGGTGGGGATATACATGAACCCTGAGTTCCATTCCCAGTGAAAAAGTATTCTGCCTTACAGGGTTAAGAGGCTTCGACAATTATCTTCAACAATTATCTTCGGTGTAAATGGACTTTGGGAACTGTTAAAGGGGTCTTTACAAAGTATATCAGTTACATTAGTTGACAAATTTGCCCTGTTTGAGCATATATGTAAATTTATGCTAATAATCACTGCAAGTCCTGTGAGCAAGGTAGATGAAATGATGTGTTAATTCAAGGTGCCTGAAAGGCAGCCCAAACTTTATTCTTCAGCAAGACAATTTTCAGTTTTCTGGATCACGAAGGAACATTTTTGTAATGTTTCTGATGAGAGCCCCTGGTTAGGGACCAACAGCCCTCTTTCCATGCTTAGTTTTATAGACAGGCGTCTCAGGCAGAAAAAAGTGCAAGGAAACTGCTAGGTGTCAAGGCTTTCGCGTACACGCCTACATTGCTGCAAGGAAGAGTCCCCAGCTCGGCTTCCGTTGCCAGGGGGCGCTGCACCTAGCGCGACCCAACCGAGATGCGCGCGCAGGACAGGGGCGGAGCCCGCCGAGGAAGATGGCGCTCTCCGTGCTGCTTCGCTCCTTGTCCCGGCCCCTGGCCCCCGCCCAGCTTCGGAGCGGTTGTAAGTGTCCTTGCGGGCCCAGTCGGACCTCAGCCTACCCCTGCCCAGTACAAACCACTGCAAACCCCAGGAGGCACGAGGTGGACGCCGCCCCGGCTCGTCCTGCACTGACCTTCGTCGATCACGGCCCAGATAGTCTGCACGTGCACAGTACCCATCCCCTGGACCACTCTCCGAGTGGATTTAGGGTCCTTTTATTCCCAGACTGCAAAGTCTGCCCTGCAAGCAGGGAGATCCTTCCCGTAGATTGCCTCTCATCCTCACTACTGAGCCTATGAGCGTCCATGAGACCTAAATGGAAGCTTTGAAAGCGTTCTGCAGGACAGGAACCGCCCCTGTGGTTCTGCTGGTGGTCCTGAACGAGTTACTTCACTTCTTAGAAAACCGTTTCCTTGGCTGTTTAAATGGGGGAGAGGGGGATAAATCAGAAATGAAAGCCAGGCATAGTGGAGCTCACCTGTTATCCTATCCCTGGCGGGTGGAGGCAGGAGATCAAATGTTCAAGGTCACCGTGTGCTACCTGAAACCGCATCTCAAAAAGGACTTTAATGTGGTGGTACTCAAGTAAATGTCAGATTCCCCACCCACACATATAATGTAGTGAATTACAGGTTCTCAGTGTCCCCTTTCAGCTTCTTCACGGTCAAAGTTCTACGTCCGGGAGCCACCCAATGCCAAACCTGACTGGCTGAAAGTTGGGCTGACCTTGGGCACCTCAGCTTTCCTGTGGATTTATGTGAGTATTCAGGTTTCAGCGGGGAAGGGACTAGATAGCATGAAATAGCATGTTGCTGTTACATTGTAGCTCCCATATGATAAATTCTTCTGGTTATTGCCAGTAACTTTTTCCATAAAGGAAATCCCATGAAGGACTAAAAGAACAGATTTCAGCAAGATGGAAAAACTATGATAAGACTGAAATTTGTTAATTCATTGTTACTTAGCCTGGTTTTGTGAGGATTGGTAGTCTTTAGTCTTATTAAATACTGATTGAATTTTACTTTTAAAAAATGTTTTATTCTTTTTATTTTATGTGATGAGTGTATTGCCTGCATATGTGTAAGTGCATCTGTGTGGTACAATGTCCACGGAAGTCAGAAGAGGGCATTGGATCCCCTGGAACTGGAGCTAAGAACTGTAGTTAGCCGCCAAGTGGATGCTGGGAAAACGAACTGGTCCGCTGGCTCTTAACTGCAGAGCTATCGCTTCAGCTCCTGAATTTTACTTTTTAAACAATCCTTTGTCTGTATGTGCCCATGCACTGTTGCCAGAGCAAGTATGTGGAGCTCACGGAGCAATTTTGAGGAGAATTGGTTCTTCCTTCACCATGTGGGTCCCTGGAATTGATTCTCTCCTTTCACCATATGGGTCCCTGGGATGCACCTTACCCACCAAGCCATCTTGCCACACTTTATTTCTTGTGTGTGGTTAGGGTTTGGTTCTTTTGGTTTGGTTCTTTTGATATGGTTTTGGTTTTGATTTTAGTTTTTAGAGACAGGGTTCAAACTCAGAGATCTACCTGCCTCTGCCTCATGAGTGCTGGGATTACAGGCATGTACCATCATACCCAGGCAGTATTTAAATTTTTTGTTTCTAATGTTTAGGCTTTCTTCTACTGCCTGCCATCTCTAGCTCTTACATCACTAACTGTGTATTTTTTCTTTTAAGTGGTTCAAGTTTTTGACACAGAAGACATAAGAGATGTTGAAAGTTACAACTTGGACTGGAGAGATTGCTCAGTGGTTAGGAACACTGACTGCTCTTGCAGAGGACTCAGGTTCAGTTCCCCAAACCCACATGGTGGTTAACAGCCGTCCATAACTCCAGTTCTAGGGAATCTTATACCTTCTTCTGACCTCTGTGTGCATTGCTTGCACACAGTGCACTTACATGCATGCAAAGCACTCAGACACATAAATAAATGTTTAAAAAGTCACAACAATAATCCTTTTCAATATTTGTTATGATGTGGTTTTATGCATTTATATGTCTTTATTTTTAATTATGTGTATGTCTGTATATGAGTGTGTATACATGTGTGTAGGTGCCCACAGAATTCAGAGGAGGGCATCAGATTGCCTCTTCTGGGGTTATTACAGACAGTTGTGAGCCACCCAACATTTGTGCTGGCACTGAACTCAGGTCCTCTTCAAGAGCAGTACACGCTCTTAACTGATGAGTCATCTCTTCAGCACCAGTTCTCTGCATTAAAAGTTTTTCCTGAATGGAGCTTTGATTGCTGCTGAGAGCACTAAGGACTGAAATCAAGTCTTTTGAATCCATGAACATCATTGTGTGTCAACCATTTTTCCAGTTACATATTCTGTCAGACAGTGGTTTTAAGAAGTAGCTGTCCTCTGGCATCTAATTATCACACAAACAGGTGAGGGGTAAGCTTGATCATTCACTCACAGTGTCACTTCTAAAATGAAAAGTATAGCATATACTAGTTTGGGGAGATGGTTCAGTGGGTAAACTGCTTGCTACATTAGCATGAGGACCTGAATTCTTATCCTCAGCACCCAAGTAAAAGCCCAGTATTGCAGCCTGAGTCTGTAACCCTAGCACTAGTAGGGGGAGGGATAGGCACAGAAACAGGCAGATCCTCCACTGGGCTTAACTAGCCTGCTAGTCTAGCCAAAACGGCAAGCTTTATGTTCAATGAAAGACTCTGTCCCAAAAAATAAGGTGGAGAGTGGTGGTATAGAGGAACATACTCAGAGTGGACCTCTGGCCTCCACATGAACAAGCACAGGCAAGCATACCTGCATACACACACACAAAAAGTACAAGATAAGGCAAATAACACCCCTCCCCGCAAAAAGAAAAGTATAGGATCACCAGCCTAGGCCACATTTGTTAACTGGTTGGTTTCAAGTTGGTTTAATCCTTCTGTCATAATGATTTACATTACCCATTATATGATTTTATCTGTATGTGTATATAGATCTTTCTCAAATTTAATGTCAGATTGTAATCAGATTGAACCCGGGTCTTCTGAAAGAGCAGTTATTATTCTTAACTTCTGACCCATCTCTCCAGCCCCATTTTTAAACTTTTGAGTCTCCACTTTTTATTTCCAGACTAGTAATTATTTTAACCTACCCTCTTTCTCTTTTGAAATATAAGAATCCTTACTTTCCTCCTCTTTAAGCTAATAGGAAAATTACATTTCTTATTTTTAACTATTAACTTGTAGCTCATCAAACAACATAAAGAAGATGTTTTGGAGTATAAAAGAAGAAATGGATTGGAATAAACTTTGGAAATGTTAATATAGTAAGTATATAATTATAGAGTGAATAAATTATGCAAGTTAATTGACTTCTTAAATAGGGGTGTTTTTATTGGGTTTTGGTTTTAGGCTTACACTTTTTTTCTAATTTTTTTTTTTTTTTTTTTTTTTTTTTTTGAGGCAGAGTCTCAGTATGTAGCCTTGGCTAGCCTGGAACTTACTCTGTAGACCAGGCTGGCCTCAAACTAAAAGAGATCTGCTTACCTCTGTCTCCTGAGGAATGTGTCACCATGACATGCCCAGCTTTTTAAAATATATTTTTTTAGATTTTTTTTTTTTTTTAAGTGTGTGTGCTCTTGTGTGTCGTGCCCATGGAGGCCTAAAGAGTCACATCCCCTGGAGGTGGAGTTACAATTATGAGCTGCCCAGCATAGGTGCCGGGAACTGAACTCTGAAGGAGTTCCTCTGAAGGAACAATGCGCACTTTTAACTCACAGGTGCCGGCACACATTCAAACAGACATGCATACACAGACCACATACACAAAGTTCTCAGCTTGCTTGAATTAAGTTGATTAAATATTTTCTGTATTTAAGAATTCTCAGGTTGGCGAGATGGCTCAGTGGTTAAAAGCACTGACTGCTCTTGCAGAGGACACAGGTTGAATCCCAGCAGCCACATGGCAGCTAGCAACCGTCTGTAACTCCAGTTCCAAGGAATCTGAGGCCCTCTTTTGTCTTCTATTGGCATTGCACAACATGGGTGCACTTACATGCATGCAGGCAATACACTCATACACATAAATAAAAACAAATCCAAAAAATTTTTAACTATTTTTTAAAAAGTTTCTCAAATTCAGCATTTTAGGGTTTATTGCCCATATCTTTTGCTTCCTTTTTTTTTTCTATTAATAACACATTACCCATTTCATTACTGTAATTAGCCAGTTAAAAGATAAAAATGAAATAGGAATCAGGTATGGTTGTATACAGGCCTTTAATCCCAGCACTTGAGAGACAGAGACAAGCAGATCTTTATGCAATCAAGGCCAGTGTGATTGACACAGTGAGAGTCAGGCCAGCTGGGTCTACAGGGAGACCCTGTATCAGAAACCAAAGAAGAAAAAAAAGATAGTTGAATAAAAACCACATGACTTTCACTACTCTTTGAAAGTTCAGACAAGTTTTTTAATTTATTTTATTTCATGTGCATCAGTGTTTTGCCTGCATGTATGTCCATGTATATGTAGTGCCTATAGAGGCCATGAGATTTTCCTGGAATGGAGTTGCAAACAGTTGTTAGCTGCCATGTGGGTGCTGGGAACCAAACCCAGGTTCTTTGTAAGAGAAACCAATGTTCTTAACTACTTAACCATCTCTTCAACCAGCAGAGAAAATATTTTTGTTAAAAATTAAAAATGAGGGCCTTAGCAGGCAAGGGTGCTTGCTTGCTCGCACAAGTGTAGCCACCTGACTTCAATTCCTGGAACTCATGTAAAGGTGGAAGGAGAAAGCCAACTCCTACAGGTTGTCCTCTTCTGACATACACACACACACACACACACACACACACACACACACACACATCATTTTAAAAAAAAATTTTGTTTGTTTTGAGACAGAGCCTTCCCATAGCTCCAGCTGGCCTAGAACTTGATATGTAAACCAAACTGGCCTCAATCTCACAGAGATCCATGTGCCTCTACCTTCAAGGACTGGGATTAAAGGCAACTATGCCTGGCCAATATTTAAATTAAGTTCTGATACTATTTAATATATTTATTTCCTAGGTTTTTTTCTAATGCTCTAAGATACATTTTTCAGAGAAGTTCAGTTTTAACATTATTTCTAATCAGTGCCTTAGAGTAATTGTTTTTTTCTCTGCTGTAGGTCTGCTCCATGTAAGGAGCACGACAGTTCTTCTGAATTCATCATCTGTTGAGTTGTGACTGTGAGAAAAGAGTTGTATGTGAATACATATCTGTCAAGTCAGCATGTATGTTTTGCATTGTTAAATTAAAGAAATAAAAATGCTTACCTTCTTCAAATATCAAGATGGATTTAGTAATCATTTCTGATAGACTCTTTTGTCAACTTTTTAAAATGCTTTATTTTTTATTATTTTATGTGTATGAGTGTTTTGCCTGCATCTGTATAAGTGCACCTGTGTATGTAATGCTGTGGAGGCCAGAAGAGGGTGTTGGAGTTACAGATAGTTGTTAGCTGTCATATGAGTGCTGGGAACTAAACTCGGGTCCTCTGCAAGAGCAGCAAGTACTCTTAACCTCTGGGCCATCTCTGTAGCTCCCAATTTTTTTTAAAAGGTTTTGTGTGTGGGGTGTGTGTGTGTGTGTGTGTGTGTGGTATGTGGAAGTCAGAGGACAACTTATAGGAGCTGGCATGAGTTGTCTCTATGAAATCATGTGTACTACATGTATACAGGTACTTGTGAAGGTGAAAGGATATCAGATCCCCTTGAACTGAAGTTAACAGGTAACTGTGGGCTGCATGATGGGGATTCTAGGAACCAAACCTAGTTCCTCTGCAAGACAGTAAGGCCTCTAAACTGCAGAGCTGTTTCTCCCTGTTGTCAAATTAATCAAAACACAAGATATCAAAGAGGCCAGGCATGGTGGGTACCTGCCTTTAATCCAAGCACTTAGGAGGCAGAAGTAGAAGGATCTCTGAGTTCAAGGACAGCCTGATGTAGAGAGTAAGTTTCAGGTCAGCTGGCTACAGGGAGACCCTGTCTCAAATAAAAAATTACTATAAGAGTCCAGATGTTTTGTTCATGAATTACTGATTAACAAGTCAAACAGTGAGGACAAACCTGGACCCTGTTAACAGAGTTGCCTCTGTCCTCATTTCCCTATATTTGATGATATTCATTGATGTGACTCTACTCACTTTAATGACTACATGAAATTTTATTCCCTGGCTTTCGGCTAAGATATAGAAAACTCTAGGTGGTTTTTAAAAATGAGGAAACTAGGCTGGCAAGATGGCTCAGTGGGAAAAATGTTTGCTATACAAGCCAGACAACCAGAGTTGGAACTTCAGGACCTTCGTAAAGGTAGAAGAAAACTGACTCAAAGTTGTCCTCTGACTTCAACATATCTTACATACATAGTAATAATAAATTTTTTTTTAATGAGGTAAAAAAAGGGGGACAAGAGGCCAAGGTAGGAGAATCACAAGTTTGAGGCCTGTAGCAGCTACATAGTAGCCTCAAAACTAACCTGGCCTACATATATAGCAAGATCCTGTCTCAGAAAACTGAAGATGTAGCTAAGTAATAGATCCCTTGCCTAGCATACTTGAGACTGGGTTTAATCCTAAGTATCAATAAAAAGAAAACAGGGAAGAGAATTAATACACATAGTTTAAAATAATTTATTATCTGAGCCTCCTTTCTGCTGTTGTCTATCACAATTCGTATTGTGTTTTAGGGCTTTGACCAACACTCATTCAGGGAAAATTATGACCCAGTATCTTTACATATCATTTCTGAATATAAATTCAGAGTTACAGTATTTCAGAATAATTACAATAATTACAAATTCAATGGAAACCAAATATAATAGTAACTATTACCTTGTGTCAATTTGGATTCTTGTTAGAGTGGAAAGACTTTGAAGATCATACAGACCAATTCTATAAAATACAGTAGCCAGCAAACAAATCTTGCCAGAATCCTTATAGTAGGTAGAAGATAGTTTAACAAAGTTGTCCTCTCTCAAACGTGTGTCAGATTCCATGACAAAAGACAGTATTGTAGATGGAATTAAGATTGCCAGTGGACTGACCCTGAGATAAGATTACCCTGGATTATCCAGTTGGCCCTTATAAGAAGAAGAAGGGACACAAGGGTCAGAGTGATGTCATATGAGATCTAACCTGATGTTGCTGGGGGCTTTGTTTGTTTGTTTCCTTTTTGGGTTTTGTTCCAGTGATTGAACCTAGGGCTTTGTATCTGCTTCTCAAGCACCCTTCCCCTCAGCTATAACTCCACCATTGCTGGTTCTGAAGGTAGAAGGAAGTCAAGAGCCAAGGAATATTCAAACAAAACAAAACCATTATGGGCTGGATACATGGTTCAGTGGTTAAGATCATGACTGCTTTTACAGAGGACCCAGCTTCAGTTCCCAGCACCCATATGGTGCCTAACAACTGTCTATAACTCCAGTTGTAGGAGATCCAGAGCCCTCTTCTGACTTCTGCAGGCATTGTACAACACATGCAAGCAATACCCTCATACACATAAAATAAAAAGAATAAAAATTAAAAAAAAATAATAATTACCTTTGGCCTCTAAAAGTGAACATTTCTGTTCAATGTGAACCCAGTGAGACACACCCACAAAGCTGCAAGTTAATCCATCTGTAGTGTTTTGGGCTGTTTCATCTCTTAGAACACCCATATGAAACTGATGCTGTCACACAGAAATTGAGGCCAAGAGGTCATTTAACTCCAACTTAACAGCAGTTATCATTATTAAAAAAATCACTTAAAAATTCATATATCTCTAATAAAGAATAAAGAAAACCTTTAAGACTCTTGCAGTTTTGGAAACAGAGCTTTACTTAGAAATAAAGTATACCTTTAATAAACAGAATCTACTGGATGTTAAACTTTGAAGATGTATGTAGTGGGGCCCTTCTGGCTTATATCCATATTAACTCTGTGGGGAGCCATTCCCAAAAACCTGAGCTGTTTGAAAGTACTTTCTACATTGATGGAAACACTGCTGTATAGTATGCCAGCCACCAGTCCCACGTGACTCATGAGAATTTGGAATGTGGTTAGTGTGACTACAGTGTTAATATTTTTTAATTTTAATAGTTACATGGGGTAGTACCTACTATACTGGACAGTACCTCCTAGACTGTAAGGGTGCTGGTTGCTTTTTTTTTAGGATTTTCTAGGGGACTGGAGAGAGATGGCTCAGTAGTTAGGAGCACATACTGCTCTTTCAGAGCACCTGAGTTTGGTTCCTATCACTATGTCATTTGGCTCACAATGGCCTATGACACTGCTCAAGGGAGATCTGATGCCTCAGGCCTTTGAGGGTGTCTACACTCAGGTGCCCATACACATAGAACAGAGAATTTTGTTTTATGTAAGACAGGGTCTCACTGTAGCCCAGCCAGCCTGGAACTTGCTATGTAGACCAGGCTGGCCTTAGTCTCAAAGATAGCCTCCTACCGCTGCCTCCCAAGTGCTGAGACTAGTGTGTGCCATCATACCTGGCTCACACACAGCATTTTTTAAAAAAATGCTTTCTAAATTTGAAAACTAGGTCAAACTTATTTAGAAAAACAAAGATCTGAAAATATAGGGGGACTTAGAAACATCAAAAACAGGAATGCTATTGGGATTGTAATTTCAATACTTACCCTTGTTGAATGTAGTGGTAATACCCTTGTAATTCCCACACTCGGGAAACAGATGTAAGAGGATTATGAACTTGAAGCCATCAAGACCCTGCCTGTGGTGGTGGGAGTGGAGGGGGTGGTTAAGGAGACTTAGCCATAGCTGTGCCAATCTGCTTTATGCAAAAATATCTCTTCACCAGCCCACATTGTAAAGAGAAGGCAAATATCTCAAATCAAGTTGCTGGACTGAACAAGAATTCTGATGCTAAATTCTCAAAAAGAACTTAGATCAGAGAATTCAGCCTGGAACTTGTGTAAATCACAGAGCTCTGTCTGCATCTCCTTCCTGAGTGCTAAGATTAAGGATGTCCATCACCATGCCCAGACTAAAGGATGCTTGTTTTAGTAATAATATGAGAGTTTCTATATAAACCAAGATGCAAAGAAAATCATATCAGGCACAGCCAAGTTTTTTTTTATCAGATTAAAATCAGCTAGACATTTGATTTACCTCTCTGCGGTGATCATTTAAATTATTTGAGTTGCTATGAGAAAAAAAACAGCTGTATGAACTATGTTTTAGTATATGATGTTATGCACTGAGATATATTCCTCAAAAAGATAGGTTGATAGCCATGTTTGGTGGCTCACATCTATAATTCCAGCTCCAGGGAGGCTGAGGCAAGACTGATTCAAGTTTCAGAATAGCCTGAGTTGCATAAGCTCCAGGCCAGCTTGGACTACAATGTTGGATTGTGCCGCGCCTGCACGGCTCTGGGTCCGAGTCTCCTGCGGGGAGCGGCGAGGCTTAATGAAAGAAGACACACACACACATGGAAGTTGAGAAGAAGAAGCCTTTACCATAAAATGTCTCTTTCCTTAAATACCATTTTCATGCGTCATTACACAATCAACTCATCTCTGAGGAACGCAGGAGGCTGGGGACCCTCTGACCCAGTGGTTAGGCAAGATACAGAACACCTCGCCCCTGCCCAGGGTCCAGCAGTAAAAAACCGGTTTACTGGCCCATAAAGCAGAAGCTGCATAGGCAAGATAGTCTTTCGAAAGGCGAAAGAATGTTCTGCAATTGTGATTATCTTAAGAGCAGAACCAGATACCATGGCGCAGTCATGGAGGGGCTGGCATACCATCACGTAGCCATGGAGGGGGGCTGTGCTGGGAGGCCTGATTCCCCACAATTCCCCCTTTTTTGTTTTATCATGGCAAGCCTGTCTTAGGTCAGACAGATGACCCATTCCTTACCCATCTTAGGAGGGCCTCCTCTCCTGCCTTAGGTGGTTTGGGTTCCATCCTGTCAGTTGTCCGTCTTGGGCTTTGCCATGATCTTCGCCTTGGACTTAGAGGGCTTGGCCTGTTTAGGTCGATGGGGCTGGGACCCAGGCTTAGGGGCCCCGAGACAACATTTCCAGCCGAGGTACAGAGCCCTCAAGTCTGACTGTGTCCTCCTTGTTCAACATCTAACAATTGTAACCTTTGATAATGCACTTGAATAGAAAGAGAAGTAGCCCTATTCACTTGATTTTTTATATATCGAGTCAATTTTCCAAACAACCAAGGACCAAATGTAACAAGCAATAACAATCCTATTAATGGTCCCAAAATAGAAGACAAAAGGGAAGTAAGCCAACCATTTCAGCAAGCCAGCTCGCAGGCTGAAATCCCATCTCTCTTTTCCTCTTTTCTAATGCTTTTCTAATTTTTTTAGTTCCTTTCTTTGGTGTTTCGGGGATACATACAACTGTTGAGCTTTTAAATTTAGGCATTGTCCTCTGGAGCGGCAGCCCAATTGTCGGTTCCAGTCAGTACTGGGCTCGTTCGGAGGGCTTCCTGTAGAGAAGACGTCCTCAAGTCCCCATCCGTTGGCACTACCAAGTGCTAACTGGCACAAATCGGGATGAAGTATTGGCCACGGAACGTTCTGTTGAATCGAAGAAAAGGACCAGATGACCTCTCTCGCCTGCGACAAAACCTGGCAGGTGTAATTCAGCGGCTGGTGTTGCTGGTGCAACGATGTGCCTCCCACCGCAGCATGTAGCAGGAAATAGCTCAGGATCCACAGAGCAGCCAAAAGGGAGGTCATTCTTTCCGCTCCTATTTGGGACAAAAGAAAAGTTGCTACTCAGGGGATTTCTCTCCCTGGTTAGGGTTAAACAATTTTGAAGTGCCGGGACTTTCAATCGGGCGAACATATCTTTCCGACACCCAGATCGGTTTTTTCTTTGTCTGGTGGAAAATGCACACTGCCCCTACGTACTCTTGCAAGCAGCGGTGTGGCAGGTTGCCACTGGCCAGTCATAAGATCTTTCCATCTCACCCATCCTAGTTGTTGGGAGAGCTTGCACCAATGCCTTTCCATGGCTGATTGGCCATTATTCTCTATTATTAAAAAATTTTAAATAAAGAGGATCTTGGCAAGCTGAACATTAGGAAAGAGGACATATTCCCCCCTCTTTATTTTACAAAAATATTGTTTTAACGTAGCATGGGTTCTTTCAACAATGGCTTGACCTGTGGGATTGTAAGGTATCCCAAATGTATGAGAGATATGATATTCTTTGCATAATGCAGCAAATTTATGGCTGGCATAGGGAGGTCCATTATCAGTTTTAAGCACATTAGGGACCCCCATATAGGCAAAGGCCTGTGTACAGTGGGAGATAACATCTTTAATGTTTTCCCCTGAATGGAGGGAGGCAAAAATTACCTTGGAAAACGTATCCACTAACACATGTATAAATTGTAACTTACCTGTTTCTTGAGTAATATTTATTTGCCAAATATGATTAGTTTTTAAGCCTCTAGGATTAACTCCAACATTGGAGGAATTGTGGAATGGAGTGCATTCGGAACACTGGGAAGTTATTTGAGTGGCTAAAGACCTGGAACAGCCTGTATGGTGGCTGAGAGACTGGGCATTAAGATGATATTTTCTGTGAAGATTAACAGTCTGCTCTTCCACTGAGGCAACCAGAGGTCTAGTGAGTAAATCAGCCTCGGCATTACCATCTGAAAGTGGTCCAGGAAGATTAGTATGGGCGCGAATATACCCAACGAATATTGGTTGAGTTCGGTCCCAAATCATTTTTTGTAATTGTAATAGCATTGATTGCACCTTGGAAGATGGGAAAACACATGAAGGTGTTTCTAGAGGTTTAGCTACTTGAGAAACATAAATGTTATCAGTATACAGGTTAAAGGCCTCAGTAGAAAACAGCTGAAAGGCAAGTAAGCATGCTTGAAGCTCTGTCCCTTGTGCTGACAAGTTATTAACTGGTACGAGGAAGTGTCCTTTGGGGGAAATAACGGCCGCATACCCTTTAGAGGAACCATCAGTAAACACAGTAGGTACATGGGGCAAGGGAAGTTCCTTAACAATCGTGGGAAATATTACTGGATGTCTTTTAAAAAAGGTCAAAAGAGGGTTAGGGGGATAATGACAATTAAATACTGCCCCAGTAGATGTCACAAACAGTGTCCATCCATCAAAACTATTTTGTAAATGTTGTGACTCTTCTTTATTATAAGGTACTAAAATTTTATTAGGAGATCTTCCAAACATCTAGGCTAAGTTTAAAGGCCTTCCATAATAACTGTAAAATCAACTCATAATATGGAACCACAGCTCTTTTAGGTGAGGCAGACAGGTGGACCCAATATATAGGGCCCTGTTGCCAAAAAACAGCAGTAGGAGTAAAATGAGAAGAAAGAAAAGCCAGATGCAAGGGCTGATCATAATCGATCTGTTGAACACAAGCCTTATTCAAGCTCTGAACGAGCAACTAAAGGGTATCCTTAGCTTGGGGAGTCAAAACCCGTGGTGAGGTAGGATCAGGATCTCCAGGAAGGAGATCATACAAGGGTTTCAAATCACCTGTTTTGAGAGAAAGGGAGGGGCCAATCTATTGTACATCGCCCAAGAACCTTTGCCAATCATGTAAGGTTTTAAGCTGTGACATATCAATGCATATTTTCTGGGGTCTCACCCCCTGTGGTTGAAGAATATGACCCAAATATTTATAGGGGGGCTGCATTTGTACCTTTTCAGGGGCCAATACGAGGCCGTTGTTTTCCAAATAACCCTGCAAGGCAGCAAAGGCCAGCAGGGCCAAATTTTGATTAGGCGCAGCCAATAAGATGTCATCCACATAATGTATAATATAGAGGGAAGGGAAATCCCGTCTGAGGGAACACATAGGGTTGAAAATATCCAGAATGTCCCTCCTCATCCCGCCATTTTTTTTTTTTTTTTTTTTGTGGTCTAGCCTGCCCTGTACCCTGGAGGGTAGCAGGAGCTGTTTCCCGTGGCCAGGCATCTGGCCTAAAGGCATCTGAGAGTACTGAGACATCTGCCCCTGTATCAAGTATTCCCCTAAAGGGTTTGTCCTCTATACGCAGGGTGAGCTGCGGCCGGTCTGTCATATTGGCTGTCCAGAAGACCGCGGGCCGGAGGACCCGAACCCCTCTTTCCCACGTTGTACACGCAGGGCCTTGGATCATAATGTAAAAAGGCAGGAATTAAGACCAGTGAAGGCTGCATTTTACACCTTCCACCCAAGCCATCCATCCTCTTTACCTCCCATTGCTGTAGCTGTTTCTTGGTAGCATCTCTTGATTGGCCCTGGAGTACTGTAAATTCCTAGGTGTGGCCATTACAAAGTTCCAGCTCACTTTGTACTTGTTTTATATCTAGTTAGTCTTTGAAGTTCATGGCTAGAAAAACTTTAGATTTCCTTTTAGAAACTGATAAATATATTATGTAAAACAATGTAAGATTTTAAAATACTTACATTTAGAAATCAGTAAATATAACATAGCATATAAAAAATGTTAAAATTCAAAATACCCTTAAAAACATGTAAATGTCACGTAAACAATATTAAAACCAAAATAATTTTCTTTAAAATTAAAGAAAGATATTATATAAACAAATATTAGAATTTAAAATAGTTCTCTATGAAAACCAATAAATGCATAAAACAATATAAAAATAATCATTTTGAAAACCAGTAAGTACCATACTAAAAATTAAAATTTTAAATAATTTTCATTAAAAACAGACCAAAATGATATTAAATTGCTGATATTGTCTTCCTAATTTGACATGAAAATGCACTAACATTGTTATAAAAGACTGTTAGACTCTCTTGCTTTTCTGTGATCCGATCAAGAATTCAAAATGTAAACCAAAGCAAAAAATAAATTTCAAAAGGATTAAAACATATGATTCAATGCCTGTATTCTAGAAAATTCCCATATTGTCATGATCCCCTAGAGTTCTGAAGAACCAATAAATTTCCGTGTGTTGTCATTTTAAACTATGCCATGTGGTTGGATTAAGATGGCAGCAAGGTCAAACAGGTCAACACCATTTTGAATATATTTGTCCAAGATGGCAGCCAAGTCATGTGACTGTCACCATATTGATGATGTCATCACTCAATGGAAGCCAGATCACATGGCTCCCTCTTTCTTGGTAAGGTCACCAGCCATGATGGTGACTGAACACATGGTAACATGAGTCTATCCTCCGCCAGGATACAAACCCTGTGGGATCCATATATCTCACAGATTATATGCTAACAGAAACCTTTTTTACTTTTAGGAAGCATCCAGTTAAAAGCACCCAGTTAAAGTAGTACCCTCAGATATGTAGACCCCAGACTAGAGAGCAAAGTAAAAGAATTCATGGTTTCAAATCAAGGATCGGAGTCCATGTACCTTACCACAATGCAAAGGTGAATGTGATGAAGTGTCCTCTGGATATCTTCATTCCTAGATACTATTTATTGCTGAGGAAATAACTCAAAAAAAAAAGGCAGCAGAAGGAGTGAGAAGTTATGTCCAGTACAAAGGTACTTGGGCTGTTGCTCTGAGAGCACATGTCTCCCCAAAGCACCGTGTGTGGCTTTTCTTGTTCACTAAAATTTTAAATGCTTATATCTATTCAAAAAGCAGCTATCTCCAGACCACATTCTCTAAACACTGTTTGTTTCGTGTTCACCAGTGACTGAGGTCCAAATCCCAGGCCCCTCTAACTGTTTTTTCCCATACAAGTGCAGAGAGCCAGGGTGGAGAAAAAGCCCAAGTTAAGAAATGGCTTTTAAAACTTTTTTTCTTTTTTCTAAAAGGCAAGGCATTTACAGCTTCCATATGCCCTGAGGTCATAACAAGTTAGATAATGGAGCTCACACGATTAGATTACCTGCTTAGCAGTCTAACTTAGTACACATAGAAAAAATCGCCACATGGCCACCAAATAAGTTATTAAAATTTTGGGGATCCCTTCGTGATTGCCAAACTGAAACGGGGTGAAATGAGAGCGTTCCCTAGAGGGTTCTTAGTCTCATTCATAAAAGAATTTTAAAATGGACCCAATTGGAAGCTTTAGGACAATTTTATTGGAATTTGCAGAAAAATCCTCAAGACAGTCAAGCTGGGGATCTCAGCAGCTGCCTGGAGGAAGAAAATGAAGGGAGAAGAAAAGAAGCTAGAAAGTCATGCAGGTTTAGAGCCTGCATGGGGTCAGACACGTGGCGGACTGGCAACCACATGTCTGGGCGAAGGAACTTTAGAGTTAGAAAAAGGATGTGAAGAAGAGAAGGAAAGATTACACTTTTCTGAAGAATTCAGAAAAGCGGGCAGACTTACAGAGAGCTACATGCCTGTGGCTGGGTCCCTGAGGGCCCCCTCCCAATAGGGAGGCTTGCCCGTTGGTCGAACGGCAGGAGGTTCACTTTAAGACGAACCTTTTTCAATCTCTTTTTTAAAAGTTTAGTTTCTTTCTCTAATATTTTTTCTTCCTCCTCAAGGTCTCCCTCGCTACCCTTTTCTCCCAAGCCTTCCCACTCAGACAGTGAGGGACAAAGCCCCTTCCCACCTTCAGGGGGCTTGGGAGGTTTTAGTTTCCCTGTGGCTCCGCGAGGACAAGCTTCCTCCTCCGATACCAAGGACGCTCTAGCGTTTTGATCCCGAATATCAGTAAACATAGCCTAAGTTTCGGCCACTAGCTGTTGAAGGCGGACCTTGCCTTCAAGGAGGGTGTCTTTTATCAGGCACCAAAGAGAAAATGTAGACAGGGGAAAAACTTTGGGACCCTCTGCTGGTAAAAGCTTTTGAAGATCTCCACTAACAAAAAACCATGGACTAGCCTTTTGTATATTTTTAAATTTTTTTTCCAGGGTGTGGCACTTTACCGCCATTCCCTGTTCTAGAAATCTTTTGAGTTGATGCTGCAGCTGTACCTTCCCAGGCTGATGGCCCATACTTACGCTCTTGCTGAGAGGCGTCCCTGTCGGTCCGTAGAGCGACCCTGTCCGTGAATCCCCCCTTTCAGGATCTCGGTGGGACCTCCAATTGCCGCGCCTGCCTGGCTCTGGGTCCAAGTCTCCTGCGGGGAGCGGTGAGGCTTAATGAAAGAAGACACACACACACATGGAAGTTGAGAAGAAGAAGCCTTTACTACAAAATGTCTCTTTCCTTAAATACCGTTTTCATGCGTCATTACACAATCAACTCATCTCTGAGGAATGCAGGAGGCTGGGGACCATCTGACCCAGTGGTTAAGCAAGATACAGAACACCTCGCCCCTGCCCAGGGTCCAGCAGTAAAAAACCGGTTTACTGGCCCATAAAGCAGAAGCTGCATAGGCAAGATAGTCTTGCAAAAGGCGAAAGAACGTTCTGCAATTGTGATTATCTTAAGAGCAGAACCAGATACCATGGCGCAGTCATGGAGGGGCTGGCATACCATCACGTAGCCATGGAGGGGGGCTGTGCTGGGAGGCCTGATTCCCCACAGGATTGTCTCCAAGACAATGAGATATGGTGGACTCCTAACTTCTAGTGCCTCCGTAACTGACTTTATTTGTAAATGAGGCCACTACAGGGCTGAGGGTTTGTCCCATGAGGCCCTGGATTCCATCCCTGGCATTCACCAAAAGAGAAGATGGGGCCATTGTCAATGTGATTGGTTAAGATGAGTTCATACTCTAATCTTACTGATGTAGTTATGAGTCATAGCAAGCCAAGCATGGAAACCACACCAGCTACTACTACTGAGACAAGAAGATCATTTGAACTTACAAACCGGAGACAGCCCACAGATACTAAGACATTGTCAGAGGGGCAGGGAGGAGGAACATGGAGAGAAAATCATTATGTGCATTCACAAGGGTTGCTGGGAAACAGCAAAAGCCAGAAAAAGCAATGAAATCTTCCCTAGAGACTTCAGAGAAGGCATGGCTCTGCCCATACCTCCATTTCAGAGTTCTAACCTCTAGAACTTAGAGACGGTAGATTTCTGTTGTCTTGAGTCATCCAAGTTTGCAATAATTTGTTTTTTTATTTTATGTGTTTAAGTGTTTTACCTGCATGTATGTAAGTACACCCATGTTGTGCAATGCTCTCAGAGGTCGGAAGTAGGTTGTCAGATCCCCTGGAACTGGAGTTATGGATAGTTGTTAGCCACCATGTAGGTGCTGAGAATCGAACCCAGGTCCTCTGCAAGAGTAGTCAGTACTTTTGACTGCTGAGTCATCTCTCCAGCCCCCTACAATAGTTTGTAATTCTATTGTATCTTAAGGAAAACAACACAAAATTGTTAAGCATTCTCATGGTTATGTTGTTGAAGGAAGAAAGTCTTGAATGTCCTCCAAGAATAGTCTAAAGAATTTACCATCTCAACTGTCCTTTCCCTGATCCTAGCACTCAGGAAGTAGAGTCAGGAGAATTGTGAGCTCAAGGTCAGCCTGGGCTACAAAGACTGTCTCAAAAACACATATCTACTACCCCTTTTCTGTGTTGTCCAAATAGTTCAGTATGGGGTGCTTATCAGAACTTTAAATTTTTCCTTTTACTTCAATTTTATGTCTATGAGTGTTTTGTCTGCATGTGTGTAAGTACACCTGTGTCATGCAATGCCCAAGGAGACCAGAAGAAGACATCAGATTCCCTGCAACTGGAGTTACAGATGGTTGTTAGCCACCATGTGGGTGCTGGGAAGTGAACCTAAGTATTCTGCAAGAGCAGCAAGTGTTCTTAAGCACTGAATCATCTCTCCAGCCCTGCCCCTTTTTTTGAGACAGGGTCTTACTATATAGCCAAGGCTGGCCTTGAATTCACATTCTCCTGCCTCAGGCTCCCAAGTACTGGGAATAAAGGCATGCACCGCCAGTCTTGACCAGGGACTTTCTTAATTGCTTGCCAATTTACCTTCCTGGATACTTTTCTAAATTGTTTCTTTTTTATTAATATTTGATCTGTCCATAAATAAGGCAGAATCTAAGAATAGAATATTAAGAAAAACTCAGCTGAAGCTAGGCAAATTGACATATGGCTGAGTTCAAGGCCATTTGGGGCTACATAGAAAGACTCTGTCTCCAAAAAAACAACCCCCCCCAACTGTTTTTAGCTTTATAAAAAATGTGTGTGGGGGGGTGATATGCAGCTGTCTGTGGAAGCCAGGAGAGGGAGTTAGATTTACTGGAGCTGGAGTTAAGGGAGTTATGAATTGCCTGGTACGAGTGCTGGAAACAAAATTCTGGTCCATTGGAAGAGCAACAAGTGCTCTTAATTGCTAAGCTATCTCCTCAGCCCCTGTTTCTAGCAGTTTCTAGTTTTCTATAGAGTCTGAAAAATGACTCATCCTTTTTTTTTAAGTACCTTTATTTAGTGGGGGAGCTTGAATGAATATGTGTGTGTACACAGGAGGATGCCTTGGCATGCGTGGGGAGGTCTGAGGACAACCTGTGGCAGTCATTTCTCTCCTTCCATCATGTTGTCCTGGAACCAAACTGAGATCATTAGGCTTGGTGGCAGGCACCTTTACCTGCTGAGCCATCTCACCTGGCCCCCATTCTTTCTAATTTGCTTTTAGTTACCTAGCATGTCAGCCCATAGCACAGAAGCACATAGAGGACCCTTACAATATGTTTTTAAAATTAACATCTTGCCAACAACCAAGGTTAGCTGAAAGTCATCTGAGGTAAGTACCAATTTGTCTCTGATCCTGTTACTAGTTTTCCCAAGCAGACCAGAAAAATGTCAAGGATGCACTAAAGGGCAGCATCATGAAGAATCTGACTCACAGCTGGGAAATGCCCAAGCCTTCATTCAACTACAAGAGCTAAAGTTAAAATTCACTGGGGTTCAGAAGAAATGGCTGAAAATTAAGCAAATTTGACAGCCTAGAAGCATGTCTTTTCTTGGAAAATGGCTCATTGAGATGTAAAAAGAACCCACCACGCAAAAGAAAAGCCAGCTCATAGGAGTGGAAGAGCAAGCAGCCATCTAGAGGATGTGCTGTGTCACAGTTCTTCCTCTTCCAGCTGGCATGGCCACAACCACCCTAAGAACCGAAGCTTCCCACAGGACTCTGCCTTCTGGTAAAGAAATAGTGAAGGAGTGGTGGAGTACAATAGACCCATCCCGAGCCGTGCTGAAAGGGAGCAGAGAGACCTTGGGCTTCAGCCTAGATTGCGAGTCAGAGATCTTAGCAGCTCTGTGAACGAAGGAATTTTCCACAGTTTACTCAGACCAGTAAGATTCACAACTTGGGACTGGAGAGACAGTTCAGTGCTTAAGAGCATTTGCTGCTTCTCCAGAAGACCTATGCTCATTTCCCAGGACCCATGACAGGTGGCTCACAACAGCCTGTAACTCCAGCTCCAGGGGATCTGAAGACCTCTTCGGGCCTCCGTGTGCACTCCAGCACCAGCTGTCATGGGCACCTGCGTGTGCACATGTCTCTCTCCCTCCCTCCCTCTCTTCCTGCACATACATACACACAATTAAAAATAAATCTTTATATATTAAAAAACCCAAAAGTCAAACAACAAAACTTAACTTAACCTTAGCTATATATTATTTAATTGCCCTGTTAGTTAGTTTTTTTTTTTTTTGCCTAATGTCCTCACAGTGATGTTTTTAAAGACAGGGCCTCATATAGCCCAGGCTGGCCTCAAATTTGCCGTGTAGTCAAAAACTACCTTGAACTCCTGATCCTCCTGCCTCCACCTCCCAAGTGCTAGGCTAGGATTATAGTCATTCACCATCATCCCGCCTGGCGGTGCGCTCTGCTGAGTATATCGAACTTTGTACATGCTGGGTAAGCACACTGCCAACGGAGCTACATCCTCAGTCCCAATATTCCGCATATTTTCGGTGCTTATATTTAAAGTGTTGAAACAATGGCTTGCCTGGAACTTTGCCCATGCTGGCAAATTTGCTTACAGCTAATGGAAGAGTATGCCTGTAGCCTGTATTGCCCTCTGTCCTTTAGTCTCCTAGCAAATCTAACCCAGTGGGGTGGCATAAAGTGAGATTACAACCGGAGGATGAACCATGTTTGGTCATGAATCCTGTGTGACTCCCTAACCACGTCCAGTCGGCTATGGAGAAGGGACACTTAGTGAATTCGAGAGACAGTCAGTGGAACAGAGAGGGTGGGGCAGATAAGTCACTTTAAAGTTCCTGACCCTTCTCCAGAGGTGCAGTTATTAATCAGCTTCCCTTGCCGGCGAGAAAGCAGCCCTAGAGGAGCTGAGTGGCTGCACATTCTCAGATTTACTGCTACCCACCACTCCCGTCTGCCGGGGCGGGAATGGGAGCCCTTCCAGGGAGGCGGGGCGTCCTAGGCTAGCCGGGTGCGCTTAGTGCCTACACCGTCTCTGCATCTCTGCATACTCAGCGCGATGTATCTCCGCAGGGCTGTCTCCAAGACCCTGGCGATACCTCGGAGGGCGCTGCCCGGACCCCTGCCGCTGGCGAAGGACGGTGAGCGCCCCTACCTAGCATTTCGGCGGGTCCAGCCTCCGGACCTGCGCCCTAATGCCCCCTCATCCCCCTCTCCCCGCCGCAATCCCAGTACCCAGTCGCAGAAACCGGTGCTTGGGGTGAGGGAATTATGTAGGAGGGTCTCGTGACTTTGGAAGTAAAGAGCTTTCCACTGTGGCCTCTGAACCCTGATTAGATTTTCTGGGTTACCTAATCTCCCACAAGTAGTAAAGTGGCTTTTTCCGTTAAATGGGACAACAGAAATTTCGGGTGCCAATTCCGATCTCGGGCGAAGGGTGAAGTGTTTCTTCATTCTTTAAGCGGGGACAGCAGTGTCAGGGTTGTAATTAATTAATGTGGAGAGAAAAAACACTTGGAAGAGGGTCTGGCTAGCAAACTCACAACTTCCCATTTTGATTATTCAATGAACCACTACGCTCCCCGACCCACTAAGGAAGCAGAGGAACCGGTGGGAAATTGGACGTCACTCAGCTAACTGGTGTCGCGCAGGGCGGGAGCGAAGCGCGTTCCTGGTTCCAAGATAAGTGCTAAACCCCACGAACCCAGCGATCGCGCGGCCATGAGCGTCCAGGAGTTTAGGGAAACGGCCTGGGGCACTCTCCTTGGGTTGCTGATAAGTCTCCACTCTGCAGCTGATTGTTCTCAGAGTCCAAGATAGCCATCACCTTCGGGTTTGGGGATGAGTGGGAAAAGGAGCGCTCTCGGAAATTTTCTAAAGGCGAAATAGCAGAGCCAGCTGCAAATAAAGTTTGACATATGGGAAAGCACCTAATTGCTGTGCCTGGAACACAGGTGCTTGGGAGATGTCAACTCGCTGCCCTGCGATCTGGTTTGCGCTCCAGATCAGTCCTCTCCCAGCCTCCCTTATTTAATTCTTGCTTCCCTGAGCCTCTCTGCTCCTGGGACTTCAGAGGTAGCCTTAACCCAGAGTGAGGGTTCAAAGATTCCATGAGCCAGGGTTGCTTTATTTTGCTTTGTCTTGTTTACTTATTTCCCCCTCTTTGATTAGGCCTATGTTGGTGGTGGACGTTGGGAGAAATCTACTTACATTTTTCTTTCAAAATGCCCGTTGGAAGAAGTCGTCCCACACGGAACAAGATGCCTTTTTTCTCTCTAAACCTAGTAAGAGAGCAATTTCCCCCCACTGATGGAGTACAGAGAAGTCATCTGTTTTAAACTGAAGATAACAGGGCGGCTCTGATGGGTTTAGGAGAATGTTGAGTCCCCGACCTGATCATGGCCCTCATCCTCCACCGACGTCACATTCACACACACACACATACACACACATCTTTTAAAAAAAGTATTTTTTTTGTTTGTGAGCGTGCGTGCACGAGTGTGTACACGAGTGCTCGCCTACATCAGAACCAGCATGTGGAGGTCAGAGGGCAACTTGGTGGAAGTCGGCCCTCACCTACTACCAATTGGGGCCCGGGGATCAAACTCGGTTACCAGGCTTAACGGTACACACCTTTACCCACTGAGCCGTGTGCCAGACCCACACGTTTTTCTTTCTTTCTTTCTTTCCTTCCTTCCTTCCTTCCTTCCTTCCTTCCTTCCTTCCTTCCTTCCTTCCTTCCTTCCTTCCTTCCTTCCTTCCTTCCTTCCTTCTTCTTTCTTTTAAACTCTACAAGCTTTGAAAAATGTCCTCCATACCTTAGAGCAAAATAAAAGAAGTTTTTCAAATCTGAATATGTAGTTAGCAGTACTGTTTGCAAGAGTACTGCCCTTTTCATCTGATTAGTTTTATTTGGGGGGTAGCGGATTGAATCTAGGGTCTGGCACACCCTAGGCAAGCCTGCTTCCACTGACCTACCACCCTAATTACAATTTTTCTAACATTGATTCATGTATTATAGGAACTGTTATTGACTGGAAACTTACACATATCTTCCTTGGTGGATATTAATTGATGTCTTATTGGTATTTTGTATTTTGATTAAAAAATTGTTTTAAGTTTTTTGAAAGGCAACATTTTAACTATCATTAAATTTTCCTTTTGCTTTAAAAATATAACAATGAATAAATAATTTAGGTTATAATAGTTCATTGGGAAAATACCAATAGGCAAATTTAGAACATACAAGTTGCTTAAAATCTTACCACTCGGTGGACACTATTATTTATGGGTTGCTATATCGTTTTACAGATTTTTTGTTGCTGTTGTCGTGTTTGCTTTACAGAGACAGGGGCTAGCGATGTAGTCCAAACTAGTCTGAAACTCTTGATCCTCCTGCTTCATCCTCCCAAGTATTGGCATTATCAAGGGTACACTACCACATTCAGCACTTCCTAGGTTCCCCACATATGTGTTTCCCTTATGTATCTTGTTTGGACAAATCTGGGATAGTCTGCTGCAGAGTATTTTACTATGACTTTTCATGTAACATGTAGTAACTATTTTCTCATGTAAGTAGTCTGCAAAAACATTTTTTCTATTTGTTTCACACTGTATAAATCTACTAAAATATGTCTAATTAATTCATTCATATTGGGTATTTCTCTTTTCATTGCTATTTTAATGAATTTGGCCAAAATTATATTTGTCTACTTGTTAATAATTTTCTTATTTCTTTCTATTAATATTATTTTTATCTTCCTGGAGTACTTGAAGTATAGCTTGCCCAGTATATACAAGGCCCTAGTTTGATCCCCAACACTAAAAAAAAATTCAGATCAAACAGAAAACAGCAACACAAAAGTGTCAAAAGATTGTGAGGGTTTTTGTTTGTTTGTCTGGGATTTTTGTGGTGCTGAGGATAGAGCCCAGGGTTTCCTGTATACTAGGCAAATACTCTACTACAGATTTGAATTTTTTTAATTAGTCAGGTATGGTGGCACATGCCTTTAATCCCAGAACTCTGGAGGCAGAGGCAGGCAGATCTCTAAGACTTCCAGGCCATCTGGGGTACAGGGAGACCCTATCTCAAAAAGACAAAAAAGAAAGAAAAAAGTCATAGCATTTATATCCAAACTAAAGAATTAAACAGGAAATCATGATTTTGCTACTATGAAGTTTTGTGACTAATGCAGATGTCTTAAGATCTGCCCAGAGCAAATCAAATCATAACCTCTCCTTGCTCACTCAACACTCTATATCAACCACCTTCAGATAACTGCAAGCTCTGGCCATGGATCTCACACTAATGCTCAGGTACCTTCTGCCTCTCTGGCATCTCCTTTTATTTATCTAACAATCCAGCTTTCCTTCTAAACTTGATGATAGCAACTACCCTGGGCCATGTAGCTAAGCGTTTTGTTTGTTTGTTTTTTATCATTGTCCTCTGCTTAACATCACTGGCAGCTTTTGTCATACTCTGTCACAATTGTTTGACTATAATATTTCAGGACATAAATTCCTTTCTACACTGAGTTGCATGAGACTTTTCTCTTTAGATGCATCTTTAGTGCTTCTTGCAATCCCAAACACACAGTAGGTACTCAACTGTGTTTGCTGAATCAACACATAAGTGCTGCATTTTTTTTGTTTTTAAAATGGAGAATGTGGACCAGCAAGATAACTCATCATATAAAAGCACTGGCCACCAAGCCCAACAACTTGATTGAAGGAATCCACATGATGAGAGAAGAGAACTGACTCCACAAAGGTGTCCTCTGACGTCCACACTAGTGCTTTGGCACACAGACATCCTCCCCCTAAATAAATAAATCCATGTTAAAAAACCTTTTTAAAATAGAGAATGAAAACACAATGAAATTTAAGCTCCTTTCAGACTTGAGCCTATTGAGAAAATGTCAATTACAGGGCTAATAGTCTCTACAAATTCTAGCACTAGAAAATAAGTATGCGTTAGTATAATAATATGCTGGTTTTATCAATTGGCATTAGTTTTACAAAACTGTGCTTTTATTTTATATATAGTCTTGTTACAATATGTGGCAATAAAGATTTTTTCTGCCCTCTTTGCTTTATAAAATAGAGAAATTGAATCTCTTTCTAAATTTATAGTACAGATCAATTGTGTTGGATTTTAAATGAATGTTTTATTCAGCATATAAGTACAAAATTTCTTCCTTCCCTTTTTTTTTCCTTTTTTTTTTCCCCCTAAGACAGCATCTCATGTAGCCCAGGCTAATCTTTAAGTCCACTTTCTATGTAGATGAGAAAAACTTTGAACTTCTGATCCTCTTGCCTGTACCTCTCTCAGGTTATTACAGACGTAGGTACCTGGTTTGCTTTGTTCACTTAGGGCCTTGTGCATTCTTTTCTCTTCAATTATTTTTATCTTATTTTATGTGTGTGTGTTGCCTGCATGTATGAAAGTGCACCTGTGCTGTGCAATGTCCATGGAGATTGGAAGAAGGCATCAGATCCCCTGGAATTGAAGTTACAGATGGTTGTTAACTGCTGTCTAAGTACTGGGAACTGAACCCTGGTCCTCTGCAAGAGCAACCAGGGCTCTTAACTGCTAAGCTATCTCTCCAACCCTGGCCTTGTGCATTCTAGGCATGTGCTTTACCACTGAGTTATACCCTCAACCCTTAAATGCAAATTTTATTTTTAGGCATAAATGTCCTTAATTTTTTCTATTATATTTTTTTTGAGTTTTTAATTGATTTTTTGCAAATTTCATATAATACATTTTTATCGTATTTAGATCCCCTTGCTTACTGCCCCTACTCAATAATCCTTTCTTTGAGGGGGGTAGAAATCTGGGGGAAAAATGATTATTTCCGTTCATTCCTGTATTGGATGTGTATGGGGATTGTAATTCTTTTGCATTTCGTTAGCTGTTGAATTTGTTTAGTGCTTCTATCTTTCTCATCCTCACTTGCCCCTTCCAAGAAAAATATGATGCCTGACCCCAGACTGACAGGCCCTGTAAGCACTCATCGAATTAGACTGGAGACTATTGAGTGGAATTACTACCTTGCCTCTAACACGATGTTCCCTGAAATGAAAATCACTTGATATTAATAACTCTAAGTTCACTGAAGAGAAGTTTTAAAGATGTGATTACTTAAAATGCCTCTTCTTCCATAGTGAAGATAACTTTTTTGAACTTGTTTTCCTAGCGTCTGTTCGCCGAATATCATCCAGCAAATTTCCTGGGACATCTGGCACCAATATGATTTATTACCTGGTTGTAGGTGTCACAGTCAGTGCTGGTGGATATTATGTAAGTGCTTAAGGGCCATACTGCTAAATAATTC
Organism: Eospalax fontanierii; assembly: GCA_035773235.1. Lineage (NCBI taxonomy): Eukaryota > Metazoa > Chordata > Mammalia > Rodentia > Spalacidae > Eospalax > Eospalax fontanierii. The sequence goes on along the minus strand of CM069535.1, from coordinate 78,128,971 downwards.
ATGTATTTCCTCAGCCTATGGTAAAACTGAAGGCAATGTTAAGATCAATATAAATAAAAATAAATAAATAAATAAATAAAATTTAAATTATTTCATATACTGCTATCCCTTTTTACTGTTGAATAGTATTCTGTTATGGATAGATCTACAGGTGGTTAACCATTCATCCATTATAGGACACCTGAGATGATTTAAGTGTAAAAAAATTTTTTATTTATTATTTCTTTTTTATGTGTATGAGTATTTTGCTGCATGTAAGTGCACCTATGTCTTGCAAAGCCTGTGGAGGCCAGAAGCCAGTATCAGATCCCTTGGAACTGGAGTTTTGAATAGTTGTTAGCCACCATGTGGATGCTGGGAATGAAACCCAGGTCCTATGAAGAGCAGTCAGTGCTCTTAACTCCTGCACCATCTCTCTAGCCCCAATTTTAATTTTTGACTATTAGAAGTGAAGCAACCATGAGCACTTATGGGCAGGTTTCTGTGTGGACCTGTGTTTCTAATTTCCTAGGATAAATGCTGGAAGCTAATTGGAAATACCTGGCAAGATGTTTTGATTCTTAGCATGTTTTTTTCTTCATTGTCTTTTTATTTACTATGCATGCTTTCAGTTACTTTTTCTTTTATATGTAGGAGTATTTTGCCTGTGTGATGTAAGTATACTCCTATGTGCAATATATGTACAGTGCCTGGAGAGGCTAGAAGAGGACGTCAGATCCCCTGGAAAGAGTTGCAGATGGTTGTTATCTGCCATGTGGGTGGTGGGAACAGAACCTGGGTACTCTGCAAAAAGCAGCCAGTGCTCCTGCTTTGAATACTATTAAAGCATAGTATTCAAGTTTCTTTGTATTCATAGTATTCTTTCCTTTTTCAAGTTTTCTACTTAATAGCAAAAGTTACCAAAAGAGAAGGAAAAACCTGGGCATGGTGGTGCATGCCTATAATCCCAACACTTAGAAAGCAGAGGCAGGCAGATCTGAGTTCAAGGCTAGTCTGGTCTACATACCAAATTCCAGGCCAGCCAGATCTATGTAGCCAGATCCTGTCTCAAATCGGGGGGAAAAAGTGTGGGTGGCGGGGAGCAAATGATTGATTTGCTCTTCTTTGTTGTGCTGAGATTGTACTTTAAACTTTTAATGATGATTACATAGAGAATTGTGTATAACGAACCTTAGAGCTCAAGAAATAAAACTAAGCACAAATTTTCTTTCAGACTTACAAGGCAGTCACATCAAAGCAAACCAAACACACAGAACATGTAAAGAATTTGAAAGAAAAAACAAAAGCAGAATTACAGCCAGTTCAAGGTAAAGTAAAATTTTAATTTCATTTCTTTATCTGTTTATTTTTGAGACAGATTAGTCTCAACTCACTCTGTAGAATGACCTTGAATTTACGATCCTTCTGCCTCCTTCTCCTGAGTGCTAGGATTGCAGGCATGCCCCATCACACCTGATTACTTATCTTTTTAGGTACTTATTTCCATCATCTTATTCTAACAATAAACACTATTTTCTTTTGACCTTATTAGTAACTTAATTGAGAATGATTCTGTGTATGGGTTCATTCAGGAAGGGAAATATCAGCCAGATCCTAAAGAGTTACTCATTTTGGATGAGTGCATTTGCTAAATGAATTGGTTTTATGTGAGTTCTGCTGACCAGCGGTTTTAACTCCTTTGTATGGTAATTTCCCCTACTTAGACATCCACCAGTGCAGGCATAATTTTACTATCCGTCTCTCTCAGCAACTTGACCTCCCATTTCCCTCATTATTGTTTTAAATTGTAAAGCTTTATTTTGTTTTAGTTTTGGCAAACACGATCCCTTTTGTTTTTGCTAAAAGTACACTTGATCTGAGTTGAATTAGTTGCACATATTGATTCTCTCTATTGATAAAATGGCAACTCTGGGAGCAAAAACTACAGTTTCACCCCAATATCTGTTTATTGCCTCAAGCTGCTTACTATTTATTTATTTAATTTTGAGGTAGGCTTTCACTATGTAGCCCTGGCAGACTTGGAACTCATAGATATCTATCTACCTGCCTTTGCTTCCCAAGTGCTTGGATTAAATGTGTGTGACAGCATACCTAGCACTGTACTTTTTCTATATTTCAACTATAATGCCATTATCAATTACTGTGATCACTATTTGGGTACAGAGGTTTTAGCTGCTTAGGAATCAGTTTTAACTGTTTGGTCATGACAATAAGAAACAGCACATCGGAGCCTGTATGATGGCTCAAAGAGTAAAATTGCTTCCCACCAAGCCCCATGACCTAAGTCTTTGTGAATGTAGCTATCTGTACAGCTATATAGCTTACTGTCTTTTGACCCATACTGTTTTATACATTGTTCTTCACTTCTTTTTTCATATTGAACCCCAGGCCTCATGCAGGCTGTGGGAGTGCTCTATCAGCTTCCACTATATCCCTAGCCAAGAGGTCTCACTTTTAAAATGATTGCACAAAGCTAGGTCCTTTGAGATATACCTGTCATCACAGCACTTAGAAAGTGGAGGTAGGAGGATCAGGAGTTCAAGGTTATCTTGGTACATATAGCAGGTTCAAGGCCTAGGCTATAGGAGACATTGTCTCAAAAAATTCTCACCAAGCATGGTAGCATGCACCTTTAATCTCAGCCCTTGGGAAGCAGAGACAGGTGAATCTTTGTGAGATTGAAGCCATCTCGGTTCACATAGTGACTTCCAGGCAGGCTTTTGACTAGGGAGACCCTGTCCAAAAAAAAATTCTTGCCCCAGAATAAAAATAAAAATTTTTCAGGGTCTAGAGAGACGGGTCAGCAGTTAAGAGTGCATACTATTCCTGCAGACCAGACTTAGGTTCCCAACACCCACATCAGGAGGCTCACTCTAGCTCCAGGGGGATCTGGTGCCTCTTGATCTCCTAGGACACCAGCACCCTTGTGCATATACCTACACACTGATGCACACATAATACACATAATTAAAACTAAAATAAAATTTAAATTTTAAAAATAAAATGATTGGAGGCTAGAGAGATGACTCAGTAGTTAAGAGAACTGGCTGGTTTTCCAGAGGATCCAGTTTCAGTTTCCAACACCAACATGGCAGCTAACAACCACTTGTAACTAAAGTTCCAGGGATTCTGACATCTTCTTTTGGCCTCCACAAACATTGTGTGACATGGGTGCACTTACATACCATGAGGTAAAACACTCTTACACATAAAAATAAAGAAAGAAAGAATGATTGTAGTTCACTGAATTATGATTTTCAAGTTCATTCTCTGCTTAATCAACTAAAATTTAAAGGTGAAAAGGATAGTGTTGATGAAGATGGGAAAGCGTGGTCACAAGCCTGTGAAGTGTCTGTAGAGGAAGCTGAATTGGTAGGTGCCCAGGAAGCCTCAGAAGCTGCAGCTGGACTTGGAGAAGCAGCTTTGGCCTTTCCTGTTGCTGCAGATGATCCTGTGCTGGAGAGAGCCGCAGACAGCGCTGATGCTGAGCTGGAGTTTACAGATGCTTCTGCTGCTCCCGTGGGCCAAACCACACAGGGCATCTCTGAATTAATCCTGCAAGTTGAGAGTGCAGTTCCAGACCAGGCTGATGCCAGAAGTAATGATAAAGGTGCCACAGAGGACCAGAGCTCCGAGCACAGTGCTGAATCAGAAGAAAATCCTTCTATCGGCTCAGAGCCCTTTGCCCAACACGATGCAAAGGAAGAAGTCCAGATCGAAGCAGAGGCCTCCTCAGCTCAAGGCTGATCTGCCCTGGACGGTTATGCAAAATCTGATAGCTTGTATTTTTAGTAAGCTTAGATTTAAAGACTTATTTCTAGACTACTTTAATATGTTTTAAAGACTTTGGCATTTACTAGTATGTTTGGGTTGAGAATTGGGAATTTTACATGTCTAAATAGTTTTCTCTAAGATCAGGCTCTGACATTGGTATAAAGAGCTTAAACAGTATTATCTTTGAATTTAAATTTTACACTTTGGAAACTGAGTTATCTATGCAACCTGCATTTAGTTTAATTTTGCTCTGCCTTTCTCTTTATTATATGTAAGTTTGGATTATTGAGTTTGGTTTGAACTCATTTAAATAAAATTAGAAAATCCTTAGTGTTTCTATTCTTTGTTGTTGGGGGTTGGGAGTTGTTGGGTGTTGGGGAGTGCTGTTGAGACAAGGTCTGGTCTGGTTTGTGTCTCAGGCTGGCCTGGAGCTCATTATATAGCCTAGGCTAGTAGTCTTCCTGATTCAGCTTCCCCAGCGCTCAGCTTACAGCCATCACCACACCTTCACCATATCATCACATGAAAAATATCAAGCTTTGTGATATTGTTGAAGAAAGAACATATCTGTTGAGAACATTGCTCTTTATCTGTATTAAGAGACTGTGCTAATTATATTCAGTTCAGTTCAGACAGTGTTTATTGAGGATTTATACTTTGTTCCAGCAATCATTCATGAGTGCATCTAGCAAATATCACTGAGTGCCTGCAGCCTCCAAGCACTGTTTTAAGTAGTCTTCAGTTTATACTTAGAGTGGGATTAGATAATAAGTATGATAAATAAGAAAATTATATACAGGTATCAGATTGAAATTGTAAGTGTTGGTTGGGGGTAAAATTATAATTTTAGATAGGTTGACATAGTGAGTTCCAGGACAGCCAGGGCTACACAGTGAGACTCTATCTCAAAAACAAACAAAAAAGGTGACTTTTAGGAAAGACTATAAGCATTTCAGAGGGGAAGCCATTCCAGATGAGAAAACAATGACTGCAAAGGATCTATAGTGGGAACATGCTAGAGAATTCCAGAATTGGGAGGTGGTCACTGTGAATGAACTGGAGTAAGAGAAAAGGTGAGTAACTAGAGATGATCTCAGAAAAGATAGAGTGGGTAAAGCTAAGCATGGTAGTGATTGCCCATAATCCCAGTACACAGAGGCTGAGGAAGGAGGATCATGAGTTCAAGGTCAGCCTGAGTTACATGCATAGAGAGAGTCTGTTTAAAAGCAATAAAACATCGAGGGGTAGGGCGGGCAGTGACATGGGGGAAATGGCTTAGATCCTGTGGAGTTATGCAATATTTGGACCATGGCCTAAGTTGGGAAATTGTGACCCCTTCTGATAGTGTGTTTAGATCCCTTTAAGTGGGTTCATTTGTCCCCAGCTGCCATGACTGTTATACATCCTCACCCTGCCCTCACCCCAGGCAGCTCATAACCAACGAATGATCATCACAAGAGAATAAAAGTGGTCCAAGTACAATACAATTTGTGGTCCAGAGCTCTACACTGGTCAGGTCTCTGGTGATATTAAACTCTGCCTTGCATGTTTCCCCTCCTGGTCCTCCTTTCCTCCCTCCATTCATTTAAGATCATTCTCCAGTAAGTCACCTGCTCAGGACTCCTGGGTCTTGGGAATTTCACCAGGATGATTGATTGTGGGTGTAATCTTAACTAGGGTCCTAGAATTGTATCGTTATGCAACTACATGCGGCCAGGATCCATCCTGAGTGGTAGGTAGGTGGATGATCACTAGTCTCTGGCATTTTGTAGTAATATGATTACTAAGATTTTCACAAATCACAGGGCCTGGAGAGATGGCTGCTCTTGCAAAGGACTTGGGTTCAATTCCCAGTACCTACAGAGCAGCTAATATCTATTCATAACTCCAGCTCCAGGGGATCTGATGCCCTCTTCTGACCTTCACAGGCATTGCATAACACAGGTGCACTTACATATGTACAGACAAAACATACACATAAAATAAAAATAAATACGCTTGTGGAGCTGGAGAAATGGCTCATCAGTTAAGAGCACTGACTGCTCTCACAAGAGACTAGGATTCGAGTTCCAGCACCCACATGGTGGCTAACAACTGTTCCAAGGGGGATCTGACACTTCTGAGGACATTGCATGACACGGTACACTAACATACATCCAGGCTAAACACTTAGCCACATAAAATAAATAAAAGCAATCAAAATGGATTGAAGAACAGAGGTAATTATTACACAACTACATATCCAGGGCTGGTTTCTTCTATGACTCAGATATGGAATGTCTGCCGTCCTGCTCTGTCAAAAATGCTCAGCTTTATGCATGGCAGGCTTTCCTCATAATCACAGGATGAATCAACATAGTGTTATGGATTGTATTCAGTCACAAAATTATTTTCTTATCTTAGAAAAAAAGAGAAAACTTTAAATGAGACTTTTCTTTTCAACACTTTATTGTAGAAAAACCTCAAACAGAAGTAGTGTAATAGAACTTCATGTGCGCTGCACAGAGATCTACCAGCTGTGAACTCATAGTAAATTTTCTGTTTATAGTTCCTCATTACCTTCAAAAACTGTCCTTTAGGCTCTGCCTATAGCCAACACCATAGATATGAGAGTAAAATTTTAGAAATCTACAAAAATGACATAATTTGGCTAAGGATATAGCTAAATGGTAGAGCTCTTGCTTACCACACTGAAGGACTTGGGTTCCACAGCCTTCCAGCACAGCACCACTGACTGGGGATCAAGTATTAGAACACATGAGCCTGGGGCTGTAGAGATGGCTTATTGTTTAAGAGCACTGATTGCTATTGCAGAGGACCCAGGTTCAATTCCCAGCACCCACATGGTGGCTAACAACCATCTATAACTCCAATTCCAAGGGATCTGACACACATTTATTGACTTCTACAGGCATTGCAGGCCATGAGTGCACTTACATACATACAGGCAATACACTCAACACATAAAATGAAAGTAATAAATAAGTTTTTTTTTTAAGCCTATGAACTGATAGTGGATATTTTTCATTCAAACTGCAAGAGGAAATCCTTCATAAATTAGTTAAGGAATTTGATCACTGACTAGGTAAATAGTAATAATAACAAATCATTATTATTATTCATTCTTATTATTTGTAATGTTGGCAATAAAACCCTTGACTTTTCTTATGCTAGGCAGGTGCACTTATCACTGCATAAATCTAAACATTCTAGTGAAACAAGTAGTTACAGAATCTAAAATCAATCTACTTTTTTTTATTTTACAAATTTAACCAATATAATGAAAGCTTAACATCTTGATTGCTGCATCACTGAGTGATTTTTATATAATGCTGAAAAAGAGTGGAATAAATAGAGTATGAGGCCCCTAGGTGAAATGTATTATGAAAGGTAAAAACTGAAAAAAAAAGACTCAGATAAGGAAGACACTTTTCATTGGGCCTGGATGTGGCTTAGTGGCAGAGCATTTACATACTATGTGTAAGGCCCTGGGTTTGATCCTTCTACAAGGCCAGACTGTTCCTCCAGTCCAGTTGCTCATAGTGACCTCGAAGCAAGTCTTCCTACTCTTCAGTTCACATATGTGATGGTTAATATTGATTGCTAACTTGATAAAATCTAGAATAACCCAGAAGACAAACCACTGGACTGCATAGTGAGTTTCAGGCCAGGCAGAGTAACAATGTGAGACTTTGTCTCAACAAACAAAGAACCCATCAAGAAAAATGTTTGTTGAATGGAATTATGAGGCTTAGGGTGTTAAGGTCTGCTTTACAGAGTTGAACTGATTGACCACTTATTTATTACAAAATCAGAAATTACAAAGGATTTAACCTAAATCTATTGGAAGAGTTAAATTTTGAGGAAAAAAAGACATGTTGTTATAACCACTAAAATAATTACAACTTCCAGTGCAAAGTTTTCTCAGATCATACAGAAGCTCAACTAAAGAAATTAAAATACAAATAAAAATTTTTGCACAAAGAAATCAGCCTATTTTCTTTCTCTCAGCACAAAGCTTACTTGTTATTCTAAATGGGATTTTCATTCCATTTCCATTCATTTCAGGAAGCATGATACTTTATCAGTCTATACTCTGCTCTCCCTCTAAACCACTACCATCACCTCATTGTCAATAATCAGAGAGAGCAAACGCAGGATCTAGACTCAGCAATGTTGGAAGGCCTTTTGTACAATCCATTTCACATCACAGGCTAATCAGCACATGTGATAGTTGAGGCTGGAGGCGTATCCTGGAATAAGTACATGTGCCACCTCACATTAGTTTAGCTTCACTGTTCCTAAAGAGATTGTTCCCAAATATTTAAACCTGACTCTTCAAATTAGAGTGACTAGCTTTCTCCTTAGCTGAATGTTGAACAAACATTCCATTTCATATTATTTCTTAAAGTGCATTCAAGTATCAAGCCAGTAAAATAAAGTTGATTTGAGAACTTATGTAAGCTTTTGCAGAGACATTGGTTTTTGTCCAATGACAGTGACCTTCAAAAGAATTATTCATAAGAACAGTAATGAAGCTGGGTTTCTAGAACTGGTTTAATTCTTTCTTATCTATTGGCTGGTTTTGGTTTCAGGAGTATTTCCTGCTTCACTCTAAAGCTCAATTTCCTGTTTCCTTATAACTATTAATTGGAAGCAGAAATTCTCATATTCTTTGTCAGCACTTAAAGCTGGCCATCATCTAGACTGTCCGCAATTTCTTTATGTGGAAAAGTTTTATGTACTCAAGTCCTCATAGTTTGAAATCTAATATAAATATACAGTTAAAAATACATGGACATGGGGCTAGAGAGATGGCTCAGTGGTTAAGAACACTGGCTGCTTTTGACTCCCACACTCATATGGTGGCTAACTGTCTGAAACTCCAGCTCCAGGGGATCCAACGCCCTCTTCTGACTGCCACAGGTATTGCATGACATAGGTACACTTACTTACATGCAGGCAATGCACTCATACATATAAAATAAAAATAATAACTAAGATTTTTTAAAATATATGGGCACAAAAGGCCACCGGCCAATGAGAGGCGCAAGAAGTAAGGACACCTGCCACCAAGCCTGATAACTTGAGTGCCATCCCTGGGACCTACAAGGTAGAATGAGAGAATGAACTCCCACAAGCTGTCCTCTGACCTCCGCACATGCACTGGGGTATGTGCATTCACACAAAGAAACACACACAAACAGATAAATGTACTTTTAAAAAGTTTTTTAAGACCAGGCATGGCAGTACATGCCTTTAGTCTCAGCACTCAGGAAGCAGAGGCAGGCGGATCTCTATGAGATCAAGGGCAGCCTGGTCTACATAGTGAGTTCTAGGCTAGTTGGGGCTACAGGAAGACTCTGTTTCAAAAATTTTTTTTTTTAATTTTTTGAGGCAGTCTCATTGTGAAGTTGTGCCTGTCTTGGAACTCACTATGTAGATCAGGTTAGCCTGGAATTCACAGAGACCCGCCTACTTCTGCCTGAGTACTGGGATGAAGGATGTGTGCCATCATGCCCAGCAGAATCAATTTTTAAAATATCTTATTTGTTATTTTTATTTTAAGTGTATGGGTGCATTGCCCACATTATGTAAGTGTACCTACCCATGACTTCAGAGGTCAGAAGAAAGCATTTGATGCCCTGAAACTGGAACTATGAACAATCTTTAGTTATCATGTGAGTGCAAGAACAGTCAGTGCACTTAATCACTGAGCCATCTCTCCAGATTCTGGAATTTTTTTTTTAATAAAATAAGTTAAAGTATGTCTGTAGGCTCCCAAACTTGTCCCCTGTTCCCGCCTTCATTAGTCATCATTTCTGTGTTGAGCCACAATCTATGATTCCAACAGGTACTTTGGTTTCTTTTTTCTCATTCAGACAGGGTCTCCCTGTAATCCCAGCTGGCCTGGAACTCCCTATTTGGATCAGACTGGCCTCCATCTCACAGCCCCAGTGCTGGGATTAAAGGTGTGCATCACTACAGCTAGCTTTATTTATTGAAATTTTAAGTTGCATTTATTTAATAGGTAGAGGGGTGTGTGTGTGTGTGTGTGTGTGTGTGTGTGTGTGTGTGTGCACCATGGCTCATAGGTGGAGGTCAGACGACAAACCCATGGGTGTCTGTTCTTTCCTTCCACCATGTGGTTCCTTAGCATTGAATTCGGGTCATCAGGCTTTCACCTGCTGAGCCATCTCACCAACTAATTATGTATTTATTACTTATTTTTATATTTTATTTATTATTTTTATTTTATGTGTATGAATGTATTGCCTTCATGTGTGTAAGTGTATCCATTATGCAACACCCACAGAGGTCAGAAGAAGGTTGTTGAATCCCCTGGAACTAGAGTTACAGATGGTTGCTAGCCTCCATGTGGGTGCTGGGAATTGAATCTCAGTCCTCTGCAATTGCAGCTAGTGCTCTTGACTGCCGAGTCATCTCTCCAGCTTGCATTGTGCATTTATTGGCTTGACTGGTAAGCATATGCTTTTTTCAGTACTCTGATTCAGTTACAATTTTAATATTAAAGAAACCTGTGGGTCAGCAAGATGGCTCAGCAGGTAAAAGCATTTGTTGCATAAACCTGATGATCTGAGTTTAATGCCTGGAACCCACCATGAAAGGAGAGAACCAACTCCCAAACATTACTGTCTGACCTCCACGTATGCACAGCGGCATGTATGCACCCGTCCGCCTGACACAATAATAAATTTAATTTAAAAATAAAGGAGCATGTATATTCTAGTTCTTTAACATGGAAAAAAATACAGGAAGAAGAATTCATTCAATTTAAGTGAGAATGAGTCCCAGCTATTGTATTCAAAATGTTAGGATTTAATAAAAATCATAAAGGAGCTGGTAGTGTATGCCTTTAATCCCAGTACTTGGGAGGCAAAGAGACAGATCTCTGTGAGTTCACACCAGCCTAATCTATATGGCTAGTTCTAGGCCAGTCAGGGAAAGCTACTTAATGAGACCCTATCTTTTAAAATAAATTTAAAGAGATTTCTTTTCTGACTCTCTGAATGAATGAGTAAATGCATGAATGGTAGAGAAAGAGAGAGAACGTGTCTTCTGCAGGAGGCCAAGAAAGAGGTGATAAAAGGCATTTTCAGTTCCCTACTGCAGTCCATATCCAGAAAGATTAAAACAGCAAGGCACATCCATCACCAAAGGCTCGGAAGCAAAACTTGAGTGAAAGCTCAAGTAGACTGCACAATCTGATCACACAGACAAGGAAGCTGGATCTGGTACCACAGGCTCATTAATTCAGTTACTCAGGAGGCTGAGGCAAGAAGATTATAAGTTCAAGGCCTACCTGGGCTACAGAAGGAGTTCACGGCGAGCCTGCTCAACTTAGTGAGACCCTGTCTCATAAAAAGTGAAGAGTGGACTGGGGCTGTGGTTCATGTGGTTCAGTGGTAGAGCATCTTCCTAGCAAGCACAAGTGTGAGGTCTAAGATTCAAGCACACACCTTCTCCCCTATAAAATCTCACATAGACAAGGCTCTGGGACACAGGAGGTCAGAGAAGGTCCAAATGTGTCCCAGATGCGAGTAATAAATAACTCTGCAAGAAGGTGTCCAGGCATGATGGTATGGGCAGCTGAATAATTACTGCTCCTTTTATTTTCTGTTGGGTTTTTAAGAATTAGATATCACTTGCTTTTATTCCTCCTTTGTCTAGTTTTTTTTTTTTAAATCTCATTCCTTTGAATGGTTTGAATATATTGTCTTTTATTCTAAGGACATTCTTGAAATAATTTCCTGTTTCATTTTCTGGAATGTAAAATACGTGATAGGGATAAAGAAGTATTTATCTGAGTTTAGGGCAAATGATTATTTTGTGTCTTTGTCTTCTGTTGCTATGATAAAATAATCTGACAAAAGCAACTTATGAGAGAAAGAGTTTATTCTGACTGACAGTTGCAAATGGATATGGTCCATTATGGTGGAGATGGCATGCTGGCAGGGCCATGAGGTTAGCTCATGCTTGAGTGCAAGTGCCCTTGTCCAAGTCCAGAGGCCTGGAATCTCATTGTTCAGTCCTGGTTGGCCTAGAAATTACTATGTAGATCAGGCTGGCCTCAAACTCAGAGAGACCTTCCTACCTCTGCCTTCCAAATTCTGGGATTAAAGACAAGCACCACCAACACCTAGCTCTTAAAAATCAACCGATTTTGCTCTGTCAGTACCAGTGATGGGCTAATCAGGAAGTCATAGTCTTGGCAGGATTCAAAGCTCCAGGTGCACAAATATGGGCAAGGAGGCAAGATTAAATCACATCTGGTCATCCATGGGATGATACAGTGCCCTTTCTTTCAGCTTTCTAGAAATGTAGTAAAAAGTTAAGAGTAAGCCCCAAGGGCTGGGGAGCTGGTTCAGCAGTTAAGAGTGTTTGCTGCACAATCATGAGGACCAGAGTTGGGATCTCAGCACCCACATAACAAGTTGGGTATCCCTTAAATGCTTGTAACTCCAGCTCTGGGGGATCCAGTGACTTCTTCTGACCTACACACACACACACACACACACACACACACACACACACACACACAGGAATTTATACCCAAATACACATGTACATATATGCTCAGATACCTACACACACATAAAAAAATGTTTTCTTTTCTTCCTTTAAAAATTAACTTTACTGGCTAGACCATGCCTTTAATCCCAGCACCAGCACTAGGGAGGAAGAGGCAGGTGGATCTCTGTGAGTTCAAGGTCAGTCTGGTCTACAGAGTGAATTCCAGGTCAGCTGGAGCTAGGGGGAGAACTTGTCTCAAAAAAGTTCAAAAAAATTATATTTTTATTCATTTACTTCTTTTGTGCACCATGTGCACGCAATGTTTCCAGAGGTCATAAGAGGGCCTTGGATCCCCCAGAACCATACCTATAGGCAAGAGCAGCCAGCACCCTTAACCACTGAGTCACCTCTCTAGCCCCGTTAGAGAACTTCACACATGCATAGAATGTATTTTGCTCAAATCTACACCCCTTTCCCTCCCTCCAGTTTCTTCCCTGTACCACACACTGCTTGCTATTCCTTCCCAACTTCCCCTGCTCTTATTTTCAAACCCACTCAGTCCATTTAACGCTGTGTGTGCATGGATGTAGAACATCTACTGGAGCATGGATAGGCTCTCTGGGGCACATCCCTGAAGAAAACTGATTCTCCCCAAGCAGCCTTCAATATTGCCAATAGCTCTTGATTTAATGGTGGAACTTCTCATAATCTTTCTGCCCCTTCTTTCATGATATCCCTGAACCTTGGAGTCTAGAATGTAATAACGCTGATCCATTTAGAACTGAACACTCCCCAGTATCTTATTCTTTGTGCATTAGCCCGTTGTAGGTCTCTAATTGTCATGCACTGCAAAAAGCAGCTATTTTCTCAGAATCATGGCTCCACAAGGTGGCACACGCCTTTGATCCCAGCACACTGGGGCAGAGGCAGGCAGATCTCTGAAGATCAAGGCTAGTCTGTTCTACATAGTAAGTTTCAGGTCAGCCAAACAGTGAGACCCTGTTTCAAAAACAAAATGAAATAACCCCCAAAACAAGGGGGCTGCAGAGATGGCTCAGTGGTTAAGAACAACGGCTACTCAGAGGACCCAGGTTCCATTCCCAGCACTCAGACAATGGCTAATAACCATTCATAACCCCAGTTCCGGGAGACTCCACACCTTCTTCTGGCCTCCATGAGCATTGTTCTATACATGCAGGCAAAACCACTCATACACATATAATAAAAATAAATAAATAAATTCAAAACAAAAACGAAAAAGAATCAGAAAATTGGGGCTGGAGAGACGGCTCTATAGTTAAGAGCATTAGCTGTTCTTGCAGAGGACCCAGGTTCAGTTCCTAGTACATACATGTTGGCTAATAACCTACTATAACTTCAACCTTAGGGAATCTTCTGCCTTCTTCTGGTCTTGGAAGTCATTGCACAACACAAGTGCACTTGCATGCAGGCAAAACACTCATTCGCATAAAATAAAAATAAATGAAATCTTAAAAAAAAAAAATCAGAGATGGCCATGGTAGCATGGCCCCAAACACCCAAGAAGCAGAAGTAGGAAGATCTCTGTGAGTTCAAGGCCAGCTTAGTCTGCATAGTCAGTTCCAGGCCAGCCAGGGCTACATAGAGGGACCCTGCCTCAAGAAAAAGAGAGACAGAGACAGAGACATAGGGAGACAGAGACACAGAGAATCAGAAAACTGAGGAAATTAGTGCTCAGGAAACTCATGAGATGTCCACACATGTTTACACACATACACAATAATAATAATAATTTAAATTAAAATTAAAAAAATAGAAGCTGCCTCTGCATGACAACATAAATGAGAAGAAGCAGGGTAACAAAAGACAGATATTATTCCAAAGAGAAAAAGAGGGGAGAGGAGAGGCATTGGAGGCCAGGAAAGAGGTAATGGGATGGCTGAGAAGTGTGGAGAATCAGAAAGATAGCAAAAAGCTCCTGCCCTAGACCCAGAAAGTAAGCCAGGTAGCCCTGTTGAAAGCAGACTGAGGTCTAAGCCTGCAGTTCTCTCAGGTCTCAGGTCCAGGGCAGGATTTGCAGACCAAATCTGTCAGACACAGCGGCTCTGGCAGGGCTGGTCAGCACAAAGAAGAAACTACTGTACTCTCTTATCTCTGACTCAACTTTATTGAGACTTATTTCACATTTCATAGAATTCACTTATATCAAATGCACAATGCAATGATTTTTTTACATTTATGTTTACAATTTTACATATGCAATCATCACTGTAAATCAGTTTTGGAACATTTTCATTATTCAGTAAATTCCCTCAAGAACATCTGCCGTTAGCCTGTCTCCCTGATCCCTTGCCCCAGTCAGCCACCAATCTGCTTTATGTCTGTGGAACTTTGTCTCATACAAACAAAAATCTCATAATACATCATCTCTTATATGTGCTTCTTTCACTCAGTACAATACTTTATTTTCAGAAAGAAACTGGAGAGAAATGTGTATGGATAATCAATGAATTTTATTTGAAAGTGATCTTTCACAAGTAAAAGATACAGTAAAATTTTTATATGTGCTAATGTTCCCCCCAACAGCACCAATTATAGGATGCATTGTAAATCTGTGGGGATAAATTTTTTGGCATTCCACTCTTCCCCTAGTGGCCAAGACAAAATTGCTAAAATAATAGATCTTTTTTAATTGAATTTTTGCAATTTTCATACATATAGTTTGATTTTCCTCTCCACACTTCCCCCAGTGCTCTCCATCCAATTTAATGAACTCATATGTATTTGTTTCCCCAAATGGCCTTCAGTGTGGGTCCATCCATTGGGCCCACAAAGAATCCCACCCTTGTAAGACACTGTCTTTCCCTCTCCTAGCACCCAAAAAATTCTTACTATAAAAATAAAATAGGGACAAGGTATCTTTAATCTCAGCAGAAGCTGAGATAGGTAGAGTTCTGTGAGATCAAGGCCAATTTGGTTTACACAGCGAGGCCCAGGTCAGCTGAAGAAGCTATAGGGAGACCCTATCTCAAAAAATGAAAAAATAAAAATAAATAAATAAAAAGTAGATGAGGTGATGGATATGTTAAATAAATTCATTAATTCTTTCTACTATGCAATCGTAGACAAAAATATACATTAGACCCTACATGTATACACAAATATTATTTTCCAATTAAAGATAAATCATTTAAAAAATTTTTAAAAGAGTATATTGTGTTTGCTAGTCGGAAGACTCCTAAAATAAAAGGTGTCAAGCTTGGTGATTCCGTGTGAAACATTTTTCCTTTTTTGTTTCATAATACAAACTTCTTGGGAAGCATAACTTATCATTCTCTGTGATTTCCCTATCACCAGCTCTACTCACCTCTTCATTCAGAGATGTCATACCATCGTTAAGCTCGCCAAGGTGCTATCAAGTTGCTTAAGTTCATCTTTTCTGTTGTTGTTTGCTTGTTTTGGGCCTTTTGGAGACAGGGTCTCGCTGTAGATCCAGCTGGCCTGGAACTGATTGTGCAGATCTGGCTGGTCTTGATCTCACAGAGTGCCTTTTCCCAGTGCTAGGACTAAAGGCATGTGCCACCATGCCCAGCTTTTAAGTTTAAATCTTAACTGTGCTACTAGTAATTATGGGATCTTGGGTAAATTACCCATTCTGTGGGTTTCTTTTCACAGCACCTGTCTCAGGGGTTGCTTTGTTGTTTGTTTGAGTGGTTTTTGTTTTGTGTTTTTAAAACAGATTTTTATTGTTTTACTCTTATGTGTATGAGTGTTGTGCCCGAATGTATGTAATGCCCATAGAAGAGATAGTTGAATTCCCTGGAACTGAAGTTAGAGAAAGTTGTTGGCCACCATGTAGGTGCTGGGAACTGAACCTGAGTCTTCTTTAAAGCATCCAGTGCTCTTAACTGTTGAGCTATCTCTCCAGTCCCATGTTTTTTGTTTGTTTATTTTTGTTTTTGAAACAATCTGGCCTCAAATTCACTATGTAGCTAAGGATGAGCTTGAACTTCTGCCACATCCTGAGTTCTGGGATTAAAAGTGTGTGCTCCACACTTGGTGTATGTGGTACCAGGGATCAAACTCAACTTCATGCATGCTGGGCAAGCACTCTACCAACTCAACTACATCTCCAGTCCCGTCTCATGGGTTGTTTTGAAGATAAATGAATCAAGATGTAAGGAACTCTTAGGACAGTTCTAACCAGAGAAGTTGAACAGCTCTTCATAGCTCCTCTATCTCCACCTTTTCTGGCTTCTCTTCTCTGACAGGGCTAGTCTTTCCCAGTGCCACCCCACATTTCAAGGGCTTCAGCAAATTTTCATCTTTCTTCTCTTGTAACTTTCTCCTCTGTATTTTTCCAGATCACCCCACTGCCTTCCATCCCTATTACTGCCTCTCAAGATCATGACAGCATCCTGCCCTGTTCATAATTGATACTCTCAGAATAATTTTCTGTTTACATTTTTTATTTTGGGACAAGGTCTTGCTAAGTTTCCCAGAATGGCCTTGAACTGATTCTGTAGCCTAGGCAGGCCTTGAATTTGTGATCCTCCTGTCTCAGCCTTCTCAGTAGTAGGGATTACAGGCCTGCATCACCAGGACCAGCTCACTATTGTCTTTTGTCTAGTCATTCTTCTTCTGTCTCTACAATATTCTGTCATTCAGCAACTCAAGTATTTTTTTAAATACACGTGTTTTCAAAACACAAAGGAATTGCTTGTGTTCAAAACTGATAGTGGGTAAACTGAATGCTGTAAGTGATGAGTACAGACTTTTCTACTCAAAAATAGCTTCCTTCTAACTAAGTTCTGGGGTTTGTTGTTTTGTTTTGTTCTGTATCGAGACAGGTCTCCCATAGCTCGGACGGGCTTCAGACTTGCTAAGGATGACCTTGAACTACTTGATCCTTCTGGCTCCACCATCTGAGTGCTAGAATTACATGGATGAGTCACCATATATTCTAGGTAAGTACGCTGCTAAGCTACATCTCCAGGCTTTTATTAAAAGTTGGATGTGGTGGCACACACTTTTTTGGGAGATGGAAATAGTAGGATCAGGAGTTCAAGGCCAGCTTCAGCTGCATCTCAAATTTAAGGCCAGCTTGGGCTATACCAGACCCTATCTTACCCCTCCCCCAATAAATAAATACTCTTAAAAGTGTTTAAAAACCAACACCAAGAGCATTTGTCTCCACATTGCTTACACAGATGTTCCTCAATTTACAATAAGAATTGTATCCTGAAAAATCTACTGTAAATTGAAAATATCAGAAGTAAAAGCTTGCATTTAATATACCTAAGCTAGAAACTTATCAACAGAGCATCAGTCATTTTTTTCTTGATCTTGTTGCTGCCTAAGAGCTGCCACTTACTGCTGCTGCTCAGCATTGTGAGGAAGTATCACTACACATCACTAGCTTGTTGCTGCAGTTTGGATGTTGAATGTCTCTGAAGGCCCATGTATTCAAGGTTTAGTCTCCAAGTTGATGCTACTTAGAAGCAATGGAAACTTTAAGGGTTGGGGTCAAGTGGAGGGTTTTCTGGTTATTAGGACCAGGGCACTTGAAAGTGATAATGAAATCAGACTTCTTTCCTTCCTACCATGTAGTAAATGGGTTTGCTTGGCCATGATGTGCTGTCTTACCAGAAGCCCAAAGCAATAGGTATAATCCAGTATGAACCAAAACCTCCAGAACTGTGAACCAAAACATACCTTCCTTCTTTAAAAGTTATAAATTAATAAGTCTTACATACTTTGTTATAACAACAAAAAACAATGTGGTCAATGGTCATACTGCTCTGAGCATTCTCAGCTTGTCAGAAAGTTAACACATGGGAAACAATCAAAGTTCCAAAGTACCTTTGCACCATCATATAGCTGAAAAAATGATAAACTGAAGATGATCTGTATTAGTTCTAGTTTCTTTCTGCTACTGTGATAAAACACTCTGACCAAAGGCAACATAGGAGAGGAAAGAGTTTACTTCAGTTTGTAGGTTACAGTCTATCACTGAAGGAAGTCAGGGCAGGAACGCAAGCAGGATTTTGAAGCAGAATCCATCAAAGAACACTGCTTACTCTTTTCAAAGCATAGTTGCCAGCATGGATTAGAAAAGTAGCTGTAGTTGAGGAGGCACCCAGTGGCTACGGGAAGCTTTGATAGCAAAGAATTTTCCATTCCTCTATCAAAATGGCTCCCTACTCTGCATTTTTTCAATATCTCATGCAATTCATCAGAATTCATCCAGTTCATTCTCAGCACTTTATTCCTAAACCTTGCACTAAGGAACTCTTCACCAGGGTTCTAGCAGCATATGTAAGTGCATATTGTCAGTGTTTTCTCATTTGTGAGGTATGTGAGATATGTGAGTTATGCCTCTCAGATGGATCAAGGATTAAAGGTATTGAGTAACAGCTGGAGAGATGTGTCAGGGGTTAAGAGCACCGGCTGTTTTGCAGAGGACCAGGGTTCAATTCTCAGCATCACATGGTGGCTAACAACCGTCTCTACCTCCAGTTCCAGGGGATCTGATACCCTCTGCTGACCTCCGCAAGCATTGCACATAGGTGCACCTACCTACACACAGGTAATACATTCATACACATAGAGTTTTTTAAACTTTTTTTTGTTGTTAAAAAAAAGTGTTATGTAACCCATTGCTAGGAAATGGGTGTGAGTCTATAAGTAGGTAACACTGAAATGTGTAACCTGACCTAATCACTTAGTCAAGACTTTCATTTGAGCAGTTAGGAAGTGTCCAGCTCTGGAAGTCCTTAAGATTCTTTTTCAAAATAATTTGGAGTTTCGGGCTAGGGAGGTAACTCAGTTGGTAAAGGGCTTGTCTAGCATACACAAAGCTCTCAGATCTCCAGCTCCGCACTAAACAGGTGTGTTAGTGCACGTCTGTAATCCCAGGAGGTAAAGGCAGGAAGATCAGAAGTTCAAGACAATCCTCGTCTATATAGAAAATTTGAGGCCAGCCTGGGATACATGAGACTGTCCAAGATGATGATGATGATGATGATGATGATGATGTCATTATGATTTGGAAATGTTAAAATCCCGGTAATGAGGTGACTTGAGAGATA
Source organism: Eospalax fontanierii (assembly GCA_035773235.1). Taxonomy (NCBI): domain Eukaryota; kingdom Metazoa; phylum Chordata; class Mammalia; order Rodentia; family Spalacidae; genus Eospalax; species Eospalax fontanierii. The sequence goes on along the minus strand of CM069535.1, from coordinate 78,109,592 downwards.
GTTCAGCTGTTAAGAGCACTTCTTGCTCTTCAATAAAAATAAAAATAATAGAGTTTGATTCTAGCACACATATCCGGAGGCTCACAACTGACTGTAACTCTAGCTTCATGAGATCCAGCACCCTCTTCTGGCCTCCTTAGGCATCTAAACAGGAATGGTATACATACACACATGCACACACACACACATACACACACACTATTTTTTTTTAATTTGTGGTGGGGCACAGGTTAATAAGTTTCAGACACTGCTAGCAGGAGTGCAAAGTTGCACAATCTTCCTTAAAGGCAACACAACAGAGGGTACTGGGTTCAGTTCCCAGCACCACGTTGCAGCTAACAGCCATCTGTAACTCCAGTTCCATGGAATCTGACACCCTCCATGGACATTGCATGAAAGGGGTGCACTTACACACATTTAGGCAATACACTCATACATATAAATTAAAAATAAAATATTTTTAAATGCATGTGTTGAAGTCCTAACCCCCAATATTACTATATGATATTGGAAATAGAACCTTTAGGGAGATAATTAAGAATGAATTAGACCCTAGAGTAGACCCTAATCTGATGGCGTTCTTGTAAAAAGTCACTAAAATATTCTCTCCTTCTGTCTCTCATCTTTCTGTACACAGAGGAAAGGCTGTGTAAGAGCACAGCAAAAAGATGGACACCAAGCCTAGAAGAATGACTTATAGAAACCAAAATTGAGGGCAGAGCACCCTGTAAACTCAGGGCATTGTTCTGGGTTTGCAGTTATGAACATCTTAGTGTGGTCAACAGTGGTCAGCCAGGAAGCCAGAGACCACAGCTTCATGCCCTTTCCAACCATAACTATAAGTGCTGCTTCTGAAATATTAATTTCTTCTTTTTTCCATGCAAAAATAGGAATATTTTTTCAAAAACTATTTTAAGGTTTTAAAATTACGTTTTTACATATTTGCTTGTGTGTGTGCACACAGCAGTGTATGTATGGAGGTCAGAGGACAACCTTACGAAATCTGTTCTCTCCTCCCATCCTTTGGAATCCCAAGGGTCAAACTCAAGTTGTCAGGCTTGGTGGTACCTGTACTCACTAAACCATCTTGCTGGCCCTTAAAATGATTTCTAAATATGTGTGTATACTCTCTGTAAACAATTCAAACAATCCAAAGGTATGTGAACTTACTAGAGACTGTCTTTTCTTTTTACCCTTCCTTCTTGTATTTTTACAATTTTTACTTATTTTTGTTTATGAATATGTGTAGATACCCGCTTGTCTGGATGTGCACCAAATCTGTACAGTGCTCTCAGAAACCACAAGAGGGTTCCCCTGGAACTGGAGTTACAGGCAGTTGTGAGCTGCCTGGTGGGGATACTAGGAAGCAAACCCAGGTTTTCTGCAAGAACAGTAACCACCCTTAACTGCTGAGCCATCTCTCTAGCCACACTTTTAATATTCTTACATATTAATCATACATCCTATCCATAGTGTGGAATATGGTTCTTCACTCAATACCATATGTTGAATATCTTTCAGTGACAAAATATGAACTGAGTGTCTGAAAAGTTTTGAAATCTAAAGTAAATGTATTTTTAGTGTTTTGTTGTTTTTGGGGGGGCGCTTTTTGAGACAGGGTCTCAAAAAGTTCCAGCTGGCCTAGAACTCTCTTTGAAGACCAGGCTGACCTTGAACTCATCCACCTACCTCCGGAGTGCTGGGATTAATGGTGTGCCACCATGCCTAGCTTATTTTACTTTCTTAATTGTAGTGAAATATATATAAGGTGAAGCTTATCATTTAGCTTTTTCAGGTGAAAAGTTCTTTTAAGTACATTCACAATAAGATAAATTTAGTTTTAAGTGATCTGCAAATTACATTTGTAAAAAAAATGTGTTCGATATGTTTTTTTCAACCTCCAGACTTTTCCTGTGAAGTACCTCCACATTTATAGCAATTGGGTCAAAATGATAATCTGAACAAACCAAAAACATACAGATACCCCAATATACAATGGTTTTGCTTGATCGTGAAAAAGCAATACACATTCCAGAGAAAGTTCTCAGATTTTGAATTTTTATCTTTTTATAGAGTGAAACTAACAATACATACTATTATATTCTGCTGGGTGGTGGTGGGGAGTCACTGCTCCCAGATCATGGTATCTGCAGTGTACTGGGTTAGTAGGCTGTGATTTGGATAGACTAGGTGTACCAAATGCATTTTTGATTTAGATATTTTCAGCTTTTGATGAATGTAGTAGGATATAACCTTATCATAATATTCAAGGACCATTTGCACATGTGTCTGCCTTGGGAATGCTGTAGTGTTGGAAGTAGATAGAAGGTAGAAAGAAATCAACAGGAATTCTATAGTCTTGGTTTAAATACTTGTTAGACTCTTCTTTCTTCCTACATCCTAGAAATCTACAGAGTTTTATAAGTGGTTTAAACAGGGATTTGCCTAGGTGGTATTATTTAAAGGATGGTGTCATGTGTTGGGCCTCATGGGCCCAAACATGTGGCCTGGTCCTGAGCCTCACTCAAGTTTTGCAGCCTGCCTCTGACACTCCACTTCCGCATAGGAGTGACTCACCAAGGCATTACAAAATGGCCACTACCTGGCTGCAGCTTACATGGTGAAAAATGATTGGTCCTTCACTTCCCATGTTTTTAGCCCCACCCCCTACCCTATATAAGACTGTGCCTGATGCAATAAAGCGAGAGCCTGTTTTGACAAGTCTCTCGGCTTGGTGTGGTGTTTTCTCTGGAGTGGAGAGGGCTCCAGGCCACCGACACTCACTATCCAGCTCAGCCCCTGGAGGAGGCCGGCTGGACCGGCTTCTCCACCGCTCTACCTGCCAGCCAACCTGGCAGATTGGTGCCCTGTGTGAGGAACCCAATGTGATAAACGGCTGCTGGCCTGGAAGAATGCTGACGAGCCAATCGGTCTGCGGGTGAGTGTACCCCCATAAATTATGGGGCAGTCTTTCTTTAAGTCCACTTCCAAAAAACCCTGTGGCGGGTCACCTGGCGGGGATGAGGGGGCCTGGTGAGGATGGGGGTCCTGGCAGGGATGGGGGGGCCTGGTGGGGATGGGGGGCCTTGTGCGGATGGGGGGTCCTGATGGGGCCCCCATGGCGCCTGTGTCTTGGAGGCCCCAGCCTGCGCCCGGCCCTTTGCCTGTCTTGGGGAGGAGTGTTTGCCCTGCTTTGGATTGCCTTGTGCGCCGCACTGCTGGCTCAGGGGGGTGGGCCAGGCTCCCTCGGCCCCCCACGTTGTGGTGGGGGGGTGCCCCCCTCCTTGGGAGCCCTGCTGGCCTTTTCCCCATTGGTGTGGCCCCTGGTGGCAGCTGCCTGATGGCCTGGTGTCCCTGGGAGGCCCAGAAGCTGGAGGATCTTGGAAGGGCGGTGGCAGAGGGTGGCGCCAGTTCCCCCTGGGCAGAGGCCGTCCTTGGGGGGCTGGTTCATCCATCCTACACTGCCCAGGACTGGGAGGGGGGGCTGGCTGGGGTGGTCCTTCCTGGTCCCATGTTCCTAAAATGGTCGCCTATTATCAGGAGGAGTGTTGAGCTCAGGGTGAGCATAATCAGAATGCCCAGCCTCCTATTCTCATCACTTAGGGTATGCTTACAGGCTTGACAGACCAATTGTCCATAGGCTTACAGCAGGCAGCCATTCCTGCACCATATTCAGATCAGGTGCGCGCCTTAGGCCTAGCTGCCTGGCGGAAGCTAGAGGAGGGACCTACTGAATCCCCTGTCCCAGGGATCAGGCAAAAGGCCACTGAGGACCTTCCCTCATTTATTGATCGGGTGGAGAAAAGCCTTAAGAGAAAGTTTCCTGTAGGAGAACTTTGTAACAAGCTTGTCTGCTCCCTGGTTTGGGATGGCATGACCTCTGACCATAAACTGGCCTGTGCCAGGATGCAAAATCTAGGGATGGAGAGATGGATAGTGGACTCTAGGGGTGTAGGGTCCTTGTCCCACCAAACCCGAGCCATGACGGCTGCCCTACAATTGGACAGACAGGAGGAGATGACTACCCTGGTAAATGCCCTCCGATAGGTCTCGGTAGGTAAGGGATGAACATGTTTTGGTTGTGGCAGAAAAGGGCACTTTAAGAGGGAATGCCCCAACCTTCTAAAAAGAACCCCACCTGTTCCTAGCGATACACTTCCACCCCATGCCCTTGGTGCAGGAAGGGGTTTTCCTTGGGCCAGAGACTGTAAGTACCAGTCCCCGTTCAGTAAACAGTCTCTCCTTTTAAAATTCCATCTTGTCCCTGGACTCTGCTTCCCCAGTTAAACCCCAATTACACATAAATTAAAGAACCTTTTAACCTGTTCTCTGAGAACCTTTACGTGGTCAACCTTCTTCACATATTTCAGATAAAGACCTCAAAAAAATAGTTAGAACCTGTAAATCTTGCCAGCCCTTTCTCCAAATACCTCCTCTACATTTTCCTCTCAGTTGTTACCTTCTCCCATGCCTGTTGGGCATCGGCACATGCTGGGGAAAAGGCAAAGCATGCTATTAGTCACATGCTTCAATGCTTTGCCATCCTCAGACTGCCAGACCAGGTAAAAACAGACAATGGCCCGTGCTTTGTAAGCAAAGCCTTCACCAATTTCCTCCAAAATTGGAAAATCTCATACGCCACAGGCATCCCATATAATCCCCGAGGTCAGGTAATTGTTGAAAGATATAACCAAACACTTAAATCTCAATTACAAAAACAAAAGGGGGAATCATTACCCCCACATGATCAGCTAAAAAAGGCATTATTTCCGCTTTTCAAAATCATTGGTCCTCATCTGTTACATACAGCTCCATCTGGGTCAAATGGAGAGACCCACTAACCGGAGCTTGGAGAGGACCAGACCCGCTTCTCACAGCAGGAAGAGGGTTTGGATGTGTCTTCCCTCAAAATGAAAAGAGACCTATTTGGGTGCCTGCAAGAGATTTAAAACACCTGCCTCTACTAGAGGATAATGATAATCACCCTTTCAGGGAGTGTCTCACAACTGAGGACTAGGTCTTGACTTACTAACTGCCGAAAAGGGAGGCATCTGTTTGTTTTCACAGGAAAAGTGCTGTTTGCGTGATCCGGGATGATCTTGAGGAGAAGGTGGAGAGAACTACAAGATAATTTTTTATGGGCTAGTTTTAATGATATTTTATCTTTTCTGCTCCCTTTGCTTGACCCCCCTCCTTGTTCTACTTTTTTTCCTGACTGAAGGACCTTGTATTTTCAACAAATTAACACAATTCATTCACCAAAGTCTTGAGGCAATTAAACCAGGTCGAGGTCCAGTACCGGAGGTTTGCTACTCAGAGTGATTGGCTACCTCTAATAAACGGCCCTCCTTTGCCCTCCATTTGGCCAATGAGACGGGTAAGATCTCAGATGAACTGAGGCGACCTAAGACAGGTCATGGAGTGGCTCCATCATAAGCATGATGCATGACACCCAATGACGGGTAAGATCTCTGAGTGGGAGACAACCCAAGACAGGGGTCATGCGCCTCTGCTATAATAAGCATGCTGAGTGACACTCAGTGACAGGTAAGGTCTCCAAGTAGGGGACCACCTAAGACAGGGGTCATGCGCCTCTGCTGTTTATATTAAAATAGAAGGGGGAGATGTTGGGCCTCATGGGCTCAGACACGTGGCCTGGTGCTGAGCCTCACTCGAGTTTTGCAGCCTGCCTCTGACACTCCACTTCCGCACAGGAGTGACTCACCAAGGCATTACAAAATGGCCACTACCCGGCTGCAGCCTACATGGTGAAAAATGATTGGTCCTTCACTTCCCATGTTTTTAGCCCCACCCCCTACCCTATATAAGACTGTGCCTGATGCAATAAAGCGAGAGCCTGCTTTGACAAGTCTCCCAGCTTGGTGTAGTGTTTTCTCTGGAGTGGAGAGGGCTCCAGGCCGCTGACACTCACCATCCCACTCAGCCCCTGGAGGAGACCGGCTGGACCGGCTTCACCACCGCCCTACCTGTCAGTGAACCCGGCAGTCATGTGCTTTTTCCTGGGGGGAGATGTAAACAAATATCTAATCAGCCCAGATATGGCATCGATGACAGACCAAAGAAACAATTTTGCCTAAGTGTAACTTGTGACCAATGAGTTTGTTGCACTTAACTTGCAGAAGTATGAATTAGGGGATAGTTACAGGAGAATGGGAGGCTTGGGCAGCTGCAGCACCAAAAAGCCCACTCCAGCATGGGTGATAACTCACAAGAGTTGCGTCACTGGATCCCCTTACAACTTGCAAGTAGCTCAATAGAAAAGTCTCCTTTTCCCTAGCAGTTTTCTACTGCTTATACATCCTGAGAAGAGGGTCTCAGGAATCTCATTAAGTTTTGTGATATCCCTGACTTGTATAAGCCTTCTTCCCTCCAGGAGGGGATGTTTCAATTTGGGGGAAATAACCACATGGCACTCCACCTCTTCTTGCAGGTCTTACATTCTTTCTGCCTCCTCTTCCATGGCATTCTTCTTTCAGCCTCAGAGGGAGTCAGATAAATGTCTGATCATTTCCTTCTACTTATGTCTGAATATTGGACCACTATATCACATTAACAATCACTTATTATAAGCAGCCTCATCAGTCAAAAATCTCCACAGTAATCTTCCTCTACCAAAAATATTTTCCTCCTCAACTGACTGAAGCTGACAGCAGCAGTTATCTATGAGTGTAAACACAAATGTTTGGAATGCAATTTGGCAAGCACATCACACCTATTTATCAAAGTTGTAGCAGCAGCCTCCCTACTGGAGTCTATGGCCTCTCTAGCTACAGGTTTTCCCCTGAGTTACAGTATCAAACACAAGTTCCTTCCAGTGGAGAGGGCCTTAAATCAAAGCAGAGAGCAGTTGGGTACATTAACAATAATAACACCACTATTGTACAATGGGCTTATCATGTCAGTATATTGGTAGTGTATTGGTAGTACACAGGGTTGATAAGCAAGCAGGACTGTCAGCAAAGATTCAACAGATTGCATAGAGCCTTTTAGCACTATAAAAGCTAGTCAATGGGGAAGGAAGCTTCCAGTTTAGATCTACCTTGATTTATCCATGCCCTGCAACCAAAGCATGTGTAGTCTTCTGCAGCAGGACCTTGTTATCTAGTTCTAGCATGCAGAACATTAGTGACAATAGCCTTTTTATTATCTAGAGCCTCAGGGTTCAACTTATAGGGAAGTACTCCATCTCTGATACTGGGATTTTTCATTCAATAACCTTATAGTTTTAAAAGTAACTTAAAAAATACATTTCTTCATTTTATATATATATGACAGTCAGAGGACAATTTGTGGGAATTAGTTCTCTCCTTTCACCATGAGGTCAATTTTCTGTAATTGAACTCAGGTCATTAGGCTTAGTAACAAGTGCCTTAACCTGCTGAGTCATCTTACCATCCCCCAGTAGTATGTTTTTCCATCTCCCAGGATATCTTTGTTCAAACTATTTATTTATTTATCTAGATTTATTTATTTTTGTGTGTCACGCAATGCCCATGGATATCAGAAAAGGATGTCAGATCTCCTGGAACTGGAGTTATGGATGGTTGTTAGCCACCACATTGGTTTTAGGAACTGAACCCAGGTCCTCTTCCAGAACAACCAGATCTCTTAACCGCTGAGCCACCTCTCTAGCCCCTCAAAACTCTTTTGAAAAAGTATTTTACTTATTATATTTATTTTATGTGTATGAGTGTATTGTAGGTACATGTAGGTAGGTGTACCTGTGTCATGCAATGCCTGTAGAAGTCAGAAGGTATTGGAGTCCAAGGAACTGAATGGCTGTTATCTGCCTTGTGGGTGCTGGGAACTCAACCCAGGTCCTGCAAGAGCAGCCAGTGCTCTTAATTCCTGGGCCATCTCTCCAGCAACCCCTGTTCAAACTCTTCAACTGCTTTTTTTAAATAACTCATTAATTTCAATCAGTCCAGCCTGAAATACAGTTAGAACTGACTGTCCTTAGCCCAGTTCTACACACCAGTGACTGTGAAATGAGTACCTCTGTTGTTATCAATTCTCAGGGTATGCCCATACATAATATTGAGTTGGGTGAGACCCTTATGGTGGCATCACCCATCGATGACTTGCTCAAAAGTGTTTCCAAGGGGTTGGAGCAGTGGTTCACCTGTTAAGAACACTGGCTGCTCTTGTAGATGACCCAAGTTTGGTTCCCAGGACACATATGGCTGCTAACAACCATCTTTAACTCCAGTTCCTGGGGACCTGATGCTCTCTTTTGACCTCCATGGGCTCTGCACTTATATACATGTAGGCAAATCACTCATATACATAAAATAAAATATAACATTTTAAAAATGCTTGCAAGAGGCCTGTGGCAGTACCCACACAAGTGAGAGCATATGTGCCTCCTTACTGACAGACATAGCCCTGTAATGGTCTACCTGCCAATCTCATATTGGTACATGTTGATTTATTGACTTGCCACATCACACGATCACTCAAGGTCATAATTGGAAATACACCTCACTTATTTGGACAACATGCATAATATCAGACTATTTTGTAGCAATGTTGGCAACTTTAGCTATGTTTCCAGCCTGTGTTGACTACCCTGTGGCCAGACTTTAGATGAACCCAGTGAACAGCCTCTAGTGATCCTTAATGGTAGATGGCTTATATTTTGGTAAGAACCTCTGCATCCTGATCTCCAGGACTCGGTGAACTATGGACTGCCGCATGGAAAACTTCCAGGGTTTCTGATTCCTCTTCAATTCTCTTATATATTTCCTTCCACATCTGTTGTCCCCACAGTGACTGACCCAGCACCTGCCAGATCTCCTTTTCCCACTAAACCATCCATAAAGTCAGGCATCTGACTACAGCCCAACTGTCAGTACAGATTGTCACAGGTCAAATCTCATGAAAGACTACGATCCACACTGACCTTATCCTAGCCTACTGGATATTCTTTCCTTCCCTCTCCTGCCACATGGTGTTAGCGGCAGGTGCCCAGTCCCATTTGGTGGCTTTATTTGTGCCATCTTTGTATCAGGCATCTATACAGATGGTGGCATTCCCTCCAGGCCTTTATCTCTTTTGGCTGTTGGTTCAATTACTGGAGGAAGTTTAGTGCCTTGAAAGGACACTGATCCCAAGCACAGCTGATATGAAATTAGTGACAGGACTTGCAAACACCATATCACATTGCTGTAAATATGCATGCCACATTTGCAGAATTTTATTCTGTGCCATTCCAGAAAGAAGCTTGGTCAAAAGACCTTTAACTGGATAAGCTGTTTTCACTGTTACTGGGATTCCACAGTGATATATTCTACCTGTTGTAATGCTTCACACCGAGCCAGCAGTTGCTATTCTAGCATTGTGCACCATGCTTTTTCCCTTTTCCACATCAGGGATCAAAACCCTATTAAAAGCACTTGTTCAGGTTGTTATTGCCGTAGTCCCCGCTATAGACCTCTGCACTTCCAGTGACTTCTAACACAGGGACACTGGGCTAATAGGACAAACAGCATTTAGTCTGTCATACCAGGGTCTTAGCTTATTCAAGAGACTCTTGAGCCTTGTATGTAGCAATACAATGCAGCACCTTCTTATCTAAACAAACTATGAACAGCATGAACAAGGTAGTACGGGAAAAGTTGCCAGTACTCCAGGAGCCATGCAGCCACACTTGCAAACTCATTGTTGGTTCTATTGTTCTCTATTTGGACACCAACTGTGTTGCAAGACTTTCCCTAGGGAGACATACACAATTGTTGTTTACCCTAGACAGGGCACTGATGACAAACCAAAGAATTATTTCACCTAAGTCTAGCTTGGTGATAATCTTTTGTGTGTGTGTATATATATATATATATATATATATTTTTTTTTTTTTTTTGCCTGCATGTATGTGTGTACCTCTGTTGTGCAATGCTGGCAGAGGCCAGAAGAGGGCATTTGATCCTCTGGAACTGGTTGTTAGCTGCTACATGGGTGCTGGGAACCAAACCTGGGGTAGCCAATGACCTTAACCACTGAGTCCACTGCTTGTATAATATTGAAGAAGGGCCTCATGAATCTTTTAACTGTGTGTCTGAGTCTCATAAGTTTTGTGTTTCCTGAGTCTTAGGAGTCTCCCCCCACCCTAAGACAGAGGAAATAGCTACCCAGCAGACAGCAAGAGAACTGCCCATCCAAATCATCTTTCTCAAAAGTCTGCCATGTTGCTTCAGATTCCACCTTGACTCCTTTCAGAGCCAGCTTCATAGGGTATGTGGCCTATGCACTTGTAGAGGTCCTCACACTTAGAAGGGCTTTGTTCCTTGGCAATACTCTACTGTGTCTGAAGTTTTAAATGGAGAGAGATGGCTCAGAGTTTCCAGAGGACCTTAGTTAGGTTGCTAGCCTGCACCATGGTTAGCTCACAACCCACTTAACTCCAGTTCTAGGGGATAAAACACCCTTTTCTGGCCTTTGAGGGCATTGCATGTACATTGTACACTTACATACATGCAGACAAAACACTCAAACACATAAAATAAAAATAAATAAAAATGGAGCTGGAGAGATGGCTCAGCAGTTAAGAGCACTTGTTCTTGCAGAAGACCAGGCTTTGATTTCTAACACCTACATGGCAGCTATCAATCATCTGTAACTCCAATTCTTGGAGATCCAATGTCCTCTTCTGGCCTCCAATGGCATTGCATGTACATGATGTTCTTACATGCAGGCAAAACACTCATACATATAAGAAATAGATAAAAATAAATTTTAAATAAATAAAACTTCTAATAATTTTTAAATCATTATAGAAAGGATTCTGCATTTCCTTTTACACTGGGCCCTAAAAATGATGTAGCTAGCCCATTGGGTGAAAGCATTGCTCTAGAAGATCTGTTTTTCTCCCAGAAAAAAAAGGAAATCAATGATTTACTTATCAGTTTTCTGACTCCTAATGGTGTCAGGTGGCATTTCAACATTCTATTTTTTAAAAAAGCCTTTAATCCCAGCACTTGGGAGATAGAGGCAGGCGGATTTCTGTGTGTTCAAGGCCAGCCTGATCTACAGATTGAGTTCCAGGCCAGCCGGGGCTACAGGGAGACCCTGTCTCAAAAAAGACCAAAATATAAATCAATTTTAAAAATAAAAATTAAAAACAAGGCCATCAAAATGGCTCAGTGGGTTAAAGTGCTTGCCTCCAAGCCTGATAACCTGAGGTCAACTCCCAGGTCCAACATGGTAGAATGAAAAGAGAGAACTGATTCCTGTAGATTGTCAGCTAATTTCCACATGTAAGCTGTGGCACACACACACATACACATACACATACACATACACACACACGCTCTCAGGCATAGACATACAAACACAACAAACAAACATGCAAGCACACAGATGCACAATAAATAAATAAATAATCAATAGTAGAACACTTGACCAGAGTGTAAGAGCTCTTAGATTCAGTTCCTGATAGCAGCAAAATAAATAAAATAACATAAACAAACAAACGAATAATGGGGCTTTTCCCAGTTCATTTTCCCCCAAGACTAAACAGAAACTTTCTTGTAGAACTGGAGCCCTGGACTCTGATAATAGGAGTCTTACAATCTGGCATGAGGCAAGGGAAAAGCTTTTGGTCGCCTGCTACAAATTACTGCCATGAGTCGCTCTACCCAAGCTCCGGAATCCTGCTACCACAACCCTGGCTTTCAGGGCTCACCACCCAAGTACCATCCTCAGAAACTCACGTGATGAAAAGAGTGAACCACCCCCTCAAATTGTTCTCTGAAATCCACACCCTTGCAGAGGCATGCGCCCTCCCGCGCCCCAATAAAAAAATAAAATAAGTTTAAAAGTTAAACTCTGGGCTCCTGAGCTAAAGCGCTGTGGGTGGGGTTTCAGGTAGACGTTCGAATGGCTTCTGTCTGTAAAGAACTCTAACCGGAAACACCTTATACATAGGATTCTAATAAGCAGCTGTGGGCAGCAGAGAGTTGTACTTAAAAGAAAAATTTTAAAAAAGAGAAAAATTGCTTTCCCAAAGACCCACCTTGGATCAGCAGATGATGTGGGCTCGTCCGGCCCTAAACAAAAGCCATACCCCTAGACCAACGAGCCACATAGGAGGTCGTTTCTGTTTCACTTTATGGCTGTTGTGGCATCTTAGGGCGGGACCGCCTAGCTAAGCAGGAAGGAGAGTCGGATTTCAGACCTGCCTTGAAGGGCGAATTCAAAGCTTGCGAAAGCGGAGGGAGTCCACAGTTCTAGTCCACAGCTCGCGTGCCGGTCCCTGTCCCTCTGGCGGGACAGGTGGACCTCACAGGAGCCTGTGTGGAAGGTCACTGAACCGTCCTCCCTAGGACTCCAGCCTTGGCCACGCAGCAGGCTTGCGGCCTGGACCCCTTGGGTGCTCAGGGAGCAGTACCGGATGTCTGGGGTGCCTCACCCGTCCCGCTTCTCCCTGGTTTGATTTGCATCTTTCCCAGCAAGGCCAAAATCCAGAAAAGAGCCCGGACCAGGGACGTGGACCCTAGGAGGCGGCCACTGAGAGCCGCCTGCTCCAGGCCGCCTTTAGGTCCTCAGGGTCTCTGCCAGATTGGGGAGTCCCACTTGAAGCAATGTTCATTTTATCCCCAATAATGCGGCAGATCTGGACTGACCGGATCGACCCATTCTCCATGTCAAAGCCACCAGCTTTCTTCCTCCCTCAGTTGAGACGTTACCAGGTGTAGTGAGGGACAGAGATCTCCACCCAGCCAAGATCAATAGAAATCATTCCTGAAGATGCAGGGTAGAAATGAAAAAAAATACTCCAAGTTGGGCTCTTTTGGGATTTGAACCTGGGACCTCTTGCACCCAAAATGAAAGTCATTCCCCTAGACTAACAAACCACATAGCCATAAGGTTGCTCCCTCTCATAATAGTGAGGTAAATATACTGTCTGGTGTGTCCCTTTAATGGGCTTGTTTACCAGTGATTGGTAGAATACAAGGGATGGATTCACAACCTCATAGTCTCCATCCGATTTCCAGGATGGGTGTTAGTGCGACTGCCGCATAAATCAATGGAATGATGAATTTGCGATTTTTCCTTTCTCTAACTAGTGTAAAATACAGAGGGGCGTACGTGTTACTAAAGTGGAAGACTTCCCAGGAACGACGATGCTAGAACACACAAAAGAAAGCACAGACCTTTATGTTTTTCAATATGAGAAATAACAATCCAAACAAATTATATTAAAGACAAACCAAGGGCTTATAGCCAACTTGACTACCCGGATGTAACCGTTACAAATATCTGTGAAGGCTTTTTTGGGGGGCGGGGGGCGGGGGTTAGGGTGGGAGATGGTGAGATGAGATGGTTTAGTGTCTAAAAACATTTTGCCCCGAAAGCCTGAAGACCCGAGTTCCATCCCTAGAACATACAGTGAAGGTAGGGACTTCAGAAAGTTGTCCTTTGACCTCCACTCGCACACGGCATCCCACGGACATACATCATCATCATTTAATATTTAATTAAGATTTTACAAACATATGATTTGGACTGGGAATTATGGCACTTGGGAGATAGAGGGAGAAGGATCTAGAAATTCAAGGTCTTGCTTAGAGACTTAGCAAGTTCGAGGCAGGCCTAGGATATAGTAGCAATATGGCCGCGTAGGTTTCTGGAAGCCAAGAGACAAAAGAGGGGAACAGGAGGCAAACCCTGCACTCTCACCGATGCCCCTGCCTCCCATTTATCCCCTTTTCTATCCATTGGATGTAAAACAAATGTGCAGAAAGGAGGCCAAGAACAGAATCCAATTCATAGTTGCTAAATATGGTCTAAACTCTGCTGGCCTATCTGAAACTAACACTGTTCTCAACCGTGCACAACTCCATACGTATAAAAGGAAGGTTAAGGGATTGGTCCACATTGGTAGAGCCAGAAACTGCATGAGGAGAGGCGCAATTCTAGCACTCAGCCAGCTAGGCCTACATGCCAACTGATGATTTGCAGACAAGTAAGGAAAAGCACAAAAGGAAAATACAAATAAAAATTAAAGGCCAAATGTGATGGTGCATATCTTTAATCCCAGCACTCAGGAGATAAGAGGCAAGTGAATCTCTGTGAATTTAAGGCCAGCCTGGTCTACAAATCATCCTGATCCCTTCAGGTACATACTCAGCAGTGGTATAGCTGGATCATATAGTAGTTCATTTTTTAGGTTTCTATTTTTGTTTTTTAGTAACTTCTATACTGATCTTGACTGGGTGAGATGAAATTTCACTGTTTTTTACTTCATTTCCCTGATGGCTAAAGGCATTGAATCTTCTTTTCATATATCTAGTGGCCATCTGTATTTCTTCTTTTCAGAAGTGTCTGTTCATGTTCAGTCCATTTGTTTATTTATTGCTCAGCTTATTTGTTCTTTTAGCGTTTAAGGTTTTGTTTTGTTTTTAATCTTTCTGAGACAATGTCTCCCTATAGCCCTGACTGGTCTGGAATTCACAGAGATCACCTGGCTCTTCCTTCTGAATGCTAGGATTAAAGGCAAGTACCACCATGCCCAGTGGAGTTTAAGTTTTTTAATTCCTCATATAATTTATATATTTTTCCCCGTCAGATGTATATCCAGTGAAGATTTTCTGAATGAACATTCAGTTACTGATGAAGGAATTATGTTGCCCTCTGCCCCTCTTTGCCGCTCCAGAAACTAGAGAGAAGGCGACAGGACTGTCAACCAAGGACATGGTACAAATTAAAGTAGCATTAAAATATGTCAACAGGATTGGTGAGAGGGCTCAGCAAGTAAAAACACTTGCTACCGAGCCTTGCAGCCTGCATTTGATCCCAAAGACCCATATGGTAGAGAGAGAAAACCAACTTCCATAAGTTTTGTCCTCTGACCTCCATACCTGAGCTGTTCCTCCCACCACACACAACAAATAAGTAAATAAATAAATGTAAAAGGCACCAACAACTGTATAACAAAACAGGAAATACATTATAATTAGAAAGCAAATAAACTTGCTTTTTAAAAATCCATAAAAGGGTGTTGATGGCTGGAGAGATAGCTCCATGGGTAAAGTGCTTGCTGCACAAATATGAAAACCTGAGATTAAGCTCCAGGACCCACTTAAAAGTGAAATACAGCAGTGTTTACCTGTAACCCCAATTCTGGGGTAGGCAGAAGGAGTGACCAATAGATCTCTGGAACTCAGCAAGTGTAGCCAAAACAGTAAGTTACAGATTCAGTGAGAGAGAGACTGACTGAAAAAATATAGTAGAGAAGTGTCTGAGATATATGATGCCAACCTCCAGCTTCTACATATGTCCACACAGGAGAAGGTACCTGTTCATACACATAACACATATGTTGATATTCTCTAAATCAAGAATATTGGGGATTTAAACATATTAATGTAATCCCAACAATCAGGAGACTGAGGTAGGAGGACTGCTGTGAGTTTGGGGCCAGGTTGGGCTAATAGCAAGACCCTGTCCCAAAACAACAAAACTAGAAAGGTACTAAGCATAGTATTGGAAAAGGAAGTGAACACATCTATTTTTCGAAATACTTTCTCAGGTTAATGCAATGAAGTCCTTTGGACTCAGCCTGTTCTTGCCTACTCTTGGTAAATTCCAGCTCTTCCAGGATACTGGGCAATGATTGGTCTGGATGTGCACTCATAGCTTTAAACAGAAGAGGGCGCGAAATCAGAGCACTATCAACCTGAGGAAGCAGGGGAATGACACACAACAGCAGGGACAGAACAGAGGTTAAATGACTCATAAGTTTGATGGGAATTCATAATCAAAGCCTTTTCGACCTGAAAAGGAAAATTGAAAGTCAGGGAGGAAGTGAATATTCAAGTGATTTCTGTCACATTCTAGAAAGCAACTGTAATTTGCTTTAAGAGCACATGCTGCTTTCACAAAAGACCTAGGTTCAGTTCCCAGCACCCATGTCAGACAGTTTACAGCTGTCTGTAAATGCAGTTCCAGGGGGTCCAACCCTGTCTTCAGGCCTCCCCAGGCACCTACATGCCTATGGTGCACATACACACACTAAAGGTACTTGTATACACATAAAATAAATAAATAATTCTTTAAAATATTTTGGGTAGGGATTGGAGCGATGGCTCAGAGGTTAAGAGCACTGGCTGCTCTTGCAGAGGACCCAGGTTTGGTTACTAGTACCCACATGACAGCTAACAATTGTTCCTAATTCCAGTTCCAGGGAATCTCCTACAACTTCTCTAGTCTCTGCAGGCATTGCATGACAGAGGTGCATTTACATACATGTAGGCACAACAATATTCATACACATAAAATATTAATTAAAAAATATTTTGGCTTGTATGGCAAGTGATTTTACCCATTCATTGAACCATCTCCCTGACCTTGTCACTAATTTTTAAGGTCAGCTATCATTGATTGAAAACACAGACTTAAAATCCAAAACAATTTTTATTAGTTACAAATTTAAATTTCTAGATTTTTCAGGGTCTTAGTATTATTTCCAACGATACTAATTTAATAGTAATCTCAGAAAAGAAGTGGATTTGCTCAAAAAGACAAAGAAAAAGCAAGCCAGGTATGGTGGTGCATGCTTTTAATCCCTGCATTTGGAAGGCAAAGGCAAGAGGACCTCTGTGAGAGGTCAATCTGGTCTATGTCAGTGAATTCCAGGCCAGCTGGGGGCTAAAGGGCAACCCTGTCTCAAAAAGACGAAAGAAAGGAAGGAAGGAAGGAAGGAAGGAAGGAAGGAAGGAAGGAAGGAAGGAAGGAAGGAAGGAAGGGGGTTTATTTGTTTATTGAGTTTACTTGTGGCACTGTAGATTGAGCTCAGGGTGCTGTGCATGGTATTCCAAAATAATTTCAAATCATGGATCATTAATTACTAGTTTTAAAAGTTCCATGATAAAAATGTTTCTAGTAAGAGTCAGGAAACCAAAGTCAACATTTACCCCAGGTAATTTGACTCTGGTACAGGAGTAACTAACTCATTCAGAACGTTATGGAGTGCCACCCTGGAGGAGTTCTTGCAAAGAAGAATTTTGCTGAGGCAGTAAAAACGTCTTAAGGGTACAGGAATGCCATTCAGGTATTCATGAATAAACAATGCTTTTATTTCTTTATGAACTTGTAAAAAAATTAAATTAAGGGGCAGCTTACAACTGTCTGTAACTCCAGCTCTGGAGAATCCAGTACTTCTGACCTACCTGGGCACCTGCACTCATGTGCAACAGAGATATATACATAATTAAAAAATAAAACAAATCTTTTAAAAAGTAGAAACAGGGAGACCCTATTTCAAAAAGACCATAAACAAACAAACAAATAAATAAATAAGAAAACAGGACCCAGGGGTGGAAGCATGCCTTTAATCCCAGTAGTTGGGAAGAAGAGGCTCGAGGAGCTCTGAGATCAAAGCCAGTCTGGTCTACACAGTGAGTTCCAGGCTAGCTGGGGCCACAGGGAGATCCTGTTTCAAAAAAAAAAAAAAACCCAAAAGAACAATTTAACTAATTTTTTTGAGATGGAACATCTGATTCTGTAACTAAATTGTGAGGGACTCCTAAGTACTAGACTCAATTTGAATCACTGTGTTAAACAATAATGTTTCTGTCCCCAAAAATCTTGCAGTTTGGTCCCAGTGGTAGAATCACCATCACTTTTGTCATCATCACCATCCATCACTATCACCACCATCATTGCCATCACTATCACCACCATCATTGCCAACCCTTTTAGACCATTACTCTGTAGAAGGCATTTATTGCAAGTGCTTTTCATTTAATATTTTATATGTAAATGAAAGCAGATATGAAAACTCAGATATAGACAGGTCAAGTAAAAATAGTAGCTAACGTCCACTGAGTACCAATATATACCCTCACTGAGTATATATGTATATATCAACTCATTTAACGTTCATTAAATGCCTTACTGGTAGGTCAAGCATGGTGGCACAGGCCTTTAATGCCCGTGCTTTGGAGGCAGAGAGGCAGGTAGATCTCTGTTTGAGACCAGCCTTGTCTACATAGTGAGTTCTATGGACTACATAGTGAGACACTGTCTCCAAACAAACAGCCTAGAGAGATAGTTTAGTGGCTAAGAGTACCTTCTTGTCTTGAAAAGGACCCAGGTTCAGTTCCCAGCACCTACATGGAAGTTATTAACTTCATAACTCCAGTTCCAGAGGATATACACTTACATACACACAGACAAATTGCTCATACACATAAAATAGAAACAAAAATCTTATGCCAGGATGGTGTCACCGACCTTTAGTTTCTGGGAGGCAGTTTCAGGCAGATCTCTGTAAGATCGAGGTCAGCCGGGTCTACATAACCAGTTCCAGGCCAGTGGGGCAAAAGAATGACCCAGACTCAAAAAAAATAAACCAAACCCCAACAAACAAACAAAACAAAGCAACAACAACAACAAAAACTAATTATGGTCTCTTTCCATCTACCCGAAGTGCCTAGCAGGACAAGTGTGATCTGCATACTGCCAGAAGTCTCTGTAGTCACCAACAAACCTGGAGTGGCATCATAAACAAGAAAGTGTATTTGGGCACAGCCCTTAAAACCAACCCATTTGGAGGTGCTTCTTATGCAAAGGCAACTGTGCTGGAAAAAGTAGGCATTGAAGCTAAACAGTCAACTTCAGCTATCAGGAAGTGTGTCAGTGTGCCTCTTATGAACAAATGGCAAGAAAATCACAGCCTTTGTGCCCAATGATGGCTACTTGAACTTCATTGAGAAAAACAATGAAGTTCTGGCTGTCAGAGTTGGCGGAAGAGGTCATACAGTTGGTGATAGTCTTGGAGTTTGCTTTTAGATTGTTAAGTAATCAAATGTGTCTCTTTTGGCATTGTAACAAAAGCAAGAAGGAAAGACCAAGATCCTAAGTTTTGATAATGGAAACACAGTAGGAATAATTACATTCAAAAAACCAAACAACAACAAAACAAAAAGCTAAATATTATGTGTCTATTAGGCATGAATGTAGGTGCCCACAAAGGCCAGAGCCCTGTTGTGAGCTGTCCAATGTGGGTGCTAGGAATTGGAACTCTGATCCTCTGGAAGAGAGCAATATGTGCTTTTAACCACTGAGCCATCTCTCCAGCCCCAATGTTGATTATTCTGTAAGGCAGGTCTCTTGTAACTTGATCATTACACATTTAAAAGATTCTGTTTCTGGGCTGGAGAGATGGCTCAGTGGAGCATTAGTCACTCTTAGAGAGGAGTGGGGTTTTGTTCCCAGCACCAACATGGTGGTTAAAAACCACCATCAGTAAAACCAGTTTCAGGGGATCTGACACCCTCTTTTGGGCATTGCATGCATGTGGTGCACTTACATACATGCAGATAAAACACTCACATAATTTTTTAAATTAAAAAAAGGTTCTATGTTATAAAAGGCAAGACAATAAACCAAAAAGTGGACTTGGGGACTGTCCTAGTTTACTTTCCATTGAGATAAAATACTCTGATCAAAAGCAACTTAGGGGAGGAAAAGGTTTATTTCAACTTACATTTCTGGTCGCAGTCCATCACTGAAGGAAGTCAGAGTAGGAACTCAAGCAGGAATGGAAGCAGAAACCATGGAGAAACACTACTTATTGGCTTGCTCACTGGCTCATGCTCAGCTACGTTTCTTAAACAGCCTAGCCCACCTGCCTAGGGATGGTGCTGCCCATAGTGGACTGGGCTCTCTCCCAAATCAAACATCAATCAAGACCATTTCTCACAGACATGGCCACAGGCCAATCTGATTGAAGAAATTTCTTTTTTGAGGTTCCCTTTTCACAGGTGACTCTAGGTTGAATTAAGCTGATAAACAAACTAGCACAAAGATTAGAGCAGAGGTATGAATAACCTTGTCTGTAAAAGCTCAGAGAAGGGTGGGAGGGGTGGATATACTGGTTCATAGATAGGGGTTAACTCCAGAATTCAACTGGAGGGTTTCCCAGAACCACTTGTTTAAAGAGAGGCCAAAGAAGAGATTTTTCTGGCTTATCTGGTGAAGTCTGTATAGTCATTGGCAACCAGGAAATATGCCACCCTTTAGTGACTATATGAATTTAAACTCTGGTTCAGTCACTCAAAATTCAGTCCTGGGAACATGGTAACTACCCATAAAAGAATAAGTCTTCCAAGCCTCCAAGGATGAGCCTCCAAAAACAAACTTTCAGGTTAGTGTGGGGAACTATTTTATTGGCTATCACTCTGAGAATTTAGTTTCCTCTTGTGTTTCTCATGGTGATTGTTACTACCACCCACCATATTAAGCTCTAAAGAGTTCTTCCATTTAACACTCTGACAGAAAAGAAAACCTTTTCCCTTGGTTAGCCTGTCATACTGAAGGCAGGTTAAAACTTTAAGACTTTTCTATGTAATTAGAACAAAGGGGAAATAAAGATGTGTAAAAACATTCTATCCAATGCACATATTATAAATCTTATGTATATTTAACTTACATAAATGTATGTATATGCCCATAAAAGGTCTGAAAGCTTACATGCTAAACCATTTATGGTCATCTGTGAAAGGAGAGAGGTATGGAGTGGCTGAGTAAGTAGGAAGACTAAATGAGGAAGAGTACAGAGGGAAAAAAGGGACTTGGAGTGTGTGTGTGTGTGTGTGTGTGTGTGTGTGTGTGTCTTTTTGCATGCGCACATGGAAACTGGAGGTCAGCCTCAGTTGTTTGTCCTCAGACGCCTTGACGGCGCCTTGACCTATGCTGGGATTATAAGCCACCATGCCAGGCTTTTTTACCATAGGTTCTGGGGATTGAACTCAATACATCATGCTTACATGACAAGCACTTTACTAACTGATCAGACTTGAATATGTTTCTAAATTCTACTAGTTTTATTTTATGTGTATGAGTATTGCTTTCATATATGTAAGTGCACCCATGTTGTGCAATGACCTTGGAAGTCAGAAGAAGGCATCAGATCCTCTGGAACTAGAGTTACAGATGATTGTTAACCACCATGTGGTGCTGGGAATTGAACCTGGGTCCTCTACAAGAGCAGCCAATGTTTTTAACTTCTGAGTCATCTCACCAGCCCCCAAGACTTAATTTTCTTTCTTTCTTTTTTTTTTTTTTTTGGTCTTTTTGAGACAGTGTCTCCTTGTAGCCCCAGCTGATCTGGAATTTAAAGACCAGGCTGGCCTTGAACTCTCACAGAGATTCATCTGCCTCTACCTCCTGAGTGCTGGGATTAAGGCATGCACCACCACACCCTGCCCCAAGACTTAAAATTTTAAGAGGTTTACTTTTTAGTATTTGAAAACTGATGAGAATGTATTAGTAGAGCACATGTATAATTAGGAAAGAAATTATGTGATATAAAAAAGCAAAAACTTAGCTGGAGAGATGGCTCAGCTAAGCGCACAGGCTGCTCTTGCTGCAGACCCAGGTTTGGTTCCCAGTACGCACATGATAGCTAGCAACTGCCTTTAACTCCAGTTCCAGTGAGTCTGACACCCTCTTCTGGCAACTGTGGGCAATGTTTGCATGTGATATATTTAAATATATGCAAAGAACTCAAACATATAAAATAAAAACAAAATATAAAAGTAAAAGCAATATAATTATAACATAGATGTCTGTTCCATGATCCTTAGCTTGCTGCTAGGACTTATGACTACTTCAGATTTTTCCTGCTGACTCTGGGGTCTTCAGGATGCTTTGGAGCAAACTTTTTGGGGTTTTTCTTACTGGGTCTGCCTCTACAAACGAGGTGTTTTCCTAGGACCCCCTTCCAAAGAGCTCTTTTAGAGACATTAAGTTCTACACCATGTTGGCTAATATCGAGATCAGATTGCTCCATCTGCTAGTATATTCACCAATGATCCAGCACTAATTCTGCGAAGCAAGCATCTCCAAAATGCAGGGCATAAAACAACAATCTTGCTGAGGCAGGAAGATGCTGTTGGAGACCAGGCCTAGGTTACATAGCTAGAAGACTCTGTTATACAAACAAGAAAACAAAGAAACAAAACCAAACTTTTATTCTACAGGTTCCTGACTGCAAGCTAGGAATGATTCCAGGCCCGATCCTTATGTGTGTCATCTTTTTTTGGACCAGATTTCCGAGACATGTTCTGGGGCAAGCAGAAACATGCAGTATCTCTCGAGGTCAGAGAAAGAACTACCGTAGCTTCTGTGGATACTGCTTTGGCCAGAAGCAAATGGAATGATCTAAGTCCAACGTCGGTAGCTGGAGTAACATTCTTTTAATTAGAGGAATGGTGGATCCACATTTCAAAGTGCATGGGGGCGTGAAAACCTGAGAACATTACTACCCTTGTTATTCGTCTGTTTTTTTCCAGCACTTTCTTCTCAGGGTACTAACAGAAATAGGATGCTCCAGCTTATAGGAGTTGTCTTTAATGAAATCAAGCTCTTGTCTAGTGACACAGATACAAGTATTATTACTTACAAAATATCAAAGCAGGCAGTGGTTTCCACAAGTGATACATTACTTTGGAAGAGACGGGAGATTTTAAAAAAAAGTCTTTTAGAAAGGATGCTGTGCCCACAGTATCGTTAGTATGTATTAAAGTTTGGATGTCGAGATTTTATGCATTTAGTTCAGACAGATGCCAACAGTCATGTCTTTAAACTCAAGACTCCACAAAACTTCTTCGAGATGAAGAAGCTATTTGATTAACTACCCTGTTATCCAGGTTTCTATTGCATTTTCAGTGAAAATGTCCTAACTACGATAGGAAAGAACCACCTCCAAGTAAACAGGCAACAACAGCTTTTAACAACCAGGTTAAATTCTTAGGTTCTTCAGGGACTTAAAACAAAGCCGCCTCCTATACTTTAACCAGTCATTTCCACGGTTCCCACGTTCCTCTTTAAGTACAGCTATCACACTGCTCAGGAGTCCGTCTTCGTTCGAAACTGGCTGTGGGTCATATAAACCAGTAAGGTTGGAGTCCAGAAATTAACGTGGTGAATGAACGCTGCTCCGAGTGCAACCTTACTGGCTGGGAGGATGCAAGGAACCAGAGCCCAGCAGGATCAGACCCCGCGCGCACCGGGATAGCTGATGCTCTTTGTTAAAGAAACAAATGCAAGAAAACGCGGCGGCGGGGAATGGTGGTGGTGGGGGATGAGATCCAGGCGTTTGTATGCATAACTGCGCCTAAGAAAGACCAAACCGGAGCGCTCCAGACACAGGACAATCCGGGGCACCGTGTCATTGGCTTTTGTGCATTGGAAGGCGCGTGAGAGTACCCTGCTCAGAGGTTCCTCTTTGTGTGAAAGTGTGCAAACCAGAAGCCACAGCTCCTGCAGGCTTTCCTCTTTTTGCCAATTCGCAGACACTTGGAACAACATACTCTTCTTCCACTCACACACCCTCCTTCATCCTCGCCGGGACGATACCGGACTTGAGTTACTTCTCCGGTGTGATGGGATCAAGGAGCGACAAAAGCTCGGCGCAGGCGGCCCTGGCACCCCTGAGCCCGCGAAGAGAGGCCGCCTGCCCCGCTTCGCAGCTGCGCGCTGAGCCGCGCCGCTCGCCGTCCACCGCGGGCACCAACCGCCGCGCAGCCAGGCGGTTGGGCGGGTGGCAATTTCTGGGAACGGGGCGGGGTCCGCGGTGGACGAGCGGGGAGGCGGAGCGGGCGGCGCCGAGGGCCGCGAGGGCAGCAGGGCTGTGCGCCACGTGCGTCACGAGCTGGGGCGGGGCGGGTGGCGCTCTCCGGCCCGCCCGCGCTGCCACCTCCTACTTAGCCCTGGCCGCGAGGTGGGACTCCCGAGTATTGGAGCTCAAGAGTTTTTTTTCAAACCCCTGCTTCCCCACGATTCATCTTCCAGTGCGCAGCGGTCACTTGGGGAGGAGGGAGGACAATCCGGAGTTGAGGGATGAGGGGTGACAGCCAGGAACCGCGCGGGGTCCACCGAGAGTGGCCGAGGGGTGCGCGTACAGTCCCGGGCGGGCGCTGCAGGTGCACGCGCGGCCGTGCAGTCCCCACGCACTGGCTCCCCGCGTCAGTTCCGAGATCGTGGCAGAGCGCGCGACATAGGGGGTGAGGGAATCCAGGGGACTCGGAGCCGGACAAGTGGCGAGCGTCTCCACCTGAGAAGGCGGGTTTGGGCGAAGTTGGGCGCTGCGGAGAGGGCGGGATTCGAGAGCGCAGGAGGCGGATTGCTGCGGGGACCGAGGGCGGCGGGTGTATAAATAGCCGGCGCGGTTTGACAGGCGCTGCGGTGACTGGCGGTGTCGCCTCCCCCTGCAGCGCGCGGGGAGGAGGAGCGCGGAGCGGCCAGGGTGGGGGAGGCGGACTCTAGTGTCCTGGTGGCGGCAGCAGGAGGCCGAGGGGGAGGAGCCCAGGCGGTGGCGGAGGGAGGGCGGGGGCCGGCGCGGGGCGGGGGCCGGCCAGAGCTTCCCCGCGCCGGGTTGTGTCGCCGCCGTCGCCGCGGCGGTTTGGGGGTCGGTGGGGCGGCGCGCGCGTGGGGGCGCTGCGCGGGGCGGCGCGCCTCGGTTTTGTCTCGTCCTCTCGGTGCCGAGCCGCTCGCTCTGTGGCCTGGGGAGGCCCTCTCCGCTCCCTCAGGACGCCCGGCCAACGGCGGGCGGCGGTGGCTCGGCGGTGTTCGGGCCGGAGGGGAAAGGGAAAGGGACGCGGAGGCGAAGAGGGCGAGCAGGTAAGAGCGCGGGGCGGCCGAGGCGGCCGAGAGGGAGCGGGAGGAGCGCGGAGGGCGCGGCGGCGGAGCCCGGCCGTCCTGAGTGTCGCCTGCTCTGGCGCCCCCGCCCCGGGCTTGTGTTGTTTGCTCCCGGCTGTGCTGAGGGGTTTTCCGGAGGCTGTGGCGGTGACACTAGCCGGGCGCTGGAGCTGGGGGTTAGGCGGGAACCGGGGGAATTGAGTGACCCGGGGCAACGGTCGGGAGCGGGACTTGGCGAAGGGTGCGGGCCGGTGAGGAACCCGGGCGCGGGGGATGGGCTGGTGGAGAGCGGGGCGCGCGGTGTTTACATGCGGGCGCGAGTCACCTCAGCAGGGTCGGGCCGGCGCACAGGCCGGGGCGGAGGTCGGGCGCGGGCTCTCGGAGGAAGCGCGTCAAGGGAGGGTCGGCACCCTGCTCGGGGCGGGACCGGGACGCTGCGACCGCTGCGGGGCGGCGGGAGGGCTGGACACTTTCCTTCCCGGTCCGGCCTCTTCCGCCCCGCTGCCCGAGCTGGCACGACAGGTTGTACTCCGCCGTTCTTTTATTCTCACTCTTCTCGAGGGCCCTCGGCTGCCACCTCCTCCTGGTCCTTCTGGGGCTGCGGAGACTGGACTCTGATCTGAATCTGTGTGTGGCACCAAACAAAACCAAAAGGGCTCTCGGGAGCATCGACTTGCCGTTGCCGCCTGCTCGGTCCCTTGCCGGCGGAGCTGGCCCTAGGGGACTGTGCTGCGAGGGTCCTTGGGGTCCACCAGCTCCGTACCGACTCTGCCCCGCGGCTCTGCGCGCGCGGCCACCGGCCCCACTCTCGGCTCCAGTGGGACATTTTCATTCTGTGTCAGTAAAGGACAGAAGCAGTTTCTACTGTCCCTCTTGTGCCAACTTGGCTGGACTGTCTACAGGACCCACATTTTTCGCAGCAGAATATCCTTTAAGTTCTCAGCACTCCATTAAATGAGTGTTAAGAGGGGGACGCTTCATTGTAAACACTGTAAACTCTTTCCCCTTTCTGTGTTTATGAACATTACTACGTAGTTTTAAATTTTAACCTGGCAATGAGAAACTAATAGAAATCGCACATTTATTTGGTCATGGGACTTTTGCTTTCCTTTTTTATCTGAGTCTCTGTTGAGAGGCAAATTGCTCAGTTGCCGGGTAAGTGGCTGGCTCACGGAACAATGTCCGCCTCCCTTGCTAAGATAGGATTGTTTTACAGTTTCTTCAGAAGGCTGAATGATTTTATATGAGCCCGGGCGCTGTTGAATAATATTTAAGGGAATTAGGAATAAAATTTATAAAAGGCAATACAGTTTGCAAAGTGCATTCAAGAGGCTGTAATCGAGACATTCAGGAAACAGAATACGAAGTAGAAAATTGAATTATCGAATATTTGAAATTTCAGTATTTTGTGTTTTCCTATTTCCAAACTTGATCATTTGGATTAATCTTTGTACCTCTTATAAATACTTATTTACAAAGTGGTTATTCTGAGTATGTTTGGAAAGAATTTGATACTTTCGGATTTTTCAACCCTAAGAAGGGGTTGTGTGGTGTTGATGGCTTTACCTACTCACTGGGTGTATACCTTTTCAGGGGAGTATGGTGGGGTGGGGATAGAAAGTAGTCATTGAAATAGTACTCACGTACCATTTAGTTGATATAAAGTGTACAAGTTTAGTGGATTTTAAAAGTATTTTCACAGAGTTCTGCAATCATTATGGTACTCAATGTGCTGGATACCCCTAAATCATAAACTCCTGTGGACTGGGGATGTAGCTCATCATTAGAGGGCTTGCTTTGCATGCTGGAGGCCCCAAGTTCCATCCACAGCACTACCAACCAGACAGCTAACCATCCCTGTAGTCCTCCACACTACTAGTTCTAGGTAACCATTCTGCTTTCTTTATCTTTGCCTGTTTTGGGCATGTCCTATAAGTAGAAGTGTACAATATGTCCTCTTTTGTGATGAGTCTCATTCACAAACATGAAGTTTTCAAAATTTCTGCATGTTGTAGCATGTATCGATATTTCCTTATTGTTTTTTGCTGAGTAATGCTCCTTTTCATGGGTGTACTTCCTTATATTTCACCCGTACATTAGTTGAGTTTCTACTTTTTGGCTATCATTTCAATGCAGGTTTTTGTGTGGATATGCATTCATTTCTTTTCTTTGGAGTGTATCCTTTTCAAAAACAGCTTTTTGTTGCATGTGGTGGTGCACGCCTTAGTTCCATCGCACTGGAGGCAGAGGCAGGTGGATGAGGCTACAGGGAAAAAAAAATTCAGCTTTTGGGCTCAATACCGAAATAATTCATCCCTTTAGATTGTATGATCCAATTAAAAAAAATGTAAATATATAGGATTGAGAAATTATCATAGACATGTTTTAGGATACTTTATTTTTCCTCCTCCAAAAATTTGCTGTAGTTTACTTGTGGTTAATCTTTACTTCCCTCAACTCCCGGCCCTAGGCAGCCACCAGTTTTTTTTCTTTTTTTGTTTCCCTAAGTTTGCTTTCTTTGACTATTTCAAATAATAGAATCATAGTTTTTGGGTCTGCTTCTTTCACTTAGCAAATTTTGAGGTTTTTCCATACTGTAGTATGTATTGGGACTTTATTTCTTTAAAAAAATAGATTTATTTTTCTTTTATGTATATAAGTGTTTTGTCTGTCTGTTTATGCACCATGTGTATGCAGTGCCCACCAGTGCTAGAAGAGTGCATCAGATCCCCTGAAAGTGAAATTAAGGATGGTTGTCAGCTGCCTGTTGGGTGCTGGGAATCAAACCCGGGTCCTCTGGAAGAGTAACAAGTGCCCTAGGTGCCTGGACTTTATTCCTTTTTATTGCCAAGTACATATTTTATGTATATACCACTTTTGTTTGTCAGTTGACCAGTTTGTAGGTATGTAGATTGTTTCCACTTTCAGACTACTTCAAATGATGCATCTTAAATATTTGATTATAAAGTCCTTATGTGGCTTCATTTCTTTTGGATAGACACAGGGAAATAGAATTACTGTGTCCTAATGTCAAAAGTTAAACTTTCAAAGAAACTGCCAAACTGTTCCTCAAAGTGGCAGTACCATATTGTGTTCTAAGTAGCCATGTATGAGAAATCTAGTATTCTTCATGTGCTTGTCTTTTTCAGTTATAATGAATATGAAGTGGGTAGTTTTCTTTTTTCCTTTTCTTTTTTTTTTGAAACAGGTCTCACTATGCGTGAAATTCACTGTGTAGAACCAGGCTGGCTTTGAACTCACAGAGATCCACCTGCCTCTCCCTCTCAGGGCTGGAATTAAAGGTATGCATCATCTTGCCCAGCTAACTCATGGTAGTTTTGAGTTTTTCTTATGATTGTTGGTGTTGAGTGTCTTTTCTTACAGTCAGTAATCATTCATAGATCTTAATTTTTTCAGAGCTGGGAACTGAACTCATGGTCTTAGTGAACATGCTAGGCAAATACTCTACCACTGAGTTATATTCACAGTTCATTTTTGTATCTTTTGGTGCCGTAGCTAGTCAATTTCTTTGCCCATTTTTATTTTTTATATATAACAATTTTAGGATTCGCCTGTTTTCTTAAAAAAAAAACTCTGCTCAAATTTTGATAGAGATTATATTGAATCTATAGATCAATTTGGGGAGAATTCTTATTACATTGAATGTTCTAATATGTGATCATGAAAAGTTCATTTATTGACCTTCAGTATATACCTATAATGATGTTTTATATTTTTTAGTGAAAAATCTTACAATTAAAAAAAAGGAGGTCTATTTAAGTGTACAGTATGGTGCTATTTACTGTTGTCAAAATATTGCATAGCAGATCTCTGGGATTTAGTGATTGTTACATAACTGAAACTATATGCCCATTGATTAGCAGCTTTGCATTCTTCCTTTTCAGCCCTCCTGCAACAGCAACTACTGTTGCTCTCTGCCTTTTTGAGTTTGACTATTTTAGATAACTCATATGTGAGTGTATTTGCCCTTCTGTGTCTGGAGTATTTATAATGTTTTCAGAGTTCATCCATGTTGGAAATAACAGAATTTTCTTTATTAGGCTTCAGTAATATTCCATATGTACCAGACTTATACTTGGTTTGTTTCTGTTTATTTCCAGAGTATTTTATTCCTTTTTTAAAACCTTTTTTTTACCTGAGTGTGGTGGTGCATGCATTTAATCCCAGCACCACTGCAGAGGCAGGTGGAGCTCTGTGAGTTCAAGGCTAGTTTAGTCTACATAGCAAGTTCCAGGTCAGCTGGGGCTGCAGGGAGACCCTGTCTCAAAAAAAGACCAAAAGAAAAAAAAATTTTTTTATGTGTATGAGTGTCTTCCCTACGTGTATGTAATTGCATCATGTATGTGTCTAGTGCCCATGGAGGCCAGATGAAAGTATCAGATGCCCTGGAAGTGGAGTTTTTGATAGCATGTTGTAAGTGGCCATATGGGTGGCTTTGGAACCGCCCCTGCGCTCCTTCAGGAGCAGCCAGTGCTCTTAACCACTGAGCCATCTTTTCTGCCCTGATTATTTTATTCTCTTTGATACTATTATGAATGAAATGG
This sequence comes from Eospalax fontanierii, assembly GCA_035773235.1. Lineage (NCBI taxonomy): Eukaryota > Metazoa > Chordata > Mammalia > Rodentia > Spalacidae > Eospalax > Eospalax fontanierii. The sequence goes on along the minus strand of CM069535.1, from coordinate 78,080,361 downwards.
CCCCCTTTTTTAAAAACATTTATTTTTTTTGTATGTATGTATGTGTATGTGCAAATGCTATTGTGCATGTGGAAGTCAGAGGACCACTTTTGGTAGTGAGTTTTCTCCCCCTGGATATTTGAACTCAGGGAGTTAGTTAAGTTTGGCAGAAAGTGCCTTTATCCACTGAGCCATTAATAGAATTGTGTTTTAAAATTTTGTGCCAGATTTTTGCTGCTAATATATGTTGAATGTTGAAGCAGCATTGATTTCTGCCAGTTGGTCTTTTATGCTCTTATCTCTCTGAAATAATTTATCTTTCTAGGTTTTTTTTGGGGGGTTAAATTCTTTAGTATTTTCTACATACAGTATCATGTTACCTGTGAATGAAGATAGTTTTAAAAAAATATTTTATTTTTATTTTATGTGTTTGAGTGTTTTGCCTGCATGTGTATCAGTGCACCCAGGTTGCTCAATGCTCTCAGAGGCTAGAAGGGGGCGCTGGGTTCCCTGGAACTAGAGTTACCACGTGGGTGCTGGGAATTGAATCCAGGTCCTCTGTAAGAACAGAAAGTGCTTTTAACTACTGAGCCATCTCTCCAGCCCAAATGAAGATAGTTTTATGTTGTCCTTGTTAATCAGAATGCATTTCTCTTTCCTCATCCTTCTCTATTTGCTTCCTTGAGTAGAATCACCGGTACAAGGTTAAGTAGAAGTGAATGAGAACAGGCATGTCACCCTCCAGTTGCAGGAGGAAAGAATTCAATCTTTGTTGAGACAGGGTCTCACTGTAGCCCCAGATGGCCTGGAGCTCACTATGTAGACCAGGATGGCGTTGAACTCAAAGAGATCTGCCTGCCTTTACTTCCCTAGTGCTGGGAATTAAAGGTGTGTAGCACCATGCCTGGTTAATTCAGGCTATTTATCATTAAGTACAGTGCTGGTTTGTACAGTGCTGTTTTTGTGATGTTGTTTATCTGCTCAGTGGTTTTTAATCATGAATGTTCTTTCCATGTCCCTTGGCATCACCAGCTGTGGCAATTGTCCCAGGACTGCCCTGGTTTAGCACTGAAAGTCTTGCATATTGGGAAACCGTTTCATCCTACAAAAATCAGTATGATTGGTCACTCTTGAGTTTGACATGATTGCTTGGTTTGCTCTTTATTTCATTAATATGGTGTATTATGACATCTGGTTTTCAGATGTGAAACAGGCCTTCTGTTCCTGGGACAAATCCCATTTTGTCACTTTGGATTCTAGTTTGGTGATGTTTGGTTGACTTGTTTTTATATCTGTGTTTATAAAGGATATTGTCTGTACTTTTCTCATTATATATTTTGATCTTACACTTTATCTTAGCCAAAAGTGATGTACTTTTGGAATTAGTGACAGAGTAATACAAATCTTACAGAATGTGTCGAGTATTTCTGCCTTTGTTTTCAGTAAGGGTTTTTAAGGATCAGTATTATTCTTTAGCTATATCTGAAAGAATTTACCATTGAAAGAGTGTCTTTCATTAAGAAAAAAATTACAGTTGCCAGTTGAATTTCTTTGCTTGAGCAGAGGTATGAGCAATGTCTGTAATCCCAGCACTTGGGAGATATAGGCAGGAGGATCACGAGTTCAAGGTCACTCTTGCCTATAGATCTGTTCATATCTTTTGCTAATTCAAGTTAGTTTTGTGAATTGTATCTTTCTAGCAGTTTGTCCATTTCATCTCCTCTATTTAATTCTTTTTGGCCTATGATTTGTAATATTGTTGTGTATGGTAATAGGGACCTCCTTTATTTCTGATTTAGCATTGTCCACTTTATTTTGTTTTGATTTTATTTTAGTGTATGAATGTATTGCCTGCATGTAAGTGCACCTGTGTTGTGCAGTGCCCCAGGAGGTCAGAAGAGGTTACAGGATTCCCTAGAACTGGAGTTACAGATGGTTGTTAACCACTGTGTGGGTACTGGATTCTAACCAGGGTCCTTTTCAAGAGCAGTCAGTGCTCTTAACTGCTGAGTCATCTCTCCAGGCCCTCATGTGTCCTTTTTTACTTATCTTTCCAGTTTTGTTAACTTTAACTTTGTTGCTCTTTTCAAATTAACTAGTTTTGGTTAAAGACAACTTTTTTTCTATTTCTTTTTAATTTCACCAGTGTCTATAATACAGTGTTTATAGTTTCTTCTTGCATCCTCTTGCTTAGTTTACCTTTCTTTTTCTGGTTTCTTGCAGTAGAAATTTAGGTTATTGATTTGAGGTCTTCCTTCCTGTCCAGTATAGGTATTGGAGCTATAAATTTATTTCCAGACAGTGAATTAGCAGTGCCCTACACATACACTTAAATTTTTTTTTAAATTCAGTTCAAAACATTTTCTAATTCCTTTGTGATTTCATCTTTGGCACATGAGTTATTGGAAGATGTATTATCCCATTTGCAAGTATTTGGGGATCTCCAGATTCCGTTCTGTTGCTGACTTCTAGTTTTAGTTTCCTTGTGGGAAAACAAAGTTAATGTAAATTTCTCATTTATTCTAATGTATTTCCTCATTTATTGAGACATTTTCATGTCTTGGTATGTAGTAATGTTCTTTATTCTTTTCAAGACAGGTTTTCCCTATAGCCCTAGCTGGCCTGAACCTTGCTAGATAGGCTGGGCTGGGCTTGAACTCGGCAATCTCCTTGCCTTTGTCTCTTAAGCGTTAGGATCAAAGGCAGGCGCTAGTAGGCCTGGTTGTAATATATTCTTAAAAGTATATGTAGTACTTGTGTTGAAAAATGTCTTCTGCTGTTTGTTGGCAGGGTGTTCTATAGACTCCACCTGGATCAAGCTGATTGTATTTTAAGCTTTCTTTCTGTACTGATGTTCTACCTAGCTATTGTATCATTTTTGTTCAGTGTCTTTTTCCATAAATTTTTTTCTCATTAGATTTTCCTTCGTATTTTTGGGGTTCTGGTGGTAAGTATATATACTTATATTACTGATTTCTCTTTTTGATGTATTAGACCTTTTAAAACATTTATTTATTTATTGTGTGTGTGTGTGTGTGTGTGTGTGTGTTGTGTGCGAGTGTGCCATGCTGCACATGTGATCAAAGGAGAACTTTTCACAAGTCATTTTGCTTCTTCCACTATATATGTTCCAGACATCAAACTCAGGTTGTCAGGTTTGGTGGGCGGGCAAGTGTCCTTACCTGAGCTATCTTACTGGCCTGGATCTTTTTATCAATACAAGTTATTTCTTTCTCTTCTCCCTCTCAGGCTTACTATTTGCCTGGCATATGTTTTTCTGTCCTTTTACTTTCAACCCGGTTATTTTATTGCTGTAAAACGTGTCTTTTAGACACCATGTAGTTAATGCTTTATTTTAAAATGCCATAGCTGGCTTTTGATTATAAGATGCAATCTGTTCACAGTGTAATTATTGATAGATAGAATTGTGACTGTAATTTTGCTAGTTTTCATATGTCCCATTTGAAAAAAAATTATTTGTTGTCTTTTTATAGTTAATAGACATTAATTTATTTTTATTAATTTATTTTTATTTCATGTGTATAAGTGTATTGCCTACATGTATGTAAGTGCACTCATGTCATGCAAAGCCCAAGGAGGGTGTCATATCCCCTCGAACTGGAATTATGGGTGGTTGTTAGCCACTATGTGGGTGCTGGGAATCAAACCTGGGTCTTCTGTAAGAGCAGCTAGTACTCCAGTACTCTTAACTGCTGGGCCTTCTCTCCTGCCCCCTCTCTGTTTCTTGATTTTTTTTTTTTTTTTTTTTTTGGTAAACAATGTTTATATATGTATGAGTGTATTGCCTGCATATATGTAAGTGCACCCATGTCATACAGTACCTGAGGAGGTCAGAAGAGGGTGTTAGATTTGAACTGGAGCCCTCTGCAAGAGCAGCTAGTGTTTTTAACCACTGAGCCATCTCTCCAGCAGCTTTTTGGAGAGAGGGTTTTCCTGTAGCTCCAACTGACCTGGAACTTGCTATGTAGACCAGGCTGGACTGGGTCTGATAGAGATCTACTCGCACACTGGCGGTGTGCACCATCACAGCCAGCAGTTAATAGACATTTTCAAATGTATCATTGGCACTCACTTTTTGTATATTATTTGTTATTTTGTAACCCCCCCCCTTCTTCATCCCTCCTCTTCCCTCCCTCCCATCTTTCCTTTCTTCCTCTCTGTCTCACCCCCCTCCTTAAAAAAAAAAAAAAGATTGAGTCTCCTGAGTAGCCTTGGAGCTCACTGTGTACCCCACGTTGGTTTTGAACTTAATACACTTCTTCCTGCCTCAGTCTGCTGAGTGCTAGGATTTCCAGTGTGTGTCATCATACCCAGCAATATATGTTTCAATTCATTGCAGTCTATTTCAGGTTAAGAACAACTTAATTATAACATAGAAACTTGGCTTCAGTATAGCTGCATTCTTTCCCTTCCTGTCTGTCAGTAATAGTTAGTGTATGATAGTACCAGTTTTTTGTGTTTCTTATTTTTTGTTGTCTTGGGATGGGATCTTGCTGTGGGGCCCATGCTGGTCAGGAACTCCTGGGCTCATATGATTCTCTAGTCAGCCTCCCAAGCAGTTGAACTTGCAGTTAATTTGCCTCCAAGCTCAGTAATACACTTCAGGAGCATTGTTTACTTTTTCAGTTGTATCATTTTAAAACAGCATTTTATATTTACATGCGTATTTATTTCTTGGGTAGGTTTATCTGTGTTTTTGAATGGATTTGTATGCATTTCTGTTCATGGATTTGAATTTTGTTCAGCTTGAAGGAATTCCTTTAAGATTTCCTGGACGGTAACTTTGTTATCAGTGAGTTATCTCAGTCTTTGGATTTTTGAGGTTATTTATTTATTTATTTATTTATTTTGGTTTTATTTTTGAGGAATAGCTTTGCTGGACGTAAGGGCTTTTGGTTCTCAAGGTTTTTTTCCCCCTTCTTTCAGCACCTTGAATATTCCATCAGCAGATGGAGTCCTTCAGGCCTTCTCTTGTTATGAAAAGTTGTTTTACACTTTTGCTTTGAAGATTTCCTGTTTTTGGCTTTCAGTAGTGTGCTACTTGATTTTTGTCAGCTGGACACAAACTAGAATTTCCTGGGAAGCTAGAACCTCAGTTGACGAATTTCCTCCATCAGACTGTACTGAGGACATGTCTGTGAGGCATTTTCTTAATTGTTAATTATTATAGGAAGGCCCAGCTCACTGCTGGCCTTGGGTAGGTGGGCCTGGGTTGAATTAGAAAAGAAGCTGAGCAAACCAGGGGAGCAGGCTAGAAAGCCACATTCTTCCAGTGGTTTCTGCTTCAAACTCCTGCTTAAGTTCCTGCCTTGACATAGTGAGACCTGGTCACAAACAAAACAAAACACACTACAGAAAACAGCAAAACAGAGTTCCACAAAAAGCACCAGAAAACCCCCACACAAAAAGAAAACAGACAAAAAAAACTCCCCAACTTCTGACTTTATAGTTGTGGGCCAAATTACCGATAACTTCATGTAGTCATATATGTGCTTTCTTTTCCTTTTTTTGGCGGGGGTCTTTTTGAAACAGGATCTCCTTCTACTTCAGTTGGTCTGGAATTCACTATGTAGACCAGGCAGGCCTGGAACTCACAGAGATTCACCTGCCTCTGCCTCCCAACTGCTGGGATTAAAGGCTTGCGCCACGATAGCCAGCTGTTAGTAGACATTTTCAAATGTATCATTGAAACTCCTTTTTTTTTGTGCTGGGATTTACTTTTTCATTGTTAAAACTGAAGTTATTTTTGTTTGGCATAACAGTCAGTTACTTTGGATTAGTATACAATGTAGTCTTTCAGAGTTTTATGTAAACAAAAATTTTAAACATAAAATACTTTTTAAAGTACTACTATTTGGTTATTTAGAAAAAAGTAAATTTTATGTTGAACTGTAACCTCTAGTCTTTCCCATTATAGTGTCATGTGTAAATGTTTCATATTCAAAATTTACTCTTGTATAAGGAAGCCAGATGCTTGAAATAGACATATTAAATCACCTTAACTACACTCTGATTTAGAAGATATTTTAAACTGTTAGCAATTCTGTTACAATTTTACCTGGTCTGTTTCTATAATCTTCCTCATCACAGTCATTAAGTGACTACTATTACTACTACTACTGCTACTGCTACTACTACTACTACTGTGCTGGGTTGCCATGACGCCATGAGAACTACTTGTAGTAGAACAGTTGTGATACTTATGAAGTCATTTATAGTATTTTTTTCTTTTTACAAATGAGTCTGATCATCAGTCCCAGTAATAAATTAAATGTACTCAGGCTGTTCATGCAAACAGTATTGTTTATGATAAACACTCTTCTAAGATTCTGCTGGTTTTGGTACTCACTAGGCAGAGAGTAACTTTGTGATCCTCTTTTAAGCCATAAGTGCTGAGTGCTTAGTGGGCCTCCTTAGGTGGAAACATGGTACTCATGTTGCTGAGTTTTTGGTGTTAGGGGAGCAATCCTCTGTTTGATCCTTTAGGAGAAGGAGAGATCTGCAGAGGGACTTATACACATCCTCCATCTATCTTTTTCCCTTATGACCTGCTATGCATTCCTATTCCAGCCGGGAATATAACTATATCGAAACTCTCTGAGTCCTGAAGAACTCTGGAGAGGTGAAGGCATTGCAAAGACCAGAATTCTCTGCAGTAAGGTTTCTAGAATACTAGTATCTGGATTGGTAGCTTAATTAGACTTTTAAAAAGAGATAACAGAGTCTTTCACTTTGCTTTGTTGACCAGAACCGAACTAGAATTTAGTAGTGTCTCTGGGAACCTGTCGTATTTCCTGTCACCTAGCTCCAGCTGATTGATGTATAGAAAGGAATTGTTGAGTATCAAAGCTATTTGGAACAAAGTCCTTAAGGTCTTTTGTGTTCTTTTTCTTTTTGAATGATGAAAAGGATTTTGTGCCCAGACTTGAGACTTGTCTGAGCAACCATCAGGGCACAGACCTCGACTCTCTGACTGTGATGCTTGTTCTCATCTGGGTTATTTTGCTTAGTTCTTACTTCATTGAAAATGTGCCATTTACACCATGTATAAGGCTAAGGAGTATGAGATTATGTGAAATATTAGAAGGCTAAAAAATATTCAAATATATGACCAGGTGGCAATTTTAATTTTAGTTCTGATGGTGACTGTTGTCAGCCTAGTCAGGTTGAGTTTTGTCTTGTTTCTAAGCTTATTGAGACTTTTTAAGTAAAGTTTGCTTATTCAGAGTAATTATAATATTTTTTTTGTTTAAAAATTAATTTTATTTGTTCTTTTTGAGACTGGATCTCCTTGTAGTCCCAACTGTCCTGGAACTTGTTATGTAGACCAGGCTGGCCTTGAACTCACAGAGATCTGCCTACCTCTACCTCCCAAGTGCTGGGATGAGCTGCTACATCCAGCTCTATTTTTGTTTTTTAATGTATATGAGTGTTTTGCCTGGATGTCTGTAAGTATACCCATGTTGTGCAAAGTTGAGGAGGCCAGAGTAGGATGGTTAGGGAATTGAACCCAAGTCCTCTGAAAGAGCAGCCAGTACTCTTAGCTGCTGAGTAATTTTTAAAAATAGTTATTGTATTTTATGTGTGTATCTGTGTGATAGTATACTGTGTGTATATGGTTGCCAGATGAAGCCAGAGTCCATGTCACATTCTCTGGAGCCAGAGTTACAAGTTATTGTGAGCTGCTTGTTGTAGGAACTGAACTTAGGTCCTCTGGAGGAGGAACAGGTGCTCTTAACCACTGAGCCATCTCTCCAACACTATATTCAGGATACTTTTATATGATACTTCCCTGTTAGGCTTTTACCACCACTAAACAGGTTGAACAAGTCAATATTGATAAGGTTATGCTTGTAAGATGGTAAGTCATGAATTCTGATTGAAGACTTCTAGAAAAGCCAGAACATGTCTGGTAAGGAAAGCCTCAAGATACTGTTTTCTTTAAGTTAAAAAAAAACCAAAACATTTATTTTTTATATTTATTTATTTATTTGTGTGTGTGTAGCTCTGGGTATGAGCATGTGAGAGTGCAGGTGCCTCAGGGGCGCAGATGTTATCAGATGGCCTGGAGTTGCAGTTATGAGTGGTTGTGAGCCACCTAACATGGGTGCTAGGAATCAAACTCGGATCTTCTGCCAGAGCAGTATGAGCTCTTAACCAGAGTTACCTCTCCAGCCTTCATTAAGATCCTTTAAAAAAAAAAACACACATGTATTTTTATGTGTGTGAATGTCTTACAAATGTATGTGCACTTTCTTGACTGCGTTGTGTGTGTATGCTATATATACATATATGCATTCATACATATATACATGATAATATGTATATAAGATTAAACACCCATATCTTTTTGGTACAATAAAATTTCATACATACACCCAATGTATTTTTATCATATTTACCCTCTAACTCCTCCCATATTCATCCTTTATTCCCCCAACCCTCCTTCCAACTTCATGTCTTTTTTATTTATAATCCATTAAGTCCAGTCTGTGCTACCCATATATTTATAGGTATGCAACCATCCATGGCCCTACAGAAGGCTATACCCTTAAAGACAATTGCTTTTCCCTCCTCCAGCAGCTGTCAGCTATTTATAATGCCTCAGCTAGGGGTGGGGGCCCTTGCTTACCCTCAAAACATTTGTACCACTATTCCACTATGGGCATATCTTTGCCAGGCTGGTCATTATTGTAACTTACAGAATTCTGGGTAAAAGTGTTGATGATTTTTCTTCCCCAGCAGCCTGCATAGCACCTTCTAGCACTATGAAAGCTAGTCAGCAAGGAGGAAGCTTTGAGGTTAGCAGCAACTTGATTTCTCCATGACCTGTGACCAGAGTATGTAATATCCTAATTGGATAATTCATTTCTGGGGCCATGAGTCCATGAGGATTTTATAATATTGCTAGCTATGTTACAAGACTCTTAAAATGAAGATAACCTGATTGCCAAGTTATGTCACTTGACTTTCAAATTAGTCTCTCCAGTATATTTTTCTTCTGTAAAGTTAGTTCTAAGGTGTTTTCCATATTAAAAGAACCTTGCTCTAATTTTTCTTATCATGTTCATTTTTAGCATCTCCATAAAAAATTAAATAACCCATTAATCCCTAAAAGTCTCATGCTATGAACTCTTACTGCCAAAATTGTTTATTTCTAGTACTGAGCAATGAGCTCAAATTTTCTTAACTATATATTTCTCAGATTAGTAGTTTCAATCCCATTTTCAAAAGGAAATTCTTTCTTTAAAGGATTCATTATTTTTTATCTCTTAAAAATGTGATAAAATTAGAGGAAAAATTTCAGTTTTGTATGAGGTACACTTATGTTGCAATACTCTTTCTTGTGTGAAGATTTGTTAGAAATTTCTTTTTTAAAATCTATTTTAAAGGGGTTGGAGAAATGACTCAGCGGTTAAGAGCATTGGCTCCCCTTACAGAGGATCTGGGTTTGATTCCCTGCACCCACATGGTACTGGTACTAACAACTATTTGTAACTACAGTTCCAGGGGAATATGACAGCCTCTTCTGACCTATTTTTTAAGATTTACTTTTATGTGTATGGATATTTTGCTTGCATGTATGTATGTGTATCACATGTGTGAAGTGCACCCCCAAGCCAGAAAAGGTCACTGGAGTTCCAGATGGCTATGAGCTGCCATGTTGGTGGGGAAACAAATCTAGGTCCTGTGAGTGAGCAGCAAGTGCTCTTAACTGCTGATCCTTCTTTCCCGCCCCATAAACTTATTTCTTGTCATTAGTATTTGAACTTGCACCTTTGCTTCATCTTTGTAAATGAGTTGTTTCATTTTGGCAGCCTCTGCTAACATCACATTGAATCCCTATAAATATTCTTCCTAAAAAGTTATTTATCTACTTATTTATTTATTCATTTATTTTTTAATGTATTTATGTGTATGAGTGCTTTACTTGCATGTATGTAAGTGTACCATGTATGTTTAGTGTCCATGGAGGCAAAAGGAGGACATCAGATCTCCTAGAACTGGAGTTAGTGTAAGACAGTTGTTAGCATATGAATGCTGGTCCTCCTCAAGAGCAACCAGTGCTCTTAACCACGCAGTCATCTCTCCAGCTCCCCATTAATATTCTTTAAGAAAAATGCATTCTATTAAATGATTCATAAAAATTATTAGTTCATTGTGTTGTGGTGCATACCTGCAATCCCAGCACTCAGGAGGCAGAGGAGGAGAACTAGCAGTTAAATGCTAGCTAGCTTTGACTACATAGTGAGTTGGAGGACAACCTAGGCTACAAAAGATTTTGTTTCAAAATGTTCAGTTCAATAACTAGGAAAATACGAACTGAGACTATAACTCATGTAACAATTATATTAACACTTTATCACTATACACACTTATATGTCAGACTTGGTAGATCATTTCAGAAAAGAAACAAAAAGGATAATGAAAATATGAAATCAGAAATACTTCAGGTGTTGAGTGATTATCAAAAGATTTCATTTTTGCCGGGCATAGTTGTCTGTGCCTTTAATCCCAGCATTAGGGAGGCTGAGGAAGGTCGATCTCTGTGAGTTCAAGGTCAGCCTGGACTACATAGTAAGTGCCAGGACAACTGGTGCTACAGGGAGACCCTGTCTCAAAAAAAATTTTTTTTTTTCATTTTCACCAATAAAAAATGGCAAAGAATAATGAAGTATGTGTGGGCCTGGAGTATTCACTTTTCTGTAGTTAGGAACCACTTTGAATTAAATTTTACATAGGTATAGATTGCAAATGATAATTCATGATATCATTTGAATACTGTTAATATTTGAATGTCCTTTTTTTTTGTTTGTTTGTTTTTTGAGACAGGGTCTCCCTGTAGCCCCAGCTATCCTGGAACTTGCTATGTAGACAGGCTGACCTCAGTCTCACAGAGGTCTACCTGCCTCTGCCTCCCAGTACTGGGCCTAAAGTCATGCATCACTACGCCCAACTATCTGAATATTTCTAATGCTAACTTTGGACATTGTCATCTCTTTCATTTGATGTCAGGGTTATTGAAGTTTAATTTACATTTAGTAAAGTTTACCCTTATTTTTCTATAAGCTTGACAGATTCTACCATTGGGTATTCAGACAATCAAGACATAGAATACCCTCACTCATACTCCTCTATGTAGAAATTCTTTGAATCAGGACCCAAGGCACAGATTTTGAAAGCCTAACATATAAGACGGTAAAGAGGAACAGTATTTTAGGGAAAGGATTTATCTAGAAAGCAGGATTCTAGGAAGAAAGGCATAGATGTTTGGCTTGATGTGATTGATGTTGATGTTCTGAGGGAAATATATGATGTGACTTAGGAAATAAGTGAGAAATATAAAAAATACCCAAGGAGATGAAATTGCATTGGAGTTGAGACCTGAAAATCAGGACAAAGTAGGGCAAAGATGTTCAGATGAGTGGATTAAATGTATGGGAACCTACAAACAACTGTAGAATAAAAACAGGTGGGGAGTGGGGTGGGCCAGGTGTGGTGGCACACATCTTTAATCCCAGTACTCTTGAGGCAGAGGCAGATGAATCTCTGTGAGTTTGAGGCTAGCCTGGTATACACAGTGGGTTCCAGGCTGGCCTGAGCTACACAGTGAGACCCTAAAGAAAGGCAGAGAATAAAAGATGAGGCCAGACAAATGTGACTGGGTTGAATAGTGATTTCTGTATATGGACATCTCAGAAAGTTTCATGTTGAAAAATAGACCCACAATCCTAGCTGGTTATTACTAAATCAGAATGTTTGAGATTGGGTCTTGCAGATATTAAGAAACTAGTGGTGATTTGAGAGACTGACATTATTCTTACATTACTATGATAGTGCAGTAGTTGGACTCCCAGGAAGGGAGAGTAAAGGCAAAGAGGAAATTCTGTTAAAGCAGTGTAGAAATGATAATCTGAACAGCCAGGCATGGTAGTACACACCTGTAATCTCAGCACTTGGGAGGTGGAGACAGTAGGATTAGGAATTTAAGGATGCCTACAGCTACATACTGAGTTTGAGGACAGGCTGTGCTACATGAGACATTGCCTTAAGGAAAAAGAATGAACAAAAGCAGGAATATGAAGTTATGGAAAGACAGAGAGTTGGTGGGGCAAGATGTCTCAGATAACTTTAAGCTCTCTTTTTATGTACCATGAGAGGAGAGGAGAGATGATGATACTGAACCTCTTCCAAGTTTCCCTACCTCAGTTATTCTGGGAGCTCAGATCAGTTTTTAAAAATATTTAATTCTCTGTTTGTATGTGTTTCATTGTGTATGTGCATGTAAGTACAAGTGCCAGATGATGGAGGCCAGGAAGTGTTGGGTCACCTGGATCTAGAATTTCAGGAATTTAAGAACCAGTCTTCATGGGTACTGGGTACCACATTTGGTTCCTGTGCGAGTGATACATGCTCTTAACCACTAAACTATCTTTTTAGCCCCTGACCTGTATTTTTGAATTCATTCCTTTTTTAAAAAAAATTATAGTAAACTACATAGAACATAAAATGTATCATCTTAGCCACTTGTAGGTCCACAGTTCCAATATTAAATATGTTCATAATGGTATAGTCATTACTACAATTGGGTCTCCTTAGTGCATGCATCTTATAAAACTGAAATTCTGTACCAGTTACACAGTAACTCCCAATCTTTGCTCCTCCTATCCTCAGCCACCACCATGTGCTTTCTCATTTTGTCTGCTCTAAGTAACATGTAAGAGGAACCATATGTTATCTGTCCCTTTGTAATCAGCTTTTTATATTTAGCATGTTTTAATTAGGGTTCATCCATGTTGTAGCATATTGCAAAAGTTCCTTTTAGAAGGCTAAAGATAATATTTTGTATCTGGATGTACACTTTAGCACTTTCTATTTATCCATTCCTCTGTTGATGGACACTTGGTTGCTCCATATTTTAGATATTTAGAATAATACTGTATGAGTGTGTATGTACAAGTATCTCTTTTAGACTGTGCTTTCAGTTCTTTTGGGTAGGTATTGAGAAGTGGAGTTGTTACATCATACGATAATTTTATTTTTTAACTTTCTGAGGAACTAGCATACTGTTTTCCACACCAAATGTGCCATTTTACATCCCTACCAGCAGTGTATTAGGAATCTAGTTTCTCAGCATATTCTTTCTCTCTTTCTCTCTCTCTCTCTCTCTCTCTGTCTCTCTCTTGTTTTTGGCAGAAACTGGATGCTTGAATCTAATAATGTGGATAACTGCATGTTTCTTTCAAATCATTACTCATGTCAATTTTTCAATGGATATTTCTCTGACCACTCAATTTGAAATTAAACCTTACTTCCCAGCTGAATTACTCCCTGATTCAGTTCTTTAACCTTTGTCATCTATATGTGATACATGTGCTTATTTTTTCTCTCTACACTGGAATATAAGAGCCATAAAAACTGGGAGATTTTTGTTTTGTTTTGTTTTGCCATTTATTTATTGCTCGATTCCTAAAATTATGCTAGCATATAACAGTCTTAACATTTATTAAATAATTGAATTCTTGAATATAGTATTTGGAATAGATATCTAGTATTTATTTTCCTACTATTTATATATACCCTATCTAATTCTGACAGCCAGGATGTAGCTCAAGAGAGATTTGAGTAAAAACTATGTGACTTGATATCACATCTTAGAGAATGAGAAGAGTCAGAGAAGAATGAGATCAGACTGGATAGGACTGGGAAGACTTTCATGTAAGCAACACTCTCCATAGACTTAGCCAGTTGAGAACTGTGCTGTGTACTTTGGAGAGCCTCTCAGATCTTTCTCTTGTTATATGTAACATCCTTCTCTATAGTGTTAAGACGTTGATGAGTCAAAGGGAGTCGTCTATATGGTCTCCTTGATCTGAATATTGGGATTCTAGAATTTCCTGCCTGGGTATGTGTGCTCATTCATGGGTGTCTTTTCATATTCTGTCTTCTCTTGATTAAACCTATGCATGAACTTGTCTAGATCTAAAGAATCAATTGAGAAACAGTTGCTTGCTGGTGTAACTAGAGCTTGAACCTATGCAGGCATATGGAGACCCTGGTACTAGAGCCAAAGATGGAAGAGAAAGGGGGATAGGTTGAAGGCTAGGGGGCTGGATATTGCCTTTTGTGGCATGATAGAATTTGAGGGAATTTGCTTGAGAATTCAGAATCAGAACTTGGCCATTCAGATTTTTATAAAGTATTCTTGTCCAGGTAGGTAGAAACAATAATTTAATAGTATGTTATTTTGATTAATTACTTGAAAATATTTAGATTTTGGTGCTATGTATTTTTATTGTTGCCTTTGAAAATTTTGTTGAGTTGGCAAGTGAGGATTGCAAAGAGAGGGAGAAGAAAATTCAAGATTGAGTTCAAAGGAGTAATGATAAACAGTGCGAAAAGCTTCAGAAGCATCAAGTTCTATGAAAACAGAAATGTATCCACTGGATTCAAGAATGTAGTAAAAATGACACTTGTGTAGAGATGGATGAGTACCTGGGAAATTAGGAAATGGAAACACATTAAATGATTTCTGGAACTTTATGTGAGAGTGTAGGATTAGAGCAGTAGCCAGAGGAGGGAAGAATACTTTTCCATTAAGATGAGAGGTCTTATAAATGTTTGTATGTTGAGGGGAAGGAGACAAGAATAAGGAGACATCCAAAAAGTACAAGCAAAAACAGAATAATTGATGCAGCAAGGCCTATGCTCCAGTGCATATAAGTCAACACATTAGCCTTTAAAAGAAGGAGAAAAATTTTAGGGGTCAGGTGTTCGAATGTGTACTGTTTCTAAGTTTGGGGAAGACTACTAATAAACAGTCACACATCCTTAACATTAGTTTATGGTAATTTGAGGCATTAGTTTTCTTTCTTTCTTCTTTTTCTGTCTTCTATTTTTTGAGACAAGATCTCACAATATAACCCTGACTGGTCTGGAAATCACTTTGTAGACCAGGCTGGCCTTAAACTCACAGATTCATATTTCCTCTGCCTCACGAGTCCTGAGAATAAAACAGTCTGCCACCATGCCCAGCCTTGGCTTTTTTTTTTTTTTCTTTAAAAGCTCTGTTTCATACTGCAAAGGAGTCAAACTGCTGCTGATCATTAAAAACCTTTTGGTTGAATACATGCTATAATATTGAATACAGGCTGTGTGTGTTGGGTTTGATCTTGCTTATTGTCCCTTAGTGATAACTTAAAATTGCAAGGTTGATTAAAAAGTTTCTAATTCTTTAGTAATCTAGAAATTATTATGTTTGTATAAGTATATGCTATTAGGCTGTAGAGATAATTTGTTTAAATAGTGTTTACTGTATGAATCATTACTATTTAGGGCAAAATAAAAAAAAATAGAATTGTATTAATACTCTCTTTTTTCCCCCTTCCACTAGTAGTTCCAGAGAACTGCTGGTTTAGATTTTTAGCTCTTGCCAAGTTGTGAAAATAGTGAAGAATGCTTACACTACTTAACATTCAAATTGTAAGTAAAGTATATTTCTATTACTTTATATGTGTTTAGAAAACATTATAAAGTCACTACTTTATATGGTAACAGGGAGCTTTAATGTGATGAGATTGTGGATTTTTCTTGAAATTCTTGTTATAAATAATTCCTATTTAATTTCATGTTTATAAGATGCAAAAACACACCAGAAAAATTAGATCATTCATAGGTTGTAAGATGAAAGTTGTATTTTTTTCAGGTATTTAATTTAAAGGTAATAATTTACAGAAATTCATTATTCCATTGTGTATGACAGTAGTCAAAATTAGTATGAGTGTAATATAATTGGAAGTATAGATTTCTTTAAATGTGCTTGAATTTTCTGCATTCTTTAATTTTGACATTAAAAAAATCCTGTCAGAAAGCTTTGCACTTTCTCTATGAAATATACAATATACAAAATCAGAGTAAGCCTGGTATGGTGGCACACACCTTTAATCCCAGCACTTGGGAGGCAGAGGCAGGAAGATCTCTGTGAGTTCAAGTCTCGCCTGGTCCTCAGGGAGTTCCAGGCCAGCTGGAACTATAGGGAAATCCTGTCTCAAAAAGAACCCTCCTGAAAAGGTTTATTTTTATTTTTAATTATGTGTATGTGTCTATGTGTCAGTGTGTGCACATGGGGTAGATGCCCTTGGAGGCCAAAATAGAATATTGGAGCTGGATTTACAGGCAGTTGTGAGCCTCCTGATTTGGTTGCTAGGAATAGAACTCAGGTCCTCTGTAAAGAGCAGGGAGTGCTCTTAAACACTGAGCTGTCTATCCAGCCCAGATTAAAAAAATTCTGTTGAAATATCTCAGGAAAAAAATTACATATTCATAAAGGGAGGAAGTTCTAACTTTTTGTATCCTATAATGTAATAATACCTATATACAATAGTTTGGTAAAAACTTACTCAGGGGTTAATGAACTTGAATATTAAACTCCTAAGTACAGTGTTATTTACTGTCTTCTTTTGACAAAGAAGTAGAAGCCTGTATCCGTTTTCTTAGTTAAAACAATATTAAATATTAGATTGCTTTAATTCTTTGCTATATAGTTTTTAGTAACTGTTCAAATTGTTCCTCTTTTTAGGCCCTCTGGTTAATCATCTTTGGAAGACTGGATATCTGGATATCTCCTCTGCTCCATCTCTATTGACTTGTAAAACCAGATAATGAAGCCTGTAACTCTGGCAGTCATTTTTGAGCCTTAATTACATCGATTCCTAGCATTTGAAGCGTCCTCAGGGAATAAACAATGGCATCTGCTGTGGTTGACAGTGGAGGTTCTGTTTTGGAGCTTTCCAGCAGTGGAGTAGAAAATCAAGAGGTTAGGCATCCAATATACTACATTCCTGTTTTTTGGTAGAAATCAATGCGTGAATTAATTTTGAAATGAATGAGAAACAGGTATTTGAGAATAAAAATGTACAGTGCATAAAATTGTATGCAGTCATGTCATGTATCCTTAGTTACAGATTGAAAAAGATACTACAGTTCACCTGAATTGAAGGAAGATGCATATGTTAGAATGGACTTTGAGGAGGAAAGAAAAATGATGTTATTTTAGTTGAGAGATAAATTTATGTCACTGATAAGAGCCATTGTTTTGGATTATAGAGCACAAGAAATATATTTTGTATCATATAATGTAATAAAATGTATATACAGTAGTTTGGTAAAAACTTACTCAGGGGTTAATGAACTTGAATATTAAACTCCTAAGTATAATACTATTTATTGCCTTCTTTTGACCTAAATTACATTCCTTGTAAGTTAGAAGTTTGTATTTGCCTTCCTTGTGATCTTTATTTCTTGGTTACTCTATTACTGTCTAATTCAGGGTTGTGATCCATCTTATTTTAATCTAATATATGTAGTTATTTTATAATTAGTAATCAAGTTTTAGAATTTTACGCATGTAGGATTTGGAATATTTATCTTATTTGGTCATTTTCTTTTTAAAGAAAACATTGAAAATTAGAGGTGGGAGAAGAAAATATAGATTTCCTGGTTCTGGCTTCTATTCCCACTGTTCATTAAAGATTGAGTGTTGGAATGGAACTAAAGTATAATAATGCTGTCATGCATACATATTTGGTTAGAGATAACAGAAGAGGTGGACAGTTTTCTGTATTATGAAAGTGTCTTTTCTGTTTTTGTGACAGATGCTCTTGTTCTGGTGTTTGATACCAGGATAATGACATAGTGGCTTGTTTGAAGAATAATCAGAACAGTGTTTGCTGTGTGTTTTTCAGTATGAATTCCTTCTTTTTCTTCTTGTTTCCTTTTTCTTTCTCTCTCTTTTCTTTTTTTTTTTTCACTAGGTATTCCTTGCTGGCCAGGAACTCTCTATCTAGACCAGGCTAGCCTAGAACTCATAGAGATCTGGCTGCCTCTGCCTCCAAGAGTGCTGAGGTTAAAGACATGGACCATCACATCTGATTGGATTCTTTTTCTTGCTTGCTTTATGTTTGTTTGATCTTGCAAGATCCAGATCTGCTTTGGTCAGATTGATGGTGAGGGATTAAAATGAAGGTATTCTTTTTATTTTGTCCGTTGCTCTGCTAACTCCTGCATGTTTCTTTTATGTTTTAAAACTGGCTTTAAAACTAGCTCAGAGTCATTAGAAGCCCCCACAGTAAAGTGAACTTCCACGTGAGGTTCACTTTCTCTGTGATCACCTCCAGGTGTGATTCACTAGAGGCCAAGGACCCAGGACATTTCATCCCCTACTGTGTTACCCAGAGCAAATTCTGCTTCATTTTCAGATGTCTTTTCTCTATCCTATACCTTTGCTATGCTGCTGTTTTATCATGTGAGGAGAACTGTCCTGAATAGTAGGCAGAATATATTTATCTTAGGCTGATTTAAAACATGGTGAAACATGATAGAAACACAATGAAAAAGAAGATCAAGATTTGTTTCTGGAAGCTTCCTTTCATTTTTTTCTCCTCTACATGGAATTATGAAGGAAAGAATCTGTTAAACTAATGGCTTTACCAACTTGTTATTGGTTAGTGGTTTATGTGGTTATTGGTTAGTAGTTATTTTGTGGAAGAAGGTCAGAAGAAGGAAGTACCCTTAGTGGGTGTTTAAAGGTGCTGTGGCACCAACATGGGAACAACTGTTTGGGGATAACTATTCAAATTACACACAATTCATTTGTTCCTTTAACAGATGTCAATCAGCCACTTACTGTGGATAAAGTACTTTTTTAGGCACTGAGGTACACAAGGACAATGAAAAGCAGTTTGTGGGTAGAGATGTATGGGTCAAGTAGCTAATTGTTATTTGGGTAGCTGGTAAGGGCTTCCCTGAAGAGGGAGGTGATGGTTTAGAGATAATAAAGTGAGAAATAGGGTAATAGAAATATCTAGAGAAGAATGATTCTGAAGAGAGAAGAGCCATTAATATTAGAAATACACTGATTTTACAAGGGAAAATTTGATAATGGTATTTCAAAGAGAGTTTTGTCTATGAGCAACTCTTTAGTAATGTGTTTACTGAATGTCAGGTGGAGTGAAAAATTGATATCAAGATTTTATAATCATAGTTCCTGATTCAGAAGTAAAAAGAAATATTTAAAAAGTAGGGCTAGCAAGGTATGGTGATGCATGTCTTCAGTCTTCACACTTGGGACACTGAGATTGAAGCCAGCCTGGTCTACATAGGAAGTCCCAGGCCCAGAAAAAAAAAAAAATAGGGCTAGAGAGACGTCAGCTAGTAAAAATCCTTGCAGTGTAAGCTTGATGACCTGAATTCCATCTCCAGAACCCATGTAAAAGTGGAAGGAGATAATTGACCACACAAAATTGTCTCTCTAGACCTTCAGTGTGGCACACATGCATGCCTCCCATACATATACATGCACACACAATAATAAAATTTAAGAAGTAGAAATTAGGAACTAAAGAGAAGTCTTAGCAGTTAAGAACACTGGCTGCTCTTGCAGAGGACCCAGGTTTGGTTCCCAGCACCCAGATGGTAGCTAACAACTATCCATAACTCCAGTTCCAACACCCTCTCTGACCACCTCAGGCATTACATGGCATGAGTGCATTTATATATACATACAGACAGTACACATCCACAAAAAATAAAAATAATAAAGTATTTTTTAAAAAATGTAGTAAATATATAAAATGTATTTTTAAATTAAACATAATTTTTTTATATTTAAAATTGTTATATTTAAAAATTCAATCATCAGGGCCTGCTGTGGTGGCATATGACTTTAATCCTATCAGGGAGAGGCAGGCAGATCTCTGTGAGTTCTAGGTTAGCTAGGACTTCAGGGATGCCCTCCCACCCTGCAATCAGTAGCCAAATAGGTTTTAAGTATGTGGAATAATTTAATGCTAAGAAAGCTATTAATATAGTAGAGGTAAGGTTTTTTGTTTGTTTGAAATAGTATCTCACTGTAGAGCCTGGGTGGCCTGAAACACTGTGTAGACCCTGAAAATCACAGAGATCTACCTGCCTCTGCCTTCTGAGTGCTGGGACTACAGGCATGAACCACCACACCATGGAGATAAGATTTTTCTTTTCTTTTTCTTTTTGAGATAGTGTCTCCCTATAGTTCCGTCTGGCCTAGAACTTGGTATGTAGACGAGGCTGAATTCACAGAGATCTGCCTGCTTCTGCCTTCTGAGTGCTGGGTTTAAAGGCATGCGCCACCATACCCGGCGAGATTCTATTTCTTTTCTTTTTCTTTTTTAAATTTATTTTTTATTTTATTTTTATGAGTGTCATGCAGAGCATGCTGAGGTCAGAAGAGGGCATCACATCCCTTGGAGGTACAGATGGTTGTTAGCTACCATGTGTGTACTGGGTTTAAACCTGGGTCTTTTGCCTGCAAGAACAGTCAGTGCCCCTGAGATTATATTTTCTGTAAAACTTATTTATTTTTTGTGTATGAGTGTTTTAGGGGCATGTATGTAAGGAAATCCTTTTTTGTATAATGTGCAAGGAGAGAAGAAGGCATCAGACCCCCGGAACTGTAGTTAATGATGGTTGTTAGCTGCTGTGTGGGTGCTGGGAACCAAACCCAGGTCCTTTGCAAGAGCAGCCAGTGCTTTTAACCACTGAGCCATCTCTTCAACCCTGAGATAAGATTCTTAATGAACTAGAATTTTACAAAATTCCATATCTATTCTAGTAAAAATCTCATACTATAAATGTAGATGTGTATTTACATATGTATATGTATGTAATATACAAATATATATATATATATATATAAATTCTATTTATAGTGAAGAATTGGTGCATTTTCTATAAAATTAAAGACAAGATAACCTCTGATTAAAAAGACGTCAGCAGTCAGGTGTGGTAGTTTACATATGTTATTCCAGCTCTTAGAAGGCTGAGCAGGAAGTGAGTTCAAATCCAACTTGGTTTATATTGTGAAACACTATTAAAAACAAAAAGTCTTTAACAAAGAAATATACTTTGGATCGAATAATGGGAAGGGTCAGTGTTGTAGAGGATGTCAGTTTACTCTAAAACACATAAAAACAGTTAACAGAAATAAGTTAATTCTAAATTCTTCGAAGTAAAATAGTTGTTCTTTTCCACAAATAAAAAGTGTATATATAGCAGGCAAGATGGCTCACTAGGTAAAGGCCCAAGGCTGATGATCTGAGTTGGATCCCCAGGACCCACATGGTGGAAAGAGAGAACTAACTAACTGTCAAGTTGTTCTCTGTCCTCCATAGGTGCATACACACACACACATTATTGTAATTTTAAAAGTGTTAAAAGCATAGCTTAGGTCTCTATTCATGTGTGCACAATAGAAAATAACATCTGAGTTTTAAATTTTTTTAACTAAACTTTGCTTTATTTATTTTTGTGTGTATGAGTGTTTTGCTTGTATGTATGCAGAAGGTAGTGTTGAATCCCCTGGAACTGGAGTTAAACTGATGGTTGTTAGCCTCTATGTGGGTACTGGGAACTGAACCCAGGTCCTCTGCAAGAGCAGCCAGTGCTCTTAACCTCTGAACCATTTCTCCAGCCCCAAACATTGAAGAATTGAAGACAGCAGTGGAAACCACTTTAACAAGCACAGAGAAAAAGAAAGTAGTGTTAAAAAAAAGAAAAAAGAGGCGGGAGAAATGGGTCCCACATGGTAGAGGGAGAGATTTGATTTTTGATTCCCACAAGTTGTCCTACAACCTCCACATTCTGGCTATGGCTCTCTCGCTTGTGCTCTCTCTCGCTCTCTCTCTCTCTCTCTCTCTCGTTTCTCGCTTGCTCTCAACTAAAAACAGTTATTGTACTTCTTATGATGTGGAGAGAAGTAAATACAGGACAACAGAACAAAGAACGTGAGAGGATAAGATCATTATAAAGTCCTTATATTAAACATAAAGTGATATATTATTACATATTGACAAATTAAAAAGTGTATTGTAAAATCTAAATTGCTAAGAAATGAAGCAAAGAAGTGTAGCTGGTAAGCCAGCATTTGAAATACATGAGGGAAGAACAAGAACAATATATCACCCCCACACAATAAATAAATGTGAAAACAACAAAGAAAACCTCTGGGTGTGGTGGTGCATGCCTCTAATCACATTTTTCAGGAGCTGAGGCAAGGTGATTATTAGTGCAGGACCAGCCTAGGTCCCATAGTGAGACAGTCTCAAAAAAAAAATATCCCAACACCTGCTCAAAAAGGTTCTGTTAGGTGCCATAAAGCTTATCCTGCAGTTAAGTATGCATACTGCTTTTGTAGAGGACTCTAGTCTTGTTTCCACCTCCCATGCCAGATGACTTACAACTAACCACCTTTAACTCCAGCTCCAGGAGATTCAGTGCATTTACCTGCACAAACCCAGCCTCACACACACATACACATATAATTTAAAAATAAAAATAAGTTTTTAAAAAGCTGAGGGTGCCAGAGAGATGGCTCAGTGATTAAGAACACTTGCAGTTCTTCCAGAGGACCCAAGTTCAATTTCCAGCACCCATATAGCAGCTAGCAGCCATCTGTAATTCCAGTTCCAGGAGATCTGACACTCTCCACTGGCCTCAGTGGGCATTGCACACACATGGTGCACTTACATATTCAGGCAAAACATTCATACACATAAAATAAAAATAATATTTTTAAAAATTAACATGGAAAGGAAAACGAAAAATTAAAGTATTTACATATATGGACAAAAATATTCATATTCATCCATTTTCTGTTACTACAATGAAATACTTGCGTCTGAATACTTTATAAACATAAGAAGGTTTAGTCCTCTCACATTTCTGGAGGTTCAAGGACATGGTGCCAGCTTTTATTCAGCTTTAGTATAGGTATTAGGTTAGATGACATTGTAATGGCAGGAACAAGAGATCTGGCAAGACAGGAGTACACTGTGGCCAGCAAGGGTAAGGTTCATTTTTATAATTCCCCTGAGGTCACACAAGAACTACCTTACTCCCTTTAAAGAGTAGTGCTTTAAAAAAATATTACTTTTTATTTTATGTGTATGAGTGTATTGCCTACATGTAGGTAGGTGCCCTCATGTTGTACAATGCTCAAGGAGGCTAGAAGTTGACATGGATCCCCTGGAACTGGAGTTAGGGACATTTGTTAGTTGCCATGTGGGTGCTGGAAATTGAACTTGGGTCCTCTGGAAGAGCAGCCAATGCTCTCAACTGTTAGCCATCTCTCCAGCCCCAAGAGTAGTACTCTTTTTTTTTTTTTCCTCTTTGACATTTTTGAGACAGGGTCTTCCTGGAGTCAAAGCTAGCCTGGAACTCACTATGTAGACCAGGCTGGCCTTGAACTCACAGAGATCCTCCTGTCTCTGCTGGGATTAAAGGCTGGGAATGCTGCAATACTGAGGACCAAATTTCTATTACTTGAGTCTTTGGGCAGTGCACTTAAACCATATTGCCATATCACAGATTCTTTCAGAATATATAAAAAAATAGCAAAAAGGGAGATGACCTATTAAAAAAAGAAGAGGACTGGAGAGATAGCTCAGTGTTAAGAGGGCTTGCTGTGTAATCATGAAACTCAGTTCAGATCCCAACACCCATACAGCAATGTGTGTGACCCACACAGCCCAATAACCCGATCTCAGAGGTGAGTAGAGACAGAAGGATCTTGGGAGCTTCTTGACTTCCAGGCTAGCCAAGAAAATGCAAGCTCTAGGTTCAGGGAGAGGCTTTGCTTCAAAGGAATAGGCATAGACTGATAGAGGTGGACACTCAGTGCCTTATTCTGGCCTATATACATATGAGCACAGGTTTGTGTACCTACACATTCATGCTGTCCTAGTTAGCTCTCTGTTGTTGTGGTTAAACACTCTGACCACAAACATCTTGGGGAGGAAAAGGTTTATTGCATTCTTATGTCTAAGCGACAGTCCATCTTTGAGGGAAATCAGGAACTCAAAACAGAATCTGGAGACAGGAATTGAAGCAGAGACCATGTAGGAACACTGCTTACTGACTTGTTTCTCTGGCCTGTGCTCAGCCTGCTTTTTAAAAAATATTTTATTTTATGTATATAGTTTGCATGTATCCATGTCATGGAGTGTCCACAGTGGTCAGAAGAGGGTGTTGGATCCCTTGGAACTAGAGTTACAGACACTTGTTAGCCGTCACTAGGTGCTGGGAATCTAACCTGGGTCCTCTGCAAGAGCAGCCAGTGCTATTAATGGCTGAGCCATCTCTTCAGCCCCACCCTGCTTTCTTAATACAACCCTGGACAACCTGTCTGGGCCCTCCATTACTCCACAGTCCAGGAACTGCCTTACACACATGCCCACAGACTAATCTGATAGAGCAAATTCCCTAATTAAGGTTCCCTCTTCCCAGGTTTGTCAAGTTGGCATCCATAACTCACATGTACACACATTTTAGATCTTTAAGAACAGGAAGATGATTTGAATACTTGTTTGAATGACCAATAAAGAAAGTACAGCAGTTTTGGCATCTAAGAGATGTAAATTAAAATAGCAACGAAATCCTGACAGATACAATGGTGATAATTGCAGAGCGATGCTTCAAGTTGGAAAGGATGTTGAACAGTGGCACTCTCATACTTACCTAATGGTAGTATGAGAAAATAATTTGACAGTCCTTTTAAATTTAAGCGTATGATTATCATTTGCTCTGGCAGCTTCTCGGGTAAATGGAGAAAGGAAAGGAGGAAAGAGCAGGGCTGTTGACAGGAGGAGTAGAGCTGTATGAAGACAGGTAAATGGATTAAAGACACAGACAAATCTCCAGGGGATTTTTCAGAAATGAAATACATTTTTTTATATATGTATGTGGTATGTGTGCCCATGTACGCATATGTAGAGGCACAAATGTATGTGTGCACGCATGTACAGTCAGAGTAATGTTACATGTGTCTTCCTCGATCACTTCCCACCTTATATATTGTGGCAGCATCGCTCACTTGAATACAGGGCTCTTTAATTCAGGTGATCTAGCTAGCCTAGATCCTGGGATCTCCGATCCCTGCTTTCTGAGCACTGGGTTTCAGGCAGGTCACCATGTCCGCCTGGCATTTATATAGGTGCCAGGGATCTAGTTTCCGGTCCTCATGCTTGTGGGCAAGCACTGAGCCATGTTCCAAACTTTGAAACAAACTACTGAAACAAAACAGCATGTATGAATATCAGAACAAAAGGTTGAACACAAAAATCACAAACTTGGTTCCCATATACAGTTTTAGAAAAGGCATGGACTGAGGAGAGAGTTCAGCGTGTAAAGATGCTTGCCACCAAGCTTGATGACTTCAGTTTAGTCTCTGGGAGCAAAAAGTTGTCCTCTTACTTCTATACACTCATGGTATACACACACACACACACGCACACACACACACACACACACACACACTTTAAAATGTGATTAAAAAAAAGTTTGTTGGGTGTTGTGGTACACACCTTTAATCCCAGCACTTGTGAGTTTGAGGCCAGCCTAGTCAACATAGCAAGACCCTGGCTATCTAGGACTTACAGGGAGACCCTGTCTCAAAAAGACACACACACACACACACACACACACACACACACACACAGAGAGAGAGAGAGAGAGAGTTTAGAAAAGGTGGAACTATAGGGCTAGAAATCTGGAGCTATAGATGGTTAGTTAACTAGGCCTGTGTGTGTGAGTGGGGTAGTTTGCTAATAGGGTACAAGGGAACTTTTCTGGGTATTGATGGTAGTTGTAAGGATACCTATGTTTGTACACCTAAAACTCATATGTACTAAGAAAATGAATTTATTAATAGTTTAAGTATCTTTTTCTGTTTTTTTTCTCCCTTTGGAATTTTTGAGATAGAGTCTTCCTGGCACCCCATTGAAACCTGGGGTCTTCCTGGCTGCCTGAGTACTGGGATTACAGGCAAGCACTGTTATGCCCGACTTGTGTTTTAGTTTGATAAAGCTTTGGAAGGTAGCTTTATAAGAGAGAGAGAGAGAGAGAGAGAGAGAGAAGAGAGAGAAAAGAAGAAACAATTTGTTTGCCTTTAATGTTCTTTAATGTATTTTTCCTATTGCCCGAATCCAGTGATAAACTGATTATAAGGTGACTATCCATAGCTATTTAAAAATGTTTGATTCGGGGGAGGGGTACCTGAAGGGGGGCTCTTAACTCAGGGGTTAAGAGGCCTGGCTGCTCTTTCAGAGGACCTGGGTCCAATTCCCAGCACCCACATGGTGACTAACTCCACAGGGTTCTAGGGTATCTGATGCCCTCTTCTGGCCTCTGCCAGCATTGTATGTCATGGGTGCATATACATGCATGCAGGCAATGTACTCATAAACATAAAATAAAAATAATGAAAAGGTTTGATTTTTAAAAGCTTGTAACTTGGGGGAAGTGACAAAGTGCATCCAAATCTCTTTCTAGGGAAACACTGTAATCTTACAGTCTTACAGTTTTAAGAGTCTTTCCTTGAATGGAATCTTTTGAGGTCACTGTTAGAACTTACAGTAAGGTTGCCACATAAAACAGGAAATCTTGGATGGAGAGATGACTCAGTTGGTGAAATGCTTACTGTGCCTAACTGAATGGATTACCTTCAGGTTCAGTGACAGATCCTCTCTCAAAAATAAGGTGGAGGGTCTAGAGAGATTTGGTTAGGTTCCCAGAACCCACATGGTCAACAACAACTGTCTGTAAGTTCAGGTCTAGGGGATCCAGTGCCCTCTTCTGGCTTCTGGGGCATTGCACACATGTGGTGCACTTAGATGCAGGGAAACACATAATAAAATAAAAATAGAAAAATTTAAAAAATGAGGTAACGAAGGGGTAGAGATGTGGTTCACTGGGCAAAGCTTGTGCCAGGCAAGCTTGAGGACCTGAGTTTGAATCTGCAGAACCCTCATGGGTATGGCAGTGTGTCTGTAATTCTTTGTGTAGCAAGGTCGGAGGCAGAGACAGAAGGAACCCAGAACAACCAAAGAGATACTGTCTCAGTCAAGGTGAAAGGCAAGGACCAATACCTAAGGTTGTCCTCTGACCTCCACACATTTGCTATATGTGTGTACACATGATAAATGAAATGGGTTACCTCCCCTCCCTCACAAATAAATTTAGGAAAAAGTAGACACAGTGGAAAGTAATTGAAAAAGACACCCAGTGTGGACTTCTGTCCTCTACATAAAAACATGTGCATACATCCAAACAAACATGCCTGCCACCAATACAGGAAATCCAGTAAAACTTGAATTTCAGGAATTTTCCCAATTGTTGTGTGGAATTTTCTTAAAAATGTCTTATTATTTTTATTTTATGTATATGAGTGTATTGTCTGCATGTGTGTAAGTGCACCTGTGTTGTGCAATGCCCAAGGAGGTCAGAAGAAGGCATTGGATTTCCCTGCAACTGGAGTTGTAGATGGTTGTTGTTAGGTCCATGATTTGAGAATGATTGAGAAAGACTACAAATACAAAGTTTTGAAAAGCCAATTTTATTTAAGAGTAATTATTCCAGCTAGCTGGGGCTACAGCTCCCTGTCCAATATGGAAAACAGCAGCCTAAGCAGAGGGCATAGCTATTTAAATAGGACAAATCTGCAGACCGCATGACCTTTATTATGATTGGCCAGGGCATTTGTAAGACTTGCTGGGGCTTTTTCATTGGTTACATTTTATTCAGTAAGCTATAAGTCCTTCTTTCCCCACCTGGGGATTTCTAAATGTGTCTACATCACTTGAGGTACCAAGCCCTCTGACTTCTGGTAACTTGAAACTCAGAGGTTGGGGAAATAGAAACTTAAGGCCTAGCATAAAATGGAGGGTGCAAGTTTAAAATGGTATTTGTGTGGCTTTAACCATTTTTCTCAGTTGTTAGCCGCCGTGTGGGTGCTGGAAATTGAACCCCGCTCCTCTGCAAGAGGAGCCATCTCTCTTCAGCCCCAGGATGTTTCTATATTACTTATTGTTTAACTGAAATTTAGTTTTAATTGGGTATCTTGTTTTTTTTCTTTATTAAATATGGCAGTCCCAGCTTATAAAGAATTAGGTAGCTCTTTGTCAGAACCCACTGAGTCTAGGTTTCATGGTTTTAATTATTTCATATTTTGATGACTTAAGCAAAGTACTCCTAAGAAGTGTTAATTGTTACTCTTCTTCTGTTCTCCAGTAAAAATAGCTAGCCTCTCCACACAATAGAAAGCAGTACTTAATCTACATATCTATATGCGTGACTCTGTTCTCTATCATTTGGTAGGAAAAGCTCATGAAATTGGTTGCTGCTGTAGAAGGGACATGTTAAATCTATGAATAAGGGCTAATGTTAGAATTCATCATGTTGTGTTCTTTGAGTTAAGCTACGAATACTTAAATGATACTTCAGGCAATGTATTGTATGTCCTAGGGGATTTAAGATAGAACTTTTAAATGTCTAATACCTTACTGTCTACTCAAGGATTTTAATTCATAAATACATAATTATAACAATACCATGAATACTGCTAATATTAGACAAATAACTTGTGTTATAAGCACTTCAAGTAGAAAAATTACTGATGGGAGATTGGAGACTACCCAGAATTGGATGAAAAACTTTCAGTCCCTGAAAAGGATTTTGACAGACATGGAGGCTATAAAATGACACGAGCAGAAGTCATGGAAATGTTTACATTTAAAAATGAAGAGTAAGGGGCTGGAGAGATGGCTCAGAAGTTAAGAGCACTGGCTTCTCTTACAGAGGACCTGGGTTCAGTTCCCAGCACATGGATGCTAACAATCATCTCTGACTCCAGTTCCAGGAGATCTGATGCCCTCTTCTGACCTCCGAGGACATTGCATAATACAGGTGTACTTAGGTACATGTAGGCAGTACACTCATTCACATAAAATAAAAATAATAAAATATTTTTTGAAAAAATAGAAAAAAAAACCCTAAGAGTAAGGGTCACAGATAGTCTGTATGCTATGCTATAGAAAAATAAGATTGTAGGGACTAGAGAGATGGCACAGCAATTACAGACTAGCTGCTCCTGCAGAGTACCCTAGTTCGGTTCCCAGAGGACCCTAATTCCAGTTCTCGGAATCTGATGCCTTCTTCTGGCCTCCTCAGGCACCATATGCATGTGTTGTACTAAGGCACTCATCACACATAAAATAAAAATTTATTAGACAAAAAACAAAAAAAGAAAACAATATTTTAAAGGTTTTATATTAGTTTGATGGGATTGTTGAAAAGTCTCATCAATTGAGTGGCTTAGGTAAAAGAAAATTATTGCCATAACAGTTCTAGAAATTGATATTAAGATATTGGGTAAGTTGTCTTCTTCTGGGGCTGTGAGAAGCTACCCCATGCACCCCCCTTGTGGCAGCTGGTGTTCTCTTCTTCCAATATGACTGTTGAGAAGACTAAAGTCTGTTATGATTCTGTTTTCTTTTAAACATTTAAAAATTTATTTTTATTTCATGTGTATGACTGTTTTGTCTGCATGTATTCCAGTATACTACTTGTATACAATGCCCACAGAGGTCAGAAGAGGGCATGGAATTTCCAGGAACTGGAATTACAGACGGTTGTTAGCCACCATATGGGTTCTGGGAACTGAAATTGGGTCTTTGCAAGAACAGCCAGTGCTCTTAACCTCTAAGCCATTTTTCCAGGCCCTGTTCTTACTCTTCTTATGCCATGTGTTTTTATTTCTAAGGAAGCTTGTGGAATTCCCTTGTGATAGATCCACAGGGATGTGCCTTAGTATTAACTGTCTCCTAATTTTTTATACTGGACACTTTCTTTCAAATAAACAATTCGTATTCTTTCCCTCCAAAAGCTCTCTTATTTTTTGTTATTTACCCATTTTTCCTCTGGCTCTTGCAAATTGTTTCAGTGTTATCTTCCAGTTTTCTTTCATCTATCTGTCATCTGTTCATTTGTCCCTCTGTATGTCTGTCTATCCATCCATCAATCTATCTGCCTATCTATCTCTATCTCTCTATCTCGTCTATTTATCTATCTGTCTATCTATCTATCTATCTATCTATCTATCTATCTATCATCTATCTTTCTGCACAAGACCTGGATTCAGTCCCCAGTGCCTACCACTGAGTTATATCCTAGCCCTAATCTTATTCATTTTAGCTATTGTGATTTTAAACAAGTCCTTATTAAATTGTATCCATATGTTATGGACATAATATCTCTACTAAAAATATAAACACACACATACACACAGTAAATTAGGTTCTTTTCCTTGTAGGTCAGTAATATCTGATAATGAAAGTAAGGGACTAAACACTGACTAGAGAGTTTAAAATGTGATATGTTAGCAATTTTCCTCTTGTATTTGCCTTTTCATAAAGTAGCCCTCTGATGAGGAGGGCCAGTTGCATCTTGAAGGGAGGCAGAGGGTGGAGGAACAAGATGCTTTTTCATAGATGCTCTTTTGCCTTGTTTTAACTTTTTAACTCTTCCCTTTCCAAAGGTAGTTGGTATTTTCTATGGATTCTCCAGTGTATTGCTCCTGAGACTCCCCTCTCCCTCCCCTTCCCTCCCTCCCTTCCTTTCTTCCTTCTGTTACTAAGCTATGTCTTTCCTGGGTCTGCAAAACCACCAGAAATTCATCCGTTCACTTTTCAATCTTTTCAGGTTTCTTTGCTCTTTTTGTTTGTTGTGCTTATCTTTCTTCTGAGTTTAAACATAAAATGAGGCCTTTTACTGTTGTTTCAGTGAGCTTTCATGAGAAAGTGAAATTATATGTATGATTTAAATCTGCATCTTAGTCCACAAGTTCTGATTATTTAAAATATGTGTCTCTTAAGACTTGAAAGATTATTAAAGTCAGCCCTTGCCATCTCTTATTCTGTTTTTTGCACACAGAGACACACAGACAGACAGAGACATAGATACAGACACACACACACACACACACACACACACACACACAAATACCTGAGAATTGCTTTATAGATTGCCTTGGGACTGTATGAACCCAAGGAGGGTTAGAAATGAATCCAGATTTTGTGAATAAAAAGGATGATTATTCTTTAAATTTGCTTTTATAGGAAGGTGAAAAGGTCTCTGAATATCCTGCAGTGATTGTGGAGCCAGTTCCCAGTGCCAGATTAGAGCAGGGCTATGCAGCCCAGGTTCTGGTTTATGACGATGAAACTTACATGATGCAGGATGTGGCGGAAGAACAAGAAGTTGAGACCGAGAATGCAGAACCAGGTAGACATCTTATAAATGCTTGTTATTCATAACTCATTTTAACCTTTCGTGTTACTTTTTCTGCATGATTCTTGCTCTGAAGAACAACCTCTTTTTAAATACTACTTAGCATAGCCTGGAAGCCAGTGTACTATCTCTGTTTAAGTGAATTTATATAAAAAAACCTCTACTATAGAGTTCTCCTTTATAATTCTTTGAGGTATAACAGAAGCTTATGTTGTGGATCCTACAGACAAAATTTATTTTTTCTGAGACTTTGGATACTAATTGTTTACTTATAGATGTCAGTAGGTTAATATACAAGAGTAACATTTTTTAAATTAAAAAGTGATGGTATTCTCCTTCTATAACTGATTAAGACTTTCTTTGAAACAATATTGCTGGAGCAGTATCATTTTTTCCCTTTGGTTTGAAGCATCTTTGTGGTAGTCTGTCAGATTCCACTTCCTTTTCCATCTTCTTTGGCATCTTGATGTTTCCATTGGTCAGTATTGTGATAGCTATTTGTATGTATACTTTTTAGAAAAATCTTTTTGTTTTTGCCATGACCATAAAGAAACTTATTTTCCCAAAAGTATTTTAGTGAAATCAACACAAAAGTTTGTCTTGATCTATTAATGTTTTAAAAAAATACTGTTGGTTTACAATCCTAGTGAAATTTCTTTTTTTAACATTTTATTTATTTATTTATTTTTAAAAATTTATTGTGTGTGTGTGTGTGCACGAGTGCACATGTGTGTAGTTTAGAGGACAACTTACGGGAGGCTGTTCTCTCCTTTCCACCATATGGGTCCTAGGGATCAAACTCAGGTCATCAGACTTGGCAAGTGGCTGTACCCACTGAACCATCTAAGGGCCCCCACATTTTGCAATATTTCTGTAAATGTAGCAAAGCTCCCCAAATGAGTTTTAATGTTTGATGTCGTTCTGGACTATGATTCCCTCTATTGTCTGCTACCTTCTAGCCTCAAGTTGTTCTTTTTCAAATTTCATTTTTTATTGAGTAGAGATCTTCCGAGCGATGATGATGTATGCCCTCAAAACCCAGGTGCATTGCAAATTGGCTTTGCTGTTGATGACAGGGAATCAAGCACTTCTTAAAGACTTCATGACTGCATTCTTGGAGTGTGCTTTGTTCCAGTAGATAATACAGGTCTCTTTATGACCGTTTTCCTAGGCTAAAGGTAGAAGTGTAGATTCTGGGATAACTTTTTTTCTTGAGAAAAAGAACAGCTATAATTCTTAGATATGATGATATTGTGGTGCATCTATGGTAACTGATTTGATTATAACAGTATAACCAGATGAAGCACTAAGTGTACAAGAAAAAGAATGAAATGAAAAGAAAACAACTAGAACTTATTTTGATTTTTAAAAAAGGATTACAGTTTGGTAGCAAGTTGAGAATGTAAAAAATACATAAGCAGATAAATGTTAGTATATTAAAACACCAATGTGGATTGACAAAATGTTATTTGTTGTATAACTGATGATAAATTCTTTATTAATTTAAGCTGGCTGTGGTGTGGTGTAAGCCTTTAATCCCAGCACTCAGGAGACAGAGTCAGATGAATCTCTGTGACATTGAGGTCACCTTGGTTTACTTATTGAGTTCTAGGCCAGCTGAGGCTACAGGGGAGACCCTGTCTCAAAAAAACAAAACAAAACTTCATTCATTTAAATTAATTCTGGTACAAACAGTTTTGAATTGGAAATGAATATTGTCCACTGAAGGAATTCAGGGTGATATCACTTTCAGAGCAGAGATACTAGTGATTGTAGTACTGAAAAGGTGGATGTGGAGCTGAGTGTATTGGTGGGCACCTGTAATCATAGTACTCCAGAGCAAAGAAAGAAAGAAGAAAGAGGAAGGAAGGACTTTTGTAATTAGTTTTAATAAGTCATTTTTGGATATTTGATACTATTTTATTTTGAGGTAGGGCCTCACTGAATAGTCTGGCTAGCCTTAAACTTGGAGCAGTCTTCCTACTTCTGCTCTCTGAGTGCTGGGATTATAACCATGCTATACCATGTCCAGCCTTTAATACTATTTTGTGTATTTATTTTTCTTAAACACTAGAATTAGCAAAT
The DNA here is from genome assembly GCA_035773235.1 of Eospalax fontanierii. Taxonomy (NCBI): domain Eukaryota; kingdom Metazoa; phylum Chordata; class Mammalia; order Rodentia; family Spalacidae; genus Eospalax; species Eospalax fontanierii. The sequence continues at coordinate 78,047,121 of CM069535.1, read as the reverse complement.
CACTTAGTCTAAATAGTATAAAAGTATGTCAGAAGTTCATCTTACATATTTCCATTCTTACACGTGAATTTTAATGTGAGTTTACAAAAAATGTTAATAGCTATAGATTAGTATTTTAAAATCTATCCATTACCTCCAGATTAGTTTTTACACCAGCATTTCTGAGTTTAGTTTTGCTTTAAACGGATTATACTTCTGATATCTAGAGCATATACAATAAAGATTGGCATGATTTAGTTGAATCTTTGTTTCCATTAGGTGATGGATTAGGATGGGAATGGGGGTCATTTTTTGAGATGTTAAACATTTGTAACTTAAATTCCAAAAGAGTAGGTTTTTAAAAAAAGAACTGGGAAGGAAAGGAAAGGAATTCAGGATAGCAGTTTTTATTGGGTGAATTGGGTATGGTGGTACATGCCTTTAATCTGAACACTTGGTAGGCAGAGGAGGGAGAACTTAAGTTCAAGGCCCGATGGAGCTACAGGGAGGAGACCCTGTCTCAAAAAGCAAAAAGCAATAACAACAAAAACAATATAGAATATAGGCTGACAAGATGACTTAGCAGGTAAAGGAGCTTGCCTTACCTTGTAAGCTTGACAACCTGAATTTGATACCAGACTGGTATAGTGGTTGGAAGGCAAGAATTGACTCCACAAAGTTGTCCTTTGACTTCCTCATGGGTGTTGTGGCATGTGAGTGCATGCATGTGTGCACAGACAGACAGACACACACACCCCATGTACATACACAATAAGAAAAGAATATGGAATGAAATTTCCTTATATACATCTAGGAAATACTTCCTGGTCTGATCTTATATTATATTCATAATTATATCAACTTAAATATTAACAATTAAATTTATTAACCTGTTTTATCAACATTGAAGTTTTTCTTCCTTTATTCCTATACACCAGTACATAGCCACACCAGAAACACCATTCTCATTGTTAACCAGGTAGGAGTACTAAAATCACATGATGGTTTGCTTCTAGCTCTTAGTTATCTCATATGTAAAATGATTCTCATTTTGCTAGTAATTAGAGGGCTATTTTGCTTATCCTATTTTTAGACTAAAAGTCTATGTTTTCATCACAGAGCTTATGGGTGACACTAATTTTTTTAAAAAGTTGTAGGAAAAACTAAATATTGTAAAACTTTTAAAAGAGGTGTATTCATCTAAACCTATACTAAATTGTTTATGAGTCTATTTCAGATTAGAAATCATAAGGCGCCTTTGAGGAACAGCAGTGAACAGTGAAGGGTATGCTGGCTTCTGACAGGGCTGCTAGAACTCTCAGGGGTACAGATTTCTTCTGTGCTGGATCTGGTAGTGGGTGTGATGATAAGGGAAAGAGAGTTTATTGGAGTCTCTATAGAGATCTGAAAATATAATTTTTGATGTTCACATTTTAAAAATATACAAAGGGTCGAAGAGATGGCTCAGTGGTTAAGAGCACGGGTTGCTCTTGCAGAGGACAGAGGTTTGATTCCCAGCACTTACTTACATGGTGGTTACAACTGTCCGTAACTCCAGTTCCAGGGGATCCACCAACCTCTTCTGACCTCCCATGGATATTGCATGACTCAGGTACACTTAAATATATTCAGGCAATACACTTATACACATAATATAAAAATAATAAATAAAATATTTAAAAAATGTAAATATATGTTTCATTCAATGTCGAGTTAGTAACTGGCATATAAGGAAGCAGAAAGACTTAGAGGGTTTTAAGTATGAAGTACTAGTATGAAATCGGTATCTCTGGGTTGAGGGTGAATTGTGAATAGGATAGGGATGTGGCTTAGTAATACTGAGTATACACAAGGCCTTAGGTTCAATCTCAAGTATCTCAAATAAATAAATAATAAAATTTAAATTAAAAAATTGTAGACAAAAAGAGGCAGGGAGACTAGTTGTTGTGGAATGACTTGAATGGCTTGAGAAATACTAAAACAGAGAAGTAGCAGTAGGAATTAGAGGACCTTGTATAAACAGCACACCAAGTAAAATCCAATGGAACTTGACATGACAGATAAGGGAGGGGGAATACTTATGAAAAATTTTTACTCTTTTTTTGACTTCAAGAAATGGTGACATGCTTTAGGGATTTGAGGGAGGTAAGACTGTTTTCAGAAGCAGATAAGTTTGGTAATATATTGATTTTGAGTTGAAGCAAAACAACTAAGAAAAAATACTTAGGTATTTACAGATGCATAAAGGAATAACCAGAGTCTCATCCCAAAAGATGGCATGCTCAAATAAGAATAATTTATGGGAAGTTTTAGGACAGGATTGTTAGTAGGTGAAGTGTGACAGTACTCTAGAACTCTAGCAGAACTGTTTTGGTCCTTGGTTTAAGGACCTAGGGAGGGAACAACTACCCAGATATGGAAGCAGCTCCTGTGGAAAAGGAATCACCTGGGAAGCATCTGGGACCTTGTTCAAAAGATGGGAGCCAGGGGTAAAGTTCCATAGTCTTACTCTTCTCCCTCTTTAATTCTCTATCAGAGCTCTCTATTGGCCAAGTCCAGTCTAAAGCTATGTGAGCCCTCTTGATGTAGCTAGTCTCCTGGGATGGAAAGTGTGAAGGAGAGTGGAAGAGAGATAGACAGATGGAAACTGCTGGGTGTAATTACAGCCCAGTAACAAAAGAGGAGAGACTGGCTCCTCATTTGAAGTCACAGGAATAAATAGACTTCCTAGGGAAAAGGTATTGAAGGGATTTCCCAATGGGGGTGGATACTTAACTGCTGTATTTTTGTTGTTGTTGTTGTTCTGGATAAGAAAATGACATGGAATTAAGCAGTTAATCTTAGAAATGTTTGTATTTTGATGAACAGTAAAAAATAGTCAAATAGTGGTAGAATGTCTTGAATGACTGAATTTGACTTATATTTTCTTTTTAGCTTTTCAAGTATCTTTCTTAGGTACGAAAGGGAAGGATATTGCCTTGGATTAGTCAGTTCGGGCTTCAGTTTTTCACTGTATCACTTATTTGGCAGTATTTAAACTTTTCAGAGAGTTTCACTGTCCAAAAATTTGAATTCAAGATTGTAAGGATTCCAGAAAATAAATACTTAAAGCACAGCTCTTGTTTAAGTCTTCCCTTGATTTCATTAGTGCCTTTCTGTATGCCTCAACTTTGGACAGATTTTTAGTGTATTCTAATAGAACATTTAAACTTAGTTTACATCTGTTGTATGTTTCTCCTTCCTTTCACTTCTGCTTTTAAAAAAGAAAAAAAAAAAACAAATTAAATTAACTGTATTAAGGAAGTTCTTCATCCACTAGATTTCAGTGGCCACTTTTCTGCCAAGGTCAGTGACCCACTGAATCATCCAGAAACATACACTTTCATGATCTGGCCTTATCTGTGGAAATACTGTACTCTCTTAACTTCCTACCCTTCACATGGACTTTGCCATATAATGGTTCTGGCTTTTCCCTGTTTCTTATCTGTAATATGCTTAGTACTGTTTGTTCTAGGCCCAAGGAGCTGAAACTTCCCAGAACTATTGTGACCACAGTCACTCTTCTGAACTTCAATTATACCATCTGAATTTAGTAACTTTCTTGACCTTATTCTCGTGTATGCCCTTTTCTTTCCCAGTGAGCATATAAGAAACCTTGAAGACAAATAATGTTTTTTTCTTTTTTCTTTTGTTGAATATGGTGTTGAACATGTAATAGCCAGTGAAGAAACCCAAGCCAGTAGAGTTTAAAATCAGTATTGTAGTTAATCAGGAACCATCTTATGATCAGGTATGATGACACATGTCTGAATCCTAGCACTGAGGGGGCAAAGGCAGGAGAATGGTGATTTAGCCTTTGCTGCATAGTAGTAGCCAGACCCAGTCTTAGACAAACAAAAGAAAGAACAGAAGCAAAGAAAAAGAAGGAAGTAGAAAGGAAGGACCTCATCTCTCTATAAATCTCAATTTTTTGTTGTTATGTTATTCAAAAATTTAAAAGATAAGTCATCCAAAAATTCCTGAACATGGTCATATAAAGTTATAGCAGATCTATAATGTCACACTTTGTTGACCTATATTTCATAGTTAGAGCTGGTTTTAATGATTTTTACTTATACCTAAGTTTGATTTTTTCCCCCTTATAATAAAAGCAGTATGTCCTCAATGGAAAATTGGGAAGTATTACAAAGAATAAAGAAACTGAAAATCATCACCCTCAAGGAAAATAATCGCTACTAATTTTAAAAAATCCAAATAACATAAATTTGATATTGGCATGCTTGAATCTTTAAACATTTTAAAAATTATTGGTTTTGGGACCTTATGTTGCTCAGGTTAGCCCAACATTATGGGTTGAAGTAATTTTTCTGTCTCAGCCTCCCAAGTAGTTGGTAAGTTGGCATGTTCTTTCATGTTCAGCTGACTGCTGCCTTTTTTGTTTGTTTCATTTCCTTGTAGGATTAAAAAAATTATTATTGGCTTTTTTTGAGATACAGTCACTCTGTAGCTCTAGCTGGCCTGAAACCAACTATGTAGATCAGATTGTCCTTCAACTCACAGAAATCTGACTGCCTCTGCCTCTGGAGGGATTAAAGGCATCACTACCACATCTGGCCCTTTAGTCTTTTTAAAAATGTACATTTGCATGTTGTATATCATAAGTAGACTTACTGATCTTGACTAATAAACATTGGCTATGACGTAGTCCTTTTAAGCTTCTTACATTGTTCTTCTCAGTTAAGTAGTGATAGGACTCTGCTTTGTAACCAATTATCAAGACATGAAAAGTTGTTCTTGTACTTAATTACCAAGAAAAAAAGCCCTGTTTTGATGAGCTGGCAAGATGGCTCAGTGGGTAAAGGTGCTTGCCGCCAAATCTGGAAGCCTGAGTTTGATTCCCATGACTCACATGGTGGAAGAAGAGAACAGAGCCCCACAGGCTCTCCTCTGACTTCCACACTGGTATCCTGGCACATGCAAACCTACATATATACACACTCACACAAACAGCATAGTTAAACAAATGTAAAAAAAAAAACTTTGAATGAGCAACAGATTTTAAAGATTTATTGAAAAATAGAAGATAAGACATTTATATTTAGTAAAAAAAGTAGTGGTCATTTTTTAATAAATGAAAGTTTAGGTTTCAAAATACAGTTTGAAAAAATAAAATCAGATTTCTATATTGAAAAATAAAAAGCCAAATTTCTTAACAAACAAACAAAATCTCAGGACTAATTTGACTACATGATGAGCTGTGGTAACTTTTGTATTTGTTATGCCATCAGAAATCCTCCCTGTGGCACAAAAGGACTCTTTTAATTAGAAAATATTGTTGCCACAGGGAGGTAGAAGATCGACATGAGAACTGGGGACCCGAAAAGGAGCCCCAGTCCTAGGATTCCCTGAAGGTGAAAAGGCTTGAGCCAGAAAGAAGACAATGCTGGTAGGTTCGCTTTAATTCATTAAGAATGCTTACAGTGTTATATCTCATTAAAGTATTTCATCTACCTGTACCATTTTGTGTTTAAAAGGTGACAATGATTCCTCCTTGAGGAAAGAAAAATAAGAAAGTGCATTTTTCCTCCTAAACAATTTGCTACCTGAGTTATCATACCCTTACCTTGTTTCTGATATTTGTTTGTTTAAGAAATAGCTAACACTGTAGGACTATTTCATTCCTCTGACTTGGTAGAAGCTGACACTGACTCAACATCTTTTCCTTTTCATTCCTCTTATTTCCTCTTCCAATACAGACATTTTTTCCTAAATTAAAAAAAAGATTTTCTTTTCAGTTGTCTGTGTTCTTGGGGTTAGTTACAGAAATGGCAAAACACAAATTTCAAGTTTATTGAGTTTTCATCCTGGAATTACTTGAATTATTATTTTACTGTGACTAAAATTAATTGGAGTATTACTGGAGAAAGGCTTTTAAATATATATGTATTAAGTATATATTATTTTATTGTTTTTTTAAGACAAGGTCTCCCTGTAGCCCCAGCTGATCTGGAACTCACTATGGAGCCTAAGCTGATTTTGATCTCACAGAGATCCACCTGCCTTTGCCTGGAGTGCTTGGATCAAGTGTGTGCCACCATGTCTGGCTGGCTTTAAATAGTTTAATAACTATGTTTCATTTAACCTTAGAGGCCATCAATGGTTAAAAAATGATTACTTTTATACCAATAGAGTAAAAGATGCACACTTTAATTACACATTTAATATGCTACCAATCATAAACTACATTCTGATTCCAGGGATGTCAAATGGGAAAAATTTTGTCTTAGAAGTAATGAAATATGTATTGTATAGTCTTCCCCATACTCCCATTTACTTAAAATTTATGAAAGATGGGGGTGAGCTGCAGTGTGGAGGCCTTATGTTTGCTGAGTTTGCTCTCTAAATTCTTTACTGTTTTTTTAAGAGAAGATACTAAAAATAAAAGTATTTGCTGCATATGATCTCATGTCTGTAATCCCAGCACTTATAAGGCTGAGACAGGAGGATCATTAGTTCAAGGCCACCCTGAGCTATGTAGTGAGACTCTGCCCTAAAAACAAAACAAACAGCCTGTAGAGAGCTCAGCTATTAAAGAGTGCTTACTGTTTTTAAAGGATGGGAATTTGGTTCCTAAAACCCACATATGTAACTCGAGATCCAGATCCAGATCTAACATATTCTGGCTTCTTCTCATACCTGAGCACAGGTGCATATACACAGACACATATATATATACCTAAATAAAAATAAAAAAAATCTTAAAAAATAAACAAACATATATAATTTGGCCATTTTATTTGAAAATGCTCAAACTAGCCATTAGGTATTAGATTATGAAGCAGTAGAAGATTAAAAAGCATTTACCATGACATATTTATTTAGTTGTTTTTTTTTTTTTTTTTTAAAGGTAAAGTCTCACTATATAGCCAGTTGGCCTCGAACTCTAAATCCTCTTGCCTTAGCCTCCCAATCCTGCTGGAATTACAGGCCTATACTGCTATGCCACTCCTATACATTTTCTTTAATAGGGTTTTATTTAGTTTTAATGGTATTTTGTGATTTAACTAGAAAATGGAATAAAATATCTTCTTTTTAACTACTATTTTTAAGTAGGATCCTTTAAGAGAGCCTTAAAATGGCCACTGACTTTTACTGTATTCATCTGAATATCTTATGGATTATTAATTAAGTGAAAGAGAAAATGACTAAAAGCAAAAAATTGTTGTCACTTGATAAGTGGAAATGAAATTATTTTAAGAACTATTTATACATGTTATATAGACATCTATTTAATATAAAAGAAATGAAAAGTATGTCAGATAATAGGCCACTAAAAGTTTCTTTTTATTCCAGAAACTATAATATTCGTTTTTTTTTAACTCAGATTTTTTTTTAAGAATCTTAGTTTTGGGGCTGAGGAAATGGCTCAGTTGTTAAAAGTGCTTTGCTGTACAAGCATGAGGACCTGAGTCAATCCTCAGAACCCTTGTAATCTCAGTGAATTTATGTGGGAGATTGGAGGCAGTCACTGGAGAAGTCTCCAGAAGCTCTCTTGACAGCTAATCTGGCAAATGCAGCAGAAGAAACAACAGAGATCCTATCTCAAAAGCCAGGTGGAAGGTGAGGACCAACACCTGAAGTTGTTCTCTGACCTCCACACATGTACTTTGGAATTCATGTGCCCACATTCACACATAGGGCACACACATACATACAGACTTCATGCACATAAACATAAGATATTAATAAAGATCAAACTTTAAAAAATACTAGTTACCTTCAGTTTTTCTATGCAACGGTATATCTATTACAAATTTTACTCATTTGAACTTGATGGCACATGCTTATAATCTCAGCACTCAGGAAGCTGAGGCAGGCGAATCTTTGAGTTCAAAGTCAGCTTGGTTTACATAGTAACTTCTAGGCCAGCCAGGGCTACAGAGTTAGACTGTGTCTCAAAAATAAAACAAATTTTATTAATTGAGATTGAGGAGAAGGCTAAATACATATTATCTGTACTTTAAAATTATTTGCCTATTTTTGGGTTTATAACAGGTTATGTGATATATATATATATATATATACACACACACATATATATATAGTATAGATATGAAAATGGTTACTTTAGTGAATCAGAGTAGTAACATAGCTGTCATCTCAAACAAGTTCATTTTTGTTATAAGAACAGCTAAAATCTATTTAATGAAAATTACTAATACAATTCAATTTTAACCTTCAGTCCTTATGTTGTTAATACTTTGACCTCATTCATCCCCCATTCATTCTCTCTGTTGACCCACCCTAACTCTGTTCTTACAAACTGAAGAAAAGCTCTAGTTTTCTAGTTTACAAATAAGAATGCCTTATTAAAACACATGACTAGCCAGGCATAATAGCAGACACCTTTAGTCCAGGAGGCAGAGGCAGACAGGCAGACAGACAGACAGGCAGGCAGGCAGAGGCTTCATGAGATCGAGGCCAGACTGGTCTACAGTCAGAGTTCCAGGCCAGCTGGAACTGGCCAGCTACAGGGAGACCATGTCTAAAACAAACAAATAAAATCCCTAGACCCTGAAAAAACATCACTTGGTGGATCCATGTATCCATTCAATTGTTAGTCAGGACTCACTGAGAACCTGCCATATCCCATCTTCAGAGCCGAGTTTTCATGTGGCAAACAAGATCCTCTCTTTGCTCTTACTGGGCTTTCAGCTTTGTAGAAAAGATGACCAATTAAACTAGTCAGGATAGTAACATGTGGTGAGTATGATGATCAAGTAAACTTAAAGGTTTATGGGAATAAACAACATGGGAATCCCAGGGAAGTCAAAAATGCCTCACTGAGAGAGTGAATTGTGAAGACTTTGAGTTGATTAGCCAGGCAGGAATAACAAGGTCTAGAGAAGGAGAACATGGCTTTTTGAAGTTGCTGAAAGAAATTCAATGTGGATAGAATAGAGTATGAGAAAGGGGATTAAAAGGAGGAAAAAAAATTACTGATGAGGACTTTTTAAGCTTTATTTATGATTACTGAGCTTTATTAAAGGGAAATAATCTCTTAAGAGTTTTAAACCAATTTTTTATAAGTACAAATTTAATTGCTTCCAAGATAGTGAGTACTACAAATGAAAAGAGACCTATGACCAAGAAGTACCTGAGACTATACTCCATAGGTCCTCACTGACAGCTTCCTGTTGCCTGCTTAACTATTCTCAGTCACAGAGATTACGATAGATACTTTCGTAGGTATCTATGGTATCCTTTTTCTTTTGAGTGAAGAAGTTGGTACTTTGTACAATGCTTTTATAGAGGAGGAGGAATCATTGTCCCTTATCTATGCTCCATGCTCCATTCGTGTTAGTGTGGATCCTACTGTGACCTTGGTGGGACACACAGCCTCTGGCCTGATTGAATACTATGCCTGTTTGTTGAACTGGTGGGTGTTTATGTAGGGCTGGTGGTCTCTAAGTTACTTAATAGGATATAATTTTCATAATTTGGGCCAGGAAGCTTAAGTTAATGCATTTCTTTTGATCTCTATAAATAAAAGTTATTCTGAGACCCTTTTTACATTTTCCAACACTTTATACAAATCACTTGTTCACATTTTCACTGGTAGAATGAAGAGTTGGTGTTCTGGACCTCATGTGTCATGTAGATGCTATAAGCATAACAAATCACTTGTTCACATTTTCACTGGTAGAATGAAGAGTTGGTGTTCTGGACCTCATGTGTCATGTAGATGCTATAAGCATAATTACATATGGAAGACCTATGCTTTGGTCCTGCATAGCAAAACATACACAAAAGTGTTTATGATGGAATCTTAAAAAAAATAACATACAATATTTAAAGCATGCAAAAAGCTATGAACAAGTTTATGCATCTGCTTGCAGCTGAAATTAACAAAATGCTGGCAGCAGTATTGACTTAAATCCACTCCATTCTGATGTGTTCCTTTTCCCTTACTCATTTATCTTGACTTTGATAGTAATCATAGAATAGAATCTTTGCATTGGAAGTGGGAAAGATCCCAGATATATGTGCTTTATTTTTAAAATTTATTATTATTCGTTTGAGACAGGGTTTCACTATGTAGTTCTAGCTGGCTTAGAACTCAACAGGCCTCCCTTGAACTCACAGATCTGCCTGTCTCCTGAGTCTGGGATAAAACTGTGCACTGTTGTCCCTGACTATGTGTGCTTTTTAACTGCCAAAAAAAGAAGAAGTGATCTTTAGTTCCCCAACAATTTAAATTTTTTTCTTTTTTTGAGACAGAGTTTCCCTGAGGCCCCAGCTAACCTGGAACTCACTATGTAGACCAGGCTGGCCTTGATCTCAGAGAGATCTGCCTTCCTCTGCCTCCCCAGTGCTAGGATTAAAGATGTGCGTCACCACATCTGGCTCAACAATAGTTTTTTTAGATGGGTGGTCAACTTTCCATTTAATTTTATAGGGATTTAGATGTTGACTCAAATTATAGCCTTGAAGCAGGGCAGTTTCAAAATAAACGGGGAATTGAGATAATCTTGTTTTTAATAACTTCATGCTGTAAAAGTGTGAATTAACATGATTGTAAGGGTAATAGTACATTTTCGTAACTAGAACTGTGTTTTATGAAACTGAAGACCTAGTATTCAGGCTTAATCTTCTGTTAGCTTTATTTCATGGTGCAAGTAAATATTGTCCCTGGACAGCTGCCTTATAGATGTCCGTCTTTGATCACAACAGATACTGGGCAACAAATGGGACATAAACCTGTCATTTTGTTTGGGGGAATGACTGGGACTTCTGAATATGTGCTATGTTAATGGTTAGTCCCTTCATTTGTTTTTACACCTGAATAGTTTACTATTGATTTTGAGTAGCTTTTTCTTCTGTTATTCCAGTGACATAGACATTTCTTTGACTATAAAATCTTTAAACTTAAAAAAAAAATTTTCTTACTAGTTGAAATGGCCGGTATATGAAAGATGCTGACTTTAAAGAATAGCAATATTGGGGTATGGCATGTAGCTCAGTTAGTGGGTTTTTCCCTCTTTTCTCCGAATGATAGTTGGTAATACAGCTAAGATATTGGTAAGCTTAATGTAGGTCACATTAAAATGTCATCATTAATGACGTGGCTGATATTACGATTATGGCTTTAGAGGCAGAGGAACTAGCAGGTCAAATGGAATTAAGCATTCTTAAATGTTGTCAACCTCCCCTTTACCTTTCTTCCTTTTTCCTCTCTCTCCCGCCTCTTCTTCCTTTTCTCTTCCTTCCTTTCTTCCTTCCTTCCTTCCTTCCTTCCTTCCTTCCTTCCTTCCTTCCTTCCATTCATTTTTTATTTTATGAGTATATTGCCTGTACATGTGGAAGTACACCAGTATTGTGCAATGCCCATGGAGTCCGAAGAAGGCATTGGATTCCCCTGGAATTGGAGTTATGGATGGTTGTTAGGCACCATGTGGGTACTGGGAATCCAACCCAGGTCCTCTGCAGGAACAGCCAGTTTTCTTAACTACTGAACTATCTCTCTAGCCCCATAATTTTACTTTTAATTTTTTTTGGTCTTTATTTTATTGAGTCAGGGTCTCCCGATAGCCCCAGCTGGCCTGGAACTCACCATGCCCTTTACTTTTAAAATCTTTCAAGGGATTTATAATTACACACTATGAAATTCAGTAGGTTATTGTTTTTTATTTTTCTTCACAGTATTGAGGATCAAAGCCGGGCCTTATGTATGCAATGCAAGCAATCTATGGCTGAGCTATCCCTAGTCATTATTATTATATTATATTATAGTAGATCAGAGGATCCTCCTGTGTTGGCTTCTGCCTCTAATATAAATATAATATAAACATATGCTGCTATGCCTGACATTAATTCAGTTCAAGACAGTTCAAGTGCAGTTCTAGACACTGAAAATTTTGTTCACTCATATATCTAGAAATAGTAAGGGCAACCAAAAAGAAAAAAACATACCCACTAACATTACAAAGTTTATTATATTGTTAGGAGTAGTTCTGAGGGTTTTACATATTAACATATTTTTCTTTCAGCTGTGCCAAGCTGAATAACTTTTCCAAGGTAGAAGCACGGATTTAAACTAAGAGAGTAAGTAGACTCCAGAGCTCAAGCCCAAGTGTCATACTGTGATGACTGTATCATATTCCTTCTCTCCCAACACACACACACGCACACACACACACACATGCACACACACACACACACACACACGCACACATGCACACTCACATAGTTTTTTTGGATACTTATTATTTTAATGTGTATGAGTGTATTTTTTACATGTATGTAAGTGTACCTATGTCATGCAGTGCCGGTGGAGGTCAAAAGAGGGCATTGGATCCCCTGGAACTGGAGTTATCACTAACTCTTAGATGCCATGTGAGTGCTGGTAACTGACTGAACCCAGGTCCTCTGCAAGAGCAACCAGCTCTTAACTGCTGAACCATCTCTCTAGTGTGTCCTCCCACCCCCCAGTTTTAACATTGCTTATATTGATCCAAATTATTTTTACATTGGGTGTAGGCATATGCTGTTTTAAATGTTTGTTTATAATTGGTAGGGTGTTTATGTGTGTGAGAGAGAGAGGGAAGGAGAGGGAGAGAGAGAGAGAGAGACAGAGAAAGAGAGAATGCTACATATGTGTACCTTCAGAGGCTAGATGAGGGCATTGAGTTGTTTGCTTGGAGCTGGAGTTTTGATACAGGTGCTGGGAACTGAATTTTGAGCAAGAATTGCTCCTAATCACTAAGCCATTTCTCTAGCCTGACATATGCTCTTTAATTTCTGGAACAGATTGCTTTCCACTTTTCAGTTTCTGTTCTCATATTTTTGTCATAGGTTGTTAGCACTTAGAATCATGTGATACAGTAGTTTACTACATGGGGTAGTAAATACTTGTCAACTTCAAATCATATGAAATGTGAAATTAATGTAAGTTTAATGAGCGGACTTGGGTCGTTTTGCATAGAGGAGTGGGGAGAAGGTGAATAGGGAGGCCGAGTGTGATTCACTCTTAAGTTACCCAAATCAAGTCTCACTGTAGTTTGGTGCCATCTGGTGGTACTTATGTGCTCCTGTGACTGCTTTTTGACAAAGTATTCTGTTTCTTTTTGTTCTCTTTGAGACAGGTTATCATGTAGCTCAGGCTGGCTTCAAACTTCCTATGTAGTAAAAGATGACCTTGAACTCCTGGCTCTTCCTTGCCTTCTGCCTCTCAAATGCTTGGATTACAGGCATGTGTAACTATGCCCAGCTTTATAGTTGTTTCTTAGTATCCTTGGCAGATTGGTTCCAGGACCCCAATACCAATGTCTGTGGATGAAGCTGTAATCTCAGAACTTGGGAGCCCGAGGCAGGAGGATTGTGACTTCAAGAGCAGCCTGGGCTACATAGTAAGATCTTGTCATAAAATGGTTTTTTTCCCCCCTGTGTAACCTACGTATACCCCCTTGTATACTTTAAATCATCTCATTATAATACCTAATATTTTTCAAATAGCATACAAGAAAAAGACTGTTATGGTCAGTATCAGTGTAATTGTTCCTCCAAATATTTTCAGTCTAAGGGTGATTGAACCCAACAATGTGGAACTCACAGTTACGCATTCATAAAGTTTTACCCAGCTATATTATGTATTGTTTGCATTTTATCTGCATTATAAAATCTCAACAAAGTTTTTTTTAAGATTTAAATTTTGTGTGTGTATGTATGTGTGTGTGCCACATGTGTGCATACTCACAGAGACCAGAAGTGGGTGTCAGATCCCCTAGAGCTGGAGGTATAGGCAGTTGTGACCTGCCTGGTATTGGTGCAGGAACCAAACTCAGGTCCTTTGCAAGAACAGTAAGTTTTCTCAACCTCTGTGTCATTTCTCCATCTACAGCAAAGTTTTTTTGTAATTAATAAGAAGACATGAAGCAGAACAGAGTACTAAGAATTTTGTAGTTTTAGAGTCTGAAAAGCAGTGTAGGTGTTGTAGTAGAGAGGTATACTTGAGAAATAAGGCTAGAAAAGAATCTTAAATAGTGTGAATAAAATAGGGGTTGTGCGAAACATGATATGGAGAAGATAAGAGTATATTAGTTCCTTTTTTTTTTTTTCTGTGATTAAAACACCATGACCCAAAGAGACTTAAGAAGAGTTTATTTGGGTTTACAATTCCAGAGGCAGAGTCCATAATGAAGAGGAGGTGTGGCAGCATGCTGCTGGAGCCTGAAGCTGAGAGATCACCTCTCCATCCACATGCAAAAGAGGAGAGAGCAAACTGGAAGTGGGGCAAAACTATAAACTCTCAAAGCCTACTCCCAGTGATGTATTTTCTCCAGCAAAGATCCATCTCCTAAAGGTTCCATAACCGCCCTAAATAGTGCCACCAGCTGGTGATCAAATGTTCAAATATATGACCCTATGAGGGATGTTTCTTATTTTAACCACCACAAAGAGGAATATTTAAACATGTAGAGCATAGAAATAGAACTAATAGTTTCAAAACTGAGTGTGTTAGCACATGCCTGTGATCCTAGCCCTCAGGAGCTTGAGGGAAGATGATCATGCATTTCAGTCAGTGTTGACTACAGTATGAAACCTTGTTCTTTTAAAAAAAAATAGGCTTAGCTTCTAAAATACAAGTTGGGGCATAGGTTAATGAATAAACAAATAAATGATCTAATGTAACAAATGAGAAAAAAGATGTCAAAATAATAAATTAGGATAATAGGAGTAAGTCCAAAATGTCAGAAATTACATCAAACTGCCTGTGCTGATTAGTTTTTGTCAACTTGACACAAACTAGAGTCACCTGGGAAGAAGGAACCCAACTGAGCAATTGAGTCCATCAGACTAGCCTTGTGGACACTGTGGGGAGTACCATTCATGGGCAGATGGCCCAAAGGGGGAAGCAAACCAGTAAGCAGTGTTCCTTCATTGTCTCTGCTTCAGTTCTTACCTCTAGATTTCTGCGCTGACTTTCCTCAGTGATGGGTTGTGACCTGGGAGTTGTTAGATGAAATAAACTCTTTCATCCTCAAATTTGTTTTTGGTCAGAGTCTTTTATCACAGCAACAGAAACCAAATAAAGACATTGCTTAGGTTTGTACCTGTACACAAATGCTACTCTTAGTCTTGAGAGAAGCCTGTCTTTGCAATGAATAGTGATGAATGCAGTGGCCCACAGTTGCTCAAGGTACGGAGAAAAGTGATAGCTGAAGGTGCAGGGAACACTGTGTAAGAGGGGGTGGAAAGAATGTAAGGTATGTAGAAGGGCCATCTCTGGGCATGACAGAGCCATTGTAGTCTGCAGTTACCTGTATTTGGGACTGCACAGCTAGTTGTGTCAGCAGTCAGTTACAGATGGCAGATGGGCTTATGGGTCCCTCCTGTCCCTGCTGAACTATTAGCTACTGAAGGATTTGGGGAGAGGGAGAGTCATTGTATTCAGTTGTATACCTCTTGGTGAGCCCACCAAGCTCCAATAGATATATAGTTTCAAACCCAAAGTCACACAGATGGCTTTGGTTAAATTCAGTGTCTCACAAAACATAACAAAAAGACATTAATGTGGGAATGGGATTTGTAAGGTGGTGGGGTAAGAAAGGTAGATGGGGAGAGTAATTAGAATGCATTTTACATATGTTTGAAAATGCCAACAAATTTAATTAAAAAACCCCAGTTAGATGGGCCTGGAGAGATGGATCAGCGATTAAGAGAACTGGCTGCTCTTTAGGGGACCTGGATTTAAAATGTTCCTAGCACCCACATGGCGCTATCCTGTTCCAGGGGAATCTGACACCTTCTTCTGGCCTCTGAGGTCATTGCATGCATGTTGTACACGTATACGTGCAGGCAAAACAAACACTCATACACATAAAATAAAAAAAATAAAAAGAATACACAAATCAATAACCAATTTTAAAAATCTTACATATGCATGCTGCTAAAATAAACATTTACATAAAATCAGACATACCCAAGTATATTACAGGAGATACACAGAATCACTGTCATAGACAAACTTTTCTAGAGATTCGTTTTATGAGTCTGGTATAACCTGAATCTTAAAACTGTTCAGTATAAAATTAAAAAATTTCTAGGGCTAGAAAGGTGGCTCAGTGGGCAAAGGTACCTGCTACTAAACCTAAGGACCTGAGTTTGATTCCTGGGACTCACATGATAAGGGACAACCCACTCACTCCTGCAAGTTGTCCTGACTTTCACACACATACCACATTGCACATACCTTCCTCTCAAGAAACAGAAATGTTCTAGTTACATTCTTCCATGATTGTAGCTTCATTTATTCCAAATAAAGAAAGGCAAATTAAATACAGCATAGAGCTAAAAATGCATAATGAATTAATAGTAGGATTTCAAGGGTGGTTATATGTTAGAAAAACTGATAGTACAATCACCATGAGATTAGGATAAGGGACAAAAAAAAACAATAACTATGTAACAATTTCAGCAGATTTAACACACATCTGTTAAAATTCAGTATTTATTGAAGATAAAGACTGTTAACTGGAACCTCATAGAGAGTACCATTAAAAGTCTTATAGTAGGGTCTGGAAAGATGGAAAAGATGGCTCAGCTGTTATGAGCACTTGCTGATTTTTTTTTTTTAATTTAATTTTTTTTAAAAGACAGGGTCTCCCTGTAGGCCCAGCAGGCCTGGAACTTGATGTGTAGACCAGGCTGATCTCCATCTTATAGAGATTTGTCTGCCTCTACCTCTGAGTACTGGGAGTAAAAGCATGTACCACCATACCCTGATGTATTTTCTGCCCTTGCAGAGGATCTGGGTTCAGTTCCTAGTATCTACATGGTGTTAGGGCTGTCACTAATGTCAGTTCCCAGGGAACTACTGCCCTCTTCGGGTCTCCTTGGACCTAAGGAGGTACACATAGTGCACATAGATACATGCAAGTCATAACACTCATATCCATAAAATAAAAATAAATCTTTAAAAAAAGACCAAAAATGTCTATAGTAATCTGGGCATGGTAGCTCTTGAATACAGTCTCAGCACTTGGAAGGCAAGGCAGGAAGATCAAGGTAGCCTGCGCTGTACAGCAAGACTTTCTCAAAAAGAATAAAACAATCTGCAGTAAATATACTTTAATGTTGAAAAGGGATGTGAGCCACTGTTTTTACAAAGTAGTATTATTGGAGGTCCTATCCAGTGCACTAACACAAAGATTTATGACCAAAAGTCACAGTGATCAGAAGAGAATAAACAAGACTGGTATGTAGCTCTGCTGTGAAGAACTTATCTAGTATGAACAAAGCCCTAGTTAAGTTCCTAGTATTACACACATATAAAGAACTTTGAGAAGAGCTGAGTGTTGTGGTGAACACCTTTAACCTCAGCACTCTGGAGGCAGAGGCAGGTGGATCTCTATGATATTGAAACTGTCCTGGTCTACATGGTGGGTTCCAGAACAACTAGGGATGCAGGGTGACCCTGTCTCAAAACAAACAATCAAAATTTCCCCCAACACCTCCCACTCCCCAGTTTGAGAAGAAACAAAAATGCCATTATTTACAAATGGGTTAGTATTTAATCTAAAAAACCGTTCATGTATTATGTTAAAATCGCTATGAAGGTTCATCATATACAAAAATTAAAGGTTTAGGACTGGAGAGATAGCTCAATGGTTAAGTGCACTGGCTGCTCTTGCAGAGGATCTGGGTTCGATTCCCAGGACCTACATGGTGGTGGCTAACAACCTTTCCTTAATTCCAGTTCCAGGATGTCCGACACCCTCTTCTGACCTCCCCAGGCATTGCACGACACAGGTGCACTTACATATATGCATGCAGTATGCTCATACACATAAAATAAAAATATAATAAATATTTTAAAAATATGTTTAAAAAATAAGGGTTTAGTAGGACTGCTGTATACAGCAGCAATAATCAGTAAGAAAGCAAAACAGATATCATAGGAAATGTCAAACCAAACACGTACCCAGGAATAAACCTAACAGTACAACATGTGATCTGTTTACCATAATATTTATTTTATAGTGGAAGATAAATGAAGAGATACATAATTTGGTTAAGAGGAAATGAAAAACCTAAATGGATCAAAATTGATTCTTTTAATCTTTGATCCAAAAATACATGGAAACTGAACATGATGAAGTTATTTTTCTTTCCCTAATTAATCTAAATTCATTATAAGTCCAGTCAGTATCCTGAAAGGATTTGTTTTTGGCAGAACTTAACAAGTTTAAAAAAATATTTTATTATTTTTATTTTATGTGTATGAGTATTGCCTGAATGTAGGTAGGTACATCCATGTTGTGCTGTGCCTGTGGTCAGAAGAGGGCTTCACTTCCCATGGAAGTGGAGTTACTGACAGTTGTTAGCTGCCATGTGGGTGCTGGGAATCAGATCTGGGTTCTCTGCAAGAGCAGTCCTTAATCACTGAGCCATCTCTCCAGCCTAGAACTTGACTTGTTTTTTAAAGCAAAGATCTGAATATAGTCTAGTCAAGTCTATGTAAGAACAAAGTGTATACTTGCCCTCATATCCACAAAGAATGATTCTTGGGCTGGAAGTGTAGCTCAGTGGTAGCATGTATGCTTAGCATATGGAAGACCTAGGGTTTAATCTCCATTTGGAAAGGGAAGGAGGGAGGGAAAGTGTCTAAAGCTGTGGAAGAATAAAAAGTACAAGGCATGGTGGCATATACTGATAATATTAGCACAAGAGGAGTTCAAGGCAGGTTGAAGGTCAGAGTTGCACAGTGAGTCCTTGGTCTAAGAAAAGAGGAAAATAGGGAAAAAAGAAAAAAATGTACTGCAGGCAAATAATTTGGTAAGGTAGAGTGGAAGTTCACAAACAGAGTATGTATATATCCATGTCTAGTAGACTTATGTATATATATATATATAATAGACTTAGATTTATAAATCAGGGGTAACGATGGACTGTTTATTTTTAAAATATGTATATATTAGGATATACAGAGAAATGTAATGGATTCTTGTTTCATACTCATTTTAGGTAACTTATTGATTCATTTAAAAATTTTTATATAGCAATTCTTTGTGTCTATCTCTTATGGGAGCATCAAATTTAATTTGATTAGTGGGATTTTGAATGTCTGCACTGTTATATATTGATACCTTGAATAAATGGTAACACATGTCATTACTCAGTTTCCTGTATTGTTTAGTAACCACTGTTCTAAAGATGTATGCGTGCTGTTTTGCGTAAATACAGTTACTTCAGCTGCTACATAAATGGTTATGGTAATAAACAGTCACCACATTTTACATCAAAATTTTTTTTTAAAACTGGGCATGATGGTGTATACATCTTTAATTCCAACATCTGGGAGACAGGTGGATCTCTGTGAGTTTGAGGCCAACCTGCTCTACATAGTGACCTCCAGGCTTAGCCAGGGCTACATAGTGAGAGTATGCCATAAAAAATTATTTATTTATGTGTGTATGTATGTACGTACCTATGCATGTGCCATGGAGTGTGTGGAGTGTGTATGTGTGAGGTCACAAGACAACTTTCAATAGTCAGTTCTCTACTTTTACTGTGTGAATTCCAGTGTGAGGTCACAAGACAACTTTCAATAGTCAGTTCTCTACTTTTACTGTGTGAATTCCAGTGTGAGGTCACAAGACAACTTTCAATAGTCAGTTCTCTACTTTTACTGTGTGAATTCCAGTGATCAAATTCAGATCATTGGACTTGGCCGCCAACTCACTTACATGATAAACCAGCCCATATTTTACCTTTCTTCTTGCTTAGTAGTGGATATTCATCATTCCTTCCCTGTATCATCTAGTGCTGTGTAACGAACCACCATCAAATTTTTTGAAATAAGAATCAATTGTTTTGACTGGACCTTCGTGGTTATATGGTTCTATTGAGTTGGACTCAGCTTACCTATGGTCATTTGTGGGTCATCTGGTAGCTGACTGGTCTAAAAGGGCCTTGGCTGGAATAAATCAATCTTCCTTTTCCCTAGTCATTGTATTTTTGTTTTCATGTCTTACGATGCTAGTCATGAACTCTACTCCTAGGTTAAAAAGTAATGATACTAATGGGCTCTCCCTGCTTCATTTCTAATCCTGGAGGGAGTATATCTGAAGCTGTCACTTGAAATTGGGTGTTTGTTGGCTGAGGATGAAGCTCAGTTAGTAGATTGCCTGGTAGATGCACCTACCCCTGGGTATGATCCTCAGCACTGCCTAAATTGTGTGTGGTAGCACACACTGTAATCCCAGTACTAGAGGGGTCAAGACAGGGGGACTAGAAGTTTAAGGTTATTCTCTGCTACAAAGCAACCTCAAAGTCAGCCTGGGATATGTAAGACCCTGTCTCAAAACAAAGCAACAACAAAACAAACCCAAGCCACACCAAACCTTACACCTTTAATCCCAGCACTCCGGAGGCAAAGGCAGGCAGATCTCTGAGATCAAGGCCAGCCTGGTCCAGACCAGCTGGGGCTACAGGGAGATGATCTCAAAACAAAAGAAAACAAACACCCCCCCCCACAAGAAACAAAAAGGCAAAATAAACAATAATTGTAAGCTTCAGTATGCAATAACACCAAATTAAGGATTTAAAAAAAATTTGTCTTTATGTTAAATATGATTCCTATTAATTGCTTTTTGCCATACTTTGTTAAATCTTGTTTCCCCCCCTTTAATCTGTTATTAATGCATTCTCAAATGTTGAACTTACTGAAATTTGAGGATAAATGATGCTTATTTTGCTTTGTTTGGTCCTAGGAAGTTATTTAACTTTTGCATCTATATTCATATGTGGAATGGAACTATGATTTTATTTTCTTACATTGCTCTTATGTAGTTTTAGAATCAAGGTTATTCTGGGCTCATAAAGTAGTACAGGTACTTTCACTTTTCTTTTTCCTGTTTTTTACCAACAAGTTATATATTACTTAAAAATCACTAGAATTTTGTAGTAGCTAAAAAGGTATTGAAGTCTGGGATTTTTTTTTTTTTAAGGAAGGAAGATTTTGGACTACATTTAAAGTTCTTTACCATTTCTCAAATTCAAATCAATTTTAAGTCTGTGTACTTATGAGGAATTACATACTTTCTAAGAATTTATACACTTCATTCAGATGTCAACTTTACTTTGTTGTCTCTCTGCATATCTACCCTTTTTGTTCTGTAATTAGTATCCTAGATCTCTATATATTCAGTACATACATTTTTCTCTTAAGATAACCCTTGCTGAGATCTATCCATTTTACTAATCTTTTCAAGATTAGCTTTTCTCTTTATGAATCTTGTGTTTAAAAGTTATTGTTCTCACTTGCATTATTTCATTTTTCCTGTTCTTCATTATTTACATTCTTTTGATTAACTCACTTTTTCCATCTTACTGAGTTGAATGCTTAGCTTATTTTTTTTGAAATCTATTATTTTTAAAAAATTATGTGAGTGCTTGTGTGTCTGGTGCATTTGAGTGCAGTTGCCCCCAGAGGCCAGAAGAGGGCATTGGATAACCTAGAGCTGGAGTTATGGGTAGTTGTGAGCCATCCACTGTGAGTGCTGGGAAGTGAACTCAGGTCCTCTGCAAGATCCATAGTGTCTCTTAACAGCAGAAACATCTTTCCAGCCCCCACCTTTTTTTTAAACCCCATTTCCTGACTGCTCAGTACTGTTTCAGCTATGTCACACACAGTGTGACATTTTGCATTTTTATTATAATTTTATTTTTAAATCTTTTAAAATTGTGTGTGTGTGTGTGTGTGTTTCTATATATGTTCATCTGTGGGTAGTCAGTTCTTGCCTTTACTAGATGAACCATCTTTCCTTCCTCTAAATATTTAATTATTCTGTAATTTACTTTTATAGTATTTTTAAGGGTTGGGGAGTGGCTGAGATACGTGGTCCTGTCTCTTGGTCTTTCATGTGGCTGCAATCTATCATTCAGGGAGGGGTTCAGTCATCTCAAGACTTGGAGGGTCTGTCTTCTAGACAGCTCATTTCCATGGTTGTTGGTTAGCATGTCATTCGTGGCCTTAAAATTTTTTTTATTATTTTATGTGTATAAGTATATTGCCTGCATGTGTAAGTACACTTGTGTTGTGCAGTGCCTGTGGAGGTCAGAAGAGGGCATCAGATCCCTTGTGGCCAAAGTTACCATTGGTTGTTAGCCACCATGTGGGTACAGGGATCTAAATCTGGATCCTCTGCAAGAGTGGTCAGTGCTCTTAATCGATGAGCCTTCTCCTCAACTCTTGTTCCTTGCTTTTTGCTCAGGCTTTGTAGACTTGCTTGAGGATACTCATGACATGACATCCTTCAAGGGTTTGTGATCTAATAACTTCAGCCTTACTCATTTGCTAGGTGTGAGGAATGAGAAGTGAATTAAGCCACATATCTTTAAGGAAGAACCATAAAAAATTTGCAGATGAGAAAATTTGTAGGTACTAAAAATTTATCAATACAGATAAGCAGGGCTGTTATTTTTTTGTTCCTGTAGAGTGATTGGGAGTAAGGACTGTCAAAGTTCCCGAGTTCAAATTTTGACTCTATTCTTCTGTAACTTTATAACTTTAAGCAAGAAACCTTAAATTATCAATAAAAATGAACAATGGTAATAATATCTGTTTCATAGAAATGTGGACAGGAATAAGTAAAAAGAATAAAGGTAAGGTCTTTTTATTTGGCGAGCAATAAAGGCTATTTACCCTTTTCCTCCTCTGCTGAGACATAGTAATTTGTTCTTTTTTCTGTAATTTATTAACAGAACATAAACTATTCTAAAGCAGCTAACCATAAAAGCCTATGTATTCATATTAGCTAAAAAAATTCTGATTATAAATACTTACTCAACTGCGAAGACCAGAAAAATGCAGATAAGCATTTGTGTGTATACACAGGCACACTTACTAGATTCTTGGTAAACTTCATACTGCCCTCCTGGAAGTATGTATCAGTATACATTCTAGCAACAGCCTAACATGCCTTTTTTAAAAAAAAAATTTATTACTTTTATGTGTTCTGTCTGTATGTTTATATAAGTGAACCACATATTTGTAGTGGTCATAGAGGTCAGAAGAGGGTGTCAGATCCCATGGAGCTGGAGTTAAAAGAGAATTGTGAGCTACCATGTAGGTGGAGGGAATCAAACTACAGTCCTTTTGTGCACCTTTATATGCTCTGCCATCTCTTATTTTCAGTATTACTGTTCTCTAAAAGGTATGGTTGGTTTTGAAAACCTGTTTAGAGTAGCATGTCAGGCTTGAATTAAAGTTGAGGGAATTTGGGGCTGGAGAGGTGGCTTAAGGACACTGCTACTCTTCCAGAGGATCTGGGTTCAATTCTCAGCACCAACATGGTGACTCACAACTACCTGCATGCATGTTTTCAGGCATATATACCTACAATAAACCAAATTAATCTTTTTTTGAAGTTGAGAAAATTTTGTTTTATAACTTCTCAATACATAGGAGTGATATTTTCTTGTCATTTTGCCTTAATTTCTGTGTGTGTGTTATGTGTATAAATTATTATGCAAAAATATATAATGTCTTTTAATCTCTTGGTGCTTAGAATATAAGGTGGACATGGATGCATATAATTAGAATGTACAACCAGCAAAACACATACACACATACACACACACATACACACACACACACATACACATAAACTTCTTCAGCTATGTCTGAAATACGGTAAAGTAAAAGTTGGGTCAAACTTCAAACTGGTAGACTTTTATTCATTTTGAGCAATGTTGACTTATCTCCAGAAAAAAAATTGACCTGGCTTACATTTCCCTATTAAGCAGAATGCATGGAAAACTAGTTACTGGAGTAGAAATTCAGATGGTATCAGTTTCATTGATTTCTCTAATGCTTGAAAATTGCCCTTATCTTTCTCCACATAGAAACTGCTAAGCTGCTGCCTGTCAATGAGAGATCTTTATTTCCTATTGGTAGCAGTTAAAAATAAAAGCTATCAGCAATCTAGTTCCTTTTATGCTATAGATGTGAAGCTTACTTGATCAAAGAAAAAGATTCTTACTGGCTTAAGGGGCTTAGTATTTTGGAAAAGGCATGCAGGTTCTTTTTTGCAAGGTGGTAGGGCTAGGGGAAAGGACTGAAAGAAATGAGTAATAGAAGCACAATAAAAGTAGACATGGGCTTTGTAAATTCATCTGATTCTGCAGTGGTATTAGATAAACTTATGAAACGTTTTATTAATGTTAAACATTTTTTTTCTCTATAAGAACATTTCAGTTGACTCAGAAAATATTCATCCCCTTACCATTTTAAACAGATATGTGCTGTGTGTTTATTCAGCAAATACTTATTGAACACTTCATCTATGGGAGGCACTGTTGGCATAAAATTTGTGGCAAACAACTAAAAGGTAACATGTTTCACAAGGACGGTCTTTTAATTAAGTCTCGTTTCCTGTATTTTCACTAATGTAGGCTATTTATAACCCGTTCCTGTTGTGTTTTATGTAGCATTTGTCAGAAGGTCAGTTTTCTAGAAAAAGGGTTTTTTTCCCGAAGATGATCAAGAATACGTTCATTTGTTTGCAGAAGAGCCAAATAAAAATGAGAGGAACATGAATTTTGTGATTAGCGAACTGAGAGGATAAT
Source organism: Eospalax fontanierii (assembly GCA_035773235.1). NCBI lineage: Eukaryota > Metazoa > Chordata > Mammalia > Rodentia > Spalacidae > Eospalax > Eospalax fontanierii. Next base: position 78,022,509 of record CM069535.1, on the reverse strand, counting down.
CCAATCTCCCAGAGGCTCGCTGGCTGGCTGTTCTGTTTACCAATTACCTGCTTAGTGTATTCTTTGACTTCTGTAGAGAGGAGAACGAAGTCGTCTCTGAAAGTAGTTGGAAGCTCCTTACTTCCCCAGTAATGTTTTTAGAATATTTTCTAGTCCGAGTTTTTAAAAGTTCATTTCTTTCCACTGAACTGATTACATGTTGCATAAGCTCTGAAAAGGCCAAAACAAGTTAAAAAGCCACTTCGATGTAGAGTTGCGGGATTAGGTATATTTGGTCGCTTCAGGAAGAAAAACTGGATTCATGGCTCTTTTCCAGAGGGGACATCGGCAGACTTCGCTTCCGCAAAGCGTGAAGCGCGCCTCTTCCTGCCCGGGGCCGCGTCCCCGCGGACAGCCGGCGGCTCCCCAGCCTCAGGTGTCCGTGCGGTCGCTCAGCTGCCAGCGCCCGGGACTTCCTGTCTGGGCGCGGGGCGGAAGGATCGCGTTGCCAGCCGGGGCCGCCGCCGCCCCTGCCGTTAGGTGGTGGGGCTGCTCAGCCCGGCGGCGGGAGGCGGGCCGGCCGCCGCTTCCTGTCGGAGGACGCGCAAGGATCCGGGCGTCGGAGTGTGTGCGAGTGCGTGAGTGTGTGCCGCCCGCACGGCGTGTGTCTCCGGCCGCGGGTTCCGCCTTCTCCCCTGTCGCCACTGCTCACCGTGTAAGTCAATGTGAAGCAGCAGTTCCAGCCCCGGGATAAACATGGCGACGTCTCTGCATGAGGGACCCACGAACCAGCTGGATCTGCTCATCCGGGCGGGTAAGCGCAGGGGAACTTTTCTCTGGTGCATCGGTGCAGCGGGCGAGGGGGCACCCTTCGGGCGGGGAGCGTCCCCTGGGACCGTCAGCGTCGGGGGTCGGGTGTCCTCCTCAGTCTGCGGGGCGGCCGCGGAGAGGGGGGAGTAAATGAAGTAATGGAGGCGGCGAATCAGGAAGTGATCACCTTGGAGAGTAACCTGCTTCGGATCCGGGCTGTCGCTCCCGGGCGGCGCGGCCGCGGAGCCGCGGCTAAGTTGGGGAGTCGGGGCGGGCGAGTTGCGCGCTTCACCCCAGTTGCCGAGGAACCAGGAAGTGAACAGGGCTGTTGTCCCCGCCGCCTGCCACGCTGTCTGGCCGGACAGGCCGCCCCTGCCCGCGCCCGGGGGCGCTGGCTGCCCGCTGCCTGCTGCCCGCTGCCTTTGCTTCACACTTCCACACAGACACTACTTCCGTATGGACGACACGGCCCCGGGCGCTGCCCGCGGACGCTACCCGCCAAAACGCGCCCCGGCCTCCTGCCTCTTTCCACACGGAGCAGCGCTGGAGTAACGGTCCTGAAGCACTTCCTCGTATTGAGGCGGCGGGACGCCGGCCCCGGGCGCCTCCCCTGCCCCGGCTAACGGTGGCTGCGGGGACACTAGACTGCTGCTCTTCCCTCGTGGGGTGGGTTTTTTTTTTTCCAGGGGGAATGGGAAGGACACGGTGTATATTCTGTGCCGGGGACCTAGAGCGTTGGGACGTCAGAGGGGAATGTTTATTTTTGTCAACAGTGGGCAAATGCTGGGAGCCGGGCCGGCGGGAGGGCGTCCTGGCCCCAGGGAAGTCTCCGCACGGAATTGCCCCCTTTCCCCTTTCCCCTCCCCCCAAACCTCCCACCATAGCGGAAGCGCCTGGGAGAGGACAGAACGCGCGCGATTGACAGGCCCGCGGTTCCAATCTCCTCTGCGAGATGTTCCAAATAAGAACGTTGATTTCTGGGGGCGGGACCATGGGCGCGCGCCGGGCCAATGAAGATTGGGCGGGAGTGAAGCTGACAATGTACGCATGGAATTGGAGGGAAGAGGAGTGTAAACACGGAAGTGGCCGCGGGGGTGGGGGATGTGCAGCGCCAGTGCTGCAGCGGAAGGGCACGGACTTAAGTTACACAGAAAAAGCTGCTTTACTTGCTAGCAGACAGCGCAGTGAAGGCCCTCGATCGTTGTGGCACTGCTTGGACTCTGTTGCTTACTGAAATAATAAGCATGCATGGTCCTTTCTCTGTTCCCATTTAATATCGCCACCAATGGGAACTGGAAGATGAGAAATAGTTACCAAGCTGTAATGCTATAAACAATCTTCTCTTTTTCATTTATTGTTTTTAGGTAGAGGTCTTGAAATTGGTAGTTTGGTTGACAAAGCTGTGACTCGCTTGGACTGGAAAAAATTATGAGCATACATATGTCCCTAAATAACAACTTTAATAATTTTATTTAAACTCAAAATCTGTAATAATAAAACCGTATATATTGTATAGTACGTAATGGTAAACAGCGTTTTAGTCTATGACTTTTTACACATTTTAGAAGTCCCGAGGGGTGGGAGCAGGGTAAATTTACTGAGTGACCATTAAAGAACAGTCTTGGGCAACTATTTCCAATCGGAATAAGACCCTTTAGTGAATGAGAGGCAGAACTCAGTGAAAACTTGGATCTTTTGTTGGTGTTCAGTCCATTAATCAGTATGAATTAATATTAACTTTTTTTATGTTATTTTATGTTGGGTCAGTAATATTGTGTTGAGTGTGTATAGTTCAAAGGATGTTATTTCCAATGGCTGTGAATGTTTCGTAGAGAACCTTATTATAGCTTCTGCAGTCAGAACCTTGAAAAATACTATAAAGGTAAGAGGACTTAAAAGGGAAGACGTCTTTGGTTTTTGTCTGAGCTTCTCAAATTATCAGCAAAACAATGTGACCTGTAGACATTTTGCTTGGAGTAGTTATTACATATCTTTGGCTTGAATTAAATATTCTGCCTTTAAATTTTTTATTAGTTTTTATTTTATGTATATGAGTATATTGCCTTCCTGTATGTAAGTGAGCCCGTGTCGGGCCATGCTGGTGGAGGTCAGAAGATGGAGTTGGATCCCCTGGAACTGGAGTTAGGAACATTTGTTAATAGCCATGTGGGTGCCGAGAATCAAACCCAGGTCCTCTGCAAGGGCAGCCTGTGCTCTCAACCACTGAGCCATTTCTTCAGCCCTGTTAGTGCCTCTTCGTAGGAGTTCTTTTGCGGTGCTGGGGATCTGAGTGCAGGGACTCCAGCATGCTAATGCTTTACCATTGAACTCCATCATCTCAGATAAGGGTTTTCTATAACTTTAGAAGACATTTCCAACTTTACTCAATTTTAGTACTGCTTTATACAAATCTTGTAACTAAAGTTTTTTTTTTTAAATCCAATGTGACCTAAGGACCGTGCTTTGCATATAATTGTTTTATTCCTCTGTTCTTTCATGTTCGTGTAATCTGAAGATCCTTTACAGGCTTTTAGACAAACTTGTGACAGGTTTGCTGTTTACCCAAAGTTAATTCAGTGAGTTAAAAGCTGGGGAGGAACAATGATCCAAAAAATTAAGATATATGCTTCTTTTTTATTGCTGCCGATTTCTGCTGGCACTTGGAGAGTAATACTTGCTTTTTAATTTTTGTTTTGTTTTTTGAGACAAAGTCTTATGTAGTTCAGATTGACTTCAAATTCTTCATGTAGCTCAGGCTGACCTTGAACTTCTGATCCTCCCTTCTCCATCTCCTGGGTGCTGGTATTAGAGTAGTGCACTGGTTTATGCAAAGGTGAGGATCCTGCATGGTTGACAAACCCTCTGCCAGTTGAGCTACATACAGCCTCAACCTCAGCGTTTGCATGTTTTTATCTCCTTGAGAGAAGTCATCAGATTTGAGGAAACAGGTAAAAGTCTATATGATGTACAAGTAGAAAAGTAGCTGTAATGATTGAAGTAACTACCCGATGATTACTATAGAATGAGCGACACAGGAAAACTTATGGAAGAAATAGGCTTTGTGTTGAATGATGTTAGCACTTAATGCTATCACTCCTATTGTTGCATATGAAGATACCACAGGGGATGCTGCTTTCTTAAAAAGCATTTACTTTTAAATTTTATGTGTGTGAGTATTGCCTGCATGTATATAAGGTATATCCTTGTTGGGTAATGCCCTTGGAGGTCAGAAGAGGGTGTCAGATCCCCTGGAATTGGAGTTAGGACAGTTGATAGCTGTCTGGGAATGGAACCTGGGTCCTGCAAGAATAGCCAGTGCTCTTAACTGATGAGCCACCTCTCCAGCCCCAGGAGATAGCTGCTTTTATTCTTCCCTATAATAAGGTTTTCTCTGAAGCATTCACAGCCATTGGAAATTGAACTATACAACTATACAACTTAAGTATCATGTACATGTATGTATTCCCTCAGTTATCAGTATTAATGCTGTAAGAGACATTTGAGTGAAGAAAAAAAATGAACAGGCTTACTTAATACAAATCAGTGTTAACATTGAAAATGTTTTGTACTCAGCACTTGCACATTCTTATTAAACTTGCATTAGGGCTGTGTATTGTGGTTGCACACCTTTAATTGCATTATTTGTGAGACTGGGGCAGGCAGATGGGAAGGTAAAAAGTAAAAAACTTGCTTTATAAAAATGTTTTAGAAAATTCCAAATCCTGTAAGTCTATAAATGTGGTTATGTCATAGAGAGGTTGATTTCTTTTAGCCAGTTTTTGAAAACATTAATGTGTGCCACATTGGCACTTGGGGCTTATGTGTCTGTATTGAGTAAATTGCTGATGTAGGTTAATAAATTAGACATGACTCTAGTATTTATAGATTACTATAAGAGAAAACAGTGTCTGACATTGTTACTTAAAATACTTATATGATCATATTATGTGTGTACTGTCTGGAATTTTGGGAAGATTTTTAGTTTATGATATTTTGCTGTCTTCTTATTTTTAAAATTTGAGACTTAAGGACACCAGAAGTTTCTCTCTGCAGTGTAGTTGTTAAATGAAGGAGAAGATTTTTCTCAAAATTTAGCATAGGTTTGTGTTTGTGTGTGCACGCACGCGCCCATGTGTGGATGCATATACATGTGGAGGCCAGGGGTTGATATGTGGTGTCTTCTGCAATCATTTCCCATCTTAGTTGTTTATGTTGTTTTTTTTCTTCTTTTCTTTCCTTCCTTCCTTTCTTTCTTTCTTCTTCTTCTTCTTTTTTTTTTTTTTGAGACAGGCTGTCCCTGTAGTCCCAGGCAACCTGAGACTGGCTATGAAGACCATGAAGACCAGGCTGGCCTTGATCTTAAAGAGATCTGCCTGCCCCTCTGCTTCTACTGGGATTAAAAGCCCAGCATTTTTTTGAGGCAAGGTCTCTCACTGAACCTAGAGCCAACATGATCCTTTTCTCTCTGCCTTTCTGCTGAGATTACAATTGATGTCATACCTAGCTTTTTACCTGGGTGCTGGGGATTGAGCACTCAGCTTTTTATGTGTGTACAAGGGATCAAACTCAGATCTTCCTGATTTCATGGTACCAAGTGAGCCATTTCTCCAACCACAGGATAAACCATTCATTGACAAAAACTGAATACATCATTAAAGTTCATCATGAAATTTGAAATTGAAGTCTCATTTTTCATGTATTGTAAATTGGAATATTTAGCAAAGGTTGGATATCCCCTATCCAAAGTACTTGAGACAGAAGTGTTCAAATTATTAGAGTTTACAGATTTTTGGAACATTTGCATATGCAAACTCTAAAGCATTTCAGAATTTCAGATTTGGGGTGCAGAACTTCTGTTAAAAAGAAATCATCCTAAGTAGCACAGTATGAAAAAAAACTGACAGCATATGTTGAAATAAAAGTAAAAGAATGACATTAAATTTTCATTGTCCAGAAGCTTTTCTAGGGATTGGTGAGATGACTCAGTGGGTAAAGGTGCTTGCTTGCCAAGCCAATTTCAATCTCCAGACCCCACATAAAGGACAAAGAGAACAGACTCCACAAAGTTTTCCTCTGACGACCATCACACAAATACTGTGGCATGTGTGCCTTCACATTTTTGTGTATATACATAAATTTTAAAAAGGGGAGGGGTGCTGGAGAGGTCACTCAGCGGTTAAGAGCACCAACTGCTCTTGCACAGAACCTGGGTTTGATTCCCAGCACCCATATGGTGACTAACAACAGTCCATAACTCCAGTTCCAGGGAATCTGAAGACCTCTTGACCTCCAGGGGTATTGCATGACACAGATACATCTACCTTCATGCAGTCAGTACATTTATACACATAAAGTAAAAATAATAAATAAAATTAAAAAAAAAAAAAAAAGGAGGAACTGGAGAGATGGCTCAGTGTTTAATAAGAGCACTGGCTACTCTTACAGAGGACCTGAGTTTGGTTCTCAGCACTCACATGAAAGCTGACAATGATGTGTAACTCAAGGGATCCAGTGTCCTCTTCTGGCCTCTGCGAGCATTGCAGGACACAAGTGCACTTAACATATATGCAGGCAAAGCACTCATATACATAAAATAAAAAGGAAACACATTTATGGGCAGTGTGTGGTTCAGTGATGAGGTTATGATCCCCAATATTGGAAAAAGTTCACAGTGAACTGCAGAGTAACATCAGTGTAAAACAAAGTTGGTCACGATAATTCAACATCAAATAGTTTGTTTGAAGTTAGAGAGAGATGGCTCAGAAGTTAAGAGTGCTTACTGCTCTATCAGAGGATCAGAGTTCAGATCCCAGCACCCACATTATGCAGGTGGCTCACAAATATCTGTAACTCCAGCTCTGAAGCCTCTAATGCCTTCCTCTGGCCTCTGAGCAGCTGTGCACACATAGACACATTAAAAAAAAATGTTTTGTTAAGAGAAAGGCAGGCAGCAAACTCCAATCTAGGAATTCTTGGAGTCCCAAGAGTCAAGTGTATAGAGGAATTTTAGCTAACATATTCAATGAAGGAGATAGATACTTCCGTCTGCCTTCTATTAAATCAAGCATTAAAAAGATATGCAAGGGGCAAGTGGGATGGTCCAGTGGGTAAGGGTGCTTGCTGCCAAATTAGACTGAATTCCATCTTCAGGACCCACATGGTGGAAGGGAAAAAACCAACTCCTGCAGGTTGTCCTCTGACCTCCACATCTCTTCGGTTTCAGGTAAATAAACCGATGTAATCAAAAAATATTTTTATATTAAAAATTGTTTTTATGTAATTGCCTGCATGTATGTAAGGGCACTGCATGCATACCTGGTCCAGAGGAAGCCAGAAGAGAGCATCAGATCTCCTCTGTTATCTACCATGTAGGTGCTAGGAACTGAACCTAGGTCTAGAAGTGCTCTTAACTGCTGAGCCATCTCTCCAGCCCCTCAAAAAATTTTTTTAATTAATTTTTAAGCTTAGCATATATTAGGTCCTGGCCTTATTCCCCAGCACCACCCCAAAATTATTTTTATTTTCAAAATTTATTATTTTTTGTCTTTTGAGACAGGGTTTCCCTATAGCCCTAGCTGGCCTGGAGCTTTCCATGTAGACGATGCAGGCCACAAAGATCTGCCTGCCTCCACCTCCTAAGTGCTGGGACTGAAGGCACAAGCCACCACGCCCAACTTCAAAACAAATTTAAAAATTTTTCAAAGATATAATACATGCCAGGTTTAGTGGCACAGGCCTGCAATCCCAGCTACTCTGAATATTGAGGCAGGAAGATTGCAAACGCAAGGCTTACATGGACTACAGGAGTGAATTCAAGGGTAGCCTGGGCAATTAAATGACACCATATCAGATAATTTTAAAAAGCATAAAGAGAGTTGGGAGAATAGCTTAGTTGTAGGGTGGTTGCCTGGCACACAGGGCCTAGACTTAATTCCCCCAATGCACAATGCATAGAATTACTCAGTTTTTTTTTTTAGTTTTGTTTGATTTATTTATTTTTATTTTATGTGTATGAGTGTTATGCCTGCCTATATGTAAGTGCACTGGGGTCGTGCAGTGTCTGTGGAGTACAGAAGAGGGTGCCTGATCTCCTGGAACTGGAGTTACAGATGGTTATTAGCCACCATGTGGGTGCTAGGATCCAAACCCTAGTGTTTTGCAAGAGCAGCCATTGCTCTTAACTGCTGACCCATCTCACCAGCCATTGTCACTTAATTTGTGAAAAGATTTCTTTCCATAAAAATACATACGCTCGACTAAAAGTATTTTTTAGTAAATATTTTAGTCTGTTTTAAAAATTTGTTTCTAAGATGAAACCTTATTCTGTAGCCCAGGTTGGCCTAAAACTCAAAACATAGACCAGTTTTTCTGTCTCAGCCTCCTGAATTTTGAGATTTCAGGAATGAGCCAGTATGTCTGGCTCAAATAAAGTAAATATCTATAGGTAGGTACTGTAGTCCTAGTTTCTTTGAGGTTTCAGTAATTTGGGTGCAAAAGGGTCCACCAACCAAAGTTAAGAACAGCTAAGTTGCATTGTTGTTTAGGCTGTTGTTTGGTATAATTGCCACTAACCACATGTAGTTATTGAGTACTTGAACTTTGGCTGAGAAATTGAGTTTTTAAAGTTCTTTATATTGATTAAATGCTGACTTGGCAATATTTTGGATGTATTAGGTTAAAAAAGCTGGCTTGAAATAGAGTGCTTGTCCTAGCATAGCTCTGAATTCAGGTCCCTGCACTGACCCACAAACAAGGAATTAGTATCACTTTTGTATTTTTAAAAATGTGGCTACTAGAAAATTTAAATTTATGACATTTATTTGAATAGCTCTGATTCAGAAATTAATTTTTGTTCCTTTTTCCTTTTACATTTTTAAGAAAGCTGCACTGATTGCAGGTTAAGAGAGACAAAGGTATATGTAGAGGATTCCAGACCCCTTTCCCTCTTTTTCATTGCATTAATTTGTATCCTGTACTGTCACTGCCAGAACTCTGGGACATTAGAGGATAAGCTGTGGTAAAATTGGTGTAGAACTTGGGTGATGACTTTGTAGATACTAGTTTATGGAGTTGTTTTAGGAGAAAACCACTATCACCTAATGAAATGGTTTTTCATTTTTCCATTGCCCTCAAACTACATTGCTAGTAAATTTTATTCCTGACTTGAGAACATTGTTATGAGCAGAATCCATTGCCAGCATTCTCTTATGCAAAGCTGGGAGGTATGCCTCTTGTCAGACTTAATTACCAAGTTTGGTATTTTGTAACAGCTGTTGAGTGAGTCTGGAATAGTCTACTATACAAACACCAGTTGATTAGAAAGATAGAAATGGAACAGACATATTTTTGCAAATAGTAAATGAAAGCATAAGCATCTTTTGTTTATGGCATTCAAATAGTTTTTTGAAATGTATTTGATACATTATTTCTTCACGGAGGCTTGACCAGCAATTTGAACTATTAGAAAATGATTCCTGTCTAGTTATTTTTAGTTTATCTCTCTTTTTAAAATAAGTTGCTTTAAAAATAACTTAAAATAATTTCAGACATGGCTCTAGAAAGTATATTTCCTAATCAGTTTTAAGTAAGAAGGAATATTATTTTTCCAGCTGTTACTTTTAGTTTGCTTACTTTGGTTACACAGCACTGTTATATATGTTTTTATGTTTATAAACATATGTATATTTTAGAAATGTATAGTTTTAAATTCCGTTTGGATTATTGATGAACAAAATAGTGTTGGATTTTTTTTTTTACTGCAGAAATGAACAGGAAAGGTATTTCTTAAATTTGTTTAAAAAAAAAAAAACTTGTTGACTTAGGCCAAGAAACCTATGAAGAGATACTTTTCACTTTTAAAAAATGGGTAAAATATTGTGGAAACTATCATTACATGATTTCTAATTGATCTGACAGTAGACTTAGATTTTTATTTATATTTAGTATTGAGCTAGAGATGAATATGATAAGATGTAAAAACAGTAAGCTTCAGAAGATATAAATTACCGGAGTCTTTTAACAAGCTGTTATATTAGACCACAGAATGTGAGATTGTTTTATATTTCCATTTAGGTCTTGATGATGCTCTCTGATTTTTAAGCTTCAGGAGGCTAAAGAATGTATTTAGACTTGTAGCTCAGGTTTATAGCATAGGGTGGCACATGATAAGCACTCAACTGGCTAAGACTGTACTATAGAGTCTTGCTTGGCCTGCAGCTCCGTATGTAGACCAGGTTAGCTTTGATCTCACAGAAATCCATCCACTTCTGCCATTCCAGTGCTGGTATTAAAGGCATGCGCTACCATACTCTACTTGTACTCAAATATTTGTTTATGCTTTTATTTTTATTTTACATGGACGAGTGTGTGTAAGTGAACCTGTGCCATGCCATTCCCTTGGAGGTCAGAAGAGGGCATTGAATCTCCTGGAACTGGAGTTTTGGACTGTTGTTAGCCACCATGTGTGTGCTGGGAATCTAGCCTGGGTCCTCTTCAAGAGCCACCAGTTCTCTTAAGTCATACTCCAGATTATACTTAAGTATTTAATCATAAATTCTGGATATTTACATTGTATGTGAAGATATATTTTATATTTCAGTAAATTGAAAGTATTGATAATGTTTAAGAATATTTTTGGGATATAATGTAAATACGAATTTTCTGGGGGAGGGAAGGTTAAGGTCAGAAGTCTAAGTGAGAAAATATACTTTAAAGGACTGGAGAGATGATGACTCAGCATTTAAGAGCAATTGCTTGGCTTGTAGAGTACCTGGGCTTGGCTCCCAGCCACCCATAGGGTAGCTCAGAATGGTCAGTAATCCCATTTCCCGGGGATATGACACCATCTTTTAGCCTCTGTGAGTAGTGCATGCATGTGATGCACATATACACATGCAGGCAAACCACTCATACATGTAAAACAAAAATAAATCTTTTTAAAAAAGAAAATATACTTAAAAAAACTAATTTGAGCTGGGTATGATAGCCCTGTAATCATAGGGCTCAAGAAGCAGGGGCAGGAAGATCAGGAGTTAAAGGTCTCTGCTATATTTGCAGTTCCAGGCTACACGAAACACTGTCTCAAGAAAATACACTAGCACTGACAGCTTTTGGTTTGGTTCCCAGGACCCACATGACCCCTAACAACTGTAACTCCAATTTCAGGGGATCTGACACCCTCTTCTGACCCCTTGGGTATTGCACACACATGGTGCACTTATATACATGCAGTCAAAACATAAAAATAAAAACAAAAAACTTAAACATAAGAAACTAGAACAGAATAAAAATTCATTTGTACTACCATAAACTTAACATGAAACAATGGTTTTTGAAAATGCACCTTAAACTACTTAAGAATTTAAGGCATATAATATGTAACTGTTAAGCAAGGTTTTAATTTTTTTGGCTGTTTATAACTTAAATATTTAAAAATCTGGTAGAGTTCTGTTGCTGTGTAATTATTAAGCATACAAGCTCTAGTTGTAAAACAGCAGTATTATTACTGGAGATGAATATCTCTTAATAAAGTATAACTTAATAAAATTACATAAGGAATTAGTTCACTGAGTATGGTTTATTAATAGCACCTATGACAACAGCTACATTGCAACACTAAGCCGACTTTAAAGAGAATGGCCCTAGATAAAATTTTAAAACCTGAGAATTTGCTTTCTGAGGTTCATTAGTGTGTATAGAGAGGCCCTTTGCAAATGATACTTGAGAATAGTAGTAATCTTTTATACTTAATTCTAAAGTTGAACTAGGGCTAAGAGAATCCTTTGCTTTACTGAAGCTGCAGATAAGAGTAAGCAGGGTCACCTAAAGATAGATTTACTTAGAGGTTTGGCTGCCTCTTTGGAACCAGTTAGCTTTGAGCAGATTTCCATAAATGGAAAGAGCAACTGGAGAGACCCAGTACCTTGCTTGAGAGTGTGGATGATGTGCAACAGGTGCTAAAACAGTCCCTGGATTTTTAAAATAAACAATCTCCAAGTGACTGGGTTTTTAAGGCTGAGGTTTTAGCATTTGGTGCATTTTGAGGCTTAAGCAGATTTTCTTTTCCCAATTAAAAGTTTCCTGAGAACTGTTTAGAAGATTCATATCTGTACTATGTGAAACTTGTGGATTTGTCATATGATTTTATGAAACTTGTGTAAACATTTACAAAAGTGCCATGAGGGGAATATCTTGAGAAAAATCAGTCAAGTTAGAAACTTTGTTTCAAAACCTCTAACCAAATAAATTATTCAGTATATAAATAAGCCAGAGTGTGAAATAAATGAATCACTAAGAGAATCAGTTTTTGACTTGCTAATTTTCCTGCAAGATTGGGGGTTTATTTGATGAATATAAGAAATACTTAGTTACCTTACTTCTTGGAAAGTTCAGGGCTAGGGATGTTGCTTAGTGGTAGAGCACTTGCCTAGCAATGTGAGAGGCCCTGTGTTTGATCCTCAGCATCTTCTCAAAACCTGACTAAACCAGTGAATATAAAGTGGGGTTAAGATATCCCCCTTAACCTCAAGGAGCTTACAGTATGACAGGAACGAGCAATCATCATTTATTGAGTTTCTAGTTATTATTCCAGGCACTGCATATACTTTCACAGCTATGTGAGGCAGTACTGTTTTTTGAGAGAGGAGACTGAGGCAAAAGAAAGTAAGTGGCTTGCCTAAGGGATAGACTAGAGCCCAAGCTGTTAAAACTGAAAGCAAACCTCTGCATGTTTGGTTTTTCAGACAGGGTCTCTGCCCTGGAACTAGCTATGTAGACCAGGCTGCCCTTGATCACAGACACCGCCTCTCCTTCTGGAGTGCTGAGATTAAAGATGTGAGCCACAACACCTAGCACAAAGCTTACTTGTGGACTTCACTGTTTGGCAGTCACTTAATAATAGCAAAGCATAAAAGAAGTATATGAAGGGAAAGGATAGTTGAATTAGAAAAGGCTTTGTGGTAAAATCTTCATCCAGCCATCTATCTACCACATACATACATAGATATTTTAGAGTAAACCTAGTCCATGAGGTTCTGAAAAGAATAAGGTGATTGTGAAGAAATTCCATCTTCTGCCTTAGTTTTCAAGTTTTAGGATTATAAGCATTTATCACCTTGCCTGACTTGGTTGCTTTTAAAATCAACATTCATTTTACCAAGTATAGATATTAGTTTATTTGAGTTTTTAAGTTACTTCAGTAATTGTTTTAGAATGATGTGTTAGTGGCTTATATATAGAATTATTCACATGGATATCAGTGAAGTATTTGTTAGTATGCTTCATTCATTTTTAATTGAGAACTTTATTTATTCTCGCAGTGGAAGCATCAGTTCATAGCAGTAATGCACACTGTACAGATAAAACAATTGAAGCTGCTGAAGCCCTGCTTCATATGGAATCTCCTACTTGCTTGAGGGATTCAAGAAGTCCTGGTATGTGCCCTGTCCGTTTTTATGCTAAATGTGTCACATTATTTCATATTAGAATGAAGACTTTAATGCAGCGGCATTATTGCTGGAGTTCTCAGAGGTCTATACATGAATGCCTGATGCCAGTAATTGGTTTTTATTTGCTCAGATTCCAAAATCTTAATTACTTAATGTCATGATAAAGAATGCCCACAAATATTTATTAAATATTTGTTTGTGTTGTCATGTCTATTTTCTTGATTCTTGGTAAATTAGTAAGCATTTGTAGTCCTTAAGAGTAGAACAAATTGTACCATTTGCTTCTTATAAACACGTTCAATCCTTTACTCACTGATAAATAGGCAGTAACTCACTCCAGGGAACTGGCCATGGTAGAGAGGGAAAGGAATTCATATTATTTTCTTCATATTCTTTTCAGCTTGTGGGATCAGATCCCCTTTATTAGTCACTTTGTACTAATTTCATTTTGTCCTAATTTTAATTCAGTATACAGGTTTATATATAAATATATATACTTTATATGACCTTGTATTATAATTGGCCATTCTTATAGGAAACTACAATAAATGATTAAGAACAGCCATCTTTAATTGAAATAGGAATTCCATGCAATTCAGGGATATAAGAAGTTAAATTATGGGATTATAGGACAGCGTATTAATCCACGTTAGGATATATAACTGGATCTGCTAATTTAAAGTAGAAATTTCACACCTTGATTATTCATGCATTTGTGAAAGAAGGTGAAGCAGCACTGTTGTGTCTAACAAAATACCGGAGAGCAATCTGTATGTACTTTTTTAGTCACTTAAAATATTAGTACTGTTCTATTAAATAAAAATTTAAATATTGATTTGTCTGTAACGAGCAGTTAGTTGCTCCTGTTTTCATATTCCAAAATGAGATATTGATGTATACTTTTACTGGACACATTTGTAAATCCTTAAAGAAATTTTTGTATTGTGTCCATGTATTCTTCCCTAAAGAATAATCATGTACCTAAGAGCCACACTGAATGGGCTCAGTAGATTGTATACTTGTACACACATACACACACACACACACACACACTTTGCATATATGTGCAACAATAATTACAGAAGATCATGAACTTTGAGAGGGAAGCAGGGCACAGGAGGAGTTGGTTGGGGGAGAGAGTGGGATGGAAATGGTGTAAATACAGTGTGTATGAAACTGTCAAATTCAGATTAAAGAAAGAATAATTATAGAATATGAAAAATATTTCAAAGTTTCTACAACTATCAATAATTTAAAACTTTGCTACAATGAACTTAAAAGTATATAAAAATATGAACAGAGGTGACTTCATGACTTATTTTTCTTTACATTTATTTTCTTTTGTACTTTATATCATTTTGGATATTTAGTAAGTTAAATTCTTCTGGCACATGTTCTTTTCTTCCTTTGATTAATTCTTAGTTAAGCCTCACCTTCTAAATGTTGAATTATCCACATAAGAAACATTAATGGGGGTGGGAAATTTTAATTTTTCAACTTTTTTTTATAGTGGAAGTGTTTGTCCCTCCTTGTGTATCAACTCCAGAGTTTATCCATGCTGCTATGAGGCCAGATGTCATTACAGAGACTGTAGTGGAGGTGTCGACTGAAGAATCTGAGCCTATGGATGCCTCTCCTATCCCTACATCACCAGATAGCCATGAACCAATGAAAAAGAAAAAAGGTTGAGTATATTTATCTATTCTGAAAAAGAAAATGAATGTCTATACCCCATCCAGGGATATAGAACATAATATATGTTATAGGTTAAGAATTGATGTTACCTTTACTAGTCTCAAAGAGATAGCAAAGTTAAGATTCTAATTTTGTGCTTTAACATAATAATAACAAACGTCTAAGAAGTTTGTGGCCAGACCTGGTGCTGATGACTAGCAGTCACAGTAAGGATCTAGAGTTCAAGGCCAGTGAGCAATTAAAATAAAATCTAAGAAAGGGCTGAGGGATATTGCTTAATGATAGGGCAGTTGCCTAGTGTACTCAAGACTCTGGATTTCTTCTCTAGTACTCTCCCTGTGACTCTCTCCCAAAAGAGGTGTGCATTTAAGCCCTAAAGGTACAATCCTAAATATGAGCTTTTAGCAGGTATTGGATACCTAGAAGTATTAGAGAGTCCCCATACATTTGTTTTACTTTGCTAATTTCTAAGCTATTTATAGGCAGTTGATAACATTTAAATTTGTCTTTTATTTTATTTTGAGATAGGGTCTTTCTTATATATAGCCTAAGGTAACCTTGAACTTTTCATCTTCCTGCCTTAGCCTTTCCAGTATTGAGATAGTTGCAAGCATGTGCCACCATACCCAGTCTGTTAATAATTTTAAAAAAGCAACACTCATGTTCTTACCTTTTCTTCCTTTGGGGACAGTTTTTTAAGAAGCCAATCTGTGGGGGTGGGGTGAGGGAGGCTGGAGAGATGGCTCAGCAGTTGAACACTGGCTGCTCTTGCAGAAGGCGGGGGTTTGGTTCTCAGCACCCACATGACAGCTCACAACTGTCTGATACCCTCTTCTGGCCTCTGCAAGCATTGTATGTATATGATGCACTCATATACATGTAGGCAAAACCCTCATAAAGTAAAAATTAAAAAAAAAAAAGTCAAGCCAGCCATTCTAGTAGTCTACTATACTACTAGTGGCATTCTAGTAGTCACACTGTTGAAAAAGGTGAAGCAGAGGCTCATAAGGTCAGGCAGCATGGACTTCATAGCTTCCTTATTTTTATGACAGGGTCTCTCTAGCCACAGCTGGCCTGGAACTATGGAGACCTAGCTGGTTTTGATGTAACAGATTTGTCTACCTCTGACTCCCAAGTGCTAGGACTAAAGGTGTGCACCACCATGCCCAGATTTTTCTTTTTTTCTTTTAAGGCCAAATACTCTTCTTCACTGTACTTTTTGTTTTAAAAACACTAAAGATTGAGGGCTAGAAATATGGTTCAGCTGTTCAAAGCACCTCTTGGTCTTGCAGAGGACCTGAGTTCAGTTCCCAGCATCCACATAGTGACTTGTAACTGCCTGTAACTCCAGTTCCAGGGGAATCGACACCCTTTTCTAGTATCTGTGGGTACCAGCCACATATGGTACACATATATAGAAGCAGGCAAACACTTAGAAACATTAAAAAAAAAAAAAAAAGAAATTCTTAGGATGCCAATATAGACTTCTAACCGGCATAAACTCACCAGTGGGTAAAGCAAAGCAAAGAGTATTTCTATTTACTATGCCTGATCACTGTGAGTGTGCCATAAAGGCCCCTGTAGATCTTCAGCATTCATCCTTTGCTGTTTAAATCAAGAATAAAATAGAAAGCAATTAAATCCTTAGTTAAGTATTCATCTAATTGCACTTTCTTTGCTCTTTGCATTTTAGACTGAAATAAATGAAAAGGTAATGAATCCGTACCCACACCTATACAGTGCCACTTGTGCATGCACATAGAGATTATAGAAAATCTTACTTACTCACTAAAACCTTTGGCATAAAGAACTCAAGAAATGAAAGGACAAATATGTTACTGGGCAAATGAATGGAATGGATGCTTCTCAAAAGAAGTACCAATAGGCAATAAATACAGGGAAAAAATTCATTTTTTGGTGTCAGAAATGCAAATGAAAGCATTTGTAATTCCATTTCACCCAACACTGAATGGCTATTATCAAGAAAACAGGATGTTCATGCCTGTAATCCTAGCACTTACAAGGCTGACACAGGTTAAATATCGAGTGCCAGGCCAGCCTGAGATGCAGATTGTGAGACTCTGTCTTGAAAAAAAAATAACAACCAGGGGTGAAGGGAGAGCTCATTGATTAAGATCACTGGTTGTCCTTGCAGAGGACCAGGTTCAGTTCCCAGCATACATAATGGTGGCCAACAGCCACCCATAACTCAATTTCTAGGGGATTTGACCTCTATGGGCATTGAATGCATGTGATACAAAACATTTATACACATAAAAAAAAAAATTATTTGAAAACCCAAAGAGTCAGGTGTGGTGGCACATGACTTTAGTCCCTGCATTTGGGAGGCAGAGGCAGGCTGATCTCTATGAGTTTAAGGCTAGTCTGGTCTACAGAGCAAGTTCCAGGTCAACTGGGGCCACAGAGAGATCCTGTCTCAAAAAGACAAAAATAAATAAGTAAAATTAAAAAAAATAAAAAATAAAAATCAACCAAAAACCTGGGTATTTTGGCATATACCTTTAATCCCAGCATTCAGGAGGCAAAGCAAGGTGAATCTGTGAGTCTGAGGCCAACCTGGTCTACATAGGTAGTTCTAGGACAGCCAGGCCTACACAAGGAGACCTGTCTCAAAACAACATACCTACCAACTAAGCAAACAAAAGGACTGAAAGCCAAAAATACTACTAAGAATGAATGATTTGTGTGTGCGTGTGTGTGTGTGTGTGTGTGTGTGTGTGTGTGTGTAGAACTTTTGTACACTGTTCATAGGAATGTAAATTATGGGGATTCTTTAATGAGCTGAAAATAGAAGTACCATATGATCCAGCTATACCTGAAGGAATCTGTGAGTCAGGTACAATGGAGATACCTACATACCTATGTTTGTTGTGGTGTGAATCACAGCAGTCAAGTTATGGAATCATCATGATTAGATAAAGAAAATGATTTTCATATGCATGGGCATATTTATGTATGTTTGCACACACATACACGTGCATGCACACACATGTGGCCACAAAGAAAAACAAAATCATGTTTGCAGGATACTAGATGGAGCTAAGCAAAGCAAAATAAGCTGAATTCAGAAGGGACAAATACCATGTTTTATCCTAGGGAACTAAGATTGAATAATACAAAACATGATTAGTTAGGCAAGGTGGCACATACCTGTACAATCTCAACACTCATGAGATTGAGGCAGGACAATAATGGATTTTAGGCCAGACTGAACTACATAGCATTTTTGTCCATGGTAGTAGAAGGGGGACAGTCTGGGAAGTTCACAGGAAGTGGACAAGAAAGAGCAGAGGGTAGTATGATCAAAGTATATTATATGTGTGTATGAGAGTGTGATAACAAAACCTGTTATGTTTTACAGTTAATATATGCTAATAAAATTATTTAAAAATACATGTAGTTCTGTATTTATTACTGGGATATAATGAAGAGTTGAACAGAATACCATTATCTATATTTTATGGTAAGTACATATGATACCAAAGAAATTAGAAAGACTTTAAGATTTTTTATTATTGTGTGTGTGTGTGTGTGTGTGTGTGATGTGTGTGTGCCATGGTGCATGTATCAAGGCCAGAGGGTAACTTTGTGAAGTTGGGTCTCTCCTTTTCCCCTTATTGGGCTTCCAGGAATTGAGCTCAGGTTGTCAGGCTTGTATAGCTAGAGCTTTTCTCCACTGAGCCATCTCCTTGGCCCCTAGTCTCTTTCCTGAGGCTTCCCCTCGCCTGCCAGCATTCATCATCTGTACCGTGTATCCAGTGTACCTCATTTCTCACATGCACTCTTAGGGTGGAGGAGTATATAGCCCATGCTTTGCCTTTCATTGTGCTGCTAGGCTCTCTTAAAGAGCCTTATGACAAAATGAGGACAACACGGAAGAGAATGGTACATTTCTTAGACATACTCATTTGGAAGTTTTTTTTTTTGTGTGTGTGTAGGGGGGGTGTCTTTTTGAAACAGGTTCTCCCTGTAGCCCCAACTGACCTGGAACGCACTATGTAGACCAGACTGGCTTGAAACTCACAGAGATCTGCTTGCTTCTGCCTCTGAGGACTGGGGTTAAAGGATTGTACCATCTCATCTGGCTGGAAGTTTTTTTTAACTATTATAGTGTTGACGTGAGCAAATTTAAACACTTGCTTAAAAGTTTGGTAAATTGTTTGGCTTAGAACAGTAAGAGTGTTTAATATCTTTTTTTCTTTTGAGCATAAATGGCTTCATGATGATCAGATCTTTTGTAATCAGTAGATGAAACTTTCTAACTGGGGGAGGAATGAAGGGCGACTATGATCTTGTATGCATGTATGAAATTCTCAAAGAATCAGTAAAAATATTTTATAACTTTTTTTTTTTTTTCAGATTTTTTTTTTTTTTTTTTTGGTAGGCTCTTTCTAGCCCAGCCCACCTGGAAATCACTATGTAGACCAGGCTGGACTCCATCTCAGAGATCCTCCTGTCTCTGCTTCTACAGACCTAGGATTAAGGCACGTGCCACATCACCCAGCCTCTGTTAAACTATTTCTAACAATCCGGATTTATTTGTATTGCTATATCAGTATAAAAGGTTAGCAGATTGAGGCTCTCTGACCAAGTAAATAAAAATTACTACGAACTAACAGCTCTATTTAAAATTATAGGTGCTTTAATGCTCCTTTTAGAAGCAACTTGCATATACATTGAGTCTTGTGGTGGACAGGTGCTGGGGATTGAACCCAGGGCCTCATGCATGCTAGGCAAGTGTTGTTTCTACCACTGAGATACACCCCTGGCAACACTGAGAAATGTATTTTATTTAAAAAAAAAAAAAAAGTTGTTTGTCTTTTTGAGACAGGTCTCCCTGTATCCACAGCTGGTCTTGAACTTGCCGTGTAGACAAGACTAGCCTTTATCTTGCAAGATCTGTCTGCCTCTGCCTCCCGAGTGTTGGGACTAAAGACTTGTTCCACTATGCCCTTTTAATTTTTTTTAAGACAGTGTCCCACTACATGTATAGTATGACTTTAACTTAACTTTATGGTCCAGAATGGCCTCAAAGTTTAGGCAATTTTCTTCCCTAAACTGGCCAAGTGTTAGGGTCACAGGCATGTGCCACCACATCTGCTTGGCACTGAGCACTTTGATCTGCCTATTAGTTTAATGAATAATGGATTATCTCAGCATCTGCTAATTATGTAGAGTATTTTGTTTTTCAGTTCATGATTTCATTCTTCTTTTTTCAGTTGGCCGTAAACCAAAGACCCAGCAGTCACCAATTTCCAACGGGTCTCCTGAGTTAGGAATCAAGAAGAAACCCAGAGAAGGAAAAGGTAATTTGAGAAGGATTATTTTGGAAATAAGACTTGATTTTCAGACAGATGATGTTTTTGCAGTTTTAAGAAGGATTATTTCTTGTCCATCTGCATATGGGAGTAGTGTCTCCTATAGTATTTCTTAATCTGGGATGGGCCAGGGAATTTTATGAAAGTATGCCAGGTTCCTACCTCACAGATTGTATAGCCATAGCTATACTGTGGGGAGTGTAAAGGTGCAGCCATTTTATTTCATAACGTTCTTAGGGCAGTGTAAATCTTACTCTTTCTAGTTAGGGGACATGTGTATGATAGCACTCACTTATCCTCACATTGAGCCTTTTGAGTAGAAAGAGACTTGTAACTGAGACTTGCTGTCTGTTAGGTATTTTGCTTTTTAAGAAATTTTTTTCTTTCAAAGATATATGTGTGTGTGTGTGTGTGTGTGTATATATATATATATATATATATGTATATATATGTATATCTGGGTGTTTGAGTGTAGTTCCCCTGGTGTCCAGAAGAGGGTGTTGAATCTCCTAGAGGTGGAATTACAGGCCATTTAAGTGGCCAAGTGTGAGTATGCTTGTAATCACTAAGCCATTTTTCCAGCCCTGTCTTTTTAAAAAAATTATTGCAGTCATTGTGTGTGTGTGTGTGTGTGTGTGCGTGTGTGCGCGCGCGCGCTTCAGTGGAGGTCAAAGGACAATTTTTGAGAGTTGGCTCTCTCCATGTGTGTATAGTTTCTTCTAGAATAAACTCTCTGCTCATTTTCACTATGCCTACTAATAGGACCTAATAATCCCCTGGTTGTAAACAAAATTCAAATGCCACCAGCTACATGTTTTGATGTACATGGTTCAGTACTTGTCAGGTAATCATGTGGATACAATAGTGACTCAAACATAATGTGATATTTGAAGGTCAGTCTTTTTTGGTCAAGAGATGCATACTGGGTTCAATGCGTTATTAATGAATTTGTTGAATTTTAAGGGGAATTCAGAATGGAAATGAAATGCCAGTGCTTCACTTGAAGAAGATGAGGCTACATGGTTTGATTTAGATGCATCTCACGTGTCCTGTCTGGATTAGAAGATACAGAGATTGTCAGTAGAGATGATGTGGTGACCATGCAAGTGCTTGTGTATCGTCTTCTTTCTTAGGAATTTTCTCTTTATCAATTTAAGAACCTTTGAAGAGAAAAAAAGAAAAACAGCTTGAAAAGCCTGGTCTTCTCATGACTACTGCTTAGTACTTTCCTTCCTTTTCAAAGGCAATGAATAAATAAAAGAATCCTTTTTTTTTTTTTCCTTTTGGGATTAAGTTCTTAGTTGTACTTGCCAGGATTCCTTCTTTTTATGCATATTTCTACCAAATTTCAAGACTTCATTATGTTTACCATGTACTTTATTACCATTCCTGAAATCTCAGGCATTGTTTTCTGTTATTCATTTGGAATATAGAATTACACAATGCCTTCGGGGTCTGTTGTCATTATTTCAAACTGTTTTTGTGTTAATATTGTCTAACTTGTCATCTACTTTTTTCTGCTCTCCTAAGTTATAAACTAAAGCAGAGATAAAATTTTTCTTCTCTGTAGTTTATCCACTACTATATTTAAGCACAGTGTATGACAGATATATATAGATATTTTATTTGCTTTTTATTCATGTGTATGTGTGTATGTAGAGGTGAGGAGTATGTGCATGTGAGTTCATGTATCTATGGAGGTCAAAGATGGTGAATCCCCTGGAGCTGGAGTTAGAGGCTATTGTGAACTGTCTGGTATGGATACTGGGAACTGAACTCAGATTCTCTCAACAGGCAGTAAATGCTCCTAAGTTCTGAGCTGTCTCTCCAGCTCGAAGTGTAGACATTTTATTTGGCAGAAATATTTTAATATTTACTCATTTTCAGATGTTGCTAGCAGTATGATCCAGAGCTAATGTTGTAGTTAACATTTGATGAAAGTGTTGATTAGTTTAATGATTTATCCTATTATTTGTAATGTTTCTACTTGAGGAACTTATTTTCAGACTGAAGCATAAATATCTTTAACTGAGTTGTTCATGTATAATGAAATGCTTTTAATAAAGTATCTTTGCTGTACTGGGTATAATCTGTAGAGATTAGGAATTTTAAAAGTATGTTTTTAGAGGCAGTAACTTATGTTGGTAATCAAATCAAAATTTACTAGTAGTTCAAAGAAAGATAATAAGAGATGTTTCAAGAGTTGGAGACAGCCAGGTATAATGGTACATGCCTTTAATCCGAGCACTTGGGATGCAGAGGGGGCAGAACTATGTGAGATAGGGGGCACCCTGGTCTGTATGTTGAATTCCAGGGCAGCTGGGACTGTATAAGACAAGTATCCTACAGTTTAGGCCTATAGGTTAATCAAAGAAAAGTATATTTCTTGCAAAAGATCCTGACTGGTGTGGTGGCACAAGCCCCCTAACCTTAGCATTAGAGAGGTAAGGGTAGGAGGATCAGTAGTCCAAGGCAAATCTGCCTTCCACCACCACCAAAAACAACAGAATTAATTACTGCCTTTTGGTGAATTTGATAAGGAATCAGCATTCAGTTGGAAACATAAATTTTTAAGAACCAAAAATAAACATATTTAGGATTGTTATAAATAAGGGTATTTTATTTACAGCTAATTATGTTATTGAATTTGAAATTAATGCCTGCTGTTATTTTTGCTTTGTTTTTAAAGGAAACACAACCTATCTGTGGGAGTTTCTTTTAGATCTACTTCAAGATAAAAATACGTGTCCCCGGTATATTAAGTGGACTCAGAGAGAAAAGGGCATATTCAAGCTTGTGGATTCAAAGGCTGTCTCAAAACTTTGGGGAAAACATAAGAACAAACCAGACATGAACTATGAAACTATGGGACGAGCTTTGAGGTAAGAATGGAAGTAGGTAAATGTTAACCAAAATGTACATATTCCTTCGATTGTTAGCTATTTAAGGAAAAGCTTAAAGTCTCTTCATGTAACTTTTAACTTTGGGGAAGTACTTCTTAGATTTGGCAGTAGAAAAGTTTGGCCTAAATAGCTGCAATTTCAACATCATTGGAAAATCCATTTTTATAAGATATAAGTGGTTTTTTTTTTATAAGTGGTTTTGCACTTAGGACTATTCCTTAATAGAAATAGTTAAATTGTATGACTTTTAAAATACTAAATCCAGGGGCCTAGAGAGATGGCTTAGTGGTTCAGAGCACTGCCTGCTCTTGCAGAGGACCGAGGTTCTTTTCACAGCACCTACATAGCAACTGACAACCGTCCACAACTCCAGTTTCAGGATATCAGATGCCCTCTTTTGGCCTCTGTGGGCATTGCATGCATGTGTTACATATATGCATGCAAAATACTCATACACATAAAATATAAATAAATTTAAAAAAATCCTGGTGGGTGTAGGGAGCATGCCTATAATCTTGGGAGGTAAAGGCAGGTAGATAATAGGTTCAAAATCATTATCCATTACATGCTAAGTTTGAAAGCAGCCTGGGCTTATGTATGAGGGCCTGTGTCCAAAAACCCAAACCAAGTCTTAGGAGATGGTTCAGTTGGTAAAGTTGTGCCACATAAGTGTGACACCTAATTTTGGATCCCTAGTTACTTTCATAAAACCTGGACATGACAGCATGTATTCGTGACTCCAGGGCTTAGGGTGGGGAGACAGGTTAGACAAATCTTGACCAGCCAGGCTAACTGAAGTTTTTGGTTCAGTGAGAGACCCTATCTAAAGAAATAAGATGGAGAGTGATTAAGGAACACAACAGATTCAGGCTTTTGGCCTCTACATGCAGGGGTACCTACATGCTTATGTGTACATAACTTACACAGATACAACAACACACCAAAACAAAAAGAAATGCAGTTTCCAAAGTTAATTTATTTTTATTTTAGTTCCTGAAAGTGTTGTAAATGGCATTATTTTGATAGTGAAAATTTTTGGTGAGTTTGGTCAATTTGAGAAGTCATTAAAAGTTCCATTATAGTAGATAGGATAAGGGTTTTTGAAACTGAACACATTGCAACATATTGTTATTATTTATTTTTATTTTACATGTATGAGTATATTGTCTGCATGGTACACTCATGTGCAGTGCCTGCGGAGGTCAGAAGAGGGGATTAGATCCTCTGGAACAGGAGTTACAGATGGTTGTTAGCTGCCATGTGGGTACTGGGAATCGAACCCCGGTCCTCTGCAAGAGGATGAATTCTTTAAGAAAAAGAATAAACTATACCTGGTGGCACATACCTGTAATCCTTGTATTTGGGAAGTGGAGGAAGGAGGATCTGGAGGTGGAAGCCAGCCTGGGCTATACAAACAAAAGGTGTTGAGGGGTGAGCTGAGGTACAAATCAGTCATAGTGATCTTGCCTCATATGTGGGAGGCTCTAGGTTTATTCCTCAGTACTACAACTTCTTTGTACATGTCAAGCTTATGGGGCTGTTAACTCCCATTATTGATGTGACAAAATACTTGATAGAAGCAGCTTATATCCTTTAAGGCTACATTACATCATGGTGGTAGAAGTATGAGGTGACTGGTCACATGGCATCCAGTCATATTACAAAAGGAGTGATGAATGCTGGTGCTTAGCATACTTTCTCCTTTTTATTTGGTTTGACATCCTAGGCCATGGAAAGGTACGACCCACAGTTAGTTTGGTCTTCCTACTTTAACCCAATTCATGTCATTTAGAGGTTTCTCTCTTAGGTGACACAATCACAAGGGCCTGTGTCACCATATATCAGCTTCATTCTTACACCACATCTGAAGCCTTTTGAGCCGTCCAAGCAGTAAAGCAGTAGGAGCTCTTCTCATCTTACAGGAATGTTTCTGTTAGTAATTTGCTATGCATATATTTATAGGGATATGGGAGTAATGTACTTGATTAATTTAGTAAATTTTTGCCTTATAGGTACTACTACCAAAGAGGAATTCTTGCAAAGGTTGAAGGACAGAGGCTTGTCTATCAGTTCAAAGATATGCCCAAAAACATAGTGGTCATAGATGATGACAAAAGTGAAAACTGCAGTGAAGACTTGACTGCACCTACTGATGAAAAGTCTTTAGAACGTGTGTCACTGTCTACAGAAAGTCTCCTGAAAGCAGCGACTTCTGTTCGAGGTGGAAAAAACTCATCTCCCATAAATTGCTCCAGAGCAGAAAAAGGTGTGGCTAGAGTTGTGAACATTACTTCCTCTGGTCATGATGCTTCGTCTAGGTCTCCTACCACCACAGCATCTGTGTCCGCAACAGCAGCTCCAAGGTAAGCGAGAAAAAGCAGGTGTTAAGGTTTCTTTGATTTTTAAAGATACAGACTCACTTATGTAGACTAGATGGGCCTTGAACTCATAGAGATTGGCCCCTTGAGTATTAGATTTAAGGCATGTGCCACCAAGCCCAACTGTATTTAGTTTTTTTAGGAAAAAAAAAATACTCCTGGGAACAAATGAAATGTCCTTTGTTTAATCCTTATTAGCTCGTATTATAGAAATCACTATTGTTAGGACATTGAAAAGTGCTGGACACTACGGTAGAGGTTGAGGCAGGAGATCACAAGTTCAGAGGCTGCCCGGGCTAGAGAGTGAATTCTGTCTCAGGAGCTAGGACTGCCACTCAGTGGTAGAATACTTGCTTAGCAAGCAGGAGACTTAGTTCAGTCCCCATTATCTTAAAAAGGAGAGAGTTATTTTTGTTGTTATTAGATTAGATTCCTAGACTAACCTGAATTGATTTTTTTATAGTTTTCTAGGTGAATTTCATACTCTAAACTTTAGGGATTGTTTCTAAGTCATAAAAGTTGAGTACTAGTGCATTGGGATTTGTATTCACTTTCTTAATGAGACTTATTTTCTGATTTACTATTAAGTATAATCAGCTTCTTTCTTTTTAATTCACTAGGACAGTTCGTGTGGCAATGCAAGTTCCTGTTGTAATGACATCATTGGGTCAGAAGATTTCAACTGTGGCAGTTCAGTCAGTCAATGCAGGAGCACCATTAATAACCAGTACCAGTCCAACAACAACGACCTCTCCGAAGGTAGTCATTCAGACAATCCCCACTGTGATGCCAGCCTCTGCTGAAAATGGAGACAAAATTACCATGCAGCCTGCCAAAATTATCACCATCCCTGCTACACAGCTTGCACAGTGTCAACTGCAGACAAAGTCAAACCTGACTGGATCAGGAAGCATTAACATTGTTGGAACTCCATTGGCTGTGAGAGCACTTACCCCTGTTTCAATAGCCCATGGTACACCTGTAATGAGACTATCAGTGCCTGCTCAACAAGCTTCTGGCCAGACTCCTCCTCGAGTTATCAGTGCAGTCATAAAAGGGCCAGAGGTTAAATCGGAAGCAGTGGCAAAAAAGCAGGAACACGATGTGAAAACGTTGCAGCTGGTAGAAGAAAAAGCAGCAGATGGGAATAAAACAGTGACCCATGTAGTGGTTGTCAGTGCACCTTCTGCTATTGCCCTTCCTGTAACTATGAAAACCGAAGGACTGGTGACGTGTGAAAAGTGAACAGTAGCTCTGCTGTTGACCTCACTGCTAGTGCTAGAACTGACAGAAATATTGGCAAGGGAAGTCATCAAGAAGTCAGAGGAAGACTTTAAAACATTTTAGTGCATATAAGAAAGCTATCATACTTACTGGAAATAAATCACCTATCCCATGTTTCAGTGGGAAGTGAACTAACTACACATTGAGATGCTGACAGAAAACTGCCTCTTACAATAGGAATAACTGAACCGTCAGTAAGAAAAAGGATTGAAAAGGGACCAAGCAGTTCACTACAATATCAAGTTACACTAAGATAAGAGTTGAACACTAACACTTGTAAGAGGTTACATAGTTTTCAGTGGGGAGGGATTGGGATGGGTGATCTCATTGTTACATATAGCAATTTTTGATGCATTTTATATGCATACCAGCAATTATTACTGTGTTCGCACAGTACTCACTTAACTGGTGCTACGTGAAGACTCTGCTAATTTAGATATTATAGAATGTGAACTGAATGGATCCAAAAGCTTCAGAAAGAGGATAGCAAAAAAAGATCTAGTGCGAATTTTTTTTTTATATATCATATAGTTTAAGCTGATTTAAAACAAAGGCCTTAGACTAATTTTCGGTTTTCTTTCTTGAAATAAGCTAATAGCTTGTTTGTGTAAAGCTTTTTTATTAAAAGAAAAATTTAAAAATCTTGTACCTAGCACAGTATTGTTATAGAATTTACATGTAACATTTTATATGGTAGTTTAAGTGTCAGTTTCTTAACTGTGGACACATTAACAGTTGGCTCTGGCTTTTTGCTGTAACATGCCTTTGTCACTCACTTAGCCCTGGTATCTGTGCAGACACATCAATTTCAGTTCTGTCATTTGGAAATTCAGGCTCAGCATGAAATTGTCAGGTAGCTCTAATACCTGGTGTTTTGTTTTCTTTCTCATTCTTTTTACTTTCTTTGCTTTTTTTCTCCTTTCTCTTGCTCTTTTTCTTTTTTAGTTGAAGTTTAAGAGGGAAAGTACCAGTGTTCAGATTTGAACTATAATAGTTTGTATATTCAACATTTGAAGTATATTCTATTTTGTTGTACTCTTGTTTCAAAGTGTATTCAAGTAGGTTTTCTGAAATATAGAAATGAAACTTATCTCATTCTTGGTCTCTGGTGATATTTTTCACAGCACTCAAAAGCCAGTATGGAGATGTTACTGCAGTTAAGCAACAGAAGTTCTGTTTTTCTTCTCAATTATTACGTGAAGAAATGCTACTTTGGGTTTGTCCCATGACATTAATGTTTGGCAACTATTTGTGTTCCCATTTTCTTTATAATTTTTGTCATGAACTATAATTGTCTATTTACCGTAATGAATTTAGTCTTTTAGTTGGCCACACCTGATGAATTAATATTCATGAAGCACTTTCAAATCTAGCAGTAGAGTGCTTGCCTAGCATGTGCAAATCCCTTCGTTTGTTCCTGGCATCTCACATGCTAAAATCATTTTCAGTCAGAGCATTGGTTTCTCCATCAGCTCTTTTATAGGTAGGAAGTAATAGTCTAGCCTCTTACAGATCAAGACTTTGAGGTAACAGAGGATTATATGAATTTCATGTATAGCTAGGTCCTATCATCTACACCTTAATGTTTTTTCTTCCACAAAGGAAAGTTGTCTTTTAGATGAACAGATTGATTAATATTTCTTTCTTAATATTATATGTTTAATATGACACTACTTATGTCAGGAAAATTATTAAAGTTCCCTTTCAAATTTTTTAATCTTTCCACAAACATATCTAATGATACTTTAAAAATAAAAGTCTGAAGGATATGATTTGGTTTTTACCACATTTGAGAGTTACTACCTCCTAAAATACTTCCTCTTTCAAAATTAATGCTGTAA
Organism: Eospalax fontanierii; assembly: GCA_035773235.1. Classification (NCBI taxonomy): domain Eukaryota; kingdom Metazoa; phylum Chordata; class Mammalia; order Rodentia; family Spalacidae; genus Eospalax; species Eospalax fontanierii. Next base: position 77,993,834 of record CM069535.1, on the reverse strand, counting down.
AGTTATCTGCTCTCTAGTCCTCCCCCCCCATCCTTTTGTTCTTTTTGAGACAGGGTCTTCCTGCAGTCCCAGCTGGCCTGGTACTCAAGAGATTTACCTGTCTCTGCCTCCCGAGTGCCTGGATTAAAAGCGTGCCCCACCACACCTGGCACTTGGCATGTTTCTTAATGCTCCTTTAGGAAAAAGGCTACATGCCTGGACCCTAACTGAGTCCTGAGCCACGGAGCCACACAGATTAGGCACTTAAAAGATTCTGATTAACATTTGCTAAGAGTCTTAAGTTCCATGCTGTGGAAGACAGCTCAGGCACTTAATTTTTAAAAATTTACTCTTTTTATGTGTATAAATGTTATGCCTGCTTGTGTGTAAGAGTGCCTGAGGAGAGAAGAGGGTGCCGTATCCTCCTGGAACTGGAGTTATGGGTGGTTAGCCACCATATTGGGTGCTGGGACTTCAACCAGATCTCCAAGAATAGTCAGTACAAGCCATTTTTCTAGCCTCAGAGGTACTTAAATTTTAAGTGCATGTTTTCTCCTGTTTTATTAGTTGGTTTGAACTCTACCTGAACTTCCTGTTGAATAAATATGTCAAAAGCCTAAATTTATAAACATAACTAGCTTCTGAACTTGGTCCCCTTGAACTATAAATCTATATATTTACACTTAGTGTCCAGTATTTTTGGAGAAAAGCTACATAACCATGGCTTGATGCCATGGATTACTACATTTCCCAGCCCCATCAGGCCTTTGATCAGTGATCAGTGGTCAATGCATTATTCCTTAGGTGATTTTCCAGTAGCAGTTCCAGCCTGCTATTCTCACCAGATGATGATCCTTGTACCTCTGCAGAGAACATGGCTGTGAACAGTGCATTCATTTCTGAATCCTTTACTACAAAGGATCGCCTCACTTTTAGCAGCCATGCTTATCTGTCTCAGGAAGGAGGTGCCTCCTGTTCTAGCACTTTTTTTCCCTTCATATACTCTTGGTCCAACAGTTAACAGTCTGCCATTCAGTCTCTTTCAGTGGATAGTCTGCAGTTGAACTCCAGCTAAGAAATAGTGCTTATTGAGGTTCTCCAGTAACCTAGATTCCAAGTCAAGTAGATACTTCATTTAAAAGTTCTAAAAGTACTTTTGGGGAGGGGAGGGGAATGGGTGCTGGAGAGACAGCTTAGCATGAGCACTGGCTGCATTTGCAGAGGACTGGGGTTCACCAACATAGTGGCTAACTGTTACTGCAGTTTCAGGGGAATCTAACACCCTCTTCTGACTTGTGGGCTTTGCACAACATGGGAGCACTTACATTCAGGCACACACATAAAACTTAAAAAAAAAATTAAGTTGTCACCCCCCCCCATTTCATTTGTGTGTGTGTGTGGTGTGTGTGTGTGTGTACGTGTACACACACCTGGAGATCAGGAAACAAATTTCACAAATCAGTTCTCTCCACCATGTGGGTCCAGAATTGAACAAAGGTCAGTAAGCACCTTTACCTACTGAGCCATCTTACTTGCCTTGATAGCTACATTTTTTTCATGTCATCAGATTGCTTCTCAAAGCCTGTTTTCCATGACATGCCTCTGGCTTATTCTCTGCCTAAACAGCTCCTCTCTTGGTCTGCTTCCCTTTGACTTCCAAGAAAGTTTTGTCCGTGGGGCTCTTTCTCATAGAGTTTAAGACTTAAAGGAGTCAATGTATGTTCCTGACACACAGCAGATACTACTAAACATTTATCAAGATGATTTCATCCCAACAGTTGTTAATCAGATGTATACTTGGTCCCGGCCAAATTTTGACTCTAAATCTTAAACTGATCTGTTTATTTGTCACGTCACTGTTCTTCCCCGGTGTCCGATTAGAGTCTATATTCTTAAGATCTGTTCCTCTTAGCTTATCAGTACCAAGAGCCCATAACCAGTGCCAAAGGTCTGTAGATAACCTTACCTCATGTCTTATTCTCCAAGTCTTGTTGGTGGTGCCTTCTACATACATGCCTTCCCTCTTCTCCCTGCCCTTGTTGCTGCCTCTCTAAGCATCCCATGTTAGGAAAGGAAACCCTTTCCACTTTAAACTTTTGAGATAAGACTTGGCTATGTAGCCAAGGTTGTCAGAGAACTCATTTTCTTGCCTCAGCCTCTGAAATGCTGAGATTTTGGGAGCCTGAGGCAGGAGGGTTGCTAAGGATTTGAGGCTAACTCTGATTGCCCTGTTTCAAAGCCAAAATAAAATGCAATTCTCATTGTACACTGTGGTAATTGCTTTAGTCAATGGCTTCTTGCCTGAAACAATAAAAGGTGAGACCTATCATCTGGCCATCTCCCTAAAGCCTTTCTCTCCAGTGTATTGCAGCTGTCCTGGGCACACATTTCTCAGTGAGCCATTCCATCAATAATGGTGTGTCTTTGGGGAACTTTTTCCTCCTCTACTTAGTTTTGAGTTATTTACTAATTTGGAGGTAAGAAACTCAAAACAAAAATTCCTGAAATGGGCTTGGAATTCACTGAGGTGAAGAGAGTGTATTCTGATGATGGGGAATGGAGAGTTAAGTATTCAGGCATGTTGAGAAGAGGAGCCAGAAGTCCCAAGTCTGTTCAAAGGAAATTAGCAGGACATGGGGCTGGAGAGATGGTTCTGTGGTTAAGAACACTGGCTGCTCTAGAGGACCCAGGTTTGGTTGTTAATAACTGTAACTCTAGTTCAGGGGATCTGATGAGTTTTCCTGACCTGAGGATGTTGCACGACATGGGTGCAATTACATACATGTAAGCATTACACTCATACTCCAAAAAAAAGTGGTTAAAAAAAAAAAAAAAGACAGATGAGGTACTAGTTCAATAGCTGGGTGTGGCAGCTCACATCTGGAATCTTAGCTTAACTGTAGAATTTGACCTACATTAGGCCAAACAGGTGGCACTAAGCCAACCTGGGCTACAAAGCAAGACTTATCTCATTGCCAGAAAAAAAACTAAGCAGGAAGTGCTAGTGAGAAGGAAAAAGCCAGAGAGGGTTGATGTTGACAATAAGTAATTTGCATGGGTAATGCTTGGAAAGCCGTTGTAATAAGAGGTACATCACCAGGGATATTAGTGGCTGAGCCTCTTGATAATGCATTAGTTCTAGTTACCAAAGCAATTTTCTATATTAAACAGCTATTATTTTGAAACGGGTATCAAATATCCCAGGTTGGCTTTGAATTTGCTGTGGAGCTGAGAATGACTGTGAAATCTGGATCTCCTGCCTCCACTTTGTTGACGCTGGAGGATCACAGGTATGCACCAAGGACTGCTCATTTAGTTTTTCTTCTGGTGTTGAGGGTGAATCTAGAGCTTTACATGTCTTAGCACAGGGCTCTACCATTGAACTATGCCTCCAGCTCCTAACAGTTGTTTATGTTTTTGAGATAGGGTTTTCCTGTAGTCCCTCCTGGCCTAGAACTTGCTATGTAGACTAGGCTGGCCTCCATCTCTGAGATCTACTACCTGCCTCTGCTTCCTGAGTGTTGGGATTAAATGTGTGCACAACCAGTCCTGGCTCTAAACAGCTTTTAACTATTCAAAGTACTCCCAAGTTCCTTGTGGTTGTGATTTGACTGAATCCATCATAATTAAAGCCTATTACATTCCATTGGAACTAGTATAGGGTAAAGACAAAGTATCAAACATATTTTTGAGGGGCTGGAGCAATGGCTCAGATGAGAGCACTAGCTTCTCTTGTGAAGGACCTTGGCATGCCCCCTTCTGGCCTTTGAGGGCATTGCACACATGTGGTGCACTTACATACATGCAGGCAAAACACTCAATATTTTTGAGGAGGCTAGTGAGAGTTCAGAAGGTAAAGGTACCTGCTGAAGCCTGGAAACTTGAGTTTAATGCCTAGAATCCACATAAAGGTGGAAGGAGAGTGACTACAGAGTTGTCCTCTTACCGCCATACACATCATGCTTGTGCACATTAATACTTTTGAGGGTCAGAGAACTAGATTAGCAGGTAAAGATGCCAGTCACATAAACCCAATGACCCAAGATGGATCCTAGAACACATGTGAAAAGGCTAATTGAGTGACCTGTTATCTGTTATCCCAGGACTCCCCTATAGAAAGAATTGCCTGGAAGCTCATATGCCAGCTATCTTTGAATATGCAGCAGCTCAGTAGTAGAAGTCAGAGAGACCTTGCCTCAAGTAGAGGAAGTCCTCTGACTGCCATACAGGCCATGCCCACAGACATTTTCTGAAAGAAAACTAAAGGAAAAAAAGTTTTTTGTGCAGTGGTAGAATATCTGACTCATCCATTCAGCTAGTCATTGCTATCTACAAGCTGAACCTATCCAAAAATTAGCTAAGCATTCTTTATGTTGATTCTTTTTCATAAACTGAATTTCAAATGTTGCATGATTTGCTGGGCAATTTGTGTTCATCAGTCCGGAGACCAGAAACAGATGTTAGCCACATTTCCTAAGTTCAGTCTTTCAGCATCTTTTTTTTTTCTTTGACAGGATCTTGGCCTGTAGTCCCAGGCTTTGTCTTGGGTAGCTTACAATTGCCTGTAACTACAGCTCTAGGACATCTGATGTGGTCTTTTGGCCTCTAGGTGTGCGCCTGTGTGTACGCACACACGTACACACACTCACACACAAAATGAGCACTCAGTCTCCTGCCTGGAGTATCACAGGGTTTTTCTCATCTCTATAACGTATGGTCACATCTCAGTACGGTGCTGTTATTTCCACCTCCCTGTTCTCATTTTCAACCCTGACTTTTTCATGGACTGGCAGACAGTATTTGAAATTCAAACATCATTTTGTTTTTACCTAGATTTGCTTGTTTAAGGCTGCCATAATTTCTCTTCATTTGTATTCTTTGGGGTAATCAATATTCAGTGCTTATACTGGTAAGTAATCTGTATTCTGTTGCTTAACAGTGATTATCATTAGTCATGCTAAGATTTGAATCAGTTCTACAACTACAACTGGTATACATGTTTTTACTGCTTGCCATTTGTTCCAGTGAAAGCCTACTCATTCCCAAAGAGGTTCTGATATGAATGTGTAGGGGATCAGCCATTCTGGGGAACTCCAATCTTGGTGCCACGATATTCACAAGCATAGCATAAATGTCTGGAATGTGTAGCTACCCTGTCTACCATCAAAAACAGTATGGGTCACCACATAACAATATGAAAAGATATAATTGACTCCCAGATTATTTTTGAACTAAAAAGACAAAATATTAAAAGCATTAGCTTTAAAAGACCATTTATTAATCTTATAACTCATACATTAAATATTTACCATCAATAGGTTAGTCTGTTTGGAATAGGCTTCAACTGTTATCACTAATTTCTGTTGGAAGAGAACTCCAGGTTATCCTTTTGACTCTCTTACATTCTTCCAAATATTTTGAACCCAGTCATGTAGCTGTCTTAGAAATTTTTTGAGATAGGGCTGGGTCTGTAGGCCAGGCTAGTTCTGAAATTATCATGTAGCCCAAGCTGGCCTCCAATTCATACATTTTCTTGTGTAAACCTATGGCTGTTTTTAGGATTTTGAACAGCCCAATAAATAGGATCTCATCTCCAAATAAATTCTCACTGATTTTCTTAGCCACTGCCTCAGAACTGATCCTAAAGCTACTGTGAAAAGCACACTCCAACAGAAATGATGATGGTATATAACTTTCAATGTATACTGATGTCATTACAACAGAAAAAGTATAAATAACAGTGACTCAAGAATGAAACTGAATCATTAAATAATAGAAAGCTAACTAGAATCTCTTCAGAAACACAATAATGGAGAACCTAGAGATTCAGCAGACTTGTAAGATCACTTATGAAGAATGTATCAAGGAGACCTGATACTTAGGATGTAAGTAACAAACCCTTTCCAGGTTAAATAGTTCCTTTGTATACATTTTGTCAAAAAACCATTTTGAAGCTTTAAGGAGATTACTGTAAGCTACTTTTCTATGTTTCTACAATGGCTATAATTTACAAGAAGATATAAAAAAATAAATATTGCCATGCATTTCTCATTGACATTTAAAAAAAGCAATAAATAACGTGAAATGCTGTCTAGAAAACTGTTCCTACATCTTATTGTTAATTATGAAGAACTCAATCGAGTTTTTATAACACCCTCAAGTGAAAAAACTTCCAAACAAGCCTAATTTAATGCCCTTAAATGGTTGAAAATGTAACGATAAGAGAAATGAAACAATGCAAGCCCAAACTGGAGTGCAAACATCATCTTCACTGGAAGTTTTAAGTGAAAACATTTGTGAACAGATTCTTTTCCAAGGGCATGCTGGAAATGACAGAGGGTGAAGTGATGGAAGCCGGTGTCTTCTCAGGCAACTTCTTATCCTATCCTTGGTTGAGACTCTTGTGATTAAAAAGAAGTGGACAAGTGTTTATAGAAGTTCGTCAGGCTCCTCATTAAAGCTGAAGTCACACACTAGAGACAGGTGATCTGAAGGGTAATTGAAGGATGGGAGCCGGTTGGGCCCAATCTGTTCTTCAGTGAGTAAATCAAGAGCTGATGTGACATTCAGAGCATGTCTGGAATACCAGATGTAGTCCAAGGTATGACGGCACTCCCCTGAGGTCCGGATCTTCCAGGTTGTGTATGGAGGCTCTGACTGCCCATCTGGACTCAACAGCTTGTAGGCGCTGTCCAGATTGAGGCTGGAGGAAGCAAAGTGTCTGTAGACGTCTTCAGTTGGCTCTGCATTAAAGTCCCCACAGACGATCAGAGGGATCTTGGCTCCTTGTGTGATGTTCTGTAGGTTTTGAAGAAGGTCACAACCCTGAGCTGATCGGAACCGCTCCCAGCCAGTGCGTGCTTTTAAGTGGGTGACAGCGATGCAGAACTGTCGGCCAGACTCCTTACACTCCAGGGTCTGTGCAATAGCCACCTGATTGGTTTTGAGGGTCATGGCTGTTAGCCTGATATTGGAGCTGTTAATGAGCTTGAACCGGTTTTGGAGAAAAAATAAGGCACAGCCATCTGGTCCATTGTTATGTTCGACATCTAGACATGGTGACCAGGGCTTGGGGAAAAACGTGCCTTGATAGCCCAGTCTACTAAGGAGTGGTTGGAAGGTGTCAAAATAGTGGTCCACTTCTTGGAGGCATAGTATATCAGGCTGATAGGCCAAGATTTCTTCCAGGATGAGGCATTTCCTTTCTTCCCATTTTAGTGCTTCAACTGGGCATTGCACAAAATTGTCTTTGCCCTCTCCAAGAGCTGAAAAGAAAAAGCCGGGCAGGTGTCAGCTACTAAAGAACCATGACCTCAAAGAGCCTAGGGGTCTCTGGAGGTCTGGCATCTGTCTCCAATCCTGGGGCTGTTCTAAGTGATACTAACCAACCCAGACAAAATAACCTTGTACCATCTGCTGAAGCAAGCAACTAGTTTCTTTTAAATTAAAACTATTTCACATAGCTGATTCCTAGCATATAAGCCCTTTATTCTTAGGTTTAATTAGAGAAACTGTTCTTTGTAGTCCTGGGGATAAATAATATGTCAACTGAAATAAATATTAGCCTTAACACTGACTAAATAAAGCTATGTGAATTGATATTAAGTAGGTTACTACTAAGAATGTATGGAACCTGTTTTTTATGTGGGTATCTTTTCCTACTTAAAGAACACCTGAAAAGACAAACGAGTCCAAGATCAGCCCATGTCTAGGGAGATCCAAGGAAGTAGGTGGTTATAAGCAACATATACTGTATACATGTATGAAATTGTCAAAGCTAATAAAAATACCCTTTCCCCCGCCCCCCTTAAAGACAGGGTTTCACTGTGTAACCCTGGCTGGCCTGGAACTCACAGAACTGCCTGCCTCTGCCTTCTGAGTGCTGGGATTAAAGGCCACCACGCCCACCAAAACCAGAAGATTGACAAGTCAGAGGATATATAAATTAACTCATCAAAGATGCCTTGTTTTTCTTAAAACTTCAACTGCTAGGTAAAAGAAAGACTGATATATCTGGTTTTTAATTAGGCAGATATAATGATGGAGACTGTTCTGTCATAAAAATATTTTAAGCAATTTCTGTTGGTGATGGTGTTGTTGGAGACTGAACCCAGAACCCTTGGCTATGATAACAATATTATTAATATTATTAGTGAAAAGGCCTCCTTCCATAGCTTGGGCTGACTTCCAACTCAGGCAGTTGTTCTGCCTCGGTCTTTTGATGCTGGGCTTACAGGTATTGAGCTAGGACAGCCAGTTAATATAGACAAGTGTGGATGAAAATCTAGCTACCTTCTCTAGTCTCAAACTGAGCTCCACACAGCTGCCATTCCCAGCAGAAAGTTCCACTGCTCATTCAATTTGTCCCCTGTAATGCTGTCACAGTGGTACAGACCGAAGCAGTTGGCAAAGGAGGCCTAAGGTCATTCCTCTAAGTTGCTGAACAGACACCTCTACCTTTCCACACCTCTCTTCCCTGCACATAACATCAGAACACTGGACATGCCCAGAAGCAGAAAGGAAGCCACAGTATCAGGCATACCTTGGGCGAGGATGTTCCACTGCATGACCCTAATGGGAGAGTGGCTAGTGGGGCAATCTGTCCTCAGGTCCACAAAATCCCTCTGGAACCGGGGTGGTCGAGTGTGCAGGACAGCCCTGCATTCCTCAAGAAGCTCCTTAGGATCAATGGGTTCTAGGTGTTCTGAGTCACCTGACACCAAATATTCCGGGTGCTGAGCTGCTGTGCTGCTGTTAAGTGTCTTGGCGAGAGCACTGTAGAGTCTGCTCGTGCCGTTTCCCATGGAACTCACTACAGAAGAAGAAAGCACAGTTACACTGGCAGCTTTGAACTCCTCACCAGCCCATCTGCCAGACACTGTTCACTGTCCACACAGCCAGCTCAATTTAGGGCCAGGCTTTTTCACTAAGGCACCAAGGCAGCTCCATAGAGGTGAGTAAGGACCTTTCAGTTCCAGGTTTCTACTGTGACAGGTAATTCAAATAATGCTGCTAAGTGTAAAACTAGTTTCATCTAACCAGGTATTTGTTTTTATCCCCCCGTCATCTTACAGAAGCATAGCCAAACAAAAATCCACATTTTCCCAAAGTTTTTCAGTTTTTTTCCTTTTGGCTTTTTTGTTTGAGACAGGGTCTCCTTGTTAGCCCCAGCTGGCCTGGAACTCTCTATGTAGACCAGGCTAGTCTGGATCTCACAGAGATTCACCTCTGCCTCCCAAGCGCTGCAATTATGGGCATTCACTGCTATGCCCGGCTCTAGGTGAATCTGTAAAGTGAAATTTAGTAATGAGGGAAACTTTGGTAACATTAACAATTTATTTTTGGTGGTAGTGTGGGGGAGAAAAGGAAATAAGACATAGAAAAGAAATTATTTTCAGGAAATTTTGCCTAAAAAGGAGAAAAATGAAGAAGCAGCAAGAGAATTTTGTTTGAGGGATGGAAGCATTAAACTGTGCTGGTTTGTGAGTGGGGGAGGTCGAGCAGAAGGCAGTACTGAAGAAGTGCATTTCTGGCTTCTAGTAATGACAACCCAAGGAAGCTCACAAACTCACCCTTCTCTCCCTGGCCCCAGCAACTACAAACTTAGACAAAATATAAAAAGCAGTCATTTCTTATTTCAATGCCTGGACAAAAACCAACAGAAACAGAGAGGCTTTTTATTCAGGAAAGCTACTGAAGTTTAGGGTTAGACAGTTGTAGCCTGTCACAGTCTTGCTCATGGCTGCCACCCCAGGTCACTGAGAGCCTTTCAAGGGGGGTAGCAAAAGCACTGAGTTATTATGAAGTTTCCCACAAAGGAAAGCCTGAGTCCTGATAGTTTCAATGTGAATTTTACTGTTTCCAGGTATAGTCACTATTCTGGAAGACAGCTTAATTGGGCTTATATATGTGTGTAAATTAAATGAGGGCTTATTAGGAACTCACACCTCTAGGTATTTTCTTAATTGAAATAAAAACAATAAAAAATACATGTGAAAGCTTTACAGCAACCAAGATGCCCTTCAGTACGTGAACAGGTAATATGTGGTCAATGTCCATAAAATGAAACACTACCCAGAGATACCAAGGAACAAGCTGTTGATTCATACAAAATGGGTGAATCCTAAATGCATTCTCTATGTGAAAGAAGCCAGGTCCTAAAAGTTAGGTTGTACAATTCCACTATGGGAAACCACAGGGAAGAAAAGTCTAGTGTTTCCCTGAAGTTGAAGAGCTGGGAATGGCTGGCTGCAAGGGGGTAGTAGTAGGGGACTTCTAGGTGATGGAACAGTTCTCTGCAGTGGTGGGTACACGGTCATGCATGTCAAAAATCCACAGAAGCAGCCAAGAAGAATGAACTTGAATGTATGCGATCTGAACCATTAGCCCGGAAGTTGAAATTCTGAAGAGGAAACACACACCATAACAACCTGACTCATAAAAAATGTTTGACTAGCTCCCAAAGCAGTTTTAAAAAAAGGAATAGGACTAGAGTTCTCACTCAGTGGTTACGAGCACAGGCTGCTCTTTCAGAGGACCTAGTTTTGGTTTCCAGCACCGACATGGTGGCTAACAACTGTCTATAACTCCAGTTCCAGGGAAATCTGATACCCTCTTCTGATCTCTGTGGGCATTGCATGACCTGGGTATACTTACATACATGCAAGGCAACAAACTCATACACATAAAATATTAATAAATAAAAGGAAGAAAAGTAATTGTGATCTAAACATTTTTAGAAATAGTGTTTCACAGGAAAATACAGGGATAAAAACAAGAGGAGATATCCACACACACTGCACTCTAGTTGGTAAAGTTGTTTCTTATGGGGGAGGCCATAACAATTCAGAATTGCCAGCTTGTGAACAAACAGGCAAACAGGTAAAGGGTGGAGCCAGGAGGGATGCTCTAGCTAAAGGAGAGGAGGCTGGGGGATCCTGTGGTTCCAAGGTAGAATAAATTATTCCAGTGGGAACTCACGCTTATCTTCCTATGGACGTGCATGTACACAAGTAACTAAAGGGTGTGTGTAGAGGCATGTATATCTGAGACAGCCAAGACACAATGGCAGCCAGCACCCCAGTCATTCTCAGAAACCAACCCATTCACCCACAAACAAATGGAATCTGGGCTCCTTGTAGAAATGACTGGAGTAAAGAAAATAAAGATGAGCCAGAGATAAGAACCAACTTGAAAGATTTCCATGGCCAAAGCCAGACAGTGAAGCAGAATGCAGCACTACCTATTATCAATAGGTAGATCTTGATGAGACCATAAAATAAACTAGTGAGAGGAGACAGAGGAGAAACATCTTTATAGAAGATCCTAAATTTCTAAGAAAGAGAAAATTTGGCTCTTAGAAAACCCTGGCAAACCTTATTGGATAGATGAGCTCAGTAATATCATCAGAATGTTACTTTACCTTTGAGAACGTCTTCCTTTGTTTTACACCATGTGCATGCAATGCCTATGGAAACCAGAAGAGAATGTCGGACTCCCAGGTCTTTTGGAAGAAGAGCAAGTGTTCTTTCTTAACTGCTGAGCTATCTCTCTAGCTCCCAAACACATTTAAAAATTTTTTTATTTTATATGTATGAGTGTATTGCCTGCATATTGATGTAAGTGTACCTGTGTCATGTAATACCCATGGAGGTCAGAAAAGGGTGTTGGATTTCCTGGAAATGGAATTATGGATACTTGTTAGCTGCCATACAGGTTTTGGGAATTGAACCCAGGTCCTCTGCAAGAGCAGCCAGTGCTCTTAATTGCTGAGCCACCTCCAGCAAAACATACTCTTAACTTCATCCAGAAATGTGACTTTTCCTCTTAGTAGCATGCTTAATCGCTTTTAGGCTATCTTTTAGAATTTCTTAGGTTCCTTAAGTCTTCCAAGTATGCAAAGCTACCACTAACTCTGTATCAAATTAAAAGTCTTAAAACAGGACATGGTGGCATATACTTGTAGTCTCAGCACTCAGGAGGTGGATGCAGGAATACTGTTCCAAGTCCAAGGCCCTGGGCTACATAGTGAAATCTTGTCTCAAATATGCCCCCTAAAAAAAAGTATGTCCTCTCCAAAAATTAAAGATTATTTTTATAGACCAGACTTACATGTAAGACCTCAAACTATTATTTGTTTTGTTTGAGACAGTTTTACTCTATAGCCCAAGTGTGCCTAGAACTAGTGTCCCAAGTGCTTTTATGGGTATGAGTCACCATGCTCTGCTGAAAATACACATCCAGGGAAAAAGCAGGAGAAAATCTTTTTGACAGTGAGTTATGCATGAGGTACAAAAGAAACTAACTTAAGTTTCAAGTATCTGTGGACAGTACACTGTTGCTATGATTTAAAATGGTATAACCATTCTGGAAAGTTTGGCATTATTTTGTTTGCTTTTGTTGTTTTGAGGTAGGGTCTCACTATATAGTCCTGGCCAGCCTGAAACTTGCTATGTAGACCAAGCTGGCCTTGAACTTGCATAGATCTGCCTGCCTCTGCTTCCAGAGAACTGGGAAGAAACACACGTGACACCTCACCTGGCCAGTTTGGCATTATTTTAAGAAGTAAAAATCAGGTTAGCATATAACCAATAATTTCACTTTCAGGAATGTGTTCAAGAGGAATAAAAACCCACATGCACACTGGTACATAGTATTACACATAACACTCCCAAGACATGAATAAAATACAGCATTTCTGTGAACTAAAACCAAGGAACTAATAATGAGCCAATGGACTTGAAAATATCATGTTAAATTCAAGAGGCAACAGACTATGAAACAGATCAGTGATGGTCTTGGGCTAGGGAGCAGGCAGTCCAGCTGCAACTGGACCTGAGGGAAACTGGGCAGACAAAATGTTTCCAGCCTGGATTAAAGTGATTGGTTGTACAACTAGGTAAACTGAGCAACAATTGCTACAGTAGGAAATTTTATGATAAACTGTACTTAAGAAAGCTGAAAAAGACAAAGAGGAAACAGATGGAAGGAGAGAGAGAAGGAAAAAGGGTTCTAAAGCTATAGATATAAAACATTTTAACAAAAACACTGCCTAAAATTTTTGTTTAGACTTTATTCGGTAGGGGACAGGATGGAGGGAGTTCAAGGATATTTTAATGTATCATCTAATTATTCCTCAAAAGACGAGACATTTCTAGCAATGAATATTTAAATTCAACACACCACATTTTACATTGCTGGCTATGAGTTCAAAGTCAGCTGGGGCTAAATGAGACCCTATCTCAAAACAAATAAAGATATCCAGAGAAAAAGAAAAGTACTATATTTTGGGAGTAGGGGTGTGTGTATTTAAAACAGGCTTATGTATACCAGGCTGGCTTTTAACTTGTTTTATAGGAGAGGATGACAATGAACTCCTAATAACTTCCTACCTCCACTTCCCAAGTGCTGGGATTATAGGCATGTACCATCTTGCCCTGATCAAAGAATTTAATAAAGCATGGATCACTGGTCATGGTGGTATATACTTGTAATCCTAACACTTGGGATGCAGAAGCCAGCCTGGTGTACAGAGTTCTAAGCCAGTAGTTAGACAGTCTCAAAAAACAACAACCAAATCAAATCAAGACTATACCTAACTTTAGATAATCTTTTTTTCTTCAGAATTAATGACTGTACCTATGGCCTTGCATCTGCTAGGCCAGTGTTCTGCCACTGAGCTATTCCCCCAGCTCCTATACCAAAGCAATGCAGGCAGTCACTCAGCTCCTACAAGTGCTATGAGGAATACAAGGGTGAGTGAAATTAAATGACTTCACATTTCTAATTAGATCACTGGATGTTAATCCCAACAGTTGAGACTCAAACTGACTGGCAGTCCTAACTAAGAGCACTTAGAAATCACAGAAGACATCTCTCCAGGGGAGGCTCTTCCAGTTACCAGCAACAGCTGCTTCCAGCCTTGCCCAACCATACAGTCAGTGGACACCTTTTAATAGAGATTGAGCTTAGTACCTTGACAGGGTGGCCCAGAAAAAACAATGACTAAAAGAATAAACAAAAGCCAGGATTATCCTAGGTATACACCTGGGAACTGGACCAACTTTGGGCCCAAGGAAACCTCAAAGTTAAAATACTAATGCACCATTGTAAGGTAACAGCAGCCCAATGCTGCCATCTACTGGCCATGTATCGAACACCTCAGAAAGCCAATTAAATTTGGTAGCTAATTTTCATTCGGTTTATTAGAGTAGGTTCCTGACTAAATGTGGCTACCTTCAAGGCAGGTAGGTGGAAGCATAGACACACACATTCATATTCATATATATATATATATATATATATATATATATATATATATATATATATATATATTCATTCTCATTCTCTCTCTCTCTCTCGACATAGCAGTTTGGGTGTTGAATATACTGTATATTAGGTTTAGAGACCACACACTGCTGGCTCTTTTTCGTACACCTGGCCTGCTACTCTTAACTTTAGTTACTCTTGGATATCTGAACTACTCCTGCCTTCACCTCCCATCATGCGCTGGGATTGCACGACAGTGCCCTAGGCATGAGACAGCTGCTATGAGGGCAGGGACAGACATAACTTGTCCCAGAACCCAGTACTGGTGCTTTAAAAACATTAAGAGGGCTGAAGATGCAGTACAGTGGTAGAGTACTTAACTTGGTCTGTCCGGCAGGGCAAAACAAAAATTAGTAGAAGAAAGAGTGGCAAGTGACAACCAAGTACAGAGTTCTGTCATACCTCAACAAGACTGCCTTTCATGGGTACAGCAATTCTGTTATCTCCTGTATCCCTCAAGAACCTCTGGGCTACTAACACAATTTTATACATGAAGACACTGAGTCCCCCGTTCCTCCCCTCCCCACCTTTTTTGGAGACAGTCTCATTGTGTATCCCTGACTGGCCTGGAACTGTAAACCTGGGATTAAAGGCATGTGCCTAGGTCACTATTAAGCACAACTCTAGCTGGCTGAGGCAGGAGTATCCACAATTTTAGGTCTACCTGGGGGCACACAGGAGTTCAAGGCCAATGTGGTAAACTTAGAGGACCCAAGTGAGTTCAGCACTGAAGTATGCATCCAGAATGAACAAGATCTGCATTTCAATCTCCAGCACCACGTTCAAACAAACCAGTCATAACTCTTTCTGTATTTTTTTTTAAAAGACTGTGTGGATCAATCAAATTAGTAAAGTAAGTTCCCTGAATGTGCAGCTGGTAGGTCAGTGAAGCCACCTTTACATTTTATGCAGCATGGACTTACAGAATATCACTGCCAGATCCCAGTGCCAATCTGGGAAGATGTTCTCTGGTGAGGATTAAATATTTTGGTTCAGGATCAGCCTCTGAAATAGTTATTAAATATTAATCACTGAAGTGACAGAAATGTCAGGAGGACTTAGCAAGTGAGGCATGGAAGCCTGGTGGCTAAGAACTCAACTGTTCTTGGTAAATCCAGGCTGCAGTTCACAAAGGTAAGAGGGTCTTTAATGCTCAGACTAGGGTTAGGCAGTCTGGCTTCAAATGCCAGCTTTGCCTTTTACTAACAGGATCCCAGACAACTTACCTGTCATGCCTTGGTTTCCTCAACTGGAGATCAATGTCACTTCATTTGGTTACTGTGAGGACTGAGTTACGCTAGCTGTATCTAGCATATCTGAGTGATTAGCTAAATGTTGGTTCCCTAACATTTAATGAAGCATGCTTTCTGGGCTTAAAAGAGGAGGCTGTCAGCCCCGGAGATAGCATGCCAGGTTACTTTTGTGTGCTTTCATTCTTCTTTCCAGCAATCCTGTGAGGCAGATATGCTATTCACCATCTCAGACATGGATACTGCAGTTAGGGGCCCTGGATAAAAGTCCCTGCACCCTGGACTGCTGCTTGTCAGCCATCTCTTAACAGTGCTGGCTCCTGCAGGGATCAGCTGGGCAGACACTGCCAAGAATCAAGAGAGGCCAAGTTTCACCTCCTCCATCTGTTGACGTCACTGCTGTTAAGGCGCACACACACTGGTACAGCACAAAGTGTACAACGCAGTGCTCCCACTTGTGTGGCATTACCAGAGATATCAAGTGAAGGTTATGACTCTCAACCCAATGTGTCTAAAAATACAAGCACCTAGACAGTGTCATAATCTAAAAGCAGAAACTAGATGAAAGCCAAAGCACTTTCCAGAAAATGTTGAGCCATATTTTTAGTCACAATAGCCTTATTAGAAAATATGTCTAAGGACATCCTTTTACACACATATGTACATGCTCTTACAGTTTGGTGTTCATAAATACTCACTAACTAGCCAACTGTTTTCACAGAATACTTCCAGAATGCTCTAAAGAGAAATGTGAAAAAGGACAAACCAAACAATCTAATTAATGGCACCATTCCCAACACCAGCACCTGAGAAGCTCAAGAAAGTGATGTGTTTTCACAGCTATGACTGCTCAAAGGAATATTCTGCTGACAATCCAAGTTCTCTAGATCAGAGGAGTCCATACACTATGGTCTAAATCTGGCTCCCACCTTGTCTTTGTGTTGTTGGTAATCAAGAAAACACTTTTGCTTTCTTTCACACTGCTAAATGATTGGGAGGAAAAAAAAAATCCTAAACCATAGTATTTCACAGCATGTGAGAAGGACATGAAATTCAAATTTCAACATTTATATGTAAGGTTTATATATTATAGTGTCTGTAGATGCTCAAACACTACAATTGCGGAATTGAGACACTTGGTTAGAGAAGCCTACAATATTTTCTTCACAGAAAGTATGCCAACTCATGCTCTAACTTTACGACAGTGGCACATGCTGTTAATCCTGGCACCTGAGAGGCTAACACAGGATGTTAAAGGGTTCAGAGCTAACTTATACTACATATCAAATTTGAAGTCACACTGACCTAAACAGTGAGCTCCACTACAATCAATGAGATTCTGTTATATTTTTAAAAGATTTGACCAATACTGGAAAACCAGAAGGTATGCCACCCATGAGCCAAAGATTTGGAAGAATTCCAGAAGACAGCAACAGGTTTGAATTAACAGGGGAAAAAGTGGAGTAACATGCACTAGAAGTTACCAAAGGTAATTAGGGTGCTCTTCCCAAGGGCACCCTAATCAAAGTCCACGCTGAATCACCAAGTGAGAAGGGCAGATGTGAGGGCAATTCAAGAATGAAATCTGGAACAGCTGCACTTAGTTTCAGCCTGCCCCTCTCACTAAACCTTTTGCTTATAGGACATAAGCAGATAAAGCCTCTGAGAAAGTAGGCAGTATACCTTTGAAGGCCTCCTAAGAGTGAATGAACATGAAAGAGAGGAGACCAGATGAGGAACAACCTATGAACAAACATCTGGGCATGTTTATTTAGGGTTTTTTCCCTTTGATTTTTGTTGTCACTGTTGTTTTGGAGACAGGGTCTCATGTAGATCAGGCTAGCCTCAAACTTGAAATCTTCTGGTCTTAGCCTCCTGAGGGCTAGACAGTACAAGGTTGTGCCATCTCACTCAGTTTCATGGGTATTTCTAAACAGGAAAGTGAAAGATTTGCTGCACAGAAGGTGGCAAAGTGGGTAGGCTCCAGCCTGCTCCCTCATTCTCCACATCTCCTTCCCACTTAGAGAACCATGCTAATTGGTCGTGTAGCTCAGTGGTAGAGTATTTGCTTAGCACACAAGAGGCTCAGGGTTTAAACCCCAGTACTGGCCTTAAAAAAAAAAAAAAGTGAATGGACAGGTAAGAAGAGGGCTGGAGGGTAGTGAAAAAGGGCACTACTGCAGACTAAGTGACTTCACAGACATGGTACTGCACCTTTCTTACTCTAATCTTTCCTACGTGGTGTTGGGGATTTGGGCCCTGGCACTGTAGTCACTGACTGTGCTGTTATATATATGAGACATTCCAGGCTTGCCTCAACTTGCTATAGAGTAAGGGTGACCTTGAACTTCTGATCTTCTTGCCCCCACCTCCAAAGTGTTGGAGACTGAACCCAGGACTTCAAGCATGTTAAGCACTCTATAACTGAGCTATACCCTGTGCTGTAATTTTCAAGCATTTAAGTTCACGGACGTCTTATATCCCAGTTCTAAAGATGTAATAAAAGTGGTTTTAAAATGACCTTTTTGCCCAAACCCACAATCCAATTAACTGGTCTTTAACTTTTGGAAGCATGAGAAATAACACATCACTAAGAAACTTAAAGAAGGCTTCTAAAGCCTGTACTAGTCAGTCCTCATTCTGTCTACCTGGGTTATATTATATGCTCTCCAGCCCCTGGAAAAATAAAATTTTATGAAGATGTTCTTCATGATTCCCAACTCCTTCTGGGTGCTTGCTCTTCTCCTTCAAAGCAAAGTTTTTTCCAACAAACCCAGCCACACTGTTGTTCTCAATTCCTGCTGCATTTAGTCACATGGAATGATGCAATATTTGGTCTTGATAATTACAAGTTTTCCCATTTCTTCTTTCTCATAAACAGTTTACTCACAGGGCTAAGGGACCTACTAAATAAAGCTACCTCCTCAACTGAGCGGGTATCTGCCTTTAACATTGTACAAAGAAAAAAGCACCATGTTCCAATAGTGGAGAACAGTGATCTAGCCAACTCTTCATTAACAGAGGAGGGATTTGGATATTGCACTTCACGGCAGCACAGTAACTGTGGCAGCTGCTGCCTCTTCATGGGGACTGCTGCTATCTTTGCTTGAGAAAGGGAAGTAAAAATGCCGAGCTTACCCCCAAAGTTCACTTTGAGCTTAACCTAACAATGATAACTCCAAAAGCCTGTAACTCATCTTTCCAGCAATTTTAAGATGCAGGTTAGGGAGGGAACTGATTACATGTTGGGACTTACTGAAGATCTAGGCACAATCCCAAGAAAAGAAATGAGAATGAGGAGAGGCTGGAGCGAGTGCTCAGGGGTTAAGTGTGCTCCCTGTTCTTCTGGGACCTGGACTCGGTCCCTAGAACCCATGTTGGGATGCTCACAAGCCCCCATACTCCAGCTCTAGAGGATCTGATGCCCTCTTCTGGCCTCTGAGGGCACCCACACACAAAGGGCATAAACACACACACACACACACACACACACACACACACACACAATAAATATAAAATCTTAAAATTTTAAGATAAAAATAAATCTTAAAAAAAAGGGGGTGGGGTGGGGCTGGAAATTGAGGGTCTGATTACCTCTGTTCAGTAATATGGAGTTTAGGACCCACCATTAACAACTTTTTTTTTTTGAGACAGGGTCTCCCTGTAGCCCCAGCTGGCCTGGAACTCATTCTGTAGACCACTGGGCCTTGCCTTCTCTCAAGTGCTAGGATTAAAGGCCTGCACCACCATAACTGGTCTCTCTTATGCTTCGTAACCTTGTCTCATGCCTTCCTTCCCTTTATGCTGCTTTTTCTCAACAAAATGCTTCACACCAATCTCTTCCAACCCTAACCATATTTTCAAAGTCCAACTCAAACACCAACCACTTTCTTAACCCCCAAAACATCAAGGATCATACCTGCTGCAAGGACTACCCCCTCTCCTATACCCTTGTGTCACTGTCAATCTTTTAACTATGAGACAGAAAAGAATTTCATTTCATTCAGTAATCCTTTGTGCAGCCTCACCTCTACCCCTACAGGATCCCACTGTAGTTCAGATAGGCCCGAAAACACTACAAATGCTCCTGATTCACCATACTGTGCTTAAATCTCGCCTCTTAAACTTTTTAAAAAAAATTTTATGTGTATGAGTTTATTGCCTGCATGTAAGTCCACCCATGCTGCAAAATGCCCACAGTAATAAGGCATTAGATATCTTGGAACTGCAGTTATGCACCAGTTGTTGGCTGTCAGGTGGGTGCTGAGAACTGAACCTGGGGCCTGTGTAAAAGCAGCCAGTGTTCTTAACTGCTAAGCCATCTCTCCAGAACAATCTCATCTCTTAAAAAAAAAAAAAACAACAAAAAAGTTTGTGTGTGTGTGTGTGTGTAGGCACTCGAGAATACCACAGATGGAGGTCAGAGGACAAATTGCTGTAGCAGTTGGTTCTCTCCTCCCACCAAGTGGGTGCCAAGGATTGAACCCAGGTAGTCAGGCTTGGTGTCAAGAGCTTTTATCGGCTAAGCCATTTTGATGGCCCCAAATCTCACCTCTTAATGGGAGGAAAATTCTCTGGTATAAACTAAAGCTTCACACTGTGTAAAGATTTTGAATGAAGGAGAGTTGAAGAATAATCAATGACTGTTATCTCCTCCCCTCCCCCAATAGCTGAAGCTAAGACTGTAAGAAACAGGAAAAGTTGCTTCTGCTTTGTATTGTCTACAACAGCTTAAATAGTATAAAGATCCTGTAATTTCTTTCTTTCTTTTTGGTGCTTGAGATTTAATCTATACTATACCACTGGCCTACCCTAGTCCTGCAGTTTTTCTGTAAAAACAAGGGATCAGACAACTTAAAAAAAAAAATTCTTAAGGAGCCAAAGAGATAGCTCAGCAGTCAAGAGCATTGACTGCTCTTGCAGAGGACCCAGGTTCTCTTCCCAGCACCCATATGGCTGCTAATGACCATGAATAACTCCAGTTCCAGGGGATCTGATGCCCTCTTCTGGCCATCTTGGGCACTGCATGACATGGACATACTCATACACATAAAATTTAAAAAATTTGCTAGACACCTCTGTGTCAGAAACTTAATGCAAATACTCTAGTTGGTACATAAGACCAACTGCCTCAATTAGCAGAGCCGCCTTTGATCTGTATTACACAAGCTACCTGTTCTCAATGACAAACTAATTTCTGAGGGAGGGGGAGGGAATTTAAGATTTGAGCAGGTACGAGATACCAGCTAGTTTCCTTTTAGTTTTTTCCACCTGAAACTTAACAATATTCCTCCAGAAAACTGCTGGCAGGAAAAAACAAAACCAAAGAAACCAACCCCCACCATTAGTGGGGTGTCCACTCCAACAGTTAACTGACAGTGTGCCAGATTCCTGTAGAACTGGAGGGGGAACCTGGATTGTTTCAAAAGCTCACTGTTTCTAAAGTCAAATAGAGGATCCATTAACTAACATTTTTTCTTTTGCTTGTGTGTGGGCTCCAACTTTTGATTCTCCTGCTTTGGCCAGAAGAGGGCTTGGGACTACAGGCTTGTGCCATCACACCTGATTTTAACACTTTAATTTAAAAATACATATCCTGCCGGGCGTGGATTAAAGGACAAACGCCTTTAATCCCAGCACTAGGAAGGCAGAGGCCAGCCTGGTCTACAAAGCAAGTTCCAGGCGGGCTAGGGCTACAGGGAGATCACACCTCAAAAAAGTGCCAATGTGATTATGGCTTAAAATCTGGGCTTCAATCACAATCAAATGATAACTTTTGTTAAAGAAAGTTACATTGAACCTATACTTTCTAGTGTCTAATTTGTTCTTAAAATTAATCCAAAACGTCCTACCAAAATGTACTCTTGTAAAACAAAGATGGTTATACACAAATGCATTAAACAGCAATGACCTAACTTGAGCTAACAACCAAAATACACTTTCAAAGAATTACGAAATCACTGCTAGATTTGAAGCAGGCTACATTTCTCATTTAATTCTTATGTACTTGGTAGCTGTGGTAATCTGTTTTTAGGCAGAAAAGGAAAACTCAGAATACAAGATGATGTATAAAAATTGCTCCTGAAGGAAAGGTTCAGTTTTCCAAATCTTCACCCAGTTATAAAAACACAGAACAACCTATATACTCAGGGTGGAAGATTCCAAAAGAATCCACATTAACCTAGAAGAGTCAAGTATCTTGATGTAAAGACAATTCAAAGCTTACAGGGCATTGACTTTGTGTCATTTTTAATTTCTTTTTTTCTCATAAAGATGCCCTACGTAGTTAGTGGATTCGACCGCTAGCACGGAGGTGGAGGGGAAATCACTAAACAACTATGTGGCCAACAGGGAAATACTGAAAGCGAGGCACGCGAGGAGCAAGCGGGAACCGTAGTACAGCGTCCGCTTCTTCCCAGAGGGGATGCAGAGGCGAAGGAGAGAAGAGGACAGAGTCGGGTGGGGACCCGCGGCGGGAGGGGAGGACTCGCGAGGCTGAATCCCGGCGACAGAGGTGGAGGACAGGCGAGGATGCGGACCCGAGGCGGGGGAAGCCCGCGGCCGCCCATTCATTCGGGTCCAGGTGGCGGCCCGCCCAGCAGCGCCGAGTTCCCACTCACCTGTTCGGGAACACGACCTCGCGGCACCTGAGGCTGCCGAGGCCGCCGCCAGGAGTCGCGGGGACGCGGGGCGGGGGCCGAGCGCCGGCGGGGTGGACGGGCTGCGCAGGCCGGGCACAGGCAGGCGACGCAGGCCGGAGGCGTCCCTCTGCAGCAGGGCGGAACAGAGCCGCCGCGGGCTCTGATACATGCCGGGCGCCGCCGCCTCCCCACCGCCGCGGCTGCTGCGCGCTGACAAGCCGAGCCTGGCGGACGTAGAGGCCGCGGAGGCGAGCTGGAATGGCGGGGCTCGAGGTTTCTTCCGGACCCTTCTCCCTCAACCCGGGCCGGGCGAGCAGTCCGGATCGGTGAAGCTCGTGAGCGGACGCGGCGGCTCTGGCGGCACTGAGGCGCGCGGAGCAGCGCCGCAGGATAACCGGTGAGCGGGCGCCGGCAGGGCGGGCGCTACCACGCGGCGGACGCAGGGGGTCTCCGCAAACCTGGCCCGGACACGACTTAACGCGGTCGCGCCTACCCGAATGGTTCCGCTTTATCAGAAAGGGCGGACACACAGGACACGCAGGGCGGAGGCCGCGGGAGAGCTGAGGCCGCAAGGGGTCGTTAGAGGGGCTTTTCATAAATCAGCGTTCCCTCCCGCTGGAGGCAATGGAAGCGTCCACAGGCTGGGAATCCCAGGACTGTTCCAGCGCGGTGGCCCGGGGGACACGTGTGCGTCCGAGTGGGCGAGGCTATGCGTGTGTGCGAGCGCGTGTCTGTGAATATCTACAAAGGGTATCTACTCTTGATTCCTTCCTAGGGATGTGCTAAATTAATTTAGATTAGCCATGATGAAACACTGACTTGGAGCAGTAGTGGCCGCAACTCTTGCTCAGGATGTTATGCTCATTCATAGGATGTAGAAACTGACCACAGAAACAAGAACATAAGGCTCTACAAGATAGAGTAAGATCAGTGGTACACTATTGATAATATATCGAGATTACAGCGGGCCTCGGATCTGTAGAGGGTTTGCTGGAATTGGTATCTGAGATGGGCCGCGATTTGCGGTCTGGAAGTTACACTGGTGGTATTAGGGGAGGGAGATAAATGGCGACTTTTAACATGAAGAAAGCAAATAAGCAGAAAAGGTTTGAGTGTGTTTGAGGGAAAAACAACAACAGTAACTCTTCATTTATGTACTCTGGAAGCCAAAGGAGTAGGGAGATGTTTGGGCTGGTTGTATTACGGAAAACAGATTATACTACACATAATTTAGTAAGTAGTGCAAGGGATGGTCTGAGCTGTGCTTAAATTTAACGTGAGAAGACAGGAGAGGGCTGGGGATGTTGCTCAGTGGTCGAGCACTTGTGAAGCAAGTGAGAGATTCTGGGTTCATTTCCAGTACCAGAGAGAAATGGAGAGAGATGAGAGAGATGGGGAGGGAGAGAGAGAAGAATAGATGTGACTGGGATGGCAAAAGAATGGACTGAAGAAATATCTCAGTAGATTGTGTAAGGAATGACTAACCAGGAATGGAAAGGTAACCTTGGGAGATTTTCATCACCAGGGATTCAAAATAGTTTCCAGACCTGGGATAACACTCACAGGGTGTGGGTGAATCATCGGGTACAGTTGATGACAACTCCTGGGCTAGACGTTACACCCACTGATCTCAGTTTTCTTATCTGTGAAACAATCCTACCTTAGTCATCAGGTGAAACAAGAGGTAAGGATAAAATTAGCCCATAACAAGTGCTTTGCAAATATAACAGAATGTGAATTTGCAGTTTAGGTGATGGGTATGTGGTATAGATGGACCCTCACCCCTTTCTTTCTAGCAAGCAAAGTTTCTTTTTCAGTAGGCAAGAAAGTGAGAATGTAGGGGGAGGGAGTGGAGATGGTAAACCAAAACCAATGGTGAATGAAAAACCACAAGGAAGTGTGATACTTAAGTTAATCAACAAATAAAAATTTGAACGAACTTTGAGGGGAGGTATCCTGTGTAGATGGATAAAACTGCTCCCAAAGCCATAGGTTATTAAAAGAAAATTCCAGGCTGGGTGTAGGGGTGCCCACCTTTAATCCCAGCACTCTGGAGGCAGAGGCAAGCCGACCCAAGTGAAGTCCAGGCTAGTTTGGTTTACATAGTGAGTTCCAGGCATGCTGGGGCTACCGGAGTACCTATCTTTAAAAAAAAAGTTAAAAATTAAAAAAAAAAAAATCCTAGTGCTGGTTGGGCTATCCCTCTACAGCTTGGTCAAAGAAACCCCTGAGGGTACCAAAGCAATACAGGCAATCACCACTGCTTTTGGTTGCCCATCAGAACTATATGGTAAAACCATGAAGACCACTCTACATGTGTTGGTCACAGGACATGGAAAAATCAAGCAGGAACTGGACTAGAAGCTTTCTTCCATTTTGATAGCACATGACATTGGAAGGTGCAATGCAGGCTACTGGGGAGGATTATCAATTATCTTATTTATCTGTGACCTTTTGTGCAATAATAACAATATCAGCAGGTCAGGCAAGATGAGCTCCCTGGTGAAATACTGGCAAGTCTGTTCTCCTGGTAGCCAATCACTTTCTGATTAGATCTCAGGCCTGCTCCCCAGGAGGAATTTCTGTAAACCTCCTCGTACTGTAAACCTGTACAAAAGTTCATAAACCCTGGTGTGGAAGCTACTGCTGTTGTCTTACTAAATAGACATACTCAGATTTCCTTCTGAATAAACTATGTTTATGCTGTAGAATAGTGCTGTTGTCAGCTTTGATAAGAGAAGGTTCTTTTCATAGTAGTCATCAGTGACTGTGGAAACTCATAACTAGTCAAAGTGCTGAGAATTAATGACGATTGAATGCCCAGCCATAAATAGAACATCTGTATCACCCCTTCCAAGGCTCTGGGAACAATGTAGAAGATGGAATAGAAAGAATGTAACAGCCATAGGAAGGGCGGTAATGTGGAACTCTGACTTCTAGATATGATATAGTTGTAGTCTTGAATTCACAATCCCTGATTATCTGCAGCAAACCTTCCTAAAGATTGAGCCAGTCAGTATCCTGTCATGAAAGAAGAGGGCTTATGGTGCCTGTCTCTCCCTGAGGATATGTAGGCAGTTAGCAGTTGGGGGAGGGAAAGACATTTCATTAGTGCTGCATCCATTCTCCTGTAACACACACACACACACACACACACACACACACACACACACACACATCATGATCGTAGAAAGGGGGATAGTTGGAAAAAGGAAAAGGAAAGAAGTCAGCAGGAATAGGAGGGGAAAGAAGGTTAGGAGTGTTTGTGTGAATATGATTGAAATACATTATGTATATATATGAAATGTCATAAAGAAACCATTCCAGGGCTGGAGAGATGGCTCAGCAGTTAAGAGCACTGGCTGTTCTTGCAGAGGATCTGGGTTCACATCCTAGTACCCACATGGTGGCTAACAATTGTCCCTAACTCCAGTTCCACGGGATCCAATGCTCTCTTCTGATCTCCAGGGCATGTCATCACATGCGTACACTTACATACATACAGACAATACACTCATACACATAAGACAAAAATAATAAAATATTAAAAAGAGGAACAATTATATACAATTAATATATGCTAATAAAATATTTTAGAAAAGAAAGAAGGCTTAAGTGGAAAGTATGCCCTTTGGGCATGAAGAGCAGATTGAGCTGAGTGGTAACTGCCTGCAATTATTTTTCTTTTCCATGGTTTTGGAATTCATAATGAAATATTGGGTAAAAAGTCCTTTGAAACTGGATTATTGTTCAAACATAAACAAGGTCTTGGGCTCCGTCCTTAGCACCATATATAGTGAACCAAAGTTCCTGGAAAGAACCACACCTTACACTGAACTTTCTGCTAAGCTGACTGATCAGAATTTCAGTGATATGGGGAAGATGGAATGTTGCAGGTCTAGAGTCAAATTATCTTGGGTCATCTTAACCCTCCTTCATAGTCATTTATTGCCCTCCTATCTTTGTGACCATTAGGTAAATCCTTTGGAATGTAAAACAGACCTCTAGGCCCCACCAACTAAAAGGCCATCAGATAGCATCTGAGACCTATAAATGAGATTTCCCCACTTTTCTGTGACTGACCTACCTGATGTTTCCACCAATGTGTTTGAAAAGTGTCTTAATTTATAGTTTCTTGAAAGGCTACATACCAAGACCATGTCTCAAAAAATAAAGTGAATAAACAGATGTGGGGATTGTAGCTTAGTAGTAAAGGACTTCACTCATATTTAGAAGGTCTTAGGTTCAGTTTCCTGTGTGTGTGTGTGTGTGTGTGTGTGTGTATTGCTGTGAGGGGGCAAGGGAGGATAGGCACATTTCCAGAAGTAAGCTAGTAAGCTATTTTAGAGAAGAACTAGGAGCTGAAGCGATGAATGGAGACTTTAATTTCCACTCTCCCCCCAATCTCCTCCCCCTCCCTACCTTTTTTTTCTTTTTCCCCTCCTCCCAGTCCTTCCTTAATCTTTTAATGATCCATGCTATTCACTGATATCTTCTTTAAAGTTCCCCTTCTTCTTGTTTTCATATGAATTGGTTTATCTAAAAAGAAAATGCAAATATTGCCTCTCAAGAGAGGCCACACCCAAGCCTGGTGAGTTACTGTAGGTCTGATGGGTTCTGGGTTCCAGAGATGCAGCAGACAAAAGGGACCAGAGACTCCGCTGGGAGCTAACAGGACCCGGTTTATTAAGAGAAGACTAGATGGGACTAGCTTCTCTGCACTTGGGAGTGGAGAAATGCTGCCCCCTCCACCAAAGAGATGGGGGGCCTGGCCTCATCTTGGGGCCCAGGCTCTGGGGAAACCCAGTTGGTGTGCCTGGCTCCAGATTGAGATGGAGGAGCTCCCTCAGGGAGAGTGGGAGATCGAGCTCAGCCCAAAGCCCCAAAGCTTCAAAGCCTAGAAAGCTTCTAGTTCTTTAGTCCCTCCTGCTCTTTTATGGGAGGGGGGTTGGTGTCCCCATGATCTGATTGATGTTTATGGTAAATGTCTGGCCCTTTTTACAGCTGTTTGTGAATCCTGGGCTGGGAATCTTATCTATTCAAGACGTTGTAAAACTCAGTTCTTTTCTCAGATTGCTCAGATCTCAGTGAGCTCTGCAGTCTGGTTGGAATCGCCAAGGTGTCTGTCCTAGAACTGCTGAGGGGAGGTTGGGGGTTCCAGTCAATCCTAGCCTTGTAGCAGCCTCAAAGTTGCATGGTGTGTTTCCTGATCCAAGAAAGTCTAACTCTTAGAGTCATTTAAACCAAGAGTCAAATGACCTGTTCCCAAAACTCTTCCTTTCTGACTTCTCATGTATACATAAAACAAAAATAAAAAGATCTTTAAAACAAAACACAGCTCTCACCTCAAAATGGAGTAACAGATCATTTATTCTGTAACCATATATGAATGACCATGATCTTGAATATAGATTCAATTTCCCAAATACCATATTCTAAAGTGATAATAACTTTGTGGGGTTTTCTTTATAACAATAAAACAAGAGAAATTCATAAACTAAGACACTTTCTTTAAAAAAAAATTTTTTTTTTGAGGCAGGGTCTCCTTATAGCCCCAGCTGGCCTGGAACTCACTATGGAGACCAGGCTGGCCTCTTTTAAAATACATTGGTGTGGCTTTGAATGTAGCTTGGTTGATGGAGTGCCATCTCCTTAACATGTTGAAAGCCCTGGGTTCCATCCTGATTAAAGGCATGGTTCAACACACCCAGTAATCCTATGCTTTGAGATCATTTAATACTATGTATTCAATTTGCCTTCTTTGATGTAATCAACTTGTTTAAATTTAACTACCTTTTAAGAGAACAGTAAACAGGTGACTGGAGAGATGGCTCAGAGGTTAAGAGCATTTGCTGCTCTTTCAGAGTTCTTTTCTTTTTTCTGGAAACTTAAGCTCATCAAAGAAATAAAGTAGTACAGACTGCATGTCTTAAACATGTTTATTTTTTTGGTTTGAGGATGTAGCTCAGTTGATGAAATATTTCCCTAGCATGTATGATGCTCTAAATTTATTGTCCAACACTACATTAACAGTATGGGGCTTGTAATCCCAGTACTTGGGAAGTGGAGGCAGGAGGATCAGGAGTTCAAAGCCATCCTCATTTACAGAAATTTTAGACCAGTCTGGGCTATATGAGACAGTGTCTTAAAAAAAACAAAATGAAACAACTGGGGCTGGAGAGATGGCTTATTGGTTAAGAGTGCTTACTGCTCTTCAGAGCACTCTAATTTGGTTTCTAGCACCCACTATAGACCACTTTCAACTGCCTAGATACAGGGGATATGACACTTTCTTCTGGCCTCTGAGGGCACCTGCACACATATGGCACACATACATATAGCGCGCGTGCGCGCGCGCGCACACACACACACACCCATACATTAAAAAAAACAAACCCAACCTTCTTCCCCCAAAATATATATTTATTTCTCATAGTTCTAGATGCTAGAAGTCCCAGCTCAAGGTGGGGCAGGGTTCAGTTCCTGGTGAGGCCTCTCTTCCATGTATAAGGAATGTTTGAGGTAGGAGTAGGGAATCTTGCTTGTTTCTGTAGTACTGGGATCTAATCTAGAACCTGTGCATGCTAGACACACATTCTGCTATTGACCTATAGCCTAGCCCCAGCCTTTCCTCCTATAAGGCCTTTAGTCCAATTGGATTAGGGGACTATTCTTTTTTGTTGTTGTTAAATTTTATTTATTTTAATTTTATGTGCATGAGTATGCCACTTGCATGCAGTGCCTGAAGAAGCCAGAAGAGGGCATCACATCCTCTGGAACTGGAGTTATGGATGGTTGTTAGCTACCATGTTGGTACTGGGAACTGAAACAGGTCCTCAGCAGAGCAGCAAATTGCTCTTAACCACTGAGTCTTCTCTTCAGCCCCATGAAGGCCCATTCTTATGATTTTGTTTAATCCAAATCACTTACTAAAGCCTTACTTCCAAACACAGCTACACTGTGGGACTAAAGCCTCAACATAGTAATTTGGGGAGAACACTTTAATCCTTTGGATTCCTTTGTTTGTTTTATTGTGTTTTTGTTGTTTGTTCTGGATTGGGTCTTCTATGTGATCTCAACTGGCCTGATACTGTGTAAAATCGACTGGCTCTGAGTTCACCAATCTTCCTGCTTCTAGCTCTTCAAAGTTGGGCTTATAGGAGCATGCCACCACTTCCTGAAATTCTGTTCTTAATAAGTGAAGCAATATTGCCTTTAGCACACACATTAAAATAAACAACAAAAATGCCAATAGTTTGGACTAGCTTTTCATAACTAATAAAAAAAAATTCACTCAAAAATTTATGTTAAACTCTCCTGTAATTTTTTTTTTCATTTACTGTGTCCTTTTCCCTGATTTTTCTAGGTGTCTTTTCAGAGCTCTGTCATATATCCCAGCTATGGAGAGAACGTCATGAAATTGCCTATTAAGACCTGAGGCCCCAATGGCTCTGACATTGATCAGTGCTATGGGTGCTAGACATATTTCACTCAGCCTGTTCTCAGCTCATGACTGAACTTGGTAGGTACATGGACATTCTTTTTAGATGTAGGACTCCTTTATGGACAATAGTAGGCCAGAGAACTCCCCATTTTTTTTAATGATAGGATCACAAGTATCTCAGGCTGATTTTGAATTTTCTATGTAGCTGAAGTTGACCTAGAACTTCTGATCCTGCCTCCACCTCCTGAGTGTTGGAATTAAAGGCCTTGTCACCACACCCAGTTTTTATGAGGTGCTGGGAATCAAATTCAGGGCTTTGTGCATGCTAGGCCAGCACATTACCAACTGAGCTACATACCTTATTCCCCATGCCATGGGATGGCATTTCTGAACTCCCGTAAAATTACACTGTTGCCTTCTCTCCACTCGTCCTTCTCTCCCTTTAGCTTGGCTCAGCCATGCTTTGTGGGCTGATGGCTCATTCTGCCTCTTCCTCATCCTCATGCCTTCCCCAGTCTCCTTCACAGATGTTGTGCCTAAAAAAATCCCATGTACATATGTGTCAGGTTCAGGGTTCGAGAGACGAAGCAGACAGAAGGGACCGGACTCCGCTGGCAGCTAACAGGACCCGACTTTATTGAGAGAAGACCAGATGGGAATAGCTCCTCCGCACCCACGAGTGGAGAAACGCTAGCCCCCCTTGGGGGCTAGCCTCCCCGAAGAGATGGGGGAGGCTAGCCCCTTCACCCCCATCTTGGGGCTGGGGCTCCAGGGAACCGGGCTGGTGTGATCAGCCCAAGTCTGAGTCTCAAAAGCCCCGCACAGCACCAGCAGCACCAGCACCAGCAGAAGCCACACCAGCAGCAGCAGAAGCACAAGCACGTTGTCCAAGTCCTCAAAACCTTTTAAACCTTCAGTCCCCTCCTGGCTTTTAGGGGAGGGGGGTTGCCATGACATCTGATTGATGTTTCAGGCAAGCTTCTGTCCAGGAAGTAGTCCTTTTCCAGAGCTGTTCATGAATTCCTTGCTTATCTGCCAAGGAATTTGGGATCTGGAGCAGTTTGCAAGGCTTAGATAAGCTCTGGCTCCAGGTTTCTTCCAGAGTCCGAAACTGTTGGGGGTCTCATTCACACCTTACATTCCAGCCTTTTGTGTCATAAGGGAATTGGGGCGCAGTTTCTCCTCTAGCTACTTCCTGCTGACTGTTTTGGGCGATGATAGGGGGATAGGGAATGACACATGAGGCTGGAATGGGTTCGAGTCCTCATCATGGTTAGGCAACCGTGCAGTTCCTGGTGGGAAGGTGAGCAGAAGGGCGAGAGCTGGTGGCAGTCCTCCCGTGTAGACTGGCAGAGGGACTGGTGCTGAGACACTTCCTCCTGCATAAGAGACTATAGACCAGGTGAGGAGATAAGTTTGACAGGCCTCCCCCGCTCCCTGCCCCCTGGTGGGATAAGAGGACAGGATAAATCTTTAGAGGCTTAGCTGCTGGTAACACTGTTTCAGACCTGAAAAGGTTAATGAAATGGGAGAGTTGACACTTTGTAGGGATCAGGTTCAGGTAGAGATCAAAGATAATTCTGCAAAAAAAATTTTAAGGGGGTAGAGATGGGAGAAAGATTGGCCCATGACGGAGGTCAGACAAATGAGGTATGTAAAGGTTAGCTTCATACATAGTCCTCGTTCCTGATTGAGACACATCCTGGCCTTATATCCAATCCTGAAGACCACCAAAAACTGTCAAACTCAAGAGTCACAGATATTCCCCTTTTAAGACTCATACCTTCAATCACTTACATAGACTTTCTTTTTTCTTTCTATTCTGGAAA
This sequence comes from Eospalax fontanierii, assembly GCA_035773235.1. NCBI lineage: Eukaryota > Metazoa > Chordata > Mammalia > Rodentia > Spalacidae > Eospalax > Eospalax fontanierii. Next base: position 77,962,363 of record CM069535.1, on the reverse strand, counting down.
TATCCAGCCCTCATAATCTTACATAAATCCTTCTTTATAAAATATTTCCTTTCCTTTTACCCTCTTATTTTCTTTCTTAATACCACGAGACATAATAACATTAAAGCTGAGAGGGGTGGTTGGATATTTAGGTGAGAGTCCAATGACTCCGCTTAACAAACCTGTAAGTGGACACAGCTGAAGTTATGAAGATGGCAGTTTGGCTCAGAAGAGTGCTGTATAGTAAATGTAGTTGAGAGGGGTGGGGGGTATCTCCCAATGCTTTAATAATTTGTTTGAATTAGGAGGGGTGTCCAGGGCGTGAAGGAATAAGAAAATGTTAGGGCTGTCAGGGGTATTTTAGAGAATGCAGAGAAGAGGTAGAGTAGCCCTGGGGGTGTGGGGAGGCCCATTGACTCCCACCATGGAGAGCTGCTAAGGGTGTGTCTTACCCAAGTAGGAAGAGGAGGACAGACCACATGGTCCCCTACTACAAACAGGCCTTTTTATCTACTGTGGCAGCGGCTCTGGGTTCCTCCATTGCTGTTGTGCAGGTCAATTCTCGGTGGCCAGGCAGATGAGTTCTGTCAGTGAAGAAGATCTGAAGGCGGGTTGGGGGATCTGGGGGCCACATGACTGGCCTACCTCGATTTTGCAAAGAAGGGCAGTCATCCTCCAGGCATCCCCATTTTTCCCACTGTGGGCATGGCCCTGGCAGTGGCTGCTGAGTTGGGGCAGGCTTGTGCCCAGTGTCCTTCGTTGTCACCGTGGGCCTGGCAGCTGTTGCGGCATTGATGCTGAGTTGCTTGGAGGTCTTCTTGGGAGGAACCCCAAATACCACCATCAGTAGTTGAGCCTCCTGTATCGGGTGGCACACACAGTTTGCCTTTTCTTGTTCCTCTGGGTTATGGAATATTTTAAAGGCCGTTTTTCAGCAGCTCTCCCTGGGAGGGTAAGGGGCTTTGGGGCATCTGTTAGTGGACAGGTTAGGAGAGAGAGCATTTGTGCCTGGGCAGAGTGTAAATATAAAAGGAGGTGAGATAAGTAGATAGAGGCAGGAACAAAGGAGTCAGCTACAGGAGTTTGAGTGCTTGCGTGGGGATAGCACTGCCCATGAGAGCTTTAACCTGCATGATATCCCAGTGATGGTGGTTGGCCGCGGGAGGGGGGGTATTGTTTGAGTTAAGGAGGGACTAGATTGTGGAGAGATGGGGAAGAGAAGGAAAGATGTAGAGGGGGACAGAGAGACAGGAAAGATATGAAGAGAAAATTGTGCATAAAGTGGTGTCGGCCGCAGGGGGGTACGTAGGGATCCTACACCAGGAGGGTGTCCCCACCCATGTGGGATCCAAAAAACGAGAGGGATCTCCAAGCCTGGGTGCGCCTTCCAGGTCAGAGTTGGGCTGTAAGGCCCAGCGAGTGTGGGGACCCCTGGCGTTCTAGAACGGCTTTCGAGACGAGATAGAGATACGTAGGAACTCCCCACCACGAGTAAGCGTCCCTACAGGAGGGGGAGTTCAAAATGAGACGAGAGTTGGCAGGGGCCCCAAGGGGAAGCGTAGGCAGCCGACACCCAGAAATGGGTGTGAATAAGAGAGAAAGGGGGGAAGAGAAGAGAGAAGAAAGAAGAAAAAGAGGGAGAGAGAGAGGAAGGAGAAGGAGGGAGAGAGGGGGAGAGAGAAAGAAAGAGAGAAAGAGAAAATGGGTGGGGGTGGGGCCCAGTTAACTACACAGGTCCCAGTAAGGCTGCAGCCAGAGGCAGGAGGGTGAGAGTGGGGACGGGGTGATTGAGAGGAGCCATGGGAGAGGCCCAGAGTGGAAACAGGGCCTGAGGCTAGGCTGCTCCAGCATGAGGGCCGCAGGACACCAAGCTGAGATGGGACCCATGGTGGAGGAAATGGCAAAGGGAGGGAAAAGCTAGGCAGATTCCTGGTTCAGGCAGGTGAGTGTAGGCGCCGAGTTTGGGCGCTAGGCTCAGATGGAAGTGGCGTAGAGGGAGGGAAAGGGCAGGCGGACCAGCTCCCAATGGAGGCCAGCAGAGGACTGACCTAGTACACAAGCACGATGGAGGACAGAGGGGACAAAGGGAGAGGCCAGGGAAACCGATGAGTTCCTGGGCGGGTGAGCGGAGACTCGAGCTAGTGCGCACAAGGGGAGACAGAGGGAAAGGCTAGGCAGACAGGAGGAACTCCCAGGGCCGGCTGGTGAGCAGATGCTGGAACCAAGCAAAGGCCCTAGCTAGGGCGCTCCTCTCTGAAGGCCTGGCAGGAGTCCTGTGGGCAATGAAAGAGGAGACACAGAGCCCGGGCACGAGGTAGACAAGGGTGTTGAGTGGGCGAGTGGGTACCAGTGACCACTCAGAAATGGGAAAATGAGAGGGAGAAAGCTGAGAGAGCAATAGAGGGGAGAAGGAAGTGGTACCTCCATGTCCCATGATGTAGGGTGCTGGGCTGTGGGTGAGGAGCCCACAGCCAGACCAGCAGGTCAGATCATACCATGTCAGGTTCTGCGTGAAAGGTGATCCCCACGTGGGCTGCTGCTCTCTTCCATCCGAGTCAAGGCACCATTATGTAAGGTTCAGGGTTCGAGAGACGCAGCAGACAGAAGGGACCGGACTCCGCTGGCAGCTAACAGGACCCGACTTTATTGAGAGAAGACCAGATGGGACTAGCTCCTCCGCACCCACGAGTGGAGAAACGCTAGCCCCCCTTGGGGGCTAGCCTCTCCGAAGAGATGGTGGAGGCTAGCCCCCTCACCCCCATCTTGGGGCTGGGGCTCCAGGGAACCGGGCTGGTGTGATCAGCCCAAGTCTGAGTCTCAAAAGCCCCACACAGCACCAGCAGCACCAGCACCAGCAGAAGCCACACCAGCAGCAGCAGAAGCACAAGCACGTTGTCCAAGTCCTCAAAACCTTTTAAACCTTCAGTCCCCTCCTGGCTTTTAGGGGAGGGGGGGTTGCCATGACATCTGATTGATGTTTCAGGCAAGCTTCTGTCCAGGAAGTAGTCCTTTTCCAGAGCTGTTCGTGAATTCCTTGCTTATCTGCCAAGGAATTTGGGATCTGGAGCGGTTTGCAAGGCTTAGATAAGCTCTGGCTCCAGGTTTCTTCCAGAGTCCGAAACTGTTGGGGGTCTCATTCACACCTTACAATATGGAAGTCAATTCCCCAAATATTGCAACATAAGAAAACAGTGTTAATGCTCATCAATGTAAGGGAGACCTACCATCTCAAGGGAATTTTGATGATATCACAAAAGAACAACGGCAAAGTCTGATTTTACTGAGACTTTGAAAGGTGAAGTTAGGTATGGATCATATTATAGTAATTTAGGATTGATGGAAACAGAAAGGGAAAATGATTAGTCCGAGAGCCCAGAGTGAAAGCTGTTGATTTCTGTTAAGAGTTAAGTTGATGGGTTTTTCTGTGATGTACATAAGGTGTTCACCCAGGCAGGTCTCCTGGCATAGTAAAGTTCTGCTAATGAGAATGATAAAACAACAAAATAATAAATCATGTTAACATAGACCCTGAGCTGTGGGAGTAGGTGGTTTCAGTTTTTACAACTAATTACTTATTGGCTTGCACTTGGGATGACACAGACTTACACAGGTACAAATATAATAGAAAAAAGTGTTTTTCCTTATTTTCTTTGAAGAAGTAATAGATATCAAATTCTTGAAGTAGTTCAGAACAAGGAAAAAATAAACTTTATAATCTTACTTAGGTTATTTTCCACATAGACTAACAGGAACCACCAGGCTTTTTCCTGAGGTGTAATGTCATCCAGCTATCTAAGCCCCTCTTGTTGTGACATCGCTAGGATGGAATAAACTCTCTAACAGTGAGCCAAAATAAACACTTCCTTCTTTGAATTGCTTATGTCAGGTATCTTGTTTCAGCAATCAGAAAAGCAACTAATATGATAGGTAACAGGAAAATTTGTAAATGGACAAGAAAGCTGGCCAGGTGTGCCTACAATCCCCATACTCAGGAGACAGAGGCAGGAAGATTGCTGCATGATTGAGGTCAACCTAGTCTACATAGTGAACTCCAGGCTAGCTTGGATTACAGAGCAAGACCTTGTCTCAGAAAACCAAGCCAAAATAAAATAAATTATAGAGAATTAAAAAAGAAACTTGTGACAGTTTAGTGTCAGGTGGCTGCAAGTCTCTTGAAGTCATAGTTGGAGGTCACGTGCTACATAGCAGGAAACTAAGAAAATTTGGGGTCTCAACTGGTAGAAGTTTTAAGGCTTTGGATGTAGTTTATTGATAGAGTCAGTAGAGTGCCTGTTTAGCAGGCATTTTAGATTTAATCCCTTTGTTCAAAGACATATAGACATACATAAACACACCAGAACCCCAAAAGGATAGATTTAAAATCTCTAAAAATGACAATTAACTCAAAATTTAACAGTTTTTTTTTGCTTTAAAAATTATTTTTTGTTTTATGTGTATAAGTGCTTCCTTGCATTGTATGTATGTATACCATGTGCCTGCTGAGGCCAGAAGAGGGTGTCAAATCTCCTGGAGCTGAAATTATAGGTAGCTGTGAGCCACCATGTAGCTCTTGCAAACTGAATGCTCTGCAAAAAGAGCAGCCAATACACTTAACTACTGAACCATCTCTCCAGTCTGATTATTTTATTCTTTAAAATATAAGTACACTGGCTGGACATGGTGGTATACACCTTTAATCCCAGCATTTGGGAGGCAGAGTCCGGCAGATCCTTGTGAGGTTAAGGCCAGTGTGGTCTATGTAGTGAGTTCTAGGCAAGAACATTATGGTTTTGATGACAATTTCTGAATCTTAAAAGAGAAGATAATTGGGCTGAGAAATGGTGTAGCAATTAGAGTTCAGTTCTAGCATCCATATCAGATGACTCACAACTGCCTGTAACTCCAGCTCCAAAGAACTCTAGTCTCAGTGGGCACCCCCCATACATGGCATTTAGACACATACACATAAATGAAAAAATAAAATCTTAAAAAGAGAGCGAATTAACATAGTATTTCAGTAGGAAATTGTATTTAGCTGGTAAAAAAAATCTGAAATAACTGGCTTAGAGGAAATACAGGAAGCTTTATTTATTTGTTTGTTGTTTGGGGAAGGCAGATGGATTCTCTGTAGCCCAGGCCAGGCTGCCACACACATGCAGACACACAGAGCCCCAAATAAAATATCCACAATAGTTATTTTTCTCATTTCACAGTTTTCCTAGAAGGACTTCTAATAATTTCCTCATACATCTCATTAGTCACTTGTCTGTATCTGTCTGACAGGGAGACTGGAAATGCAGTTTATTCTGGTTAAGCACATTGCTTTCAAGAAAGGAAGAGATTAACCCAGTCTTTATACCTTTAACTTCAGCACTTGGAGGCAGAGGAAGGAGTTAAAGGCCATCTTCAAAGCATAGCAAGTTTGAGACCAAGTTGGGATACATACACATAAATAAATAAATCTTGTGAGATGGCTCAGCTGATGTATCAGTTACTTTTCTGTTGCTGTGATAAAACACTGTAACCAAGGTGGCAAATTATGGAAGAAAGAGTTTATTTTGGCTTCTGGTTCTGGAGGGACAAGAGTCCATCATGGTAGAGAAGCATGGTGGCACGTGGCAGGCATGGTGTCTGAAGCTGAGAGCTGAGTGCTCACAGTTCCCACGGTAAGCATGAAGCAGAGAGAGCAAACTGAAAGTGGGGCAAGGCAATGAACTCTCAAAAGTGTCCTGTGGTGGTTCCTGCTCCCTTCTATAGCAAGGCCACACCTCCTAAAACTCCAAAAATAGAGCCACCAACTGAGGGCCTAGTGCTCAAATATTTGAGCCTATGGGGGACAGTTTTATTCAACCCACTATAGCAGGTAAAAGTAGCTGCTGTGCAAGCCTACCACTTGAATCCAATCCCTGGAACCTGTGTAAAAAAGCCAAAGCTGTCCTCTGACCTCACAAGCCTGCTATGGCACTCTGTGGGGATCTGGTTACTGAGCAAGGCAAGCAACTCTTGATACCCTAAAGGGATGGCAGGTGTCTGACCCGCTCTGCCTGTGTGATAACCTGGCCCCAGGAAGCTACTGTAGATATGAATCTTCCTTTCCCCCACCCCAGACCACAACCAGGTTTTTGGGTTTCGTTTCCTTGTTCCTGAACTTCCACAGCCTTCCCACCCTTTACTCCCAAACCCCACTCTAACTTTCCCGCCTCCTGTAACGGTCAGGAGGCCTCCCTATATAAACCCCTGCATTGGCTCTAATAACCGAACTACCCACCGACTAGTCTCCCGGGAACTCCTCCCGCCGCACTCTGAGCCACCTGAGGTCCTGGTCGATCGTCCTCCATTCTCTGGCATGGCTGGAGCACAGCAGCCGTGCTGGAGACAGAGACGCACCCACAGCACTCATGCACTGCCACACATATATGTACAGAATAATAATAAATAAAATGGTCCTGGCGCGATGGCTCATCCTGAAAAGACTCTTGTCAAGCCTGATGACCTGATGACCCTGGGACCTGCCTGGTAGAAGGAGGGAACTGACTCCTGCAAGTTGTCCTCTGACTGCCACACACCTGCCACAGTATGCATGTGCTCACATACATATACATACATAAATAAATATGTTAATTAAAAAGCCTAATAATGAAATAAAAACTAAAGAGAGAGAGAAAGAGAGAGAGAGAGAGAGATTAGATTGATAGTGAATTACCTAAGGACAATAAGCAAGAAATTAGATCGGCCATAGCAGTTTGCGATATACATAGGAACTATGGAATGCAGCTACTATGTCTGCAGTAAGTATGAGATAAATAACGGAAACAAATCATGTGGGGCTCAGTGGTAGAGTGATTGTTTAACATGCTTGAGGTTAGACGTCTCAGCACTTAAAGAAAGAACAATCAGAAATTGTCATGACAAATTATACCAGGGAATGAGATGGAGACAGGACCACATTTACTGGCTAGATCTGTTATAACTCTGCCATTTTATACTAGGATTTATAATAATCATGATTGGAAAACAAACTTTTGGGCCAGAGATGTAGCTCAGTTGGTAGATCGCTTGCCTAGCGTGCATGGAGTCCTGTGTTCAAATCCCATATTGCATTAAACCATGTGTGATGATTCATACCTGTGGTCCCAACACTTGGGAGGTGAAGTGGGGAATTAGGTCATTTTGGGCTATATAGCAAGTTGAAAGTCATCCTGGGATACATGAAAACCAAATAAAATAGAAAGAAGAAACAGAAACATTTCTTTTTTGGGGGCAGATATAGATGTTAGATAAGAAAACATTCCAGAAGTTCTGCCATTGACAAGAAAGAAGTAAGACAAGTTAGAGAGACCCGATTCTTTCTTATATTTTGAGATGGGGCTTCATGTATCCTAGACTGGCCTTGAACTCACTGGATAGCTGAAGATGACCTTGAACCTCTGATCTTCCTGCCTCTGCCTCCCAAATACTAGAATTACAGGCTTATGCAACTAAGCCTGGTTTTATGTGGTATAGGGGTTTGAGCCTAGGCATTGCACATGTAACTCTACCTACCGAGTTACACCCCCACCCCCCAAAATTTGCTGTCTTAAGCAAATTCACAATTTAAATATACAATTAGGTGGTATTAAATGTTTATAATGTTGTATAACCATTGCTACCACCAGTCTCTTCATCTTGTAAAACCGAAACTTTGTATCCATAAGTGATACCTCCCATTCTCCATTCTCCCATCTCTGGCTACTGTCATTCTACTGACACAAGAAGGGGCCATTGAAGTGGGGCAAGAGTCAAATAAACTCTGGGCTCTTAGCCTGTTACCTGTTGAAGACTGCTTTCAATAGCTTTTTGGTGAGTACCAGACTAGGCTCCAGGCCAGATTACTTATAGACCAAGCTCCTTATGATGAAGGCTAACTAATCATTTCATAGCCTCTTGGCTTAGATCATAGCCTTTTGGCTTAGATTACGTATAAAGCAAGCTAAAAGTTATGACTCAAGATCAGTACACAAATGGCAAGCAAGATAAGAGAAGAATTGTAGGAATTGTTACTGGAAAAGAAAACCTTAAATAGCTCCCTTGATTCGCTTGTTCTTAGTTTGTTTAAAAAAAATCACCAATCTAGGAGTTGGAGAGATAGCTCAGCAGTTAAGAGTACTTGGCTGCTCTTGCAGAGAACCCACGTTGATTCCCAGCACCCATCATGACTAACAGTCATCAGTAACTCCAATTCCAGAGGATTCAACATCCTCTTCTGTCGTCTATAGGTATTGCACTCACACATGTGCAATGCAGGCAATACACTCATACACATAAAATTAAAAAACAATAAATAGAATGTTAAAAATATAATCACCAATCTTGCTGGGCACCTGTAATCCTGGGGAGGTAAAGGTAGGAAGATTGTTTCAAACTTGAGGCCAAGATGGCCTGTGTAATAAGTTCCAGACCGATATATAGAGAGGTAATATCTCAAAACAAACAAAAAAAACCCAACAACCCCCCAAACAAAATAAAAATCACTAATTTCCGGGGCCACATAGCTGAACTAACACAGTGTTAGTTCTCCACCAAATTTACCAAAGTTAGTGCCTCTGATGTTTGGGTTAGCATAGCAGCTTCCAGGGGGTGTTTTTTTTTTTCTTTCTACATCTATTTACTTTGTATGTACACAAGTGTGTGTGTGTGTGTGTGTGTATGTGTACATGTGCCACAGAATGAGTGTGGGATCAGAGGACAACTTGCAGGAGTCATTTCTCTCTCTCCTTCCACCATGTGGATCCCAGGATTTGAACTCAGTGTGTTAGTCTTGGCAACAGGCACCTTTACCACAGAGCCATCTCTCTGACCCATTGAAAGCCATCTTTGCTAAAAGTTCTGACTCTGCCAGAGCCTATAGATGTGAGATGGGTGATTAAAATTCAAGGAAAAGCTTGACATCTCTGTCTTTATATTAGGCCTGTCCTCTTTACTACCTTAACTTAACCTTTGAGTCAGACTCTCTCAGCTCCACATGTCAACAGTTCTGATCGGCTGAATTCTGTTTTTCCAGGACTATCATACAGGGTTAACTTGGCCTATTACCCAATGGAGCAGATAAGCCTCTGTTATCCCGGTCTCGTGTCTTAGAAGCTCAAGTCCCTAAAGTCTCTGAGCCTAGCATAAAGCCCAAACCAATCCAGGAGGCCGGGATGTTTACACAAGGTGATGTCAACAACAGGAGGAGCAGTCCCTAGGTTAAGTCACCGTCCTTAGCCCACCAAGTACAAGGGTAGTATGTTTGCACATGAGAAGAATAACTTTTGAAGTTGTGTCCGTGTCTCAGAGGAAGTTACCAAATTAGCCCACCTAAGAGGCTTGCTTTTATCTCTGCAGTTTCATGCCATAAAATTCCAGTATCCTGTATCACACTGTCATTATGCTACATTAAAAAAATATTTTAAAATTGAATTCTTGTGTATTTCACACAGAACATCCCAGTCATCTCTATACCCTAACCCCTACTGGCACCCTCCCACAGTCCCCCTGCCCCCATTGAAATTCATACATCCTGTCATTTGTGTCAAGGCCCACCATGTCAAGCTAGTGTCCCCAAATGTCCCTTAGTGCAAATTCACCCACTGGGGACTAGTCAGCCCATTAAGAGTCCCTCTTAAGAATTTCAACTCTTCCTCACCCAGCAGAAATCAGCTACCAATTCTTTGATTAGGATTGGGGTCTGTTGCCCATTTCTACAGTTCTGTGTTAGATCTTCATCGGCCCGAGTGTGCACGGGTCTTGTGCATGCTTGCACCGTGGCTGTAGGTTCATATGAGCAAGCAACCTGGAAACTGTAAGACTCCATTTCCATATGGTCATGTACTTCCTCCTTGGCTCTTACAGTCTCATTATGTCATGTTTTGTGTACATTTCTCTCTTTTTAAAAATAAATTTTTGTCTTTTTGAGACAAGGTTTTCCCATGTACCCCAGATTAATTTTGAGCTCACTACAGTCTTCTACCTTCAGCCTCTAGAGTTCAGGGATTACAAGTATGTACTATCATTCCTGGATTTTTTCTATTTTTTATTTTTTTGAATAGGGTTTCATATAGCTCATGTTGGCAAGCCAGCTTCCAACTGCCTATGTAGTAAGGACGAACTACCAAGTTCTTAGATTACAGATGTGTGTTACCAAGCAGAGTTTATACTATGCTGGGGAACAAATCCAGGGCCACATGCATGTTCAACAAGCACTCTATAAACTGAGTTCTATCTTCATATCTTCAGCCTTTATCAACTTACATTTATTTCTCCCTCCCCTCTCTTTTCTTCCATCCCACCCCTCCGTCTTGGTGGTATAATTTTTTTTTTTTGTCTTTTGAGACAGGGTCTCTCTGTAGCCTCAACTGACCTGGAACTTATTATGTAGACTAGGCTGGCCTTAAACTCACAGAGATCTGCCTGCCTCTGCCTCCCAAGTGCTGGGATCAAAGGCATGCACCACCATGCCCAGCTGGTGGTATAGTTTTTTAAAAAATTATTTATTATTCTTTGTGTGTGTGTGTGTGTGTGTGTGTGTGTGTGTGTGTGTACACTCACCTGAGCCTGCATACGTATAGGCTACAGGTCAACTTTGGCTATCTTCTCCAATGTTCTCTATCTTGTTTTTAAAATATTTTATTTATTATTTTTATTTTATGTGTATGAATGTATTGTCTGCATGTGTGTAAGTGTACCCATGCCATACAATGCCAGTGGAGGTCAGAAGAGGGCACTGGATTTCCCTGGAACTGGAAATATGGAGAATTGTTAGCCATCACGTGGATGCTGGGAATTGAACCTGTGCTAGTGCTCTTAACTAATGAGCCATCTCTTTAGCCCCCCTACATTACTTTTAAAGTCAGGGTCTCTCACTGAGCTTGGAGCTTACAGTTTCAACTAAACTGGCCGGTTAGTAAGCAAACCCCTGAGAGCCATCTGTTTCTGCTTCCCTAGCTCTGGGGTTACAGGTGCATCCTGCCATACCTGACTTTTTACATGGGTGCTGAGGAGTCAAGCTCATGTCTTCAAGCTTGTGCAGCAAGCACTTTACACACTGTCCGTGGTGGTATTGTTTTGCAAGAAATTACCATTGGGGGAAACTGGGCAAAAGGCTCTTGGGATCACTCTGTAGTATTTCTTTCTTCTCCTTTTTTTCTTTGTGATATTCTTACAACTGCCTGTAAGTCCATACTCATCTTAAAATAAAATGTTCAATTAAAAAACAAACAGATCAAATCTGTCGGCCTTATTCTCTGTGTACCTTCTGGAAAGTGCCTTTGCTGCTATTGGCCAGTGTGTGAGGTAAGTCATGCTGACATTTCCTTAGCAGATTTCTATGCGTGTGCTTAAAGAGGCAACAGGGACCCAAGTGAATGACAACATGTGTTCCTATGTGAGAATCAAGGAGAATGAAGTTAAAGTTCTCTGCTGTGTTTCCTGAAGCTTAGCATACCATAAAAACCAAGCTTTAGCTAGTGTTTACTCAGGGGAAGATGTTGTGAAGAGATGCCAAGTATTTATGACTGGCACTAGAGGGGCAGAGCTGACACTACTGTCTGAGCTTTGGAGGACTGGCAAAGCTGGTTCGAGCTTTCATTTCTTCACCTGAACAATGTGGCAGATAAGTGCCCAACTTGCCAGACTGTGAAATATCAAAGCGAAGTGCTTAGCACGAAATGTTGACACTTAGTAAACACCAATTACCTTTCCCGCTTTTACTTGCCAAGCAGCAAAGTAGTTTCTAGGTTGAAAGGCTGTCTTCTGACTGCTTGGTGTCTATAGGGTTCAGTTACTGTGAATTGGCTGTAATTCAGTCTGAAAGAAAAGTATATCTAAAATTTATTAGTATGAGATTTCGATAAACATGGAAACAAGTTAAAGGCAGCCATGCCTTAGAACATATCTGATGCCCACCTCACTTTTCATGTGTATTCTTTTAAGTCTTCAGGAGAGCTAGTTCCAGTCTGTTAGAAAACATCAGGAGGCTGTAGAGGAGGGTTCAGGCCATGGGTGGGAAGGGAAGGTGAAGCTGCTGCATGCTAGCCTGGGAGCTGGAACAGCTTTGCTGACCGCAGTATAAGCTCATACCAAGAGTTCACATGCGCCCACACACAGGTAGTTACAGGGTGGAGTATGACTTAAATGAAGGCACTGGGGCTCCAAAGCCCACACAGTTAGTTACTCAGCTCCATTGTTGTCTTGGCAGGCAGCAGGTAAATATCAATTTCTCATCCTTCTTACTTAAAATCTACTTGAAAGCCATTTCTTTTTTTTTTTTGTTTCTTTTTTCTGTTCTTTTTCTTTGAAAGCCATTTTTTTTTTAACTGAGAGAAAATAGTGCCTCTTCTTAACAACAGAGGACATGAATCCAGACAATAACTATTCATGGGCTCAATTTCATAATTTAATAATACAATAATGAATTCTAAGAGCTAGGCCAGCAGGGTGGCTCAGGAGGTAAAGGCCCTTGCCATGTAAGCCTGGTATCGTGAGTTCTATCTCTGGAATCCACATAAAGGTGGAATATAGGTGTCCTCTGACTTCCATATATATGACATGGCACATGTTCCTACACATATACCTCATGCACATAAATAAATAAATAAATAAAATTCTAGTAGCAGGTCGGTGAGATGGTTCCATGGGTAAAAGCACTTGTCCTGAAAGTCTGACATTCTAGAAACCCACTGTGAAAGGAGAACCCGCTCTACAAAGTTGTCCTCCATATATACATGCCATTGAACTTGTGTGTGTACATTCGTTCACACACATCACGGTCACACCTAATAATAAAAAATAGAAATAAATAAAAATGAGACCATATTTTAAAAATATTTTATTATTTTCATTTTACGTGAATGAGTGTATTGACTACATCATGCAATGTGTACCTTTGTCATGCAGTGCCTGCAGAGGTCAGAAAAGGGCTTTGGATCTCCTGGAACTGGAGCTATGTCCATGTCATGGCAGTTGTCAGCTGCCATGTGGGTGCTGGGAACCGAACCCTGGTCCTCTATGAGAGCAGCTTTGCTTTTAACCACTGAGCCATTTCTCCAGCCCCAAAAGACCATATTTTAAGGAAAATTATTTTTTCTCCTAAATTTTTTATATAGCATTATACAAGGCTTTTTTTTTTTTTTGAGAACTTTCCATTTCCTATGTCTTCCTCAATCTCTTTTTTGTTTTTTTAAATATGTATTTTTATTGAAAATTTGTGCATTTCATATAATACATCTCAACTGTATTTGGACCCCGAACCTATCTTCACCCCCTCCCTCCAGTACCCGACCCACCAGATTTCATGCATTCTGATGTATATGTCAAGGCCTAGTGAGTCGAGTCACACAGACTGTTTTCATACACATATGTAGCACACTGTGCGTGCACGGCCCTCCTGCTACCCTTCCTGCTCTTCCTTTTTTTGTTGCTCATTTGGCAGTTTCAGTCATGTACACAACGCACTGTCATTGCTTTCTTTCTACTCTGTCGTCTCCGTCCTGTCCTTACCCCCTAACCCCTTCTTTCCCAGATTCATGACTTAAATTTTTTTAAATTTAATTTTATTTGTGCAAATATTTTGCCTACATGTATGTAAGTGTACCCCATGTAGTGCATTGCCCACGGTGGCCAGAAAAGGGAAGTATATTACCTGGATCTGAAGTTACAGATGGTTGTTAACTGCTATGTGGGTGCTGGGAACTGAATCTGGGACCTCTGCAAGAGTGGTCAGTGCTCTTAGTTGTTGAGCTATCTCTCCAGCCTCATGACTTGTTTTGTTGTATAACCCATTTAGTTTAATCAGGGCTGTCTGTATGAACATTGGATTAGGACTATCCTTTGGAACCTAGTGAGATCACTGATGGGTAAACAACTGAAGACAATGACTCCCTCTTTCCCTAAATCTACAAGTAGGAAATAGTTCAGCAGAGCCCCTCCTTCATCCCTGTGTGTCTGTGAATGAGACCTTTCTTGTGCACACCAGGTGCAGTCATTTGTAGCTGTTGAGGGTTCATGACTACATTGCCTGTGTATCACTCAGAAGATGGCATTTTGCAGCCATTCTATTTTCTGGTTTGTACAATGTTTCCTCTTTTCTGTATATTCCACGAGTCTTGGATAGATGTTATAAATCTCAAGCATTCCTGTGAAGCCATACATCACAGATTACTAGAAAGAAACTTCTTTGATTATGGCTAGGTGCTAATTGTCTATGAGCATAAACACATAGATTTAGAAGGTGGGTCAATACTCTGTCAGTTCAGCTAAACAACAGAATTGAGTCCCTGCCAGGTTCTATGACCTCTCCTACTAAGGACTTTTGAGTGGATATACAGTACCAGGTATGGAGACTCCCATATGGAGAGCAATTGGTTACCCCATAACAGTCATGCTGCTATTGCACATGTGGGCATATCTTACCTATCTGTTGATATTGTAGTTTTTACGGTTTACAGAGGAGTAAGACCATTGATAACTTGAAAGTTGACTAAGAAAGTGAACTGACAGGGAAGAAGCTTCTAGCTCAGGTCCTGCTTGATTTCCCTTATATCGTGCAAGCAAGGTATTTGGTATCTTCAGCAATAGGGTCTTATCATCTAGGACCTAAATTTTCTATTGTTGTGGGCCTCTGGTCAACTGAGGCCAAGCCTGAGCCTTCAGCTTCCATCTCTGGAGTGTCAGGGATTACATTACAAGCTTGTGTGATCAACCTCCTCATTTAAGGTGGTGCTGGGGATTGAACAAGGGACCTCTGGTGTGCTAGGCACATGCCTGCCCCACTGAGCAACATCTGTAGCTCTGTTCTTATTATGTGGTGGGCAAGAGTTGGTATTGTTTTGTGGGGTCTCTAGGGTCTCCCTGATCAACAACTCATAAAGAATTATCCCACTCCTGGGTGTGGTTTTTGTTTTATAGCCCATAGATTCAAGGAGGAGTCAGAGTCTCTTGTTTTTTTTTTTGTTTGTTTGTTTCTTTTTTTTTTCCTTTTTTTTTAAGATTTATTTTTATGGGGCTGGAGAGAAGGCTCAGTGTAAGAGCACTGGCTGCTCTTGCAAAGGACTCAAGTTTGATTCCCAGCACCCACATGGCAGCTTAACAACTGTTCATAACTCCAATTCCAGGGAATCTGACACCTTCCTCTGACCTTTGCTGGCATTGCATGACACAGGTGTACTTACCTACATGCAAACAATACACTCAGATGCATAAAAATAATAAATAATAAACAAAGTATTTTAAAATAAAAAAGATTTATTTATTTGTGTGTGTGTGTCTGTATGTTATACCATGTGTGTGCAGGTGCCCATAGAGGTCAGGAGAGGGCATTGGATTTACTGGAGTTAGAGTTACAAGTGGTTGTGAGCTACCTGATATGGGTGATGGGAACTAAATTCAGGTCCTCTGGAAGAGCAATAAGTGCTCTTAACCACTGAGCCATCTCTCTGCCCCCCATTTTTTTTGAGACAGGGAAACAGGGTTTCGGTCTGTAGCCGAGACTGTCCTGGAACACACTATGTACCCCAGACTGTCTTTTAATTCATGGCAATCTTCTTGTTTCTCTCTCCAGGTGCTGAGAATACTGGTGTGTGCCAGTATTCTTTGGAAAAGTCATTGACCATACCAACTCCTAACAGGTAAAAATTTGACAAAAATGAGAGTTCCTATCTATTGAGCATCTGTGACATCTTCACCACTCTGTTGGTTGACATACTAACATTCTGGTTTTGATTAATTTTCCAAACATTACTGATTGGTAGAGATTGTACAAGTATATGGACAAGGAAACTACAGTTCACTCAGGCTGAGAAACTTGCCGAATACACTTAGTGTCAGAATCAATATGCAAACTGGTTATGTCAGACTCCAAGCTGGTATCTTCTACTCCATCCATGTCTCTGTTTTGGAATCATATGGACTGGTATGTTCAAGTCATGAAATGTTCTTAGCTGGAGTCTTCAGAGACTGTTCATAGTTATTCCCAGAAAACCTCTCTGTCTCTCTGTTTCTCTCTATCTCTGTCTCTGTTTTTTCTACTCTGGGGATCAAACTTAAGGTCTCACCATGCGTAGGTGCTCTACCACTGAGATATAGTCGTAATCCCAATCTTGCTTCTCAGAATAGGTGTTAAATGAATGAGAACTGCAGGAGATTCTGCCCCTCTTGGCCAGGATAAAGGCTCAGTGTTGCTAATCCTCTCCTGGCACTCATATTCAGCCTATCTCCCAATTCGCCAATGGTCTGGACTTGAAATTTAGTTTTACTTTTCCTCTCCTTTGTGATGTTGGTGCTTGCTAAGCAGCTACTCTATTACTGGCTGCATATTCTGTTCCACTTTAATGCATACAGACCTGGGAAACTCAAAGACCCATTTGGTGGGCCATGCAGTGATTTATCTAGATGAACCACTGTGTTAGTCAGCTTTCTGACATTGTGATAAAATCCCTAACTTCATTAACTTGAAAGAAGGAAACTTCTTTCTTTCTCTTTCTCTCTCTCTCTCTCTTTTTTTTTTTTTTTTGACAGTGTTTCATGTAGCCCAAGCTGGCCTCAAATTCACTATAAAACTGAAAATGACCTTGAATTCCTGCTTCCATCTTTCAAGTACTGGATTATGTGATTACATTTTCAATCCCCAGGGACTGAAGCCAGGGCTTCATGTGTCCTAGGCAAGCACTCTACCAACTGAACTACTTCCCCAGCTCTTCAAAGAAGGAAAGGATTATCATTTTTTTTTTTTTTAATTTTATTAGTGTATTGCCTGCTTGTAAGTATACCCATGTTGTGCAATGCCCGAAGAGGCCAGAAGGTGGCAACAGATTCCCTGGAACTAGAGGTACGGAGGGTTGTTAAATGCCACGTGGGTGCTGGGAATTGAACTTGGGTCCTCTGCAAGAGCAGCCAGTGCTCTTAACCACTGAGTCATCTCTCCAGACCCAGAAAGGATCTGTTTTTTTAAGTCATAGATTTAGAGGTTTTGCCATGGTTACTTGGCCTTGTTGCTTTGGGCCTGTAGCAACACATCATGGTGGGAACAGTCATGGGGGAGGCCCATTTGTCTCATGGCAACCAAGAAATGACAAGTGACAGGAAGGGACTATATTCCTAATATCCCCTTTATCCTGACGCAGAGGAGGCAGAGTCTCCTCTAGTTCCCATTTATTTAACAGATTTTCGGGGCAGAGGGTCTGTTTGGACAGGGTTTCCTTGTAGCTCCAGCTGACCTGGAACTTGCTATATAGACCAGGCTGGCCTTGATCTCACAGAGATCCACCTGCCTCTGCTTCCAGATTGCTTGGATTAAAGATATGTATCACCACATTCAGCTTAACAGCTATTTTAAAAAGCAGATTGGATTTGGGAGTGCTTTAGATTTAGGATCACCACTAGTGACTTCTTCCCAAAATGTCCTACCTCCTTAAGGTCTCACCACTACTCCACAGCCCCCAAAGGCTGGAGACAAAGGTTTTACCACATGGTTCTCAGGGGGACATTCAAGATCAAACTAGAACTGTCCCAGGGAGACTTCTGGCAAAGAATCGATCTGTAAGTGAAAGAGGTCAAGGCACACAAGCTTGACTTAAAACTTTGTTTCAAGATCAAATACGATTATGTCTTTTGGCTAGGATTAGAATCAAGTAGAAGTACTTCTCTCACTGTGAAGACCCATTCTTGAGCTCTAGGGAACAGGGAATGAGAACCATTTGAGTGAATTTGCCATTGTGACTCATCTTATTTACCACCCCAAAGGTGAGCTGAAGGCACATCCAGGTCTTAGCTGCACATAGTTTCAAGGAGCCAGCAACAGGGAGGTGTGGAGTAATTAGTGAGGCTAGGAGGACTCATCTTTGGCACATGACAGTACCCCTTGAGGAGATGGGGTCCTATGAACTGAGTTTAAAAGACCCATAGAAGCAGGTAAGGTAGCGTCTAAGGAATAACTTTAATATTAATACAATGACTCCATTTCTACTTGTGGGTTAGTATAATGTGGTATTTTTGTTTCTGTTTATTTTGTGTTTTGAGATCAGGTCCTATGTAACCTAGGCTGGCCTCAAACTCATTATGAAGCGAAGGTTGGCCTTGAACTTCCAATATTCTGGCCTCCATTTCCCAAGTGCTGGGATTGCAGGTGTTTGCCACCAGTTAATGTACTTTTATTTTATTTTTGCAACACTGGGGATTGAATTTAGAGAGTTATGTATGACAAGCAGGTCCCAATCACTGAGTTATATCCCAAGGCCTCTATTTTTTATTTGGAGACAGGGTCTCTAAGTTGCCCAGACTGGCCTTGAATTCACTCTGTTTCCTAGGCAGGTCTTGAACTTGAGATCTTTCCAGCATACTGGGATTACAGGTTCATAATACTATACCAGATTTCTAAGCAGTCAAAAAACTTAGTAATATTTATAAGTGTGTGCATGTGGAGTGCACCCAGTAGATGCATGTGGGGCCCTGGCCTCCCTGCATGCGTTTTTCCCAGCAAGGTTCCCGGCCAGGAACTAGCTTAAGCTTGTCAGCTGCAGTTGCTCAGAGGACAACTTGACCTTTAGAGGCCTAACTGCAATTGACCTGAACCAGGTGTGGCCTGAACCAGGTGTGGTCACATACTCAGATGTTCCCTAGGGGCCTGAACTTTTGCCCCCTACCAAATCCTCTGTGAAGCTTCCTACAATTAATCACTGGCATCTACTGGGTGCATATATATTGAGCACCCTGCTTGAATAAATCAGAAGCTTCTCCACCATTTTGGTGTCTGTGTTTGTATGTCTTGTGTGTCTTTCATTCCTCAGACCTCCCGGACAGACTCGGGTACAGTTGTAGCACAGGCTGCTACAGTGGAGGTCAGAGGACAACTTGTGGGAGTTGGTTCTCTCCTTCCACAAAGTGAGTTCTGGGGATTGAACTCAGGTTGTCAGGCTTGGCAGCAATTGCTTTTATCTGTTGAGTCATTTGACCAGCCCTAAGACAACTTTTAGGGGTCCCTCTATTATTTTACTCTTAGAAGACAGATGTTAGACTGGAGATATACTTCAGTTGACAGAATGTTGACACAGCCTTGGGTTTGATCCTCAGCACATGATTGTAATCACAGTACTTAGGAGATGGAGGCAGGCAGATCAAGTGTTCAAGGTCATCCTCAGTTTTATATAGTGTGTCTGAGGCCAGCCTCAGACCCTGTCTCAGAAAGAAAAGAGAGGTGTTGATTACAGCTAAGATAAAAGTGCACTATTACACCAATAGAGATAATTTGCTGGGCTGGTCATTGTTGTGGTTTGTAGGTTTTACAGATGGTTAGGACCATTGGTTGGTTTTCTCTGTTGGCAGCTCAGCTTACATAGCACTTCTGATACTAAGAGAGCTGGTGTTTAGGGAGGAGGATTCCAAGTCAGTTCCAGTTCAATTACTCTAAGTCCTGTGTCTGAAGTATATGGTAGTTTCAGCAATAGAGCCTTACCTTCAAGTTCTGGGAGTCAACCAAGGACTATGACACTAGCCTATATTATTAGCATCTGTATCCTGCTATTCCCTCTTTCAAGCTCCTTCTTCCCCTCTTCTTCTACAGTCCCTTTCTACTTTCCTGGTTCTTGTGGTTAAGAGACCCCCATGAATGACACTGTAAACATAGCAATTACACATGTTTGGAGAGAATGTAGACCCTAGAGAAGAGCTTACTACTGCCACTTTAATTACCAATGTAATTTCTTACTATACTCTAAATACTTATCTGTGTTCAGAGACAAGTGTAGTTCTTACCACTCATCAAAGAAGCTTCTTTTTGTAGCAGATGGAGACTATTACAAAGTTCCACAAATAATCAAAATGCAGACAGTAAGGGACTATGTGGTGCCTAGCCCCAACTGATAATATCTTCACTGCAACCCCTACACCCAAGTTTCAGGGAACACTGTGGAAGAGGGGGGAGGAAAGATGGCAAGAGCCAGATGAACAGGAAGCCTTCTGTGAAATAATACATTCTAGGCTTAATAGGGAAGCTTTGCCCACAAAACCTCCACAATATGATGGCCTAGCAAGACTTACATAAAGACAAAAAATTGACATACCAATTTAAATGGGGAAAAAATGATACAGGGTCTGTGTTATATAGCTTTAATTGTCAACTTGACACACATGGGACAATAGAACCTCAATTGAGGCATTTTCTTAACTGCTGTGGGAGGGCCCAGCCCACTGTGGGTGGGGCCACTCTTGTGCAGGTGATCCTAGATTATATAAGAAAGCAGGCTGAGCATAGGTGAGGGGAGCAGGTTCATAAGTATGTTCCTTTATAGTTCCTGCTTCAGCTCCTGCCTCCAGGGGCCCTGGCTTCCCTCAGTGATGAACTATGATCAAGATGTGCAGCCAAATTAACCCTTTCCTCTCCAAGCTGTTTTTGGTCAGTGTGTTTTGTTGCTGCAATGGAAAGTAACTAGGATGTGGTCCACTTCTAGATGAAGAAAGAGGAAGAATGCCTTCTTTTCCAGGGACTAGCTCCAGGGTTGGCTCTGAACACATGAGCATCACTAAATGGATTCCGTGTATTTTATTGAAAGAAAGAGAAGGGGCAGAAGAGATGGTTAAGTGGTTATGAGCATTGGCTGCTCTTCCAGAGGACCCAGGTTCTGTTCCCATCACCAACATGGCAGCTAACAACCATCTGTAACTCCAGTTCCAGGGTATCTGATACCCTCTTCTGACCTCCACGTGCATTGTATGACACAGGTGCACTTACATAAGTGCAGGCAGTACTTTCATACATATAAAATGAAAATAATAAATAAAACATAAAAAAACCTTTAAAAAGGAGACAGATGTGTTCTTTTAACTTTACAATGGCTCACAAGTGCCCAATCTTTCCTGTTGGTGCTCAGTGTAGATCTTAGCAGAATAGAGCTTATTTTGCCAATCTTGCAAGGTCGAATTCTTTTATTGAACACAAGCTGTCATTTATTTAGTCAGCAGCAGGATCAGGTGGGGAAGCAGTCAAAGGAGAGCAATATCTGTCACTGTTTCCATTCTCCAATTCCACAGTCAGTTTAGAAGAGAAATGTGTAAACTGGATAATGTGATATAAAGTGACCAGTGCATTCATTGCTTGCTGTGGCAAGAGAGAACAGAAGGCCATCTAATCCATAAGTAGGTATAGTTGGTGATGCTCAAAGATGTCTAAGAATGGGTGCATAGCTGGGTGTGGTGTTTTGTGTACTTGGGAGATGGAAGCAGGAGGACCAGGAGTTCCAGGTCATTTTCAGCTACACTGTGAGTTTGAGGCCAAGCTGAGCGATAAGGGTTCCTGTGTCCAAAAAGAAAAGTGTGTGTGGGTTTGAGAAAGACATGATGGTTGCTTAGTAAATTATATGGCTGAATGAACAGATTGTACTGCTCATATTCTAACTTCAAGTTGCTCACTGGCTGATTCCAAGGTGATTATTTTGTTCTTTCATGTCATAACAGTCAAAACAAATTAATAATGGTTATAATAGTTATGATTCTAAGGAGAAGTGGGTACCACACAGGTTCACTTGGTTGATGTTTATCTGTGTTCTGTTTTCCCCTAACTTTTCATTAGGTGATTGTTTCTACTATCAATCTTTCCTTCCTGAGACTAGAGAGGCTGCCCTTAGCCATTTTAATCCTATTATATTAAATCTTAGAATGGCACAAGTTCAATGTATCTAACACAGGAGACAGGTAGGGGACAAACACCTGGGTAGGAGAGAAATTCAATAAGAACTTCCTTCCCCAAGGATAGTGTACCAGAGCATCTACAAAATGATTGCACCCTTCCTGAGTTGTGGAGATAATCAGGCTGAATGCTGGGAGTTTTCCTCTTTCCTGTGCACTGAGCACTTGCTTCAGTAAAAAATGAGATCGGAAGCCCTAAGTGCAAGTCATCCACTTTAGCGGAAAAAAAATGTTACTTTTATGTTGTCCATTAAAGCACTTACCATGGAAAGAGAAATTTGCCCAGTGAAAATTGAGATCACATTTCTGAAAAATTGTTTTCCATAAATTTTGCAAATTACTACACTCAAATATTCTAGAATGTAGTCTGCTCGAGCTCTTGGGAGAGATTATCAGGGAAATAACTATGAACAGAAATAAGACTTCCATGGATCTGACTAGTGTGTGGTGTCACCTTTCTGAGAGGGAAGCATTTGTATAGGCCACTGGAGTTGCCAGGAGCACTGTAATTAATGGGGCACCACAGAAGTTGCCTTCCATAGGAGCTGTTAATTAGTCCTCTGGAGACCCACACCAGAGTGTCACCTTCTATCTAGCTCCTGCTTGCAAAGTGGGACTGGATGAGTATGCATGGGGCTCCACTGACCAAAATCCAGTACCTCCGTGGCAATCCTTTCACTTTCCCTCCATGTGGTCTCACTAGAGACACACTACTGGGATTAGACAATCCCCACAGGTTCAACTTTGTGTTTTGCATGATGTATGATTTTCCTAGGGGTATCATGAGTCCCAAGTATAATGAATAATTTAGGACTCATAGATTGTCTTGCTTCCTTTGTATTTCTATGGTATTTTGGTCAATTGGTACAAGGAGAATACCATCACCTCTGTAGTCTCAGGAGGTTACTACGTGAGCCTGTGTAGGTTGTACCATCCACAGTGAGGCCAGGCAAGGCACAAGTAGGATCTGTAATGTGGCTCACTGCCACTTAACCTCCCTGCACCTGGCAGATTCTTACTATGTACGAGGCTGGTTTTAAACATTTGCTGTTTCTAATGTACCCTCCTGAGTGTGAGATTATAAGTAGGTGCCACCTGCTACCATGCCTAGCTATCAGCAAGTTCTTTTCACTAGTTTAAAATTTTGGTCTATCTATCTATCTGTCTGTGTATCTATCTATGTATCTATGCATCTATCTGTCATCTATCATCTTTTTTTGTTTGAGACAGTCTCACTATGTAGCTCAGTCTGACTTCAAACTCCTGACTCTTCTACCTCAGCCTCCTGAGTGCAGTGATTACAGGCTGTGTCACTGTTCAGGGCTCCAAAGTGACTTTTTTGATTTTGTGTTTTGTTTTGAGACAGGGTCTCATATAACCCAGGCTGGAATCAAACTTGATATGTAGGCTTGACTGAATTTGAACTCATGATCCTCCTGCCTCTATCTCCTGTGTGCTAAGATTTCAAGTGTGGGCTACACACCTGGTTTTCCAGATTGACTTTTAAACTAATACTTTGACTGGGTTTTGTATCCTTGAAACTAGTTTTATTTATCATCGAAGCAGCATTGAAACCTTAGGAGATGATGCAAGTAAAAGTAAATCTTTTAGAAACAAAAGCTAGACCTGGCCTGGTGGTAAAGATCTGTAATCCTAGTTACTTGGGAAGCTTAAGCAGGAGGTACATACATTCAGGCCTATATGGGCTACAGAGTGAGTTTAAGGACATCCTGGGCAACTTAGTGAGACACTTTCTTAAATAAAAATTCAAGGACTGGAGATGTGGCTTAATGATAGAGCACTTAGCTAGCATATATAAGGCCCTTGATTCAATCCTCAGTACACCAACCAAACCAAACCAAACCAACCAATCAACCAAATAATCAAAACTTTGGACTCAGGTATAACTCAGTTGATAGAGTGTTTGCCTAGCAGGCATAGGGCACTGGGTTCTATCCCAAGCACTTCCTAGAACAGGGCATGGTAGCATATGCCTGTAATCTCAGCACTTAGAAGGTAAAGGCAGGAGATTCAGAAATCAAGATACAGAACGAGCTTGAGGCTAGCCTGGGATACAAGAGATCCTGTTTCAAAAGACAAAACCAAACCACACAAATCCCCAACTGAGTTCCATGTTAGGACATTGTCTGTGACTGGTGTTTGCTAGGGAAAGAATTATTCATCCCAGTTCCCCATTCAATATAAAGGTCTGCCAGTAATAAACGCAGCAATTTACCCACTATCCTGGCATTGTGGTTAATTGAAAATGCAGGGCTTGACTACTGACTGATAAATGATGAAGCTGTAGTGTGTGATAAGCAGCAGTGCGTGGCCGGCAGGAGTTGGTGCTGTGTCTCTCAGGGAGACTGTGAAGGAATGGCTTACCTGGTAGAAGGTTGCATGGTAACTGATGTTTGGGATCAGCATACACAGTGCTGCTGAGTCAGGCTTCTCACACTAAGACTGTGTGCTTGGACATATCTTGGGTGTGAGGAGCAGGACCAGAGCCCCGCCCTATTCAGCAGCTAAGGGAGCTTCAGTGTATCAGCTTCTGAGCTTCCATGGCCTCATCTGCAAATCTCCTTCCTCCCTCAGTTGAGCCTGGAGCATTGCAGGCTCTCAATGACATGCTAAAAAATCTCAAAGCCAGGCTGAAGAGATGCCTCAGTAGTCAAGGGTTTATTGCTCTTGCAGAGGACTTGAGTTGGTTTCCTAGTACCATTGTCATGTGTGTGGGTATGTGCCTGTAAGTGTAGGGGTGTGAGGCAGCCAGAGGTGCTGGGTCTCCCTATTGGAGCTGGAGTTACAGGCGGTTGTGAGCTGCCTTATCTGGGTGCTGGGAACTAGGCTTGGGTCCTCTCCTAGAGCAGTACACACTTTTAACCACTGAGTCATCTCTCCAGCTCATAAAATAAATCTTAAAAAAACTTACCCAAACAAAAAGACAAACTCAAATGGGCTGGTGCATACTTGTAATTCCATAATCTCAGCACTTGGAAGGTGGAGATAGGAAGATCAGAAGTTCAATGTCACCCTTGTCTACTTGGTAACCGTCCTGAACTAGAAGAGACCCTGTCTTAACAATAACAGCATTAACAACTCCTCAAACCCACAAATTTGTTCTATTTATTCTGGAAGTTGGGAGTTCAAAGTCAAGGTGTTAGCTGAGCCATACTTTCTTCAAAGAAGTGCCTAGGGAAGAATCCTTCCTTGGCCTCTTTCTCCTTTTACAGCCTCGGGTGATCTTGGCTTGAGCAGGTAGCTCCATCTCTACCTCAGTCTCCACTTGGCCTGTTCCATATAAAGTATGTTGAGTGGGGCGGGGAATGTGGCTCAGTGTTAGAGTGCTTGCCCTGCATGAACAAGGTCCTGAGCTTACTTCTCAGCATATAAACAACAATAGCAAACACCCAAACTAAAATGAAATAGGGGAAAAATTCAAGAATAAAACCAAGGAACTCCTCAAAACAGAACCAAAATAAAAAATTAGAATGAATAGATGTGGGAATAGCCATGATAGAAATGAGTGAGGGGAGAACGAGATAGCCATTTGCATTACACGTACATTTGTCTTAAAATTTTCTTGCAATAAGCATATATTATATAATACATATTAAAGGGGCTGGAGAGATGGCTCAGCAGTCAAGAGCACTGACTGTTCTTGCAGAGGACCTAGAATTGATTTCCAGCACCCACATGGTGGCTAACATCTGTCTATAACTCCAGTTCCAGTGGAAGCTGACACCCTCTTCTGACCTCCTTGGGCATTGCATAACATGGATGCCCTTACTTGCATGCAGGTAATGCACTCATACACATAAAATACAAATAATAAATGATATACATAGTATATATAATTTTAATACAATTTTTTTGAGAGCTAAAGTTTTATTACATAGCCCAAGATGGTCTCAAACTCACCATCTTTCTGCCTCAGCCTCTTGAGTGTTGGGATTACAGGTTTGTATCACTATACCCGGTTGAGAACTCTTTATTTTTTTGCCCCTGATTATAATTTCTTTGTAATCTACTAATAGCTCATTCAGATATCAGAACTTTCTGCTTCCCCCCTTAAAAATCTTTAAAAATTACATTTACTTATTTGTGTGCATGTGTGCATATTCTCTTGCACCATGACATGCATGTGGAGGTTAGAGATCAGAGGTCAGGAGAACTTTCTGGGGTTGGTTTTCTTCTTCTACCATGTTGGTCCTGGGGATCAAACTCAGGTTGTCAGGCTTGACAGCAAGTGTCTTTACCTGCTGAGCCATCTCACTAGATCTTTTTGATTTTTTTGAGATAGGATCTCATGTACAGCCTAAGCTGGCTTTGAACTCCTGATCCGTTTGCCTCTGCCTCCCCAGTGTTGGGAGTAAGGTATGTATCACCATATCTAGGCTGGGCGTGATGGCTTATGATTTTAATTCCAGCATTTGGAAGGCAGAGGCAGGTAAATCTCTGTGAGATTGAGGCCAGCCTGGTCTATTTAGCAGGTCCCAAGCCAGCTGAGACTACAGGGAGATCCTGTCTTAACAAAAACAAAAACAGAAACCCCCTCAAAACAAAACAAAACAAAACAACAACAACAACACACACACACACACACACACACACACACACTAATAACAATGACAACAGCAAAACGCCTCGTATCTAATTTCTTTCCTTTTAAGGAAAAAGAACACGAGAAGGATTTTTTTTTAAAACATAGATACTTGGGAGATGGCTTAATGGCTAAACACATGCTGGTCTTGCAGAGGACTTGAGTTCGGATCCCAACACTTATACTGAGTGGCTCACAACCACTGGTAACTCCAGCTTCAGGGGTATTTTTACATACATGAGTATATGCATGCTCTCTCTCTCTCTCAAAAACACATAAATAAAACACAAAAATAAAAGGATAGATACTTTCATTAACATGACTCAATAGTATTTGGAAGTTTTGCCTTTGTGGTTCATGTTTTTTTTTTTTTTTTAAGACAGGGCCAAGTTATATAGTCTTGATTGGCTGGAACTGGCTATGTAGACCAGGCTGACCTCAAACTCATAGAGCTCTACCTTCCTCTGCTTCCAGAGTGCTGGGATTAAAGGTATGTGCCACCATGACTGACTCTGTTCATGTTATGCCTTAATAGGCTTTGTTTTTTATTTGAACCATAATTTTGTATTATAAGCAAATATTTTTCAAATATTTTTCTTACTTTTCTAGATCAAAATTGCTTTAGTTTAAAAAATTCTGGAAAATATGCATTAAAACTTTCAAAAGGACTGTGTCTCCTGGGTATAATAACACTGAGTATTTTTTCTATAGTTCTGTTGTGAACCTATTTCAGAATCAACACATTTTATTTTCCTAAGGAATGCCTAGCTCAGCATTGAATACCGAGTCTGTCTGCCTTGGAAACAGTGGTAATACTGTTTAAAAAAGTGCAGAGTATTTCACTTCACTCTTCTAACCATTCTAGGAAATGCTTAGTATTTAATAATGTAAATAATGTAATTTCAGGCTGAAGAGAGAGGTTAGCAGGTTAGAGGTCACCACAGAAGCCTGACAACCTAAGTTCTATCCCTACAACCCACATAAAGGTGGAAGGAGAGAACCATCTACAAAATGTTGTCCCCTGACCTTCTCACGTGTGCCATGGAATGTGGACCCTGATGTCACATACATACATACACACAATAATGATAAATCTAAAATCTTGTAATTTTTATAGCTGGGTGTGCACTCCAGAAGCTGAGGCAGTGTACAGAGAGTTCCGGATAAACCTACTACATCTTTGGATATTATTTTTAAAAGGTAGTTTTCTTTTTTCATATTATTCAGTGCCAAATTAAAATGATTATTCATTTAATTTCCAATTAGATAGCAGAAAAGATCTTTTAGGAGACCTTTCATTTTTGAATTATACTAATTGAATGGTGGCCAAAAGCTTTCAGAAGTAATTGTGCCTGAAAAAATTATATGGGAGATAAAAATTATATATCAATACAAATTATTAGGACATGCTTTCAGTGGACAGAGGGATTTGTAGCATCTGTTTCTGTGAAACTGAAATGTATTAGTGAATATTATTTGATGACTTAGCAGAACAACTGATGTGGAACTGAAGAGCCAAGGCAAGAACTAAGTTCAGTTTGAAAGATCACTGTGGACATTTCGAAACAACTCCTACGTCACTACTAG
Organism: Eospalax fontanierii; assembly: GCA_035773235.1. Classification (NCBI taxonomy): domain Eukaryota; kingdom Metazoa; phylum Chordata; class Mammalia; order Rodentia; family Spalacidae; genus Eospalax; species Eospalax fontanierii. The sequence goes on along the minus strand of CM069535.1, from coordinate 77,934,504 downwards.
GAATGCAAAGGTGGCTGACATGACCTGAATTTACAAGGAAGTTAACTGATTAGAGGCTGCCAGCTCTCATTATTATGTGATGCTGTCTTCACCATAGCTTCACTGAAAAAGAACTCATGGATCATAGAACAGCACACGATAATCAACATGGAGCGTGCAAAGAGAAGTCTGCCTTTGCATACACAGATCCTGGCTGCTGTGGAAACAGTTGACACTGTGCCTTGGATACATGACATAGCATAAAAATGGCTTTTCCCTGCTAATGGGTAAAAAGATGAGACCCAGGTGATTTTTTGTAATAAGGAAATGCAGGTAAATACAATGATATGCAGTTTCCCTAATCCCTGCCCCCAATAAAATAAAAATATGTTCTCACATTGTTAGGAGTGTTCATGGTTGCAACCTTTATTGAACATTGACTGGGGAATATCTTTCAAAAAACAAGCTAGGGCCAGGCGTCTTGGTCCATGCATTTAATCCTAGACTAGGGAGACAAAGGCAGGCAGATCTCTATGGCTAGCCTGGTCTACATAGTGAGTTCTAGGCCAACTGGGACTACAGGAAGATCCTGTTTCATAGGAAGGAGAAGGAAGAGGAAGAGGAAGAAGAGGAGGTGGCAGCACCTAGGTGTGGAAGGTTAGTCAAGAAGCTGTGACTGTATAGAGGACTCTGTCTCAATCCAAGACAAGCAAATAAAAAGACCCACCATGATGTTCGAACACTGAGCAGCAGTCTATGCACAATGTAGGTGGCTGTTTATTTTGTCATGCCTGCACTTGATGACACAGGGTAGTTCTATACCTGGTAAAGAGAATGAGGCTGTGCCTGCATCTCTGACATGGAATGTACTTCTAATTTAACAGTCAGCAAGTCTCAGGACAATGCTGAATGTTATCTAATGTACATAATAAAATATGAAAAAAAGGGGGGGGCCAGTGAGATGGCTCAGTGGCAGTTGCTATGGAGCCTGATGACCTGAGTTTGATCCCCAGAACCCACATGATAGAAGGAGAGAACCAACTCCCACAAGTTGTCTTCTGACCTCCACACATGGGTCATGACATGTACACATAAACTCACACACACACACAAAATTAAGAGAATTATGAAAAAAAATTCACAACAGTTCTATATATACATGTACAGAGAAAAATTTGTCTGGTAAAATCCACTGAGAGCAGTTACTGCCCCCCCCCCATAGGTGGTGATATGGTGAGTCCCAAGCCTGAGGAGGGATAAACAGGGAATTTTTATTTGTATTCTGTATGTTTCTACAGGTTAGACTTTGCTTTACTTTCTTTTTTCTTCCTCCCCTCCCCTCCCTTCCCCTCTCCTCCCCTCCCCTCCCCTCCTCTCTTCTCCCCTCTCTTCCCCTCGACTCCCCCCTCCCTTCCCCTCTCCATTTCCTTTTCTCCATTCCTTCCCTTCCTCTTCCTTTCTTATTTGTATATGTATGTGTTTCTTTGAGACAAAGTTTAACTCTGTAGCCTGTGTTAGCCCAGACCTCCCTACATAGATCAGAGTGGCCTCCAACTTGCAGTGATCCTCCTGCCTCAGCCTCTTAAATACAGGGATTGTAGGAGTGAGCCATTAGGCCCTTGAGAAATGAATTCTTTATCCTTACTAGTGCAGTCAATCCATTAGGAGCTCAATTAGAACAAAAAAGTGGAAGAAGGAAAGTTGATGTCTGTCTGATCTGAAGTATCTACTTCCTGACCTCACACAGGAGAACTTCTGATTCTCAGTTCTACAGTTTGGGCTAAAACCGCACCACTGACTTCCCTGGGTCTCCAGTTTGGAGACAGCAGGTTGTGGGACATCTCACTCTCTACAATTACATGAGCCAATACTTCCTGGTAAATGTCTTTGAATAGTCCTCTGTGTATTCTTTTGGATGGTTCTTCTGGGGGCTCCAACATTTCCTTTCTTTTCAGTATGTTTGGTGGTGGGCGGGAGGCAAGATGAATGGCAGAGAAATCCAAGTGGTGCAACTGAGATCCACAGGCACAAGGTCAGAGGCCAGTTGTCCGGTGTACTCATATACTCTCGGATTTCTTGTGCCCCAAGAGGCGGTGCAATGACTTTAGTCAGTGTCCAGGCAACCAGCTCGGAGGTAAAGGTGAAACTGGGACAAGGAACAGCGCCTGGCTAAAGGAAGAACCCATTTGGGTTATCCAGATTGTCACATTATAGGATCCGGAATGGGGAAGTGGCATGAAACATGTCCCTGAGCAAAATACCCAAGATCTGGGAACTACAGAGCTGGGATATAATTTGCCCACTGAAATACTAAAGGTTTAGGGGAGACATGACAGTGGGACCATCTGAGATTGGTAGGTCTCAAGCTCAAAGCTGAGTAGATTGGGGTTTAGACAGAGTTAGCCCTGGAGTTTCTATGAGGAAGGGAGGAAGAGCCCTGCCTAGATGCCTCCTCTTCTCACAGAGGCACAGAGGGATGCTTCAGTAGAATTCCAGAAACCAGACATAAATGTGAATTCCCTTGGGGTTAAGATTCATCTCCTACAATATATGCTTAGCAGGTACAAGGCTTTGGGTTTGATCTCGAGCACCGCCCCCCCTCAAAAAAAAGCAAGATCAAAATAAAACTACCACAAAGATGAATTTCCACGCACAAGTGGTAGCCCCAAACCTATTCATAGGCAGCTGGATCTTTGTCAGATTGCTCTTGGAAGTGACCAAAGTCATGGTTAAGAAAGACTGGGATTAGTACACATTGCCTTGGGCTTTTTCCAGTACTGGGGATGAAACCCAGGGCTTTGTGCATGTTAGATAAGCACTCCAACTACTGAGCTACATCCCTAGCCTTAAAATAGCACACTTAACAATTTCTCAAGAAGACTGTTGGTTGAGGATTCCGAAACTAGAGGAGAGGTCTGCGTCTTCTGATGGTACAGACCACACTCCTGATGAATCTCCCAGCTGTGCAATGCTTTTGTACCACAACAGTTAAATCTTTGCTTGAGACAGGTGGTTCTCAGCTTCTAACATCAAGTTCCTTGTTATCCCACCTACCCCTTTTGTTTTGATTGCAAGCTCCAGTAATAGAGACAGGCCATTGTTTTGTGCCCCTCAGAGTGTTTTGTTCTATAACACTGTAGCATTAATCTCTCTCCAAGCTCAAGCTTCATAACACCTCTCTGTTGGTATGTCTGCTCTCCCATACCTTATTTCCCATACATATAGGATTCTGGGAGTAAGGTTATTACTCCTAGCTGAATCTATTTATGATCTCAGAGGACTGGCAGGGCTGATGAAATATCGTTAAAGCAATACTGAGGCATAAATCTTGCTCTCTGAATTGTCAAGTATTCCATATAGGTCAATCATTTGCTATTGCTTGACTACACATTGTGGTGTTTGTTATCGACCAGAGGTCAGTTAGTTGGTTCTGACTGGCCCAGCATTTTCAGTACTGTATGTGACTTTGGCCCTCTCTACTAGGGGAGGAGATCTGCAGATACAAGGGTCAGGTTACTCATACTTCTCCCTTACCTCAGCACTTGCCAGGGCTGCATTAAAAAAGATTGCTTGCTTTGTTTCAAACAATGTCACCTTGACCTTGGCCAGAAACTTTTCCTTCTGATTGCTATGGCTCAGGTGTTTTCTCATAAACTTTAAACAATAGCTACCCTCTTGATAGTTCTAACTTTACACACATTTGTCACTCTCTGAGTTTCTACTTTCGCTCCGACAATTACCAGTTCTGAGAATCTAAGCTCCTTCCTTTAAGAACCACTGTCTCTTTGGAGATGGGGGATGTAACTCAGGTGGTAGAGTGCTTGCCTACCATGCATGGGTTCAATCCTAGCACCATATAAACCAGGTGGTACATGCCTGTAATCCCAGCACTTGGGAAATGGAAGCTTGAGGATCAGAAGTTCAAGGTCATCCTTGGCTACACACTGAGTCCTACACCAGCATGTACTACACGACATCTTTGTCTAAGAAAAAAAAAAAGAGCAAAAAGAAGTTTGTCTTATTCACGGGCGAAGAGAGTTTGAACTGAATCCCCCTCCTTAGAGAGAGACATGAGGGAGGGCGGATGGTACTTGCTTTCTTTTCATATGGAAGTGTAGGCGGTATGAGGCACCCTCAATGTGAGTTGTTGGGACTTCCACCAAATTTACTTTCTTGGGCAGAGCATATGGCTTTGTCACATCCTTTTTTGGCTTTGAAAAACCACAGGAGAAACTGTTAAGTTAGGGTGGAAGCTCCTCTCGTTGGATTGTTCCAGGGGATCTGGGACACCCTCTTCTGTCCTATTTGGACATTGTACGACACAGATATATTTAAACATATGCAGGCAAAACACTCATACACATAATATAAAAATAAATAAAAAATATTAATAATATTATAAATTTGTTGAGATATAATTTGATTATCATACTGTTCACTCAGAATAAATAATTGTTTCTTAATATTTTCATATGGTTTTATAAATATCATCTCAATTCAGTTTGAGAGCATGTCATTTTAAATATAACCAAAACCCTCTGGGAGGTGGGGACCTGACTTAGTGGATAAAGGCACTTACTGTACAACCCTACTGACCTGAGTTCAATCCCCTGAATCCATGTAGAAAAGTCAGATGCAGATAGCTGAGATGGCTCAGCAGATAAAGGTGCTTGGTGCCAAGCCTAACAACCTGAAATCCTGAAACCCTGCACCAACATGGTGGAATGAAAGAACTGATTCCCACAAGTTGTCCTCTGACCTCCACATGTGTACTATGTCATGCACTCATGAGCACACACACATACATAAAAACATTTTTTCCTAATTTAAAGCCAGATACTATGGTGAGCAACTGTAGTCACAGCAATGCTATGGCAAGATGGGAGAATCAATCAGAAACTTGTAAGCTCAGGGAGCAGCTAGCTTAGAGTAATTTGCAGAGAAACCTCACCTCAACAAGGAGGAAGGAGAGAACCAACTCCCAAAAGTTGTCCTCTGACCTCCTCACATGATAGTTATAAAGCCAAATGAAAATATTAAGAAACAATGAATTATTTACTCTGAGCAAACAGTATGATAATCAAATTATATCTCAATAAGTTTATAATATTATTAATATTTTATATTTATTTTATTTTATGTGTATGAGTGTTATACCTGCATGTGTGTAAATATATGTGTCATACAATGTCCAAAGAAGACAGAAGGTGTCAGACCCCCTGGAACTGGAGTTACTGACAGTTGTTAGCCACCATGTGGGTGCTGGGATTTGAACCTGGGTCTTCTATAAGAACAGCCAGTACTGAGCCATCTCTTCGGCCCCTATTATTATTATTATTTTTTGAAGCAGAATATTACCATGTAGCCCTGGCTGGTCCAGAAATCACTATGTAGACTAGGTTGGCCTCCAACTTACAGAGCTCTGCTTCCTTCTGCCTCCAGAGTGCTGGGATTAAAGAAAGTCATGTTCTACCACATTTAGCTCAGTAGTTATTTTTTTATGTGTGTGGTGTTGGTGATGGAACCCAGGACCTGAAGTGTGCTCGGCAATAGCTTTCCCCTGAATTACACCCCCAAATTCAAAGGAGCCGGTGAAAACACTGGCAGTAAGCCAGTGAGGCCATCAGCTCTGCCTTCAGCCATTTCCTTCCTGATAGCATCTCACACCCTGAGACAGATTTTCATAAAGTCCTGTGTTTCTTGCATCGGAGCTATTGCAATGACTAAGGGTTCGTCACTGCCTCTGCTGTCTCAATACCATGTTTCCAACCTGGTTTCCAGCATGAATACCTCATCCCAAGTTGCCTAGTCTCTGTCTCCTGCTAACTTTCCTGGAATACTCAGCTCCCAGTATCCTGCCAACTTGGAATATCATTCTTATCTGACATTTTCTTTTCTTCAAAGATAAACTGGTACAAATTCCACCATTTTTCCTCACCACCCAAATCAGCAATAAGTTTCCTTTCTCAGACTTCTGTCTTCTACAGTCAGCCTCATGTACTTGAAAAATTTTTTTAAAACAAATTATATGTACTGTCTGTGTGAAGACAAGAGGACTACATATTTTCTTGTGTATACATTTATCTTCCCCATTTTGCTGTGAATTTGTTTTTGGAGAGTAATGGGATTTCAGAATACCTACTGTTTTAGTTAGCCCTAACTGTCAACTTGACATGTCTTTGAATGGCTTGAAAAAATGTCTCAAAGTTTCACTTGGGTAATTATCTTTATCAGGTTGGTCTGTGGGCATGTCTATGAGGGATTTTTTGTTTTTGTTTTTTTAAGACAGGGTCTCCTTGTATCCTGTAGCTGGCCTGGAACTAACTATGTAGACCATGCTGACCTCAATCTCACAAAGACCTGCCTAACTCTGTTTCTTAAGTGGTAGGACTAAAGGCGTACACTACCATGCTCTGCTTGTATATGAGGAATTTTTCAGATTCATTTTTATTTTTAATTGTGTGTGTGGATTTGTCTAAGCATCAGTTCCCTCCAGAGCTGAGTTACAAGTTGTTTTAAGCCACCTGAGATGGGTGCTACAGATCCTCTGCAAGAGCAGTGTGTGATCTCAAGCAGTGAGTGACCTCTCTTGGCCCATGATTGGTAATTGATGTAGGAGGGCCCAGTCCACTGGGGTGGCATCATTCTTTGGTTGGGTGGTCCTAGACTATATAAGAAAGCTAGCTAGGCCTGAGCCTGATGGAGCCAGCAAGAGCGTTTCTCCATGGTTTCTGCTACTGGTTCCTGCTTCAGTTCCTGCCCTGACTTCCCTCAACGATAGACTGTGATTTGGAAGTATAATTCTTTGCCCCCCCCGAGTTGTTTTTTTGTCAGAATGTTTTATCGCAGCAACAGATAGGAAACTAGAACATCTGTTGCTCTGGACTCTATTCTAGAGGTGTGGACAAGGGTTAATGGATGATTTTCTCCTCCTTCTCCTCTTCTTCTTCCTCCTCTTCCTCTCCCTCTCTCCCTCTTCCTTTCTTGTGTGATGCTAGGGCTCCCACCCAGGGCTTGTACCTGTAAGCAAGTGCTCCACCTCTGAACTACATCTCTAGGCCAGGAACTGTGCCTTGAAGGATCCCTTATATTTTTGCTTCTTTCCTGAACCACTACACAATCAAATGAAAAAAATTCATTTCAACAGAAAGCTAGGGATGGTAAAAGAAAAAAACCAGAGGATGCTTTCTTTTTTAAAATACTATTTTCTGGGACTGGAGAGATAGCTCAGTGGTTAAGAGCACTGGCTGTTCTTGCAGAAGACTTGGGTTTGAATCTCAGCACCCATGTGGTAATTAACAACCATCCATAATTCCAGTTGTAAGGGATCAGATGCCCTCTTCTGTCCTCCAAGGGCATTGCACAAGACAGGTACACTTACATACAGGCAGACAACATACTCATACACATAAAAAAATAATAAAAATTTAAAATATTATTTTCCTATTGCTAAAAGAAAACCATTTCAGCACAGAGTATTTAGGAAGTAGACAAGGACAATCTGGGTGTGGTGGTGCATACCCATAATCCAACACTGGGGAGGCAGAGGCAGAAGGAGAGTTTGAGGTCAACCTGAGATAGATTGTGAGACTCTGTCTCAAAAAACCAAAGCACTGAGTTTCCCTGCCAACATTTTCACTTTCTTGCAGAACACTGCAGCACACAGCTTGAATATGCAGAAGTATAGAAATGTAATTTTTCATAACTGAATTCCACTAGATTATCTTCATTTCTGCTGATGGAAGAAAACCATTCCTTTGGTCAAAAATTCACAGAAATCCAGTGCTCTTCCCATTGTGTCCTCCTGCTCTGCCCTTTCTCTCTTTCTTCTGGTTCTTTCCATGTTGATGCCTGCTGAAGACTGCTGGATGGAGAAAGGAGATCTTTACAGAATGTGGATTGGTCCTCCTGTCCCCAGCCTAATGGCTTTCAGTGGCTCTCCATTGCTCACAGAAAAAAGTCCTAATTCTTTTTTTTTTGAGTCAGGGTCTTCATCGTGTAGCCCAGGATGGCCCCAAATTCAATATGAAACTGAGGCTGACCTTGAGCTTTTGATCTTCCTGCCTCTACCTCCCCAGTGTTGGGATTATAATTACGTACCAATAGATTATGTTTCATGTGAAGCTGGGGGTCAAACGCAGGGTTTTCCAGTTGGTAGGCAAACTCTCTACCAGCTGAGCCAGATCACCTAGCCTTCAAATATCCTTTTCAATGCCAGTTTAAATGTGTTCAGCTCTGGATGGTCTTTCCTTGACCCACTGGTACTGAAACCTTTTCCTTAATGGGCTCTGTTAGCCCCACTTTCACCCCTCTGTCACCCAGACAGACCTCAATTGTAGTGGAATCTGTGGCTCTGTTCCCTCTTCTAGAATGGGAAGTAATCCAAGCTTGCTTATTCATTGTTTTCTCTTCTCTTTTCCAGAACACTGATGGTGCTACAAACAGTTGAAAAGTAAAGGAAAAGATGCCTCCCACTGCATACATATTAACTGATTAAAGAATCCAAGAATAGGGAAGGACACAGAGGGAAATGTGGGCATCTGTTCACAAGCTCACAGTTACATGACTATCTGTTTAGGATGCTTCACTGTACTCACTATTCACATAGAGGTAGCTGCCAGGGCCACTGGATTGTATCCTACAAAACCAGTTTTTTACATGGTTGCAATGCATTTGTTTTAAAGTAAAATATATACAGGGCTGGAGAGATTGTTCAGTGGGTAAAGGTTCATGCAACCAAGTCTGAAAATATGAGTTTGATACCTAGGATCCAGTCTACCTGGAGGAAGGAGAGAACACATGGCTGAAGGTTGTTTTCTGATCTGCACATACACACACATGCACACATACACATACACACGCACACGCACACGCACACACACACGCACACACACACACACAGAGTCTGTGATAGTTTTAATATCAACTTGCCACACATTAGACTCACCAGAGTAGGGAGCCTTAATTAAGGAACTGTCCTAATTACCTTAATTGATGTAGGAAGACCAACCCCAAATGGGCAGCATCTTTTGGTGGTTGCCTAGATTAAAAGGCTCATGGCAGAAGGAAGATCATTGCCTTTTGCTTGTTTGGCCTTTCCTCTTGCCACTGAGTTGATTTATCCTATTGTGGTGTTGCTAATTCTTCACTGACATCAGAATCAGCATTTCCAGGCTTCCATTGTTGATGAAGAACCAGCGGCTCTTCAGAAACCTCCAGGTTTTCTGCACCAGATTGGGACTTCTGCAGCACCGGCCCTGTGGACAAACTACTGGGTTCTCAGCTTACCGAGTTTGAGACAGCTATTGTAGGACTACTCCCACTGCTGAGGCACTCACCCACTTCAAGGCCAGAGCAGGTACTGGGTTCTCAGTCTCTCATGTGGATTCAGCTATGCTATTCTAATGCTAACGCACACATACACATACACACACACACACACACACACACACACACACACACACACACACTTCCATGCTATCAGCTCTGTTCCTTTAGAGAACCCTGACTAACACACACACAAACACAAAGTAAAATGTTAAAAAAATTACAAAAAAGGAGAAAATGCATATAATGCAGGTCAGTAGACAATCAGATGTGGGATGTACAAGCTGAGGAATATGTCAAAAAAGGAAGGAAATTCCAACATAGGGAACAACGTGGATGAATCTTGAGAATTAACATAGTCTCGATCATAAGAGGTAATGAGGGTAGGCAGATTCAGGGGCAGAAAGTGACTAAAATGGTAGTTTCCAGGGCTGGGAGAAGTGGAAAAGGGACGGCTATTGGTTAATGGGCATAAGGTATCTGTCATGCAAGGTGAGAAGTAACGGAGGTGGATGATGAAAATGTGTAACGGTACGACTGTACTTAACACTGTTTACTTGTATACTTGAAAACAATGGGGCTGGAGAGATGGCCCCATGGTCAGAAGCACTTGTTGCTCTTCCAGAGAAACCTGAGTTCAGTTCCCAGCACCCATATGGTGGCTAACAGCCATCATTAAATCTGGCTTCAGAAGATCTAACATCGCTTCAGGCCTCCTTGGGCACTGCACACAAATGATACAGTTACATACATACACACTACACACACGATACAGCTACATACATGCAGGCAAAACACTCATACACATAAAATAAAAACAAATAATAATATTAAAATAAATAAGTTACAAAATCAAACCAACCAAACAAAAAAATAAAAGAAAGAAAAAAATGTAAGAGTACATGGCGCATTGCTTTATTTGGTGTGAACTCAGGTTTTGAGGGGCTTGAAGTGTGCAGACTTTGATTATATTTTTAATGAAAAAATTCCCACTTACTGTGTGCCTTGAGAAATGAGTTACGGGACCCACTATCTTTTCTTTGTATACTATCTTTTCTTGTACTCATCAGTTGTTTGGTTTGAATTACATTCAAGTGCATATAATTATTAAGGATACTTTTATTTTTCTGAGAAAAGTAACTGAAACTTCTTTGTGGTTTAGGCCCATTTTATCTCTGTTCTGTGTCACAGTATATAAGGCTTTAGGATGTACAGATGAGCTATGCTTTATGTGTAGAGTTATTATTTTCATTCATGGGTCTTTGAGTATTTTTCCAGCAAGGTTAGTATGTTTACATTAGTTGTCAGTCTTTTGGCTCTAGGTTACAAGCAACAAAGGAAAACCTGAGAACAATTACCTTTCAGTTTTCAGCAGTCACCCGTTCTGGAGAAAAAGCAGCATGATGTGGTAGAATAATGAACAGGCTCCCTCTGGATGTGGAAGCCAGGGCCTCACGATGTTCGATTTATATGGCAGTAGCTGTTTGGACCATACCAGCCATCATTCCTCCCTCTGGGATCCCCTGTTCAGTCAGTGTAGGACTGAATGGTGGTAGGGACTGCAGAGTAGGTCAGCACAGGAACTTGGCTGTTTCCTAATGGGTTCATTATCAGCTGCAAAGAATCCCCCAGAATATGAGGTCAAAAAAATGCAGAGGGGAATTACTTCACGGAATTTCTGGGAAGAAAAGTATTCTTTGTTCCTTAAACAGTTTCAGTTGTAGAACTTCCCCCTCCTCTGACTCACACATAATTGCAATAGCAGATCGGAACTTGATGGCTATTCTTCAAAAATGTTTGTAGGTTACATTTATCTTTGAGTTCTGTACAGGCTACAAAGCACAGTTAGGAAATGTTAAGAAAGGTCATGATGTAATTTCTGTACTCTTATTTAACCCAAAGACCAAGGCCCAAAAGGAAGTGGTGTAGAACGATGGTTTAAGAGTCATTCCAGAAGCTGCGTGTGGTGGTGCACGCTTGTATTCCCAGCACCTGAAAGGCTGAAGAAGATTGCTGTAAGTTAGAGAGCAGCTTGGACTGTATGATACCCTGTCTTGAAACAACAACAACTACAACAAAAAAGCACCTCCCCAAAAGAGAACTATTTCCAAGTTTGGAATTCTGGTTCACACTTATAATCCTAGGACTTGGGAGTTTAAGGCAGAAGGATGGTTGTAAAGGAAGAAGGCTAGCCTGGACTGTAGAACGAGACCTTGTCCCAACTAGACAGAGAGAAATCAGATTTCCTATTTATCTCTGTTCTCAGTTGCTGTGGGTTGGAGGTGAGTGACCCCCTTAGCCTATGAACAATATGGCTGGAAGGCTGGGCTCTTGAAATGTTTTTTTCCTGAGTACAGAAACCATTCTGCATACATGAAAGGAATATTATCTATAGAAAGGAATGAAAATGAAACAACAACAACAACAACAACAAACCATGTTCTATGATTCTACTACCTGGGAGTAATCTCTCTAAAGTTACAGTTTAATGTTTAAGTGCATTTACCTTCAGTCTTTGACAGACAGTAATTTTTGTATGACGCCTATAATTTATGCACTTAGACAATATGCTAAAAAGTAGACTTTTTGTATTCAAGAACAACCATTTAGAGTTGTGACTATTTTTAGCAATCTTCAAATTTCATGATGCTAGAAACACAGTTGTACTGACAAGCTTGAAGGCAGGAGTGAGTCACCCACCTGGTGACTCAGACAGTGCTGTGAGGCATCCTCAGCTTTCTGTTCTCACAAAGATGATTTGTGTCTAGTGTCGCCCACATTTCATTTTCTCCTTCATTGGCTAGACATGCTGATACTCAACTAAAATAATACACTCCTACTTTTCTTTGGGGGTCAATATATAATTTTGACCAATGAGATTTTAACAGAAATATACACAGCTCTTGGGGACATGTGCTTTTCCTGTCCCTCTTGAGTGAAATACAGTGGCAATGCAATGAAATCCAGTGAGCACTAGGAAGGTAGACTGTCAGCAGAAAGGAGTCTGGTCCCTGACTACTTTGTGGAAACACTGTACTAGTCTTGGAATGCTTATCCCTCGAATTATTCATATTTAATTTTTAATTAAAAATATATGTACATGTGTATATCTGGGTGTGGGTATATACACATGAGTATAATTCCCTGGGGGTTCAGAAGAGGGTATCAGATCCCTGGATTTGTAGTTACAGGTAGTTGTGAGGCACCCAATATGTGTGTTGAGAATTGAGCTTAGGTTCTCTATAAGAGCAGTGCATGATCTTAACCACTGACTCATCTTTCCAGCCTCTCTGAATTTATTTTATGTGAAAAGGCTTACATTTTTGTCTTGCTTAAGTTACTATAAATTTGTTTCTACCTTAATTTCTTCTTTTCTTTTGAGATTACTCCTGGAACATGTTTTTTTTTTTCTTAAAATTTTCATTCCTTTCTATAGATAATATTCCTTTCATGCAGAGTGAGTTCTATACTCAGGAAAAAACTATTTCAAGAGCCCAGCCTTCCAGCCATATTGTTCATAGGTTAAGGGGGTCACTCACCTCCAACCCACAGCAACTGAGAACAGAGATAAATAGGAAATCTGATTTCTCTCTGTCTAGTTGGGACAAGGTCTCGTTCTGTAGTCCAGGCTAGCCTTCTTTCACAGCCATCCTTCTGCCATCCTTTCTTTTCTTTTTCTATATAGCCCAGGCTAGTGTCAAACTCATAGCAGTCCTCCTGTCTCAATCTCTCTAGTGCTGCAATTATAGGTGTGAGCCAAATGTCTGTTTTTTTTTTGTTTTTTTTTTTTTTTTTTTTTTTTTGTATTCAATGAAACTGAATTCTAATGTTTCCTATTATCCCTTACCTTACCTGGGGAAACTGACTCACCTCTGAGAAAACTAAAGTGACATGATATCATGCTGGAGGGCTAAGCCAGGAGCTTCCTGGCCTTGAATCCATGTCTTTGTGTCTATTCTTACTATGTGCTCTCTCCTGTGACCCAGTCTTTGTGGATCTGCCTTTGAGCTTGGCTCTTAACAGCTGGGCCTTTCTCTGTGTCTCCAGGTATGGAGTGTGGCAAAAAGCCCTGCCAGTCTCTCTAGGAGGCCAACACTGGCTGTGGAAGAATAGCACCAAGGAGTAGGAAAGCCTCCACACAGGGGTTTCCTCCAAACTAGTTACACTCCCCAAGTTTGCTTGTCAGAGTTCAAGACTAGTTTCACAGCACTGACACACTGTTTATCTTTTCTACAAAGTTTGACAAGTGCTGTTTTATAATTAAAAGTTTAAATTATTTATTTTATTTTTTTAATCTAGCACACCAAATAATGAGTTTTATTGTGATGTTTTTAAATATAGAGGACTGCTATTTTAGCTTTCTCTTAAAGAGAATATGTCTCAGATCTCAGACATGCTAAGGGTGGGATAGAAGGCCAAGCCTGAGATATGGGTGTTATCAGTTGCCCCGTATTCCCATCAAATTCATATTGTAGGTCCTTTCCCCAATGCCTTTGAGTGTGACTTTATTTGGAGAAGAGGTCTTTAAAGAGGAAGTTAAGTAAGCATGAACCCACAGGGTGAGTTCTAATCTAGTGTGACTGGTTTATAAAAAGAAGAAACCAGGACACGGACATGTACAAAGGAAAGCTCATAGGAGGACATGGGAAGAAGACAGACACCTATAAAGCAAGGAGAGATACGTTAGAAGTAGCCCTACAATGACTTGATCTTGGCCATGTGGCCTGTGATCTGTGGTAGCAGTAGAGTGGCAAATCCAGTGGGCTTTTCTAACATCTGGTAGAGCAGGAGAAATGATCCAGGCTGGCCTCCTTATTACAGACTTGTTTCCCGCCCCTTGTTAAACTAGTCAGAGGTTTAGGATTTTACATTTAAAATATATGAAAACTTATTTATTTCTTTGTTTCTTCATTTATTTATGTATAAGTGTTTTGCCTACATGCAAGTGCACCCATGTCATGCAATGTTCACAGAGGCCCAGAAGAGGGCATCAGATCCTTGGGAACTGGGGTTTCAGATGGTCGTCAGCCACCACGTGAGTGCTGGGAACTGGACCTGGGTCCTCTGCAAGAGCAGCCATTGCTCTTAACTCTTGAGCCATCTCTCCAGCTCCTACATTTAAAATATTTAAGTTGTTGGTCCTTTAGAGTTTGAAAATTTAAGTGGAAAGATAAGAGGCTACCTTGAGACTATGGCTGCCCAGCCAAGGGCTGTGAGAAAGCAGAGGAAGCCTCTGCCTGGTTGTTGCTAGGCTGTATAGGCCCTCCCTGTGGGAGACTTGGGGAATGTCAGGAAGCAGAGAAAGCAGGAGCCCTGGATGAGCCTTTTCTGTCTCTCTCCCTCACTTACGAGTCTTCCTGACCAGGAGTAGTGAGCCTTTTTTTTTCATAGCTCATCCTTTTCACTCTTGAGTTAGGGTGATGACTCTGCTAGTGTTCCTGGGACTGAGGAGTGCAAGGCCTAGTACCTGAACAGTCCCAGGAAGATGGTAACAATGTACCGCCACGGGCCTGGTTCTCCAAAGCCTAAGGGTCTTCTTTCATTATCAGTTGGAAGGAACTGTAGGCTATGACAGCATCTTCTGACATGCTTTGGGCTGTGCTAAAGACATTTAGAAAGTCTTCTTAGCTAGAGGAATTTCCTAAGGACATTGGGTTGTATGAGTGTTGTCATGGTAACTGGAATGCAGTTTTTCATTGAGTGAGGTGAAACAAGGCCCATGGCAGTTCTCCGAGGGACAGTTGTCTCACTGGAAATGCCAGTGGTGACCCATGAGACTCTAAGGAGCAGAACTGATTCTTGTTTCTCAAGTTCAGAATCTGGTTCATACTCTCTTTTGCTCTGGGACACTATTCTCAGCAATGCTTTCAGAGAAGAAGGAAGTCCCTGGGGAGTATAATTTTTTTTCAGAAAGGATGTCATGTAGCCCAGGCTGGTCTTGAACTTACTATGTAGCTGAGGCTGGCCTTGAATTCCTGATCCTTCTGCCTCTACCTCCACCTACTTCCCACAACCAGGACTGTTTTTCTTTCTTTTTTTTTTTGACAGAGACTTTCTGTGTGGCCCTTCTGGTTTGGAACTTACTGTGCAGTCCAGATTGTTCTTGAACTCAGGATTCTTTCAAATGTTGGGATTATAGATGTGAGCCACTATACATATTTAACTAGGGGAGTGTAATTTAAAGGAGAAGGTTTCAGGCAGAGTTTTGTTTAGAAATTATTATCTTTTAAAAGTTTATTTATTTTTAAAATTTTATTTTATTTATATGAGTGCTTTGGCTGTGTGTGAATGCAATTCCTGAATAGGTCAGAACAGAAGAAAACACCGGATCCCATGGAACTGGAGCTACCGATGGTTGTGAGCGCTATGTGGATACTGGGAACCAAAACTAGGTCCTTTAGAAGAGCAGCCAGTGTTCTTAAGGGCTGAGCCATCTCTCCAGCCCCTTAAGCTAGCGTACAAGGTAATAGTTTCATTATGGCATTTTCACATGTATCTGTCATTTCACTTTGGTAAAACAGAATCGTACAAAACATAGGCCTTGTGTGATCAGAATATAAGGACTCTGGAGCCAGAACTGCACTTTTTAGAGAAGTGATTATGGAAACCCGCACCGTGAAGGTCTGGGTGTAGTGGCACATGCCTGTAATCAGGAAGATGAGGCAGGATTGTTTTGAGTTCCAGGCCAGCCAGGGCTGCCTGCCTAAAAAAACAGAGTAGAGGCTTCTGTGTAATCTTCATAGGTGATGAGAGAACTGTGGGAGATTTCTCATTGTGGAGCAAATCCATTTGTCATCTTTATAAATTTCCAATTTATAAAAAGCATGCCGACACGGCCATCTAAATTGGTCTTACGGTATATTTAGCATGAAGCTTCCAAAGCTTGGACTGGGTGAAAGTGGATGGGAATCCCTGCAGACGGAAAGCTTTCTCTGGAGGCGTGCCCCCTGCTGGTGGTAATAGACTCCAAAGAGCACTGGCGCAAAGCCAGCTGGGAAGGAGTTCCACTTCACACCGGGCCTCTTTTTGTGCTTATAACACAAATTACCATACTACTTGAAAATCTTTTTGAAAACCATTTATCTCTGAGTTTCTCCATCCCTTGGAGGAACCCTGGGATCCGGTAACTCTGATGTGCTTTTGAACTGTGCTACAGACAGAAACTTCCTTTTAGCCCAGAGTTGTCTCTCAACTGGGTGGGGTGAGGTGGGAATTATTAAACTAATTAATTAATTATTATCATTTTTACATTCTGAAGGTTAAAATCTAAGAGTAAGGTTCCAGCTCATCCTGTTTCTGGCCTCTTCTCTCGATATCTTCAAGGGATCTTTCCTCAGTGTGTGCGTGAGTGTGTGTATAGCAAGTTCTCATTAAGATTCTAATCTTACAAGTTCAGGGTCCTTCTCTGATGATCTCATTTAAGGTATTTAATTAGAGGCCCCTTCTCCAAATATAACCATAGTAGGGGTTTAACGTGAATTTTGGAGAGACATAAGCATTCAGTCCTCCACACTGCTTAAATCAGGCAACCAGTTGAATTGATGTTTACAGCTCGATATCTGGAATTATAGGATGCAAACAAAACAGAAACAGAAGATGACTGGGATCAGAGTAACTGCATACAAGTCACTTTTATCCTTTTAAAAATTTTACCTGGTTTTCAAAAGGATATTGTGTATAATTAGGGCATTCTGCCAGAGAAGATATTTGAGATGTCTGACAGTCTCATAAAACCCTGGAGTACTTCTTCACCTCCTTAGGAAGATGGAAGTGCATAGAGTACACATGAACCAAGGTCCAGGCTCGGAGGTGGTATCTGTCACTAATGCCCATGTTGCATTGGTGAGAAGTCATCGGGCTTCATCTATCTGCAAAAAAGGCTGGGAAACATAGTTCCTAGCTAGGTTATAACAGTGTTATATGAGCAGGTAGAGAGAATGCATTGTACGGAGTAGGGGTGAGTCATCTTCTCTGAATCACTGGGTCTGTGTGATTATGGGATTTGGAATTCACGTGGTTTTGACATGGGTCAGTCTTCTTGCATGGAAGACTGAGATGGTATTAGATCTTGCCTTGACGGCTATGTTTGGGGTCCTGTCCCATCCGTGATGATGGCAGTAAGTTCCCTCTAGGGAATTCTTGGACATGCAGTTTGTCCTTTACATGCAGACTACACATCTGTGGTGTCAACAAACTGTGCTTGGAAAATATCTGACCAAGTGTTTGCCTTGAACACACACAGACTTGTTTCCTTGTTATTATTCCTGAAGTAATAGAGCATAACTATTCACATAGCATCTGCAAGCACTTTATTATTTATGTAATTAATTTAAAAATATTTTTACTAATTCTTTAAGAATTTCATAAATACACACAATGTATTTTGCTCATTTTGCCCCCGTTTCTCCCCCAACCCTCCCCACACCCACCTCACCCCTCCCAACTTCATTTCTTCTTTTTAAAAAATTATTATTGTTTTTGTTATTTTATGTGCATGAGTGTATTGTCTGCATGTATGTAAGTACGCCCCTGTTGTGCAATGCCCTTGGAGGTCAGAAGAGATCATATTTCCTAGAACTGGAATTATGCATGGTAGTTAGTTGCTATGTGGGTGCTGGGAACCTAACCTGGGCCCTCTGCATGAGCAGCCAGTGCTCTCAACTGCTGAGCCATCCATCTCACAGGCCTTTCTTTCTTTCTTTCTTCTTTCTTTCTTTCTTTCTTTCTTTCTTTCTTTCTTTCTTTCTTTCTTTCTTTCTTTCTTTCTTCTTTTAAAATAATCTACTGAGTTCATTCTGGACTGCCCATACACTGATGGGTTTTGGACTACCCACTGGAGTGTGGTCAACTTATCAGAGGCCACACTCTTAAGAAAATTGAGTTTCCCTCTGTCAAAAGCCACAACTGTCAACCACTGCTCAGCTAAGGATGGGTTTATTTCATTTTTTATTGAGATATGGATCCCATGTATCGCATGTATCCCAGGTTGACCTCAACCTCACTATGTAGTTGAGGATGAGCTTGAACTTCTGATCCTTCTCCCTCCACGTTCTGAGTGCTGGGAATAGGCATGTACCACCATGCTCACTTTATGTGGTGTTGGGGATGGAACTCAGGCTTCTTGGTGCTGTCCACTCATTCTGCTAACTGAGCTATATCTCCAGCCCCATTATTCATTTTAAAGGACTTGGGCATGCAAGAATTTTGGGAGTTCTTAGAACCAATCCTTCATGGATTCTGAGGAATGACTGACTACACAGGAAGAAGAACCCTGGGAGAAACCTGTACTTGTTGTTCAAACAGTGAATACTCAGAGAATTAAAGATAGAGTAATCAGGCAGGCATGGTGGTACTCGCATTTAATCCCAGCACTTGGGATGGAGAGGCTGTGAATTTGAGGCCAACCTAATCCACACAGGGAGATCCTGTATAAAAAAATAAAAGATTGGGCAATTATTTAAATGTAGCCTCATTTATGCTCCTATGTTGTTGACGTTTCTGATTTTAGAAACTTAAGGATTTGATTATGATTTGTTTAGTTTTTGCTTTTAAACAATATTTATTTACTTATTTAATGTGTTTGAGTGTTTTGCCTGCATGTATGTAAGCATTCCCTGTGTATGTAAATCCCCAGTAGCCAGAAGAGGAAATTGCATACCCTGCTTTGCAAAAGCAGCCAGTGCTCCTAACTACCAAACCATCTCTGCAGCCCGATTTGTGTTGTTTGTATAAAAGCCTTACCACCTCTTCTGGCTGAAGATTGAACTGTGTTCTTCCACAGCATTCATGGCTCCTTGAAGACTGACTTGAACCATCTGCTCAGACCTTGTTCTTGTTCAACTCCATTTTCTGGCTGCTCTGGTTACTCTAGGCATGACAGGCATTTAAAATTTTTTTATTAAAAAAAAATGAAACCAATTTTTATTGAATTTTTGTGATTTTCACACAATTTAGTGTGATGGTATTTAGATTTGCTCCCCTCTCCACACCTCCCTCTACTGCCCACCCCCAATCAATGAAC
The DNA here is from genome assembly GCA_035773235.1 of Eospalax fontanierii. NCBI lineage: Eukaryota > Metazoa > Chordata > Mammalia > Rodentia > Spalacidae > Eospalax > Eospalax fontanierii. The sequence continues at coordinate 77,915,177 of CM069535.1, read as the reverse complement.
TCTCTTTTACATAGACTGTAACTGATTTGTGTCCCCAAATGTATTTCAGTGTGAATCCCTTCACTGGGACCCACCAAGAGTCTCATCCCTGTGAGACACTGTCTTTCCTTCCCAGCAGTTGTCAATTGCCGAAAATTCCTTAGATTGTGATGGGATTTCTTATCCACTTCCCTGAATCTATGCTGGGATTTTATGACAGGCATGAAAATGCATCCACACCTTTTTACTTTCTGTTTCTCATGCTTGGTATGCACTTTCTCTCCTGGATAAAGTTTCCTCATCTACCTGTAGTCATATCAGGCAATAACAATGATAACTAGAACTTAAGCACCTGCCATATTCCTGGTACTATTATATGCATGTTTCCAGGTGGATCTTGTTTTAATTTTCACAACTGATATGAAATAGGCCCTGTTATTTTCCACATTTTATGGTGATGAAATAAAGGCATAGGAGGTCACTAATGTCAGAGCAGGCTTGGCACTCCTGACCAATGTTACAAGAAACCTCTCAAACCTGACCCCACCCCTGCAGTGGAACTCTTCTTCTTTCCTGCACTTTGTTAACTCCAACCAGGTCAAAGGTTTCTATCTTCGCCACCTGCTTGTTAGCACACTATGTAATGTTAGTAAATGTTAATAAATGCATGATAGTCAACTTGGCTGGACTACAGCACTGATCTAGGTGTTGCTGGGAAGGTGTTTTGTGAATGTGCTAGACTTCTGTAATCAGTGGACTTCAGGTAAAAGAGATGGTTATTGACCTTCTGGATGGGGCTTGTTTAATCTGCCTCAGAAGCAGAACTGGAGTTTCCATGAGGTCTGCAGCTTCAAGCCTGCACCCGCCCGATGGATTTTGGACTTGCCTAGCTGAAACACATTTACGTAAGCTAAGCCCTTGCAATAAATCTCTCTTTCTGTACAGGTTCTGTTTGTCTGGTAAACCCTGACTGAAGCAGTTTGTTCTCTTTAATGTCAGGTGTTGGATTTGAAGGTGTCAATGTCCTTCTCATTCCTTTAGTACTAAGTCCACCCTTGACTTTCTCTAGCATGTATTTAACGACCTTTCAGAATTCACAAAGTTTTGAATATGGTTATACTTGGACAAGGTCCAGATTTTTGCCTGGATCATATACCCTAAAAGAAAGAAAAGATTTTCTTACTATGTTATCTGTAAAACCTCAAGCTGGCTGTCATTTAAACAGAGATGGATTTATTATGACACTAAAAATGCTTATGCTCTAGAACCAGGCTCTTCTATCCTGGGCTGTATTTCTTTTCTTTTTTGCTCACATGGCTAGTTGTTTTCCTTAAGTCTGTAATAGGAACTGGCAGGATGGCTCAGTGGGTAAAGTAGCTTGTTGTCAAGCCTAATGACCCGAGTTTGATGCTTGGAATTCATATGTGTGCGTGCACAAACACACACACACACACACACAGACGATGTACTAAAAATGTCTATAATAGATATTTCATGAAGTGACTTTGGAAAGGAAATTTGAAAAATTTTAATAATTTTGAGAAACTATAGGCTCAGCTGGAAGAAAGGTATTTTCTTTAGTTATCTTTAAGGTTTTCAAGTTAATAAAAGGGAAATCTTTAGAAAAATATAAGCTGGATTTCATAAAACAAGTGATTTAAGATGAGAGAAAAAAAACAGAAAAAGCTTTTTCTGAGATTGGGAAATGAATTTTTTATGTTGTTTTGATATAGTATGTACCTCTGTAGTCCTGTTTGACCTGGAACTCACAGAGATCTGCCTACTCAGCCTCTCTGAGTTCTCAGATTAAACAAATCTGGCTGAGAAATGAATTACAGTAAGACTTTCAAGATCATTTATTAAGTGGTTTGCTGACAGGAAGAATTTTCTTTCCTTTTTTTTTTAATTTTTGAGGCAGGGTTTTAATATGTAGATCTGGGACTATATCTTAAAAAAATTTCATTGTACATGTGTCACTTAGGGCTGGGCATCTCACAGACACTTATTCTCTGTGTTTGACCAGCGGTGGAATTCTGTAATAGTCTCCATCTGTTGCAAAAAGAAGCTTATATCAAATAAGATATATTTGTATCAAATTTGATATAAAGAAAGGGCTTCAAAGAAAGGGCTTTACATTGTTGAGAACTGGGAAGTACAAGCCAAATAAATTAAGCCGGATGTGGTGCTCATACTTGTCCTGGAACTTGAGAGGCTAAGGAAGGAGGATTAGGAGTTTGAGGCCAGCCTGGGCTACATAGTGAGTTCCAGGCCAGCCTGGGTGACTTGGACCTGTCTTAAACAAACAAAAAACAAGCAAACAAAAAGGCAGAATAACAAGTCAAAAGAATTTGACAGGCTCCAGTTTGTCAAGACTTTTCTTGTTATGTATATTTACTTAATCTAATTATCTGCAGTTGTACCATTTCCCTCAAGATGACATAATTTTAATTCTTTATGACTGAAAAGTTCCATGTGTATATAAGCCACATTGTCTTTATCCATTCCTTTGTTGTTGGACACCTAGGTTAGTTCTAGGATTTAACTATTGTGAACTGTGCAGCAATAAACACTGATGTGCAGGTGTCTCTGTGATAAAGTGACCGGGATTCCCTTGGTGAACAGCCAGGAGTGATATAGCTGAGTCATGTGGAAGATCTGTTGTTAATTTCTTGAGGAACCTTTGTACTGACTTCCAGAGCAGCTGGACTAATTTATTCCCACCAGCAATTTAGAAAGGTTCCCTTTTGTCCCTGTTCTCACCAGCACTTTTTTTTTTTTTTTTGATGACAATCATTCTGACTGGAATCATTCTGAAGGGATCTCATGTGGTTTTTATGCTTGTCTCTGATGACTAGTGATGTTAAACACATCTTCATATTTAGTGGCTATGTGTTCTGCATCTTTTGAGAACTGTATGCTTATTTCATAAGTCAAATAGATTGGGCTAGTTGTTTATTTTTGAAACAAGGTTTCCCTGTAACTGCACTTGACTTGTAACTCACTGTGTAGGCCAGACTGGCCTCGATCTCATAGAGATCCACCTCTCTATCTCCAGAGTGCTGAAATTAAAAGTAGGCGCCACCATGCTACCATACCTGGCTTGATTGGGCTCTTTGATTTCTTAAAAAAGAAAATTAAAATGTATTAGTAGTGTGTGTGTGTGTGTGTGTGTGTCTGTGTGTGCACATTGGGGGTTTTGTCAATGTCACAGCACACACATGGAGGTCAGAGGACAGCTTTGTGGAATCAGTTCTCTGTTTCCATGTTTACATGGGTTTGGGGACTCAAACTCAGGTCGCCCAGCTTGCACAGCAACCTTCTGAGCCATCTTGCTGGCCCCTGACTTCTTGTTATTTAATTTTCCTTTTCTTGAGTTCTTTGTGTATTCTAGCCATGGTTCTGTCAGGTGCAGAGCAAGATTGTTCTCCTCTGTTGGCCATCGCTTGATTGTTTTCTTTGCTATGAAGAAGCTTTTAACTTCATGAGTTCCCATTTGTCAATTCTTGGGGCAATTTTCTGAGCTACTGGAGTCCTATTCAGAAACTGCCAACCTACGCAGACATCTTGAAGTGTTTCCCCTACTCCCTGTCTAGGAGTTTTAGAATTTCAGATCTTACATTAAGGTCTTTGAGCCATTTGCAGTTGATGTTCATATGGGGTGAGAGATACGGCTCTAATTTCATTCTTTCATATGTGGATATTCAGTTTTGTCAGCATCATTTGTTGTGTGGGTTTATTTCAGAGTCCTTTGCTCTGTTCCATTGACCTATGTAACTATGTTGTGCAAATATCATTCTGCTTTTTTTTTTTCACTCTTTGCTACTACTTGAAATAACATATCATGGTACCTCTAGTATTGTTCATTTTGTTCAGAATTTCTTTGGCTATCCAGAATCTTTTGGGCATCCATATGAATTTTAAGATTCTTTTAAAAAATCTATTTCTGTGAAGATATCCCTTCCATTTTTCCTGGATTCCAGGTTGCCAGGCTTGTGCAACAAGTATCTTTATTGAGCCATGTCAATAAAGTTTCTAATCCACCCTTTACCCAGGATTCTTTACATCATCCAGGTAAGTGAGGAATTTTAAGTGAGGAATTTTAAGTGAGGAATCCCAATTTCAGCAAGCAGATGTAGTCTGGATATGGATGTATGTCTCTTCTGTGTCTATTTAGAAAGACTTTTGTCTTAGAAGAACAGATAAAGTCATGGTTGGTAATTTGTCTATGAAGAAAGACTCAAGTTCTCCAGAAGTGGGATATTTTTCTCCTTCAATCTGAAGGTAGTAGTTGGGGTGGGAGAAATCAGTCAGTGATGAATGGAGACAGGAGATGGATGGCTCAGGTCCAGTATAGCACCATGATAGTGATGTGACTAGCCCAACCTCTTATACTTGTCATAAGTAAGGACCAGTGTTCCTTTTTAGCTTCCTGCTCACTTTGGGGACTCAGTATTCTAGAGATTTCAGGCATACTGCCTTGATAAACAGCCATAACTCTGGCACTAAGGACTCCCCGAGGGGCCCTCTCTGGGCCTTTGAGGGTCTGTGTGAGATTAATCATTGACACCATCTTCTGAGCTGCGGTTGGTGGCTTACACTTGTAATTGTAGCAAAGGGAGGCCCAAGCAAGAGGATGTTGTAAGTTCCAGGTGGTCCAGGGTAATATAGTGAATTTTAGGCTATTCTGAGCCACAGAATAAGACCTTGTCTCAAAAAGTCCAAACTCCAAAACAAAACAAAAAAGAACCCCCTCAAATCATTATCTGCTTCTTCCCTCTTTTTACCTAACCATAAAAACAGGGCAGCCCTCAGATCTTCTCATGATCTGTGATTTTGCTTTACTGTAGTATTTCCTTTACCTGGATTTCCCTTTCTTTTGGCATATGAATTTTTTTTTCTTTTCTGAAACAGGGTCTTACTTGTAGCCCAGGGTAGCTTGGGACTCCCTATGTTGCCTAGGCTGGCAACCATCTTGCCTTGGCCTTCCAAACACTAGCATTAAATGCCTGAGCATCATGCCTGGCTTGTTTTTATATTTGAGACGGGGTAGCTCAGGCTGGCCTGGAACTCATAGTTCTCCTGCTTTAACCTTGAAGTTCTAGGATTACAAGTATATGCCCATGCTGCCAAGCTCTTGAGGGAATTTGATCCACCTAAACTGAATAATTTTTGCTCTTTTGTAGGATCACCTCCTCTTTGGGACTTCTTATAGCCTCCACCCCTGGTAACATTTGAGGCAAGGACTTGCCTTTTTTCACTGGAGTCACCACAGAGCAGATGTTCCAGATGTCACTCTGGTGTTGGTCTTTTGCTAAACTGAAAGTGTCAGCGTCCTTCTGTTTTAGTTTTTAAAAAATTAAATTTTCAGAGGTTGGAGAGATGGCATAGTGGTTAGGAGTGCTTATTCCTCATTCGTCTTCCCAAGGATTGGAGTCCAGTTCCCCACACCCATGACAGGACCTTCACAGTTGTCTGTGATTCCAGCTCCAGGAATCTAACACTGTCTTTTGGCCTCTGAGGGCACCACACACATATGGTATTCACTCCCACAGACACATACACATAAATAAAAATAAGAAAATCAATCTTTGAAAATTTAATTAATTTAATTATAACCCACTGGTTTAGGATTATTTCCATGTGCATGGGTATGGGTTTATTTACAGGATCAGTGGCAACTTGCCAGTGGCTTATATCCCTGGAGAAATGACTCCCCTTATCTTGGCAGTGATTAACTATAGTAATTCCTTAGCTAGGGGCAGGGCCTCCTGTATTCTCATGTGACATGTGACATGATTAAATGTGCTTGACTCATCTTATGCAACTATTGCCCAGGTAACCACAGTTGCTGCGAGTTCATGAGAGCAGTGGTCATGCCATGCCATGCCCCGTAGACAGCATCTCACAGCACTGCTCTCCATCCTCTGGCTCCCAATTCTTTCCACCCCCTCTTTCATGATGTTCCTTGAGCCTGGAGGGTATGATGCAGGTGTCCTGGTTTGACTTGTGCAAGTCACCAATCACTTATTCTTATCACTTTAACTAATTATGAGTCTATGCATTAACCTGCTGCAAAAGTCTGCCCACTGCAGAAAGAAAGTTCTATGATCAAGTGTGAGAGTAACATTGATCTATAGGAATGAACATAATTATTTAGAAGGCAGTCCAGCAACATGCTCCATTTAACAAAACAGCAGCAGTAGGCTTCTCACTGGAGTTTATGACCTCCCCAGCCATGTTTTTGACCAGATTACATTATTAGACATGAATTTCTTCTTATGGAGTGGGGCTTAAATCCAGTCAGAAAACAGTTTGGTCACTTCTACAACATTCCTGCCACTAATGTACCAGTGGGCACATTTTGCCTGGTAGGTCAGTATTGTAGCATGCAAGGTCCACTGCTGGCAAGACCGTTGATATCTTTTCTCCCTCAGCTGCCTGCATAGCATCTTCTGGAATGATGAAAGATAGCTATCAAGGTAGAAGTTTCCAGGTCAGTTTCAGCTTTTTTTTTTTTTTTTTTTAAGATAAAGGCTGTATGTGTAGGGTCTGGCCCCCCTGCAGCCCTTCACTCTTAGTGCTAGGCTCTAGGTCACGAGCTAGCAGGATCTTGTCAATTGCAAAGCTGAAGTAAACAACTTGACCTTTAAGTTAGCCAGACCACAACTTCCTTTTTCCTGTTTACAGCTGTGTATCATCAATAGAGGAACCTCCTGCAAAGCCCTGCCCTCAGGTTATATAAGGCTTGCTGCCTTCCAATAAAGTCAGTCAGTAGTTCTCCTTTCCTCTTACCTGGTGTGTGTGTCTGTATCTCTGTTTTATGTGCGTCATTCAATCCGCAGCCCTTCGCCGATCTGGACTCGGTCCATGAAAGTAGCCAGGGCTCTACAGTATGTAGTCCAAGCTGTTTCAGCCAAGCATGACCTTGAACTTCTGACTTTCCTCCCTGTAGCTCCTGAGTTTTGGGATTGCAGATATGCATCATTATGGCTAGTGTCTGTGGTGCTGGAACTCCAATCCAAGGCTTTGTGCATGCCAGGTATCTTATCAACTGGGCTACATCCCTGGCTCCCTGCTTTAGGTTTTATCTGTGTTCCTGCAAAGCCAGGAAATTTCCATAAGATTCTATAGTTAGGGGCAGCTGATCATCCACAATCTCTTTTACTTTATCTTAAACTGAAAATTCCTTTTCTGAGCTCAGGGAAAATGAAACATTCTCAGGTTTTATGACCTCATCTTGTCCCCAACAGCTGTTTTTCTGGATCATTTATTTCTCTATACAAAAATGTGGTTCTTTTTGTTTGTCTTTCTGAGGCAGGGTCTCAAGTAGCCTCGGCTGGCTTTGAATTCCGTGGTGTAGCTGATGTTGGCCTTGAACTCCTGATCTTACTGCCTCTATCTCCTGAGTGCTGGGATAATAGGCATACTGAGCTAATATGTGCCTTAAAACATAGAATTTTCTAATTATCTAAAGAGAAAACAATTCTTCATAATCTCAAGTGCTTCTGAACTTACATGTTGCAAGCTTGTGCTTGCAACTGGCAACTGCATTGGAATGGAGGTGTAATTTTAGTCTTGGTTATAAACCTGTGCCCGAGGCCCTCTCCCAATTCACGGAGTTCACGTTCTGTTTGTTCACACTAGATGTCACTCTCTACCCAGTGAATTGCAGAGTCAAGCCTGGTGAGTTAATTAGAAAGGAAAGCTATTTGGAAAAGGGTTCAGAATCGGCTGCAAAACATATTTTCAATTACTTTCAAATAGGACATTTTCCCTGACAGTTTGCAAAGAGGCATTCATTATTTCTTTGGGAAAAAAAAAAAACCCACATAAACCAAAACAACTTCAAAACTCATTAACAGCAAAGAAGAATAAAGTTGGTGGTTTCTCTCCAATGTCCTGAAGCCTGGGGATGGAGGCAGGTATGTGAACCATGCAGGTACTTAAGGAGGTTTGCCTGGCCACCCCACAGGTTTCCTCAGCCATGGACCCAGCGGCAGGGCGATGCTGCATTTGAATCTGTCCTTAGAGATGCAGGGCTTGCCCATGTCTACCTCTCTCATCACCACCTCAAAGGAGACCCCTCTGGAGAGTAGAAGAAGCCTCCAGGATTTATTTCATTTCCCCCATTTAACTGGCATTTTCCATCAGGAAGGCTACATGTGAATCTTCTAATTGGATTGCCGGGGAGAAAGGAACTGAAAGACCCAGTCAGTTGGGAAGTTCTTTATCTGCAGGCTGTTCAGGCTGAAATAGTAAGGGTTTCATGGACCACGACCCTGTTCCCTTTGTTCCTGAGGCAATGAGGTTTTCTCAGTGTGGTGTCACTTTGTTATTTTTACACAAGAAATGCCCCTAAATCACAAACTTTCTTTGTAATTCCAAAATTTCAAAGGATTTTGAGAGCATCTTGGTGTTTTGCTGTGATATTGCTTGGTATGGCTTTTTGGTAAACCCTGGGACATATGAATTGGTCAAGAATTGATGATTGATTGATTGATTGAATTAGGATTTCTCTGTAGTCCCAACTGGCCTGGAACTCACTATGCAAACCACACAGGCCTCGATCTCACAGGGACCCACCTGCTTCTGCCTCTTGTGCTGGGATTAAATTATGCTGGACTGATTCTGTTTTAGCCTTATTGATTTCTCTCTCTCTCTCTCTCTGCCATGTGTGGAGGTGTCCACGGATCCCCTCGAGTTGTAGTTACAGGCTATTGTGAGTCGCTAAACATGGTGCTAGGAACCGTATTCAGTTATCTCTAAGGGCAGAGAGTGCACTCATCCTCTGAGCCATCTTCTCTCCACCCAGTATTCATGTTTTAGTGATTTATTAATGTTTACTTGATATATTTCCATTATTTATTCCATCTATGTATTTATTTACTTATATACTTTTACTCGGTATTTTTATTACAGAGTCTCATGTAGCCCATGTTGGCCTCAAACTGCTATGCAGTCAAGGATGACCTTGACTTGATCTTCTTGCCTCTATTTCCTAAGTGGTGGGATGATAATTGTGCACCACTATACTTGGTTTTTTATTTACATATCTATTTTTTAATAGAATCTAATTTTATGACTGAGGATGGTGGCCTGGAACTCACTTTGTAACCCAGGCTGACTGACTTTATGGTGATCCTCCTGCCTCAGTCTCCCGATTACAGGCATATGCCACCATGCTGAGGTCATGATTAAATCTTTTTAGGTCTTTTTTGAGACCAGATCTTGATATATAGTCCTGGATAGTCTGGAATTCACTATGTAGACTAGTCTGGCCTTAAATTTGTAACAATCCTCCTGCCTCTGTATCTCCCCAGTGCTAGAATTACTGAATTATGCTACCAACCTGGCTCTGATTAATTCTTTAGGCTGAAGATTGTACATGGAATTCTTAGGCTGAAAGGTGTGACTATTTTGAAGTTTTCCCCACATGGCAAATTGCCTTCTTATCTTCTTAAAGACAATTTACATTAATTTCTACCAGCGGAGCCCAAGCACTCCTCAGTCTTTGCAGTGTCGCCTTAGAAATCTTTCTACAGTGTCTTTCGGTGGGTTACTCAATCTTTTTGTGTGTGTAATACAAACAGATTTGTTTAACTTCAGCAGTAAGATAAATGCCTTAGCACATTAGTGAATGAGTTTTTATATTAGATTATAGGAAGAGCAAATACACAATAAAAAGTAACAGCATTATCTCTCTGACTCTGTATTTACTACACTGGCAACAGCTTAGTTTTAATTACCTGTTATAAATACTTCATAGTCTACTAATAAATGTCTTGTAATATATTCAGAAAAATGCAATAAACTCTTTGTCAGGTGAGAATTCACTAGAGTTCTTGGCTTCTAAATCTCTGTTGGAAAAAAGGATAAAACTGCCATTTCTGCAAGTGAGAATTATTGAAGACACTGATAAGGAAGGGAGTCTTAACTGGGTTCTGAAATAATTACTGCTGTCAGGACAAAGTTGTGAGAATAAGCCTGAATATTAATATAGTGCTGACAAGAGGTCATGTGACTGCTTCCCAAGCACCTTAAACACAGTGCTTAACAGAAACATTAACAATAACTTAGAACTTGCTTTTGAGGGATGGGAGTTTATATATTGTTATTAGTAGAGTTAGCAAAACTGGGGCAAAACCAGTCAAACCAGGAGATGCACAGGTCTTATAGCCAGATGTGGTGGCATATACCTATAATCTGAGCACTCTGGAGGCTGAGATAGGATGATTTTGAGTTTGAGGCCAACTACACAGCAAGACTGTCTTGAAATAAAAAGTCTGGACTCCAGGTTATAATCTTTATTCACGTTGACCTGAGGGTGCTACTGGGTGTTTTGAAGATGTTTATTATTGTGGTTATCATTTGATTCTGTTCGTTGTTCAAGACAGTGTCTCATGTGGCTCATGTTGGCCCTGGATATTCTGAACTCTTGTGGAGATTTTATATACAAAGCTGGTCCTGTAGAGATCCCATGCCAGTTCTTGCTGTTGGCTGGGCGCAGGCCCCTGGTTAGCCATCTAATCTTGAGAAGGAACACACTGATTCTGAGAACTGGGATGGAAAGGTTCCTGGAACTTTGATAGCTAAGGTGCGCTGCAGTCTTATACCTCTGAGAAGGTGCCACTGGCCCAGACACTCACAAACACATATGCTTCCAATTGGCCCATTTATTCATTGGACCCATTTATTTTGGGCACTGTCAGTAAGGAGAGTGAAGGGTGTGGGCCACATGCCAAATACCAGCTTGCTTCTTGAGGAAATAGTCCTGAGCCCTGAGTTCACTAGCCTAACTTCCTTTTACATGGAAATAATCTGGGAAAGGGAAAATTAGAATATTTTATAACTACACTTGCAAAATAACCTTTCCTTTTAAATTTAATTAATTAATTAATTCATTCATTCATTCATTCATTAGGTTTTTGAGACGGTTCTCCCTGTAGCCCCACCTGGCCTGGAACTTACTATGTAGACCAGGCTGACCTTGATCTCCGCCTGCCTCTGCCTCCTGAGCTCTGGGATTAAAGGTATGCGCCACTATACCTGGAAAACTTTCCTTTTTAAAAAGCATTTTAAAGTACATTTGTTTATTTGTTTATGTGTATGTAGAGATCAAGGAGTGTGTGAATGTGTGTGTGTGTGTGTGTGTGGGGTCAGAGGGTAACTCATAGGAATTGGGTCCTTTCTTTCTACCATATGGGTCCCTGAGATTGAACTCAGGTCATTAAGCTTGGTGGCAAGTGCCTTTTCACACTGAACCGTCTCACCAACCAACAAAATAACTTTTCCTGAAAGCATGTTCTCTTTCTGGCAGAACAGCCGCCTTTATTCTGCCCTAGATACAAGTGCAGCCCAACGAGTGGTGAGGGACCCTTTATACAAGTTTGTAAAATGCTTGAAGAAGCTTCCAGACTAAAGGACACTGTGCAAGCATAAGGCACTATTATCACTTGTTTGGAAGTTTGTGTTTTGTTACTAAACATGCCCCTGGTGACATGTGCATCAACATGGTTTATTATAAGCATGACCATATGTGGCTTCTCACATCCCCATTACCAGCCTGTGGAGGGTCCGAGCCTTACTGACTTTCTAAATAAGAACAAAGCCATCCATAAAAGTGCAATGAAACAGCTACGGAGGCATGAGGGATTGAAGTGTTCATTTTCCCCTACCAACAAGTGAAGAATCTAACACTATAATCCGTCAGATCTCACAGACAAAAGCCACAAATCTTTTTTGTTTTGTGCCTCATTTTGGCACTGTGACAAGTTCATATTACACTCTGTAATATGAACCAAGTCCCTGAAAGTTCACAAAAAGAGCCAAGGCAAATAACCCTGTAATGCAGGTGATTGTTTATTTATGTACTTACCTTGTTCCATGCCTGCCTATACCCAGGGCCTTTCCAGAAGAACTTCATAAAAAGTAATGCTAAGTGACATCCATCATACACACAGCTCCTCTTTCCATTTCCTGTTTCTTTAATGGATCCCCACAGAGGGCGGGAGGAAAGTCAGCCACAGAAGTGCACCACTGTGCTGTTTCCAAGCTCATCAAAAATTCTTTCATTGCCGGGTAAGTGAAACAAAGTTTTGAAAAGATGACATGGGTGTCATCTGTAGATATCTATACCAACATGACCTCCCGTTTTCCTTGCCCTCTCATTGTTCTGACCTCTTCCCAACATTCACAATTCTTCTGAGACTCCAGAAGTACCAGAGGAAGGAGGTGGGGGACATGATAGCAACTTCTTGCACTTAACATTACTTCTCAGGAAATTTCAAAGCACTTACCAGTGTAAGCAGCCTCCATTCCTCTGATAAAAATAATGAAAAGTGCTTGGGTTTATGGTGATAGATTCCCTGTAAATTCTGATCAAGGTGGACAGATGCATGATGGGAAGAGAGCGTTTCTCTGTCTGAAGATACATTTGCAGTTCCTGCCTGGGGGATTAGCTCAGTCTTCTTGCCTGTTCTTCTTTTTCTCCCCGTCCCCATGTCTTCCTCATCCTTTTCCTTTGATCTTGTGTGATTTTGAAGAAATAAAAATGGCTTGAAAGCTGCTTATTTCAGCCATTCTCTTTGCTTGCATGCCATTCCTGTTTTAGACTCTCTGACAGAGAGTGCTGGGGGTTGGTTTTTTACAACAACTCTTCTTCCTTGGATCTGGACATATTTTTGCCCAGATTTATTTTAGAATGGCCATACCTTCTTGTATTCAGATACAAGGCAAAAAGTAAGCTGGACTGATAGAGGAGGAAGTTTTAAGGCTCAACTGAGTTTCTCAGAAATCTTGTCTCTCTTCCCTCCTCCATTCCAACCCTCCGAACAGGTCAGTTGCTCTCTTTGCTATTTCTGTCATTCTTTGAACCCATCTCCATCATGACACTCACCATTAAAAGGAACGAACTGACTGTACTACTTGTTACTGGGGCAATTATTAATCATTGTTAAAAACAAAGCTTAATGGAATGGCTAAAAGTAAATATGTCAGTTTGAGGTGATATTCTGATTAAGATGAAAATGATTCAGTTATAATAGTTTCCAACTTAGTAATAAAGTTTCTTTACCCCATTTCTGATTTTATTGGGTGGAGTTGATAGAAACCAATACTGATGAAGAATTCCCCTGTGGAAAGCTATTTGATCAAAAGTCACTTATTGCAGGGCTGAGGCCTTGGCTCAGAGGCAAGAGGGCCTGTGAGAAGCCACAAGTGAGGGGCTGAAGGCATGGCATGGTGGTTCAGTGGGTGCCTAGAATTCACCAGAGAAGGGTGGAGCTGTGCCTAATAAAAGAGAAGCCTGGGTTCCATTACCAGCGTTAAAAAAAATCAGTGATCAGTGAAGGCAATTTGAGGGCTTGCCTTGGCCTTTCAGAGAGAATGCACTTATTCACCGCAGACCTTGGAAGGCAAATGATTAATAAAGTCAAGGGAAAGCAGTAGGCCTCAGAAGCAATGGCTGTTTTCTTTTACATCAGGATTTCTTATTTTTAAGATTTCTGGGCTCATGACTTTATCACAGCGACAGTGTCATCTTCTGTAGCTCAGACTGACCTCAAACTTGTTTTTTTTAAAAAAATTTGTTTATTTATTTTTATTTGATGTGTTTGAGTACATGTAGCATCTTCCTGCAGCACCTTGGGAGGGTAGAGGAGGATGTCTGGTCTATTGAAACCAAAGTTACAGGTGCCTGAGATCTGCCATGTGGATTTGAGAAATCCAGCCTCCATGTGCCCTTGTAGTCCTCCCGTACCCCTGGCATACCCACTGGCGTCTTCTTGCTCTGGTCTGGTCTTTGGTACCCTGGGTGCTCAGAGCTGTCTCCGGTTCCACCTCCCCTCTGGAATCCCCTCCTGTGCATCTCATGGCAGAGATAGCCTGAAGAAGGCTGTGTCTTTCCACTGGCCCCATGCTGTCATCGCTTTCTCTCAAAAATGATCTAGTAAGAGATATGACATTTGCAGTGGAACCACTGCCAAGAGGCAGATTTTCTTAAAGCCCCTTACAGGGAAGACCATCACACTCAAGGTTGAACCCTTGGACCCTATAGAAAATATAAAAGACAAGATTCAAAATAATAAAGAAATGCCTCCTGATCAGCAAAGGCTTATCTTTGTCGGTGAGCAGTTAGAAGATGGACGAACTTCGTCTGATTACAACACTCAAAGGGATCCCACCCTTCATTTTGTGTTGAGACTTCATGGTAGTGCTAAGAAAAGGCAGAAATCTTACACCACTCTCAAGAAGAACAAGCATAAGAGAAAGAAGGTAAAGGGGGTTGACCTGAAATACTCTAAGGTAGATCAAAATGGCAACATTGGTTGCCTTTGCCTTTTTGATTAATGTGGTGCTGGAGTTTTCATGGCTGGTCACTTGACAGACATTGTTGTAGCAGGTGTTGTCTGACTTATTGCTTCACCACCCAGAAGAAAAATAATTGTGTATGAATTAATAAAAAGACAGAAACTGAAAAGAAAAAAAAAGAGCTAACAAGCACCCATTGTGTGCTTGATTTTGGATTAGGAATTGGATACACAACAGAGAAAAGATAGACTTTTTTTTTTTTTTTTTTTTTTGAGACAGGATCTCATGTCAGGTCAGAAAAGGGCATCATGAAATACTGAGTGAAACTGCGCAGAGGAATGTCAAGTAGTAAAGATTGTTTTCTTGTGCCCAAAGGTAGTAAAGATTGTTTACTTGTGCCAAAAGTACTCTTGACCCCCAGGAGATGCAGAATAGGGTTTTAAAAGCTTAACAATTACATCATGACAGGGGTAAAACCAATAACCATAGTTACATCAAATCACCATAGTTATACTAGACCAGGGGTAGGTCAGTTAACAAAGTTTTCAATTAACAAAGTTTCATTTAGAAAAAAAACAAGTTTCTCAGAATTGTAGAGACAATGGGCTCCATGGAGATGCAGGAACAGCTGGCAGGGAGGACGGGCTACTTGGACATGCTGCCTGGCTACTTGTAAGTTTCCCTGTGTTATAGAAATGATGTGCTTCCTAAAGCCATCCGTGTGAGATGTTCTGCCCGGCTGGTTCCAGTGGGAATGGCTGGGCAAAAACACTGGGTAAAGCAAAAGTCAGCTAGAGCAAAACGGAGTGTGTTTTGCCATTTTACTCAGATCCCCTGGAAATGGAGTTACAGATTCTTGTTAGATACCCTATGGGTACTGAGAACCAAACCCAGGTTCTCTGTAAGAGCCATCTCTTCATCTCCATGCTTTTTAATTGTTTTAGACAGGGTCTCCCTGTAGCCCCAACTGGCCTCGATCTCACAAAGATCCCAGTCTCTATCTCCCAAGTACTGAGATTAAAGGCACGTACTTGGCATGGGATAAGATTTCTTATTTTCATCCTTGAATAGCTAGAGACTAGTATAGTATGTGGGACATGATAAGGAATCAATAAATAGTTACTGAACAAATAAATGAAAGTAGGCAGACTTTAGGAAATTTTAGGTCCTTCCTTCCTTTCTTCCTTCCTTCTTCTTTCCTTCCTTCCTTCCTTCCCTGTTCTTCCTTCTTTAATTCAAGATATGATCTTGCTGTAGCCCAGGCTAGCCTTGAATTCTTGATCTTCTTGCCTCAACCTTCTGAGAACTGGTATTACAGTGTGTGCTACTTTGCCTAGTAGGGAAGACTCTTCCTAAGTATGGTTTCTACAGCAAAAAGAAGGGAGTGAGGGGAGAGAGCTAAGGGTCTGTATGTGTGTTGCATATTGATGATATCCCTAGTTAGGTATGTCATGAACATATGTATGGCATGAATGAACTCACATTTAATTTTATGAAGGAAGAAACATCAGTTTAATTTATCAAGAAGGAAATCTAAGTTTTGTGTGTGACATATTCAAGTCTCAGAGCTAGTGAAGCCACAGGTAGAACCCAAATTAGAAGATCAGAATCACTTCAAATTTAGGGCTCTTGGCGGCTAAAATGATCCCTCTCTTAGAAACTTTCCAGATGTAAGCCTGGGGTATCCAGCCTGTTGACATTGTGGCATGATGTGTTGTTTTCAAAGGTGTTGGGTCTTATTCCTAGCTTTGTGGGGTGTACGAAGCAGACGGGCTGCCAGGTTGGACAAGTCTGGGAAGTTCACTAGTGAGAGCTCTTCCTGTCCCTGCCCCTACTCTGGGTCTCCCTTGTACTTTCTGGATGTAAAGGCTGCAAATATGAGCCCTGTAAAAGAAAAATATCAAGTTGTGGGTGCTCCTTAGAAGTTATATTTAGTCTGAGAGAAGGAATACTTTGATGGCATTTCCAATTTTATTTACTGTTAGTTTAAAAAAAATTCTTAGCAACATCTGGTAATATGCTTTTCCTCCAATTCCAATGCAAATTGTTTGTGAGTTGAGAGAGAGAAAGAGAACTTTCTGATGCTTATATGGCGTTTCAGTACCAGTCATTACATGCTGGGTTTTGTTTTCTTTTTAAAAATTATTTTATTTATCATTTTATTTTATGGGTATGAGTATGTTGCTTCCACGCATGTCAGTGCGCCTGTGTCGTACAATGCACGAGGAGGCCCGGAGAGGATGATGGAGCCCCTAAACTGGAGTTTTGGAAGGTTGTTAGCTACCATGTGGATGCTTGGAATCAAACATGGACTCTGCAAGAACAGTTAGTGATTGTAACTGCTGAGCCATCTCCCCAGTCCACTTTTATTTATTTGTTATTAGTGTATCTCTCTGTGTGTATGTCAGGGGGTGCAAAAGTCAGAGAACAACTTTCAGGAGTTGGTTCTCTCCTTGGTGGGATCTGGGGCTTGAGCTCAGGTCTACAGTCTAGCTCAGCAAACACCTTTACTTGCTGACCCCTCTTGCTGGCCCTTGTTTGCTAGTTTGTAAAATTTTGGGCTTTAGAATGCAAGTTATTTACTTATTTAACAATTTATTATGACTTTGTGCTTCTTCTTAGCTTGAGGCTTATTTATTTTTTCTGAAATCCTGCTGGGTAAAAATGTTTGGCTTCTAGAAAGGAAAGGCTTCTTGGGTACAGACTGGCACCATGCTTCAAATCTGGAGTAAGAATTTTCTTTTTGGGAAGAGCCCCTCCCATCGGGGACTAGTGCTTTTGACCTTGACCTACCTCAAGGTGAAGGGCAGTAATTAGCATAATTCTGTAGAGAGTCTTGTTAGCGCCTCCACCCCCTTTCTGTGTGTATTTTGTTCCTTCCTTTACCTGTTTTGCTTTGGAAGGACAGTCCAAGATGTGTGTCAGCTGGTCCTTGATGTGAGGGAACAGGGACTAATAAAATGCATTAAAAACATCTTTTTCCCTATTTCTCTTGATTCCTTACTCTGCTCGACTGACCTTTTTCCCTATTTCTCTTGACTCCTTACTCTGCTCGACTGACAGGACATTTACACAGATAACCCCCTTCTTGAGTGGCCTCGAGGCAGTAGTGGGCAGTTTTTCACTTAGAGTCTATCAACTGAGAATTGATAAACTCATCACGGAACAACTGTAGTTTGACCCCAACCTGACAAAAGAGATCGAAAATGTCTTGGGTGGAGAGAAGCAAGGGCCTTGCAACTTCTCTTCCTGGGAAAAAGGCTGCGAGTCGACCAAGGGCTGACACCCAGGCACTCCGTGGGTGTGTTTAATAACTGAAAAGTAAATGATGAAAGGGCAGTCAGTAAACAGTTGCGATTTAATAAATTATTCATTCTAACAATCCTTCCAGTGTTTGCCCAGGGATGGGAGACCTGCAGTGGGTTTCTTCTGCTGAACTCATCAGAGCCGGCTGGGCTGCGAAGCTGTTCACAGTTTTGGGCAGCAGGGGACACTCGTGTCACGCCAGAAACAAAGGCTAACCGCCCCTGGTCTATGGAAGGCAAGACTGAAGAGATAGGAAAATGTTGAGAAGAGGTGGAGAACACAGAAAATGAGTGGATGGGCACGGAAATGAAAAAAATATTTTTTCCACAGGCAGGTCAAATTCAACCTTACAAGGCACAAGGAAATAACAGAAAAAAGTCTCTCTGTATTTCTTTGGTTAAAATAACTTATTTATTTGAAATTCTGAAGATGACAGATTTGGAACAGTCAGGGCAAGGGCAAAGAGATATTCGAAAGATTTAACATATTTATTTCCATCTTGAAGATGCCATTGTGATTTTCAGAAAATACTCTCAGAAACCAGCCAGTTCTCTCAAGGTAATGGGAAATTGAAAATAATAAAAAATACCAACAGCTGCTCAGGGGCCCTGGGCTGTTTTATAGTTTAGTTTTTTTTTTTAAAGACAGGATCTTACTGTGAAGCCTATGCTGGTTTCAAACTTATGATTCTCCTGCCTCGGCCTCCTGAATCCTGGGGTTATAGTGTGTGAGGCCCCTGTGTCCAGTTGCCTAGGCTTTTTGGAACAAAACCCCATCATAGTTTAAGGCTATTTCAGGAATATGAATCCTAGGACTAGTCAAACTTGTGTTTGTTTTCTGTTCTCCTGGTATTGGGTTGCAGCCTCACGTTAGTTATGAAATTGTCTCTTGAGGCAAAACCCCGGTTGTGGGTTGAGGAGGGCTGTTGTGTCCCTGGGACATTTACTGCATACTTAAGGTACCGAGGTAGATTTCTTTGCTGCAGCCATGCAGATGTTAAAGTGAGTGGTATTTATTTATAATAACGTGTGAGGCAGCCCACAGGGAAATGTCATCTTGTTTGTAATCAATCCCAGTGTGAGGCGGTTGTTGCAGCACAATCAGGCTCTGTATTAAGTGACAAACTGGCTTCCTCTCGTCATTCTGACTGTCATTTTTCTTCAGTGGGGATACATCATCTCTGTTACAAGGCCTTGGAGCTTTATGCTGCACACAGACACAGACATATGCAGGTCCTGCGAATGCACTCAGGGACAAAGCCACCATATCCCAGGCTTTTGCCACTAATGTTGGTAAGGAGACCAGAAGCCAGCAAAGCAGAGGTTGACCGCACCTAGTAAAGGTGCGTCTGCTAGGGGTTGAATTGTATCTCCTAATCCCTGTGTTGAAGCTCTAACTGCCAATGTGACTATATTTAAAGAGAGAGTCGAGCCTAGGGAGAGGAGGGAAGATTGAGGGAGACCATAGGTTCAATCTCCAGCAACAACTCACTCCCCAGTCGGAGGTAATTAAATGAGGTCATGAGACTGGCAGTTTAAT
Organism: Eospalax fontanierii; assembly: GCA_035773235.1. Taxonomy (NCBI): domain Eukaryota; kingdom Metazoa; phylum Chordata; class Mammalia; order Rodentia; family Spalacidae; genus Eospalax; species Eospalax fontanierii. Next base: position 77,896,046 of record CM069535.1, on the reverse strand, counting down.
CCAATATGGTTGGTTCTTCTCCCCCTTCTCTCGCTCCTTTTCTTTTTTCTCTTCCTTCTCTTCCTCTTCTCCCTCCTCCTCCTCTTCTTTTTGGATTTTTTGAAACAAGCAAGTCTGGCTTGGAACTCATTGTGTAGCCCAAGGCTGGTTTTAAACTCTATGTCATAGCACAAACTGGCCTTAGGTTCCAGATCCTCCTGTTTCAATTGCTTGAGTGTTGGGATTATAGGTGTACTTTCAATATGTCTGTCATTCTTTGAAAATGAAGAAGAGACACCGGTATGTAAACACCGTTTTCTTTGTGAGAACAGAGCATGAATGCAGCTATCTGCAAACTAAGGAGAAACCAAACCTGTCAACAACCCATTTGACCATCAGCCTCCAGAACTTTGAGAAAAAGGATTTCTGTTGCTTAAGCTGCCCTAGCTGCTATTTTGTCACAGTGCTAAGCAGGACAAAGCCATTATTATTGAGCTCAAATTGAGGTTGTAGTCTGAATATCCATGTTTCTCCAAAAGTCATGTGCACAGGGTGATGGTATTTGGAGAAAGGACTTTTAGAAGGTGTATTGGGTAGTTTTTTGTCACTGCAATGAAATACTGACACAGGCCACTTATGAAGGCAAAAGAGGTTTGTTTACCTCAGTTTTGGAGGCTGAAAATCCCATAGCACAGTGTGGTGAAGGTGGCTCCTTGGTTACATTGTCTCCTGGTGCAGGGAGCCAAGTCAGGAGTGAGCAAGTGGTCACATCTGGAACCAGAAACAGTTTCAGCTTGTGCGTGTGTGTGTGTGTGTGTGTGTGTGTGTGTGTGTGTATGTGTGCACATGTGTGGAGGTCAGCCTCAGGTATAACTCCTCAGGCATTGTTCATTTTTTTTGTCTCTCATTGGCCTGGAACCTGTCCAAAAGGCTAGGTTGACTGACCAGCAAGTCCTGGGACCTGCCTAACTTTATCTTCAGTGTTGGATTTACAAATTTGTGCTATTATGCCCTCCCCGGCCCCTGCCATCCTTTTAACATGAAATCTGGGCATTGAACTCAGGTCCTTGAGCTTGCAAGGTAAGCATTTTAACAACTATTATCTTTTTGGCTTCCCAGTTTCATTTTTTTGAGACAGAACCTCAGTAACCAAGGCTGGCCTTGAATTTGCTGTCTCCAGGCTTTCTTTTTTCTCATCTGAGAGCTCAAGGATCAGATGAGAAGTACTTTTTCAGAGCATGCCTCCAGTGACTCAAGGACTGCCTTTCAGGCTCTACCTTTCAAAGATTCCTCCACCTCCCACTACAACACTGTGGACCGGGCCTTCTACTTCACAGACATTGAGGTAGACACACTTAAAAATATCCCAACTCTAGCCACAGGTCTTAGGACTTATGTTCTTGTAATAAGAGGAAGAAACCCAAACTTTCTTTCTTTGTTGTGGGAGGATGAAGGGGGCTGTGTACAAGCTAGAGAGCTAGTGCATGAGTCCATTCACTGGAGCTTAGTCAACCTTTTTTAGCATTTCTCCTTAAAGAAAACCAACTCTCCCTCTAGCCATTATTTCCAGTAGTCCTCAGGTAAGGTTGAGGCTTCTCACCCATCTTCCCACTTCTATGTTTGAAGCTTGCATGTATCTTGTGCATGCTGTCACCATTGCTGTGAATTCATACGAGCAACTTCCCAGCTGCCTGGAAACTCTGTTTCCTTGTGACAATTCCACCTCCCCTGGATCCTACGGTCTTTTCACTTCCTCTTCTCCAGTGGTCCATGAGTCCAGGGTGGCAGAGGTTTCTACCCAGGGACAAGCACTCTTTCATCTCTTATTCGCTGCACTTTGGTCAGTTGCAGCTTTCTGTATTAATCTCTGTTGGACGAGGAAGCTTCGATGGTGAGAGTTGAGAGATGCATTAATATTCTTTCTGCCCCCAGTTCCACTATGTTTCCTGATGCTTAGGTGCAGAGGTTGTGTTGTAGATGTGTCATTTTGGAATGGGCATCTCACAGACATTTATTCTCTGTGTTTGGTCAGTTGTGCAACTCTATAATAGTCTCCATCTGTTGTAAAAAGAAGCTTTTTGATGAGTGGTATGAGGTATACTTGTCTGTAAATATAAGGATATATATTTAAAGTATAGTTAGAAATGACATTGTTCTAGAGATATGACAAAAATGGATCTTACTCTAGGATGTATGACCTTTCCAGGCACGTGTATTTGGCTATGTTCACAGAACTACACATGTATTCCTTCCACTGAGTGGACCTTATGTCCAGTTAGTCAGCTGTTGATTATCCCAAGATAAGAGTGCCACTACTGGAGATAGTTTGCTGGGCCAGTTCTTGTGTTTTATTAAGGGTTACATCTTGGTTTTCTCCCTTGGCAGCTTGTATAGTATCGTTTGATACCAAGAGAGCTCTTCTTCAGGGAGGAGCCTTCCAGATCAGTTCCAGTTCAATTGCCCCAAGTCCTATGCCCTGTCTTTAGCAATAGGGTCTTACCTTTAAGTTCTGGGAGACAATCAAGGGCTATGGAAATAGCCTATGTCATTTGGGGAGTCTCTTGGATTATGCTGACCAACAACTTGAAGGGAGGTTTCTCCTGCCTAGCACTGTTTTTTTGTTATATAGCCTTCAGCTATACACATGCATTTGTGTGCATGTATGTGTATGTGTGTGTGTGTGTGTGTGTGTGTGTGTGTGTGTGTGTATGATGTGTATTTGTCAGTAGGTTTTTTGGACTAATACATATCCCTCTAGTTTTTCACATCACCTAACCATTATTTCTTTCCTCTTTCTCTCCCTGTAGAACCTCTCCTTTCTCCCTTGTTGAAGTACCCCATTTCCCCTGGATAACTCCTGTCTTCTACTATTTTATTTTGTTTTTAAAAATTAAAAAATATTTTATTTCACTGTGTGCATGTGCATTTATGTGCGTGCACGTATGTGTGTGTGTGTGTGTGTGTGTGTGTGTGTGTGTGTGTGATGGCACATGTGGAGGTCAGAGGAAAACTTGTCAGAGTCAGTTCTTTTTACTGTGAGTTCTGGAGGATTGAACTCAGGTTGGCAGGTCTGGTGGCATGCGCCTTTCCCTGCTGAGCCATCTCACTGGCTCCAGTCTTTGGAGTTTTGTTATGATAGTGTAAGCATACTGTAACAAAATTAATAATAAAAAGTGGGGTGAAGTTGTATCAAACATGTAAAATTGTGGAGGTGGCCTTGGAACCTAGGGCAAGCTGAAGTTGCTGTACCCTTTGCCTGCTACATGGTACTTTGGCAAGGGCTAAGAAAGAAGGGGTGAGCTCCAGAGAAAGCTTTTATTTTCTGAGAAAACACGTGAATAATCACAAACAGAATGTTGGTAAGAACACGAATGGGAAAGGTCATTCTGGTGACGTTTCAGCTGGATGTGAGGAATATGTTCCTGGAAAGTGGAGGGACAACCACCTTTTTCATAAAGTGCCTTTGTCAAAGCAAATCACTTGGGCTTAATTGTTTCATATTTTGGTGTTTTGTGGAAGGTAGCACTTATAAACAACAGAATTAGATATTTAGCTGAGGAAATTTTTTGTTTTTAAAGTGAGCATAGATATTTTTGTATATATGTATAACTTTGCTTTGTTCTTATTCATTACCTTCTCTCACTGCTCCCCTCCAGTCCCCTACCTCCCCCCAGATAACTCTCTATTCTGCTCTCTCTACTCTCTTTTATAAAAGTCATTTATTTATTGTGTGTGTGTGGGTGTGTGTGCGTGTTTGTGCATGTGTGCGCATGTGTAAAGGACAACTTATGGGAGCTGGTTCTCTTCTTCAACCATGTGGGTTCCAGGGAGTAACGTCAGGCTTGGTGGCATCCTTTCCTACTGAGCATCTTGCCACCCTCTTCTGTTTCCATGCCTCATGTATCCCATTACGCCCCCGCCATCTCTCCTGCCCATTAAGATCTATTTCTTTGCTCTCCATGTCCCCTTTATATTTTCTTTCTTCTTTTTTGAGACAGGGTTTTTCTGTAGTCCCAACTGGCCTGGACCTTAGCACTATATAGACCAGGCTGGTCTTAATCTCAGAGATCCTTCTGAGTGCTGGGATTAAAGGTGTGTGCCACCACCCTCAGCTTCCCTTTCTACTTTCATCACACGTACACACAGGCACACACACACACACACACTCTCAGAGGCATACACACACACACACACACAGACACACACAATGAAAAAGGTAGCAAAAAAACCTTGCATCATTTGTCTGAATCTGTCTTATTTTGATTAACACAATGATCTCTAGTAGTATCAATTTTTCTGCAAATGTTATGATTTCAGTTTTCCTTATAGCTGAGTAAAATACCATTCTGTGGATGTATTGCATTTTCTTTATCCATTTATCTGTTGATACAAAATCTAGGCTGGTTTCATTTCTTAACTCTTTTTACCAGTACAGCAGTGAACAAACATCTCTATGATATGCTAGCTGAGAGCCCTTCTGCTGTGTGTCCCGATGTGATCCAGCTGGGTCACATGTAGTTCAGGTTTTAGTTTTCTGCAGTTCCTCCACATTGACGTCCATAGTGGCTGCTCCTGTTTACATTCCCAGCAGCAGTATATAAGGGTTCTAGCTGAGGAGATTTCTCACCAAACTATCAAAAGAATGTCATGGTTCTTCCTATGCTTATAGCAAAGTCTAAGAAGAGAGAATTGAAGATAGAATTGCTAAGTGAAAAGGAGCCAGAACGTAGAAGATTTGGAAATGTCTCAGCCTGTCTCTATTGAGAAAAGAAAAAAAAAAAAACCTGTTCAGAAATGTGTACCAAAGGCATGGCTGAATGGCAATTAAGTGGAGATGGAGATGAAGGTGGCTTTGGAACACACTCTCGTTTATCCATCCCAGGAGGAAACAGAAAGTTTAGACTGGAGGAAGGAAGGTATGATGAAATGAAGGATGTCTGTTGGACTCCTTAGATCTAAGGCTGGACCAGAGCTATGCAGCAGCTGCTGCTGCTGTTCTTTGAGCTAAGGGCTGCCTGTCTGGTTTCAAAATGTGAAATACGTGTGTGTGTGTGTGTGTGTGTGTGTGTGTGTGTGTGTGTGTGTGTATTGTCTGTCACTGTCACTCTGGTTTTAACAGGCCACATACATGCACATGAGTCTACTGGGAATGGTAGAGCTAGGGCTGCCCAGAGCACTAATTTTGCTGTACTCTCTTTCTCTACTGTTGGTTGAAGAAGCAGAACTCTGTGAGGCAAAGATCTGCAGATGACCTATAAATGCTGAGGGCCACCTCTGCTCAATAACTAGGAGAGAAGCAAAGTCCCATCATCCTATGACCATCACGAGTTGCTTTCTGCAAACAATCTGAGCAAGACTGACTGTAGATCCTTCTCCAGTTACATCTGGGATAAGAGCAAAGGCCTAGCTAACACTTATTATTTTCTTTTGAGACATGATCTTAATATATAGCACAGGCTGGCCTAGAAGTCTTTTTCTTTCTTTCTTTCTTTTGTTTTTTTGAGAAAGAGGATATACCTGTAGCCCTAGCTGACTTGGAACTTGATATGTAGTCCAGGCTGGACTGGATCTCACAGAGATCCATTTGCCTCTGCCTTCAAAGTATTGGGATTAAAGGTATGCACCACCAGGTCTAGCCCCACCTTGAACTCTTGATGCATATGCCTTAGCTTCCAGAGTGCTGGGATTATAGGTGTGTACACCACACCCACTTGGCCAACACTTGGTAGCCTAGTGAGACCCCACCCAGAAGGTGTGACTAAACTACACCCAGATTCTTGGTCCATAGAAACTGAGTTGTATGCTTTATGGTAATATTGTTGTACAAAAAAAGACAGCACTAAAAGCCGTGTCCATCTGTCCTTCCGTATTTTCCCTCTCTTCTCTCTTCTTGTTTCCCGTCAGTTCTGGGGATTGAACTTAGGGCCTTGAGTATGCCAGGCAAACACTCTAGCACTAGATCACATCCCTAGCTCTCTGCTAAGGTCTTAAAGGTAAATTTGCCCGAGTACCTAGAATATAACTTGTTTTCTATTTTCAATAAACTCAAATCTTAGGTAGAAAGAAAAAAAAATAAGTTGCAATGGAATTGAACTTACACAGTTGAATGTGACAAGCTGTAGGACTAGGTTGGTTATGGTCAGATAATGGAAGAGCAGACAGAAGTAGAAGGTAGAGTCCATAAATTCTTGCCTCTGCTCAGATGGCCTCCTTTCTAGAATATTCTCACTAACTTAACACGGCATCCAGTTCCTCAATGTCCTTCAGGCCCACTTCAGACACTAACATGCTCAACCCTTACATATCAGTTCTTGATTTTAAATCACTGAGATTTCATCATTCTCATAGATTATCAGGAGAAGTTATTGGCATGTCACTGAGTTGTCTATAGGAAAACGGGGCCCAAGGGTATACAAAATCATCAGGACTCTGACAAAGTTTTCTTTTACTTTAAAAAGTTTATTTCCCTTTGGCTTTTCTCACAGTAATAAAAATGACTTCCTTTTACACTTTTTGAAGGAAGAGAAAATGCTTGTGTGCTCCGTTTCCAAGCAGAGCCCTGGGGTGGGCCTGCCACACTTTTTGCAGGCTTCTCCTTTTAACTAGGGGGTTAGAAAGTGCCGACTGATGGAGAAATCCCCTGAGTTCCACCTGGGAATATAGTCGCCTCTCTGGGAACCATGTGAATTCCCAAGCTGAGATCAGTTTCCACTCTACCTTCATTACCTTCATTAGCCTTCATTTTTCTATCTTTGAAGAAAAACATGAGAATGTAGAATTAATGAACAAGCAAAGGAAGCTGGGTGTGGTGGCACACACATTTAATCCCAGCACTCAGGAGGCAAAGGCTGGCAAGTCTCTGCAAGATCAAGTCCAGCCTGATCTGCATAAGAGTTCCAGGCTAGCTGGATACAGGGAGACTTTGTCGCAGAAGACTGAGCAAAGGATGAACCGTCTTGGTAAGTTAGCACTGTTCAGCAAGTTCAGCAAAGTTAAGATATTGGTTCCATTTTGATTCTTCCACATTTTGTGTGTGAGTTGCTGGCACTTTCTAATTAGAATGCACACTTTACATTTATTTGTTTATTTTCATTTTTAAATTGTGTGCATATGTGTGCATATGTGTTTGGGCATTAGCATACATGTGGAGGTCAAAGGAAAATTTAAGAGAGTCGGTTCTCTCCTTCCACCGTGTGTGTTTTGGGGACTGAACTCAGGTTGTCAGTCATGGTGGTAAGTGCCTTTACCCTCTGAGTCATCTCTCTGGCCTAAGAGTGCTTGCCTTTTAAATGCAAGCTCTACACAGGACAGCTAAAACACTAAAACTATTGGGTGCAAGCTTATTTAAGTCTTAGGCCACCTCACGTGTTTCTGTCATTCATACACAACATTATTTAAAAATTATTATTATGAACATTAACTTGATGGAATTCACATATCACCTTGAATCTTTGTGATGGTTAATTTTAGGTGTCAATTTACCTGTCTTCAAGGCTGCTTAGCTGTCTGGTGAGGTGTAAGGTTTGTGGGAGAGCCTGTGAGGGGTGTTTTAGGAGCAGATTCACATGTGCGGACTGATGAGGAAGCTTTTCGGACAGTGTGGGTGGGCACTGTGCAACTGGTTGGTGGTCTAGATGGAAAAAAAAGGTTGAGGAAGGTGGTTCCTACCCTTTTCTCAGTCTCTACTCTTTTCTCCTGGAGATACCCTTCCAACAACCTCTTGGACTTCAGGTTCTTAAGCCCTTCGATTGGGAAGCTACATCTGTGGCCTTGAGCTCTTGGGCCTTCAGCTTAGGCTGAAAGTGATGTCATTGGCTTCCCTGGTTCTTAGGCCTTCCACTTTGGATTTAGTGATACTACTGGTGTTTCAAGTTCTGTGGCTTGCAGACTACAGATGGTGAGACTTCTCAACCTCCACACTGCATGTCAATTCCTCTAATAAAGCTGTCCTTATAGTTCCATTCCTATCTCCATCTGTACTTTTTTGTCCTATTGGTTCTGCCTCTCTGGAGAATTCTGAGTAATGCAATCTACTATGTCAAAGTTATGAAAACATATTAAAGCAAAATTGAAATCTCATTTTGAACCATCTCTGAATAGACGACTCTATTGATAGTTCTTTTAAAAATAAAATATAAAAAAAATATGGGGGTTGAGTGTGGTGGTGCATGCTTTTAATTTTGGCACTTGGGAGGCAGGGACAGGCCGTTCTCTATGAAATCCAGACCATCCTGGTCTATATGGTGAGTTCCAGACCAGCTGAGGCTACATGGAGACCTTGTTTAAATATATATATATATTTATATATATATATGTAATATAATACATATAATATAGTTATGGTAGTACATATCTGTAATCTTAGTAGTTAGGAGGTGGAAAGATCAGTATTTCAAGACCATTCTTGGCTATACAGTGAGTTTGAGGCCAGCCTGTGCTATTGTAGACCTTATCTTAAAAAAACTAAGAATAATAGTATTATTAACTAAAATAAAACTAAACTAATAATAATAATAATTAATATAAGATAGTTCATGTTGATGGTAAACTCTCAGATCTGGGTTCAAATTCTGATCCTATCACTTAAGACTGTGCATTCCATAACATGTTTTCTTGTACTCTAAGCTTCAGTGTTCTTAAGAGGGAATCACAGAAATAGAAAAGAAGGGATGAGTCAAGCACATGAAAATATAATTCTCCACTAAGGAACTACAAAAGCCCTTTAAATATTAAAAAAAAAAACCCAAAACCTCTTTAAGCCTTACTCATAAGAGAAAGGAGAATTAGCACCATGTGGACAAAGTACTTGTTTCAGTCCTCGACTGGTATGAACTCAAAGCCTTGACACATCCTTGCTGTTATGGGTTCTGGGATGCAGGCCATTTCCCATGCTGTTGGCTAGCACCACAGAGGGTTAGCTGCCAATGCACATCTGAAGCAAAACACAGATAACTTTTGATCCAGTCATCCATGTTTGGTGAGGTGTTATATGGATACACTGGTACATATGCGGAATGGTATAATATTCTAAATTATTTATTTATGGTAGCATTATATTTGATGTCAAAAGAAGAGTCAACTGCCATTACTGTGGAACTGGCTAAGTTATAATGCATGGCAGTGGCATTTGAACCAAGCTACAGTACATAATGGAAGGTGATGAAGGGCTCTATGTATCACCATGGAAAGAATGGTCTTTGTTCGTTAAATGAAATGACCAATAGGGAAAATAGCAAGGTACAGAATAAGAGTAAAAAGCATTACTTTCTATGAGCAAGAAAGCATACACACACACACACACACACACACACACACACACACACACATATATATATATATTTAGTTGTGTGTCATTGCACAGGCCTGTGATCCTCTAATGTGGGCATGGTGAGCATGTCTGTAATCTTAGCATTTGGGAGGTAGAGGTAGGAGATGCAGAAGTTCAAGGCTAGCCTCAGCAATATAGTTATTGTTCTAGTTTGCTTTCAATCTCTTTGACAAAACACTCTGACCAATATCAACTTGGGGAGGAAAGGATTTATTTGTCTTATATCTGCCAGGTCACAGTTGATCACTTAGGGAGCCCAAGGTAGGAACTCAGGGCAGGAACCTGGAGACAGTGGCCGGAGCACAGGCCGTGGAGGAACACTACTTACTGGCTTGCTCTTCTGGCCCCATGCTCAGCCTACACTCTTATATAAAAAGAACAACCTGCCCAGGTGTGGCACCACCCACAGTGGGCTGATTCCTCTTACATCACTCAACTATCAAGAAAATACCCCACAGAGATGGCCGTAGGCCAGTCCAATGGAGGCAATTCCCTGGTTGAGGCTCCTTCAACCCAGGTGTGTCAAGTTGACAGTAAAGTTATTCAGCAAAATTGAACCCTTGTCAACTTGACACACAAGCATGTAAGTATTAAACCATAAGCTTTCCATTTCTTGTCCCTGAGTGTTGCTAAAATTCCTTCTGTGAAGGATGCGGGTATCCAGTACTGCCCTCTCTCTAGGCTCCTAACAACAAAGCGAGGTATAATTTGACCAAACTACAGTTTTGGAAACCAGAGTTTATCTGGGCTTACTCACAGAGCAAGGGGCTTACTTACAGTAGTGTGTGTGTGGAGGGCTCCCTACTGAGACCGTACAGCAAATTCTACATTCCAGCAGGGACCCTGTGACCTGCTGGCAGCTGCCCAAGATGGCAAAGGGGCTAGTCTCTCTCTCTTTCCAGCTTCCTTTGCTCATACCTTCAAGTCTCGCCCCCACAGACAACACAGGCCATGAGTTGGTTGGAAGGCATGACTGACTCTCTCTGCCTCTCCCTTCCTATAGGGTGCCAACAGTCAAGTTTGTTTGTGCTGATCCAAGCAGATGGATGCAACTGAATGCAGTCCAGCTTGCCAGGTGGACAAGTCCATGCAACACTAAGGCATGATGCTAATATTAATATCACAACATAAGATAATTACAACCATAAAAACCCCACACTCCTTAAAAAATCCAAACACTTAAAAGCTCACAGTCTCTTTGAAAAGTCTCTTAACTGTGGGCTCCTGTAAAATACAAAACAGAGCTGCCTTATTTCAAAGGCAAGAATTGGGCACACCTAAGCAAAACCTAAGTCCAGCAGTGCAGCTAAAGGCGGACGTCTGGGATTCGCTCAGAATCGTCTGGGCTCCAAAGGGTTTTGGCAGCTGCACTTCTTTGACTCTGACAGCTTGTCTCACAGGCCTAGGCGAGCTCCATTCCTGCCGCTGTTGGTGATCATCCCATGGTCTTGGCATCTCCAAAAATCTGGAGTCTCCACAGAAACTGAGGCTGCACCTTCACCATGGACTCTTCTTGCTTCTCAGGGTGCAAAGCCTCAGATTCTCTCCGGGGTCCCTTCAGTCCTGGGGGCTTCACTGCAACTGAGACTGCACTTTCACAATGGCCTTTCCTGGCCTCTCAGTGTGCCAGGCCTCAGCTTCTGTCTGTGACCTCTTCATGCTTTCAACACCAGAACCATGCAGGAAACTCTTACACATTACCAAGTCCTGCTTCCAGCTTGAGAAGGAGGCTTGGGCCCCCTCTGGACCATAGCTTCTGTGTGCTGACCCTGAGGAAATACTTCCCAGAAGATTTAGCCATAGTGATGCTGCTCTCTTGTTACTCATAGCTGATTTTTCAGCCCAAGCTAACCAGCATCAATTGTCCCAGTAAAACAAAGGTTTCACTTCAGTGTTTCTGGTCTCTTCTTAATCACATTTTCTTCTCCAGTCTCAATCAACCAGAAACCAGAGATTCTCAATTCAAAATGTCACATAAACAACCCTGATAGTCTCTGCTTCCCTCTGAAGCTTCACAAGCCAGGCCTCCATTATCTACAACACTTTTTTAGCATGACTATTCCAAGTTCCACTGCAAAAAATTCTAAGCATTCAATAATCTCAAGTTCGAAAGGCTTCCACAATTGTATTAGTCTCTTTTTGTTGCTTTAATAAAAACACTGACTAAGGGAGCTTATAAAAAGATGAGTTTATTCAGCTTATGGTTCCAAAGGAGCAAGAATCCATCGTGACAGGGAGGCGTGGCAGCAGAGGTGGCTAGAGTAGATGCAGAAGTTAAGCGCTCACATTTCAAGCAGGCACAGGAAGCAGAGAGTGACTGGAGATCTGGCAAGGCTTAAGAACTCTCTCAGCCCGCCCCCAGTGACGTGCTTCCTCCAGCATGACCACACCCTCTAAGACCTCCCAAAACAGGGCCACCAAATCGGGACAACATATCCAAATACTTAGAGCCTATGGGGACATTCTCATTCAAACCACCACAATGATCCTCCAAAAACACCAAAGTCAAGGTCCCCACTTTTGGTACCAATTTCTGTTCCAGTTTGCTTTTCAATTGCTGTGACAAAACACTCTGACAATACCAACTTGAGGAGAAAAGGGTTTATTTTGCTTACATCTCCAAGATCACACCATTCATCACTTAGGGAGCCCAAGGTAGAAACCTGGAGGCAAGAGCCAAAGCACAGGCTACTTACTGACTTGCTCCACTGGCTCATGTTTATCCTGTTCTCTTATATAATTCAGAACAACCTGCCCAGGGATGGTACCACCCACAGTGGGTTCGGACCTCCTACATCACTTAACAATCAAGAAAATATACCACAAACATGGTCACAGGCCAATCCAATGGAGGAAATTCCCCAGATGAGGCTCTCTCAACCCAAGTGTGTCAAGGTAACAAGAAAGCTATCCAGTACAGGCATGTACCACCACGCCTGGCAAAGCAGACCTTTTGATTCCTACTGCATCCCCAAGAATGGTCCTAAGCTTGCCTGAACTCCTTGAATGGATCTGAAGTCCCAAATCTGTCATGAATGGAGACTCCATAACAAGGATCCCTAAAGGTGTTAACTGCTAAAGAAAACCGATGTCTGTCAACAGTGAACATAGTAAAGTAGATCCATTGCTAGCAGAAGTGCAGGCCTGACCAGGATCAAAACAGACTTGAATGAGACCCTGGCTCTATCCTTCACCAGCTTTGTGACCTTGGGGTGACATAACTCCTTGTACTAGGGTCTTCTAGAGGAAGAGAACTGACAGAATTAATATATATTATAAAAAGAAACTTAATAAAACTTACACAGCAGGGGCTGGGTCATCCAGCAATGCCAATCTGCATGCTGGAGAGGCTGAGAACTTGATAGTGCTCAGTCCATAAAGCTGGATGGACACTCTAGCGCTAAATGCCAGAGAATCACTGATCTTCAGGCCCCAGCAGCACTAGATGCGCTCACCAGCAAGAAACAAAAGCACTGCTTCTTTTATGAGCCTCTTTGTATTTAGGCCCCTGGTGGAAAGTGATGCCCATGCTGGGGGAAGAGTCTTCTCTCCTCCCTTAATCCTTCCCAGAAATGAGTTTGCAAACCTGCCAGAGGTCTGACTCTGAGTTCATTCCAGTTCCAATACAGTTGACAAGATTAACCATCACATACTCTTGGAATCTATTTCCTTTCCTGTGAAAGAGAAAAACTGCTTCATGGAATGGTCATGAGGTTTAATGAGCTAAATACAAAATGCCCAGAAGTGCCTGCCTGTGGGAGCACTCAGCCAACAGTACCAACCAATATGAAAGACCACTGAGAAGAACTGGACTTTGCATGTTTCCATGGTAAAGCATAACCTAAGCAACCAGCATTCCCTTCAAAGGTCCACTCTTAGCAGATGTCAGCAAGAGGAGTTCTCTGCTGGAAAGCCGTCCCTATCCCTGGCTAACCACTGACTAAGACAGCTGGAATCCTAGATACAGGCCTGTCAAGGAGAAAGCCCCTGCTCCTAAGGGAGTAAGCTGAACAGGCACAGACAGTCCTGTTTACTGGGTGTGCTCTCCCTCCCTGTGTATTATCTATGTGATGTATGTGTGCATACGTCTTCATATGTCCACATGCATGGGCAGGCCAGAGGTCAGCATCAGGTGTCTTCCTCAGTTGCCCTCCATCCTTTTTTTTTTGAGACAAAATCTGTCACTGAACCCACAGCTTGCTGATTTGTCTAGACTGGCTGGCCAGCAAGCCCCAAAAGTTCAAGGATCCTCCTATCTCTGTCTCCGTCCCCCCAGTTCTGGGATTACAAGTGCACACTACCACACTGGGCTCTTTACATGGGTGCCAAAGATTCTAACTCAGCCCGCAAGCACTTTGCCATCTGGGTAATCTCTCCGACCCCTTGGCTCTCTCTACCCTCTGCTTCACTCAACCTAAGAGTTTAATTCTAAGTTGGGTAATTAAAGGAAAGGACAACATTGGAACAGACACAATACAAGAAATGAAACCACCAATAAATCATATATTTCTTGACTGACTCAGCTATGCCAAGGCCTTCCTCAAACTTTCCAATTACCATATGCAAGTGTTCCACTAAATTCACAGCTAGAAACAGTGCGTGCTGGCTCTCTCTGGGGCAAGAGGCACCTATCAAAGATGGCAGCCTTGCACTGCCTCCCTCTCTCTTCCTCATATTCTTGTGAGCAACAGCCTACGAATGTGAAATAATGGGTCAGAAATTAGAACTATTTTTCTGTGCCTGTGCTACAGGTTTTCAGGGAACAAGGCTGACTGGCTTTCAGAAGGATCAAATAGAATGTGAAAATCGCCCTGCTTCATGTGGCAAGAGCTTTAAGAATATCAAACATTTCTTGCCATTTGCAGGCAAATGGGTCAGAAGATTCTTCCATGATTATCTCTTCCAGAAAAAAGCATTTTGAAACTACAGAAAATGGATGTTACCAAGAAAAATAACCTGCTTTAAGAGAAAGAGAAAGACCCCAAGATACCTGAGAAACAGAGGTGGAATAACTTTCTTCTCCCACCCGTGGAAGCTCCAAGCACAAAAGCAGCATATTTCAAGCAGAAAGCTTTCCAACACACAAATATGCTAGAAAAATAGACCAGGACATCAGTGCACTCTAAACACAGCTGTGTTTGCCCACGCCTCCTGCCTTCCAGGCCTGTTTGATTTAACCTGGCAACTCACAGGGGTTGAAAGGCTCCTGCCTCCAATTAACCAATCTCTGTAGCTTCTCTTCTCCTAGCATTACATATTGTTGATGTTGGATATATTGGATTATTAAATGTTGCAGCCAACAAACAGATTTTTGTAATCTTTTAAGTTTCACACTAAATGAGTCTTTAAATGACTGTAATTTGCATTCATTCCACTCACCTGCTCTGAGTGTAACAGAATGCTTTGCTAGGGCTTACTGTCCTTCCCCAACTCCAGCATAAAACATATGATCCACAACCATCTCCAAAAGAATATATTCATTAGTATTGGAAAACAGGACTTAGGGCTTGCCAAGCAGTTTAGCAGATAATTTTGAACCTTCAGAGTCACCTGAGAGAAGGGACCACAGAGGTTGTCAGGGAAGTGTAAAGCCAGAGTTGTCATCAGGATAACGAGCAGGTGCCCTGGCTACACTGGTTAACTTAGGTCTGCATCAGGAGGCTATGGAGCAGGCAAGAGAATGCTCATGGTGCAGTGTCAGCCTATCCCTAGTTGAGGCCCGAGGGTAAAACTGACTGAGCATCAGCATCCAATAGATAACAACAAAAGCCATTATCTCTCCCTGGCTGGGCTGCCAAGCGCAGGGGCCAGGATTGTCTGGTGTTTGCAGTTTCCATAGCAGCGCTGTTTTGTTCTAGCTGGCAAAGTACACAGAGAGGACAGGATCAACATTGCAGCAGATGACATGAACAACTGGAGTCCTGAGCCTGGGATCTCTCAGCAGGCTTTGCCCTTTGTGAGTCAGCGATGGAGGTAAGGATGGATACTCTTCGAGAGATGCCTGAAAACTTAACAACTCCTTCAATCAAGCTCAGCGACTGGTTGAGCCTGGCCATCCATCCAAAGCCATTGCTCTGAGCCTCTACCTCATTTCCCAGAGTACAGGAAGACATTTTAGATTTCATTTACACATTGGGCAAAACCTCTACACAAGCAGAGAGTGATGGGAGAGAGGCCCCACTCTCCTCTTTCACTTGGAATTAATTTTGTTGAGTTTGACAGGCAGACCACCCCTTGTGCTAGAGACCAGAAGGGGCACCATACAGGGATTAGTGAGTTGTTCAGTTCCACTATTTGCTGGATGTACAGCTACTATTTGTTACTAATGAGAAAGGAAAAAAGACTTGGTCCCAGCTGTATGTATTAATCATATCGTATGTGATCGATCTGATTGGCTTCCATTTTACTTTTGATCCATTGTATAGAAATTGAACAAGTTATCTCAGAATATAAATCAGCTTTATCTCTGGCACTAAGGAGGCCTAGCCATTTCTTGTATTTCTTAAATTACATTTTATTTGTGTTGGAGGGAATGGGTGGGCATATGCATGCATGTGTGGAACCAGAGGTCTTTCTCAATCAGTCTCCATCTTATTTTTGAAACAGGGTTTCTCAATGAACCTCCTGCTCACTAGGTAGTCCAAAGGATCCTGTCTCTGCCTGCCCAGTGCAGGTATTACAGGCATGCCCTGCTACATCCATGCTAAGGATTCATACTTAGATCCTCATGCAAGCACTTTGCTGACTGGCCCATCTCCCCAACCCCAAAGATTTTTTTTTAATTTTTTGGTCTTTTTGAGACAGGCTCTCCCTGTAGTCCCCCAACTGGCCTGGAACTCACTATGTAGACTAGGCTGGCCTTGAACTCACAAAGATCCACCTGCCTCTGCCTCCCAAGTGCTAGACTTAAAGGCATGCACCACCACTCCCAACTACAAGATGTTTTTCTGTATATGACTGTATTACCTGCATGTGTGTAAGTGCACCCATGTCATGCAGTGCCTACAGAGGTCAGAAGAGGGCATTGGATCCCCTGGAACTGGACTTATAGCCGACATGTGTGTTCTGGGAATCAAACCTAGGTCTTCTGCAAGAGCAGCCAGTGGGCTTAACCACTGAGCCATCTCTCTAGCCCCAAATCTAAAGAGCCTTTTAAAATTATTCTTTCACCTCTCAATTTTAACTGTTTTGAGAATTTCATACATGAGAATTGTATTCGAATTGTCTCCACTCCTCTTCCCCCTACTTCTGCTCCCCCTAAATTTTGTGACCTCTTCTTTGGTTAATTTTACTGTATAAACACTGACTCATAAGGTTCTGCCGTTGCTTTCTGTCGTGGTCATGATCTCACATTGACAAATGGGAATAATTATGGGAAATAATTATGGGAAAAAACTTTGTGTTTGTGAAAGGTCATAATGTCAGACTAAAGATGAGAAACCACAAACTCCAAACCTTGGCCATAAACTCAACCTACCGGTCTGAATAGCATCGTTTTTCCCTATTCAACAACACACAGGGGATTTGATGCTAACAAATTGGTTGCCTCTCCCCTCCCTGTTCTGAGATACAGCTTTGTAATGTTACTTTCTCCTTCATATAAGTGAAGCTGGACACATCTCACATAACCCAAAGCCCTTCCCTAACTGATTATCAGTGCCTTTGTATCTTCGGGTTAATGGCCTTAAATGCATTTTATTTAGATAAGCCAGAAAATATATGCTCAGATCTAAATGCTGAAATTAAAAGGGATCGAAGGCTAGAGCTGGTACAGAAGGAGTTGCAGAAATTCACTTATTGAACCCGGCAAGGTAAACACAAGACAGATGTCTGAAGAATTGGTTTTGACATTGATCAAAAGTTAGGCTTCATTGATCTTTGTTTCTCTAAATCATGAGCAGTTGCCAGGCACAGTGTAGGTCCTCATAATTGTATGCTGAATTAATGATATGCCCTGAGCTCCAGCATCAGAATCAAGAGTCTAGAATAGTTATAATATCCGAATCTCATGCTGCTCAGCCTCTGACTCCCTCCTGCTGATTCCTGGTGGGGAGCCCAGCCTCTGAGTGCCCTGATTTTTTGGGTCCTGTCCTGTTAACACAGCTGATGCTGGAAAACAAGGGAGGTCATGCCTTGAGGGGGAAAGAAGCAACAATTTCTACCCTGTGTTCTGAGACTAGGTAAGGACTTATTCTTCCTAATTATGAGTTGAAATAAGAACACTTCTGTCCTTGCAGTCCCTCAGGAAACAAACATGTCACTGCTCTCCTTGTTCCATGTTCACATACAGTCTTTGGCCTGAGTTTCAGAAAGCACACTTGAGACTGGGTCAGTAAAAGAAACAAAATGCAACAAAGAACCCCTAACATCCAGGACTTTACAGCTTAATATAAGTAATCATTAAAGGAGAACGTAATAACTTCCATGTACTGCACTAAGCATGCTATTACCATCTTATTTATTCTTCATACTTATAAGATGTACAGAACTCAGAGAAGTGATCTAGCTTGCCCTGGGTCACACAGGTAGCAAGAGGTAGAACTGAATCTGGAATGCAACTTGACTGACTGAACTCCAGGCATGCTCTGTGCCATTACATTAAGCTATCCCCTCCAGCCTAAGGCGAGAGACAGTACACACTGTATAAATGATAAATGAGTCTACAGAAGTGTTGTAACTGCCACTTCCAGGGAGGCGGGGGAAGGGGAAGCATTGAAATGCTTAGGATCTTTTTCAGTGTTTTTGAATAGACAAAAGTCAAAAAATCTACAGGTTCAGTGAAACAACTTATTCCATCCTGTTCTCTATCTACTTTCTAAAAAGGTAAGTCTTTTATCAGATCTTTAAACATCCTTTGACCTGCCATTATGTAAATAAAGAGCATATAAATGAGTACATGTTTACGTGCATGTCTGTCTGTCTTTAGTTTTGGGTTCTTTGAGATGGGGTCTCATATAGCACAGGCTAAACTCTATGGCTGTGCTGAATAGCTTAATTGTCAACTTCACATACCTGGATTGAGGGATCCTCAGTTGGGGAATTGCCTCCATTGGACTGGCCTGTGGCCATCTCTGTGGGGTATTTTCTTGATTGTTGAGTGATGTGGGAGGGCCCAGCCCACTGTGGGCTGTGCCACCCCTGGGCAGGTTGTTCTGTATTACATAAGAAAGTAGGCTGACCATGGGCCAGGGGAGCGAGCCAGTAAGTGGCATTTCCTCCATGGCCTGTCCTCCAGCCCCTGCCTCCAGGCTCCTACCCTGAGCTTCTACCTTGGGGTCCCTAAGTGATGAACTATGACCTGACAGATGTAAGACAAATAAACCCTTTCCTCCCCAAGTTGTCACATTGGTTAGAGTGTTTTGTCACAGCAATTGAAAAGCAAACTAGAACAGAAATTGGTAGCAGAAGCAGTAGGGTATTGCTGTGACAGACCTGATCATGGTGATTTGGGGAAGATTGTAGCAGTGTTTAGAACTTTGAGCTAGAAATGCCATTGAGGGCTTAGAGTTTGTTGCTGTGGAGTGTGGAATCATTATGCTAAAAAAGTGTTGTAGATAATGGAGGCCTGGCTTGTGAAGCTTCAGAGGGAAGCAGAGACTATCAGGGTTGTTTGTGTGACATTTTGAATTGAGAATCTCTGGTTTCTGGTTGATTGAGACTGGAGAAGAAAATGTGATTAAGAAGAGACCAGAAACACTGAAGTGAAACCTTTGTTTTACTGGGACAATTGATGCTGGTTAGCTTGGGCTGAAAAATCAGCTATGAGTAACAAGAGAGCAGCATCACTATGGCTAAATCTTCTGGGAAGTATTTCCTCAGGGTCAGCACACAGAAGCTATGGTCCAGAGGGGGCCCAAGCCTCCTTCTCAAGCTGGAAGCAGGACTTGGTAATGTGTAAGAGTTTCCTGCATGGTTCTGGTGTTGAAAGCATGAAGAGGTCACAGACAGAAGCTGAGGCCTGGCACACTGAGAGGCCAGGAAAGGCCATTGTGAAAGTGCAGTCTCAGTTGCAGTGAAGCCCCCAGGACTGAAGGGACCCCGGAGAGAATCTGAGGCTTTGCACCCTGAGAAGCAAGAAGAGTCCATGGTGAAGGTGCAGCCTCAGTTTCTGTGGAGACTCCAGATTTTTGGAGATGCCAAGACCATGGGATGATCACCAACAGCGGCAGGAATGGAGCTCGCCTAGGCCTGTGAGACAAGCTGTCAGAGTCAGAGAAGTGCAGCTGCCAAAACCCTTTGGAGCCCAGACGATTCTGAGCGAATCCCAGACGTCCAGCCTTTAGCTGCACTGCTGGACTTAGGTTTTGCTTAGGTGTGCCCAATTCTTGCCTTTGAAATAAGGCAGCTCTGTTTTGTATTTTACAGGAGCCCACAGTTAAGAGACTTTTCAAAGAGACTGTGAGCTTTTAAGTGTTTGGATTTTTTAAGGAGTGTGGGGTTTTTAAGGCTGTACTATCTTATGTTGTGATATTGTTAACATCATATCCCGGGGACAGCAAATGAAAAGGTTGAGTTTTAATCGTGATGTTTTTGTGTATCAGGTTGACCAGGGGTCAATTGTGCTGACTTTATTGTCAATTTGACACACCTGGGTTGAGAAAGCCTCAATTGGGGAACTGTTTCCATTGGACTGGCCTGTGACCATGTCTGTGGGGTATTTTCTTGATTGTTGAGTGATGTCGGAGCACCAGCCCACTGTGGGCTGTGCCATCTCTGGGCAGGTTGTTGTGTGTTGTATAAGAAAGCAGGCTGAGCATGGGCCAGGAGAAGCAGCCAGTAAGCAGCATTCCTCCATGGCCTATGCTTCAGCCCCTGCCTCCAGGTTCTTGCCTTGTGTTCACTCATGAACTCTCTGACCTGGCAGATGTAAGACAAATAAACTCTTTCTCCCCAAGTTGGTATTGGTCAGAGTGTTTTGTTATAGTGATTGAAAAGCAAGCTAGAAGAATGCCTATAATCATCTAGCACTTGGGAGACTGAGGCAGGACAATTCATAGTTGAAGCCTAGGCTGGGCTGTGACATTTCTACCCTAATTTTCCATGATATTTAAAAAAGAGATAAGCATAACAAACTGTAGTGTGTAGTCATGGCACTTTTATCTATGGGGCAATCAATAGCTATCTTCTTGGACTTAAAGCCCTCTCAGTGTGAGGGAACTCATGGGTGCACTGTAAAGAAAGCCAAATATACATGGCTGGAGAGGTCATAGATTCTAGAAAAAGGCCTAGATAAATGAATTTCTTACTGTATAATATTCTTCCTTATATTTACAGACAAGTATACAGTATACCATTCATCAAAGAAACTTCTTTCTGCAACAGATGGAGACTATTACAGTTGTGTGCTCCATAACTGGTCACACACAGAGAATATATGTCTAAGAGATGTCTGCCCTAAGTGACACATCTGCAGTGAAATCTCTACACCTAAGGCTCATGGGACATAGTGGAACAGGGGTAGAGAGGATCCAAATACATCTCTCAACTCTCATCAGTGAAGCTTCCTCATGTGATGCACACAGAAAGCCACAACTGGCCAAGGTGCAGAGAATAAGAGGCTGCAGAGTGCATGTCCCTTGCTAGGACTTCTATATTAAACCTCACCCACCCGTGGCTCAGGATCATTGCAGGATCTTCAATGGGAAGATTGTAAGAGCCAGAGTTGGTGCATGAACATTAACAGGCTTTCAGGTTCTTGGGAACTTGCTTATATTAATTTGTAAAAATGGTGACAGCATGCATAAGACCCATGTTGACTCAATCAGACAAAAACCCTGCATAGAACTGGGGAAATAGGCAGCAGGTTCCACCTTAGCTGAAGAACTATTGGCAATTGATTACTACTGGGTGAGGGAGAGTTGATTTTCTTTAAGAAAGTGACTCTAGATAGGCTGACTAGATAGCAGAGGATGAACTTGTATTGAGGAACATCTAGGTACAAATGCTTGACTGGATGTAACATATATGACAGAATGCATAAAATCCAGCGGGAACATAGAAGGGGTGTGGATGGGGGAGGGGTTCTAAATATGATTATATTCTATTGTTTGAAATGTACAAAAGCTCAATAAAACCATGCATTAAAAAGAGACAGCCTGAATCTTAGCATTCATAAACTCAAGAGCAAACCCAAACTGCCAAGCACCCATTTCCTCAGTTGTCTCTTACAATTGTGCTCATTCTTTATTGAAATAGTATCTCTAGCATGAAATGGAGAAGAAGAAGTCAGGATCTGTCCTTATCAAAGAATCCTGCCTTTTGATCCCTAGACCAAAAATATCATACACATTCAATTTCTCTTATTGTTTTCAATGAGAAAAACACACTGCTTTCAACACTTTGATATGTAAAGCACACATATATTTTTACACTCATACACTATCCTGGGTAGAGAAGAAACATGGGTCCTGAGGGATTAAGGTCATATACCCCAAGTCACAAGAGGAGCACATGATTCAGTGAGCTTTTTTACAGTACAAGTTAAAAACAGTAACTTTTTGGTTGCAAGGTTAGGTTCAAAGTATATCCATGTTGCAAGAGTCATTTCTATACTGTACTTCATAGTGGGATCCTGTCACACCCACCCACACACTCATAGAGCCCCCAAATGTGTCCTTTGTGAGATGTGTTAAAACCTATATGTCCTAGAATTCCGCGGTGGGGATGGAGCCTAGACAGGAACAGGTTCCAAGCCTATTCAGGTAACATCTTAGAGATTACACTTGAAGTAGACTTTGAAAGAGATAAACAGAATACATACATACATACACTCATGCACATATACAAATGTGTATCTTTCTAGAGTACTCATATTAATAGTTTTACAAAATGATATTCAATTCCAACTCAGTTTTGCACCAGCCTTTGAAGTAGTCTTCCTTGAATGTGACATTAGGACCCAGATATGACCGAGAGTGGAACCATTAACCAGGAACAGAAATATGTGACTTGGGTGAGCAGTGCCCATCCAGGTGACCACCTGTGTGCTAAGAGTCCCAAAACTCCCCATGGGACATCAAGGCCCAACCAAATAGTATGATTGTGGGCCTTGTCCAGGAATGTCCCAAACTGAGCTGGTTAGTAGAACCTCAGGTCTCCTCATTTGGGTCTATAGTCTACGACAAAAACATTTCATGATCACCAGATATCTATTAGTCCTTTTCCTTCTGTGAGAAATAGCCTATTAGAATCTGTTCCATATGAAAAAAAAAGAAAAGAAACAAAATGTACAATTCTTTCTGGGCTGCAGTCCTAAAGATGGACTCAGAACTGACAGGATTCTTCTTGTTCAATTAGAAAGATGGATACAAAGCAAGACACAGAGCTGATGTTTGCCTTCCTTTCTCCCTCCCTCTTCCCTCCCTCCCTCCCTCCTTCTTCCCTCCCTCCCTTTCTTCCTTCTTCCTTCCGTTTGTTCCCTTCTCCCCTTTTCTCTTCTTTTCTCTAGCTTTAGATCTTAAATCTTAATTTTTTATTGTATCTTTTAAAAAATGTGTTGTGTGTGAATTCATGATGTGCATGTGGGCACACTGCCCAAAGCATGTGCAGGGGTCAGGACGACTTTTTTTGAATCAGTTCTGTTCTGGGGTTCTGGACATCGAAATCAGGTCAACAACCGTGCCCAGCAGTGCCATCTTGCTGGCCCTAGGTCTTACGTCTTTTTAGTGACTAAATACCTACCTCATTCTGGAACTTGGAGTAAAATTTGGCTTCTTTGGTCTTGAATCTAAGGAGTGTCTGTAAGAGTAATACACAAGACCTTAGTGGCTATGGATTAATGAAAATCAATGAATGAATTAAACTGGTTTGAGAGATTGAAGGTTAGTGAAAGAACTCAGTTCTCCCTAACAAGTGTGACATTGAAATGGCTTCATTTCGGGGCATTAACGTAGTGCTTTTGCTTTGTAGCTGACGGTTGCTGGCTAGTTGCTTAGGTAAGCCAGGAAGGTCCCTGAGCTGCTTTCTGGTTGAGGGGGAAGGGAACATGAATGTGGAATCAATAGCCATTTCTTCTCAGGACCCAAGTGTATTGTTTAAATTCTGGGCATGGGGAGATCCCAGGCATTCCAATTAACAACTCATGTTTTCGCCTATATAGAATGTAATAAAGTAAACATTGGAAACTTAAAAGAGAGAAGAAAGAAAAAAACTATAAAAGACGGGAAATGTCAAAAGGCATTTCCTGCTGCTATAAGGCTGGTTAGGTGCTTTTATGCATCAAAGGTGGATAAAAGATCTAAAGACTCAAAGTTCTTTGGGATGTGATGGTAACAGGAACCAGGGGTCACAAGCCGCACAGTTCTGCTAAGTGGACCAGAGCCCTTCACTGAGGAAGCTGAAGAGGTGCTCACTGGGTCACTGGAGATTGTTTTTTGAAAACCAATAATTGTAATTTATTAACCCACTGAATCCCAGTGACTTAACCTTTAATACTTGCATTTCTGCAAATGGTTTTATGGTATATCTTCATTGTCAGCTTGATTGGATTTGGAATCACCTAGGAGACACACCTCTGGGTGTGTCTTAAAAAAAGTTTTTTTTTATTATACTTATTTACTTTGTGTGTGTGTGTGTGTGTGTGTGTGTGTGTGTGCATGCATGTGTACACCATGGTGCTTGTGTGGTGTTCTGAGGACATCTTGCAGGAATTGGTTCTCTCACTATGTGGATCCTGGGGATCAAACTCAGGTAGTCAGGCTTTGCAGCAGGTACCTTTACCAGCTGAACCATCTTTCTGGCTGTGTCTTTAGGGGCATTTCCAGAGAAGTTTATTGAGGAGGACCTGCCCTGAATGTGAGTAGTACCATCCTAAGGGGTCTTGAACTGACTAAAAAGGGGAAAAATGAGGAAGCCTGATGAGGACCAGCATCCATGCTCACTCTAGGTACAAAGTGACCAGCCACCTTACTTCTGCTGTCAGGCTTTCCCTGCCATTCTGGACTGTGTCTCTTAAAACCATGAGCCAAAACAAATCCTTCCTTAAGTTCCTTCTGTCAGGTATTTGTCACAGTAACTAACACAGGTGGTGTCATTCTCCTCACTTTAGAAGGATGCGGATAAGAGTGCACACAAAGTGAAGAGCAGTAACTTGTCCATTTAATTATTAACATTAATTGAGCACTTGAAATTTACCAGGCCAGGCTCTAATCTCTTTTTTTGGTCTTTTTGAGACAGGTTCTCCCTGTAGCCCTGGCTGTCCTGGAACTCGATAGGTAGACAAAGTTGGCCTCAATCTCACACAGATCTGTCTGCCTCTGCCTCCCAAGTTCTGGGACTAAAGTCATGAGCCATCACACCTGGCTTGGCTCTAACCTCTGCATATATATTGCTCAGTCATCCTGATATCCCTGTGATGCGGTCTACTCTTCTTCATTTTTATAGATGATGAGATGTATTGAGACAAAGAGGATCATCCAAAAATCACACAGTAAGTGGGCAGGCAAGGATTCAAGAGAAATTTGTTTGCCTCTCCAAGTTTTGTTTTTCCTGTCTCATCAGGTAGCAGCTCAGAAACCTAAAAATATCCTGGACATAACCAAATCCAAAAAACAACATAGTATTTTAAGAAGCTTGTGTTCTGGGATATCTTTATATTTTTCTTACTTTTTAGGGAACAGCATTTACTCTGATTTGGTTCTGTAATAGCAATTAAAATTATTCATTTATTTTTATTTTATGTGTATGAGTATTTGTATGTAAGTGCACCATATGTTTACAATGTCTACAGAGGCCAGAAGAGGCCATTGAATTTCTTGGAAATGGAGGTACAGATGGCTGTTGGTAGCAGTGTGGGTGCTGGGAACTGAACCTGTCCTCTGCAATAGCAGCCAGTCCTCTTAAGTGCTGAGTTATTGCTCCAGCTCCTGTAATACCAATTTTTATAGTGAGAAGAAGAAGTTGGCCATTTCACAAGACTGCCAAGGACACAGGACTCAAGAAACAGTGTCCTTCCTCACTCTTACCTTGTTGTTCAACATACCTTGTAGGGGAATCTGTAAGATTATATAATGTCAAGGTCTGACAACAAAATACCAACGTGCAGATACCCTAAAGTTGTATATGAACTCTATCCTGTTTACCAAATTCCCAGTGAGAAATTAAAATTAATTCAATAATTAAATTTAATAATGTAGTAATTTAACTGAAAATTTCAGTCTAGATTAAAGCTCTCCAAATACAAAGTTAGAAATAAGCATGCTTTGCTTTTTCAGTTGGCCACTCTTAAGTTACAGCCTTCAAATTTTTGCCTCCAAAATTTCTTGATTTGCAGAGACCTTAGAACCTCTGCCCATTAAGTACAATCAAGATCAGGCTGTAGGGTATGGTGATAACTCAATTGATAATTACTGTGTGTGTCGTGGTTTGAATGAATGTTTCCCATAAGCTCCAAGTACTTGAACACCTTTGTCCCAGTTGATGGCACTGTTTGTGTAAGTTTAGGAGGGGTGGTCGTGCTGGAGGAAGCATGTTGCTGGGGGCAGGCTTTGAGAGTTCATAAGCCTCGTTCTCAGTTCCAGTTTCTTTCTCTGCTTCCTGTGTCTGCTTCAAGACTGAACTCTCAGTCTTCTGCTCTGGCTGTCTCCTGCCATGCCTCCCGCTTTGTGATGAACTCTTATCCCTCTGGAACTATAAGTTCAATAAACTCTTGCTTCTATAAGTTACCTTGGTCATGGTGCTTTATTACAGCAACAGAAAAGTAATTAATACACTGTGCCAACATGAGGTCCTGAGTTTGATCTCTAGAACCTGCATAAAAAAGCTGGATGAGTGTGGTTGTAATGCTAGCACTGAGGAGGCAGAGACTGGAGGATTCCTCCGGCTTGCTAGACAGCCTAGCTAAATGACAAATTTCAAACCAATGAGAGATGCTGTTTCAAAAATACAAGGTGGCAAGCACCTGAGAAATAGTACTTGAGGTTGTCCTATGGCCTCCACATACACTCACACAATGTCACACACACATTCATAAATCACATTGCAGCAGCCTGGGCCACTTTCACAGGGACCTCCCTAAGGATCTGAGTGTCTTAGCTGAAGACCAAGTGGCCTAAAGCTTTCTCTTGTAGTTCATTTGCTTTGTAGAAATCTGGGTGTCCTGTGAAAGGCCAGAGAAGCAGAGAATTTGCCTGAAGCCACAGTGCATGTTTGTAGATTTCTCTCTTGGAAGGGGTCACTTGATTGAGGATGAAGCTACCATGATTAGAAGCCACCATGATCAAGATGGGATGGAAGCCCTCCCTGTTTTTTAGAATGACTATTAAAACCAAACAGAACACACACATGCCACGCCCACTCACCACAGGTGATTCAAATGAGTCTTCTTACTCTGCCTAACTGAAGAGCCCCTGAATCACTCGTTTAGAGCATAACAGCTGACACTTGTTAGGAGTCATTTAGGAATGAGAATTTAGGATATAATTCATATTCTTTTTTTTTCCTTTTTAAAGATAGGGTGTCATGTAGCCCCAGACCCAATCTCCTGATCCTCCTGCCTCCACTTTCCAAGTGCTGATATCCTACATGTAGCCCACTGTTCCCAGTTCCCCCCATCTTCCCCAGGAGACATTGTCTTGCTAGGTAGCCTAGGCCTTGAACTTGCAATCCTCCTGGCTCAACCTCCCAGGTCTATCATATTGCTCTTAACTGTACTGAGGGTTTTCTGTAGCTTTGCTTTAAGTATTTTATTCTGTGGTCCCGGGGATTAAACCTAGGGCCTGGAGCGGGCTGTGAAAGCATTCTACTTCTTGAGCTGTATACCCCACTCAGCTGTAGCTTTGTTAAAGATAAAGGATGCTTGCTCTTCTAAAAGTGTTTTTGCTAGTTCTTGGGTTTTAGATTTTGAATGAGGTGGGACTGGGAAGGATGGGCTCATTATCAAATCAGCTCCTCTGGGAGTTATTGGGACCCTGCGGCTTCAACATATTAGGATGATAGTCAATGAATGTCATTCTTTTGTGACTGTTACCACCAAATAGAAATTACACTGGATGCAGAATATAATTTATCTAGTCATTTCCTGATATTCATAGTTTCCTCCCTATCAGTTTATAATACATAGTTTTATGTAGCTGCATCTGATTTTAGCTCTGCTTTGGCTTCAAAGTACACTCTTAAGTGCCTCCCATCCAGTTTCCAAAACTGTAAGTACTACCATCCAAAATCTCACTTCCATGGAAGGGTGTATTTTCTTGCATTTTCTCATGTTTACCTTTTCTTCACTTTCCTCTTCCCCTCAGGCTCTCATTTTATCTGTGTCTGTGTATTGTGTGCACTTGTATATGTGTCTCTGCATGCTCAAGTGGAAGTCAAGAGAAGAACTTATGAGAGTTGCTTTGCTTTTCCCACTGTGTGGATTCTGGGGACAGAACTCAGGTGGGCAGGCTTGGTAGCAGGCACTTTTACTCACTGAACCGTCTTACTAGCCTTGCCCTCCAGCTCTCAATCCTCCTGCCTCAGTCTCCAGAATGCTGGGATTATAGGGTGCACCACCATACCTGGCTTATTTTTTCCTAAAGAATAAAAAAATGAACATTTATTAGTTATATATAATAATGGGTTTCATTACGACATTTCAAAATGCATGTAATGTATGTCTGATTGCATTCATACCCATTACGTCCTCTTGTCCCTCTCCCACCTCTGCACTTCCTTTTCTCAACTAGTCCCTTTGATGTCTTTTTGTGTATGACCCCATGACCTTAATTAGAGTTGCTTACAGGAGCATAGCTGAGGGGTTATTTATAAGAACATAGCCTATTTACCACTGAAGAAATGTCTCTCACTCCCCCAGCAACCATTAATTAACTGCCTATAGCTCCTTAGGGAGGGGCAAGGCCTGATGAGCTCCTCCTCCCTCCACAATAGAGTATCCACAGGCCCAATCTTGTGTAGGTTTTGTGTAGTTTATCACAGCTGCTGCGAATTCTTGATGCAGTGGCCATGTAAAGTTCAGAACACAGCATTCTATAACACTCCTTTTTTCTGGCTCTTACATTCTTTTCTTTTCCTCTCCTATGATGTTCTTTGTGCCTTGGAGAAGGTGATATGGATGTTTTACTTAGGACTGAGCACTGAACAGTCACTGCCTTTCAGCATTTTGACAGGTTATGAGTCTCTGTAGTAATTGCTTCCCACTGCAAAAGAAGCTTCTTGATCAATGTTGAGAGCAGCACCAATCTGTGGGCATCAAATAGCTATTTATTTGTATGGTCAGAGAGGTGGTTTCTGTAGTAGTAGTAACTTCCTCACTGGGGCCTATGACCTTCCCAGACTTGGGGTTTTGACCAGGTCTACTGTACCAGATGTGAGTTCCCTCTAGCAGGCTGGTTCCTCAAATCTAATCAGAGTGTAGTTCGTTGGTCCCGTAACAGTGCACGTCACTGCTGCCCCGGTGAGTGGGTTCACATCCTGCCTGCTAGGTCGACAGTGTTGAAAGCAGTGTGTACAACTAAGCAAAACCACTCATGACTTTTCTCCCCCAGCAGTCTGCATAGAACATTCTGGCACTATGAAAGCTAGTTAGGAGTAAGGATGCTCCCAGCTCAGTCTATGGCCTACAACGAAGGCATGTGAAGTCTTCAGCAGCAGGGTCTTGTGGCTCTAGTGGGCAATCAAGAGCAGTGGTAGCTGGCAGAGTGGTGCTTGCCTTTAACTCCACTTGGGAGGCAGAGGCAGGCAGATCTCTGTGAGATCTAGGCCAGCCTGGCTTACATAATGAGTTCCAGACCAGCTGGAGTTCTAGGGGGACCCTATCTCAAAAAACAACCAACCCAACACCAACTTCAAAGCAGCAGTAGCCATAGCTTATATTATTATTTGGGGGGCTTCAGGGGCCTCCCTGACTAACAACTCAGGGAAGTCTGGATTGCTTGGTCTTTTTCTCTAAACCTCCTCTCTACGCATCCAAGATAGCTCAGTCTTCATTGCCAAGTTGATTCTCTGAGAAATCAATGAAAATCTTTCAATTAAAGAACTTATAATTTTAAAACAGATGACTTAGGGGTGAAAGTGCTTGCTATTCAAGCCTGACAACCTGAGTTTAATCCTTAGAACCTACGTAAAGTTAGAAGGAGAGAACCAGTTCCACGAAGTTGTTCTCTGACCTCCACATGAGTGCTATGGCACTCATGCCTACACACACACATTCATCATATACACATGCAATAATAATAAATAAAATAATGAAAAATAACAGCCACAGCTATCTGTAGAGAATGAAAATTTACCTTTAATCTGCCTATGGTGTATACTGTTCAGAGGCCCATTGCTTGTTTCACATGTTCTAGCTTGGAATTATGAAGCACAGTGTAAGCATGTTTTTACTCCCAGATATACTGGTGAGATATCCTGGTGTGTATCTGTAATCACAGCACTCTAGAGGCAGAGGCAGGAGGATCTTGACTTGGAAGCCAGCCCGGACTACACAGTGAGACCCTGTATCAAAAAATTAGAAAAAAGAAATAGTTACACATCAAAAAAGCGAATGAATATCATGGGCTCAGGGGTTGCAGAAATAATTAAGGTTAAGGAAATAATCCTATTACACATGCATGTGTGAGGCTAAAGCCACTGGCCCTGTCTCAGGCAGACCAGCTGAGGCTCAGGAGCCAGCAAGCTCCATTGAAATGTTTGAATACCTGTAAGTGGGGTTGATGCTCCCCATAATGCGAGCCATGGGACAGTTCATCACTCTGCTCCTTTTTATTTCTTTATCTTCCACAGTGAAGGAAAACTCAGATTCAAAACATTTGTACATTGCATTCATCTGAGACTATTCTAAATCTTTTGGATTTTTCTTTCACTTGGGAAGCAAAAACTAGGCTCTAAGAATAACTGGGTGCCCACAGTGTCACAGTATGAGTCATTCATTACCTCCTCAGCTCCAGAGCGAACAGATGCATATCCTGTACCTTGGCCAGTCATGGAAATCAGGTCTCAACCACTGTACTCACCTGCTGTCTCTGTTGGCCTCCTGCAAACCTATATAAACCATAACTGAGAAGAATTCATTGTTATCAAAAAAGTTCCCATATTCTGAGTTACGAGTTTATCTGTCCAGAAATGATTTTCCTGAATCTTTCAGTGGGGTTCTTAAATGTTAGCCTGCATTGAACCCACCCACAGGCTTTGGAAAACACTGCCAGGGACTAGCAAGATGGCTCATTTGGTACAGGCACTTTCCTCCAAGCTTGGTGACCTGAGTTCAATCCCTGAGACCCGAGAGAACTGGCTCCTGGAAGTTGTCCTTTGATCTCCACACGTGCACTGTGACACACACACACACACACACACACACACACACACACACACACACAGTGTGTGGGCCCCATTCTAGGGTTTCTTGCTCCGTAGGCTTGAGTCAGATTTTTGGGAATTTTCACTGCTACTAAGTCCCCAAGTGCTTTTCTTGCTGTCCCAGGGATAACAGTTTGAGAAACACTGCCCCAAACCGGTTTTATTGATTCTGATTAACTTCTGGATGGTGATAGATTTAAAATAGCATGAGGTGAAGTTAAATAACATCAGGTGGAGATGATGTTTAATTAAGTTAGATTAAGTAAATCAAATAAATTAGACCAATTTAAAATGCTAACAGATAAATTTAAATACCATTGGGTAAATTTAAAATACCATCCATTCGAGTTATCACACCTACACATTCTATGAAAAGGGGAAAAAAATCAAGAATAAGGAGGAGCCTTGGGAATCTCTTGCTCCATCAAAAATTTCAGAAGTACATAGGAGGTGGCTACGGTACTGAATTGTGCACATTTGTGATGATAATACTACGGAACACAGTAATGTTAGGCTGCATTAATACATCAAATCAGCTAGATTATGAGTCAGTATGCCAGGGGTTAGTCTTATTTCTCTGTTTTGTTTTTTGAGACCGGCTTCAAACTCTCTGTGTAGCCAAGGATGATCTTAGACTTCTGATTTTCCTGCTCCCAACTCTTGAATTCTGGAATCCTAGACTTGTGCCGCCAAACCTTGTTTATGTGGTGCGGGGATCAATCCCAAGCCTTCATGCATGTTAGGCACACACTCCACCAACTGAGTCGCATCCCCAGCTCATCCCACCCCATCCTATGTCTTCATTCTGAAAATGTGTGGAGGTCTATTATGTGCACGCTGATGGACTAAATACAGCTGGGGGAGTTGAATGACATGCTTCTCAGGCTTCAAAACCCAGTTAGTGAACTCAAACTGCAATACAGTGCACAGCACAGGTGCCACGAGAGAGACACCTTATGTTATTTTGAATATTCTTGGATCATTTGAGGATGGGGTTGTAGAATGCAAAATGAGAAAGTGTGTAGCAGCAAAGGTGGCTTTTGAGGTAACAGAACTTTCTAGAACAGAGACTGCGAATTGTGTTTTTGAGGACCCTAGCTCCAAAGCTCATATATTGGAAACTTATCACCAAAGCAACAGTGTTACTAGGTGGGACATAATGGAAAGTGTCTAGATCACGAGGGCCCTTCATTCAGGTGTGGATTAATGTGGAGTGGTCAGAGGACAACTTTGTGGAGTCAGTTCTCTCCATCTAACTTTATATGGGTTCTGAGGTTAGAATTTATGTCACTTGGCTTGTATCATCAGGTAACAAGTGCCTTTATCTGCTAAGCCATCTTGCTGGCTTCATATATTTTATTATTTATTTATTTATTTATTTATTTATTTATAGACAGAGTCTCTAAATAGTCTACATCGGCTTGGAACTTGCTATGTAGTTGAGAATGACCTAGAACTCATTTTTTAAACATTTATTTATTTATTTGGGTATTTTTGAGATAGGATCTCACTGTGTAGCCCAGGTGATCGTCCTGCCTCAGCCTCCCTAGTAATGGGATTATAGGTGTGTATCTGCTCATTGGTGATTTTAGCAGTGGATAAATGTTTGGGTAAATAAAGAGGGTCTATTTTGTAAAGAAGCCCAGATGAGGCTGCTGAGGAAGACAATGGAGAGCAGAGGTAAGCTAGTTTCAGTCCAGCCTCTAACCATGTGGGAGATGCTACCCTAGATTATCTTACCACACCTAAGTGGGGTCAAAACAAAACAACAAAACCAGCCCAGCTAACTTTTGGAATCACAAGAAAGAAGTGATTATTTCCAAACCACTTCGTGTTTGTTTTGTCACTTGGTAGAACCCTGGCAAATGCCATCAACTGCAGCTTTCTTCGCCTTTAGTAAGCTCAAAAGTATGACTCTATTACCCCTCTGTGAATGGTTGACTTTTCAGTTCTGAGGGGCTTCAAGTCCATTTCTTCTGATCTTTACAACAAAATAAAATTTAAAAAGTCTGATTTAGTTGGTCAACTCAGAAGTAGGGAACAATTCTCCTGAATCCAGTCTTTGAACAACTAGAACACTTTAGATTACTTGATAAGAAATTTCCCATAAGTGGTAATTATTGCTGCTTTCCTCAGAGATCTCCAACTTTGATGAGTGTAGGTATAATCTGAGTAATGCGTCCCATGTATACCCTGGTGCCTTTCTCAGTAACTCAATAAGTCTGGGGTTGGGCTCAGAGATCAGAGCCCAGGATAGATTTCAGGAAGATACTTCACTGATAACATTTTGGAAACATCACCTTCAATATTAAAGATTGGTTCTGAAGTAGTGTGGTTATGTCTCTTCCCTGGTCTTGCTCTGTGATTTGACCTTCAATATGGGTAACTGGAACACTTCTGGAAATGGGCCAACCTGTGAACAGATACCAGCCCACTGATGTCAACCTGTGGTACTTACGCTGCATAGATGGCAGATTTACTCATGTAATCCCTTCTGTTCCCCGTGATATTCTTTCTAAATGAGGGATATTGAGGGAATTAAGATAATTAGCATCTCAGCCCTGTTCTGCCGGCATCTTCTTTAGTGTTCATCAATCACTGACATTCATATATATTCCTGTCTACCAAGGAGGCTTGAAAAGTTACACAGCAAGCTGGGGGCAAAATTAATGGCTGTCTGGATTTTCTTAATAATCTTTTTTTTCTTTTTCCTCAATGTCTTTCTTGGAAAAGTATAGTTTGGATGAGAAAGTTTCAAAATATGAATAAAAGATAGACAGATGGATAGTCATGGAGGTTGGGAGAGTCAGAGAGACTGAGGGAGGTAAGAAAAAAATAGGACATTACTTAATTTTATAAAATATTCATTACTATTCCCTTTCTTTTCAAGTTTCAGGAAAATGTGCTCAGGCTTTTCTATTTCAGTCTAATTTACTACTTCCGGGTTGCTCATGACTTTGAAAGTAAGTCAGAACTTGGAGAAACGACCCGAGTTTTCACTGTATCAGTGAGTCTCCATGCCTCATTTCTGACCAATTTGTCACAAATGTCCCAGGGGTTCTTAGAAGAGATGAGGTGGAGTGTTAAAGGAGAGAGTTTCCTTGTGCTCCAACCAGTATTCTTTTAAAATTCGCTTTTGAATCGGTGAGACGGCTCAGTGGGTCAAGGCATTTGCTGCTAAGCCCAACAAGCCTGGAAGTTTGATCCCCAGGACTCACAGGGTGAAAGAAGAGAACTGACTTCACATATGCAGTGTGGCACTTGCACATACACACATAGACACACACACACTGAAGTATAATAAAAAAATTACTCTGTTGCTCATTTCCTTACTTAGTGAGGCTATAGAACTCCTGCTTCATCCACCGGTGATTGAAGGTTGTCCCAGTATCTACTGGCATCATGAATGGAAGTTTGAGTGAAGAAAAAAGAAAAGCAAGGAATTCACTTGTGATGGTTGGAATGAGGAATGTCCCCCAGAGCCTATGTATTGGCCCTTCCATTTGTGGTGCTGTTCTTTTGGGGCTTGTGGAGTGTTTAGGAGGCACAGCAGTGCAGGAAGTACACACTGCAGGCTCTGAATGACTACAGCCTGGCTTTCTCTTCCTGCTGCCTCTGCTTTCTGTGTGTGGGTAAAATGTAATCGGCTTCCTGATCCCGCCACCAGGCCTCTCTGCTGCATGTCTTCCCCGTGGTGACTGACTCTAACCCTTTGGAACCATGAACCAAAAACCTTCCTTAAATTGCTTTTGGTTGTGGGATTTTATCACAGCAACAGAAAAATAACTAACAGCTTGACTTTTCTTGGCACTGTGGCAGAAAGTTTAATATGAAGAAGAGAGTAACTTCATGAGAAACACAGCTTCTACATTGTCACATCACATTTCAGCTATCTAGAGTGATTTCAAAATATCTGGTGAACTTAGCCCATCCAAACATCCATTTGTAGGTGGACAGAAAGACAGGAAAGATCATAGGGACATGAGAAGGGAGAAAGCCCCTCACCAAGGAATCCAGCTGAAGCCTCTTGCCAACAGAAACCCAGAATTCCAGCACAAGTAAGAACGTCTCAGGTATAAAACTGCAGTTCTCTAGGCATCTCACCTAGAAACCCCATTCACAAGGGTTTACGTGGATTAAACCCCTATGGATTCTGATTTTATCTTGACAGATTCTAACTCTGTCCAAGGCCAAGGATGTCCAGAACCATTCTGTAATCTCTCTAAATAGAGAGAGAAAAGAGAAGAAAAGCAACCTGCTGAGCTTGAGAATCTTCATGTGTATGTATATGCATGGTTAATACTAACACAATCAACCTTGGCAAGAGGAGCCCACCCCATATCTGGGTATGCCTTAGTTTCTGCCTTTGTCTAAGAGAAACCCACATCGGTCCTCTTCGGTCTCACCTTCAATGGCTTCTTTTCTTCAAATCTTTAATAAAATCTCTAGCTCTGCTTCAAACTGGCTACTCTTGAAACTAACTCTTATTTCCTTTGAAGCCTGAGGATTTGGCCAGAGTAGAGGGTCCTAAAACATTCAGGAAACTCCTCAGGCTCCTGAGGGTGACAGTGAGGAGCTGTATCTCTGTCATCTTCCCAGTGACACGTTCAGTTTAGTGAAACAAAAACCAATCAGTCTGATTGATTAACCTGGCCCATTGGTGTGACTAAAATCACAGATTTTCAACTGAGGTAGTGAGTTTGGTGTTGCACAGGAAGGAGCCTCAGAGCAGAGTCTACCAGGGAACTTGGTGTTTTGTTGTCTTTCAAAATGTATATACTTGGGCCTTTTTCTTTCATTTTGCATATTTTCTCAGCTTTCCAAGAAGGTATCTGGCTCATTCTGATACCCTCACTTGATTGAGTTAAAATATTCACATTAGGCAATTTGAAGATATTTACTTGTTCTCAGTAGATTTGATTTTTAAAAAGGGAATGAATTGATGATTGATTAAAGTTTTTTGACTGATTTATTTTATATGTATGAGTGTTTTGCCTGCAGTCCCACAGAGATCAGAAGAGGGCATCAGATCTGACCTGGAGGCACCAGTTAACTGCCACGTGGGTGCTGGGGATCTGAACCCATATCCTCTGGAAGAGCAGATAGTACTCTTAACCTCTGGGCCTTTTCTCCAGCTCATGATTGATTTTTTTTGTTTTTTAAAGAGAAACTGATATGACCACTATTAAGTCAGGCATGGTGGTAAATGCCTGCTATCTGAGCACTTGGGAGGCTGTGAAGCAGGAGGATCAAGAATTCAAGGTCAGCTTCAGCTACTTAGGAAGATCTAAGCCAGCCTGACCTGTAAAAACAAACAAACCCCTGCTCCCCTGCTCCCCTGCCCCCAAATTCCAAAGACCAATGCTATGCTCACCCTAGGTGACTGGAGGGATAGTTTCTCTCTTTCTCTCTCCCCCACCCCTCTGGGTCTAATGTAACCAAGGCTGGCTCAAACTCATTGTGTAGTCAAGGATGGTATTGAATTTCTAGTCTTCATGCCCCTACCTCCCACGTGCTGGGATTGCAGTCCTGTGCCACCATTTCTAGTTTATGTGGTGCTAGGCATTGGATCAAAGGCCTTAGGTATGGGAGGCAAGTGTTCTTCCAACCGAACACACCCCTAGTCCCAGGAAGAGTCTTTTCTGAGACTGTGAGGGGCTGGTATTTTGTGTTTGGAGATCACATTGAAGCTGATCCAACCAATGAGAACCTTGGTCATCAGTCATTTACCTTGACTCTGAACTTCTAACAAGGAAGCCACTTTCATGCTGTCTCTCACTATGAGGGACTTTGTTTTTTGAATACTTGTTTTACGGTCTAAAACCCAGCCTCACCTACAGAATGGCTCAGTGCATGATAAGGCTGCGTGCCATCCCGTGATTTACTAATAGCTGAGAGCATTATGAACAGAGATTTGTGATCACCTTCCCAGTCAATTAAAATTCCAGATATAACTAAGGCAGAATTCACTTAAGGTTAATTGGGGCTTCTGAAAACTGATTTTCCAAAGGGAAGCAATGATGGGATTGTGACTTCTGGTGGGTTTTGATCAGTTTTAAACAATTTTTCCATGCCTTTCTTTTCCTGGCACAAGCCACATCCTCTCCCCACCAAGGCTCCTGTTATTATTCAATTCAGATGTTGATTTTTCTGTCATAAGTTATCATTGTGATTTATTTGGTTTTTGCTTTGTCTTTTCCTTAAAAAAAAAAAAACCAAACAAACTGAAACAACAAAACAAAAAAACTCCCAAGGCTCTCTGTAGACCAAAACCTAACAAAACCACAACCTATGCTGCTTGGTCTGACATGAAAGAAATATAGTCATTTGGAAGATTGTGACAACATTTCAGAAGCAATTATCCAAACTGGAAAAACAACCCATTCCCTTTCCTTTGTCATTAAGGTGGATGAAATGGTTGCCAACAGTGTCAACAAGGGAGGGAAGCAGGTGCATGCAGGAATTACGATGCAAGTCAGGCTTCCATTCTACCATAAATTTTATTTTCTGGTCGTCAAGGGCTATTGTGACAGTTCTTAGCACAGTTGATTGAACTGGGAAAACACTTGGGATGGGCCCTTCGTCACCGAATGCAGAACATGCAACCAAGCAGCTCACAGAGCGATCTGGGGCAAGGAGTGAATAATAATTCTAGCAGTTATCAGTTATATTCTCAGAATTTCCAACCAATTCATCATTGGAGAAAGCTAAGGAGAAAAACTGTCTTTTGAAAAGAAGAGATGGTGTGTGTGTGTGTGTGTGTGTGTGTGTGTATGTGTGTGTGTTTGTTGGGTGGGTGGGGAGAGACAGACATCACAGCCCCTCTGATGTCTTGTTGCTCTTTCAGGGAGCTGAGGGAGACATTTGCA
Organism: Eospalax fontanierii; assembly: GCA_035773235.1. Lineage (NCBI taxonomy): Eukaryota > Metazoa > Chordata > Mammalia > Rodentia > Spalacidae > Eospalax > Eospalax fontanierii. The sequence continues at coordinate 77,858,576 of CM069535.1, read as the reverse complement.
AGGGGCTGAAAGGACTCTCCATCACATGCCACCTGCTTGGAGCAATGATAGGGCTTTCTGTGTCTTGTACACCTGAGCTTATCACTGTGAAACCACTTGACAGACAAGAGCTTTTATGTACACTTTCTTGCCTTTTTTTCCTTGAGGTAGGGTCTCCTGTAGTTCCGGCTCCTGTAGCTACCCAGGACTTGCTGTGTAGACCAGGATGGCCTTGATCTTACAGAGATCTGCCTGCCTCTGCCTCCTAAGTGCTGGGGTAAAGGTGTGTACCAGCGCATATCTGGTTTTGTGCACTTTCTTAAAAAAAATCTTTTTATTACATTTTGTTTGTTTATGGTGTGTGTGTGTGTGTGTGTGTGTGTGTGTGTGTGTGTGTGAATAGAGGCCAGAGGACAACCTTTGGAAGCTGACTTTCTCCATTCATCAGGTGGGGCCTAGGGATTGAGTTCAGGCTTGGTGGCAAGCATCTTTCTTTGTTAGGCTATTTTCCTGCCTGCCATGGTCAGTTCTGTCATACACAGTAGCTCTGGAAATGCTCTCACTTTCATGGACTCACAAAAGAAGGATTTCTGTGAGGATGTTAGTAACTGCTGCTGATTTGTGTAAATTCCTTTTTGTTCATTTCAGTGACTGGCAAACCTGGGCAGGAGGAATTATTTACATGGTATATGTGTCAGTGAAGTGACCTATGTAGTAATGTATGCTTTACATAAGCTTTTTTTCAGTACCTCTTTAAATTTTTATTTATTTTATGTGCATGGCCTGAATGTATGTAAGTACACCCATGCATGCAGTGCCTGCAGAGGCCAGAGAGGGCACTGGATCCCCTGGAACTGATAGCGGGATGTTTGCTGCTATGTGGTGCTGAGAAGCAAATCAGGGTCCTCTGCAAGAGCAACCAGTGCTCTTAACTGCTGAGCCACCTCTCTTGCCCTTCAGTTCCTCTTTCATTCATCAGTGAGGTGGTTCAGCTGACTCCTGTCCCAAAGCAAGGAGGACTCAAATTAGAGTTGCTCTCTAGGAGTGGCTGGGGTGTAGCTTAGTTGGCAGAGTGCTTGCCCAGCATGTACAAAGCCCTGGGTTTGGGAGCTGGAAATATGGCTCAGCAGTTAAGAGCACTGGCTGCTCTTTCAGAGGACTCAGGTTTGGTTTCCAGCACCCACATGGTGGCTAGCAACCGTCCTTAACTCCAGTTCCAGGGGATCTGATGCCCTCTTCTGATCTCTGCAGACATTGCATACACATAGTGCACTTATAAACATATACACAAAGCATTCATACACATAAAATTTAAAAAGAATTGTTTTTAAAAAGCCCCGGCACCCTTATAAATTGGGTATGTTGGCACATGCCTGTAATTCTGGCATCTGGGACAATGAACTAGGCCAGTTTGGGACTAGAGACCCTTTCTGAAAAAAAAGAATAGAAAAGAATTGATGAACTTTTTGGCATCTGGCTTCCAGTCATAGATACTACAGAGAAAGCCCTCTGTAGGGGTGATGATAGGACCTCCACTACCCACCACAGACTCATCTCGGTCAGTTCCCTATTTCTTCACTTTTAAAAGACTGACTGGAATAAGACCGATAGGAAAATGAAAGATTCTAAAATTATAGCGGTTCAGAGAAAAAGTTTCTGTAATCAGAAGTCTGGGGTATAATTATATGATAGCCAAGAGAAAGAAGCATGCAGGCGAGAACCATCTCTAGAGTGAGATTCCTAATGAATCCTCTCAGTTCCTTGTGGGAAAGAGGCACATTTGTAAAATTAAAAGTCAATGCCTCTTTGACGAGAGGATTTGTAGGCTCCTCTGTCCTTTTAAAAAATATCGTGTGCTTAGAAAGAAGAGTGAGGAAGCCGAAGCTCCAGTCAAGGGCACTGGGCAAGCAGAGGCAGGCAGCATGCTTTTCTTTTCCTCCAATTTCAAGGCCTTATGCGTCCTTTTCTGAAAGACTCTGAGAGGTGGTGGCATGTGAATGGCTGTTCTGAGGAACATGGCCTTGTCTCTACAGCATCATAATACCCTGTCAATTTAGAGGAGGAAAACATCTTTGATACAGCAGTCTGTGGGCATTGTGAGGTTAAAACAAAAGTCGACTGGATTTTTTTTTTTTTTTTGAGACATGTCTTCTGTAGTCCTGTGTGGCCTCAAAGTTGATATGTAGCCCAGGATAACTTTAAGCTTGTGATTCTCCTGTGTACTTCCTGAGTGCTGGAACTATAGGTATGCACCACCATGCCTGGTTTATGAGGTGCTGGGATTCAAACTCAGGGCATCTTGCACACTAGGCAAGCACTGTACTAACCAAGCTACATCCCAGCTCTGGATTTTTCTCTTTTTATTCTTATATTTGTGAGTCACGTTGGTTTTGTGAGGTATAGGGCAGCAGCCATCAAACAGTACTTTTGTTGGGGCCCCTATCTAACGAGTGACAAAATTCTTTCCTGAAACCACTTAGAGTCAGATAGAACAAGGAATATCTACTCTGTAGATCTGCAAAGTTGCCCCAAATTCTACCCTCACAGCTGCTGCTTGGGCCACATAATGTCACCTACTTCCAGCAACCTAGAAGTAGGCCTGGGTGGGGTGAGGGTGGCTGCAGATGGGAGAGTTCTTTGTTAAATTTCTGGAAATCTGGGGACTGGTTGTTAGACCGTTAATTGTTATTGAGGATTAAATGCCATAAGCTTACAATTACAGAAAGAACACGAGAAATAAAGGGCCAAGGGTTGAATCTGAGCTGTCTCTTGAGACTCATGCCTTCAGAGCTTGGTTGCCAGCTTAGAACCACTGGGGTGGGGTCGGAAACGCTAAACCTTAAGAGGAGAGCCTAACGGCAGGCCTTTGGTTGATGAGGGTGTATCTTTTAGGGGGAATGAAAGCCTGTTCCTTCTCTCTGCTTCTTGGCTACCATGATGTGAACCTTTCTCTACCATATGCTGCTGCCATGATGTCCAGTCTTGCCATAGACCCAAGCACAGCAAGGCTAAATAACCATGAACTGAAATTCCCCAAACTATGAGCCCAAATGAACCTCTCATCTTCATAAACTGATTACCTCGGGTATCTGTTACAGTGAGAGGAAGCTGATTCACACAGGTAGTAAATTATAGAAACTCCATTTCCCATTTATTTTACCACATTTTGCAATAAGCTGGGCTTTGAGGCTATTGATGTGTATGGTAACTGTCCAGTGAAAGTTTTTCTGTTCATTTCTTCAGTGAGTGTGCCTTTTGTGAAGTCACTTTGGTACTCTGAAGTTAGCCACAGGCAGAGTGTTTATATGCTGGGCATGGATGTGGTGGCATGAGCCTATAATCCCAGCACTTGGGAGAACAAGATGGAAGGGTGAGTTAGAGTCCATCCTAGATAAGTGTGAGGCCAGTCTTAGGTAATGATACAGTTTCAAAAGAAGAAAAGAACTAAAATCAGGACTCTATAGCACTGAAATGGCAAATCCTATGAATCAGGGGGTTTCTGTTTCAGGATGGATTATCGAGCAAGAGCCAACACAGTATTGGGTATTGATTATTTTCAAATTGTTATATTCTAGCATGGGTGTGTTTTGAGTTATATTGCATCAGTATCAATGTAACTTTTTATCATTTGCTCAAAAATACCCCCGCTCCAGAGGTAGGTTCATTTTCCTACTGTGGGGCCTTTGGTTTTCCCGCTGAATGGTCCTAATACTCTTGCTCTGTGTGTAAGATGTGGAAATTACTATGGGAACTCAATTCTAGGTCTAGACAAGTTGATGCTTGCAAAGTACCACAGTGGGAGCTTAGACTCCTTGATCTCCTTGAAAGAAGGACAGTAATTAACCTTGGCAGTAGAGCGGAGCTCACTTGAATTTGTACTTGTAAATCTGTAAGCAAATATGATGGGAAAAATCCAACTTTTCATCAAAAATAGATTAAAAAATGGAGTCCTTGAATTATGAAGGAATTCATGGAGCGATTTCTCCAGTGTGCAACTCTGTCTTAATGTCTTGAGTCACATACATTCATTATCAACAGGGCTTTTTTCTAGAGATGCACGGCAAATGTGAGGCACAAGTAGGATAACCTATGGGGCCCACTCACTTTCTCAGCCAGTTTATTAGTCAGCATTAATCCTTGTTTCTCATGGCATTTTACTTCCTGTTAAGTTTCTTTTCAGAGGCATATCAAACCCAGGTGAGCCTGTTGCTGTGCTTCTGCCTATTTGGGCTTAAAACATAACCTGTTTATTTGGGCCCTTGGCTCTATTTTGCTTTCCCTTTAAAAAGGGATTTTCATTTCTGTGATGTTAGAGGGAGAAAGTAGGTCACTAATGAAACGCTTCATGCAACAGATAAATGATCTACCATACAAACAGCACCCAGAGGGTGTTTACCAAAGGGGCAGACCAGACCTAGAACAGATGACAGAGCTGAGTGGACACACTTTCCAGAACTGCCCAGGAAGTCATTTTGAGCTGGAACATCCAGGGTCAGGGTCTCTGAGCAGCAGGAACTCTGGTCTGGCATTAAATTCACACTCAGTGCCCAAAGGATCTGAGCTGTGGTGTGGATAGCACCACTTTGGGACACATTTGTCAGTGACATTTCTCCCAATTTGTGTTCACCTCTAGTCTCTCTTGCTATCCTCTGCATCAGTTTCTTTTCTCATTGTTGTGACTAAATACATGGCAAGAGGCAATTTAAGGGAGAGAGTTTATTCTCAATTACAGTTGGAGAGTATAGATTCCATCATGCTGTAAAGGCCTGTGGACAGGCTTGGGAGGCCAGCTGGTCATACTGCATTGGCAGCCAGGAAGCAGAGAGTGAAGAGGAAGTAGGGCTGGGCTATGAGACCTCAAGGCTCACCCGTAGTGACCCACTTCCTCCTGGAAGATGCCACAACTTTCCGTAATAGCTCTATCCGTTGAGAACCAAGTATTCAAACACATGATCCTATAGGGGACATTACACATTCAAACCATAATATCTCTGGTCTTCTAAAAATCTCACAGACTCCAGGAAGAAAATGCTGATTGACATGAAGAACAGGAAGTCTTGTTCAAAGAGATGGAAATCCCCCTAAAAGTAGAGTTCTTTCTTCACTGATAGTTGCCTCTCTGTGCTTACCTGTCTCAGTCTCCTGCGGATGCTGTAGCAATTGGTACAAACACCAGAAAGTTCCTCCTTTGTGCACCTGAAGCCAGAAATCTGAAACCAGCATCACTGGGCTGAAGCCCAGATGTCAACAGCAGGGCCATCCAGTCTCTGGAGACTGTCAGTGTTAAACTCTCTCTGTTTGTCATCCTTTTCAGCTTCTTGTAACTTCCCAAAGCAGTCACATGGCCTTGCCTCTCTCTCACAAGGATACTTGTGATTTTATTTAGGGCCCACAGAGGTTTTACACAATAATCTCTGTAATACGTAACTGAAAGAAAACCCCCCAGCAGTTCCAGGACTCAGGAGGACTGACAGACATCTTGGCGACTCCAGCCAAACTTTCATAATTCACAAACTCCATGAAAAGAGACTGACTTTTACAGCTCCCTGGCCAGATAAAGGCCCTGACCCAGAGTTCACAAGCATCTGTAAAAAGGGATTGCTTTGTGGCCAAATGTTTACAATCTCCTCTGAACATCAATCAAATGTGATGAGTATCCCCACCCCATTAAGAAGGCCTACTAGGCGGCTGGGCTATCTAGTCTCCTCATCTCCTTAGGGGAGCTAGCGTCTCGGATTCTCCCTGAGCTAGCTTCCTCATCTCGATCTGAAAAAGTTAAGCCAGGCATACCAGCCCAGTCCCCCAGCCGGAGCCCCCAAGATGAGTGGGCTAGCATTTCTCAACTCCTGAGTTTGGAGGAAGCTAGTTTCGGCTGGTCTTCTCTCTTTTCCTGATTTGGGAAGCCAGCCCCGTGCTGTGCACATGCCGGTGGCCTTAATAGATTGGTCCTGTTAATTCCTCTGTGGAGGCTCTTGTCCATTTCTGCTTGTCTCACAACCCAAAACTTACAATCTCTGTATCTCAAGATCTTTAATGTAATCACATCTGTGAAGCTGTTGCCAAATAAGGTAACGTTTGCAGGGTCCAGGTGTTAGGAGCTCCATCTCTGGGGCCACTCTGCAGCTGGAGACACTACCTCTGTTAATTTTTCTGTAGTGATGTATTTCACTGAGAGTGTAGCTCTAATCACTGGTAATTGTTGAGTGAAACTGGAAAGCTCTTCTGGAGACTGCCTGCCAATTTAGGGCTTTCTGGCCTTGAAGCATACCAAGGGGGTGAGGAGTGAGATAAAATACTCTGGCAGGGAGGAGTAATTTAGCATAGACATTGCTTCCCATTGCCTGTTAGCTGTGATAATAACAATATGAAAAGCTGAATGGCTGATATTTTGTTTTAGTAAAAATCCTAATGACGACAGACTCCTTGTGCCACTTTGGTGCTCTACTGCTCTGGCCAGCTGCTTAGTTCAGGATTCAAATCCTACCCTGCTGATCATAATAGGCTGAGAGAGGTGGAAAGACTTGACCTTGGCCACTAAGAAGTATATGTTTTCTCATGACCTAGGGCTGAGTTCCTGACACGTGTGACATGTGTGTTTCTCCTCATGCTTTGTGTTAGCTCCCCAACACACCAAATTGTGTGGGAACTCTCTCTGGAACGTTCCCTGATTTCTTCTTGTTTTATCTGGTCAGTAGCTTACTCAGATCTGATTAGACTGATGCTTAGCTACTAGCACAGATGGGCTCCTCGAGCCTTCCAGCTGCTTTCCTCATCTCTCTGAGAATAAAACTCTTAACTATTGGCCCTCGATTTCCTTAAAATTCATCACTGGAACTGTTGTGCACAATTGCTTGTGGAGGCCATGTGTACCTCTCTTGTATAGATCCCCTCCAATGTACACTCAAGTATATGCATAGAGCACAAAGTGAGGTGCAGGTTGCTCTTCTTGGTCATTTGCCTTATACCCTGAACTCCAATTTAGCCATTGGCTAGCCTGGGAAGAATACCTATTCACCCATTTTTCTTAGAGCAGATGCAGTCTTTGGTGGCCTTTAATACTGAAAGCAGTTAGGTGAATTTCATGACTGTCTTTGATTCTATGTTTTGTTTTAGTTATCTTTCCCTTTGCTGTGGCCAAATACCTGACAAGAAACAACTTAAAGGAAAGATTAATTTTGGCTCACAATTTAAGAGGGAATAGCCCATCAGTCTGAAATCCCAGACTATGGGATGGTGCTGTCCATACTGGAAGTAGGTCTTCTCTTTTCAGGTAATCCTCTGGGAGCGGGAGAGGACCTTTATAAGGATCATGTATTAAATAATTAGTTTGTAAGTTGTAATGAACCCCATAAGTTTATAAGTATAATTTTATGTATTGGATAAATAATTAGTTTAAATTCATAAGAAGCACGTGCTAAGTAATTAAGTGTATAAGTTGTAAACCCGTAGTCTTATAAGTTTACTAGTTTGTAAGTTGTAACAATGTAAGCCCATAGTGTTATAAGTATGAAGTGCATAATAGACAATTAGCATATAAGTAATAGACAATTAGCATATAAGTAGTGACATTGTAAACCCATAATATAATCTTGTAAGTTAGGATTCTATAAGTTAGAAGTTAGAGCCTTGTTTCATAAATTAGAAGCCTGTTAGAAGCCGGCCCCACAGCCTCAAAGCACTTTCCTTCTAGGAAAGACATAAGCCAAAGCCTTTGTTCAGTTTCTCTCTAGCGATCGCTGGACTCATAAAGCCCCAGAAGTGCCTCAGTTTCTTAGGAAGGCCTCTGGTCAAGCTCTAGGCTGATAGGGCCAGAGCACTTTCTTAGAAATGCCAGGTGCCCTGCAGATAGAGAGTTAAAAGTGCCGTTTTCTTCTTGGAAAAGCTCTGGTCAAGCTCCTGGGGACAGAACGTCCATAGTATCAGATCTTGCAGCTGGACCTCCTGCAGGGGCTCCCTTTCATATCAGACCCCTTGGTCACACACACAGTAAAGTTGTGATAAGAGCAGGACAGTGAGGGAAGTCATCTGGCAGCTGAATGGCTAGTGGGACCACACTGCCAAAATTCCTTATAAAGCCCAAGGCCAAGGGCTAGATGGCGAACGCTAATTCACAAGAATCCCGAGACTGTGTTCCCCTTGTCTGAAGTCCCATCAGTCTAGCCTAGGACATGTCACTCTGCTAGCAGGAACCCTTCCCTGGAATTCAGAACTGGCTGCAAGTTCGGGGCTGCCTTGCACTGCAGGAGAGTATCTAAGAATGGATACAAGAAGATGATGTTGTAACTTTGGATCTGGAATGTTCCTCAAAGGCCCATGTGGCTTGATCCCAGCTTGGTATTGGGAGGCAGTAGAACCATAGAGAGGTGGAGCCTTGGAGGAGACCTTCTGGTCACTGGCGATTTGTCTTTGAAGGAGGTAGTGATATCCCACCCCCTTTTCTCTCTCTGTCTCTCTCTGCTTTGCATATGTGGGGGGATCTAAATATGACAAAACATTGTATGAAATACACACACACATACACACACACACACACACATATACCACATGACAAGGGTGAAAACTTTCCTCTTTTGGAGGAAGTGTCACACTCTTCTGGAATCTGATTGTTTCCTCTGCTTGGTTTTGTCTCACAGCCGCTCCTCTCTGGCCAGTCCTGTTGGGTGATTCTAGCCAGTTGAACTCCAGTGTCTTTTGTTATCACTTGTGTCATTGGAACAGCCTTCTGATATAGCCTGGTCTGCTGGGAAAAACTTTCTTTCTTTCTTTCTTTCTTTCTTTCTTTCTTTCTTTCTTTCTTTCTTTCTTTCTTTCTTTCTTTCTTTCTCCTCTTCTTTTCTTCTGAGATAGCGTCTTTTGCAGCCCAGGCTTGTTTTAAACTCTCTGGGTAGCTAAGGATGACCTTCAATTTATAATCTGTTTGCCTCTACCTTTGAGTGCCAGGATATAGCATACCACCATGCCCAGTTTATGTGGTTCTGGGGATTGAATCCAGGGTCTTTTGCATGCTAGTCAAACCTTCTGAGCTACATTCTCAACCCAAGGCCATCTTTCTTCACAAGAGCTTCTTTCACATCTCCTTCTTGCTGCTCCCAGCAGTTTCTCCTCAGCCCACACTCCTGTCCTTTGAAGATGTGACTCCCTGTAGAGTAGTGCTGGATTGATCTGGCTGCTCCAGCAAAGGTTCTTGAGGGCAAGGGCTTTTCTTGTATTATTTCTGTTTTGTTCCCGCCTTAAGGTTCCACTATCTGCTTAACAGAGGAGCCTTTAGAAAACAAAATACTTCAACACTGAGGCAATGAAACAGAATATCCAGCATGGGACCAGGAGGATCATTTCCTCACATGCATTTTTCTGAAAGTTTGGCAAAGCTGCTTCCCAAACGTGCGTTAAATATTCTCCACCACAGGTGTGTACTTAATGTGGTCATCAAGTGAACAACATTCAGAATTATAATCACTTGGTGGCCTGGGACCAGCCATCCCAGCTCTCTGGACCCACTTCATGAGAATTAGGGTGAAGGAGGCAAGGGATTGGGGCCATGGAAGGTTGGCAGTGGGAGCTCCTGGCCTTGGAAGGCACTGGCTCTTTAATAGCGCAGCCCTTGAATGCAAACCTGCTGCGAATTGAGCCGCTGGCATCTCTCTTCCACTTCACAGACGAGAGCAAGGACTGAGTAGTCAAAGATTAGACCCTAAGTGCTTCAGACTCCATCTTGGAGATGAAGAGGATGGACGAACATTGCTTTGCATTCTGAAATGGGCTGATTCTATGAAATCACTCCTTCCAAATTTATACACTACTGCTGAAGAGTGCGGCTGCCTCTCTAATTTCCGTGGGGTGTGAAGGGTTTTCTAGCAATCTGCAGGCTGAGCTGAATGCCTCTTTATGCTTTCCGTTGCGGTCTAAAATAAAAATCTTTGGAATCGCAAGAGGAAAAAAAGAGAACTCTTCTGAAAAAGTCTCAGTGAAAGAAAAGTGCCGTCCTTGTGGCCTCTGTTCCACAAAAGGAAAAAGAGCTCGACATTTTCCCAGGAGTGAATGAGCAGGTGCAGCAATTGTAAGAGTTAATGGCAAGGCTTCCCAAGAGCTCCGGGGTAAGGGCAGGATCATGACCAAATTTCTCAATGAGATTTTTAGGGGAGGATGTGCAGGCTAGAATCTAGGATGCCATTATGTCTCTCAAGTGAGAAGCAGAAAGGCTGATTTGGAAGGTCTCTTGCTCTACGCTTCCTTTCAGTGGTCTGCAGACCTGTTCCTTGATGTCTCTAAGTATCAATATGTATATGCATGGATGCATGTACCTATCATCTATGCATGTATGCATGTATGTATGTGTCATAATTTATCAGCTATCTATTATCTCTATCATATATGTCATCTACATGTTCATCATTTATCTCTATATCATCCACCTATATCTATTATCTGTCTATATCTACCTATTATTTATCTATCATCTACCTGCCATCCATCATCTGTTTATCTTCTATTATCTATTAATCAGCTATCTATTTATCAATCATCTATTATCTATTTATCATCTTTCTATCTTCTAACAATCATCTTTAATGTATAGATCTATTTCTCTCATCTATAACCATCATCTTTGTCTCTACTGACTTCCCACTCAGCCATCTCTCCATCCATCCATGCATCTGCTTGCTCTTCTGTCTTTATCTCAGTCACTTGCTCTCTGCCTCTCCTCATTTTTGTCTTGTCAGGCTGAAATTGCCTGACTTCCTAGGAAGGATGAATAATGAGTCAGTGTTTCCCCACGCGTGGCATGTCAATCTTTCTCCTGAGTGGACTGTTCAGTTAGTTTCATAGAACTAAAATTCTGGGTCTTCAGTGAAAGTTGAAACCTTCATCTATAATGCTTCCTAAGGGTTTTCAGAAATTCTATGAGAGGTGATCAGCACTGCTGAAGTGAGAACCTCTTCTCTGAAGGGTCCCAGCAGTCTCTTATTGTGATTCTCAAGGGGGCATCCCCGGTACCTGTTGTATTCAAATTGTCTATGCCTCCTGAGTCCTGGATGGGATTTGGTGGATGTAGATTCCATAAAATTTCTTTTAACACTAGTCCTTTAGGAGTTTGGTATCTCAAGAGATATGCATTTCCTGATAACAAACATGCATCCTGCAAAAAAAAAAGTTTTGAAGAGCAAGTCATCTACTGTAGCTCCTCAGCCCAACTCACTTGAGGTTGAACTGCTTTAGTAGGTGCAGCTGACATTTATTAGAGCTTAGTACATCCAGGAACATTTTACTTCATTAACATGCTTCATCCTCGCAATAACCAAGTGGGGTAGATCCTCTAAGTAGCCCTACTTTTCAAAAGGGAATTAATGAGGAAACTAATATCCTTCTGTTGGTGAGGCACACCTTCTGCTTGGGGATTAAATAGACACAGGAGTCAAAGTAGTGGATTTCTGACTTGTTCACATTTTACTTTTAAATAATTCTCTGCTGATATTTAAAATTAATCAAAGATTTGGGCAATAAGAATAAGCAGGGCAGTGAAAGAAACAGAGGTGGGATTGCAGGTGCACAGCCTTTTGGTTTGGCAGGGGTGGAGGAGCTTGCCACCAGCCTAGGCTCAGTCAGCCACTGGCCTGATCTTGAGAGTGCTTTGAACTCTTTATCAAGGTCATTCAGAACCTTGTAAGGCCGACAACCATTTTTCTTCCAACTCTTTCTCCCATGAATACAAAAGCATGTGATGACATGGAATCTGGGTTTCCATCTAAGCCCAACTTCTGTTGACCTTCCTCTTAGGGCATACTGGCCAAAGTGGTACCCAGATTTCTGATACTATGACAAAATACCTAACATGAACGACTTCGAAGAAAAGCATTGACTTGGGCTCATGGTTTCAAGCGTTTCCATCCACGGTTACTTGCCATCTTGCTTGTGGCACAGCACAGCACCGTGGGAGTACGCGCTGGAAGGGGCTGGCTCCCCTCTTGGCAGCTAGAGCCCAGGAAGAGAGAGGAAAGGGTCCTAACATCATCATGAGGGCATGTGCCCAATGACCTGACTTATGTCCACAAGGCCCACCTCCTGAAAGTTCCACCACCGTTCCATAGTCCCCAGACTGGGCGCCCAGTCTTTCACATGTAGGTCTTTGGGAACAGCGAAGATCTAAACTACAGCAGCTGGGGCGGTTTCTGAGTGCGGAAGTGTGTAGAGAGGGAAGGGAAGGGGAAAGCCAAGTCCCTGGGCCTCTGAGACTGTTGCTTCCGAAGTAGGGCTGAAGAGGAGGGGATGGGACCGAAGCTGCCTCTGAGGCTGGTAGGATCCAGATCACATTCTATTATCCGCGGGGGATGATGTTTTGTCATCCTCGAGGACAGCACCATTAATCGCCCGCGCTTTCGTACAGACTACACTTGGCTTCTGTTTTCAAGCCTTTAAACCAGAGCACGGAGGAAGAAGGCCCCTCTAGTGCTAGATATTGACAGATTATCTAAATTTAGAGGCCATGTGGAGTGTGATTTTGCATATGTCCCTTCCTGATGCCAGTTGGCACGCAGGGGACTCGGCAGGCTCAGCACTGAACATTTTCATGCTTTGCTCACACAGATGCACACATGCACACACTCTCCCCTCTGTGCATTCCAGACAGCTTGCTTCCAGCAGATGACTAAGCAGGGGCAGCAAAAGAACCTTCCAGATTTGGGTGAAATGGCTCCTTTCAGAATGCCGTAATATCCGGTCGCAGCTCTCTCTGGGAGCCAGTGAGGAAATGTCATGTACCCAGCACACTGTTCCGAGGCACAACAGTTTCGGTGTGGGCCAGCTCCATCTTCCTGCCAAACCTGCCTGGAGTGGGAACTCTGAGCTTTCCCTGCCAGTCCTCTCATTCTCTTCAAATTCCAAGAGGAAACTATTGGTGAGATATGACAGAATATTGCCATTAGATGGCGCTAAAGGTCCGTGAAACTTTTTTTTGGTGGCCTCTGAAATCTTTAATTCCTCCTTTAGAGGTGAAGAATCCTTGCAGAAGAGAAGAGACCTCGATCGTAAATCCCACACGCAATAGCAGGTTCATAATGCATTGAAGTGACTGCCTGTTGTATTTTTTTCTCCCTGAGAAATAAAATTTCTCTTTCAATGGGGAAGATTGTTCCTTTACATCTAACATGTGCTAATGTTAAATCTCTCTCCTAAGAAGCCAGTGGACGGAGCCTTTAATGTGTGCACTGACCAAGATATCTGGGCGGTGTCTGCAGTGAAATTCGGATTGATAGCTCGAGGGTCTGAGAACACATAAGCCACAGTTTTGGCAGCTGGGATAGAGACAGCAGTTTTTCCTCTAAATAATGAACATTTGACTTGTCAAAAAATGTTCTCTCATTGATTCCCTGGGACAGAACCTGCAGGTTAAAAGACAAGTTTATAGTAACTCCTTCATTTTGGAAGAGATGTTAAGGGGGAAACAGTGACTAATAGCTTTCATTTAAAACACACTTACCTGTTGGAGAGAGTGACAATAAAATGTTGGTTGGATACATTTCTTTTCTGACCCTACTTCCTACCTTCTCACAGTCTTGATATTACTCGGGAAACAGACATTATGGATTACAACATTGCTAAAAGAAGACAGATGTGACTGTGCAAGCCTTTAAACCCAGTGCTCAGGAGTCAGAGGCAGGGAGGATTAAGAGTTCAAGGTCATCTTTGGCTACAAGTTTGAGGGCAGCTTGGGCCACATGAATCTGTGTCACGAAAAAGAAAAAAAGTGCTAAGTAAGACATTACCAGTGGAATCTATGTACATTCTTATGCACATATCTACTCATCTTCTTTTCTTAGTAATGAAAATGCAGCAAAACAGACTGAAATTCCCTGATTGTAATGTCCTTTTTGGCCTCTTATTGGTGAGATCTTTACGTGTTGATTGTTTATCAAATGCAAAATGTGAGATTAGGGAGAAAATCCATAGCAGAACAAGATTAAAAGATCTAGAGCTTAATTGGTTGCTGAGGTTCTACTCCTGTGAAGTCTCTGCTGCGGCGGCCTCACTGCTAATTTCCCATACTGATTGCTTGGCACCTTAGCAGGAGGGCAGATGTCCTTTCCACTCATGTATGCCCAGCTCTTGGCATGGCACCTGAGATGGATGTAGTGGGGCCAGGGCTTCCATGACGAGGGAATGGCATGTGCCTGGCTGTGGGCCTGGCATGGTGAGAACGTGTATATTTTCATATCTTGGAAGTGCTATATTCTGAAATCTGATTGTTTCAGGCTGATGCTTCTGGAGGCACAGTTCCACTTAGAGACCTCGAAACAGTTTGTGATTTGGAAGACTAGGATAGCCCTCACCGTGCTTCCATTCCCCAAATGGGGACAAATCTTGGGTCTTTCAAAAAATCAAACCAAGATTCTTAATGAAGTATGTGACAAGTTGTGTGTGTGTGTGTGTGTGTGTGTGTGTGTGTGCCCCTTGCTTCCATATTTCAAAAGGCTTCTTATCTGCAGTGCCCTCTCCGCACCTCCTTCTGCCAGGAACAAGGGTCTGTCTCTTCTAAATGAGGTTCCTGGGTGCTGCTTCTGGCTCTCCAGGCTACCGACAAATTGAAGCTCTCAGGCCAAGCTGAAGAAGATATCATTTGCCTCTAGCAGGGGACAATGGACTGGTGCCTAGTTCCTCTCCAAGCCTAGACAAGATGAGTCTCCTAAGCTTCCACATTGTCACCACCTCTCTTCCTTTCTTCTTTCTTCTTTGACTTCCTCTTTCCTTTTCTCCTGCTCTCCTCCCCTCCTCTGTGCAGGGGATTGAACTTAGGACTTTACACATGCTAGTCAGGCCCTGAGGTACATCCCCATCCCAGCTGGCATGTTGGGTAGGGGAATTGTTCACTCTGGTCAGAGAGTGAATGAGTAGGTGCAGGAGACACTTTCAGTTTGGGCCCTTGAAATCCCTTCCCTGGTCTTTATCCCCTAGAGATTTCCTGGGTACTCACAAGACTCAGCAGCATAACTTTTCAAAGATAGTTCTGGGGCTGGTTGAGGTGGCTCAGCGGGTAAAGGAGCTTGCCACTGAGCCTGATGACCTGAACTTGAACTCCAGGACCTCCATGATGGAAGGTGAGAACTGTTTCCAAAAGGTTGTCCTCTAACCTCCACGAGTGTGTGTGTGTGCTGTGTGCATACACACATACACACAAAAAGCTATATATATATATATATATATATGTTATTACCCAAACCCTCACCAAAATTTTTGATCCTTGCTGTCCTTTGATCCTTCCTTTCTTATACCCGTGATGATACTGCAAGTTTGAGGCCAGCCTGGGTAACTTGGTGAGGCACTGTCTCAGAATAAAAAGAGAGCACCAAATGTAAGGAGTTCTCCCGGAAGTACTGTGTCAGTGTCCCTCATCAGCATCATTGTCCTCTTAGCAAACCTGATAATGGAGCCTTATTAGAGCTTCTCCAGGAAACATACAAATCTCCATTTCCAGTTCCAATATGCCTTCTGGAAGTGCTGCTGTAGATTCCAGGATTATATGTAGAGGGAGCAGCTCATTCTGACCCTGGATCAGATCTGGTGGTCCGTGGTAAATGGGGAGGTATGAGTGTGTGGAGAAAGCAACCCCCATCTGAGTGGTATCTCCAGTGCAAGCTGTGTGAGGGCAAAGAATGACAGAGCAGGCACTGTGAATGATGCTTCTGTTTGCTGAAGCCAAAGAGAAATTCAGTCAGCATTTAATAATGAAAGGAATGAGAGAGGCGTGGGGGGAATGCAAATGAAAGCAAGAGGGGACTGCATAAGGTGTGAGTGCGTGTGTGTGCATGTGTGTGTGAGTGTGTGTGTGGTTTGAATGAGGTTTGTTTGTAGTGTATGCTCTTTGTGTCTATGTGTGCAGACAGTATGCAGTATGCATGTGTTGTGTGAATGTGTAGTGTGTGGCATGTTTGTGTGTTGTATGTTTAAGATATATAGTATGTATGTGGCTAGGTAATGGTATGTGGTATAATATGTGGTGTATGATGTTCATTCTGTGTGGTGTGTAGTGTGTGTGGTTTATGGGGCTTGGGGGGAGTGCAGTATACATTATAAGTTGCCGGTGTAAAGTATATAGTATGTGTGATGTATGGTGTGCTTTGCATATGTATGGTATGCAATGTGTGGTGTCTGGTATGTCGAATACTGTGTGTGGTGTATATGTGTGCCTAGAGATGGGGAAAGGTGTCAGTCAGTTAGACAGTGACATGGCTTATCACAAGTTCATGGAGGGGAGATCTTAGGAACAGATGTAGAGTTTAGATCTGATAAACAGTGGAGAGTCAAGATGGCCTCTTTCAGGACAGATTCCCATGACAAAAGAAGAACGTGCATGTAGCAAAGACAGAAAATATAAGCAGTTCAGCACACAACTGCACAAGAAAAGTGGGTTAGGGCTCAACTTTCAGAACAGAAGTGTATTAACCTAGCCTGGTGGCACAGGCCTGTCACCTCAGCTATTCAGGAGGCTGAGGCAGGGGGACTGCAAATTCCATTCAAATAACACACCGGGGATGTAGATCAGCAGCAGAATATTTGCCGAGCACTCATGTGGTGCTGGGTCCAGTCCTCAAGACCCCCAGACAATATAAGACCAGACCAGACCAGACCAGACTAGACCAGACCAAAGCAAAAGGTTTCTGTTTTCTTCCTTAAATCTAGGGTAGAAAAATTCTGTCATGTGCAAACACCCACGAAGCTGCTAAAAGTCCCCATGAACTGGCTGGAGAAGAAGCTGCAGGAGGGAAGGGTGACAGGGGAAGCATGAGCTTAGGGGTTTCAGACTTGTTTTGTTGGGTCCTGTCTTGGTCCATAGCAAGGCTGTTTCCTCCAGCCATCACTCTCCAGCACTCTCTGCTTGCTTAATTTAGGGAAAGGCAGCAGCTTGCAAGTGTCAGGTGTGGTTGGGCTGGTGATGTGGAATTTAGGACCTTGCTTACTGTTTGTCCTAAGTGGTCTTGCCAACTAAGCCTGGGTTACTGAGCTCCTTTCAAAT
The DNA here is from genome assembly GCA_035773235.1 of Eospalax fontanierii. Lineage (NCBI taxonomy): Eukaryota > Metazoa > Chordata > Mammalia > Rodentia > Spalacidae > Eospalax > Eospalax fontanierii. Next base: position 77,841,592 of record CM069535.1, on the reverse strand, counting down.
TAGCTTGGCATGCATATCTCTTCTCTTTGCCCCTGCCCCCAGGTTTGCTCAGAGATCTTTGTCTTTATTCTTTGTCTTTATTCTTCTTGTGCCCTCAGGTGGCACGAGTGGAGAGCAGCGATGCCCAGAGCAGCCTTGTTAAGACAGCAGAGAAATATGCTCCTTGCCACCCCTTCTTCCTTCTTTCCTTCCTTCCTTCCTTCCTTCCTTCCTTCCTTCCTTCCTTCCTTCCTTCCTTCCTTCCTTCCTTCCTCCCTCCCTCCCTCCCTCCTTTCCTCCCTCCCTCCCTCCCTTCCTTGTTTCTTCCATTCTTTCTCTACCTACCTCTAGTTCTCTTTCATATATGTATGTATGTGTATAGTGGATATAAATGTGAGTATGCGTGTTTGCATGTTTGTGGGCATACATGTTCATATGGAGGCCTGGGGTTGACATTAGGTACCTTCTTTGATCGCTTTCCTCCTTTTGTATTGAGGTAGGGTTTCTCACTGAATCTGGACCTCGACATTTTGACTGGTCTAGTGTGCTAGGATTGCCAGCTGCCTCTATGAACACTGGTTTTCACTCAGTTATCTCCCCAGCCTTTTATTTTGAAGAGTGTCTTCCAACCTGCTTTTCCTTTCCTTCCTTTCCTCCATCCTTCAGTCCCTTCTTCTCTCCTTCCTTCCTCCCTTCCTTCCTTCCTTCCTTCCTTCCTTCCTTCCTTCCTTCCTTCCTTCCTTCCTTCCTTCCTTCCTTCCTTCCTTCCTTCCTTCCAAAAAGAATATGCAGTTTAAAGGTTACCATTACTATGTGACAGAACTACAAAAGGCAGTACTCCTGTTTTCTGTAAATAGAACCATGTCTAAACCTTGATCACCTGGGGAAAAGAGCCTATATAGAATGGCCACTGTCACAATACGAGGTTATGCAATGGATTTCCCCCCCACTTTTTCCTCTGCATAAAACCTTACAACTGAGCTAAATCTCCCTTGAGTGTTTTGAAAATTGGATTCCTTTTCTGCTACTGGAATTGTTTCCTCACAGGATGTGTTTGGGTTTCTGCCTGGAAGTACAGAATGCAGATAGAGCCAGGGCAACCAACCTTCTGTTCCCTGAGAGTTCATCACTGACTCTGTGGAGCAGAGACTGGTCACACAAGGTGCCACCTGACTTCAGGCTCTTTTCCTGCCCTCCCTTCCCATGCTTTCTTGAATTTCTGCCTCTCATCCCCAGTCTCTAGGAGGGGTGGTATATCTAACACAGCACTACTCCAATCTTTTATGATGAACTTCAAGGTCGAGGTCACCATTAGAATTTCAGCATTCCCTTGAGAAGAATATCAACAGACCCCCTAACTTCAATATTGTGTCTGTCTGATCAACAATGCAGGATTTTTTTTTCATCACTGTAGATAGAACCCAGGGCCTCATGCATATTAGGCAAGAGCTCTACTCCTGAACTACAGTCCTAACACAGGGAAAAAAAATGTTTGTAGTTTTGATGTTCAGTTTTTAGGAGTAAATTAACATTTAGCTGAAGAGGAAAGATCTTAATACAACGACAAGATGACTCCTAGCTTTTCCCTTGAGCTTTGTGGAAGGAAGGATTTTTTAGGGTAATAGCTGGTTGGTTGAGATTTTTTGATTCTGTGACAACTTCTTGCCACAAGGGCCTTCTTCAGCTCAAATACCAATGCTAGTAGCAAATCATACAGATCATGGCACTAGCAATAACTAAGAAGAAAAAGTGAAATTATTGTACAGTAAGTAAACATAGGAAAAAGGGACATCATTCTGTCACTATGTTTAGAAGGAGCTTGTCTGATACTTAGGTCAGGTTTCCATTCAGGAGAATGCTAACTTTCCTAACTTCCTGTGTCTGGGGTTGGATTTGTGTAGCTCTTTTTTTCATGATACCAATGAAGAACAGGAGGTTATTAAAAACACAGTAAGTATGGAGGTGCAAGGGAAACTCGAAACCTCTGTTTACTGAATATTAGCAGTCTCTCTCTCTCTTTCTTTCTTTGGTCTTGAATGCATAATGTAGTTGAGGATGACCTTGAACTCCTAATCCTCCTGGCTCAGGAGAGGCTCTCTTATTCCCCATTTTCATATTCCTTCTGGGCTTCTGAATCAATCTTAGATGGTGGTAAGAATCACAGCATGGGAGCACGAAGCTCACTGCGTTTCCCAGTGTTACTTCATTGGGGAAGTTGGGTCTGGTCCTGCTTTTGGTGGTTTCCTCTGTAAAGAGCTCCTTGGCAGACCAGTTTTCTCATTGCTAACTTGGGGTGCCTGGTGACATAAAATGTGACCACATGGAGCCTTTTAAAAAACTTTTATTTATCATTATTTTTAAAATTTTTACTTATTATTTTTTATTTTATGTGTATGAGTGTATATATGTAAGTGCACCCGTGTCATGCAGTGCCCTCGGAGGTCAGAAGAGGACATCAGATCCCCTGGAATTGGAGTTATGGATGGTTGTTAGCCACCATGAAGGTGCTAAGAACTGAACCTGGATCCTCTACAAGAGCAGCCAGTGCTCTTAACTGCTGGGCCATCTCTCCAGCCTCCCTACTAATTGTGAGTCTTAATTTTGAGTTTCAAATGAAATGAGATATATGCATACATTTTCTAGAAGAGAACTGGGGAGGAGTATGTGAGCCGTTCAGTTCTCTGCTTCCAATGTTTGGAGCAAGAGCCTTCCCTGAGGCAGGGGCAGGCTGATTCCACCTCTGAAGCAGATATATTGGAATGATAGGCTGGAGCAAAGATATTTATTCAAAGTCTGAAAATGAAAGCCAGGACATAGCAACTAGAAAACTATCTGAGCCTTGTTAGAAACTAATGCATTAAGTAGAAATGAACTGCCTTCGTCATGGTCTCCAAGCATCCTTTATGTCAGTTCTGCATGCTGATTGGCTGGGGGAGGTTCTTTTTCTCATACAATGAGAAGATAATCAATCATGTTACTGGCTTTTGTTTTGGCAAAGATATTTAGATTTCAGCCAGCTGGTTAGCTGCTGAAGGCCACCTGCTTGACTGAAAAATAAGAACCAGTTTCTTTCCCTTTGCAAGAGAAATGTGGGAGAATTGCCTTGTACAATAATTTTAGGCGAATGACTAATTTGGCCTCTTAGGCTCCAGCTGAAAATTCAACTCAGAGGGTTGTTTTTTCTTTTTATACATTATTGAATGCCCTCTGAACTGTCCTGGCTGATGTCCCTGGTGCTGACTGTCCCTTCTCTGTAATAAAGCACAGAGTCCTCAGCCTACCTTTTAGTGCATGTGTTTCCCAGCTACAGGAACATATGGAGGTGTTCCTCCACCCTTCCTGTGTGGGCATGCTTGCAGGACACAGTTTTTCTGTGGGAGAGGGTCAGGATACAGGGAAGATTTCTCTGATGATAATTAATACAATATACCAATTTCCTCTGGTGTACTTCAGATTTACAGTAAAGTTGGCCATGGATTTGGCTCCATTTGGCTGAAACATCACCATCTCAGAGGCCAAGTAAGCAGGTCCAATGTTCTTGGAGCCTGCCAAAAACTTGAGAGCCATTGTTTCTCCCTCCTACAGCAAATCTATCAGTAACTAATCCTGTCATTCAATCTCCAGAACATTTCTCCAAACATCCCATTCCTGCTCTCCATCTCCACCAATTATTGCCTCCATGGAACCTCGTTGTCTTCGTCACCTTCTAAGCGGCCTTCCTGCTTCCATTTGCCTTTCTGCAGTTTGTATACCTCATAGCAGCCAGAGATCTGATTAAAAGCCCATTAGACCACAAATCTCCCACTTTAAAACTTCCATGCAATTCCTATGTTAAGTAGGTCAAAATGAAGCTCTCTTCTGTCTTCAGACCTCTTTCAGATGTGGTCTCTGTCGACCTTTCTCACCTATCTCACCTCTCTCCTTTCTTCACTCTCTTCTAGTTGTTTCTTGAAAACTAAGCTCAAAATAGGATATAAAGATAGAAGGAGTTAGGAAGAGGAAGGAGATCAGTGCGAGTAAGAGTGGACAAGAGAAGGTGAATATGACTTAAATAAGTTATGTACCTGTATGAAAATGTCATAACACCCTAATATATGCTAGTAAAAAAACAGACTCATGGGTCCCAAGCCCTAACTGAGGAGATAGTTGATGGCTGTTGGGGAGGAAAGGTAATTTTTTTCAGTGGTGTAGGCTCTGGTAACTTACCCATGCACCGGTAACTAACCCCACACCTATAAGCATATAAGGAACCCTAATGAAACTCAATGGGGCATTTGAAAATAGAAAGAAAGAAAGCAAAAGAAAGAGATGATCCAGTGGTTAAGAACTCCTTTTGCTTTTCCGGAGGACCAGAGTTTGATTCCCAGCACCACTCCAGGTGGCTCATCACAGCCTGTAGCTCCCGCTCTGGGGAATCTGATGTTTTCTTCTGGCTTCTGTGGGTATCTGCACTTATGTGCAGCCCCCCACATATATAGAATAAAAAATAAAATAATCCTTGAAAGAAAGGAAACTTCAAATTCCTTCTTACCTTTGGGCTTTTGTACTAGGTGTTATCTGTGCCTAGAATGTTCTTCCTATAGCCAGGATCTTTACAGGATGCCATATTTTAAATTAATGTTTCATTTTATTAATTTTTTTGTGCATTGGGGATCGAAGTGAGGACCTTATGTGTTGTAGTCAAGTTTCATCCTGACTGGTTAATCCTCAGAGAATCTTTCTGCTTATTTTGTAATGCTGGAGATTGAACCTAGGGCCCCGCAAAAGCTGGGTGAGCTCTTAACCCCGAACTACACCTCAGCCCCAGGAAGCCTTCTTGGCTGCGGAAACTGACTTACTGTCACCCTTCTGGATTATAGGTTCCTGCTTTATCTTCAAAGGAGAACTAACTCCTCCTGTTCCTTTCTCTCTATTGTTTGTTGCTGGTCTTCTCTATTAGAACATAAAGTCTGTCAGTATCTCCCCCACTAAAGGTAGCATCTTGCCAGAACTAGCCACTAGAAAACAGTTATCTAGTGAAGGAGGAAGCAGAGACTGGTAAAGAGATTTCCCTGCATCGGAGCAGAATGTTTCACAGGAGGCCCTATCAAGAATTTAGGGACAAGGGTGAATGACAAGGTGGATTCTTGCTCCATATTCTGAGCTTCTAAGTTATCAAATATTTTGTGAGGTCTAATGTCTGTGGTGCTATTAAATGTTCTCACACAATGACAATCTCTTATCTGGGGGAGGTAAGACACTGACCTCATTCTCAGATGATGTGATCAGCTGAAAAGCAAAATGTGTTCTTAATTTTAGGATCCATTATATGTGACATTTTTGTCTTGCTAAAGGTTAGGGGCCAATGGGAGACTTGGAGGAAGCTGGGGCAAGCCAATGTGTCTTTATTCAGATTTAGAAATTAGTTGGCACTGGGGAACAGTCCGTGAACTCACCCTGATTTGAGGGCTAGGTCTTATTTTCCCGGAAGGGCTGGTGTCTTCAGCTTCTGAAATGTCTTATTCATGCATAAACAAAGGGCAGGAATGATTCAGACAGGATGAATCCCTGCACCTCACAGACAGGAGAAAAATGTAGAGTCGTGATACTGAAAACATTTCTTAGTCTTAGTTGTCTGCACTGGTAACCACTTCAGCACATTTCTGAAGTGAACTCTGCTAAGGCTAGGTCAACGACTACATAAAATAGAATTTTGCAATTAAAAAGGCTTAGAGGGATCACTGGCAAGATGGCCTTTTTAAAAAATCATGCCACTTAAAGAAGTAAACTTCACATAAATATTTCCTTACATCAGTTTTGCCCATCAGCCAAAGCAAAGGTTGTGAAGGGTCACCATTTAAAAATTTAAGAAATTTTTTTCAGACAGAGTGTCAGGTAGCTCATGTAGACTCCATGTGTAGTTGAGGATGACCTTGAACTTCTGATCTTCCTGTGTCTACTTCCTGAGTAGGATTATAGATATTATCACCATGCCCTGTTTGTGAGGTGCTGGGATTCAAACCCAAGGTCTTGTGCATGGTGGGCAAGTACTCTACCAAGTGAGTTATGTCCCCAGCCCAAGAACTAAAGTTTAAGATACTTTACCTTAGGGGCAATGTTTAGAAATCAGCTTTTGCTGGATGAATCATTTTCAACCTACTACAGGCATCTCTCAGATGACATCAATGGTCCTTGAGATTTTATAATCTACAGAGAAAGATAATAGGATTATGAAATACAATATAGAAAAAGTAGCTCATTGGGAAAATCCTACTATTTTATTTTAATTATTACTGGTCACTCTTCTCCCCTTTTAAGAACACCCTACCATTGAGCTACACCTCAGTCCCTGTACCTTTTTATTATTATACTACTATTCATTGTACCTAATTATGGGTCACAGCATGATAGTTCATCATATGATACAATGTGTGATGATCAAACCAGGATATTTGACATTCCTTATTTTTGAATTTTACTTTATTATTATATGCATGTGCGTGATTGTGTGTGTGTGTGTGTGTGTGTGTGTGTGTCTATACTAAGGCTTGGATATGGAGATTAAAGGACAACTTCATGGCATTGCCTCTCTCCTTCCACCTTTTCTCAGGTTCCAAGGATTTAATTTGGGTTGCCATGCTTATGTGGCAAGCATGTTTATTCACTGAGCCATCTCACTGGCTGGTATTTGACATTTCTGTCTCCTTAGACATTGTGTGTGTATGTGTGTGTGTGTGTATGTATGTATGTATGTATGTATGTTGGGAACATTCAAAATCATTTCTGCTAGTTCTTTATAAAATATATAATAAAATTTTGTAACCTGAGGATACTTTTTGTAACTTGAGGGTAGCTTTTCTTAACTCTTATTACCCAGACTTATCTTAACTTTTTTGCTTTCCTAATCTCTAATGACCACTATTCAACTCTGTTTTCATGAAGTCAGCATTTTTAACTTTCATACATGAATGGGAATGTGCAGTATTTTCTTTCTTTTTGTTAAGTGTGTGTGTATGTGTGTGTGTGTGTGCGTGCATGCATATGTGTGGAGGCCAGAAGACAACATCCGCTGTGGTTCCTCAGGAGCTGTTCACCTTGTTTTTGAAGACAGTGTCTCTCGCCAGCTTGGAGCGCACCAGGAGGGCTAGGTTGGTTGGTCAGCAAGCCCCAAGAGTCTGCTTCCTTCTGTCTTTCCAGCACTAGGAATTATAAGCGTGCACCCCCTGCCATTTATTTATGTGTTCATTACTTCTTTGTTATTATTTAAAAGTTTCTCAGATTTATTTTTTTAATATATTTTATTTAATCTTTGACAGCTTCATACATTTATATAGTATAGTATATCTGGACCACATCCACCCTCAACTTCCCCCTCCAGACACCTCCTGACACATTTTCCTCCTACCTTTATATACTTTTTACTTTATTATTATTATTTTTTTGTAACCCACAGAATCCAAGTAGTGCTGCTGCTGGGATGCGGACTGATCTTGCTGGCTTTGTCTCGTGCAGGTGACCACAGGTGCAGTGAGTTCATGAGTCTCACAGCCGTGTCACGTCTAGAAGACAGCATTTCAGAGTGTCCCCCTCTCCACCTCGGGCTCTTCTGTTCTTTCTGTCCCCACTTCCCCAGTGCTCCCGAGCCTTGGGGGTAGCACTCCTCCCCCTTTCCCTGCCTCCTTCTTCCCCTTCTGTTTGTTGTATATTTTTAATTACCTTACGAGGTAGTGGGTTTTAATGTATACTTTTAATTGAATTTTTGTGGATTTCATACATGTTGCATAAATTTATTCTCCACACCTTAGCGGGTGGGATCTGGTTAATCCAGCTGGATAAAACAGAAACTGATCTTCTATTTAGAATGATTTATTTATCTACAAAGTCACAAAGTCTCTGGGGATGTGCGCTGCTTGCCCGAGAAAGTGTGTTACTGACGGCGGCGGGCCCAATAAAGTTTGCAAACATGGGCGCAGGTCTCTCAGTTAATTTCACTCACGAGATCCATGGGATGGTGGGGGCATGGCACGCTACCTCCTGGGTTTGTGGGCCCTGACCGGCATTTCTCTTCCCACATGGATCTGAGCAACCTCCTCTTCTCTTCCCAGCTCGTGGTCATGTTCCTTCTTCTTACTCTTCCGCCTCCCTCCTCCCTTATTGGTCAGAGGGCGGGACTTGCCACAGAATGAGCCAATAAGAAACAAAAACTGCAGAGAGACAGTTCCCTATCACTCTACAATACAATACACCTTAACTTTACATAACTTTTGGAGAGGACACAAATGTTTAAACGGTAGAAATGAACCATGGCAGGTGCATGTGTAAGTGCATGTATATGGGGTATGAATGCTGAATGTGTTTGTGTGTATGTATGTAATATGTTTGTAGGACTGGGGATAGAACCCAGGGCTTCTATTACTAAGCTATATCCTCAGTCCCTATAATCCCATACAGTCTTTCTGTAATGAGGAAGCTTGAAGTCTGAGTTTCTCTACAGTATCTGATGCTCTGGACTGTCTGATTTTGATAAACCATTTAACCAGTCTGGCTTCCTGTCCTCTGATCTTTCCAAAGAGTCATAATCTTTCTATTTATAGGTCAGCTTTACAGAAATTATATGCAAAGGCTAGTGTATGGTAAGCATTGTTATTATTATTATTATATTGGCATAAACACTATTTTCTGGTTGAGAGAATACACACTGGATCAAAACAATATGCCTTGAATTCTGCCTCTACTACTTTATAGTTCTGAAAACTTAGTGCTATAAAACCAGAGTTTCACTTGTAGAATGGGACAAACAAAAGTACCTCTGTCATGGCTGTTGTGGAGATTTAATGATGTAATTCATCTAATATGCTTAATGGTGCATTGGCTATTGTCATAATTATTTTTAATTTTCCATAGAGGATATAGGGTAGGGGTCAATTTAGGTGGATAATTAATGTCTAAAATTTTGCTGGCCTTGAGCCTTGTGTTTTGACTACTCAACTCTGCTGTTATAGGAGGAAAGCAAACATGGATAAGCAAATGAGTATGGCTGAGTTCCAGTAAAACTTTATTAACAAAGATAGTCAGTGGGGCCTACTTGGCTTATACACTATAGTTTGCCATTTCCTGATAGAGGGCAATTAAGAACTCCTGCTCTGTGGCTTCTGGAAGAATCCTCTTGATGCAGGGTTCTCCTTTCATGGAAAGAAAAACTAAGTCACCTTGAGGCATATTTCCTATCTCCAGGCCTTGTACATAATAGAATTTACTTACTAAGAGATAGAATTATCCCACCAGGCATGACCAATTGGGTTCATGAAGACCTAGAGAACTCAAGAAGTTCCCTTGCAGTCAGGTCCACAATCCACCCCTTTACAATTTCATTTCATCATGTTCATGTATAACATAATGGATATTACTTGCAAAGACGGTGTGGTTCTCATACAACACAATTTGCCCAGCTTCTGTTATTATTATAACAGAATTGGGATTTTCAATTTTTCTTCCCTTTGTTTGTGAAATATGAGGTGGTTGTGCCCTTGCTTTGATTCATAAGGCCCTTCCTGAGAAGGCCTTCAGAGATGAGGTGTTATGGCCTTTGACACCCTTGCTGATCTTTTTCCTGTTGTTCTTGAACCTAACAAGCGGGAGGCTGGGTGGCCCATTTTAGGTAATGATTAAAGATGGCACTTTGCTCCGGAGTGGAGATGTAATCTTATTAATCTGGCATCAGAGTACATCTTGCAGGCAGAGAAATTTAATCTTGGCCACTCTCACATACAGTATCTACACAATTTATTCCCTCCTCCCTGATCTAGTTTCTGGCACCGTGGAAAAGAAATATCTTGGGCAGCTACAGAAATTAAGGAATGAAATGTGATAAACACTTGGTGGCTTTGTACTAAGTATAGCAATTGCTGAGAGCAGTTTTATTGGTAGTGAGCTAATCATGAGGGTGAAGCTTGAAGACTTTATTTGCAACAATGAAAACTGGGTTATATGTTCCCTGCACTTATACAGAGAATGCTATTTATCTGGAAAACTAATCAGGACCTTGTGGGCTTACAGTAAAAACTGTGACCATTTTTCTGGTTATGAAGATGGTGGTTTAAAAAGCCCTACCATATTTAGCAGATTAAGAAATCCTCTCATATTTTTGGAGGGGCGTGTTGCTGGGGGACATTGGTGACTGGGACAGGTTCTCAAACATGCTATGTAAGCACTCTGTCACAAAGCCATATCTCCAGTCCTCTGTTAGTTTATATTTGCGACAGGGCCTCACAAAGCTCTCCAGGCTGAACTTGAACATATTCTGAGGCCCAGGCAGGCTTTAAACACTGAATCTTGAGCCATTTATATCTTATATTTCTAACATTAAATTATCTGAGTATTTAAAAACCTTCCTAGGCAGATTCTGATAACCAGCTTCCTCAGAAAGCCCTTCTCTTTATAGTTCTTTGACCCTGTGAGGGGCTGGGGGAGTCACCTGGAGCACTGGTAAAGAATTACCTTGCCAGTTGTCAGTTAGGGAAACTTCTTTTTGTTTGTTTGTGACAGACTTTTGCTATGTAGCCCAGGCTAAGTGCTGGGATTACAGAGGTATATCACCACTCTTGGTGGAAACTTGTTATGTTGTTTTAACTATGTAAACAATGTTTCTATAGGTATTAAGATATATTTGGTTTCTTGGACATGATTTTATTTTGCAACATTGGGACAACAGTGTTGACATTCTTTCAAAATAGACCTTGTTTCCTCAGCTGCTTTATGATTTCTGGGGTAGCATTTAATTCTATGTTGACCTAGTTTTGTAATAATGTCCAAGCTTTTTAAATTTTCTTTTTTTCAGATAAAAAATTGATTTCTTTTATTTTTTGTGTATGAGTCTTTTGCTTGCATGTATGTAAATATATCATGTGCCTCCATGTGGGTTCTAAGAACTGAACCTGGGTCCTCTGTAAGAGCAGCCATCTGTTAACAGCTGAGCCATCTCTCCAGCCCCTTCTTTTTTTCTTTTTGAGATGGGTCTCCTTGTAACCCCAGCTGGTCTGGAACTCACTATGTAGACTAGGTTGGTCTAGATCTTACAGAGTCACCTCCTTTTGCTTCTGAGGTGCTGGGATTAAAGGCATGTGCTACCATACCCAGCCATGCACAAGTTTTTTATAGGTATATTTAGTCTTTGGAGAGAAAATTCTTGTGAGATGCAGTTATTCAACACACACACACACACACACACGTACAGAGAGAGAGGGAGAAAGAGAGAGAGAGAGAGCTCTCTTCACTCAGATGCTTGGTGTGGAGGAGTGCTCTGTGTGGGGGAGGTGAGAAGGGTGGGATTGAAGAGGGATATCTTGCGATCTTGGAAGCCCTTTCCTGTGTAGCTATCTTCCTTGCTATGAATGAAGCCAAAGCCTGTGTAGCAGAGAGGTGGGACTGCTCAAAACAGAGACAGAGAGGAACAGACAATGAGGGGGCTGCTTCCTCTGAAGAGTTATTCTTTTGTTTTTGAGATGAGACAAGGTCACTCTATGGCCCCAGCTGGGGGCTATATGTAGAAAGCAGGCTGACTTGATCTCATAGAGATGTGCCTGCCTCTGCCTCGGAGCACTGCCATTTAAATTTTTTTAGAATGAAAGAATGGAAAGATTGTAAGAATCAGAAGGACAAGATACATATTGCTAGTTAATACATTCTAGACATGATAGGGAAACTTCACCAATGAAGAGATCTGCATAATGACAAAACAAGTTGACATACCAAGATGGATGGAGGAAATTTCACAGGATCTCACTTCTAGATAAAGATCTACAGGCAATCAATGGATACTGATGTCTGTGTGTGTGGGGAATCAGTTTTCTTCAGGGACAAACTCCCTAATAGGTTATCCAATCTCAAGTGGGCAGCCCTAAACACAGGTACACCTGTGCACCACTAAATGGACTCAGTGCATTATGTAAAAATATATAATATGTGTCATATATGTAAATATATATGTGTTATATATGTAAATATAGATAATAGATAATATGTATTGTATATGTATATGTAAAAATAATCAGAGGACAAGAAATTGAGGGGGAGTAGGAAGAGGGCAGGAGAGGAGCTGGAAGGAGACTGGGAGGAATGGGAATAATACAAAAATAATACTCATGCATAAAATTCTCAGAAAAACATAAACATTATTTTATTTTTAATAGTGTCTGTTTGTATATGTGAGTGTGAATGTTTAAGGAGGCTGGAGCTGGAGTTACAGGTGGTTCTATATTAGTGCACCCAATGCTCATGGAGGTCAGAAAAGGGTGTTGTATCTCCTGGAATTGGAGTTATACATGGTTATTAGCTGCCATGTGGGTCTTGGAATTTGAACCTGGGTCTTCTGCAAGAATAGCCAGAGCCAGTGCTCTTAACTGCTGAACCATCTCTACAGCCTCGGAGCCATGAAATCTTCCTACTTTCTCCGCTTCTATCTGTCCCTCTCTCTCTCCCTTCTTTTCTTCATTCCTTCCCTTCATCCTTCCTCTGATTTTAAATTGCTCAGTACATCTCATGACAGGAATTCATGAATTAACCTTCATGGTTTCGCCAGGCTGAACTTCTAACCATCACAAGGCATCTCTTCCTGTGGAATACTAAAAATAACTGAAAAATCCACTAGCTCTGTTTTCACATAATATTGGGACTGGGCAGGGAACTCAGTGGGCAGTGTAAATTTTCCCAGTTAGTTTGGGTTGTCCGGTAGGAAGTGCTGGGGAGAAGATAACGCGTGTTTCACAAGACTCAGAGCAGACCCAGAATCTGTTCCTTTCATGTGTATGTGATGACAAGCTTCCTTTCCTGCTCCATCTGCTCACTTCCATCTGCAGTTTCAGGACAGGGATGAAGAGCTAAAAAATACTCTTCTTGGATTTGTAATCTCAGGATAAAACACACATCCTAGAAATGAATCAGTAACTCCTGTTTATCCAAGGTACAAACGTCTAGGGGTTGCTCTTAGCAGAGGGTATTTCTCAAAGTGCAGGCTGGTGATTGATGAACAATCTTGTCAGTGTCACTGAAGGGCTAGCCTGATCCTAAGGTGCTCTCTGGATCCACAAAGAGAGATTCTTTCTTTTGTTCACTTTTAGTTTTTGATTGATTGCATTTGATGTTCTAGTTTGCTGGCAGCCGATGGAGCCCTACCTGGAATATTTGATTAGCAGGGCCCAAGTTTCTTGCCATTTTCCTATGAATGGAATTTACTGGTCTAAGGGTTAGGCAGTCTCCATGTTCTTTCTTGCAGATGCAGCAGGCTTAGAGAGATGGAAAGTCTTTTCTTTCCAGCTTGTGTAGAAGGAGAAAGGAGGAAGAAGGAGGGAGGAAGAAGGAGGGAGGAGGGAGGAGAGAGAAGGGAGAAAGGACGAGGGAGGAGGAAGAAGTTGCCTTGCCTGCTTGCCTAAGCATCAGAATTTAAGCACAGAAGGGTTAATTTCTAAAGCTGGACTTTCCTGGTGGCCAGGGCTGGCTGCCTGGTCTAATTTCTCTCTGAAAGTGGAATGGGAGTCAGTCTCTGCAGGAGGCTCCTGCCCTCCCCACCTGAATGGTTAGCTGAGCCTCCTCTGCAGTCCCCCACAGCCCTCTCTGCTCCTTGTTATTCTCCTCCCTCACCTCTGGACATTTCTGCACATTCACTTGAAACACCATCACAGGAGGACTCAGTTTTGACAGAAACCTCTTTGAAATTATTTTTTATCCTGTTCTGGCTTGCACTTGAATAATTCTCCATCAACAGCACGTCTGATTGAGTTGGCATCACAAACCCTTTTGTATGTTATTTTTTTCTTCAAGAAATATTAAAGTCTGAATAAAATTGGAATAGCTGCCTGGTAATGATCTCATTACATATAAATACAGAAGTGCTCGCAGGGGAGATAATGACTCGAGACTCAGGTATGCCTAGAATACCTATTATCTTCCAAGAAGTCCGCTGCATTCAACACCCCTCAACTCCCCCAACATCCCTTTCAGTTTAAGGTTCAAGTCACAGAAAAGGAATGGCTGATTGAGGCTGGAAATAGGGTTTTCCCCCTCCCCCATCACGACATATGCTCAGAGATGAAAGGAACCTGGGCTGCCTGTTTACTCTTCATTTGGGGCTTCACATGCTCTGATTGATCAGAAAGACAAAAAGGCAGAAGGAGAGACATTTGGTGCTGGCTGAAACCCATATCCATTCTCCATGTGAAGTTTCCTCATTTGGTGTGGATAATTGTGATGAGGCAGTTCTGGGTATAGATGCTACTAAAGGCTTTTTAAAAATAACAGGCCTGTCACCCAGTTTGAGTTCTTATGCAGCAAAAGAACAAACACAGATGGAGGCGGTAGGAAGGCTGCTGGGAAGGCCCTCTGAGTGAGGGAGTTTACTGATTATTAGCCCCAGTCATCTTTCCTAGCTTCCAGGATTCCAAGAGAGATGCTCAGCACATCACAGATAAATATATATGGGCACACACACACACACACACACACACACACACAATTACATAGGCACACACAGGCATACACAGCCACATACATGCATAAACTTTAACTCCCAATCTGGGCTAAGTGGCTCTAGAAAAAAAATCTTTGTTATTAGTATCAAAAAAAGGAATTGAGTGGAGGGTGATGATGGTGAGGTCAGAATCAGACTCTATTGTTCTGAATGTCCCTGCTAGATCCTAAAGGGACCATTGGTCTAACAGGGCATCACTACTTGTCATCCTAGATCAGGCAGACCTGGTGGAGAGGTGGGTGGAGGATGAATACTTGGATATCACTATTTTCCCAGGATCACACATATTATGACTCCCCAAGATTTCCAAATCAAGGACTATCAAAATACAGAACAATGGGGCTGGGAAGATGACTTAGTAAAGTGCTTTCTGAGCACTGAATTTGGCTCCCTAGCACCTAGGTAAAAGCTGAACATGATGGTATGTGCCTGCAAGTGCCTGTGCTGGAGAGGTTAAAAACAAGTAGGGGCTCACTGGCCAGCAATTGATGCCAAAATGGTTAGCTCCAGGTTCAGTGAAAGACTCTGTCTCAAAAAATAAGGTGGAGATCAAAGGAATACACAAAACATTTACCTCTGACACAAACACCCAAGAAAACATATACCATACACACACATGCATACATGACCCAAAGCATTATAAGCATAGCATATGGGCAGTCTTCATGTACATAGAATGATGTTGAGCAACGACATTCAATTTTTACAGAGAGTTAGAGCCATGAACTTGAAAGAAGCAAAGGTGACTTGGAACAGGTGTGGCCACAGGGAAGACCCTGACACTGGGTGGGATCATCTTGTTTGTGGAGAGAATCAGGTGATATGTCCTGGGCCGTCACTGGGTCTGTATTGTGTCATGCTGCTTAATGAACAGCTAGGTTTTCTCTTGCTTTTTGAAGTATTTACAGTTGCATGCCTTAGCCCCAGGGCAAGAATCTTCTTTCTATCCTTCCAGTTTCACAGGTGTTGTTGAGATGGGAACATGTTTCCATTTGTGCTCTCATACCCTTAGTGACAGCACTCAAAAATAAATTCAGTTGTTTGTAGAAACTGTGTTGGAACTCACCTTTTTTATTCTCCCCCGTTGTTTCTGGAGGGATTTAAGAAGACCCCCAGTGTAGCAAGTACATGTCTTTCCCAATACCCATTATATTCTAGGATGCTTTCTTCTTCATGACTATCCTCAGACAATTTAGTGCTTTTCTAGTGTGTGCCAGATGTGCCAGATGTTGGGCTGTATATTTCAATCACCCCACTTTATCAGCCCTCATAGCCCTATGATGTAGCTGCTATACCATTCTCCAGATGACATCACACATTGTGGCTTGCTGTCTGGAAGAGATTCATTAATACTTGGAGGCTGTGGAGGCAGAAGAGGGAGTAGTTTCTGCTGAAGTCTTGGCACGAATCCACCATTTAATGTCTTTGAATTATTTAGTTAATTTCATTTTGAGACAGATATCTCACTGTGTTGCTGGTCACAAACTCACACTCCTGCTTCAGCCTCTGGAGTCTGAAATTAGAGTTGTGTACTAGTGCACTCAGGTATCTGAATGGTTTTAATGGAGCCTTGAGTGCTCAGCCTTGGGATGCAACATGAATATGAGACATGATACCTGCCCACACATCACCATTAGATAGAAATAGAACCTGAATACACCACTCTATGGCTTGGGTTTGGATTCTTGTCTATCACTGGCTAGTATTTGTGGCTCTAAGATTATTTCTCAAAACTAGGATTGGACTAGATAGTAGGTTATCAACTTTTTCCTAAAGAGGGCCAAATATATATATATTTTAGCCTTTGTAGGTAATATGGTCTCTGTCACAACCATTCAGTTTTGCTGCTGCATGAAAGCAGATAAATAACATACAACAGAGAGCTATGACTACTGTGTTCAAATAAAACTTTATTTACAAAGACATATGCAAATAAAACTTGAGTAGGCTGAGGTAAAACATTACCAGGCCCTGGACCAGATGATGCTGGAAATCCCACTGTTAAGAGAATGCTATATTCTTTTCAGGTTACATGGATCCCAGCCTTGGATCTGCCCTTTTTCAAACTGAGGATGAGTATGTTAAAAAAATTGGCAATAGATGAGCTCCTAGAGAGGTACCAGGAGGGGTTCTCATCAATGTTCTGATTAAAATCTCAGTGGGATCAAGCCATTAAAGAAGGTGGGAGATGGCTTCATTAATCAGAGCTGGGCATTGCTGTTGCAGTTGGAGAGCTGGTTATTAGCTCAGCAGGGCAAAGAAGACACCAAAGAGTAGGTTACAAAGTTTTTATGTAACTCCTTATGTAAGACTTAGAATCCAAGACATGTTTCTCAGTGAAATTTTGCTTGTCAGTAGAGACAATGTACCATAGCTATCAACAATTGCAACAATATAACAAAAATCTAAACAGATTTGATTTTGTGTTAGCATATAGCCATTGTCCAAAATAATGGGTTTCAGTAGGACATGTTCATCCATGAATATCATATACTTTGATCATATTCACACCCTCCGTTCACCCTTTGTTGGTGTCTCCTGTTGGTCCCCTTCCTCTTCCCAAATAGTTCCCTTAGACTTTCATGTCTTATTTAATGAATTTGATTTTAAAGTCTTTCCATCTATAATGTATTAATCTAATTTCCATTTGAATACACCCTTCTTTATTATTTCCATATATTTGAATAACTTTTTTTTTCCTAAGATTTAGAATGATGCACAGTGAATGGTAGGTAGAACTATTTCTATTGATGAAAGGGAGGTAAAAGTTCAGCTCAACTGACTTGAGAGGTAATCTAAGAGCTTGGCATTCATCTGGGAGAGTGGACTTCAGCTGGGCAGGTCTGACCCAGTATATCAAGTAAGAAGGTCATTGGGACGAGCGCTCTCTCTTTTCTACCTTCATTTGTGCTGGTCTCATGTAGCCCAGGCTGGCCTCAAATTCATATATAGTTGAGGATGACCTTGAACTATTTCTGCAGTCTCCAGCTCCTAAGTGGAGCTGAGGTTCAACATGTGATAGAGTAGAACCAAGGTTGCCCAAGGAGTGTTGGACTGTATTTGTCAGAAAGAGGTGAATGATTGTTGGTTAACAAACAGCAGATGTCCAGTACAATGGCACTTTATAATTTTCAAAATGCTTTTATGGAAACTGACTCATTTGATTTTGTACTTTTAGGGGAATATGTTTGTCAGCTGTCGTTATTTTCATTTTCAGATGAGACCAAGGCAATAATCACATGACTTGTTCAAATGCACATCTTGGCAGTTGAAGTTGTATTAAGTTTTCTCCCTGAGTGGTGTTGACTTATGATCACTATACAGAAGAATTATGATTTTTTTCTGCCTTGCACTAGAACTCTTTTAATGTCACCTGCAGTTGAATGGCATGTTGATTGGTCATATCACACTGACTGGTACTGATTTTATAATAAATTAAGACCCTGTGTTCATGACTTTGATAAGATATACCTAAATTTTTAAAAATTTAAATTAAGGAAAGGAAGATGTTTATTTTGTATTATCTCGTTAAAATTTCTTTCATTGCTCTGACCAGGCACGAAGTTTTGAGTCTTATGGAATTCAGGTCTTTAAATATTTTTCCAGATTTATACCTTCTTCAAGTTTAAGAATCATGACCTATTTTGTCTCTAAGCAATTGCTAAAATGATTGAGCAATACAGTATATGTAACATTGCTTAACTGCAATTTCAGCCTGGAATAAGGCTCACAGTGCTACATTATAGGACTCCATCTTTGCTAATTCGCTGGTTCAATACAGCAACATTTTCATTGAGAACATCTCCTTTAGAAATGAAACCATTGAACTGAAATCAATAGTAACTATGATTTTCTTAAAAAATATTTTATTTATTATTTTAATTTTATGTGTATGAGTGCATTGCATGCATGTGTGTAAGTGCACCTGTGTCGTGCGGCGTCTGTGGAAGCCAAAAGATGCTGGATCCCCTGAAACTGGAGTTATGGATGATTGTTAGCCATCATGTGGGTACTGGAAATTGAACCATTGACTCATCTCACTAGGCCTGATAACTACGATTTTGCAAAAGTCCTCCATCATTTATTCTGAATTGAGTCAGGAAAATTGTGGCGACTTAGTCAGTGTTAAATAACTGCAAGGACAGAAAGAAGAGAATGATAATGGTGGGCAAGTATGACAATCTATGAGAATCTGGTAATAACCAAAATCTGCAAGAAACATTCCTTCAGTGACTTAGTTTTCTGTTTTAGATTTAGAAAGGTTAAATCCTATGGCTCAAATACAAATAATAAAAGGATTTGGTCAATAATCAAGTCTAAGATTCTGGATTTCAATCTTTAAAATTTTTTAGAATTACTAATATTTGTGTATGTCTGTGCATGTGCATGCCATGAGACACACGTGGAGGACAAAGGACAACTTATTGGAGTTGGTGGGTATGGGGATTGAATTCAGGTTGTCAGGCTTGGGAGCAAGTGCTTTAACTCACTGAGCCATTCAGTCTTAGGATTCTGAGGCAGCAGGTAGGAACCAGAGCCCTCTGATGGTAGGAATTTCAGGGAAGCTGTTCAACCAATGTAGTTCTGACTTTGATTTGAGTTTAATTTATACAGGATAAAAGATGTGTGTGTGTGTGTGTGTGTGTGTGTGTGTTATATGGATATGCC
Source organism: Eospalax fontanierii (assembly GCA_035773235.1). Lineage (NCBI taxonomy): Eukaryota > Metazoa > Chordata > Mammalia > Rodentia > Spalacidae > Eospalax > Eospalax fontanierii. The sequence goes on along the minus strand of CM069535.1, from coordinate 77,822,445 downwards.
TTTGTAGGTGTGTGTTTTTGTGTGTGCAGGTGTGTATTTGCATGTGGAGGCCAGAGGTCAGTGTTGGGTGTCTTCCTAGATCGTTCTCCACTATATTTTTGGAGAAAGGGCCTCTCATGGAACCTGGAGCTTACAGGTTTATCTAGGTTGGTTTCCAATGAATTCTAGAGATCTGCCTGTCTTTGCTGCACTGAGGGTGGGCATTACAGGTCCGTACCACCACACTGGTTTTGGGGGCATGCTGGGGATATGAACACAGGACTTCCTGCTTCTGTAGCAGGCAGTTTACTGACTGAGTCATCTTTCCATCTTCTGGTTTTGTGAAATAAATAAATAAATATTAGAATCAATTGTTATAGCTTAAACAAGACTGAGAAACCTCACTGTGAGCATGGTCACATGAGTTTGTGACTAGTGTTTTTTGGGGGGGTGGTGCTGGTGGCAGAGACTGGCATATCTCCAGAGCTGGCTAGGCAGTCAGTCTAGCCAATCAGTGAGTGCCAGGTTCAATGAGAGACCCTATTTCAAAAGATGAAGTGAAGAGTGTTGGTAGAAGACACCCAGTGTTGACCTCTGGCATATACGTGCACACACACAATCATGCACACACATACACTACGCACATACAGACCAAAGGCCCCTAAAGAACTTAATTTCTCTTAAAGAACTCTTTTCAGGGTTGGTTTCAGCTGTGGCAAGGAGGGATGCTTGATTAGCTTGAGGAGAATAATGGCTGATGGCAAGAGCCTTGCAGCCACTTTATGCCCATGGACAGAAGTGGCCCTGTACCCGGCACAATGACCTGAGCCAAGCTATTTCTAGGCTTTGCCTTGCTTCTCCCATCTCTGGTCCCTTTCAAGTCTCACCCTTGGATCTTATAAAAATGCCACACTACATAGGTATTTCATAGGGAAATTCTGCTTTCAAACTGTGCTGAATAGGTTTCAAAGAAAATGAATGAAAGCTATTCTGTTCCTCTCTTTCTCACGAAGCTATTAGCCATGCAGCCAGGAAAACAGTTTCTATTTAAAAGTAGACTGTGTAGAGAGTGATGTCGGTCCTTTCTTCCCTGCTGCACTCAGAAAACAGCAGCTTGCCTCACGGGCTGTGGCCCGCCCTCCCTTCTGGCATCTCCCCTCTACCCCACTTCTTTGTGACACTCCTGCCTAGCTACAAGAACAGGTTATCAAGGTGACAATAAGTGAGAAAATGTTCCAGCCTTGTTTTAAGCCTCAGCCACACTGTTCTGTTTAATAGAGGTTAAATGCCTGTGTGAACCGTGCTTTTTACCGCTCTGGCCACGTGGCCCTAAGCCTGACTGATCCGGCCTTACCTAACCCTCCTTCCACCAGGGACTGGCTGGTGTGGGATGACTGAAGTGGCCCAGAGTCCCCAGCAGCTGCTGGCCTACACTTGGAAACTGAATCCTCTCAAGGTAATTCTTCAGCTTATAAAAAACTTCTGCAATGAATTCTGAATTTGATGTCTCCCACTCCAAGCTGGATAATGCAGGCTCACTGATTTCCACAGACACTGAGCCTGGGTGGGGAGCAGTATACTGTATAAAGGCACTTAAAACTCTAATTTTGAGGGAGTCTCATGAAGTCCAGGCTGGTTTCAAACTCATTATATATCTATCCAAGGATGACTTTGGACTTCTGATCCTCCTGTCTCTACCCATCTAGTGCTAGCATTACAAGCATGTGCACCACATGTGGATTATGTGGTTCTGGGGATTGAACCCAGGACTTCATGTATGCTAAACAAGTACTCTACCAACTGAGCCATATCCCTAGCCCAGAAACTTTTTTAAAAACAAGATCTATCAGGCTTCATTAGAAGATTTTAAGTAATTTTCAGAATATCATTCTCAATCTTCTTCTTTTCCCAAGGTTCTCTAGATCCTAAATAACTTAGGCCTGTCTGGGCCAGCCTTAGCTGAAAGAGGCCTGGCCTAATATGTCAGAGGAAGCATATTGATGCTAATTTTGGAGGCAAAATTTAACTGTGAAAAAGAGATATAGGGTTACCATTTGGTACTTTCACTGCCCGGAAATGGGTGGAGATGGCTGCATCATCAAAAGCAAGGGGGATATAGGCTGGAGATGTTCCCTTGCAGGCAAGAAGGTTGCCTAGAAACTGAAACACCCATGCCTTCAAGGTTCTTTGCATCATTATTCTCAAACAGTAAGACTTGCTCTTCTCTCCCTACCTCCAAAGCTGGCCCAGTTCCCGAAAGCAGAGTCTCTGTGGTGGTCGAGGACACTGCAATAATGTCGAGTCTCTTCATGGTTATGGGTGGCTTTACTGTGGTAAGAATGAAATGTCCTTGTTTCCAAAAGCTTCAGCTCTGAGTTGCAGGATGTGTTTTGGCAAGTGCAAAATCCAATAGTCATTGAACCTTTGATAATCTTCTATGCCCTGTAGAAGTCTGTTTTTATTCATCCATTTCTTCGGGAGGTAAGAAATAAAGCCGTTCTTTTCTAAGCATAAATTAGCATTTATAACAATGCCTGCAAAAAATGTAATTTAAATAGAACTGATTAGAATTTTGATAGGGCACCAAGGAACTTCTAAACAAATGCTGATCAGGTAATGAGTGGAACAAGTCATTTATTTTAGTGGTACAGCTATCTGTTCCATGATTGGGTCACAGTTTCCCAAATATATACGGTGACTGTTCATTAATTATGCACTTCTCTATTGGTAATTGTCCAATTTAACTACACACTGCGAGCTTATAGGCAAAGCCGCAGATGAGCACAGGAAAAAGTAACAACCTAGATAAAAGCATATTTTCTTTTTGTAATAACATTCACTAATTCAAGGACTCAGAGAGAGGAGAGCTATTGTTAGACTTTGGCCTTGGTCTTGTCTTTGTGCAATGGACTAAATTGCTCGCCATTTGTTAAGCAGGGACATTTAAGCTCCAGAGTTCAGGGCTTTGCCAATGAGGCTGTACAGAGTTGGCATTTGGTCTGTTTTCATAAGAATAGCCTCACCTTTTGGTCAGCAAGCAAGTGGGACAGTCTTTGGATGGCTATCCACTGAATCACATGATTTGCTTTGGCTCTTTTATCCTGGAAAATGTCCTGACTCAATCTGAGGCTAATTTTTAGGATCTTATCTTTTGAAATGTTGGAGGTTTTCTTTCATTAACAAAGCTGAAATGTTTTCCTCTTATTTCATATCTGGAAACTTATTATTTTTGTTTGTTTGTGGAGCCAGGTCACAGTTAGTTTTGGCTGGGCTTGAACTTACTGTGTAGTGGAGGGTGATCTCAAACTCTGAATCCTCCTGCCTCTTCCTCTAGTGTCCCGGGTTGTAGGTGTGTGCCACCACATCCTGCTTACATCAGAGAAATTCTTGCTTGCTTGTACCCTCACTGCTCTGTTTTGCATATTGATTTTGTGTGTATGTGTGTGTGCATGTGCAGTGCATGCGGTATATGTACTTGTGAGTGTGCAGCATGAACACCCATGCACATGTGTGTGGAAGTCAGAGGAGGACATTTGGTGCTCTGCTCTATCATTCTCCACCTCATTCCCTTGAGCAAGGCCTCACCGATGCTAGAGCTACACAGGTCTCCAGCAAGCCCCAGAAGCCTCCTGCCCCCACTTCCACAGTGCAGGTCTTACAGGCATGGATGGCCACCACAGCTTTCAACATGGATGCGAGAGGTCTCAGTACAGGTTTTCTGCTTCAGGTGCAAGTGTCCCCACTCACTGAGCCACCTCCCTAGTCCTTATTAATCTTTTAAAAAATTGGTAACTAAAACTCAAGTCATCAGTATTGATATTAATGTCTTGATATCATTGTATGATGTCCCTTTCTGGAATTCAAGTGAGACATTAAGTCCAGAGAAAAGAAAAAAATTTAACATACCCCCCAGCCCCAGGATGAAGCATTGTTTTAAAGAGAGAATCATCTCTTTATTATTCTGATGCTACCCTTCTTACCATAAGTATTTTAATGTATGAAAGATTTCTAGGTAAGTCTTATTTGAGTGAGCACCTTCCATCTGAGGCAGACAAGAAGAAAGCATTATACAGGCCAGGGACTGGTTGGGCTAATGCTTGGCATGGTGATTTGTGTCCATGGTACTTGTGTTTATCTTTGCTGCTAACTCAAAGGGACACCTTTCGTCTTTTGGGCTTTTGGGCAATGACCAAGTGCAAAGCAAATATGTTAGGAGCACCACAGTACCACAACCTGGAGACCAAGTGCTTAAGACATGAGCTTGTGAGCTTTATGTCAGGGCCTCTGATAATGGCAGCCATTTAAGACTGTACCCAGTGAAGATGGCACAGTTTTTAGAGCTCCTTGGCTCTGCGTGTCCCCCGCCTCCTTTTTCAAATCAAGTCAAAAGGAATTATATGCACCAGGGTTTGTTGATATTGTTTACTGTAGTGATGATTTGTCACTAATGAAATAAACTCTTTGGAAATATGCAAAGGTTTGCTACCTTGAAACAAACAAATGGCAATGAAGAAAACATTGCATTTGGGGTAATTTATTTTCTCTGGCTCTGCTAAGTCTTGAGCAATTAGCTAGATTATTTCCCCAATGTGAACAATGACTACATTTGTACTAAAACAATTAATTGGACAATTGTCCTGGGCGAGCATTTGCTCTGTTGCTTTTCCCATCTCCTGTCACCTCCCTTTCTATGCATGCCTGGCTTGCTCTGTGAGAATAATTTCTACAGTGAAAGATGGTAAACTCTCAGAAATCATTGCAAGGAACTATGTCTGCACATTTCTTCTCAGCAGATTCCCACATATCTTTGTATTTTTCTGTTTTTCTTACTTTACGATCACTGAACTCTGTATTATAATGTCTCTGTTATTTTGGTGGGCATATTAGAGCTGATTGTTTCTCTCAGCAGCCGGTAGCCGCCCCCTGTGAGACCTCCATGGCTTACCTTATCATAATATTGGAAGGCAATTTCTCTTGACTGCTGTGAGCCAATGCCAGAAATCCAAAACGCTGCCACAGTCATTAAGTGATTTCCAATTAGTTAATTGGTTTCACAGGCTGCTTCTTTCTAAACTGCACCTTAAATGAAAATCAGAACCATCCATTTTTGAAGGGGAAAAAAATCCTGGGGCCTTCGGGTTTTAAAATCCTAAAGCACAGTATGCTCTGGAAGAAAAGTCACTAAAAACTTCATTCCTGCAGAACAGAGCATGTTTCTACTATGAACACAGTGAACAATGGAATTGCTCCTCTGACTTTTGAAGGTTGTCTAGGGTTTGTTTTGCCCCCTTTCACGTGGGATAAAAGAAGGTCAGGCAGACTGTGACAGATGCACAGAGCAGGAAGAATCTGAGATTAGCATGGATGCTCTTCCTCACCAGCTTCTTGGCCTGTGTTGGATACTGCAGGGTTGTCCATGTGGCCACTGTGAAAGCCATATTAAACCTCACCAAGAAGTAGCGTGGAGCCCTTGAGAATGGTTCTTTAAGAAGCTGCTTCTGCCAAGCTTGGTGGCACACGCCTTTAATCCCAGCAGTTGGGAGACAGGGTCATGTGGATCTTTGTGAGTTCAAGGCCAGTCTGGTCTACATAGTGAGTTCCAGATCACCTGGGGCTACAGGAAAAGCCTGTCTCAAAAAGGGACCCTCTCCAAAGAAGCTGCTTTGTTCTCTAGGCCTGTCATGCCAGCACTAGGGAGACTGAGGCATTAGGGCTGTGCGTTTGAACACAGCTGCATAGTGAGTTTGAGGCCGGCCTAGGTGATAGAGTGAGATTTTGTCTCAAAATATACAAAATAAATAAACTACCCACCACAAGAAGAAGGTGCTTTTGGAGAGCTGGGCTTATAGTTTAGAGGGAAAATGCTTGTTTAGCATCTGTAAGAGTGAGTTCTCAGCACTGGAATAAACGATACTTTGGGAGAAAAGAATGGGATGGGATATAATTATGTATATAGACCGGCAAAAAGAATGAGCAGAAGATGGGAAAGGTTGGTCTGGAATAATTCTAGTCAGTACATGATATTTGATTTACGCAGCAGGCTAAATATTTATCTAATAGGAGAAATAATATGGGATAATAATTGACTCAAATTATCTATGTTTCCTGATAGAGGAAAACTGGCTTTTACAGTGGACAGAATGCATACACAAGTGGACTGATCCCCCTCCTCCATTAGAGAAAGACAAGACCAAAGGAGCAGGGTGCAATGGCTCAAACAGTGAGCTTGGGCTCTCTCCCTCCGCCATGCTGTGCCTAGTCATCAGGTTTGGTGAGAAATGCCTTAGCCTGTTGAGCCATCTTGCTGGCTCTAACCTCCTAACCCACAATACTGACCCCCCCCATGACATAATCACACAATAAACAGATACACTTAAAAAATTAAGAATGGGCTGTGGAATTAGACTACGTTTGAGGACATACTGATAGTCACATTCTACTCATGGTTTGGGTAAATTATCTGCCCTGACTGTGAGTCAGTCTTCTGGGAAATGGGGAGAAGAATGAACCTCTTTTCACGGGGCTATTAAAAGAGAGAGAAAGAGAGAGAGAGAGAGTCAAACTTATAAATCCCTTAAAATCATATCCAGTACATGTCTTGTTAAATAAACTAAATCTTATAATACTGTATGGCATGATTTGAAATTCACCCTTTGCTCTCTCCTTTGAGGAATAAAAACCCCTCTTATGTTATGGTTAATTATTTGCAAGAACTTGTACTCAAAGGACAGCAGATGAGATGCTGTCAACCTAGTTAGTCCACCTGTCAGTCAGCTGTGTTCCCTTCTATCGCCAGAACTGCATAAAGTGGGTGTGGTGGCGCACTCTTGTAATCCCAGCACAAGGGGTGACAAGAGGGGCAGAAGTTCAAAGGTTATCCTTAGCGACATAGTGAGTTTAAGCCTGGGTTACAGGAGACCCTATTTCATTAAGAAACAACAAACAATGTTTATGTATAGAAACAGATTCAACTGGAATGGAGGAGGCAGTGATTGGAATATAGGGTTAGAAAGAGGCAAAGAAGGGCTAGAGAGATGGCTCAGTGGTTAAGAGAACTGGTTGTTCTTACAGGGGACCCATGTTTGATTCCTTGCACCCACATGGCAACTAACAACTGTGCATAACTCCAGTTCCATGGGACCTGACACCCTTTCTAAGCTCTTCGGATACACTTAAATGCATACAGCAATAAATTCACACACATAAAATAAAGATAATAAAAATTTAAAAAGGGGCAAAGAACTTGTGTGTGTGTTTGTGTGTGTGTGTGTGTGTGTGCGTGTGTGTATGTTTGCGTGCACATGCACACAGGAGAGAATAAGCAGATATTGACATGAGGAGAAAAGCATGTTGAAAAGATGAGAGTCAGTATTTGGTAAGGAAACCAGAGGAGAGAGCCATTGGGAGGTAGAGGAGGACAGCACACAGGCCCAACTCCGGATCCGGAGTCCTTCAGTAATGACCATGTGGGTTAAAATTTAGAACCAAATTTGAGTGTTTATAAAACACAGGCTTTGCAGGATAAATGATGGCTGCCAGTGGGGTTTCCTCTTGGCCACTGGAGCCTGTGGGGCACTTCTGCTTCTAGGAAGATGGTCCCCAGGTGAGCACTGAGTGTCAGCACTGCAGCCCCTTTTGTTCTGTGTCATTTCCCACCTATGGATCACACTTTCAGGTGACTTGCTGGTGGGCATGAGCAGTGATTTATTTATAGGCATGTGTTTGCTGGCCTTGATAGTAACTGTTAGAAATTTGCCTCTCCTCATGTGTGTCGTTTTTTTAAAAAAATATTTGTAGGTTTCCTTAGGCAGCATATCCTTTCCAGTTGAGACCATGATTGGAGAAATACTAACTAGGAATTTCATCACTGTATAAATTTTTGACATTCTGTAGTTTGAAAGTGGAGTGTTTTGAGGGACAGTGAGCCTCCGCTTCTTCCCAGCTCTTCCTTGCTTACCACCTTGTTATTTCACAGCGGAAGAATATTTTATTTTGCTCTTGTGAAGTGGAACACTGTGCTTTCTACTCTTTTTATCCTCAAAGAACAGCAATAGCTCTTTCAAGTTATTAATCAGTCTGAAGGAAGGAAGGCATCAAAGGGACTGTAACATTTGTCTTTTCTAAAGAGATCAGTGCATTTTTATTTTCTTGTAAGGAAGTCCATTGATATATTTATTTCTAGGGTCCATGAAGATGATTAGGATCTAATAACTGTTAGATCAACCAACCAACAACCTTCTCCCTGTCTTCCAGGAACTTAACATATCAACACCATGTGCTTTTATATTTTTTAAAAAATATTTTATTGCTTTCTATTTATGGAAAATAAAAAATCAAAAGAATTCCCATCTGGGGATGCTGAATTAGACTGGCTTATTATAGAATTAAATTCATTTATAAACCAATAAGAAGATTCCTGAGAGTTCTTGCCTGAGCAATAATAATGACTTGTAAACACCTCCTTTAAAAAAAGAGTAAGCTGGGAGACTTCCTCATGCCCTGCCATTTCAGCTTGAAGGCCTCCTTGGGTTTCTGGGGTCCTTGCCCCTCCAAGATCCATGTGTTCCCCCAGATTTGCCATGATGAATGCATCTCTCAACTCTCACTAGAGAAGTTCCATAATGAAAGAGATGGTGATTAACAAAAAAACCCACAACTGGCCAATGCAGAGACTAAGAGACTGTAGAGCAATTATTCCTGAATTGGACACCTGTGTCAAACTTTTGCCTCCTATGGCTCAGGGATCATTGTGGAAGATGGGGTGGAAAGAGCCCCATCTGTGTAAGAGCCAGAAGTGGTAGATGACTTGTGGTGTTTTCCCGACATCTGGGTAGTTACTCATATGAACTCACAGCAATGGTGACAGCATGCACAAAGCCTATGCAAATTCAAACCAGACAAAATCCCAGCATAGAAATGGGAAAGTGGATGAGAAACTCCAATACTACCTGAGGAACTATTGGCAATGAATGGCTGCTGGAAAGGGGAGAGTCAGTCTTTTTTAAAGGTGTGACTCTTAGTGGGTTGACCATGCTCCAGCAGATGAATCCAGTCCAAAGGGGATTTGGGGACACAAACTTGACTCTCTAGGCCTTTATATATGTAACCATGCACACACACACACATGGAACTGGGCAGAGGATAGAAAGGCGAGGTAGTGCTCATGGGGGAGAGGATCTAAATACAATAAAAATCTGCCCAAATTCAATTAAAAATGTGTCTTTTTTTTTTTGAGACGGAGTTCCCCTGTAGCCTTGTCTGGCCTGGAACTCACTATGCAGACCAGGTTGGCTTGGATCTCAGAGTTCTACTTGCCTCTGTTTCTTGAGTGCTGGGACTCAAAACATGGGCCACTAAACATGGTTAAATTGTTATTGATTAAAAAAAAGACTAAACTTGCCAGGTATGGTGGTATACTCTTTTAATCCTAGCACTTGGGAGGCAGAGGCAGGTGGATTTCTGTGAGTTAAAGACCAGTCTGGTCTATGTAGGAAGTTCCAAGACAGCCAAGTCTACACAATGAGATCCTGTCTCAAAACAAACAAATAAAAAACCAAAATCAAAACCAAAAACCAAAACCAAAACCAAAACAACAAAAAAGAGTAAGTTACTAAGAATCATACCATAACTGAAGAATGCTTGGCTAATGGTGAGGGCCCAAATGGGTATTTATGTCTTTGAGGTTGAGGAGAGGGAGCCAGTGCCTGGGACAGGGCCTGCCGTCTGTTAATCACAGTACTTGACACTGCAATACAATGGCACAGGATTCTATGCCAGCATTCCCTTTACTGAGCGTCTTTTCTGCTCAGAAGACAGCAGAATGTGCTGAAGTCCATGCGTGTCTAAAATCCTGATTAAATGTATTGCAGTACCCACGGAGTATTTCAGTCTCCAGACATTATTTATGTTAAGACAGGTGGTCTTAGGGGATTGGAGATGCATTAAACCCCACACAGTTAACAAATGATCTTTTCCTTCCAGGGAGGCTGCCTGTGGCTATCTGGGCTCCCAAGGCCCTTGGTAAGCTCTTGGCTTCCTCCTGACCCGTAGTCAACCTGTTCTCCTTGCTTGACATGTACTGGAAATAAACAACACACACTCGCCCGAATCGATGACGGCATTAAGCGGCCCCTGAGCCTGCGGTTGGAGAGGGTATCCTTTGGTTCCAGTGGAGTTGGATGACAGGAAATTTAAGGCTAAATGGACTGGAAGTTTAATCCTTGGATGCACTTAAGCCTTATGATTTTACCTCAGTTCACAGGAGGAAGGGATGCCCTCTGTTAGCGTTACATCCTTTTTCACTGTTCTGCATCTTTCTGCCTGTTGCTTCTAACTAGAATGTCTTTCCTTCTATTTCTAGCTGCCTGAATTCAACCCACTCTTCAAAAGTCAGGTGAGATTCACACTGATTCTCCTTACTCCCTCCCTTCATTAATTCTAATCAATGAAGTTCTTTCTAATGAGTCAACCAGCATTGTAGTTTGTGGATGGTTGGAATGTTGCTGGTTTGAAGCCCCATTACCTTGGGCTTTCTTCAATTCCTTGACAACCACTCATTGTCCACCTCTGTGTTTGACCCCATATCAAATCCTAGCTTCCACCAACTCAGAGGCTAAGAATGTCATCAGATGACATTTGAGGCCAAAAGCAGAGACTTCAGAGACTTCCCTGATGTTCCCATCTAGGAATTAGAAAAAATACCCTTGATTTATGACTTTCTTTGTTCAGTTACAATAAACACTTTGTAAATCTCTAGCCACACTGGGGCATGGACTTTAGGGTGTTCCCAGGCCATGGTCACTCTTCCTTGGTTCCAGAAAAAACTGTCTCCTATTCTATTTGAGATAAGGTGTGATACCAGAAAATGTCTGAGGCCAAGGGTGGATGTCTGTCTAGAGAGGCCAGTTTATACTGCACATGCACATACGCTCACCTGGTGAAGCTGCTGGTTCACTTGTAGCTTTGCCTTGTTTTAACTACAAAGGAAGAATGATGCTAGTAGGTTTTTAGGAGACTGAATGATATCACCAAGTACACATCTTAGAAGAGAGGGCCTGATAGATGATAGTTCTTTCATCCTTCATAGAAATTTCAGTTAACTAGATTTTTATTTAACTAATATTTGTGGTGCTGTGGATTGAACTTAGGGCCTTGTGCAAGTGCTTTACCACAGAGCTGCAACCCTACACCCTGCCCTCCTTGAGGCAGGGTCTTACTATGCATCTCTGACTGGCCTGAAACTTGACATATAAACCAGACTGGTATAGAATTTGCAAAGAACTGCCTGCATCTGCCTCCTGAGTGCTGGGATGAAAGGTGTGCACTGCCATGCTTGGCTAGCCTTTGTATTTTTTAAGACAAGGTTTTGTTATGTAACACAGGCTATTGTGAAACTCACTAGCAGCCCTTGCTGCCTTTGAAGTCATACCTCCCAAATCCTGGTATCCGAGGTATATGCTACCATACTCAGCTAGTTAACTGTCAACTATTTGGGAATTATGGCTCAGTTTGAGAATCTGATAAGAACTGTGGTTTCTTGGCTCAGGAAAAACCACTACCCCAACAACTGGTAAATATGTACAAATATTTGCATACAGTTTTAGGAATGTCTGGACTCCAAGAACCCATTGGGGGTGGTGTCCTTTCTTCCAATAGGTAATGGATGGAACATACCTGGAAGGGGCTTTGATGCATAAGAAGGTTCTGAACAAATATCACATTATCTACTGGCTTTCTAAATTGCAATCTGAACAGACTTTATGCTTACAGGAAATATAGCCATAATTCTCCTTATATTAAATTTTGAGAAGCTGTCATGTCCAAAGTGATAGAAATACCTCTGAGCAGAGAGCCTCATCCCTGACTAACATGTTTTCCAGCTGGCTTGCCATACCTCGTTTGAACAAACGTGGCCTTTTCAAAAAATCTTTCCTTTCTTGTTGGAGTCTCCCCTGCAGTCTTGAGTGTGTTGCTATCCATCCAGGCGAAGCACTCTGCTGACATCTCTGTCTCTGCTCCTTATTTGGAATTTATAACAATTATCCTTTGGTTTGTCCTTGTGTCTGTATTTTGGTAGATCACCGTGCCTTCCATGTGATAACTGCTTTTCAGACAGGGCACACTCTGCCTAAGCTTTATGTCATCCTTTGTCAGATGCTGTCTGAATCTAGGCTTTAGGAGCAGCCCTTTCTCCCCTGCCTGCACCTGTAGGTGCAGCGCCTTTTGCACTATGTTTAAGTGCAAAGTGTGATGCTGGAGCCTGGCTGCAATTCAATTCATTCGAGCCACGTTAGCAGTGAATCTGGAGGATTCAGGCACCTTGAGTTGTGTTTTTACAGCTCAAGTTACCAGGATTGGTTTGTGTGGCTGTGTATAGCAAGTAAATGAACTGGATAATCGCCATATTTCTATTCTACTCTGTGCTGTGTAGCCTGTGCCTCTGGAAACAAAAGTTTTCTCTATGACAAAGTCACTTCTCAAGAACAATTATGCCCCCTGGGGCTGAATATCTATGTCAGTGTGTGCCAAGGATGACTACACAAATTACCTCCCAAATCACCTTTTCCTCATTTAACTCTTACTTGATATTTTCCAGTACAGATCAATGAAGATGGTAAAAAAATACATCTAAAAAACAAACAAACACATGCTAAACCAATTTCACCCCCCAACAACATACAAACCCCAAACCAAACATACACACACACACACACACACACACACGCACACTCATACTCATGCTCAGCAATAACCTTCTTACTGATGGGAACTAAATGTTTCAGGCATTAGTTAGCTATTCTATAACTGCATTTTAAATATCTGCATCAGTGAGTTTAGAGGTACTATCATCACGACTCCTCATACTTTAATGTGCATTCTAATCAACCAATTCTTACTCAGGGAGTCTGGAGCAACATCCAAAAGTCTATATATCTAACAAGCTCCCAGATGATATGGGTGCTGTTGGTTTGTGGGCAAATCTTGAAGTGAGATGTAACCTTTTCTGAGATGTCTCTGTACCTCCACCAAGCCATCCCCAACACTTGCTGCCCTGAGCCTCTTGTAGGCCCTCTCCTTGGCCTGCATTTGTCACAGCCCAGCTCTGTTTTCTTTCAGCTCTGGTCTTGAGAAAAGTGTAAGTAAATTTTAATAAAATCAGGGCAAAAGCCCCCTAAATACAAGCTACTACTCCCAAGAAGCCTCTTGCCTACAACCTCATTGCTTCTCTGTAGTTATTTAAAGTTTTAAGTAGAAAATTGTTCATCACTCAAACTTTAGAATAGCTTAGAAGAGCGCGATGGATGAATGTAAATTTTCCGAGTCTGTCTTGAGTCCTTGACGTAATAAGAAGCAAATCTTTGGAGCTTGAGTTTAAGACATGAAAATGCTAATCGTACTCACGTACTCTCTTTCCTCTGTAGTACCATTATTTGTTTGCTGTCTCTTAGAAAAACCACCTGAACTCTTCCCTGGAATGAATTGAGGATAGATGAACAAATTACTTATATAAACATTTATTCTTTCAACCCTGAGTACCTGCTCTGTGTGAGAAACTTGTCATACTGACTTTGCCTCTCTGATAATAAAGCCAGTCATTACCCTTTGTGAGTTTCCCTTCACAGCTCAGTAATAAGGGCTGGACCTCAGGATCCCAGGTTCTCTGGTGTTTCCTGGTTCTAAGAACAGTGGGGCGGGGGAAGCTGAAGAAGTCAACATTCTGCCTGTTTTTAGCTTTTTTACTGCTGAACACAAAAGCCTTTGTTAACTCTTTTTGTTTCACAGCAAGCAGAAAGGTGCCATCTTTGTGTGTGTGTGTGTGTGTGTGTGTGTGTGTGTGTGTGTATAAGAATATTCTTATTTAAAAAAATAATTCAGGGATAGGGAGACAGCCCAGTTGGTAAAGTGCTTGCTGCATAAGCATGAGGGCTTGGGTTCCATTCCCAGAATCTACACAAAAAGCCAGATATCACATGTGTAATCTCAGTACTGGGAGGCAGAGACAGGGAGAAACCTGTGACTCACTAGCCAGTCAGTCTAGCTTACTTGGTGAGCTCCAGGTCAGTGAGAGACCCTGTCCCTCAAAAGCCAAGATGGATAGTTCCTGAAGAGTGACATCTGAGTTAAGCTTTGGCCTCCAACTGCACATGTACACTCACCTATAGACACATGTGCACTTACGCCTGCACACACATATATACCCACATCCACAAATCTGCACTCTCCACACACCTTAAAATTTCCATATATGAAGGTAAGATTGTGAGAGGGAGAAGCGCAACAGCGACTCTCCTCCGTGCCTGAGGGTGTGCCCAGGATCCCCTCTATCCTGTGAATGGCGTGGAAACTCACTGCTCTCAAATCGGTTCCCCAAGTTCTAAGTTTAGAATTATTTAATGTTTCTGTGTAAATGAAACTACTATGGGAAACTGAATCTAGGAAGCAGATGTTTAAGGGTATTTGAATCCAGGGACATGAGAAATGGCTGTAGAGAGAAATCCTTTCCTCGTGTGGGCAGGATGGGAAATAAGTGTGACCCAGAGTTGTGCACACAGCTGAGCAGACCTGGGCATTTACTTCACTATTCTTCCAGTGTGAGGGGTAGATTTGGGGATTTGGTGTTTGTAATGGAGAGACTGACACCTGGGCTTGTGTTGAAACAAGAATGAGGGGTGAGTGAGTAGGGAGGGAGAGTGAGAGAGGCAGGAGAGAGAGTGTGCACAGCTCTCTTCATGCCTGGGGTCCCATGCGCTGGAAATGGGGCAGAGCCACTGGGAGCCTGTGATGGATGGCCAGAGGGGCCTCTTGTCCTTGCACTGGATCTGTTCACATTGGGTTGGCTTTGGAAGTCCCCATCTGCAAACCACAGGGGTTGGGTTGAGATTTTAAATCAAGTATTTCTCTGTTCACTGGCTTTGGTGCCTGTGAAGTGCTTAAGCACTGAGTGGAAAGAGCAAACCTAGTTCTTACATAGGTCAATAGAGCATCACTTTTGTTATGGCCATTAGGCAAACGGCTTTGTACTTCATATGTACATATAGATATTTCTCTCTGCACACACACACACTCCTCCATTTCTTTCTATGACTAAAAGTGGGCTGTTCCTTTCCTATTGTGGTGAAGGCTGCTGTCTAGTTGAGTTGTTTCTGTGGTGGGAACAGCCAGTGTCATTAATTTTCTTCTGTGCTGTGTAGGCTGGGACATGATGGATCACATTACCACTTCAAAAAGGGAGTCTTCTGAGGCAGGGGGTGAGTGGGCTGGAGAAAGGCTTTGGAGAGTTAATGTGCTTGTGTTGTTAGCAGCAGAACTGCCCTTGGGTGGACGGATGGCATTTTGGAGTAGCTTGAGTGTGTAGGGTAGGGCCTGCAATCCACATAGAAAGAAAGGACAGGGAGAGACTGAAGGCAGGAAGGGACCCTGCATCTGCCATACAGCCGGACCAGGACCAGTTCTGGCTCCTACTTCCTAGTGGAGCCAGGTGAGATTGGTGTGCGTCTGGGGGGCCACCTAGGATGAAAAGGGGCTAGAGGTCACACTGCATTTGGAAGAGATTAGAGATCAAGCTTATTTAATAGCAAAGAGCAATTTCTCTTCTTGTCTGTGTCCTATTTATTGACGTCTGTTCTTCAAAGGTTGTTGTAGGGAATGTTTTGAAATCATTCCATGTGGCTTCCAAGGAGGAACTGCAGCCTATTTTAGATCTATCTGAGAGCTTTTTAAACAGAATGGGCCACTCTTGAGAAAGTAAATTTCTCCTCAAGCTGGCCCTTCAAGGGAGATGTACAGACTAGGATGCATTTGACCCAAATGATCTCCAGAGGCCCTTAGACACTGTCAGACAAAGATTCTTGCCATTTCATACATTCCTTACAGTCTCCAATAACAAATCATGAGTGATTTCTGACCTTGTTGAAACTATGCAGTCTCCCAGGGACAGAATCTAGTTTCCAGTGGAAATGGAATCATGAGAGAATAGGCCTTTTTCCCCTTTAAGAAATTAGGGGATTAGAAAAAAATCATAGTTTTTGTGTAGTTGTGGCTTAGGAGAAAGGACAGAACTTAGAACCTAGGATTCTATTTCAAAGATTTATTTTTTTTATTTAACATTGATTTTTAATTAGTAAAGTGGGGCTGTTATAAGCATTAAATGAGATGATATGTACTGGAGGCAGGACGTGGGGACAGAAGTCCTTCAACAAGTAGAGGTTATTCTCCCAGACAAAGAAAAGCAGCAGAGTTGAGGTTAGTAATAATTTAAGGACAAGATTGGTGCATAAACACAGAAGCTCTTTATATTAGTTACCCAGGGCCACTGTGATAAATGACCACAAACTTGGCGTTTTCAAACAATAGAAATGTATCCTCTCAGTTCTAGAGCCCCACAGCAAGCTGTCCAAGAGCCCTGTTCCCTCCGAAGGAGTTGTGGGTGGGTCCCTTCTTGCCTCTCGCAGCTTCTGGTAGCTACCAATACTTCTTAGCTGTGTCTGTGTCATTCCCGTCTCTGCCTCTCTGCATAGGCTTCTCCACAGTGCCTGTGTCTTTTCTTCTTTGTCAAGGACAAGGTCGGTTCATAAACACAAACCCTTTGTATTCATTTCCAGGTTGAGTTCACCTAAGAAAATGTCTGCTTGTGGGTTTAGATGAAGAAAGGCAGTGAAGAGAGGAGGAACTGTGGCATAGTTCTACAGGATCTCCTTATCTACCTGTTTGCTTGGCAAACAATTGGAAATGATAATCTTATAAACTTTGGTTACCATGCCCAGTGATCCAGCCTCTGAAGCTAATCTGTTCATGTTCATTGTGATTCTCCACAGACAGAAGACAATACAGCCCTGAGCTCAACTGTGAATGTAACTGAAGATTCCATTTGGAGTCTATCCTATATATTCTTCCTCAGGGTTAATAAATCTAGGCACCAAACTAGGTTGAGGTAAGGAAAGAAGGCTTCTGGAAAGTTTATTTGCATCAAAGATTCAGGAGATTCTAGGAGAGAAACTCATGTCAGTGGAAAGATGGGTGTGGCATGACAAGCCTGACCCACAACTGCAGAGGGGAGGCTGGGTTCAGCTCATTCTTAGACCTGTCTGTGGTCTATTCCTGGTCTTAGGGAAGAGGTGGGCTGGGAGCTGAAGCTGATATATGAGTGTCACCGCTGTTCTGTAAGATGTTTAAGATGTTGTAGCATATCTATGTAGGTTTGTTTCTCAGTTAAAAGAGAGTGTGTGTGTGTGTGTGTGTGTGTGTGTACATGTATATGTGTAAGTGCGTGTGCCTGTGTATGCACATGTGGAGGCCAAAGGAGGACTTTGGCTGTCTTTAGGGAATGCTTTCATCCTTATTCCTATGAGACAAGGTCTCACTGAACCTGAAGCTTGCTGCTCTAGTTAGGCTAGCTGGCCAGTGAGCTCCGGGGGCTCTGTCTGTTTCTGCCCCCCACTGCCAGTGCTGGGGTTCCAGGCATGTGGGGCCCTGCCTGGCTTTTACCTGGGTACTGGCTACTGGGTACTGTTTTCACGATTTTTATATCCCTTCACCAAAGAATGATAGACAGTGGAGAAGTAGCTCAGCTGTGGCTCCTCAGTGGTGCAACTGACAATGCCTAGTGCCCAGCCAGCTACCTCACTGCCCCCTGGGATGTAGCAGCACTCTGGCAGACATGGTTCTGTTGAAAAGGATAGTTGTGCTCGATGAGGGTGGCAGTGATTTTCCACAGAACAACAGTGATGTTTTGTAGATATGTCTGGCTTTTCAGAACAGGCTTCCCTGGGGGGAAATTTCAGCATCCATTTAACAGATTTCCTGGCATCATTTCCAAGTAACTGGAACACCACGGTAGAGGAGAGCAATGTGGTCAAAATGCATTGTGGTCTCTGCTTTGGGAAACTCTTCAGGGACTGGGACCTTGGTTGACCAGACAGAAGCAAAGTAGAACAGAATTTTGACCTTATTCCACAGTCCATTTAGACTTGGAGACTGGGGTGCCATAAACCATATGGCATGTAGTTAGATGAGGCTTGAAGTCTAGCTTAATTGGCAAAGAATGATTACATACCTGAACATTTCCTTATTTTTGTTTTAATTATAAAAATTTAATTGAAAAGTTGAGTATTAATACCATGTATAAATGCTGTTTTGAAATATGTATATGTGCATATTATATGCCACGTTTTTTATCCATTCAGTGATGAACATCCGTGTAGATTCCATTTCTTGATTACTATGAACAATATTGCAATAAACACAGGAGCCCACATATATCTTTGACATATGGACTTCATTTTCTATAGATATGCTCAGTAGGGAGCTTGCTAAATCATATATAATCACACATACACACACACACATGCACACAAACCCCACTGTGGAATGGTTAAATTGGATCAGTTAACATATGCATTTATGCATTATGTGACATACTTTTTTGTAAAAACCCTTAAAATCTACTATCTTAGAAATTTTCTTTATTTTTTTAGAGATTGCTTTTCAAAAAATTTTATAGTTATTTTTTGCATGTGTATATCTGTGCATGTGTATAGATTCCCATGGAGGCCAGAAGAGGGTGTTGGGTCCCCTTGAACTGGAGTCACATGTGGTTGTGAGCTACCTGATATGGGTGCTGGGAACTGAACTTGGGCCCTCTGAAACAGTAGCAAGTGCTCCTAACCATATCTCCAGCCCTATCTTAGCAATTTTCAAGAATATGATACATAAATCATGAATGGCTCTCAACAGTGAAAGCAGTCTTGAGCAAAAAGAGCACAATAGGAGGCTATAATATTGAACTTCAAAACACACTATAAAGTCATGGGGTTTGAAACAAGAGTTCTGACAAAAACTATCACATAGACTGATGGAACAAAACCAAGAACCCACGAATAAATCTACATGTTTTTGTCCAACAGATCTTTAGCAGTGTCAGCAAGAATATATTCTAGGGGAAGGACAATAAACTGTGCTGAAATAACTGGACATTAACGTATAAAGAGGAGAGAAACTTGTCCCCTTTGGTGTATCATATTAGAAAATGGATAAACACTTACGTGTGAGATTCCCAACTATGCAATTACAAAAGAAACCCAATAAAACCCCAACCAAACAACAGTATAGAGAAAATACTTTAGGACACTGGGCAATTAAAAAATATGATCCCAAAAGCATAGACAAAAGAAAAACCAACCAGTGGGATCCCATCAAACTGAAATCCATACTGCAAAGGAAACAATTGACAGAGGAAGAAGTAGCATACAGAATGGAAGAAAACACTTGCAAGCTGTTTATTTGGAAAGGATTGAGTTCCTGAACATATAAGGAATTCAACAGCAGAACAACAAGAACAACAAACCCAAATAATCTGATTTAGAAAATGGGCAAAGATCCCTTTGAGAAAAGTTATTTTCTTAAAAGATAAACAAATGAACAATTCCATGGAAAAATGCTCAACTTCACTAATATTCAGAGAAATGCAAATATAACTCAATGAGATAGTATCTCATGCTAGTTAGAATGATTATTAACGAAAAGATAAAAATAATAAATCTGGACTAGGGTTCAGTGAAAGGGGGGCTCCCACGCACTGCTGCTGAGAGCGTAAGGAGCGTAGGTACCTGGGGCAGAAGAGCACGTGGATCATCAAAGCACCAGAGGAGCCAAGTTCAACTTCCAGCACCCACATGGCAGCTAAAAACTGTTGGTAGCTTTAATTCCAGGGACTCCTGTGGCCTTCAGGCCTCCACAGGCATTGCAGAACATGGGTGCACTTACATGTAGGTAAGACATTCATACGCATAAAATAAAAAAATAAAAAAGTACTAGAAGTAGAACTGTTATCTGATTTAGCAAGCTTCCTGCTGGATATCAGCATGTCAGAGAGATATCTGTACTCCCAAGTTTATTTCAATATTGCCTACGGTAGCCAAGAAATGGAATCTACCTAGATGTCCATCACTGGATGGCTGAATAAAGAAAATGTGATATGATACCCAATGGTATATTATTCAGCTGCAGAAAGAGTGAATTCTGTTATTTGTGGCAATATGGATGGAGCCAGAGGATATTCTGTTAAGTGAAGTGAGTCGGGCAGATAAATGCTGTATGTTCTCACATGTGGAAGCCAAAAAGCTAATCTCAAAGAAGTAGTAAATAGAATAGTGGCTATTAGGCCTTGGGGAGAATCAGAGAAGGGGGCATGGGGGAGGGCACAGGGTACAGCTGGGCAGGAAGGGTGAATTCCAACATTCTACAACAGTAGGGTCTACTGCTGACAGCAATTAACTGACTATTTCAAGATAGCTAATAGAGAGGATTTTTGTATGTCTGTAGCACAAATAAGTGATAAACAACTGAGGTAAGGGATCTACCAATTACCCTGATCTGATTATTGTACATTGCACACATGTATCCACAGTGACACTGTACTGCAGAGATATGTATAATTTTGCATCAATTAAAAACAAAAATATGTTCGAAAGTAATACAATAGGAACTGGAGAAATGGCTCAGTGGTTGAGTTACACCACCTGTGACTCCAGCCCCAGGGGATCTGATATTCTCTTTTGGTCTCTGAAGATACTTGCACTTATGTGTACAACCCCCTCCCACATATATATGCATAATTAAAAATAAAAATGTTAAAAAGAATACAGTTCATTCTTACTAATTAGTTATCATTTAGTACAGTTGTTCTCATAAACTTACTCTCTGATGTAACTGAAATTGTGTAGTTTTTGCACAGCGTTGCTCTGACCGCTAACTCCCTAACTTCCCCATTACCACTGCACTGTCCACTTGTGGGAGCTACAGCCCCAAATATAAGCACATCCACATGTTATTTGTCTCCCTGTACCTAACATCATGCCCATACCATTTCAGTTAACAGACCTTTTCCCCACACGGCTAAGTAGTATTCCGTTGTGTGCATGTGCTATTTTCTCTTTTCCCATTTCATCCATTGATAAACACTTCAGTCGATCCCACAAACGGGCTGTTGAGAATAGTGCTGCATAAACACGGAGACACGGTTCTCTTTCTGACATGCTGGCTTTGTTTCCTCTGGCTATACAGTTAGTAGTAGGTTCATTGCATCACACTGTTAATTTCATCTCATTGCCTTTCCGAGATGACAGGCTGCTTAGCTTCTACTATACTTGGGATGAATGCATCCATGAATCCAAAACCTAGGGAAGGGGTGGGGAAGCTGTGCTTCGGAAGGATGAGATGGTGCTGATGCTGGTCTGAAGACAGTTACAAGAACAGGGATCTTCATTTGTAGTTCTACGTGCCCTGGATCAGTGTTTCCATGTATATGCCCCTCCCCCACTCATCTCAGGCACAGGCAGCTACTGTGTTACTTCCTGCAGACCTGTGTTTGCCAAACTCCAATAATATATACACAGATCTTCTGAAATCTTGATAAAATATGAATACTGACCAATATAGATGTAGAGGAGCCTGAGAAACTGCATTTCCAGCAACCTCTGCTCCCAGCCAGTGAAGCTGTGGATCTCTGAACCACACCTTGAGCCGGAAGGTTTAGTTTGAAGAAGGCTGTGCGCTTAAGGCTGGTGGACTCATTTCCTGTTTGAAGATGACTTGACTTCAGCAGATCCCACATTTGCCAGGCTTCATTGGGAATGTTTCCTTCTCGTTTTACTGCAAAGTCTTGTTATGTATCTCTTTCTCTTCAAAGATGAGGTCTATCCCCACTCTGTAAAGTTCATATCTGGTCTTCCTGTTTCAACACAACTTTTCTCATGGTGGTGCTAAGATCGTTGGTGGTGAGGCCTCAAGCACAAACCTGTTTGAAGAAAGAAATTCATCTTGTTAGAGGGAGCGGAGCTACTTACAAGGCAGATAACGTTCTGCAGCTTGCTGAATTGATGGAGAGAGGCCCTGGGACTCAGACTCACCTATTTTTCACTCTTTGAATGAAGGCTGTCTTCTGAATTACATGAGCCGTGTGAAGCAGGGAAAGAGAGCGATGGTTCCCGAAACAAAGACAGAGTTCTCATCTTTTAATACAGAAGAGAATGCCTCGGGATATTATTATTTGTGATTTATGGAGTGCATAGCAATATGAGCAGTGTTTCACCATAGATGACAGAGGACTCTGACCCTCTGCCTTTGATGAACTCTTGTGTTTCACCATAGATGACAGAGGACTCTGACCCTCTGCCTTTGATGAACTCTTGTAGCTTCCCACGGGCAATTTTCTACTGCAGAATAGCTGATTCTGACTTAAAAAATCATACTGAATGAGCTACTAGGAAACTCAGCTTCTGTTCTATTCTACCACAGATTTGTTCTATGGCCATCCAAATTCCTTCTATCTTCTTCTTACTACCAGGTTAGGTTAATTACAATGACTGTCAAGATTTACCTGTGAAGTATCTTGAGATATGTTTATTAGTAGTATTGAATATTTTTGGGTGGGGCTGAGGAGATATCTGAGTAGGTAATGTACTTGCTACACAAACGTGAGGACCTGATTTTGGATCCCTAGCACCCCTGTATAAAGCTGGGTATGGTAGTGGGGTGAGCACCTGTAATCTCAGCGCAGGAGAGATGGGAACAGGTGGATTTCTGGGTCTTGGTGGCCAGTCAACCTATTCTGAGTTGGTGATCCTCAGGACTTAGTGAGAGACCTTATCTCAAAAAAAAGGTGGAGGGGCTGGAGAGACAGCTACAAAGCATTTGCTGCTTTTGTAGAGGATCCAGGTTTGGTTCCTAGAATCTACATGGTGGCTGACAGTCCTCTGTGACTCCAGTTCCAGGGGACTGATACACTCTTCTGGCTTTCATGGGCACCAGGCATGCACACAGTATACATACATATATATATATATATATATATATATATATATATATATATATATTCAGGCAAAATACTCATACATAGAACATAATAAAAAATTAAAACACGACGAAGGACTGAGAAAGTGCATTCTAGCCTCCACAGGCACATGCACACATGCACCCTCCCACATGCATATGAATCCACCACATATAAAATTTTTTTTAGACTTCAACTTTCTTTCTAAATATATAACAGATTTTATTATGAGATCATAAATGAAATCAGTTATACAAACACCTTCTTTTAAAGATAGGTGTAAAAGAGGAGACAACTTTTGTACCTTTCTTTCTTCTTGTCTTCCTGATTTTCCAAAACTATCTTGAAATAATTTCAGATTTAGAGACAGGTTGAAAGAATAGTACAGAGAAATTCTGGTATAATTTCTACACTAAATTTTTACCTAAATTTAGCTGTTTGTTCTCTTTTTGTATATGTCATTTAAATGTTTTTATGGCCCAATTAAGAAATTCAGATATTCCTCTATGCATACTTTAATAAGCATTCTAAGAATTAAGATACTCTGTTATGAAACAAGAGTGCAGTTATCAAAATCAAAAAATTACATTCATGATGCTATTATGTCTACAATAACGTCAAATTTTGTTAATTATCATATATATATATATGTGTCCTGTTTCTTTGCTTCCTTAACCCCAATCATCAACCCAGTTTTTCTCTGTTTTACAGAGAGGGTAAATTCTTGACCTTAAGAGATTTCATGGAAGTTGAACAGACAAATGTTATTTTTTTCAACAAGCAATCATAAAAGCCAGCCAGGGAGTCCCAAAGTTGAATTCTGAGAATATTAAAATTATAAAATAACAAAATAATTACAAAAGTTATAAAAATAAGACAACTATTATAAAAAATATAGAAATGAATCAAGTAAAAATAAAAACCTTCCCTCCAAACTTTCTTTCATCTGAGTAAGCAGTTAAAAGTTTTTATATATTGCTTCAGATATTTTTCTATGCTCATAAAGTATATGTGTTTATAATTGAGCTTTCAAAACAAAAATGAAGCCACACTATACATATTTTCCTATAATTTTCTTTAAAAATATGCTAGTATTGTGCAGATAGATGAGAGTGTACTTTTGCCATCCATATTGGGGAATCCTAGTCTGGTAAAGATCTTCTGTCTGGCCACTGTTGGTAGCTCTGATTTACTGATAACACTTGGAAGCAGTCTTGTTCATAAGTAGGTGTTTAAGTACCCAAGGAGGATTTGGGGTGCAAATCCTTTCTGGACCTCTGATCCTTCCTGCCTTTTCTTTCATTGATCCTTTCCTTCATTTATGTCCGTTCTTGGAAGATGGCACCAGAGTGGTTAGTTGGGGAAATCCTGATCACTACTTGGGTCATATAATCTTGGTCCTGACCCATTTCACAGGTGAAAAACAAAAGTATAAAAAAAGTTCAAAATAACAAGTTTACTCATTAAAAGTCTGTCTCTTTTGCCCTGCAGCTAGACTGTGATGACAGTACTTGACACACACACACACACACACACACACACACACACACACACACACTCACATACTCTCACACACTTTGTGAAGTTTCTGAGATCATGTATCTGGGCACCATTCCTCTGGGTGTTAATTTCTAGCTGTTTGGATAGTCTTCTATCTTTATCCCAGATTAGAAGAGCAGCTGTTCCCCTCCAGGCTTAGACACACTTGCCTGATCTTGGAGTGACTTTATGGGGTTTCTTACAACAGTTTTGTTGAGCTCTTTTAAGGAAGTCTGTCTTGATGTAGGTTGTTTTTGCTTTGGCTTCAGTCTGGATTTCCTCTGAACCTTTCTGACCTTCAACTTTATTCATTCTTTGCTCACCCTGACCTTATGATGCTTTTAAACCCTCAAGGGCACAAGGCCATGATGAACCCAAGTTATTTGTGCATTTGATGGCCGTATTAGTGACTTTCCCATTTTGCTTCTTTGCAGCAGCCTTTGGCCTTGAAAGCTCTGGGGGTCTGTTTTCCTCTAACTGCCTTCTTGTACTTGTTGGGCCAAATCAGAGCAGTGATTGAGTCCTCAACACCCTTATGGCACTGCAGAGTAATAACATTTATCACACTTCTTGTTTAAACCCTATAAAGAATGACATTTCACAGTGTAATTTTGCACCACAGATTCTTCCCCTGTGAGTTTTAACTTTCAGGGTAGAAATTCCCTCTTATGGCTTCACCTTTCTCCTACTTTGTGTATCTGGGAGAAGTTGCACAAATCAGGCACAGCAAATGGAATCAGGCCATGCCCCCAAGTACCCTTCACCTCAAGATATTCCTGATTGCTTCTTCCTTATGAGCTGTGAGTGGGCCCAATTACCTCACCTGCAGCCACCCTTTCCACTTTATGAGACGCTACTCACAGCAACGCAGCTCCGAGAACTCCTGGATGACCTGCATTTTGCTCTTTTTATTATCCTTTAAAGAATGTCTTGGTAATTGAAATCTAGAGTAGCAGACTTTTGTGATCTTGTCACTTCACATTTTACTTATGTTTGCTTTACTTATATTGTGTTTTTAAACTCCAGAGGGGTCAGAGTCTGCCTCTGGGACCTAAGGGACTTAAACCGAGAGCACTGTCATTCACTCAGAAGTGGGAAGGTAAATGGGGGTCTTAGCATCCATGCTTATTTGAAGGTCAGAAAGAGGAAGAGACAGGAAGAAGCCCCAGGCCAGTTCAGAAGGCAGAGGGGGGAGGGGGACGTGAGCACTGAGATTTATACTGCATGATCTGTTTTATTTATTTGTGGGGACATGGTATCTGTTTTTCCCTGCACGGTAGTTTATCAGCGAGTTCATCATGATTTAGTAGTGCACAGAGAACACCCACTGCTAAGTCCCCTTTATTTCACATATTTCTTCTACCTTAACTCATAAAGCTTTGGCATTGCTCCTTCCTTTATCATCCATCTGTATTTCATTGCAAGTCCAGCTCTTCTTGATCTATAGCACAAGCCCTCCTTTCCCACCTCTTTGTCCTCTCTTCACAGATTGCATTCCTCAGTATTGACATTTCACTCATTTGATTTATCCCAACAGCTTCATTGATGCCAACCAGATCATAATTCCCTTTCTGGTAATATCACTTCAGGACCTTCCTGGTTATTTCCCCTGGCTCTTAGTATTTGTGGATGGACGCCTAAGAAATTTACCTGTGATTTGTCTCCTCTTTTAGTTTTCTGTTTGCTTAGATCTAAACCACAGGTGGTAAGTTGAGAGGTCCAGAAGGTATCTGGAATTGTGAGCTTTGTTCTGCATGGTAGGGAGTGCTGGAAGGTTCCATCTCAAGCTCTGTGGCAGAAGGGCCATCTTTGGATTTGTTTCAAACCCCAAACCTGCCTTTTTGCATTCAGCTAAGCTTTGTTTGTCTAGTGCTACTTAAGCAAATTCCACAGAGCTTCTGCAAGGAGAGAGCTAGATACTGGACTTCAAAGTGGATTATTTTTGAGAAATAGGATTATATCTGAAAGAAATGCACATGAAATTTTGGTTTGAAAAGAGAATACCTCTTTTCTAATTTTTCTGTACTAGATTTGTGTGGTCTGAACATATTCACTATATGAGTGGACATAAACATGTGTGAGATGGAGAGACACAAGAGAGAGAAAGAAAAGATTTACCTTTTGCAAATTTTCATGATACTGACATTAAAATACTGAATGCTGCGCTGTTATAAGACCTCCACCTGCCCCAATTTGCATTAGTGGTATCTCTTTCTCATGGCAGACAACAGAAAGCTGCAGAGAATTTTGTTTTCAGTCCTTTTAGCTTTCTTGAAATACAGTTTTACACTGAGAGGTTCTGTGACTTCTACATGATGTATTAGAGACTGTTTATATTAAGAAAAGTAGCCTTCTTGAGTTGTCCTTAAATCAGGGATCCTACCCATCACTTAAAATTATAACACCTTGGAGAACAGTCATAATTCTCCATTCTGTTTTGTCTCCAAGACACATGGGGACAGCTTTAGTTCTGTTCTAGATGAGGACTATGATATTGGACCTGGCTCAGTTCCTCAGAGAGGATAAAAGATCTGACTCTGAGTGGTATGGTTTGAATATGAAGTGTCCCTCAAAAGGATTATGTGTTGAGGACTTGGTCTGTATCTGGTAGTTCAACTGCTGTGTGCTGAGTGGATCATGAAGGCTGTGACCCAGTCAGTGGGCTAATTCATTGAGGAACAGGATATTAGGAGGTGGGTCCTTATTGGAGCAGGTGGGTCATTGGGTTCATGTCCTTGAGGTAGTATATCTTATTCCCCTTCAGTTTGTCTTTGTTACTGGCCACTATGAGGTGAGTTAGTATGTTCCATTGTCCCCTCTCTGCCATGATGCTCTGCCTCACCACTGGTCCACAGTGTTGGGGATAAGTGACCATCGACTGGAACCCTAAGCTTAAAGCTTAACTATATCTCTTAATCCTTAGGTTGATTTGGTTAAATGACACTGACTGAAAAATACCTGCCAATAAACCATTTCCTGGCTCCTTTATTGCTTTGAAAACACTGACGGTAGGGACACTGTGGTACCTTTTCCTCATTACATGACCTTCTTCTGTGGAATAAAGGAAACCAATGAACATCCCCATGATAAAATCAAATTTAAAACAGGCTCCTTGCAGCTGGAGGGATTTGGTGGCTCTGAGGAAGAATTTCCTGGCTCTGAGGATGTCAAATTCCTTGAACGGTTGTATAATCACATTCTCAACAGTGCTTTAAAAATATTTTAATTTTTTTTTCCAAATACTTGAAGATGGAGACTAGAATCCTTTAACTTCTTAGGCCAATTTAGTTCCTTGTTAGTATGACCACATCAGGTAATTTATGTTTGTGTTTTCTGATATGACACATGAATTTCTGCCTAATATTAATATTGTACTGATTAAAATGTTCCTAAAATCCTGTGGAACGAGGCCCAGCTTATTGGTAGGATGACTAAGTAAATAAAGGGAAGAAAGCAATGACCAAAAATGTGAAGAGTAAAAGCAGTAAGGGAGCAAAATCTAACCAAGAATATTGTTTAGCAGCAGAAACAATAAAAAGATCATTTTTTTAACTTAAAAAAAACCCTAATTCTGATGTCAGTGGGGAAGAAGATATTAAAA
Source organism: Eospalax fontanierii (assembly GCA_035773235.1). Classification (NCBI taxonomy): domain Eukaryota; kingdom Metazoa; phylum Chordata; class Mammalia; order Rodentia; family Spalacidae; genus Eospalax; species Eospalax fontanierii. The sequence goes on along the minus strand of CM069535.1, from coordinate 77,794,498 downwards.
ATAATTAAGATTGATATATTTTGTATGAAATGCACAATGATTCAATAAAAAAAGAAAAAAATCTACTTTTGAAAAGGAGCAAAAATTACAAAAGAGAAAGGTTGGTGTCCCTTTTTGAGGACACAAAAGGGAAAATAATATTGTCACTGTATTTTTAAGATATCAGTAGAGGACATCTGAAGGAGATTTTGACCTGTGTGTCCAAAAATTCTGTGTGTCGTCCTTACCTGGCACCAGAGGTGAACATTTGCCCATCAGAATTACCAGAAACAGAATGAGTTAGCAGAACAGTGTTTGTCATGGATCTCCAACATTTCGAATCATTTTTATAGCTCCAGCTAACACATACCAATTGAATTTCTGGAGTACTGCAAATAATTTATTTATCCTGTTGCAATAGGACATACTCTCTGAAATTAGGAATAAGCTTCAGATACATAAGCTGATGACTTTTAGCAAGAACAGAAGACAGGGTCTGAGCAAGACAGACTTCTAAGTACTGGGCTATCACTTCTCCTCTAAATAGCTCCTTGAAGAGACGTTCTGATATAAGGGACATAATTTATCCACACCGATTAAAATGATCAAGCATGCAATGACAGCTCTTTCTGTTCCAGGGAAGTGCTTTCTTTGTGCTTTCCAGACAAAAGTTCTGACACATTGTGGGGATGCTGAAGAAGTCAGTCTTCAGGGTGCATTTTCATCTAGGAGGTGGCTTGAGATAGATTAATGGCAAATCACAATAAATTATTTATCAGATAATAAGCATGATAATTGTTCTTGTTTATCATCAGTAGAACTTGCCTTGTTCTCCTGTCACACATTCAATCAAACCCTCCCCGCAGATTTGCTGGCTAAAATAGACAGCCAAAAGGTCATTCTAACAATTTTTACTCATAATGGCACACTGATTATCTCCTAATTGAAAAATGTAAACTCGAGGCTCTGGAAGTGATGTGAGTGACCCTTGTATTTCCAACACAGTGAAGACAGTCACTCTGTACCTCATTCATCCTGCCACGGAGACGGTACAATCGGCGATAATTTTGATGCGTTCCTAAATTAATTGGAAATAACTTTTTTGCTTTTTGTGAAGAGAAAAACAAAAACAAAATAACACCCATGCCCAAATTTGCTGAAAAAGAAAAAGTAGAGATGTAAAATACCATTCACTATCTACCGTCCTGCTGGCAGCTAATCCATTGAAGCTTAATTGTAATTATCCACCAGGTCCAGGGCTGGAGAGGAATACTGATCACTGCTACGTGCGTTTCCATGGGCGAGACTGTGTATTGAGCCTATTGCAAAGTTTCAAGTAAATTTATTTCTACCGGCAGCTGTAATGGATCATTGGTCATGGGCTATTTCTGGTTTTGGTGCAATGGGAGAAAATAATTCCGACTTATTTTGTACAGAATTCATTATAGATTGCTAATGTAAATGAAAAGATTACAAAAGTAGATTGATGTGCACATAGGCAGCCCACATTCTTGTGTCTGAACCATGGTCCCTGGAGACTTGGGCTATTTCCTGATGGTTTAATTTTCCATCCAGAAGTCCACAGCTATATAACGTGTTGCCTTTAGTTTAGATATCGGATCTACTCCAAAGGCCTATGTATTAAAGGCTCCGTCCCCCAGGTGACACTGTGGGGAGATGGCATAACCTTCAAAAACTGTAGCCTAGTCAGAGGGCTTTAGGTCATGGGAGATATGCCCTTGAGGGATTGTAATCTCTTTCTCCTTGTCTTTCCTCCTTGGCTGACCATGAATAATTTTACTTAGTCACTTGCTACCACCATGATGTGTTTGCTGCCTTGCTATAGTCTTAAAGCAACAAGACCAGCCAGTGATGGCCTGGAGCCTCCAAAATGGTGAGCCATTTCTTTCTTGATACGTTATTTATCTCAGATATTTTGTTAAAGTGATGGAAAGCTGACTAACGCAACTGGTTCCAGCATAGCACTGTTTCCTCTTTCTCCTCCTTCACTTTCCTCTCTCTCATTCACCCCTGAATTCATAGCTTAGATAGAACCCTCTAATGCTCTGTTACCCTGCCAGTTATCTCAGAGTCTCTTTGGAGCATGAGGCCTATGAACTACCTCTAGGCATTGGCCTTGCCAGTCCTTCCTTATTCCCCCCAAGTCAGTCTGCTTCTTCTGTGGGATCAGGGACCTTTCATCTTTCTCAACTCTATTCTGTAGGCTCCTGTGATGCTCTATGGGATGCCCTCCTAGACTTACTTGCTATGTTATTATCTTGACTGCAGGTTCTTTTGCCTTGTACCATTTTCTCATATTTCCACATGGCTCTCTTTGGACCCTTCATATAGTCTCTCTTCTTCTCAATCTTGTTTTCATCCTTGGGTACTATTCATTTCCCTCCTTTCCAGTATTTCACAGGGTACTCCCTTACCTCAGTTAGTATAAAAGCCTCAGTCTTCTTACTTTTCTCACATCGGAGGGTAGACCATATCAGTACCCACCTTCAAAGCAGAGGCCACTTTCTCTCAGTGGCGTGGTCAGTGGGCTTATTTTCCTGAGGTCTGGGAAGTTATCTCTATGATTTACCAGTTCATTCAGAAGTTGGCCTGCTTCTAGTAGGAAGTAGAAATGCTCAGTAACTAGAGTGTATTCCACAGTGGCATGCAGATCTTTCATTGAAAGCTCTTTCAGCCTTGATCTTGATTAAGATTCAGTGTCTCAAGCCCTGTATACAAGACAGAGCCTCTCTAGTGATCAAATATTTCAGACTTCCATATTAGGATACATAAGTGCACAAGACAGAATATTTTGCAATCTTGAAAAATCTAGGATGATCTGGGGATGGACTTTAAATGGCAGAGATCTTGACAAGCATGCACACATCTACGAGTTTGATCCTCAAAACCAGACAAAGTGGGTGTGGTGGCACATGCCTATAATCCTTGCACTTTGGAGATGGAGACAGAGGATTCAAAGTTCAAGATCATTCTTAACCACATAAGTTTGAGACCACTCTGGGCTATCTGAGACCCTGTCTCAAACAATGAAATAAAACAAAACCTGGTAATGTTGTATTCATTACTTATCACCATGTGGCAGCTTATCTCCAACATGGCTGAAAACAATAAATACCTATTATCTCACATTGTTTTTGTGTGTCAAGAATTTGGGAGCATTTGTGGGTGACCCTGGTTCAGGGTCTGAGGTTGCAATCATAATGTTGGCTGAGCTGTAGTTATCTGAAAATTCGACCTGACGCTTCCAAGGAGACTCACTGATGTGACTGTAGGTACTGCATTCATCACTGCATGCATCCCTCCACCGGGCTGCTTAGTGGTCTCCTAGCACAGAGCAAGCCACCCCGAACAGCAAGGTAGAAACTGTACTGTTTTTCGTGACCTAGCCTTGATAGTCACACTCTATCAGGTCCATAATTTAGCTCTATTCATTGTGGGAAGAAAGAGCCCCAGGGCAGGAAAACCAGGAGGCAGGGATCCTTGGGGACCATCTCAGAAGATGCTTAGCACAGATGGGTAGACTCATTTATTTTACATCATTTTACTTATGTTCTGTCTTTCCAATCATGCTTAGAAGGTGAGTTGGGAGAGTTGTATCTTGCTCAGCTGATAGAAACAATGGGGTACAATGTGTCTGTACAATGCTTGAATTAGGAAACAAAGAATTCTGCTAAGCCACTGTGTTTGAAACAATTTGGAAGTTCAATTCATTCTATCTTTAACCAATCTTGGTGACTCCCAGTGTGTGTATCCCAGAGTACTACTCCTGTGAAGGGCTGTAACCAGAATTTTTCTGTAGTTAAATTTAAAACTTGGCAAAATTTTATGGTCCAGTTGTTGCCCCCAACAATTCTTGCATTAGAGATCCTTTTGTTTCTACCAATTAAATTTATTCTTAGATAATTTCGCACATGTACACAGTGTATACTGACCAGTCTCATCCCTCTATGCGCTCCCATCTCCCTATCATCCCTGCCTTACCGCCCCCATCTCTGTCTCATGTTCATGTCTATTCATTTGTTTTATGACCCACTGAATTTACCAAGGTCATCTGTGTGACCATGGGAACTATTTGTTGGAGCCTGGTGGTCTCAGCAATGAGTACAGAACTAGTGATTCCTGCTCCCCAAACCTAACAATAGCCAATAGTTCAGCAGGAAAGGGTAGGGCCCCATAAGCCCTTCCCCTTCCATGAATGATGGGTGATAGGGTCAGTCTTGTGTGCACCCAGTGCAGGTGACCACAGCTGCTAGTGATTGCTTACAATGGTTGTATTGAGGTAAGAGGGTGGTCTTGCAACCCTTCCACCTTATCTTACAGCTCTTAAAAACTCCTGGCCCCTTCTGCAATGTTCCCTGAGCTTAAGAGGAGGTGTTGGAAATGTGTTGCTTAGGGCTGAGCCCACTGCCATTACTCATTCTCTGCTTCTTGGGCAGGCATGAGTCTCTACATTCACTACTTTTGATTGTAAGGAGGGCTTCTCTGAGTAAGACTAGGGACAGCTTTTGTCTATGGGCATAAGCATAGACAGTTAGAAGGTGGCTTGATGCTGTGTCAGTTTAGTTAAATAACAGTATTAATTTCCCCATTTGAGATTCTTCTAAAGCAAAGTATTTCTTACCTTTATTTGTCCACAAATGTGTGGTTTTTTCAAACCTGATTTACCCTCCAAACCAAGTGCTTTTGAAATACACATTTTGAAACACTGATCTAAATATTTAAATGTCTTTGGCCTATAGTATTCCAGAATGGGTTTAAGATGGTTGTAATAGTGAAAGTAGCATACTGGATCTACCTTGAATCATAGACTTTTATCCCTTGAAGGGCAGTTTAATAATCACAATGCCTAACCCAGAACTGTTTGCTGGGCCTCCACTGAGTGTCACCTTTACTGAGCTCTGAAATCGTGCACTTTCCTCCGTCTCTACCCTTGTATGAAATCTCTATTGGAACTGGACTCAAAGTCTTTCAAAGAGCATTAACCTTCTTCCCCCAGAAGAAGGAAATTTTTTCCACCTACATATAAACTCCAAGAAGCATTGCTCTGCTGAGACGAAGCATCTCTTAGCTGGTGTATTTTATGGCTGAATTGTTTGTCTTGGTATGTTAGCCTCTGGGGCATAACCATTTCTTCTTATGAGTCTGGTATAGCACTCACACTGTCAGCACTCAACCCAAAGTAAATCATTATAATAATAATCATAAACATAAATCAAGGGAGCAAAATTCAGCTTATTTATAACAGTACAGGAGAAGCACAATGGAAAATGCACAGTTATTTTCCATCATATTATCCTATATCATTTCCAAGCAAAATGTCATGTTGTCCACTAGCCTGTAACCAGGTATTGAAGGATTCTGGTATAGCTTGTTTAATTCCACGGAGCCAGAGCTAAGAGGTGCAAGGCTAGCAGCTTATGTCTCCTAAATTTCTATAATTAAAACTTGAATTTCTAGGGCTTATCAGGATAATATCTAACATATAATTATCTTGACATTTTAAAAAGGGAAAGAGTTTAAGACAAATTATGTAGTAATATTTAATCACAAAAATCTCCTGGTTCTACTTATTTCTTCAAAGACCCACTCTCTGATTTCCAAGGTGAGAGCTGAAAGCTTAATAAAGATTTTTAACCTAATGTTTAATCTAATAGTGGATTAGTTAGTGGATTGGTCTTATGAATACAGAACATACTTTTATGCTCAGAGTACTCTCATCTTTTTCTGAAATCAAAGACATCCTTGAGTTTGGGCTTGTCCCTCCCTGTGATTGAATAGCAAACAATGACAGACACACTTGCTATTATTATATTTTAACTTTTGTAGTCTGGAAAACACACTTGTACCCACAAGCACCAATATATGAAAATAATCCCAAATATACTCACTATCTGCCACCCATAAAAAACCACTTGAATATTTTTCTTTATGGTGCTGAGAATTCAACCTAGGGCCTTGTGTTTGATAAGCAAGGCCTCTACCCCTGAGATATGCCCCCAGGCCACATTAACATTTGGAAAAACTTGTTTTCAGGCACTTTATTAAACATATAGTCTGTTTAAAACATTTAAGTATTTTTCTTTATTTTTCAAAATGGACTGCTAAAACTATGCATTTGTCATGAAGAACATGATATTTTGAAATAAGAACATCATGTTAGAGTGGTTAAGTCTGGCTAATTCTCATATCTGTCACCTCACATAGCTGTCAGCTTTGTGGTAAGGACACTTAATATCTTCTCTCAGCATTCTTCAAGTATACAATACTGTCGAAGGCTGGAGAGATGACTTAGCAGTTAAGAGCACTGGCTATACTTGCAGAAGTTCCAGGTTCGAATCTCAGCACCTATATGGTGGCTAACAACCATCTGTAACTCCAGTTCCCAGGGCTCTGATATCTTCTTTTGTTCTCCATGGGTACTGTATGATGTGGGTGCATCTACACACATGCAACACATGCAGGTGAAACATTCATACACATAAAAAAAATCTTAAAAAGAATATACTATTGTCATTAGCTCTAGTGACCAAACTGTACATTAAACATAACATATAGGCATGTATCTTTTAAAAATTAAGATATGTCATATTCTGGGAAGAGTTTAAGTCCCCTTCAACTCCTTTTATGTACTATATAATATCCCACTTCTTAAATATCGACTGTTATATTAATAATCTTCCATTTACAGTTATATAATATTGCAAGAAACACTTTTACATATGCTACAGTTTTTTAAATGAATAGATAATTAGAGGTGTAGAAATTCTGGGTCATACATATTTCTTCTTCAATGAATTACCTCTTTATGTCATTGGTTTATTTTTTAAAACAGGGTCTTTCTGTGTAGTTCTGGTTGTTCTTGCATTCACTCTGTAGCCTCGGCTGGCTGTGAAATTGTGGCCTTCTGAGGGCTGGGATGGCAGTTGTAAGCCGTCACGCTCAGCCCTTGTCTTATTTTCTTGTTGTATTGTCTTTTTCATATTCATTTGTTTTGGAATTCTTTATATTTTCTTGATACTAACACTTTATTCTTTCACAGCCTTCCTTTTGATCTTGAACTTTGTTTATCAGTCTTTTAGAGTAGTTTAAAAGTTTTCATATATTATTTTTCTTTTGCTTCTTGGTTTTAGAAAACCAGACTTTTGCTGGATGTGGTAGTACATGCCTTTAATCCCAGCACTCAGGAAGCAGAGGCAGGGGGATCTCTGTAAGATCAAGGTCACCCTGGTCTACATAGTGAGTTCCAGGTGGGGCTGTAGAGAAATCCTGTCAAAAAAAAAAAAAAAAAAAAAAGGAGGAAGAAGAAGAAGACTTCTTTTTTCCTCTGGGTGTAATGAGATAGTGATATTCCTGGATCTTAGTTTCATCAGATCAATATAGAGCTGAAAGTTGTTAGTCAATAAGTAGTCCTCATGAAGTTAATCAAAGGAGAATCACAGAAAGCCGTTTATACGTACACCCCATTTTAACAAAATGAAAGTGCTATTTTTTCCTATAATGACTTGATGCCTAATTGTATTATATTTAGCAGTTACATTCTTTTCCTTTGATTTTTGACTTCATCTAATCAGACATTTGACAATCTTGGTGGAATAGCTTCTGTCACTAACATTTTAACAGTAGTTGTTAGGTGAAACATGAGACAGTCCTGTTCACCAAGACTTCCTCCAAGTGCCAGGAAAACAGGTCTCAGAATGGGACCCACATCTTCATGTCACAGGAGAAATCTCTTTCCCTGACTTTCTCTCTCCTCACACACCTGGCTACTCCTCTTTGTAGAGTGCTATTTCCTGCTTCCAGAACAAATCTTAAGGTAATGCTTGTTTTATTAGGATGTGTTCAGAGCAAGATAGCAAGCTGGGAGGCAATTAGAAGTCTGACAAGGTCTAAAATAATGACTCCCTGCTGTGGTGATGCAATAGGTCTCCCTCCTCGTGAGACAGGGAGACCCCCGGGGTTCACTGACCTCCAGGGGTACCTCCAGGTTTATCACACAGAACAACTCAAATCTGCCTATTGGGCAATGTGTACTCTTACTTCTGTGACTTTCATGTGATTTTGAACCTTTTTGGACCAATAGGGTGGCATTGAAAATGCCTCTTTTGGGGAGAATTTAAGTATAATTATGTGACTGATATTACATAGGCTATTTGTAATAAGAACTTTCATATGCCTAATGCATTTTTTTTCCCTCCAAAAGTCTTATTTTCTTGAAAATAGAAATGCCATATTAGGGAGCCCTGGGGTTTACAAAGTGGTAGAACTCACAAATCATTTTATCCTCACAACAAACCTGGTTGATATTATTGTTACTATTATTTAATAATATAAATTATTTTTTAGCAATATAATTATAGTTTTCTCAGGATGTAAATTAATATCAAGCAATTCGTCTGTTTAAAAATGTTCAGTTCAGTGGTATTTGAGTCAAGCCACACTGTTAAAACTATGTACCTGGGACTTGGGTACTGGGAGCAACAAATACATCTCATGGTTCTTTGGGGGTGGAAAGTTCAAGAGCAAGGTGCTGACAGATTTGGCTCTTTCTTTCTTCTTTTGTCTTTTGCAGTACTGAAAATTGAACCCAGGGTCTTTAGCAGGCTAGCAAGTGCTCTACCACTGAATTATAGCCCCAGTCTTTTTTATATTTTCATTTTGATATAGAGTGTCATAGAGTTGCCCAAGCTGACTTTGACCGTACTCTATAGCCCAGGTAGGCTTTGTATTTTGATCCTCTTAAGTAGCTAAGCCTGCACCACAAGCTGAGATTTAGTTCTTGGTGAGGCCCTTTTCTGGCTTGCCAGTGGCTGCTTTCTTGTACCTTCTCATGGCAGAGAGGGACTCTCATCTCTTCATCTTATAAAGAGAGCCCTCCTATCATGGAAATATTATTTAGATCTGTCTCTCAAAAGTCCTCCCTCTGAATACCTTCCCACCAATGGTTACACTTCAGTTTAAGAACTTTGAAGGGGACAAACATGCTTAAGTGGATTCTGGTCTCCTTGTGACCATATAAAACAAACACTATAACCAGTTCTTGAATATTTCCTGTATTCATCCTCCAAATCTCATATTCATTACCCATCACTTTGCCACCTCTCCTCAACCCCCAACTTCAGGTCTGAGGCAACCAAGAATATACCTTCAATCTTACAGATGTATCTGCCTTTTCTGGGCCTTTAATAAAATGGAACCATTCAATATATGGCTTTTTGTGATTGGCTTCTTTTGCTTAGTATAAAGTTTTCATGGTTTTCCCACATTGTATCATGTGTTAGTACTTTATTCTTTATTAATGCTAGGTAATGAACCATTGGGTGACTCTACCCCATTTTGATGGTTCACTTATCAGGTGTTGGAAATCTGTGCTGTATCTATTCTAAGTCTTGTTACCTTCACTCAATAAATGGCAGGACAATATCCCAACACTCTAGCCATCTATCAAAGATCCGGGAGAACCCATCCTACAGCTAGAGTACACTTCATACTTTAAGTGTTCTCTTCATGGTCTTCTCCTTCTCCTTTTTCCTCTTACTATGAAGAACTATATAATACTAATGTTCAGAAATACTACTATTAACACGATTGTTTTGATATGAACTCATTTTCTTTAACCCCTTGGCATAGAGACTAAACTCTTAGGTGTTCTGAGTATAATGAGATTTACACATATCTAAAACTCCAGCACATAAATTTCTCCAGCCTTCAGAATCCTCCTCACTGTCATTGTTAACCTGTTAGCTTTTGATGCTTTGGTAGCTGATGACAGCAAGGAAATTCTGGCTGACATGTTAGTTCTGATTTGAAAGCATGGAGGAGTAAAAATGCCTTGAAATCTGTCCTGGTTTCAAATTTGCCAGAGCTGAAAGTTCTGTTTCCTTGTTCAATATGTTAAATGTGGATATTGTTTCAAATGCAAAACAAACATGATGGCAATAGTGAGTAATAAAATCCATAATTCCATAACTGATTTCAAGATTACGTCGCCTCTGATAGTGAGAATAGTTATAATGGAATTCTTGAAGTTGAATTTGGATAATGCCACAAAAATGTCTTGTATGTGAGAGAAAGCAATTAACTGAAATGAATTTTCTTCCAGCTTGCTGCTCATTCCTCTGTGCATTTATAGTATTAATGCTCAGATGAATGGGCTAACATCTTATATTCAGCAATTCATTACTTGAAATTAGTGCTCTCTGTTATCTGGTTGTAAGATGTCTTGGTCTGAACAGAATACAAGAGACTGGATGATTTATGAAGGACATATAAATGCTTGTTTCTCATGATTCTGGAGACTGGGAAGTTCAAGATCAAGAGAGTGGTGGTTTTTAGTGTCTGGTAAAATGAAGGTTAGTCTCTTTAGGCTTCACTTGATTAATATCTCGACTCAGCCAATGCCTCTGGCATGACACATTCTTCTTTGAAGTTCCTTTGTGACTTCATCACATTTCCAAGAGTATTCTCATCGTTATATGAAGCTGGCTGAATTTGAGTCTGACCAGTGTGTTTCCCTGTGCATTCCCAATGGCTGGCATGACCAGGCACAAAATGAAAGCTTTATAAATGCTTTTTTGAATGAATTGAATTAAGCCTGTGTTTCAATGATACTCTATCTGATTTTCTTCATGGTTTTCAACCTCATAGTCCAACTAGAGGCTTTCTAACCAAGATTTTAGCAATGGGACTGTTTCTTCCCCTGTAACCGGAATGCCTAAGAGATGGAAGGAAGGGATAGTTTGGTTGAAGCATGACTCAAGAAGCCAGAAGTCAAATCTTTTGGTCTCCCTTTGGGACTTGAAAGAGGGGCATCTCTGATGAGCACCTCTACTCCAAGGATTACATTACAAAAACAGAGCTCATCTCAACAGGAATAGCTGTTGCACATTCATCAGTACATGTCCAGTTTTCAAATGGCAATCATTTGCTCACTAATATAAGATCCTACATTGTAAAAGAAGCTGTGTGCTCATTTGGTTCTCTCAGTAATCACACAAGTGCCCAATATGTACCATGCCATGTCTTATGATAGAAAAAAAGACCAAAACAGTTTTCTTTCATGGAGGTTGGTAGGGAAAACAGAGAACAAAACCAGTTTACAATGATAAGTGCTGTGAAGAAAAAAAGCGTTAAAGAGGTACTCCGTGTGTGTGTGTGTGTGTGTGTGTGTGTGTGTGTGTGTGTTTCACTAGGGTTATAAAGGAAAGTCTCATGAGAAAATAACATTTCCATAAGTCCCTGAAAGAGGTGAGGGACTGAGCCTATATTAAAACTGGATTCCTCGATTTGATCTCTTTTACATGATATCTCTTATGATATGAGGAAGCCATAGAATAATTCTGATGAAGAAAATGATTTGGCTGGGTTTTCTGAGTTCAGATATCATAAATAGGCATAGGTAGGAAAGCACTTTCATTATGAATACTCTAAGAACAACTTATCGTTTACCATGGATTGCAATTTTGTTTCGCTAGGTATGTTGATTCACATACATGCTGGTCTGAGATGTAAATGAATTCCCTTCCCATCTCTCTCTCTCTCTCTATTACTGTGAAAAAGGGAGGAGCTAAAAACCCCCTTTCTTAAGAGGACCTTAAAAACAGGCTACAGTCTCAGTCAGGATGGCTTAGGAAAGGCTTGACCTAAAGGCAGAGAAATTTCTCGTCTCATTATAGTCCAGAATCTCTACAATACGTTGAGCCTCTCCGGTCGATCTCAAATTCTCTCTATTAACCAGGAGAAAGTCCTTGGGCACTGCCATCCTTCCAGTTCTCCCTGAATCAAGGGCAGAGGAAATCCCAGGCATCGCATACCTGAGAGGGTGCCGAGATCCTTTCTCCATCATTTAGACTGTAAGCAGCATCATTAGAGTGATGCCAAAGAAAACAGGTCCTGAGAGTCCATGTGAGTTCTATGACCACATTTGCTACAGACCCTATTTTCTGAAATGCTTCACTCATTTCTTTCAAGGGAGGTTGTTATCTGCCTCTCTAAACAACTTGCTCTGTATCCATATCACTTGTGGGAAGGACGAGTTATGAGGTTTCTGAAGCAGGCTGGTCATGGGAGAAACAGAACTGAGAGCAAGGGCCTTTAAGTGCTGTTTGCACGTTAGGATTTCTTTGGAGCCCAGTCTCAGCCCCATGGAGTATAGTGTTTATGTTTTATTTAATGAGTGCTTGACACTGAAAAATGGCTCGTATATAGCTTTCTAGTGGGAAACTGGGGAGAGTGAGTCAGAACAATAGCACAGATGGGAGCTTGCTGTAGAGGAGATGGACCTTGTCCTGTCATTACCAAGTTCATACTGTTTGATTGTTTTTACCTATTTTAAATGCCACAACCCATGGCTCCTCTGAGGACTTGCACTTGCTTCATATATGGTAAATACTTGTGAACTATTATGGGATTGTCAGTAAGTGGTCTTGGTGGGAGATAAGGTGGAGAAACATTTCTGATGATCCCATGCTTGTACATTGTGTTTCAGGTAATAGGTTCTTTTCATTTCCAAATGAACTTTTAAATAAAGGAACCCAACAGCAATATATCTATTGAGTCTCATCCTAATTATAATAATTGAATTTTCATAGTGTACATCGAAGAATACAACATAGGATACAACATCTTTAGTGCTCAGTTTAGGGATAAAAACATCTAATTTTAGGGGCTTGGAGTGATAGCTCAGTTGGTAAAGTGCTTGCTTTCAAATAAGAGGATCTGAGTTTGATCTCCCAGAATTCATGTTTAAAAAGACAGCCAATTGTGTTGGCATGCATCTGTAACCTCAGTGCTGGGGAAGCAGAGACAGGTGGATTCTTGGGGCTTGCTGGTTATCCAGTCAATCCTACTTGGTGAGTTCCAGGTCAAAGAGAGACCATGTTTTAAAAAACAAAGTGGATGGCATCTGAGGAAAGGCAGCTGAGGTTGGCTTCTAGCCTCCACACATGCACACACATAAACTCACACATATACACACATACTTAGCCTTAGACACTGGAGAGGATCAGGGTTTGAATCCTGAATCTGGCATTTGCAAGCTCTCTGACTGTGCATAAATCACTTAACTCTTGAATCTCTCTGGTTGATTCATGAGTATAAATGGAGGTAATGATTCTTTTCACAGTGGACTGTTGTGACAGAAAGTCTCTGGTACAGGATAGAGGCTCAACAAATGTCAGTTTGTCCCATCCTTTCTCCATCCTCAGTACATTAGCACAGTAATTTAGGCTTAACTGAAAGCATCATCCTAGTTTTTCAGAGAAATTGACCTGCTCTGATGAAGAACTGAGTCATCTTTCATGCTATTTCAGTGCTTTGGTGACTCAATCTCCACTCTGAAGGCACCTGTGATAATTTTCCCACTGTCTTCTGAAATGTCCTCACTTGGGCCTTTGGAGCAATGCCATGTTGTAGCTCATGATATGTGCCATCTGTCAGCTTTGGAGTTTGGGTTTCCCATGAGTGTTTCAATTTCACATTGTATGCTAAATTCCATCCTTCTTTGAAAAAACTTTAGGTAATTGATTGGTTTTCTAGAAGCTGGAGAGTGTGAAAGAAGAAAACCTTCCCTGTGGTTTATGAAGAAACTATAGAACAGATAAAAATGCCATTTTTCATGACACTGGAGTTACCATCTCTGAGACTCTCCAACAAATGGTAGAGACTTGTAATAAAACACAGGAAACTGGCCTAGACATTACAGAACAACATGGAATCTGTCATCCTGACACTTGAGGTTGAGATTGGCTTGCTTATTACACAGATGCCTGTTTATGATTCTCTCCCCAGCCTGTTTCTATATACAAAGAGTGGGTTGCCTTTGGAAAGAGTCGTTCACTTAAAATATCAAAGTTTCTCTATGTTCTCTTAAAGTAGTCTTGCTCTCTTGTGGAAAATTGAAGGGGAGACAGTGGGTTTCAGTGCTTCCAAATCATGGCATTATTGATTTTCTGAGGAACCATGTAGGCCATTAGCATAAAGTTTGTGGTGCACTTAAGAACATATCTGTGAGATAAACATCTGAGTACACACTATGTTCATATTTCTCCATCAAGACAAATGACAGCATAATGACTCCATTATTTTTGAGGAACAACTTTGGTCTGGAATCTCCATTGTGCTTGCTTTCAGGGGTCTCAGTGGGGTTTCTCCATTAGGTTAGTTGTGACTAAGTTAATAACAATTCTTAGTGTGTGCTGGAGGAGAGAGGACAGTTGCATGATCTTTTCTTGGGGAGATGATAGGGAACCAATCAGAACCCAAAACAGACCAAAGTAACGATGATTCCACTAAACTCAAGTTTAGTAAACCAATGGGTTTACTGGTATTACTTGTAGGGCACAATGCAGGATGCGCCTAGCCAGGCCACCTGCTAGTAGGAATAGAGGAATGGCTCCTCTGGGCATGGTGTTATCCTCTGACTAGTCATGAGACCAGCACCTGGAAAAAGTCTGTCTACTTGGGGACAAACTTACTATTGGCTGTATTCAGGACCCCACCCCACAAGGTCATTGGCTATCCAGACCTATAAGAGCTTGTGCACCTATTCAATAAAGGAGCTTGCACTGCCACCTTTCTGGCCTGCTTCCCGCTCAGCTTCCAAAGTTTGTGGCTCAACTTTGTGTCTACTCTCCCTCTTCCCCCAGGGTGGAGACCCTTCGGTCCCCTTGGGCTGGTACCGAGTTTGGGGACCTCTGATATCTGGCAAAAGCAATCTTTTAAAAGAGAATAGGTGATAGTTTGAAATCAGGTGGATAATCAGGAGAGGAGGCCCCAGACTAGATTCAGCTGCATTCTAGTTGCTTTCACTTTCATCCAACATGGCCTACTTCCAGATTCTTGTCCAAAGTTGGCCCTTTTGGTAGGTTCTCCCTTCCCCCCAGGGACTCTGGCAGGGAATTATAAATTTTATACAAGTGATAAAGCCAACAACATGCTTCCTATGCTGCCCAATCCAAAGCGAGAAAGGAGAACCCAGTCCTGTCCCACCTCCCACCATATAGAATAAAAAAGCCCAGATTCCCAGATTCTCCAGGTGGGTAGACAGTGCTCCAGTTCTGGCCTCACCCCTTGTGGGGAGTCTGTCTCTTTGCTTTGTGGTGTGGTACCTGTGGCTGTGTGCTGTGACTGCAAACTTTTGGTCTTGTAATTCTTTTTATTTTATTTGTTATTTTTATTTTTATGTGTTTGAGTGTATTGTCTGCATGTATGTAAGTGCGCCCATGTTGTACAATGCCCTTGGAGGCAAAGAGGGCATCAGATCTCCAGGAACTGGAGTTACAGATGGTTGTTATCTATAATGTGGGTGCTGGGAACTGAACCTGGGCCATCTCTCCAGCTCCTGGTCTTGTAATTGTTTACCTGGCAAAGAAAAGGACCTGAGAACAGACCCTAGGCACATAACTTCCAGGACAGTGGGTGTCTCAAGGGCAGCTGCAGGGCCTGTGAGATGGTTCAGCAGCTGAAGGCACTTGCCTCCAAGTTTCACAACCTGAATGGATCTGGGGACCTAAATCAAGGGTAGAGCCAGTTCTCACAGGTTGTCCTCTGACTTCCAAACTCATACACATGTGTGCTGCTCCACCTCACAGGCAAAATAATTAAGTAAATAAATGTAATTGAAAGGCAGCAGCATGAGGAGCATTCATGAAATTTGCAACTCTGGATCTCCTGGCATGACTAGCTGGTAGCTTAGCTGCTCAGAGCATTGCTGCAGGCAGCTCAACACTCAACAGCAGTCTCTTCTCCCTGCTGTTGTTGACTGAGTCTAAGACTTTGGGGAGGGCCTTGGGCATCTTTAGTTTCGGTGAGGTTAGTTTACTTTCTGAATCTCAGACCTCTGCCTCTTCCCTCTGATTGATTTCTGAATTACTGCTTTTGAACTTGTACATCCCAATTAACATCATCCTTCCAAAAAGTTACCTGGGAGGTATAAATGCTGACTTCCGTGACCTCACTTAATACTGCTGTGTGGTTGTTTGAACCATTTTGGGGTCTTCCCTTTGGGAATGCTTTCAGATGAAAAGCACTAGCCACAAAGAAAATAGTTGGTTGATATCAGAGACTTCAACATCTAAGAGCAGCAGCATTGCTGTCTTTGGAAACCAACATGGTGTGAATAAATTAGCAGTGCTTTGTTTCACTGAAAAACAGCTTCGTTACTTTATGGTACAGCCAACAAGAATGGGAGAGAATAATTATGAATGTCCTAAGTCGGGCTCCACTGACAGCTATTAAGGAAGATGCTCCTGAGTGTAGGAGTGCAAGCTCCTGCTTCATCTCTAGTAACGTGGCCCTTTTCAGTCATCATGACACTCATGGAACCTCTTATTTTCTCCTTTAAATAATTCTATATATATATTTTTTTTGCTTGTGCATATATACTAGTTCCCTTGTGTTCAATAAGGGAACAGGAAAATGAAAGAATAGAGAAAGCAATGCTGTGATCGGACGTGAGGGAGGCAGGCTTCTGCCTCCTTGTTGAGATGTATTCATGGTCCTTTTTTTCTCTAAATGTCATTTTCTGTTCAGACTTTCTCTCATGAACCCTGGGCTGGTGATCTCACTTGTTCAAGGAAGGGGTAGATTCCCAGTTCTAGGTAAATCCTTTGTTGTTCTCTCCTTTCTAGCTAAGGCCATCTCTTGACTTCCTAAGCCACATTTGATTTCCTTTCCAACAGAACACTTTTTTTTTTTTCCTTCTCAGGGGTTTTATCTGTTCTGCCCCAGCTTTTGAAGTGCTGTTTGAAATCTGAATTCATGGTAAGGAAGGATGTGCTTAGCAGCCTTGATATTTTAGCGGCTATTTTCATGTATTCTTGGGTGTATATGTGTGTTGTACCCCTTTTCTGGGTGAGTTCTTGTCTTTTTACTCCACTCCCATTTATGTTTCTGATTGGGTCAGTAGGATGACTTGCTTGCCACCAAGTCTGATAATCTCAGAAACTTACATAAGAGAGAACTGACTCTTGAAAGTTGTCTTTGGATCACTACCCCCGCCCCCACACACAGAGTTTCTTTTTTAACATTTTGTTTATTTTTCTTTTTTGTGTGTATGAGTGTATTGCCTGCATGTATGTGTGTAAGTGCACCCGACTCCGCGATGTGTGCAGAGGTCAGAAGGCTCAGTTTCTCTGGAACTGGTATTACAGACGCTGTTAGCCACCATGTGGATGCTGGGAATAGAACCCAGGTCCTCTATAAGAGCAGACAGTGCTCTTAACCGCTGAGCCATCTCTCCAGCCTCAGAGTTTCTCTAATTACTAAGACTGAATACAGTCTACTCTTCAGAGGGAAATAATTTGTAGAGCAGAACTCTAACAAGTTGATAACATACAGAACTGGGTGGGGTGGTTAGGGAAATTCAAAGCCAGGGAGACTGGCGGAGTGACCCAGTCACCCGGACCCTGGGCACCACACTTCCTTTTTGCTTCAATAAACTCTGCTTCAAAGCAATCTCAATCCTACATCAAAGAGATTTCCCGCGCCCTCCCAATGGGTTAGCATAAATCTCCCTGTTCTCACTCTTCTTTTTTTTCTTCCAAGTTGCTTAAAAAAAAAAAAAATCAGTCCTTGTGTCTCCATTTCTTTAAATCTTTTATCCTCAGGCTGCTACCCCTGGCTGTATGGATTACATATCAGCAGTTAAGAAAATTCCACAAAGTCCTGGCTTGTTCTCACCCTGCAGTGCTTACAGTCACCGATTGCGATGAAAGGAATTTGAAAGGCACAGCCAGGCGATCCTGAACCGGCTCAGCACATTCCCTCTCCGCGGCTTATCGCGCATGGATGTTCTTTTGACCAACCATCAATCATGTTTGAAAGTTTCCCATGATTCCTGAGATATGAGCCCCTTTGATACAAGTTAACAATACAGCACACCCAGCGTGGGCTGAGGAAAACTCTTTTGAATGTGAGTTAAAGGACCGCTTTGTCCCAGCTCGGATTTATACACTTTCTCCGGGGGTCTTGTTTCTCTTGGGCAGCCTCAGGGGCCCCCTATCCAGGAAGGACCCAGGGATGCTTAAGTGGTCGCCATAAGCAGAGAAGAAAGGGGCCTGGAGGGAGGTTGAGAGGGACAAAGAGGGACGGAGGAAGAGACGAAGTAGAGACAGACAGAGGGAGAGGAAGAGGTTAAGAAAACAAGATGAGTGCATCAAGCTGAAGACGTCTGTGAAAGGGCCAAGTGCCAAAGGAGCGGAAGAGCAGGCAGGGCTCGGTGTTGAAGGAGCGGGCATCCCAAGCAGAGCTGCTGCCCTCTAAAAGTTTGGTGTGCTTTACCATTCACGCTCCGCAAAGGAGTCATTTTGAAACATGTTCTTGGGAGCTGGAAGTTCACTCTTTACTCATATCCTATCAGGTGTAATCCAGTTCTTTAAATGGAGGTTAGCTTTGCAGTAATCATTTTGAAATTTTATGTCTCATTCACAAAATCGTAGCAGATAACCCTAATTTACCAGTGGGATTTTGGCTTAGAGCTCTGGGGCTTAATATTTAAACATCAGCAGGGCCCAAGAAGTCCTCATTGCAATCAGGCCGCCTTCATTTTCAGTTATTTTTAACTGAAGAAAAAGAGGAAAGCAGTCTGCACAATTATGAGACCCTGTGCCCTCATATGGGAGTGCATTGTTTTGAGTGGACAGGGCATTGATTGCTCAGGGTTTTGGGAAAGCTGTTCATTAACAAAACCAATAACAAACAAGCACCGCCCACATCCTTGCATCCAAGATTGGAGATATGTCACCCTCTTTTTTTTAATTTCATCTCCAGCAGCAATGTGAGGTGCTTCCCTGGAGAGCTGATTTCTCCCTTCTTTCATGGGGTTGGAATAAGTCTATTAAAGGCCTTTTGCTTACTCGAGTAAAACCCTCTAGCAAGTGAGTGGTGTTTAGCAATCTTGCTGCCTCTTCTTGATTATTCTGGACTATTGATCTGTGTCTCTGGAGAAATTCTGGAAACGCCCATGAAGTCTTTTGGAGTTTAAAATATTATTCCTCAGCGATTAACTTGAATCAGGGGCCAATAAGATGAATCCTTTCCTTGTATTCCTGGTGCCAGCTCTTCCTTAATTATCCTTCAGCTCACAAGGAGCTTAGAAACGAAGTATGTTTGTCACTAATGTATAGCAAAGCAATGAAACAATTCTGATTGGTTAGCCAGAAATAAATACCTTTGCAGGAAAAGTAAAAGACACAGCTGACACAGGGAAATAGGGAAGAAAGAACTTAATATGGAAATTGTGGAAGGGCAAACCTCATTCTGCCAGAAGACACAGAATTATGTTTATCCTCCCCTCTGGTATATTCTTTGAGGCCTAGATCCAAATAATCTGCCACTGGCAATGAAAGAGAAAAAAGGAAGTAGTTTTCTTTGCTCTTTATTTGGAAACACTATGATTGGCTTTTGATTTCCTGCAGCACATGCAGAAAAAAAAAAAAAAACCCACAGGTGAGCTTTTTTCCAGAGCTTTCTCCTGTAGAGAAGATAGCAGAAAAATGAATGATGGTCTCCTTCTCATTTATAATGATGGTTTCATCTCTCTCAGATATTACTTTAGTTCTTGGATGATCGGTTCTTCCTACCTGAGTCCTGATTGCTTTTTAAAGATGAAAAAGCCAGGAGAGGGAGGCGAGGCGGTTCATTTCTAGTTGTTACAGTTTTGCAACTTCCATGCTACTTTTGATCCTGGTTTAAGATTGCTTGAATTTTCGTGCGTTTTTAATTTGTCCTACTTTTTTTTTTTCTTTGCTCTGTGGCCTAAAATAAACCCTGATAAGCAAAGCTGGGTATTTCTCCTCTCTTTTTGTTGATGTTCAATCTAGACTTCAAATTTCCTTCCTTCAGCTAAGTTAATTTGAATGTAGCTAGTGGCTTTCTTTAATAGAAGAAGCCAAATAACCAGCACGAGAAAGGCTACTAATGTGGATTCATTTTACACAATAACGAGCCTACTGGCTTGCATGTCTTAGGGCACAGAAGTGGTTCCCCTTTGTGTTTCTTCTTGTATTAGGCACTTCAGAAAATTATGCTGTAGTTTTAAAGTGTTCCAAAGATCTGATCACTTCCATTCATATGCATATAAGAAGAAAGCTAAGAATGTTCTCCCAAAGGAACAGTCATGTCCTATACTACTATTCTTAGAAAGATAATTTGGCTTTCAGTGAAAAAACAAGGATAAAATCCATATATTCACCACCTCCATTGCTTTGTTCTGAACTGAACTTAACTACTCTTCTCCATTCAGGGTCTTCTTTAATTCAGGCTTTTCAACACAGAAAATTGAAAATAGGGATGAAGGTCAGAATATATTAAAGGAGGTACATGGGCAAGATCTTTGCACTCTTTGGGGTCTGGTACCATGTTTTCTTTTTTTTTTTTTTTTTGAGTAAACAAGATTTTATATGTCTGTACACAGTATCTTGATCATACCTAGCCTCCTCTTCCTCCCTCCAACTCCTTTATTTAAAAACTACGTATGATTTGTGTGTATCATATATATATGTGGTGGGTGTGAGTGTGGGTACACATGAGGAGGTCAGAGGACAGTTTTGACAGCCAGTTCTTTCCCTCCACCTTGTACATGGGTTCCAGGGATTGAACTCAGGCAAGGACTTTTAACCCACCAAGCCATCTTGCTAGATATAGTTCTTTCCTTTTCTTTCTTTCTTTCTTTTTTTAAACACAGAGTCTCTTGTAGCCCAGACTGACTTGAACTAACTAAGTAACCAAAGATGACCTTGAAATTCTTTTCCTTCTGCGTCTACCTCACAAATTTGGGGATCACAGACATACATATCACATCTGGTTTCATATGTTGCTGAGGACTGAACTCAGGGCTTCCTGGGTACAAGGCGAGTCCTCTACAAACTGAGTTTCATTCTCAGCCCCCGTGTTTTTTTTAAGCATTTATACTCCCCTCAGACTATCTTGCTCTGCCATATGCTTAGACTATATCTTGGCAATCATTTGAATTTGTTGTTGAGACAAGTAGAAGATGGGGTTATTGGGCAAATCTAGGCTACCAGTTCCCAAAGTATGATTCTTTAGTAGCACCAGTATCTATATATACTGCACAAAAGTATTACATGTACAAAAATATATTTTATTTTCTTTATTTATATTTATATAAATTTGTATTTATATATTTATTTACATTACAGATAACATTTTCTTTAGGAACATAAAAATGTACATTGATTGTACATTCTGTGTGAAAGGAATCTGCTAAGCTTGGTTAACAGAGGTTTCCTTAAACTGATTTGATGATGGAATGAAATCCATCTAAATGACATGCTAAAAACATGTCTCTTGGTGGCAGACCTTGTCCAATTTTAGAATATTCACCTGGCATTTACAAAGCCCTGAATTCAGTCCCCAGTAAAGCAAACACACACACACACACATGCAGGTTCCTCTTAATGCCTCACAGAACTGGTGCTCTGATTGGCACCTTGGGTTAAGATGGATTGGATTAGACAGACAAACTTGTCTTCATTGGACATTAAATTCAAGATGCATTTGTTGAACATGTACAATGCCTTTAGGTATTACAGGAAGTCCCATTAATAAGAAAAAGGAGACAATGAAGTAAAAGCTGTCATTTTTCACTAGATTAGACAAGATGAGTTAAAACAAAAATCTTGATCTTCTAAGGGAGGAACCAAGTGCCACCTCAACAAAAAAAAATGTTTATGATTTGGAAGCAATGGTCGCAGCTGCTCAGAATGCTTGCTCGTATAGTGCCACAGACATAGTATAGCCAGTACATTTGCCGGAAATGGATAACAATTTAGGTTGGGCAAGCTGTAGAGGGTGATGATTTTTATGTGCCTTCTATTTTTTATGTTTTGCTATAGTAATAGTGGATTGGAAAAAAATTGCTAAATATCTCCTGTGTCTGTAAGTCTTGAGAAGAACTTAACCATGAAGAGCTTTTTTGAGAATCGTTCTGATTCTCATTAGAAGTCCTTGTGTAAGACAAAAGAGCTCCATCATTTCTTCTTCATTCAAACCTGTGGAGGAAGGTGGTGCTGCTGTGTGACGCTTCCTGTGCCAGTCACCTTCCTTTATTTCTGCTTTCCCTTCTTTCTGGGTAATGAATCGGGGTGTCCTTAACTGCCTGCCTTGTGTTCATCACTGTCAGCACTGACAGGGTAACAGATAACGGCAGAGATTCAAGGCCACCCAGGGAATGAGGCCTGACAGGACCTCATTCATCATCCCCCTTTTAGGGGTCTCTGCAGTAGTACCAGCATCAAGGCTATAATCGAAGCTCACCAGGTCGCGTGCGGGCCAGGCATGATTACTCCACCAAGAAGCAACTTGAGCTGTCAAATCTGCTTTGTAAATGAACTGTTTTCCTAGAGACAGTGTGTTTATAATTGTCATTCTCCATGTAGCCTCTCAGTTTCCAAGGTCTGCTCTCCATGTGGTCCCTCATATCCTTCATAAAAATCCAACTTCTCTTATGGAGAAAAAAGGTATGGAATTCTTTGGCCTTCAGCATGTCTAAACATTCTCTAAAAGCAATGTTTATGGTTTTTATCTTAAAGAATTTGAATTTAATTTATTTGGGAAGCTCCATTAATAACGCCAGTTAGGAATGGCTTGACTTGTCTCTTTCTTTCTCTTAAGTGAA
This sequence comes from Eospalax fontanierii, assembly GCA_035773235.1. NCBI lineage: Eukaryota > Metazoa > Chordata > Mammalia > Rodentia > Spalacidae > Eospalax > Eospalax fontanierii. The sequence continues at coordinate 77,771,865 of CM069535.1, read as the reverse complement.
TCCATCTTCTGAACAAACTTCACACATATAGGACAGTGCTTTCCAGATCTATATTCTTATTCTACTCAGTTCGCCATTCTGTGCTCTTGAATAGTATGTCTATGTCTCTATTTGCACAACCTACAGACTCCTTAAGTTTATTGTATCTGAACAGGTAGCACCACCTTCACCCCAAACTTCTCGCTGTGTTCTCAGTCTTAGCAAGCACATTCCCTTCCAGCAAGAAGAGGAAAGGTGTTCTAGATTCTTATAACATCTTTAACCTTTTCTAATTCCAGTCAAAACTAGATTCTGTTAAAACCAACTTTTAAATACTGCCAACAATCACCTACTCTTCTCTGTCTCCTTGTGCCATGTGAGTTTTTCAACGTCTTTCTAAATGGTCTCGTTCTCAACAGGGTTTTCTAACCTAGAGAGCTTGCCAAGTCATTCCACCACATGGTTCATCAGTGACTCCCTGTTGCCTGATGGATGGGCTTCAGATGCCTTCCTGTGGCATTCCTGGCGCATCATGATGTGGCTACTTTCATCTTCTGGACTCTCTGCTTTTAACTTTATAATTTAGCAAAACCAAATTACCTACATGCTTTAGAGTGCTCCATTTCCCTTAATATTTCTATACCTTTCCACGTTCTGTTCCACAATCTTCTGAAGAGATTCTCCTAATTCAGGCCCACTTTGCGAATTCTTTTCAGTATTTACCTCAGTGCAGATGTTATGTCACTGTGTAAATTTCTCTGACTTCCAGTGGCTTTCTTGTTATCAAATTATGCTTTATGCCTACTTCTGCTGTCATTCAAATAACACTTATTGAATGCCTCTGATTGTCAGGCACCACATTACTTTCTTTATGTGTTCGTATTTCATCTTCAAATCAGACTATCGGTAGGTATTATTAGACCAGTGACACAGATGATGAAACAGATGCAGAATGGTTAGTTTCCCAGAGTCCTGCAATTTGTAAGTGGTGTAAATGAGCCTGTTTTAAGTCTATGCAACTCTAAACCATTGCTCTTTTTAAAAAAAGAAATATTTTATTTACTAATTTATTAGTGTGTCTATGTGCGCATGTGTGTATGTGTGCACATAAATGCCGTGGTATATACATGAAGTCCAGAGGACAATTTGTCGGAGTCCTTTCTTCCCTTCCCATTAGTGGGTCTCAGAGATCAGACTCAGGACTTCAGCCTTATTGGCAAGCACCTTTACTTGCTGAGCCTTCTCACTGGCCCATCATTCTCTTGTTTTAAAATGTGTCTGCTGATGTCTTCAGAGGAAGCACTGGGTGTTTTTGGCTTCATTTCCTTCCAGCTGAACTGAGTGCTTTCTATGTAGTAGACATTCAACAAATAGCTCCTGGGTGAGTGACACCCTCAAAGGATTCATCTATTTGTATCCACAAGGCATACCATACATATATCTGTTTTCTATAACTGGTACATAACAGCCCTAAACTATCCACACTGGTCATCCCATTTTTATAGATGTGAAAGTGGTTCTTGAGCAGCAAGGTGACTGCTAAGGTGGGACATGAGGCAAAATCTGTACTTTCTCACTTGGTAAGTTGTGATGGTTAATCTTGATGGAACTTAGAATCATCATGGTAACACCCCATTGAGTAAGTCTATGGGATTGTTACCAGAAATGTTTAACTGAGCAGGGAAGACCGATCTTGTGGGTGCCCCATTCTGTGGGCTGGGGTCCTATACTGCATAAAAAGGAGAAAACGAGTTGAGTGACAATGTTTTTATGCTTTCTGATTGTGGGTACTGTGTGACAGGCTAGCTCAAGCTTCTGCTGCCATGCCTTCCCTGCCATCATGGACCATAGCTTTGAACTGTGAGCCAGAAATAAACCTTTCCCTCTTTAAGTTACTTTTGTCTGGCATTTTGTCACAGCAATAAGAAAATGAAGACAGTAGCCCTTGTTCTGCTCTGTGTTTTATGTTAGCTGTTGATTGAATGCACTAATGCCAGCAACAGAATAGCAGAGGCTTCTGGAGAGATTAAGAACATAGGCTTCAAGTCCAGATTCACTGAACTATTCAGGGCTTTCTGTGGTTTCATTATATATTCTTTCCACAGAGCTTTTTCTAACAAAATTCTGAGCTCTCCATTCACCCTCTCTTCATCCAAACTGGCCTCTTCACATTTCCTCTTAACATAGCATGATGACTGCCCTTGCTTTCTGATTTTACTCACATCCTTTTCATTGGCTTTTCAGTGCCCTCTTGGTGGCTGTACCCAGCCCAGCCCATCTATCTCTCAAAGATGGTCTCAGGGTCCATCTCCTCCATGAATTATTGCTTATAGTTCCATTCTTTCTGGCCTGATCAAATGTAATTCTGTGTGTACCTCATATTTCAGTCTTGGTTACATAATTTTATTGCATTACTCTATACTACTTTACATCCTATAATTACTTCAGCAGCCAACTTCTATTCCCACAAACATTGTAAACCCCTTGACAGGAGGGCCTGTGGCATATATTTCTTTGATATTCCACACAGGGCATAACACAATTTTAGGTGGACACTCAATAAATATTTATTGAATTAAATTGGATATGGCACAGACTACATTTAAACCTTCACAAAATTCCTTTTCATAAATTATATGTATCTCAACAAGAAGATTATTGGAGGGAACTGCTTGAATATATTCAGTCTGGGCAAGTACACGTGAGATTCACAGGGTCATAATGCAGGTTCTTGGACAAAGAAAAATGGCTAAACTGGGATTTGGAGCCAGGCTAGGAAGAGAAAGACTGCTAGACGGAGGGAGGGAAGGGACAGCAGCCACTGCCAAAGCCACCCAAAGCAAGGGCTGAGGCTTCGTAGACAAGAAATGTGCTTCTTTAGAAAAGAGTCCTCAAAGAACTTTTGCTTTGTAAGGTTATACACAAGTTAAATAATTTGACAGTGCATTCTTGTGAGTCAGGAGAATTATTGGATAAATTCTTGCCAGGTCAGCAAAATAAACTGTTTTTCAAAAATTTCTACATAGGTGGAATGCAGTGTTTGAAGTTTTATTCATAAAAATTTCTATGTTTTAAAAACTATTTCCTTTTCCCAATTTTCTATTTTTGTCTCATTGTATCTCCCACACACCTTAACACACATGTACCTTCTCTCTTTTGATATTCCTTGAACATTTAAGATTTTAATATTTCCTCTTATGAATAGATTCTTGAAAGATTTTATGATTTCTTATCGTGGATTTTATATTGGGTCTGTGAAGGAAACTTATGTCTGGAACTTGACTCACTATGAGTAATATTGACCTTGAACTTATTCAAATGAGAAATGACATTCTATTAAATAATCCTTGGTAGTTAACATATTTCTGACACAATATCAGCATATATACATACATATTATATACATATACATACATTCATATTATCTCTCTCTCCCTCTCTCTCTCTCTATATATATTCATACTTGATATTGCAGATTATTCCAGGAACACTTTCCTAAATGGTTATAAGAACTCAGAAATTTAATATTTAAAAAAATTATTGGAGGTAGATTTTGTATCTCCATGAGGTAAATTAAAGACTGAATTAGATTAATTATCTTAAGGGGCTGGAGAGATGGCTCAGTGGTTAAGAGCATTGGTTACTCTTGCAGAGACCCAGGTTCAATTCCCAGCACCCACATGGTGGCTAACAATGTCTGTAATTTCAGTTCCAGGGGATTTGATATCCTCTTCTGACTTCCTTGAGCATTGCTCTTACATACATGCAGACAATGCACTAATAACACATAAAATAAAAATAATAAATAAAATATTAAAAAATTATCTTGTCCATTCCCTTGCTCTCCAGTAAGAAACAAATCAGATGGCATTCATTGGTTTGCAAAGAAAAACCCTTTAAGATCTGATCTCTATGATAAAATATATCACCATGTCATTAGGAAATAGTTTCTGGTGTCTTATAAATGATATCTAATATCAAAAAGTGCTTTCCCCCAGGAAATACTTTCCTCCTCTTTTCTCTCTCTTCTTCTCCTCATTCTTGGTCATCGATTTCCACTTGAAAGCTTACTCTTGCCACGAAGGAGATACTTTTATAGGAATTGACAGGCACAGTCAGCTGGCTGACCCATCTCAAACCCCTATGCCTTTACCTCACAGCTCACTGTTCCCAGAACACAAGGTTCTGGCCCATGAATCTAAACAGAGTATGCTGGACAAAGTTTTGTAAGAGCTTGCCAAAAGAGGACAGATATGGGTAACCAAACATTTGGCTTTTTTAAAAATTTTAAAGACAGGGTCTCATGTAGTCCATCCAGGTTGGCTTCAAGCTTGCTGTGTTGCTGAGGATGATCTTGACTTTCTGATCCTCTTGCCTCCATCTCCTGAGTGCTAGGAATACAGGCATGTGAAGAGAAGCCTGGCCTTCTCCAGTGCTGGGGATAGAGTCTAGAGATCTGTACATGCCAGGCAAGCCCTCTACCAATGAAGCTGCGCCCTTCGACCCCTTTTGGCACTTTTCTCAGTCCCCTTTTTTTTCTTGTGGAGGTGAAACTAGAGAAGTAGCAATCTATTTGGTGGTGATCATGGGATTGGATGTGTGTGGAAAGAGGCCTCTCTACTGAGAATGGTGGGCTTTGAAGTACCCAAAGAGGCCAGTGCTGGTGACATGCCGTGTCGGGGTGCACCTTCCACCCATGGAAAAAGTATGAGTAAAAAAAAATTTGAATGTTTTTTTTCAAGTTTCTGTTAAGAACAGACAAGCTCAGTCCTAACTGATCTTAATGGTCTTTTGTTCATTGTTGGTTTCTGATACTGAACATTTCATTCATTCAAATTGTCAATTATAAAAAGCAACAACAGGGGCTGGAGAGATGACTCAGTGGTTAAGACCATCACTACTCTTTCAGAAGACCTGGGTTCAATTCTCAGTACCCACATGGCAGCTCACAATCATCTGTAACTCCAGTTCCAGGGGAATCCGACACCTTCTTCTGACCTCTGAGGGCACTGCATGAGAGGATGTACTTACACACATGCAAGTAATACACTCATGTACATAAACTAAAAAACAACAAAATAAAACTTAGAAAAACAACAATAATAACAAGAAATGGCAGACAAGTCCTTTTGATCACCATGGCACTCAGCAACCACGGACAATAATAGTCTGGTATGTCTTCTGTCTCTTTTTAAAGCTGCTTTGTTCTCTGGGTAAACTGTGATGGCATGGTTGAAGGAGAGGTCAGTAGGAATGTAGTTCTCCGACTCTTTTCTCACCCAGCTATATACAACACCTAGGCAGTTTCATAGCCTGCCTGTTCATGTCTATTTTTCTTTTCTTTTAAAAGTTTTCTTTTAAAACTGTGGCTATTTCTTTTTAACCTTCATGGTTATCACTAATTCAGCTCTGTAGAGCTGGGTATTCTATACAAATGGGACTGGGTAAATTCTTCAAATCTCAGGCTCAAAGTTATTTTCGAGGGATTTTTGTTCCACTGTAATCTGGGAAGCAGGTAGGGCTTCCAGATTGGTGTGGACCCCCCGAGAGGCAGGTCCTCGGGAATGCCCAGGGGACTTTGAGACAGCTCAGTCACTGCCTGTTAGGTTTCCTGTGGAAGCCTAACATTAGATGTGGTAGGATAGAACAATCACTCTCCAAGATGTCCACATGGAAATCCATAAACCCAGTGAATATATTGCCTCACCTGGGCAAGGGAGTTTTGCAGTATGATTAAATTAAGGATCCTGGGTTGGGGAGATCACTCAGTGGATAAGGGCAGGAAGCCCTGAGTTTGGATTCTTAGCACCCACATTACAGCTGGAGTAGCCTCATATACGTGTGACTCCTGTGCTGAGGGGGTGGAGACACGTGGTTCCTTGAAGCTCCATGTTCAGTGAGAGACCCTGCCTCAAGGGGCTGTATTAGTCACTTTTCTGTTGCGGTGATAGAAACACTGATCAAGGGAGCTGATAAAAGGAAGAGTTTATTTAGCCTATAGTTCCAAAAGGGCAAGATTCCATCATGTCCAGGAATGGGAGCAGAAGCTGAGCACTCACGTCTTCAAGCTGGCACAGGAAGTAGCCAGAATGGAGATCCCTCAAGGCTTAAGAGCACTCTAAGCTCATCCACAGTGACATGCTTCCTCCAGCATGGCCATTCAAACCACCACAGGGGTTAAGGCAGAGAATGATAAACTTCCACATGAGTATGTGCACCCCCTCCACCACACAAGTTGATGATTCTAATATGAGATTATTTTGGATTAGTCAGATGGGTTCAGTATAAGCACAAGGGTATTTGGAAGAGGGAAGTAGGAATGTCAGAATGAAAAGGAAATTAGGAGATTCTGGCTTTGAAGATAGAAGTTTCACTGTAAGCCGAGGAACATAGGTAGAAAAGCCAACGATTCTTCCAGGAGCTTTGGAAAGGAATGTAACCCTGTTTATACCTTGATTTTAGTTGAGAGAAACCCAACTCAGATTTCTGACTTGTAGAACCATAGGATAATAAATTTACGTTGTTTCAGGACACCAAGAATGTGGCATGTGGCAACATTTTTTTTAAGCAGCAGTGGGACACCAGCAAGCTAGGCTTGCCTGCTTGTCTGAACTCCTGTCTCACACATTCCCTACCTTCTCCCTTTTTCCCTCCACTGTAGCTTTTGTCAAGAGACTGATTAGTTTTGTTAATCCCTTGAAATTTTAGACAATAAAATAGGAATAGACTCAGCTAAATTCCTGTTCCTTTGTGTCATTGCTCTCAGGTGCCTAGTAAATACAGTCATTTTTCACACTGGAAAATGGCTGAGTCCACTATTTACATCTTTCATCACCTTGAACTTGGATTATCACTGCAACTTTCTCTGTGTTCTCTACAGTATAGTAAAAATGCTCACAATGTTTCATACCTCAGCTAGAGAAAAACTGCTCTTCTGATACATCATCCATTGGGATACTCCCTGTTGGTCTCCCCTCTCCCAGGCTGTGATGAACCCTCCTTCCCTCTCCTCCCTCCCTTCCCCTCCCTTTCCTCTCTTTCCCTCCCTCCACTCCTCGATCCTCTCTTTCTTCCTTTGTTACTTCCTTTTCAGTTTCCCTCCCTACTTCCTGAGTCTTCTGAAGTTATTCAGCATTCTTTTTTTTTGAGACAAGTTTTCCCTGTAACCCCCAGCTGGTCTGGAACTCACTATGTAGACCAGGCTGGCCTTGAAGTCAGAGAGATCTTCCTGCCTCTGCCTCCCAAGTGCTGGGACTAAAGGCTTGTACTACCATGCCCAGCCTATTCAGCATTCTTGACTCTTATGATTCCTCGTGACCTTTCCTCACCTGATCTCTGGACTGCAGATGATGCCACTTCTGTGACTTTTCTGTGATTTGAAGGCTGTACTCCTGAGGCCCCTCTTGCCCTTTGGTTAGGATAGCACACATGGTAACAGCAAAAATGGATTACACTGCGTCAGCCACATCTCTCAGGATTTCTGAATTCCGTCTTCAGGGATGTTGGAGAGATGACTCAGTAGTTAAAAGCAATGGCTGCCCTTGCAGAGAACCCAAGTTTGGTTCCCAGCATCCACATGGCAGCTAATAACCATCTAGAACTCCAGTTCCAGGGGACCCAGTGCTTTTTTCTGGCCTCTGTGAGCACTGCACAACATGGAAGCACATACATACATGCAGGCAAAATACTCATAAATATAAAATTAAAATACATAAATAAAGTAAACAAAATAAATAAAAAAGAATGTGTGACTCGTGGCCATAGTCTTCAAAGAGCTAATTGTGGGTGGCGGCAGGGGTCCTGAAGCTGAAATGAATGCAGTTAGTTCTGTCTACCTGAATAAACTGTCCTTGGAAGAGCTTGGCAAATAAAAGGAATTTTATCTAGTTAACTGAGTGAGTGAATAGTCTTTTTAGAATGTTCCCATTGCCTTGTTTATCCTACCATCTTTACAAATGTTAACTGCATTATTATTATATAAATCTTCCAGTATTTTCTTAGATATGCAAACTATTTGTCAGATATGAAATTTCCAACTTGCTTAGGTTCAACTCTTTTTGATATGTAAATAAAATTAAGTATAAGTCGCCACTCTAGTGGCAAAGTTAGCCTTTCTTTTATTATTTCTAGACTTCTAGGGAAGCAACATGTTTTGGTTATCACTTGTGGCTTCAGGTGGCTCAACTTTTGTTTTCCAGTCTGCATCCTGCTCTTTTGCATGGGATTGCTTTCCCAGTGCAATCCTTTCCAGCTGAATTTGCACTTATCCAAAGTCTTCTCTTCTAAGTTCCACTGATTTATGGCATTGTGTGCTGCAAATGATTGACTAAGGATGTGGAGGCTGATGATGGGTTGACCTGGGGATTCAGAGAGTCTGTATTCATTGCTTTTATCAAAGCATATTAGACATTCCTGGTTCCACTTTGAACAAATCTGCCTTACAAGTTATTGGTTCTCCCCTGTACTTAAACACTAAATTTCTACTATTTTTGGGCTATATACCTACATGATGATTCCTGTGGGTTTCCTAGTCAGAGGCCTGTAGATACTCCTGTTGTGTCTTTGATGATTTCTGGTTTTAACTTTATAATCATTTAGGTGTATTCCTGGACAGAGATGACTTTCCCTTCTTCTAGTAATGCAGTAATTTGTTACCTTTCCCTTGGATGAGGCCATAAATCATAATTACTTATGAAGACTTAAAATATTTTCACTTCATATTTTCATTTATTGGAACTGGCATGATTATTGTTTTCTTTTAGGCCTTTTTATCTTCAAAATGTTCTGTCATGTTTAATTACTTTGTAACTAGAAAAAAGTAAGAGCATCACATCGACACACAAATATAAAGAAGGAGAATTATTGAATTTAATCAATTTATACACACTGGCTATTTATATTTTGGAATATTAATGCATATGTTAATTTTAGAATTCAGGTTCCAGAAGGAACTGATGATTTAATAAGTTCTTTATAAGAATCTAATACAGTGTGGCTCTCTGGTAAATGTGGAATAATGTCTGTTTGATTCACTTCCTTTTGTTGACATATTGGCACTGCTTCAAGACATTAAACCATTTTATGGGGAAACTTGATAGGTACAAGTTATTGCCCCATTATCAGTGTAAGACACAAAATAAAATACCCTTAAGTTGGGCCCATGGGAATAAGGTCTGTAAAGTAAGAATAATTTTGAAGAGAAGGAACCAAAGAGACTGAAGTAGTTACCAAAGTTCTGAAGACACACAGTGTCAGATACAATGGGCACAGGTCCTTCTGGTCCCTTACCCTTACTCATTCATTGATATCACTTTGCTCAATCCACAGGTCAGTTTGGGCCAGCTACTCCATTGATAAAGCTTTAAATAAGTGTGTAGAAATAAACGAGAAAAATGGTGGAGTCACCTTTCCCATCATATATTTCCACAAAGCCTAACAGCTCACTATTTAATCAGGAGATTGGCAGGACAGGGAACAAGCTGGTAATTTGCAGTTGGGATGTAATAAAACTGTTATAATTCATGGATGAGGCACCCAGACTATATCATGTATTATGAGTTTAACTTGACTTATAACTCTTTTTTGGAATTTAAACTGTCATATCAGACCATATGTGTTGACTTTTATAGTGATTTAATGAGTTGTTTGGTGAAAATAAATGTTGATAAAGTTACAACATTTTCTGACTCTATTCTTTTCTGTTGCTGTTCCTTTGGGGTTTTACAGCTCGCTGTCTTACAATAACCAAAGGGTCCCCTCCCCCCCATTAGCCATGGTTATGATCTTGGTCTTTTGATGGATAGTGCTCATTTTTCACACTTGATTTTCATGGATAGATTATGATAGAGAGTCCAGGGAAAATATATATAGATTAATTTCTTGTAGAGTCAAGATAATGTTGTGAATTTTGGAAATGTGGTCTCCAAACTCCTCCATCTGAAGGAAGTATCAGTTGATTCTTTAAAGAAGTGCTTTTTCTTCAGGATATGGCTTGGCTTCAGCTTTGTTTTGCTGAGGGACAGTGCTATAGCAGTGGAAATAGTTGGCTTGTGATAATGTCCGTTGTCAACTTGACACAATCTAGAATCATCTGGGGGAATGAGTCTCCGGGCAGAGCTGTAAGGGATTATTTAGATTACAGTTAGTTTGAATCATCTTCTATTTATTTATTTTTTATTTTATTTTTGAGAATTTCATACATGAGTATTATATTTGCATTATTTTCATCTTGTCTACTTGTATTTAAGTCTTCCCACTTGGGATTAGATAACCTTTCAGGGAACTGGTCCCTGGAGAAAACTGATTCTCTCCCTCAGCATTCATTGATTGCCTGCAGCTCTTCATTTGGAGGTGGGACCCTCAAATTTCTATCCACTTTGGTATGTCAACTGCTTTTGGGGAAGACCCATCTTTCAAAAAATTTTTATTATTAATTATTGTTATTTTTATTATTTTATGTATATGAGTGTATTGCCTACAGGTATGTAAGTGTACCTGTATTGTTCCATGCCCATGGAGGTCAGAAGAGGGCGTCAGATTTCCTGGAACTGGTGTTACATATGGTTTATAGCCACTATGTGGGTGCTGAGAATGGAACCCAAGTCCCCCGCAAAAGCAGTCGGTGCTCTTAATGGCTGAGCCATCTCTCAAGCCTAGAAGGACTCATCTTAATTGTGGGTGCCGGGATCACTCGCCACTGCCCCACACGGGGCACCAGTCTGCTGGGATCACTGTCAGGTAGGGCGGTGGCGAAGCTAGTCCAGCCGGCCTCCTCCAGGGGTTGAGCGGGATGGTGAGTGTCGCGCAGTCTGGCCTCGAACTCACAGATCCTCCTGCCTCTGCCTCCATCAGCTTATCCTACCAGTGTGTGCCACCATCACTGGCCCCCAGCAGCCTGCAAGAGGCCCGGAGTGGGGGCTGGTCGGCGTCCTGCCCTGCCTGGAGCTGCCGAGCCACCCTGCAGCCTGGGTGCTGGAAAGCGGCCACCATTTTTGCCTGGGGGCGGCGTCGCACCACAGACTCGGCGGCGATGATCCTCACGGGGCTCAGTGGGGGGAGGCCGGGGCGGCCCGCGGCGGGGGGGAGGTTGGCCCGGCGGGGAGGTCAGCGGCCCGGGAGGGGACGATCCTCAGGGGCTCAGGAGGGGGGGATCGCCAGGGGCAACGGCTCTGGAGGGGGCCAGCCTCAGGGGCTCAGGAGGGGGGGATCGCCAGGGGCAGTGCCCCGGGAGAGGGCGTTGGCCAGTGCAGCCGCCTGGGAGGAGGCAATCATTGGCGGCGCCTGCCACGCCTCCATCTCCCAAACTGAGAGCCACAGCCGGCCCCATGGGGAACTGCAAACCCGCCCTTAAAGGGCGGGCGGGAGCTGTAGCGGCCCTGGAGGCCCAGCATGTGGGTAGGACTATTCTTGCCAAGGGGATCCTCGACTGTATAAAATGAAGAAAGTGAACTGAACATGTGCTTGTCCCTGTTTGCTTCCTGATTCTGGATGCTGTGTGACCAGCTGCTTCAAGCTTCTGCTGCCTTACTTCCCTGCTGGGATGGACTGCATCTTGAACTGTGATGTAAACCTTGTCTCCCTAAAGTTTCTTTTGTAAGAGTATTTTATCACAGAAATAGAAAAGAAGAAAAGACAGCAGTGATCTTGATTTGAAGGGTGAATGATTGTCTTGTAAGGACCAGCTCATTTCCCATGGAAGCTTATAAGAGATGCTCAGCTTCTATGATTGATGCTGTTGATACTGAAGGAAGTGAAATAATGCCAAGTTGTAGTAGTAGTCACATAGCGAAGAATCTTGTCAAATGAGCTGTAATTTGAGCAGACACACATTTTACACTCATTAAGAGAAGTAAGGAACAGCTAATTGGTTTATTATGTACTCTCTAATTGGTTCATCTCACTTTCAGTTATGGCATAAAGGGACATGCAGGAGACTACTGTTTGGGGATTTAGCTAGGCCAGACAGACATCATGGAATTTGATAAAAATCATTATATGCACCGTCACTTAGCAAACATAATAAAAAAAGAACCCATGTTCTATTAGGAGCTGCTTAACTGTCCCGGCTGTGTGATCAGTGAGCCAGCACGAGTGTAAACCTCACTGAGAACAAAGTGATCTGACATGTCAGAGGGACTGACCTCTTTCAGGACACTTAGTAGCCTGAGGAGAGATTTACTTACTTGTCCTCTAAGAAACCATTTATATCACAGGGGGAACATGTTTCTTACCCATCAATTTCAGCCTGGCTACTGCTGTTACCTGCATGTGTAAAAGGAACTGGAAATTCAAGGGAGTTACCTAGCTCATAATTGCCTAGATATTTGAATCAAATGTTTTTTTCCCACTTAAGTGCTAATTGCCTTGATTTTACATTTCGATTTGGAAGTTCAGATTATGTCATAGAGGAGAAAAGTATTAATGTTGCCAAAGGAGAAGCATTGAAAGGTGTTTTAGAGACAGTCCATAATGGTATGTGTATTAGCTACTTTTTTCATTGCTGTGACAAAATACCTGACAAAAGCAACCAAAAGCTGAAAGGGTTTGTTTTGGCTTGTGTTTGAGGGTGCATCACAGTGGGAAAGGTATAGTGGCAGGAGTGAGAGGTGACTAGTCACAGTTATCCATAAGGAAGCTGAGAGAAATAGATGCTGACCTCACTTGGTTTCTCTCTCTCTCTCTCTCTCTCTCTCTCTCTCTCTCTCTCTCTCTCTCAAAAGATCTGCTATTTATTGAATACACAGAAAAATGACTAGAGTCACCTACACTAAATATGGTGAGCTTTGGGGAGAGCAATAGGAGTATGTAAGGGGTAAAAGCACCACTTATTTCATTTTTCTTTCTATAGATCTATAGCATTGAATGTTTTGCTGAAGTACATGAAATATATATGTATTATTCATGCAAAAGGATAGGTTTTGAAGGGAGTGTAAATCTCATACTCCAGTGTGTAAATCTCACCCTGGACAAAACACTGGTTTCACCTTCTGTTTTGTGCAGCTAACAACACAATTCTTCTATTTTATTCAGTACCAGATCTCAGTCCAGGGAATGGTGCTGCACACATTCAGGATGGATCCTCCCTTCTCTGTTAAGCTGCTCTGGTAACAACCTCACAGACATGCCAGAGGCTTGTCTCCTAGGTGGTTCTAAATCCCATTAACTTGACAGTCAATATTAACCATTAAAATATATGGACATTTACTTGTGATATGCATCCCAGTGATATTTGATGCATTTGTATGCTTGTATTTCTTTTGAGAACTGTCTATCCAGTTCATTAGTCTGTTCATTGACTGAATGATTTGTTTATTTTGGTATTTAAAATTTGCATTTCTTTATATAGTCTAGCTATTGTCCCTTGTTTGATATGTAGCTGGCAAAGATTTTTTTCTGTTCTGTAACTGCCTCTATACTTTGGTGATGGGTTCCTTCATTGTGTAGAAGCTTTTTAAGTTCACTTAATCACACTTGTCAAATCTTGGGATTGTTTCTTGTGCTACTGGAGTCCTTTTCAGAAAATCTTTGCCTCTTAAGTATTTCCCCTACATTTTCCTACAGCAGTTTAAAAGTTTTAGGTGTCATATTAAGATCTTTGATTTGTTTTGAATTGATTTTTGTCCGGAGTGAGAGATATGGATCTAATCTAATTTCACTCTTCTACATGTGGGAATCTAGATCTTCTAGGGTGTTAAAGAGGCTGTCTTTTCCCTAATGTTCTTTTCACCTTTGTTAAGAATCAGGTGGCTGTGACTCTGAGCGTTTTGAACTCTGGTTCTCACAGTCTATTCTATTGATGTGCACATCTGTTTTTTTTGCGCCAGTGATGCCCATTTTTGCTACTGTGGTTCTGTAATGTAATTAGAGATCAAGTATCATAATTTCTTCAACATTGGTCATTTTGCTAAGGATTGCTTTGGCTATTTGGGGTCTTTTGTGCCTCCATATGAATTTTGGATTTTTCTCTAGTTAAATGAGAGTGTCATTGAGATTTTGTTTGGCATTGTATTGAATCTGTATATTGCTTTTGTTGATTTAGCCATTTTCATAGTGTTAATTTTGCCAGTTCATGAGCATGGAAGGTCTTTCCATTTCTGAGTGACTTCTTTAACTTCTTTCTTTAGTGTCTTGAAGTTTTCATTGTGGAGATCTTTCACTTCCTTGATTAGGGTTATTTCTTGCTTTTTGGTTTTTTAAAAGCTATTGTCAAGAAAGCTATTCTCTTTCTTGGTGAGTCTATTATTGTTTTACAGGAAAGCTACTGATTTTGTAGGTTGGTTTTGTATTCTGAACTTTGCTGAAGGGACTTGTCAGGTCTAAAGGTGTTCTGGTGGAGTCTTTCATATGCTGTCTGCAAATAGGGATAATCTGCTGTCTTTTTATGTTTTAAAGAATTATTTTTTAAATTGTGTATGTGCATGCTGTGTGTATGGGCATGCAAGGTACAGCACATGTACAGAGGTTCTCTCTTTCCACCTTTATATGGGTTCCAGGGATTGAACTCAGATGACCAGGCTTGTGGGACAGTGTCTTTATTTGCTGAGCCATCTCACCTGCTTGGATATTTTTTTTTTTTTCTGTTTGCTGATACTATGCTTATTATAAATCTGTTTTTTGAGACTATAATAAAATTTATTGCTCATTCAGTTCCTTCATGCAGGCCTTCTAGCTGGCGAGGACAAGTTCATTTATGTTGTTTTTCACCCAGTTAACTTCGTTTCCCATGGGGTCTTAGTCATGCAGATGGCCTGTACTCACATGATCTCGTTTACAAAGCTTGTAAGTGTGCCCTTTTTAATGCTTTCCCTTGTCTTCTTGTTCTAGCTAAGACTTCAAGAACTGCATTACGAGTGGAGAAAGCTGACGCCCTTGTCTCATTCCAGATTTTAGAGGAAATGTTCTCAGCTTTTCTATATTTAGTATAATACTGACCATAGGATTTTATAAACTGCATTATCAAAATTTTTCTGGTAAATTATCTTGGGTGTGAGGATGTGGGAAAAGAGGAATCCTTATTCATTTCTGTTGGGAATCTAACCTTGTGCAAGCACTATAAAAATCATTATAGAGGCTCCTCAGAAAACTGAAAATAAAACTAAAACTACCATTTTACTCTTGGGTATCTACCTGAAGGCATCTAAGTCAACATATCATAGAGATCTCTCTCCTTATGCATTTCCCATGGTGAACCCAGCCTCCTTCCATTTGTATCCTTCAGCATCCACAACTGCCTCTCTAGGACTTCCCTCATTCAGGGGAGGTAGCAGGCCAAATTGAGATTCTCTAACCTGTGGATGTGTTCCTTGATCCTAGGACCCCAGAACAGCTTAGTTTTTAACAATACATTATCTTTCAAGATAGTGCCTGATTGCTGCCTTCTGACCCATATAGATAACAAAAAGACTTTACAAAACCTGCAACTCTATTTGAATTTGTAAGGGTTGCAGACTTGTCTGAGTATAGGTCTGTCTGCTTTTCATCTGCCTTACCTTTTAGGAGAGGCCAAGGAACCTCTGGGGTGAGGCTGTGCTTGACAGTTTCTGAGTCACTGTCTCCTCATTCCCAGGATCTGTTCATTTCTTTTATGGGTTTCCAAAACCCTTTATCTCTTTGGGATAAAGTCAACTTTTCTTATTCTGACTCTCTTTCACTGACTCACACACAAAGTAGCCTCTAGCCTGTCTTTTTATGTGGAAGTTAAGCTGGACTTTAGCCATTAAAATACAAGTTAATTTTGCTATTGTCCCACTAAAACTCTCTAGTGGCTTCCTATCTCACAGTCAATTTCTTGGTCCTTATCATGACCAAGATTGGCCTGTGAGATTGGCCTTGGGCAACCTTTATGCCCTCTTTCCAAATAAATCTCGTCTCTGCGGCACCACCCTGGCTTCCTGGTCATTCTCTGAACACATGCAGCACTCTCTGTCCCCATGACTCCTGTACCTGCTGTTTCTTCTGCTGCGATGGGGTCCCCTAATTGTTTACAGGATTCAATTGCTTACTTCCTTACAAACTCTATTCAAATTGCTCCTAATCAGAGAAGCCTTCCACAGGAACTCCACAAAACAGAGGCCATTCAGGATGCCCTTTGTATCCCCTCCTTTCCTTTGTTCTTCCCTAGAAGGTATCATCACCTCATATTTCTCATGTGTATGTCTTGAGTTGTTTTTTTTGCTAGAACCCCCATCCCCAAACTTAGAAGGAGGGTTTTTGTTTGTCACAACAGACTAAACTCTCTTTTTCATTTTGATTTTTTGAGACTGGGTCTCCATGAGCTCTGAATCCTCCTGTCTCAGCCTCCTGAGTGCTGGGATTATGGATGTGTGCCACCAAGCCCAGTTTAGAGTGGATTTTCATGGTAAAATCTCATACCCTACATTGTTTTGTTAAAATGTGCTGTTGACATTCTCTTTATCACAGGCAGAAGGTGCTTTGTTTTCTCTCTTGAATCTTGGAAGGCTGCTGACTATTGCAAAGAGATTTCCAAGACATAGTCATAAAAATCAATGCAACTTCCACTTAGCCCTCTTGAGTCTTTCCATCTTGGGACTCAGCTGTCATGCTGTGAGGAAACTCAGGCTACACTGGGGCTACATCTAGATACTTCAGCTGAAGTCCTCATGGACTGCCAGAATCAGCCATCAAATGTGTCAGGAAACCTTTGTGATGACTGCAGGCTCCAGTAGCTATCTGATTGCAGCTGTGTCAGATATCCTAGGGGACAACTATTCAAGCAACCCCAGTCAGTCAAACCCCAGAACCATGAGGCATAATAATAACATTTCTTTCTTTTTAAAATTCTTTGTTTCAGTGCTGGGGATAAAACCTAAAACCTCATGCATGCTAGGGATAGCTCTCTCTCTGAACTGAATCTATAGAACTTGATTGTTTTTTGAGCCAATAAATGCTGGAATATTCATTTAGCATCAATAGATACTCACAGTTCCATAGAACCTAGAATAGAGCCTTGAACATACTTCTTCAGTAAATATTGTACACAAATGCTGTTCAATGCTGAAGGTAAAAATATGCTGGCCTCTTTTTTCCTCTTTTAGTTTTGTTGTTTGAGGCAGGGTCTCACTCTAGCCCCATCTGGCCTAGAATTACTGTGTAGATCAGGTTGGCCTCGAGCTCACAGAGATACTCTTTGCCTCTCAAGTACTGAGATTAAAGGTGTATATCACCACATTGCTGGGTTCTTGATGGACACTTCTCTCAGTTTTTCCCTAAGCAAATAACAACTCTCAACCTATTATGCAGATTAATTTATTTATGTATCACATACCCTTTATGTATGGGAAAATGTCAGATTAGCAGTTCTCTTGATATTTCTGAGCATGTACATAAAACAGTAGACTACTTACAAGGTCTGAGTAAAGGAATGTTGAATTTAAGATGAGCCTTGCCGGGTTTGAAGGCTGATACCTATAATCTCAGTGCTTGGAAAGGTGGAGGCAGGACGATCAGTGAGGACATAGCAAGTTCAAGGTCTGCCTGGGTTATATGAGAATGTATTAGATACTTTTCTCATTGCCGTAATCAAATACTTGACAAAAGCTACGTAAACAAGAAGAGTTTATTTCAGCTTACAGTTGGAAGGGACACAGTCCATCATGGCGGGGAAGTCATGGTGGCAGGAGTGAGAGGTGGCTGACCATGTTGCAACTACAGACAGGAAACGGAGAATGAGGAGTGCTGTGCTCAGCTTGTTGCTTTCTCCTTTTCATTCTGCTCAGGACCCCAGCTGGTGGAGCATTATCACCCTCATTTAGGTGACTTTTCCTATGTCATTTAATCTAAGCTAGAGAATACCTCAGAGACATTTCCATAGGCTTGTCTTCTTGGTGATTCTAGATCTTGTCAAGTTAACATTTGAGATTAACCATCAGAGAGATCTTCCTACAACCCACAAACAAACAAGGTGACATTTAGGCATTTTTGTTAACTTGGTTTTCCTCAGGTCATTTCATTATATAGAAACATCTCCAACAGAGATTATGCTACTGAATCAGAAAAAGGCAAAACTGGGAAGCTTTGATGTGGAGGTCCTGGAATTTCCTTTTCATTATTTCTTGCTGTGTTTTTCCCAGTAATAACAGCTAATCAATCATGACTGACCTAGAGAATAGAATTATTCCAGCTTAGTTTACAGCTTCTACTATCCCCACAGTAGGCTTTCAGAAAAAATAAAGCAAAACCTCCTTCCAAAAAATAATAAAAGGCAATCTATTCTTAAAGTTACTGTAACCCACATGAAGTAAAATTGTCATCTTTACTACTCAGTGTCAAAGCAATGGGGGAATTCTAAGGCACAACCCTTAAAAGTACCATTTGTCTCCAACTTTTAATTCCAGCCAGCTCCATTTGGTTACTTGGCTTTAGATATAGAAGAGACAAATGTTCGTCGTGGGTCTTGGGACAGTTTCAAAGAAGCCAAGAAATGATGTGTCTTTATCTTTTGATCTAGAATGTCTTGTCTTTATGCCAGCCATCTGTAGTGTGATAGGGAGCCTTGAGGGCACTCGTCTGACTGTTCAAGCATGAAACTCAAGTCTTGCAGAGATGTTTGTTAGAAGACTGGGGTGACTGTGGTTCTTTGTCTTTGAAAGCATGCAGGAATTATGTAGGAAACAGTTATTCATGTAAGTTATTGCCCTGAGATGTCTAAATCATCCATTTGTGCTGGCTCTAAAAGGTCACTGAGAGCTGAAGGACACTTCTGGGTGGGTGAGTGCCCTCATAATGGATGCTTTTCAATCTGCCATTCTCTGATTTTCAGCCTTAGGAGAGTGCAGTTCCCTGGGGGTGAGGGCTGTATCTATGCTCCACGTCTCTTAATCTCTCATATTTTCTGCTTTCCTAGAAGCTGACAGCAAGTTTGCAAAACAACATCTGACATTTTAGGAATTTAGTGTGTGCTGGAGGAAGAGGAGAAGACAATAAGGACCAGAAGTCAGACCTGGAGCCTAGAGACTGTTTCTTCTTCCTCATTTGAGTCAAGTCCTCCCCCTGTGTGCTTCCAGATGAGCAGAGTCAAAACTTTCCTCTAAAGTGTGCTGACTTTGATTGAAAGCTTTCCTTGTTGTTTTACCCTCTTCTGTTTTAGGACAGTGTGCTCATTACCTTTCTCATTACTGTGACTAACACCTGACAAGAAACAACTTAAAGGAGGAAGGGCTTATTTTGGCTCACAGCTTGAGTTTATACATTCTCCAGTGGAGAAGGCATGGCCAGGAGTGTGAGGCTGCTGGTTGCATTGCATCCATAGTCAGGAAGCAGAGAGATGTTCAGCTTGCTTTCTCCTTTATCGAGTCCTGAACGCCAGCCCATGGCATAGTGCCCACATTCAGGGTGAGCATCCCTGCTTTGTTATTCTTTATGGAAACAGCCTTATAGATAAAGCTAGAGGTATGTTTCCATGGTGATTTTAAATTCCATCAAGGTGACAATGAAGATTAATTATTACAGATGGTTTGTAGCCCAGCAATGGATATTAGAACACCATTCTTAGTCCTTCTTCCTAGAGGGAACCACATTTAACTATTTCTAGTTCTAATATCATCTTTTGGCTATTGATAAACAAACAATTTTCTGTAAAGTGATTCATTCATTGCAAACATTGCATATTGATTTTGCTCTATGGTAGGTAAATCCTGCTAAGTTAACTCTTATTTTAATGATTGATTTTCTGAGACAAAGCCCATAACAAGGTTTTGGACCTTCAGTTTCTGCTCCCAACATTCCCCACTTTCAATCCCTTCAGCTGCTGTTGTGCTATTAACCTTTACATTTCTTTTTAAATTTAAAAAATTATTTATTTTTAGTGTATGCGTATGAGTGATATGCCTGCATCTAAGTTCACCCCTGTTGTGCAGTGCCCAAGGAGGACAGAGGAGGGTACGGGATCCTCTGGAACTAGAGTTGTGTACAGTTTGCAACCACCATGTGGGTGCTGGGATTTGAACCTGAATCTTCTGTAAAAATAGCCATTGCTCTTAACCATTGAGCCATCTCTCCAGTCCCCAACCTTCACATTTCTTAAAAACCTACTTACCTGGAAATTTTTATCTTTATATTTTAGATAACGAATATATTTCAGACTGGGGAGATTGCTCAGTGGGTAAAGTACTTTTTTTTGCAAGAATGAAGGTCTGAATTTGGGTCCCCAGCACCCTTATAGAGCCCAGACATGGTGGTGTGGACCTGTACCTCAGATCTGGGAGGCAGAGACAGTGGGAGCCTGGTGGCTCCCTGACCAGCTAGTCTAGCTGAAATGGTGAGCTTCAGGTTCAATGAGAGACCCTGTCTCATAAAATAAGGTGAAGACCGAAGAAAGAAGACATTTTGACATCACCCCTTGGCCTTTACACATGTCAGAATGGGTGAATGCACCTGTATATGTAGGCCACACACACATAATACACACAGACAACAGACCACACACACATATAACTCACCACACACCCCACATACCACACACACACACATTTAGCAGGTGCATATAACACACATAACACACATACTATACCACACACAACACATATATAACACACCATACCGTGCACATGCATATAACATGCACATAACATATATACATATAACACACAGACACACATGCACACATAACATACACACACTTGCACACATGTATAGACACAAAGCGAAAAAAGAGAAAAGAGAAAAAAGAAAAAGAAAGATACCTTTCAGGCCTTTTTAAATTGCATGCCCCCTACTTCTCTCTGCTACACACTTTTATTTCTTAGCATTTACAGCAAAAAAAAAAAATCACAATTTTAGGTGTAAATCAGTGTTTATTTAGCATTCTTGTTACTATGATGATGATAAAAATATTTTTCACATTTGAGCTGGGCATATACTTTGTTTACTTTCTTGAACAGCGTTTTTACCCTAGAGTTAGCAATTATTCTAATTTTTCTTTTGCTTAACTGTGTGTGTAACGCTTAACACTGAATGTTTGTGAATAAAATGAAAGATCTATTCACTTGTAAGTAATGCAATTTCTGTCTTCCATGAAAATATCAGTTGTACTTTTTGGGAAGACTTCCTACTTGTGTCTAGACGTGCACTCTAAGAGGATGGCATGGTGAGGGCCCCAGGTGTCTTTGTCTCAGAAACTTCTTTCATTTCTGTGCTGGATTCCCTGTGGGTTAGTTGCCTATTGCTATGTAACAAATGGTCCTAGAATTTAGCAGCACAAAAGGACAAACATCGATTTTCTTACCATTTCTGTGGATCATGAATGCAGGGACAGCTCAGCTGGATGGGTCTGGCTAGGGTTTCTCTGAGACTGAAGCCATCTGAAGCTAGGCTCTCACGGCTAAGCTCCCTAAAGTAGCTCTTGGCAGGAGGCTTTCATTCCACTGTTCAGAGCTGCTCACATGAGGCCACTGTCTTCCCTTAGAAAGGCTCCCAGGGGAAAAGAAGGGACAAGAGACACTAAGACAGCAGGCTCAGTGCCTCTGAGAACCCTGTCTTTGATTGTAACATGGGCCCTAGTCTACTTGTCACTCATTCTAATCCGACTCATCCAGAGGAGGACTATACAGAGATGTGAATACTGGGGCTGGGGGAAGGGGCTCTCCAGGGCATTTTGAAATGGGGCTGTCATATCTGCTGTTATATATTCTTGTTTTACCTCCTTGGTTGATTTCTTCCTTGTTTCAGTGAGTGATTATTATTTCCTTTTCTTCCTCCTCTTCCTCTTCCCCTACTTCTTTCCCCTCCTTCCTCCTCCCTCTCCCAGCTCAGCCTGGCCTTGAACTCCTTTTGCAGAGAAGACTGACATTAAACTCTTATTTTCCTGCCTTCACCTCTGAGTGCTGTGGTTATAGGAGTGCACAACCACATCTGGCTGTATGCTGTGCTGGGGACTGGACCCAAAGTTTTATGCATGCTAAGCAAGCACTCTATTCACCAGCTGCACTATATCCTTAGCCAGAATTTTTATTCTAGTAACATTTCGGGAAGGGTTGCCTGAAAAACAATCTTTTTTTAGACTCTACGTTTGTGCCCGTGTCTTTAATCTGCTCTTAGCCCTGGATGATGAATTCTAGGTGGATATCATTTTTCTTGAGAGTTTTGAATTGTTACTGTCAGATTTGATGCCATTCTGAATCTCCTTTGTCATGTGCCACTATTTCTGTATTTTTGAAGCTTTTAGGATTTTCTATTTTTCTCTTGTGTTCCGGATTTTCATATTGATGATTGGTGCCCCCTTTTATAGTTATGCATTTTCCTGGTACAATATAAGCTCCCTTAATTTTGAAATTTAAGCTCTTGAATTAAACAACATTTTTCTTATATATTTGGTTGAAAATTTTCTCAAATCTCTAACTTACCTCTTTCTGGTGTAGTATTTGGTGCATGTTTAAGTTGTATTAATTCTCTGATCTTCTAAGTATTATTCTTTCTATTTTCTATCAATTTCTTTTTGATCTATTTTTTGAAAGACTTCTTCAATGGTATTTTTCAAAAACATTTATTGATTTTAAAATTTCTGATTTTATGTTTTTAACTTCCAAGTTCTGTATTGTTTGATGCATGTTCCCTTTTTGGTTTTCTCATACTTGTTGTCTGTCCACTTCCTATCACTTTGCGTCTTCTACTTTCTGAGCATGTCTGGTCGAGTCATTCTGGATTATTAGTACATAAGAACATAGCTTAAACTGGATGTGCCATGGCAAGGCTTGTCAAGACCCAAGCTTGAATTTTGGGTAATCAGTTGGAGCTATTTCATTGATAGATGTACCAATGCAGCATTTACAGGTCTTTTTCTTTTCTTGAATTGTTCGATTTCTTCAGAGAAAAATTATGCACTTCTCTCTCTCTCTCTCTCTCTCTCTCTCTCTCTCTCTTGCGCGCGCATGTGTGTGTGTGTGTGTGTGTGTGTGTGTGTGTGTTTGTGTTGAGGGATGGCTAACAAATCAGGCTTTCTGGATTCTAGAATCGCAACAGGGCAAGAGGGAGGAAGGCCCTCAGCATGGTGGTGTGACTCCCCCAGCCTTCCTGTTTGAGAGTATGTCCCTCAGCTCTACTCGGCACCCCTCCATCTGGAGATTGTCAGGGTTAGCTTAGCAAACTGCTAGCATGGAGGAAGACACTGTCACTTCACGTGCAGCTAAGACAGAGGTCCTGGGCAGGGGTTTAGCTGCTTCATAGACATGTATCTAGTGCCTCTCAGTCTCAGACTAACCCCTCTTCTAGCCTTCATCACAGGGGCTTTTTGGCTCCTGTCAGGAAGAACACTGACCTTGCCATTTCTGCCCTGTAGAACAATAGCTCTCAAGAGGTAGTCCAGGAATCTCTGGGGTCTGAAAGGTCAAAAAAAATTTTTTTATAGTAATACCAAGTTATTTTTTATCTTTTTCATTTTTATTTTCCTTTAAGCATATTGGAGAATTTTCCCACAGCAACATGACCTGTGGTACCACAGCAGATTGAATGCAGAAGCTGAGATGAGAGCGTAGCTGACTTGTGTGGAAGAAGAGATCTGAAAAAACTACATCAAGGCCATTTCTCTCACCATGTGTTTTTGCTTTGGAAAATATAATTACTACTCATAAAATGTGTTATTCATGATGATATATTCTGGATGTATTATTGAAATAAATTAATACATAGATAATAATAAGTATGCTTTATGGTTAATTATTGACTGATGTAGTTTGGGCCTTAAAAGTCCTTAAAGCCCATGTATACTCAAGGCTTGGTCTCCAGCCTGTGGTTCTATTCGTGGATGGTGGTACCTTAGAACATGGGATTTAGTAGAAGGAAGTTAAGTCACTGGGGGTATGTCTTTGAAGGGAATATTATGACCCTGACCCTTTCTCTCTCTCGGCTTCCGGGGCCACCCAGAAGTGAGTAGTTTTGCTGTAACATGCACTCTGTGCTGTGATGCTTGGCCTTGTATAGACCCAAAGTAATGGAACCAACTGACCTTGGACTGAAACTCCTGAAGATGTTCCTAAGATCCAAACTGAGATAGTATGTTGTCTGTGAGAAGGCATGGGTTGGGTTGGGAAAGTAGCTTAGTTGAAGAGTACTTGCTTAGCAGGATGATACTCTAGGTTGATTCCTAACTGAGAGTAATAGTGCATCCCTGTAATCCCAGTATTTGGGATGTAAAGGCAGGAGGATTAGAAGTTTAAGATCATCATTGGCTACACAGTGAATTTGAGGACAGCTTGAGGTACATGAGACTCTGTCTCAAAAAAATTGCAAGCATATGTTGTCATCAGTTTTTCGTCAGGGGAACTGAAAGCCTCCTGACTCTATTTGGTGTTAAAACTTGTGCCCGTCATTGCCTGCAATTGTGATTAAATTATGATCAGGTAAATTGGTCTAAATGAGGGGAGATAAAGAGGGTACATTTACCAGTTTCAGAGTAAGCTATGTTTTCTAGTATCAGCTTTATTAATAATCAAGGAGACATTTAATTTAAAGAAATTTTAGGGGCCCGGATTGATGGTTCTTAAACCAGTTTTGATTCCCAATACCCACATGGTGGCTAACAACTGTCCATAACTCTAGTTCTAGGGAATCTTATGTCCTTTTCTTGCCTCTGTGGGCATTTCATGCATATGGTGCACTTACATGCATGCAGGCAAACACATAAAATAAAAATAATAAATAAAATATTTAAAAAGATATTTTAGTTTGAAATCCTTTCAGGTGCAGGGAAAGGGGCAACAGCTGTGCTAGAGGTCCCACGCACCTTTGCCCGGCTTCCTCAGTGGGAACATTCTGCCGACCATATATCAAGATAGAAGGCAAACTATTCAGGATATGTTTGGTTTAACCAAGCCATTAGATTTTCTGTACAGCTTTTCCTGGTCCAGGATTGAATCTAGGTCACATTATGGGTGACGTCTTGCTCTCCCGGCTTCTGCTCCTTCTTTTATATCTTAACCGTGTGTGCTAGACTGAGGGGAGGAAGGGGCCAGCACTAACTTGTCTCCTATCCCCTGTAAGTCTTGTGTTTTCTGAAGTTCCGTGACATGGCAGGGCAGGTTCCTCTGTCTTCTTCGCGTGTCTTCCTCCTGTTTCCAGGTCCTCTCTCTTTGTCTCGCTCTGTTCATTTGCTTCTGTCCTGCAGAGTTTGTCTGTTCCTCTCTTCTGCTGCTCTCTACTCCCTTGCTTCCTGCAGTTTGCTTTCTGAGAGACTTACCTGTTCTCTCTCCAATCTAGGACTAACTACTGAGCGTCACTCAGGCTCTCAGGGCTTCGGAGCTAATATATTTCTTTTATTCCTTTAATATTAATATTGCTTAAATTAGAGGAAAGAGTAGAGATAAATGAATTGATTTAATCTCTTTGTTTAATTAGAAATCTTGTCCCAGATGTATTATTCTCCATTTGTCCATTGTTATTGCTTTTCTATTGAGAGCCTTATTTAAATAACTGTAATGATTATAAAACAAAGCTTTATAGCCATTCTTACAGTCAGTAGAAACTTAGGCAAATTATAGAAAAACTGAATAGCTTTTTCACTCATTTTTATAGGTATATCTATTTATTGTAACCAAACACCTCTGAATCCCAATTAGAATACTTTTTTGTAATCTATCTTGCAGTTCATAAGTTGGAGTCAAAAGCCACATTCCTGCATTGTCCTTCAGGCTCTGTTGGTTTTGTGAATCCTCCAGCTACTCACTGCTCAGAGATCAATGAGGTGGGTCTCTCATAGTCTCTTCTTTCAGTTTTTAAAGGAAGACTTCTTGGAAGGAAGGAACGCCATCTTATTTCTGGTTTCCAGCTCTCAGTTGTCTGATAGCATTTTCTTACACTCAACTGAAAAGGAAGAGCGAGATTATAGCTTTCTAACACTTTTTATACTGAAAGCATTTGACTATCCTTGATTAATTTTCCTTGAATTAAAAAGGAATTAAAATGGTTTGTTACAGCTTACAACATTTATAAGAAAAGTGAATTATTCTCTTCTCCTTTCTTATTTTAAAGTTGTACTTTGGAATAGATCTATCCCTTGCTTTTCACTTTTACTTTATAGTTAATTATGTATCCATAAAGATATGTGTGTTGTTGTGTATTTAGAAATTGCATCCATTGGTGTTTGGGAATGGGATGGAGAAGGGACTCTGGGAGACAGGATCTTTGATTCTTCTGCTTTATTTCTTAAAGAAAAAGATTGGAAGCATATCTGACAAAATATTAATATTAGCTCATCTTTGGGATGGCAATGGGCATTTATCATATCATGTGTACTCGATTTAAAAATTTTTCACTTCTTTTATTTTGTGTGGGTGTTTTGCATGTGACTGTGTGCCATGATGCATATGTAGAGGCCAGAGGGCAGCTCAAGGTGTCAGTTCTCTCCTACTGTGTAGGGGATAGTACCCAGGTTGTCAGGACGGGCATCCAACACCTCTACCCGCTGAGCCACCTCTCCAGACCACACCCTAATTAGTTTTGTTTTATTTTATTTGAGATAAAGTCTC
This sequence comes from Eospalax fontanierii, assembly GCA_035773235.1. Lineage (NCBI taxonomy): Eukaryota > Metazoa > Chordata > Mammalia > Rodentia > Spalacidae > Eospalax > Eospalax fontanierii. Next base: position 77,745,412 of record CM069535.1, on the reverse strand, counting down.
TCACTACCTGGAGCTAACCCATTCAGCTAGACTAGCTGGCCAGCAAGCCCCAGGATCCTCTTGTCTCTGCCTCCCCAGTGTTGGGATTATACTGTTATGTACTGCTGTGCCCAATGGTTTTCTTTTTCTTTTTTTTTTTTTTTATTAATGATGCAGAGCTAGAGCCGTTTTATTAAAGATATTTTAATATAGGCTTTAGCACAAGGGTTAGGAGAAAAAACAGGCACTCAGAAGACAGACATGCTCAAGTGTGGGTGCGGACTCCTCAAGTGAGAGATGCCAAGTGCTTGTCTCTTTATATGGGCACTGAAGGTCTGAACCTAGATCCTCATGCTTGTGTGGCAAATAGTATGAGTGAGGCCTCACTCTAATTTTGAAAAGCCTGCATTTAAAAAAGTGAGACAACTAGATTTTGATTGATGACTTGGCCTTTTGTCTTCTGGGAATGAATCTTTTTCCAAAAGTGAAATGTTTCTATCCAATTGAAACTTTACTCTGAGGCTTGAGAACCATATTTTCCAGACCATACTTACCTTGGTATGTGGTTCGTATAACAACATTAATGAAGCTATATTTCTGTATACCTTTTCTCATTTAGTTTAAACCAAGTCCAGTCATCTCAAATTAGGTAAAATAGTCTGAAAATCTCTAAGAAATATCAGTATCATATGAACTTCAGCATTATCTCCTCCCTTGGTGGTCTGCAATAATGCCCTGTGAATACAGATGCTAAATGATTCTATATCCTAGGGCCCACCCAAGGATCATAGGTGCTAATGTGTCTATGTTCAGTCACGTGATGACTGTCAACGAGGGTACTGGCGTTTGTACCCTTGACACCATGCCTGATTATAAAGTACAACTTGTACCATGTGGCCTCCACTGTACCAAGCTGCCTGTGTTCCACAGCGTAAAGACTCCATGGAGGTTCACAGAAAGAAGCACTGTGGTTCCTCTTGGCACAACTTGCCATGAGTGTGTGTTGGAGGAGAGGCTGAGTGATGGTCACATGTCATATTTTTCTGCTTTCTTCTCTGTCCTAAGTTCAGGCCATAGAAGCTTTCTGTAGATTTGGGTTGTCTCCTAGGAAAAACCTTGGTCATTATTATAACAGATTCTTGGAAAGTTGGGATAGACCTTACAATGTCTATGTAGACTACATCTGAGGTGAATACAATTTAGATTAGAGCTCTAAGTCTGTTCCAAGTTATAAAGTATTTGCAGTTTTAAAAACTCGCTCCTATGAACTTACAGCGATGGTGACAGTTGCACAAGACCCGTGTAAACTCAATCAGACAAAAACCAGCATAGAAGTGGGGGATGGAGAAGGAGCCCTAACCTTGTTGGGAATGGATCACCCTTGGGTTGAGGGAGAGTTTGTTTTCTTTAGGGGAGTGATGCTAGATAAGCTGACCAGGCTCCAGTGGATAGACTCACACTGAGAGACATCTGGAGACACAAATGTGACTTGATAAGCCTTGGCATATATGACAAAATACATGAAATCCAGTGGGGGTATACGGAGGGGTATGGAGAGGGGAGGGGTCCGGGTGATTAAGATGTATTGTATGAAATTCACAAAAATCAATACAAATACACATTGAGGAAAAAAGGAAAAAGCAAACAAAAACCCCCGTGATTTTTAAAAAGAGATATATTTCCTAATATGGCTGCTAATGCTCCTGACTTTAGAAATTGCTCTTTGTAATTCTAGTGTAGACAACCATATAAACAAAGTACTCTTCAGTCTTGGGGAATTATCTTTAAAATAAAATACACTGAAGACTTTAGATATGCAAAACATCACCTAAATGTAAATGTTGCTAAGGTCCAGCAACCAGAAGTGAAATGTAAAAATAGTTATATTAACATGCATACCTATGCTGAGTTCAGTTGAATTAATGTGTGAGACAGAAAAAAAGAACAGTAAAGGAGGTAGATAGTCAGAAATGGAATTCAGTAAAGTCACAGAAAGGTTTCTCACTGGGTAATTTATAAAGAACAAAAATTTGGGGCTAGTGAGAAGGCTTAGTGGGTAAAGATCCTGCTGTCAAGTCCGATGACCTCGCTTCAATCTCTGAAACCCACATGGTGGAGAGAATAGACTCCTGTAGGTGTCTCATGACACCACGGTGTGTGGACCCCTCACCCCCATGAACACAAACAATGAATGACTGTACTGAAGAGCGCAATAAAGAACAGAAGTTTATTTCTTCAGTGATCTAGAAACTGGGAAGTCAGTGTGTAGTGAAGGCTTCTCTCTTCACACCCGAAGGCTGAAGAGCCGGAGGGAGGAAGCCCGCCTCACATGGTGGAAGGAGGAAGAAAGAAGCTCCCTCTTTCCAGCTCTTTGGCAAAGACCCTAATCTCAGCTGTGAGGCTCTGGGTCACAACTTTATGATCTCTTAGCGGGCTTTCTTCTCAATACAGCCATGCTGGTGATTATCAACACAGGAATTTTAGAAGGGACTATCATTCAAAGCATAACAGTAAGTATATATGTATATATGTATTCGCATACATGTGTATGTATTTATATGTTTACATATACATTTTTTCATGTGTATGCAACATAGTGAAAAAATATTTTTTGAGACAGAGTCTTACTGTGTATCCCAGACTGGCCTCAAACACACAATCCTACAGCCCCAGTCTTCCAAGTTCTGGGATTAGATGTATCTGCTATCATGTACATATTGTTTTTAGTTTTCAAATTTAGTTTTATCTATAGAGACATTTAGCAAATACTTATTGCATTGCTATTCAGTAGTGCTATACTAGAGGCTGCCTTTCACATAAACATTTGCCCTCAAAGAGACAGAAAAAGAAAGACAGAGTAAGTACACTACGGTCAAAGAGAGAGACTGGCAGGTGTGCTCTGGTGGCCCTGTAGGGATCAGAGACAGCTTCTTGAAAGATATGATGCTGAGAATGCCTCTCTCAACTTTGAACAGGATATAAGATTAACTATGAAGAGGTAAGATCTAGATTGAGTCCAATTTGGTATTTCCTAATGAATAAAAGTCCTCTTTTCTTTAACACTTCAAAGTGGATCATGTATATTTTGGCTATAATTTTTCTATTATTAATAGCTCTTAGAACCTTAGATATATATTTGTATCTTAAAACTCCTATATGTTTGGTAGCATGTGTATTTACATACACATTTGTTGAACGGAAGTGGAAGAACAGTGTACACATGGGACTACTTCTGTGTGGAAAGGACTTACCTGCCCTTTCCAAGATTCTAGGCCTTCCAAGAACTTTACACACAGTCTCTGAGAATTAAATAAGTAAATAACACAGTCACTATAGTATCTCAAATGCTAAGTATACCCACATGCCTCCTAAGATTTCCTAGTCACCCTAAGAATTTTCTTTTGTATTCCTAAATTGCAGTTTAGGTCCATGTTCTTGACAGTTATCCAATGGCATCTGGATTCAGTTTAGTACCAGGTGGTCCATGACTGCTTTATTTCTAGTTTGTGTATTTTTTTTTTACTCAGTCAACATTTACCAGGCTCATATTGTATGCCAGGTATTTAGGAACTGAGGCAGGAAATGAAGACAAAATCTGTCTCCTGATAGAATGCTAGTCCTGGAAACACAGAAGCTATGAGAGAGGAGAAAGGGAGCATCATGCCAACTTTGGGGAAGGAGTTCAGCAGCAAGGTGGGGTAGGAGACAGCGGTAGGCACTTAACGTTGTACAGCAATTCTGACTTGCTGTACACAATGAAAACCATTTGCTTCTGAGTATATCCTCTGAAGAATGAAAAACAGGGACCCAGAGTAGATATTTGTACCCTATATTCATGGTAGCATTATTTAAAATATCTCAAAGATGGAACTAAATCAAATATCCATTGATGGGGAAATGGATCAATATGTTATACAGATATGGTGAGATATTGTTCAGCCTTGAAAAGAAAGAAATTTGAGTCAGGCATGGTGGCACAGATCCTTAATCTCGACACACAGGAAGCAGAAGCAAGCAGATCTCTGAATTTGAGGCCAACCTGGTCTACATAACTAGTTCCTGGTTAGCCGGGGCTACATAGTGAGACCCTGTCTCAAAAAAAAAAAAAAAAAAGAAATTCTGATACATTCATCTTCTATAATTTTCTAAAACACTCTGACATGGATGTAGGTAGGATCTATTTTTTCCCCTTTCTTTTGAATTCTGGTAGCCCTTAGGGATAGAATATAGGAGATGGGACACACATAGTAGCTGTGGTCAGGGTATAGAAACTTCCCCCAACCCAATTCTTGGAAAACATGGCTGGGAGGTGTTGAGCTGACATTTAATGACTGTAATAAATGTGCCACCTTTAAGCTGCAGTCCTGGAAACCCAACTGCTAGACTGTTTCCTAGCGTGAAGCTGGATATTTGTTCATAGAAATGTGCTTGCTCACTCAATGGTTTCTGTGACTCCAGGCTCAGAGTTTCCCTTCCAGGGAAACTTTTCCAGGTCAAGTTTCCTTCTGAACTTGACCATTTAAATGAAACCAGTTTGTTCATAATTAGACTGTATCACCACACAAAGCCCACCTTTTTGGGGGCTACCTATTCAGTGCCCTATGCTCACATGATGTCTATTTTTTTCCTGGATCTTTGATCTTTTGCTTCCATCAACAGGTCATTGGTATTCATTTCTTCAATGTAGAGGATTATATATGCTCTGTTCCATATTTGGCTTGTATCCCTTGGATCTCTTCTACAATATATAGATGCTATACAGTTGCCTACCTCATGTATGATGACCCATACCAGTCACCCAGTCACTACAAGAAGTTCTCTCTCTTTCTCTCTCCTTTTCTCTGTGTGTTTATACATGTGAGTGTGAAAATCAAAGGATGACTTTGGGAGTTGGTTCTCATCTTCCACCTTGTTTCGGGTAGGGTCTTTTGTTGTTTATTGATGAGGATGGCTGGCTAGGTGGCTTCCAAGTTTCCAGGACTTTTGCTGTCTCCACCTCCCATCTTGCCACAGGAGTGCTGGAGATGTGGGTTGCCGTATCCAACTTTACGTGGGCTCAGGAGATACAAACTTAGGTCCTCATTACTCATTGAGCCATCTCTCTAGCCCATAATAAGTTCTTAAGTACAGCACCATCCTCCCAACTCCCAATCTCTGTCAGCTTTGTGGCCTCCTCGCCCCCATCTTAGAATGTTTATCTGAATTCTCCATCTTAGCGATATCTCCAACTTAGAGATAAAAATGAGCAAAACACATCTGTACACTGTTTCTACCCTCATTCCTCTAACACTTCATTGAGACTTTCAGCTACATCTGCTTCGTTTGTCATTCTAGGAGGATTACTGTGGATGGATTGCCTGTTATTATGTGATCTATGTTAGAGATTTAGGTCTACTTTTCTCAGCCATTTTTTCAATTTTTGGTTTTGTTCATGTAGCCAAGGCTCCTCAAACTCACTAGGTAGCCAAGGATGACTCTGAGCTTCTGATCCTCCTGTCCTTACCTTCCAAGTGCTAGGAGCAGGCATATTCTACCACATCTGGTTTTGTGCTGTTTGGGGGGTTTTTCAAGGACTTCACATATACTAGGCAAGTTCTCTACCAACTGAGCTACATCCCTAGCCCTACAGCAGGCTCTGGGCCCAGAATCACCCCACTGAGGATTCACTTTGTAATGGAAATCTCTATAGTTGGATCTTTGTCATGTATCTATAACTCTGCCCAACACTTGAGATTTCTTTTGCTCTTAGATTTCTGCTGTGTGCTAGACATTGCATTGCTGGTGTCCTGAGACCTTGACTTAGACTTCAATTCTTTAACAATTCCTATCGACTCTTTGATTCTGTGTTTCCTGATTTGGAAGAAAGGGCAGCAAATATCTTTGGGAATTCTCTTGGGTTTTGATGGGGTAACTGTGATTACGTTCACAGCAAGTCCATAGGAGAACTTTGTGCTTTCAGGCAGCTTCAGTCCTGTGCCAAGATGTGCATCTTGTGAGTGGAGCATATGTAGATCTATTCATCCATTTCATAAAACAGGTCAGAGACTGTACAACTATACACGCTCTTTGCCCAAGTTTTTTGGTGTGTGTATATTAAGACATGTTAAACATAAAAGTTACGGTGATGGTTGATATTGATTGTCAACTTGGCAAGATCCAGAATCACACAGGAGCCTGGTGTGGTGGTGCGTGCTTTAAACCCCAGCACTTGGGAGGTAGAGGTGGGCCGATTTAATGAAATCAGACTAGCCTGGTCTACATAGTGAGTTCCATGCTAGCCGGGGCTACAGGTAGACTATGTCTCCAAGAAAAAAAAAAAGAGAATCACTTAGGAGACAAAACCTGGGCATGTTTGTGGGAGAATTTCTAAATTGGATTAATAGAGTTGGGAAGACCCACTGTAAAGGTGGACAGCATCATTATTCTCAAACTGTGAGCTAAAATAAACCCTTCTTTCCTTAAGTTACTTTTGTTGGGTGCTGTGTCACAGCAATAAGAAAAGTAACTAGTACAGTTATTATCCTAGCCATTTTTAATCAGACAGCTCAGTGATATTAAATGTGAGAGGATCTCACTATGTATCCCTGGCTAGCCTGGAACTTGATGATCCAGGCTGGACTTGACCTCATAAAGACCCCCCTACTTCTGCCTTCTGAGTGCTGTGATGAAAGGTGTGCACTGCCACACAGGTCTGGAACACATTTTTAAAACATGTACAGCTATCCCTACTGTCCATCTATATAGCTCTTTAAACTTTAAAAAAGTAAAGCTTTAGCTTAAACCCTAACCCCACATTTCCCCCTCTTATCAGCCCCTGGCAACCACCATTTTATTTTCTCTCCATAGACTCTTTGAATTGTAAAGTTCATTTACTTACTTACTTATTCTGTGTATGTGTATGATGTATGCACATGTGTGTGGAGATATGTGTGTTGCTGTCCACACAGGCAGAGGCCAGAGAAGGATATCAGGTGTCTTCCTCTATTGCTTTGTACCTTTTTTTGATACAGGGTCTCTCACTAAAACTAGAGCTTACTATTTCTGTCAGATTGACTGACCAGGGAGCTCCTGGGATTTACCTGTCACTAATCCCCAGTGCTGGGGTTATGGGCTTGCATGACCATGCTTACTTTCAAAGTGGGTGCTGGGATTTGAAGTCAGGTCCTCTTGCTTTCACAGCTAGCACTCTCACCCACTCAGCCATATATCCAGACCTGAAACTTAAATTATGATGATAAAATATAACATGCATATTTGCTAGGACTTTTTACTAGCAATAATACCTGGTATATGTCTATCTATCTTTCCTTAGTATCTATCAGCCATCTATTATCTATCCATTATAATCTACTATCAATTATTTGTCATTATCTTTATATATATCCATTTCTATCCATCTCTATTATCTATCGATCACCTATTATCTACTATTTATTATCTATCTGTTATCAATATTTTAATCATTTATCATTATCATTCTATTATCTATCCATTTCTATTATCTATCCCTATCAATTACCTATTATCTGCCCATTATCTATTGTCTATCTATCATCTATCTGTTATCTATCAATCATGTCTCATCTATTTATCTATCTCTATCTATCTATTAACCATCTATTATCTACCTATTATCTATCATCTTAATCTAGTCTACCTATCATCTATCTATCTGTTAGCTACCAATCATTTGTCATTTATCTTTCTATTTACTATCTATTCATCTCTGTCTACTTTCTTTATCCAACACCTATTATCTGCCAATTACCTATGTATCTGTCATCTATCTATCATCTATCTATCTATCCATCATCTATCTGTCATCTCTCTGTTGTTTATGTATCATGATCTATAATCTTTCCATAAATCCATCTATATCTATTACCTATTAATTATCTATTATTATCTACTAATCATTTATTAGTCACTATTATATATCATCTATCATTTTCTATCCTCTATCTATCTATCATCTATCATTTCTGTCTATCTTTCTATCAATCGATGATCTATGCCTTTAGACGTCATCCTCTTCCAACAAAGCATCTCAGGATCTCAGGTGGAAATGATTAAATAATAAAACCACAGTTCATGTTTTTGTGATCTCAGTTATTTTGTTTAATCCTCACAATGACTCTACAAGATGAGTTTCCTATCTCAGTTCACAGATAAGTCATCTGGGTCTCAGAAGTAGTGGAGCAGAATGGAGACCCAAATTTTCTAACTGAAGCACAGGTTTTTTAGCAACATCATGCCTTCTCATTGACTTGCTATAATAATATAATTAAATTCAACATGAGACCTGCTTTTATCTTATGTATTCCATCTCAAAAATGTGGAGCACTCCAGCCATTGAAACTGAACAAAACTCAACAGGCATTATTATAAGCACATCGGGATAAGAGGAATTTGTCTTTTCTTGGCTGGTTCACTGACTTTACGTGTTGGAACATTTAACTTAATTTACAGGTAAGAGGAACACACAGTCAACCAAAGGGATATGAATTCTACAGGGTTGAGCTGTGATCAAAGGGGCTCAGGCAGTTAAGAAAGGAGACGAGGCCCAAGAAACCTGAAGTTTAAGCAGCAGCCACAGCCATTCATTATGTCCTCTGTGCACTGCTCTTTATACCTTGTGTGACCTTCTATGAGGGACTCCGAGTGGCTTGAGTGCTAGACACAGCTGGATTTTAGATACGTCTCATACACTCATTCTGTATCATCCTTTGTTGCAGGATTCCAAAATGGCCATGAAACACTGAGGGGATGGAATGATTTGTAACTCTTCTCAAAACAGCAGGAGAGTTTCCTTCTTGGCTGTGAGGAAGATGACTGGACAGAGCCTTTGAAACTACATCGTGGCACCCAAAGTCATAGCCTTGGGCTTTGGAAATCACCCACAACAAGGATATTTTCCTCAATAAATTTTCATGTTCTTTTTATTGTGATGACTCGTGCAGTTCTAATAGCAAATTTCTTGGGGAGGATAAGCATTAAAAAAAAAAATTCAGTGGCACTAGATTTAGGAAAACTTCATCAGGTAAAGGGGTATCTTTTCTTTTCTTCTAAAGTATTCCTTTAGAAGAATAAGGTTGTGGGTGCCAGTTCTCCCCTGAAAAAGTGTAAGTCACATGACTTGGACTGCAGGACAAGAGCATCCAAAGTCAAGACTGATGTTGAACTATAAGCAAGACATTGGCCTCTTCTTGTAGCAACTGCAGGGAGTGAGACAAACACACTCAGTCTAGTCTGAATATGTCAGCTATATCTCAGGAGACATAATATAATTTATGGTGACATTGAATCCAGATTACAGACAGCCAGAGAGCCCATATGGTACTTCACATTTTTGGCAACAAATGTGATTTATTTAGCAACCTATGACTTTAAGTGTAGAGCCATAGAATTATTTTAAGGATGTGAAAGACATTTGCCTTAGTTCAAAATAGTCCAATATTTTTGTTTTCTATGAAGAAATTGATCCCAGAGTTAGTAGATAACTTGTTCTGTGCTTACTGGAATACTTTTGGAAGCTGTGCTCTTTGCTCATCACACATTATACCATTTCATTTATCTCTCAAGATGAGGGAAATAATTTATTTTAAGAAACAGTAGATTTATTTGGAACTTCAAAGAATAGGGACTCGGGAGGCAGCTCAGTCAGTAATGTGCTAGGACGTGAGTTAAACCTCCCAAATCCACATACAGTTGGGCATGACATACACTCATCATCATCGTGCCGAAGAGGTGGAGACAGGCAGATCCTTGGGGCTTGTTGACCAATCAGCTTAGCGTACTTTGTGAGGTGTAGGCCAATGAGAGACCCTGTCTCAAAAAGCAAGGTGGATGGTTTTGGCGAATGACACTGGAGGTTGACCTCCAGTCTCCACATATGCATGAACACGTGTGCATGGGTGCATACACACACCCCTGTGCCCATATGTGCACTCACACAAACACATACCCAAGCACACACATAATTATGTCAGCACTGTAATTTCTTCCTGAGTTCACTGACTTATCTTTCAGTCCAGGGAGTCTAGGTTAGTGGATGTAAGTATTGTTACACCGTGTTCCAGTGAGGAACCGGGTCTTACAGAAGAGACTAAGAACTCAGGTCTAAACCACACACCCTTTTGTCCCCACGCAGTCATCTCTGAGGCCACAGCTGCAGCCACCTCCAGACCCTGAAGGCCCTTGCTGCAGCCTCTGCCCAGGAGGCGGTGGGAGATACTGACAAGGAACACTCCTTTTCCAGCCTCACTCTTTTCTTCCCTGACCCTTTTTTATTCTGCCCCTCACAGCAACTTCTCCTTTCAGAGTCTTCAAACCTGGGGCAGCCCACATACTGCCCAGGGCACTCCAGCTCCGGCTCCAGCCTCCACTCAGCTGCTGCCGCCGCCCCGCTCGCTTTCTGTTCTGATGGTAAAGGTCCTTGGGGCAGACCGTGCTGTTTATTGTGTAAGCCTCTGAATGCTTTTGACACACACATATGAAAATAGCAATTCATTCTGATTGAAGGGGATTCCTTTGTAGTCTTTTTCCATGTTGTTTCTCTTTCTGGCGCTGGGGATAGAACCCAGGGTCTCCTGCATGCCGAGCCCCTGCTCTACCACTGAGCTACACTCAAGCCCTGCAGTTGTTCCTTACAAAGAGCAGTTTGTTGGATTGTGACTGAGAGAGGTTATAAGTGGGACCCTCAGCTTTGTTTTTTCTCTCTCTCAAACGTGTGCTCATATTTTTTAGTGAGGACACGGGAAGTCTATTTTCACTTTTTTTGGATTTAGGCAGCAAGGAGAACAATCGTTGCATTAAGAGCATTTCCTTCTTTAGTTGAATAGTTTGCTGCTTCTGGCTCCTAATTTAAGAAAATATAGTATTTTAGGGTGACAGGCATAACATGAAGGTACTTTATATCTGAAAGCATTTCTACAAAATGTTAGAGTTTGATTTATGGTGTGGATATTGGTCAGAGGATGATAAATATGCAGTCCAGATTCAACTTTGATTCCAGTTATCCAAACCACACAATTTCTTCTCATCCGGGATCACTTGGTAAGTGATATTTGTACATGCCTGTAGCTGGGAGGCTGACTTCCTTCTAAAAGTGGTTTCAGCATGTCCAGCGCGGCTAACGAACTAGGAGCTAGGTGACTGAAATGCATGTCTTCCTGAGTGGTGCACCCTCCAGAAAGTAGTCTCTGGTGTTCTCTGCTGCTGTGAGGACCTGTCTGGGCATCTCTGAGGATCTGGGTAGGGATGTCCACTGAAGTGTACTGTGGGCCACTGGAAAGATTCTTGGCAGCAGTCACCTTTAGTGAAGGAAGAGACTGAAGAGACTGTTTCAGAAGCAAATGTGGATGTTGCGTGCTGTTTGTGGCTTGCATTTGCTTTCTGGATGCAGACTTTCTACACTCATGGCTAGAAAATGCAGATTCGTTTACTTACACTAACTCCTGAACTAACAGAAAAAGGAGAGCTGCCTGTGGACAGAGCCTGCTCAGAAGGGCTCTAGAGGCCCACTCAGTCATGCCACTCCAGAGGGCAGGCAGTTCACTGACTTGCACGCCTGCCTAACTTTTGAGGAAGAAAGCTGCAGGAGAAAAGTAGCTTCCGTCTTGCTCTCCAAAGCATCACCAGAATCAGTGTGGTGGCTTCCTCTCCAAGGAGCCCCATCACAGTGTTGTTGGAGGAATGATGCCTGGTTAGGAGAGTAAGGTAATGGCCCAGCTTCTTTACGGATGCCCAGGAGAACTGAGGTGAATGGCTATGTAGGCCTGAGGCTGCCCTGAACAGTCATCTAACTATGAGCTGGCCCTTCCACATCAGAGAGGAAAAGGTATCTGCATGTGTGTGCATGCATTGCGTATTTACATTTGGTGTTTTAAGTTTTGTCCTGTGACCTTAAGTTTACAGCAGCCTCTCAATGTACAGCAGCAGGGCTTTGACCAACACATGAAGCCAAGGCCATGCCCCCAGGGCTGATGTCACCTAGGAATGTCTGTTTTCTCCGTATGTTCTAAATTTTGAGTACATCTTCCAATGATCTGCATTGTTCATCTTTCAGTCTAGAGAGCAGAAACGGTACCTTCTGCTAGCTGCCCCTTTCTGTTACCAGGTGTGACTTTTGTGCCTCCTGCTGAGCCTTGCCCTTTGTCTTGTTTATTTTTTTCTCAACTTGTTTTTATTGATAAGGTGCATGCCTCAGTGCTCCTTAAAACTTAGTAGCCAAACATGGTTTTAGCACCTGCACTGAGAGCCAGTCACAGTTTCAGATTAATCCTGTGACACATGCTAATGAGACCAGACAGAGACACAGGAAGGAGCATATTCAAATGAGGCCATTACATTTCATTTCCATCAGAAACTTGAAAACCTCAAAGAGATCAAAAGTTCTATGTGATTTTTTTTTTTCTGAGAGAAGGTAATTGTTCTAGCATTAAAGACAAAGTCTCAAAGATTAGTAGACAGTTGAAAATCAGGAGTATATACCATGATAGATACAGATCTATCTATATCTATAGATACTGCTAGGCCAGTGAGGTCAGGGTTAGCTTGAAGAAGCCGCTATTTTCCCAGACCCTCTTAAACTCTGTCATGATGCTGGGTTTTTGTACATCCATGTCTCCTCTTCTAGTTCTCATCCTTTACAGTTTAGCTCCTTGGTGAAACATCCCCATGTTCCCAGTAGGGCTAGATGTCCTTGATTCCCTACCTTGAGTTTCTGCAGTACAGCCTACATCTGTATTGTAATATTTGCCAAAGTATAGGGCAGGGTTGGCACATTATTCTGTAAAGAAGAAGATAGTAAGCACTTCATATTTTGCTGTCCCTATGGTCTTTGCCACATCTCTTCGACCTGGCTCTTGTGAGGTGAAGCAGTCATAGACAATACACATTTGAACAAACCTGGCTATGTTCCAACAATACTTCATTATGAGCTCTAAAATTTGGGTTTTGAATACTCTATGTGTGCTATGAGACATTTTTTCTCATTTCATTTTTCTCTCAAATACTGAATAATATTAAAGTCAGTATAAACAGAGGCATGGATTTCGTGTGTGGGCTTCATCTACCCACCTTTGACGCAGAACATTCATTTGAATGGGTCTCTGTCAAGAGTAGTTCCTTACCCCCGCAGGATAGAGTTCTTGGGATGGTAAGAATTCAACAGATACTTGTTACATGAATGCTTGTGTGGGAGTATGAAATAATAATATTTCTCAATATTTGTTGAGCACTTATGGTGTCAGGCCTTTTGATGAACACTTTATTTGTACTTTATCATTTAATTTTGTTATCTAGGGGCATTAAAAGCAACAATCATCATTCAACTCTGTGCTAAAGACTGTGTAGCTGTATAGTCTCATTTAATCCTCTCAACAACTCCACAGTGAATAGGTCCTGCTAGGATCTTTTACAGCTCAGGGAAAATAACTATTGGGCTAGCTTGGACAAATAATTGTGGGGGTTAGCTTTAATTTTGAACTTGACATAATCTAGACTCACCTGGGAAGACAGTCTCAGTGAGGAACTGTCTACATGGGGTTGACCTGTGGACATGTCTATGTGGATTGTCTTAATTAAGCTAATTCATATGGGAAGACCCAGCTTGCTGTGGGCAGCATTCTTCTCTAGGCAGGGGGTTCTGGGCTGTGTGAGAGTGGAGCAAGCAAGCTGAGCACAAGGAGGCAAGTGGGCGCGTGCACACTCATTCTCTCTCTGCTGACTGTGGGTGTGTTGTGACCAGTCATCTCAAGCTCCTGCTGCTGTGACTTTCCCACAGTCATAGACTGGAACCTAGAATTATGAACTGAGAAAACCCTTTCTCCTCAAAGTTACTTTTTTTTAAATCAAAGTATTTAATCACAAGAGAATGAAACTAGGATGGGGTGGACTGGGCTGGGAGCATCCAGTCACTGTACTCTTCTGCCATAGGAGCTGGGTCTTGTGTGCCCTCCTCATGACCTTCAGCCTGAGGCATGGCCTGAAACTCTGTTTCTGCTCACTCTGTTTGATGATGCTGCACTCTCTGTCTGGTCATTTGATTGTGGTTAAGGACTACCATGATTGTTTTCTAATCATCTGTGTAATACTTGGAATGCTTAAACGTATTAAGTTCATGTCTTCTACTAGAAGAGCAAAGAGACTGAATTACATTTTGTCAAAAGTCTTTACTTGTGATTGGTTTCTGTACTTTGGATCTCTGACGTTTTCTGGTTATTTATTGCTATGGCTTGTCTTGGTTCTTCTCCCAGTCTTTGACTACAGAAACTTCAGGCCTCACAGTTTTGAAGTTGGTGGGAAGAGAAGCACAGGAGAGCCATAGAAGAGAAATGTTCAACCACACATATTTTTCAAGTCTCCAAAATCACTGAGTTAAGGAAATTGCTTTTTTGATTCCTTTGATGCAATGCTAACTTTTCCCTGAAAAAAAAAACAAACAAAAAAATAAAAAAACAAAAAACAAGTAACAAATGATAGTTGTGACAGTGTCTTCTATTTCCATAGAAAGCATTATCTAAGTCAGATTTCCAATATTCCTTTGAGACAGGCAAGAACTTTTCACTTTTATTGGAAGATTCTTTTATATAGTTGTAGAATGAGCCTTTTTTAAAAAGCAAAAGGTAGTGAGTAGCCCAGAGAGATTTCAATAGCAGGTACCTGGGTTAGTCACCATGTCCCTGACTGATGGTCATAGGTAGGTCTTAAAAAACTTAGGGTTCTTCAGATTTTCTGAAATTTAAACATTTAGTTAAATTATGTATATGTGTCTGAGTCTAGGTAAGTACACTTGAGTGCAGGTGTCTGTGAAGGCCAGATAAAGGTATCGGTCCCCTGGAACTAGAGTTAAAGGTGGCTGAGAACTGTCTTATGTGGATGTTTGGAATCAAACCTCAGTCCTCTGCAAGAGCAGTACTCACTCTTAACCACTGAGCCATCTCTTCAACTTCACTTTCAGAAATTAAAAGACAAGTTTCCCACTTACCATAAATTTGGCCTTGATATTTAAAGACCCAGCATCTTTGTTTGACGGATGTATATAACAGCCAGATGAGCGAAATGGGGTGGGAGGATCCAGTTCATTCTAAACACATATTTGCTGAAGGAGTGGAGGGATGATTGGGCCAGTGTTTGGCAGGCAGGCAGGTATAGGGGGAAAATGCCACATCGGGTGGTCATAACACTGGGCCTAAGTTAACTGTGTGGGAGAGATTGATGGTTCCTATAACATTTGTTAATAGACAAAATGGGAGATATATTTTAAAGTGGCATCTTCATTTCTCTGCAGATATTAAAGTGTTCCCAGAGTGATAGAATCCCTATAAATGAAATTGAATACTTTTTAGGAGTTTCCTGTAAACAAACATTTCAGATAATCTTTTCCTGAATACAACCTTGAGTTTTACATTGTACTCAATACTTCCAAGATATCTTTACACTAGAAGCAGTAGCTTTTAACATTGTTGGACAGTTACTATCAGAAGCATACCCTGGCAGCATGGGTAGGTCATTGGTAATATGATAAAAAAAATCTGAAAGTGGGGCCTCCCACTTTCCTTTGGAACCCATATCTCTGGAACTTTTATACTATCTGCGTGGTTTGAATGAGACATGTTCCCCATAGGCTCAAATATTTGAATACTTGGTTCCCAGTTGGTGGACTGCTTCAGAGGTCCTTTAGGAGGTCCTCGGAACCTTTAGGAGGTGTAGTCTTGTTGGGGTGTGTCACTGGTGGTGGGCTTGGAAGGTTCATGTCTTCCCCCTACTTCCAGTTTCTCTCTTAGTTTTGTGTTTGCAGTTAAAGATATGGTTTCTCAGATTCCTGCCATCATGCCTGCTGCCTTCTATCATGCCTCCCTGCCATGATGGATCTTATTCCCTAGAACCATGTGGTGGTTTGAATGAAAATGTCCCAGTAGGCGCCAAGTACTGCAACATTTTGCTCCCAGTTGGTGGCGCTGTTTTGAGAGGTTTTAGGAGGTGTGACCTTACTGGAGGAAGCATGTCACCTGGGCTTTGAGAGTTTTTAACCCTTACTAGATTTCCAGTTGCTCTCTGATTCCTGTACGTGCTTGAAGTTGTGATGGTTTGGCTTTCTGCTTTGGCCACCTCTGCCACCATGCTGTTATGGATGTTATAATGCCTCTGGAATCATAAGACAAATAAACTTATTTCTATAAGTTGCCTTGGTCATGGTGTTTTATCACAGTAACAGAAGAATAATTAATATACTATCCCATAAGAGTGTGCTACTTGTACAAACCTCTTTCTTTTTAAATAAAATTATTTATTTATTTATTTTGTGTGTGTGTATGTCAGGGGGAGTATGTCCCTGCCACAGTGCACATGTAGAGGTTAAAGGACAATCTGTGAGAGTCAGTTCTTTCCTTCTATCCATGTAGTTTCCAGGAATTGAACTCAGGTCATCAGATTTGTGGTAAGTGCCTTTACCCAGAGAACCAGCTCAACAGCCTCCAACTTAATGCATCAATCACCTCAAGTGATTGCATTGGAATGTACACTCTTGTGCCACAGTGGGGGAACTGGGGCTTGAAGGAGGAGTTTTGATCAGAAGGGCACTGTGCCTACAAGTGAACTAACACTGCTATGAAAAGGACTTGGAGGAATGGCTCTGATGTTTGCACTTCCACTTTCTGCCCTACAAAGATGTAGCAGAGACCCCTCCTCACTGGTGTCTTACCTTGGAATCTACAGTCTTCAGAACCATAAATAAATTTTAGTTATTTATAAATCACCCAGTTTTGGGTATTCTGTTTCAGCAGGGAAAAACAGACCAGGACACTTGCCCTCCCAGTGTCCACAAACTTCAGGAAATCTCTGCTTTGCTCTACTCTTTCCTTGTTACCTTCACCTTTTCTTAATTAGAGCATAAATGCTTTCCTTTTTTCCTGTGTATGCATGCGTGTGTGTGTGTGTGTGTGTGTGTGTGTGTGTTTGAATGTGGTACATGTTCTTGTGGAGGTCATTTTCTATCACTTTCTGCCTATTCCCTTGAAACAAGGCCACTTGCTGACTCTGGGCTGGGCTGGTAGCCAGATGTCCCCAGTGATTCTCTGTGTTCACTCTGCACAGTGCTGGGGTTTCAGGCAGATGTGAGAACACACCCAGCTTTTTATATTGGTGTTGGGGATTTGAAATTAGATCCTTATGCTTGTACAACAAGTGCTTCTACCCACTGAGTCATCTTTGCAGCCCTTATAAAGACTTTTCTAAGTGGAAACTGATAAGTCAATTCACATTATGATATTCATCAATGGCAGGCTTTGGGATTTGGCAAATAATGGAAACTCTGTAAATTTTGGATTTTCATCTTTTCTTTTAAAAATTTAAAAATTTATTTTAATTTTATGTGTATGAGTACTTTGCCTGCATGTATCTAAGTGCACCCATGCATGCAATGCCCATGGAAGCCAGTAGAGGGCAGTTGTTAGTCACCATGTGAGTGCAGGGAACAGAATCTGGGTCCTCCGCAAGAACCACGGAGCCATCTCTCCAGCCCCAACTCTCATCTTTTCTATTCAGTGTATATATGAAATAAAAGACAGCTTAGACCTATAAATTAGGATAAATAAAACAGTAAAAGATAGTTGCTGATGTATAGCTTTAAAAAATGGGATATAGTTTTAAAGGATTGGATCCAATAAAATTACAATATTCAGTGTTATTTTAAAAACTCACATGTAAAATGCTAATTGACCAGTCTATACCAAGAGATCAAAATCTAACATGTTGTAGGATTTTAGTTTTGTTTATTCATCATCAAACATTGAGTTTCATATGGAGGAACTTCACAAAAATGTAAGCTCTATTCCTGAGCTTGTTTACTCAATTTGAAATGTTCTAGGTGAACTGAGTTCAGGAACTGTAACTCACACGTTGTCCATGATTTTTCCCACAACTTCTTTTTGCAGGGCTGGTGTGAAACCCGATGAACAAAACTATGAGCCAAGGCATCTGACTAGCAAACTTCTGCAGAGACAACAGCACAGCATCAGGCAGCATGTGCTGACTCATGGTCTGTGAACCCGAGTGTCCCATTCAATTGACCTAGGTCCAAGTAAATGCACCTTGGAGAAATCTTTGTGCAGACACTAATCATGGCCATCCAGATACTGAGAACTGTCTGTGTGAAAGACAACCTTAACTCTCTGAGGATAATTTGCATTTGAAGAACTTATTAACTAATAAATGCCTTGTGTCTTAGTTTAGTATGTTTAGCCATCTATAGAGAATTGATTGACAGTCCTAGACACTCTGTCCAGGGAAGTGCCACAGTCTATTCAAGAATTATACATCTGTGTACAGAATTTCATGGGATTTATAAAACTCTGGTAGATGAGAAAGGGAAGATTTTCAGAATGGGGATAAATATTAGGGACATGGGGCTTTCCATGTATTGTAAAATTTTGTTGTTGTTATGGATAGATAAACCAAAGGTCTTGTATATGCTTAGTGTATGCTCTGCTAATGGATCCTTGTCCCCTTCAGTAATTTAAAATTGTAACCACAGTGAGCACAAGTCGCCTCGGTTCCAGTGAGTCAGGTCTTAGGTCTTTTACACTGTGGACCTTTCCTTCCTATGCAACTAGATACAGACAGGGTAAGTAAAACAATCAGATTCAAATTGAATTATTGTCCTAGTAAATTACAGACTTAACCCTCAAATAGTCCTTGCTTGGGTTTCCACTGAGCCCTGGGCTCACTTGAGTAGGCCAGGCTGACTGGTCAGCAGGCAGGAAGTGTCTCGTTTAGCTTTTCATGTGGTGCTGGGGATGGGAATACAGGTCCTTGTGCTGCACAGTCAGCACTTTACCGACTGAGTCATCTTCCCAGCCTCTCTTTGAACATTTCCATTATAAGCATATAAAATTCCCATGTTTCCCCCACTTATTCATGAGAATTTGATGGCTTTGGACTCTCTTAAAGGCATCTGGACTCTAATGTCAACCTCTCTGATAACAAACCAGTATATTTTGGATTGGGTTTTAACTGCATTTTCTTGGCCACATCTTTCCACCCCTTTCTACAAGCTCCTGGGTTTTCAGGACCAGTAAACATCCTGCTTCACCCTCTTCTCTGGATCCAGAATACAAATAGTGATTACCTTTCTCATACAAAAAGACTGAAGTCTATCGTGATTTGAAAAACACTTCTAGGCAATATGCATATAATAGATTTGCTCCTGGACCAGGGTCTTAATAAACTGCACCTCCCAGGCATTGCTGAAGAAATGCTGAGTTAGACTGATTTAGGCTTCCTAAGAGTGGTGACACACCTACCTGCAGCTCAAATCCATTCCACTGTTTAGGCCTCCAATAGTTTGTTGAAAGAGCTCAAAGCCACTAAATTCAAGCTGCCCCTTGAGCCTTAGGAAAATGGAGACTGGGAGTCATTGTGAACTTGCAAGCCTGTGCACCCATGCTTTCCTATTAGGGACTTGTTGCAAGAGAGATCTTAATTGAAAGATGCTTAGCTCTTCATTTGTAAAGAAAGTGACTAAAGTGACAGTACTCTTCTGCCCAAGTCTGGCCAGGTGTGCATCTGTCCTGCTTTGCCTCCCCTTGTACAATTGTACATCACCGTGTCTTTGTCCTGGATACAGAGAGACTGAATTTCTTAGTACGAAGTGAAGTTCCCAGAAAAAAGCCTGCATTACAGGCTTGGACTGATTAAAACTTCAGTGATTGTAAGGAGCTAGAATGTTGCAGGTCCAGAGCTAAATTATTTGGGGGTTTCTTTAGCCCTCAAAATAGCCATTTGTTGTTCACCTCTGTATTTGACCTAACATCCTTATGACCAACAGGTCAAATCTTTTTAGGAATGTGCAAACAGACCCCGAGCTTCCACCAACACAAAGGCTAAGCATGTCATGAGACCATATCCGAGCTCTATAAGCATGTCATGAGACCGCATCCCAGGTCTATGGCATGTCATGAGACCGCATCCCAGGTCTATGGCATGTCATGAGACCGCATCCCAGGTCTATGGCATGTCATGAGACCGCATCCCAGGTCTATGGCATGTCATGAGACCGCATCCCAGGTCTATGGCATGTCATGAGACCGCATCCCAGGTCTATGGCAGAGGCTTCCATGCCCCACTGTCACCCACCTACCTGATGATTCTCACCAGTGCATTTGAAAGATTCCTTGGTTTATAACTTTGTTTTATTACTGTCACATGGAATTTGGGGTAACCTGAATCTCTGGCCATGCATGATCACTCATATTTGGCTCAAGAATAAATTATCCCCTGTTCCCTTTGAGGTGAGAATTGTGTTTTTGCCTCAACACCAGAGTTGCTTGTAGTTAGGTTAAGGGCATTTGAATGGTTTTTAATCAATTATATGATAGGACTTGATGAATACTGTTTTCAGTTGTAGACACAAAAACCTTTCTGGGACATGCTGGAGTGTATCCTATGTAAATCAGAGTTGTTTAAGAGATCTGATGTATACTAATGACAAGAGTGGGAATTTAATATTTATATTGTGAAACTGTTGAATTGTTAACAATAACAGTTAGTGTTACTTAATAAAATTGCACTTTCACATTGCCTTTGAGATGACATTATTATTTTAAGTGAGTTCTGTAAAAACAGTTCTTTAATAACTATTCCCCCATGCAGAAAAGGAATTAAACAAATAACATCCATTTAACCTTCATTCACATTAATCAGTTATTAAACTTTTGTGATGTTTTCTATGTCTTATTCATCTGCTTATTTTCCTCTGCACTTTTGGAAAAGAAGTCACAGACATCAAGATGCCTACAGTTTTGATCCAGATTTCATGACTGAGATGGCTTTATTTTTGTACCCCAAATCAATTGTCTTTCGTTCAAGTGCGTATTTTTAAGGTGTATTTCTAAATATAAGCTTGTATAATTTCTATGATTATATGACCTTAAAGTTAATAAAATGGATCATAAACTGAAGATATTTGAAGAAAATGTTACATTTCTTGTCTACTTTTATAAATACATCCTCGTGGTGTAAGACATTTGTAGGAGGTGGCCTCTGACGTGACTCTTGAGGATCTGAACTCCTGGGATTCATGTCCTTGCATGTGGGTTGGACCCTGTAACTCATTTCTAACGAGTGAAATATGGCAAGTGTGATGGAGTTTTGCTACCAGGATGAAACTCTCTCTTTCTGGCCTTCTCTTGCTTTCTCTCCTACTTACTCTGATGCAGCCAGCTGCCATGCTGTAAGCTGCTCATTGCTGTACTTTTCTCATTGCTGTGACAAAAGGAACTTAAGAAAGGAGGGCTATGTATTGGATTTCAGTTTGAGGAGGTAGAGTCCATCCTGGCAGGGAAGGTGTGGTACAGGAGGGAGGCAGTTGACCATGTCGCACCCACAGCAGGGAGCCAGGCAGATGAATACTGGCATCCCACTGACCCTCTCCTTCTTAGCCCAGTCTGGGACCCCAGCCCATGGGATGGTGCTGCTCATATCTAGGGTGAGTCTTTCTATCTCAGTCAGATCTTCCTGGAAACACATTCACAGATGTGCCTGGAAGTTGTTTCCTACATGATTCTTTCTAAATTCTGTCATCTAAATCCCATCTAGATTCCTTAAATGATTCTCATTTACACAGATTAATTATCATACCCAGGTAGCAAGGAACTGCGGGAAACAGTACCTCATAAGGGACTGAATCCAGTCAGTAGCCACTGGAAGGAACTTGGAAGTAGGCTACCCCCCTGAGCCTTCAGTGAACACAGACTTTGCCCAAACTGGCATCAGACTGTGAGAGATCTAAAGTTCTTTAGGAAGAGCTAGATCCAGCTCAGCTATGCCTGGATCCTGAGTCACAGAAAGTTAAGATAATAAGATAATGAGCTGCAGGTTGTGCATAAAGTGCTCTATTTCATGGGAGAAGAAATGGTGATGGTTAAAGAATGGGTCTTACCATCACGTCTGTAATGAGTGCTAAGGGAGCTATCTAACAAGTCTTCAGGACTGGGAGGACAGTGGTGTTCATCTTGACAGGTGTCCATCAGGAAATCATGTTGAGTAAACTATTGCTAGGTGGGCTAGGATTTGACTATGAAGCAGGAAGAGGAAGCTTCAGCTGTTCTAGATCAGCAGCATGTGGAGGGATGAAAAGGTCTGTCGTGTTTGGGAAGCATCACACGGCTGAGTGACGCAGGATCGTAGGTGAGTAAGGAGGGCAACACCTGTAAGATGTACGTGGGACTCATAGCTAAGAATTTGGTTCATATGATAGTATTTCTTTCTTTCTTCTTTTAAAAAATTTCAATACAATATTTTGATTACATTTAGATCCCCTCCCATATCTGCACCCCTTCCTAATCCCCACCAAATTTCCTGTGCTCTAATGTGTATGTGTGTGCATGTGTGCATGTGCGTGTGTGTGTGTGTGTGTGTGAAGACCTACAGAGTGAGGTGTGGATCCGTTCACTGGAACCTGGCCAACCTGCTGAGTCTCATTCTTAAGTGAGACTGAATCTTCCTTTCTTAGCTGTCATCAGTTGCCAATAGTTCCCCAGGTATGGTTGGGGTTTCTTATCCAACTTCCCCACATTTTTGCTGGGATTTTGTCTGGCTTGAGCTTCTGTGGGACTCGTGCATGCTGTGACCATTGCTGTGAGTTCATCTGAGTAACTGACCAACTGTTTGGAAAACTCACGTTTCCTTGTGGTGCATGTGGAGATCAGCAAGACAATCTCCAGTGTCTGTTCTTACTTTGTTTTTTTTTTTTCCCCGGTACCTGTACTTGTTGATGGTTAGTTTAGTTGGCCTAGTGAGCCCTGGGCGTCTACTTGTCTCCTCCTCCCCAGAACTGGAATTGCAATGACCACCACATCTAGCTTTTTATCTGGGTACATAGACTCCTCATGCTTGTGGTATGTACTTTACTGAATGAGCTATCTCCCCAGGCCCTGTGTTCTATTCTTGGCCCCTTCCCTTTCTTGAGCTAAGATTAATGCATTTTTGGATTAAAGATTACTTTATATCTGTCAGGATGCCAGTTTCCATGAGACTCCGTAGAGCTTCTGTGGAAGAAACTTGTGTTTGCTGTTACAGAAAGAGCAACTGATTAAGTCCTGGGCTCCACAGGGCGTGCCTGGCTTGGTTCAGTCGCTGGCACTCAGGGATGTTGACTGGATGATGAGTCTGGCTTGTTAGAATCACGTCCTGCACTTCTTTCTCCGCTGGGGACATTTATTCAAGAATCATTGCCATGGCAGGCTGAGTGAAAGAGGTGACCTTGGTGTGTATGAAGCAGCAGCTCACATCTATCAATCCCAGATCTGGGCATGTTTAAGCCTGCTGCTTGAGAAGGGACAGACTCATTCCCTTGGTTGAGATTTATCTGATGCCTGTTATCAATTGCACTTAAATCTCACTCCCTCACCTGCAGTTCCTGCTGATATCTAAGTCCTCTTTTGCACACTTCAAGTATGGTGGTTGCAGATCCAGGAGGAAGAAAGGTTGAGTGGAGGTCAGGTCTATAAAAATAGCAGGGGAAAGCTCGGGTTGGTCGAAGAAGCAATCTAAAAATTTTTTTAACCAGATCTTCTCTGTCCTGCTGCCTTGCAAACATCACATTTCTTTTTCAAAATGAATTTAAATCCCAGTAAAAAATAAAGCCATTTCCTTTATTTGAAGTTGAATTCTACGTAACACTCTGGTTGTGTGTTTGACTGCACCCACCTTACACACTGTTAAAAAGAATTATAGTATGGTTGTTTTTTTATTTTCTGAAGTGTTGCCACTTATAATAGAAAACACCTGCAAGACAGCAAATAAGAATATTCAAGGGGGGCCTTTTTTCTCTAGGGCTGCCTGAGGCTCAGAGGCCATCATGAATATCATAGTAACTACCTTAGAGCAGAAAGTTCATGACCAACCACTACTCAGAAAGATTAAATGGTCATCCGTGTCCTTTACTCTGGAAAGAAAACAGAATCTATTACAGAAATTCAGAAAAAACTGGCCAGAGTACACAGTCCCATTTTAGATGTTTCTGAATTTGGATCCAGAGGCTATTTTTGTGGTAGAAAGATAACTGGATTCCTTAGATTGTGTAAGGGATATTGAGTGATAACCTAGATGTGCCTGTATGAAAGGGGTGAATCCTCAAGAGAACAGCAAAAGGAATGCAAGAAGAGAAGGAGAAATCAGAGGGACTACAAAGCTCAGGGGGTTGATGCTGGCAAAAAGTGAGCCAGATGACAGCAATTCTAACTGATGTGTAGAAAAAGGAACTCTATTCACACTGTTGGGGTGTGTAAACTGGTACAGTCACTATGGGAATCAGTGTGGAAATATCTATAGAGTTCTAAAAACAGAAAAATATCCTATGGCCCAGCTATACCACTCTCGGGCATGTGCTGAATGAACTCTGCCTTCCACAGAGATGCGTGCATATGCATCCATGTTTATTGCTGTTCCTCCTCACAAGAACAAGGAAACAGAACCAGCCTAGATATCCATAAACAGATGAATGGATAATAAAAATATGGTACTGTATTAGTTTGCTTTCTATTGCTGTGACAGAAACACTGACGAAGGGAATTTATAAAAGGAAGAGCTTATTTAGCTTACAGTTCCAAAGGGGAAAGAGTCCATCATGGGGGCCACATGATGGCAGAGGTAGACAGGGCAGGAGCAGAAACTGAGCACTCACATCTTCAAGCAGGCACAGGAAGGAGAGAGTGACTGGAGATCCAGCAAAGCTTAAGAACTCTCTCAGCCCGCCCCCAGTGACGTGCTTCCTCCAGCATGGCCACACCTTCTAAGATCTCCCAAAACAGGGCCACCAACTGGGGACAACATATCCCAATACTTAGAGCCTATGGGGGACATTCTCATTCAAACCACCACAGGTACCTATACACAGTGGAAAATTTTCAGGCATAAAAAAATGAAATTATGAAAATTTCAGGAAAATAAAAGAAATGGAAAATATTATATCAAGAGTGGTAACTCATATTCAGAAGGACAAATACTCATGTTCTCTCTCATATGTGGAGAGAGAGGCTTTTAATCTTTATATGTGTACTTTTGTGTGTGTGTAAGTATGTATACATACGTCATGAAACTAGAGAGGAGATCATATGTAAAAAAAGAGGTCTTAAGGAAGGGTATGGAGAGGGTGATAGAACACAAGTGACGTGGTAGAGGGAGAGGGATCCTGGAGGGTGGAATGTGATAGGTGGGAAGGGGACCGGGGGATGGTGGGATTGGGGAGGAGATTGACAGAAACTAAGTATAGATGAAAATGCTGTAAAGAGATCTGTTATGTTATGAGCTAGTTTTAAAAAAAGTGAGTGAGCATTCAGAAAAGGCAGGAGCTCTGTAATGAATCTGCAAGTCTGAAGGTTGGCCTGTTCCATTTCCAGCATTCCATAGATGAATGCTTTATTCTCACTTTTGGGGTGAATATTCTCTGTAGGTCACAATACAGAAGTGACGTGGTGTCACCTCCCTTTTGGTGCTGTCAGATGTGACACCAGTGCTAAGAATGGCTCATAGGCTGCATTAGGGACTCTGTTATACTTTGATAACATCCAAAAACACTTCAGTGTCTCAAACATGGGAGGGTGGTTTAGTTTTAGTTTTAATTAACGCTAACTGTCCATTGCAAGGAGGCTGAGGGACACTGTTCCATGATTTCCTTAGTCTTTCTTAGAGCTCCACATCTAATTGGTGCATTTTCGGCCATCTGAGTTTTCACAGGTCACACAAATGAACTTTCTATTGGAAAATATTTGAGAAAATCAACTTAGAAATTTTGACTCTTTAATTTTTGGGGTTTCAGTTTAAAATCCATTGGCCCTATTCTGGGGTTCACATCATAGTGGGGAATGTATAGCAACACAAAACTGATCACCCCATTGCCAATATGCAAAACAGGGCAAAGAAGCATTTAAGGGCACTCCCTGATGACCCAAAAAGCCTCCCATGAGACCCTGCCTCTTAAAAGTTTCCCAATCTCCTCGGACCAGGGGCCAGATCTTTAACACCTGATCATATGGGGCAGAGTCTGCAGTGTCTAAGCTGTAGCACAGGTGAGCATTTTGCCAAATACTGTGTAGTGATGCAGTAAATGTTGCCCACGCTGCACCTTTTGAAAGCGATTTCCTGTCTATTTGTGGTGTGACTGCTCATTTTAGTTTTCTTCTATTACAGTAGGATTCTATTTGGTGGAGCCAATTTCTGAGTCTATCAAGAATGACTAGGTTATACAGGAAAAGAGATAGGCCATTCAGTAAAGTGCTGACCATGTAAATGTGGGAACCTGAGTTTGAGTTAGAACCTGTGTAAAACAGCCAGGTGTGGTGATGTGTGCTTGCAATCCCAGTGCTGCTGAGGTAAAGACAAGCAGATCCCTGGAGCTTACTGACCACACAGATGGCCATAGTTGTAAGGCCCATGTCAATAAAAGTTTCCACATAAAAAAATAAGGTTGATTTCTGGTCTTAGCTGCACACTCACACAAGCACAAATGTATACACACTCTCTCACACACCTACATACCCTTGCATACTTGTGCGCATGTATATAATAAACATAAAACAACTCTTAGTGGCTTAATTGACAAAGGGCTGATTCGTTTTTAATATTTATTTTTAGTGTGTGTGTGTGTGTGTGTGTGTGTGTGTGTGTGTATCTGCATGGGTATATGTGTGTGCATACAGGTGCCCTTGGACCCCGAGGCATCAAATCCCCTAGAACTGGAATTACAGGTAGTTGTGAGCCACCCCTTAGGAGTGCTGGGAGTGAAACTCGGTCCTCTGGAACACATTCTTAATTGTTGAGACATCTCCCTAGCACCAAAGGGTTATTTCTTAATGCTATTAAAACAATTACCATGGTCTGAGGGACACAGGCTGATGGATAACATATATATTTCTAGAGGATCCCAGATTAATGCCTCAGTTTTCTGTTGCTGTGTAACAAATTTTTAAAAAGTTTCTGGTTGTTTAAAAAAATATCTTATTATTTTTATTTTTATGTATGTGAATGTGTTGCTTGCATGTGTAAGTGCACCCCTGTTGTGCAGTGCACACAGAGGTCAGGATGGCATCAGATCCCCTGGAACTGTAGTTATAAATTGTCAGCTGCCACTGGGTGCTGGGAACAAACCCAGGTCCTCTGCAAGAGCAGTCAGTGCTCTTAACTGCTGAGCCATCTCTCCAGGCCTCAAACTTCTATCTTAACAGTGATGAAAATACCCACTTATTTGTTCACTGTTTTGAAAGTTGGGTTGAGTTTAGCTGAGCATCTCTGCTGTTTTGGCCGTGCATATACTTTTAGTTAGCTGGTTGGCTGGCTGGGGTTGGTTGACACTGGTCAGCTTCACTCGTGTGCTGGGACTCAACTGCTCAAATGAACTTCCTGGGACAACTGGGTTTCTCTTGACACTTGTAGTTTCTTCTTCAAGCAATGCTGGCCTTGAGTACATGTTCCAAGTAAAAATTTGAGGTCACATTTCAGGGTTTCTTGAGGGCCAGCTCTGATTGTAAAGGAACACTTCATGTCTTGAAGGGAAAAGCCTCAGAGAATTTATGGCCATTTTTAGTCCATCACAGCTGGCAAATGAGACTGTGGCAAATCAAGTGCCCATTCTTAAAGCTTTGCCTGAATATAGCAATGGTCACTTCAATCATACTTCATAAGTCTGAGTAAGTCATGTATGGCCATTCTAATGTCAAGAGGAGTGTGGGGAATGAGCTAGCCTTTGGGAAGAAAGTAGAAAGCTAAAAATATTTGGAATTGGGAATAATAATGTCAATAAATTTTCTAATCATTGAGCATAAAGCCTTTTATGGTTAGAAACTGGTGGCTTTCCTGAATGGATTTTCAATAGTTTGCTGCTCATATAGTAGAATTAACCAATTAAATTCCAGACTCACATAATCCTTAGAGTGTGTGTTGACTTCCATGCGTTGCTGTATATATGACCCAAGACTACTATACTGTAGACCTTCATTGATTTGAAGAATGTTTGCATGTCTATCGTCAATTATTTTTAGTGTTACATCATATTACTTTAACTATTGTTTCTAAGATTTTCTCATAGTGTTTATCACATATTGATAAGATGGATCATTAATATATCTTCTTCTTTCCTTAGCTGAAGAACAAGAATGCAATTAGTAGATACATAGAAGACTAAAAAGAATTCACCCATGGAATCTCAAGCTGTCTCAAATATAAATTTAACATAGTAATATTTCTGACATGGACTTAGAAGAGACAGCAACTTCTTGGGATCCCTAAGGAGGTTGTAATGTTTTGATGGAGATGATCCCTGTTTATGGGATGAGAAGCTGATAAATGATAGAAGTAGGTCAGTGGAAGTCATGCAGTGCTCTGAACTTTTCTTGAGGCATTTAAACAAACCAAGTCAAGATAGTTAAATACAAGTAGGTATATATAAAACTTTTCAAAAAATTTCACAAGTACAACTTTAGCTGGAGTGAGAGAGCCTTACAATCTGTTGAGAAGGCAGCTGGCAGGGTGCTGAGGGGAAATCTGCAAGGCTAATAATGCAGGATAGGAATAGTGTAGTAGGAGAGAGTAAGGTCTTGTGAGCCTGGGTGGCTCAGGCCCTGGCTCTGTTGTTTCCTGGCAGTGAAACTCTTGATACCCAGAGTGTCAGGGGTGGCTACATTCCATGCCACCCTTGAGACAACAGTGTTACTTGACAATGTGGCCCCTGGAATGAACACAGGAGCAGTCTTAACCACCTCTGGGCTTGGAACACAAACACATGTGAGATCCTCACTCTCTTCCTCCTCAGTCAGCTGAAGGGAGAAGAGCTAGGGGAGACTTGGGAAAAAGACTCAGAAGATGGAAGGGTGTCTGGTCCTTGAATGCTTTGTGCAGCACAGACCTTTCACCCTCCCGCCCCACAGCTCCTGCATTAGGCTGACTCAGAAGCAGGAAAGTTCTTTGTCAAACCACTAAGATGTGGGATTTGTTAGTTTTAGCAGTATGCGTTACTCTCCATGTGTCATTTTAGGTAAGACAGTCTTAATCAGTGACCCTTCTTTTGTTTATGAACTGGAGCCACTAACACCCACTCCATGATACTGTTTCTGAAGGTTAAATGAGATAAAGTCTGTAAGTGCTTAACAGAATGCCTAACTAATGTAGACTCCATTCCTTTGTTCCTTTCTTCCTTCTTCTCTCCTTCTTTCCCTCCCTCTCTCCCTTTCTTTTATTTTCTTATATTGTTTTTTGACAGGGTTTCATATATTCCAGACTGGCCTCAAATTCACTATGTAGGTAAGGATGACCTTGAACTTCTATTCCTGCTGTGATTATAAGCATGGACCACCTAGCCTGGTTTTATGTGGTACTGAGTTGCTGAGGATTGAACCCAGGACTTCTGGCATGCTAGGTTAGCATTCTATTAACTGAGCCACCCTCCCATCCCCAGTCCTGAGTATTTCCTTTTTGAAGTTGGTGTTAACCTTTAGGAAATATTTGTCCTAATTGTTGATGAGCTTGATCATGATAAGTATGTTGGAAAGATTGTTATGTATTAACAGTCTATTGTACAATAGGGTGAACATCTTTGCTTAAGGGAGGAGAATAGAACAATGAATGTCCCTTTAAACAGACTGTATAAAGCATATGAAGCTCACAGTTCCTAATCTTCTGAACTACTGACCAATGTGTCTGGTAAGACCAGAGCCGATTATTGAGTTCTGCTTAAACTAGGCACAGTGAGGTGCTTCAAAGGCATTAAGTTACTTCATCCTCACAGACTCCGTATATAGAAGTGCTTTTATTTTCATTTTATAGTTGAGGAAATTGAAACACAGTGTTTAAGTATTATCTGCTCAAGACTAACTAGCAAATGCCAGAACCAAGATTTTGTATCATGTAGTCAAGCTCCAGGATGGACGGACACTTTGGGCCACTGTACCACCTGCTCTGGTGTTGTGGTGACCCCATTTGGTTTCCAGTTGCTGAGATATAATGCCATGGCAAAACTTAAGGAAGAAAGAATGTATTTGGTTCACAATACTTGGTCACAGTCCCTCATTGCAGAGAATTCAAGATGTCAGGAACCAGAAGAAACTAGAAACATTACACCCAGAGCCAAAAGCTGAGAGCCGTGAATTAAGTGCATGTGTCCTGGTGCTCAGCTAGCTTTCTTTGTTTTCACTTGGGGCCCAACCCATGAAGCAGGACCACCTAAATTAGCCTCTAGTTAAGAGGGTCCCTCACAGGCAATGCTCATAGGCCAACCTAATTTAGACAATTCCTCCTTGAGACTCCCTTCCCAAGTGATTCGAGATTTTCTTAGGTAGACAATACAAGGCTTGCATCATGCACATGTAACCAGAACTGCCTTGACAGGAGTCAGATACTGGATCCTTCTAAGATACTCAACAATGGTGGGGGTATGGGGAACTTGGGGTGCTAAAATGAAACCAGAGGTATTCAAATGGAATTTGAGAGACAGGCACAGTCTTGGCTGATGTGACCCTTGTTTTTTTGGTTGAGCAATATTTAGCCTCAACTTCAGGCTGCTGGCAAGCCTGACAAGAATTGAAATGGTGAGTAAGCATCAGTGACCATCTTCAGTCCCTCTAGAAGCCTCTAAACTGGACTAGGTATCCCTTCTATAGAAGCACCAGCTAGCACCTCGTGGACTCCAGAACCGTCTCTGGTTGTGAAGGAAAGAAATGCCACTTGAAAGCAGAAGCACACATTTACACTTAATATTCTTCAAATCACTTTTGAAGCTTATCTACTTTTTCAGCAATTTTTTGATAGATATCACTGCTTATTTTATGTTACAAGCTACCCACAATGGAAGATTTTTTTTAACAAGAGATCATAAGGTGAGTGACAGGATTGCTGCTACTATCTGTCTCCAAAGGTGTTTGCACATGTGTATCTAAATATAGATCTGTATGAAGAGAAGAAATAAATCAGGTTGACCAATGATTCTTTTCTTCCTGAAATTTCTGTGTCTGTGTCATAGCTCTGATCTTAAATCTTGTTTGGTAAGTCACAGAATGTGCTAGTTTATCAAAGAGATAACAGATGGACTTTTTTTTCCTTCTGAATTTCAGTGAAAGAGGAGTATTTATCTTCACTATTGATCTGCTGCTCTGAGTGGTGCTTGCAATGATTACCATTTTCCTATATTTATAGAAAATCAGCACTTCATAAATGTCGAAAGGCACTTTGCTTTACATAAGTGTCAGTGTTCTGACATCTCACAAAGTTAGCAATTATCATGAGAACCACGTGGGGAAAGTGGAAAATAAATAATCACTGAGGGAAGTCAACGTTTTTTTTTGATAGAATAAGTAAATAAGAAGTTCTTCATTATCTGTCTTACTTTGTGTGTACGTCCTTGATCATGGAGTCATAGAGCCTCGTGAACTTATTCATCTCCCCTTTCTGCTTGTTTCTCTATATCAAAAGTCTTCTTCTCATTGAGGTGAATACCAAATGGTAAAGAAAATGTCTTGCAATATGGGATGTTCATATAGAGATAGGAAAGAAAATTACATTTTGATTTTAGGAATCAGAAAGGACACTCTTTGGGGTCTGATGACATTATCATATTAAGGTTTCCAAAAAGTTCCTATACTTTCATGGCAATATTATTAGTAAATATTTCAGACAATTTTGGAAATTGAGGAAGGAAGGTCTCTAAAGTAATGCTTATGAGCTATTTTGACCATTTAACCTCTACTGAACTGACCAGCTCTTTCATGTCCTATGGACATAATCTGTGCCTGTAGGGATTTTCTTGGTTCCCAATAAAGCCCCTTTGAAAAGTTGTCATAGCAACAGTAACCACAGATAATAAAACAGGGTAAGAAGGTGGCCTCTGCTGGCCTTCAGGCTTTGTTAGTTCATGCTGTCTCAGACTGGAATGGCTTGTTCACAGATAACATTTCATTTCAGCAGAAATACTCTCGTCTGGATACCCTATAAGAGACCTATCTTGTTCTCAGAATGACCACTTAGGCCTCCCCCATTGCCCTCTGAGTCCACCATCTGTCCTGTTTGGGCACACAGACTGCCATCCTCTGCTGAATTATTCCTGGTCTTGAGCTTGCTTAATGATGCTAAACTGGCATTTGTCATCTTTCCTCAGTTGCTTTAAGTGGAACGCAGTTTTTCAGTCCCACGTGGGAGTCTTGTACAGCTTTCTTTGTTCAGTCTGCTGGCAAAGTCTGAGATGTCCTGGGTATTTTTCCAGCAGACTGCTGTCACCTACACGTGGCTGTTCTGCATGTTATGGCTCTTGCATTTAACGATTGTGTTAAATGATGTTACTCTCATGGTTTAGAGGGATGCTTTACAGAAGCATCTGTGTATTTTAGGACACGGTGATAGAATGATGCATTCTGTCTGTCTCCCTGGCACAGGTTTCTGCCTCAAGTTTTCTGTGTTAAGGGTCCCAGGCTGTCACATTTATGTCATGTCTTCTCAATCGATTAAAAAAAATTCTGCTTTCAGTTTTTATCTTTGTTTGATGCCTGAGGCCTGATTTCTGGTATTTAAAAAAATATCTTCAGAATTCTTTCAGAGTTGCGTTTTTTCTCTTCTGTCTGCCTGAGTTTTACCTGCTTCTGTCTCTTACATGTTTTTTTTTTTTTTTCTCATTTTGCTTTTTGCTGCTGAGGAGTGAATCCAGGGCCTTGTGCATGCTAAGCACAGACAATACCACTTGAATCCCCCTTTCCCCAGCCCAGTCTCCTCTGTGCTTTATATGGCTTCTTACATTGACCCTATAGGAATATGATAGGTACCTCATAAATTTTGATTGTGTTGAATTTCAGGAGGGACAAAGTGAAAGCACTGTTTGAATGAATGCTATTTTATTGGACTATCTTTATGCTGAGGAATTTCAAAGGGTTATGGCCTTATGTCAGGCAGCAGAATAGAGCTGAACTTACCCTGCTGATAACTGGCCATTCCGTGTTTGAAATCAAGAGCAGGTGTGCAAGCTTCCGGAAGAATGTGTGCACTGACAATTTTACCAGCTGATTTGATAATTAAGAACATTCATAGACTAATAAAAATGTTTAAAAAAAGGAATATTCATACATTGGAAAAATGCCTGAGACTGCTCTGGGAAGCTGAAAAGGAATTCCTGCTCTTGAAGAAGCCAATTCTATTTTTAGGTATTTCCATCAGATTTATTGCTGTGATTATTTTAAATACTCTTATACGGAGTGAACAAAGAATGTATTTTACCTTTCATCCCAATAACTGGGGTGATATGTGGTCCTTGATTTCGATCAGCCAAGGAAGTGCTGTGTGAAGGAGCAATGTGATAATAAACGAGGAGGCAGAGAAGATAAACTGCCCCATCCTGCCCACTCACCTCCATCCTTTAAACACAGATTGACTCTGGGACATGAAAGGACTGTTAAGCAGTTAACCTGCACAAACAGCAGTCGAGCTTTCTCGGATGAATCGTCCTGTGATGGAAGCATCTCAGAGGCTCCTTAATTATATCCCTGAGGATTCGCATATCTTAACAACCAGAATGGCCACATGGTAACAGCAACACGGAAAAGAATAAAAAAGAATCAGAAATCAGCAGATTAAATGACTGGGGCCTGTGGTTCTCAGAACTGTAACCAAAGGTTGGGAAGAACCCTGAGCAGGATAGAGAATAAATCACAGAGTGTTTGCTATTGTTTTAGATTCCTCTCCACTCTTTCCAAACCTGCAGGGCCCCTCACACTTTCAGAACTGAATTTTTGTAATTGAAAAGATTTTAGGATAAAATGTTCACTTTCTACTTCCAGACAGGAAACGATCACATAGAAAGACTACCGATGTTTGGCTATAGTACTGACTTGTACGTTAAATAGCAAAGTTTAAAGATACTAAGTTCTGGTATGGCTCTGTTTATACGTATCTATAATGATGTAACAAGAAATAGGGCCTTGTTCTCTCTTTAAAAGATGCTAAGCCAGGTGTGGCTGAGCACTTGAGAAAGTAAAGCAGAAGGATTACTGTGAGTTTGAGGCCAGCCCGGGCTATGGAATGAGATCCTGTCTCAAAAACCTCCCAAACCCCAAACCAAAGCAACAGTAAAAATGGGGAAAAATGAAATAGCATATCACCTGAAATATTCATATTGTCACCGGGAACACAGATGGGGCTCAATAATTATTTGGATCAAAGGTGATTTAGATTCTCCTACCTGGTCCTGTGATTCAGGCCAGTTTAATTCAGTTCAGTACTTTTCAGTTCAGCTCAGCAATTGACTACCAGTTATTTGCAAGGCATTGCAGTAGGGCCTGCAGGGAATAGGAAGATACAATCTGGTCTTGGAGGCTGTGGTGAGAAAGGCCATAAGACCAGCATAAGATCAGCAAACAATCATTGTATTTTAAATGGAGGTGATACTCCATAAAAATAAAATAAACAATATGTATTCACAAACGTATGACCCATATGTGTGATGATTACTTTCTAGGTTACAGAAGCAACCAAGTGCTCACCACTGAGAGTGTTTATTTAGTTAATGGCATGAAGGCCATATAAAGCCAAGTGTGTATTTGAAGGCTAGATGGGTGCATGGCTGCCTCCTGTGCCTCCTCTCACGGAGAATGGTGCCTGGTGTACTCAGGGCACACAGCTATTTTTGCCCCAACTGACCTATGTTCAGATCCTACTTGCACCAATTATTAGCTTTGTGAAGACTGGTAAATCCTTTTGATTCTCAATTCTTTTATGTCTGAAATAGAAATAATATTTCTATTAATACACTAATTCTCAGAGATGTAAGGATTAAAAGAGAAACTGAGTGCAATATCCTTTGTACAGCATCTGGCACATAGAAGACCCAACAAAGCTCCTTTGCAAACCCACAATTTTCCCTTCTCTTGCAGAACAGGTGTGCCCAAGTCCATCCATCTATTTGCCTGATGCCTTTCGTTTTATGTTTTAGACATTTTTTACATATATATGTGTGTGTTAGTGTGTATGTGCACATGTGTGCAAGTATGATGGAGACCAGAATAAAGTGTTGGATTTCCTGGAATTGGAGCCAGAATTACAGGCGGTTGTGAGCTACTGATTGTGGTGCTGGGACCTGAACTCATGTCCTCTGGAAGAGAACAAGCACTCAACTACTGAGCCATCTCTCCAGCTGCACATTGCTCTTTAATTTTTTTATTGTATGGGTATTTGTGTAGGGGATGTAGTCAGATGTGTGTGCATGTGTGTAGGGGTGTTCTCAGATGTGTGAACTCAGATGCGTGTGCATGTGTGTAGGGGGTGTAGTCAGATGTGTGTGCATGCCATGTGTGTAGGGGGTGAACTCAGATGTGTGTACTCAGATGTGTGTGCATGTGTGTAGGGGGTGTAGTCATATGTGTGTGCATGTGTGTAGGGGTGTTCTCAGATGTGTGTGCATTTGTGTATGGGGTGTAGTCAGATGTGTATGCATGTGTGTAGGGGATGTAGTCATATGTGTGTGCATGTGTGTAGGGGTGTACTCAGATGTGTGTGCATGTGTATAGGGGGTGAACTCAGATGTGTGTGCATGTGTGTATGGGGTGAACTCAGACGTGTGTACATGTGTATAGGGGGTGTACTCAGATGTGTGTGCATGTGTGTATGGGGTGAACTCAGATGTGTGTGCATGTGTGTAGGAGGTGAACTCAGATGTGTGTGCATGTGTGTAGGGAGTGAACTCAGATGTATGTACTCAGATGTGTGTGCATGTGTGTAGGAGGTGAACTCAGATGTGTGTGCATGTGTGCATGGGGTGTACTCAGATGTGTGTACATGCCATGTGTGTAGGGGGTGAACCCAGATGTGTGTGTATGTGTGTAGGGGTGTTCTCAGATGTGTGTGCATGTGTGTATGGGGTGAACTCAGATGTGTGTGCATGTGTGTAGGGAGTGAACTCAAATGTGTGTACTCAGATGTGTGTGCATGTGTGTAGGGGGTGTAGTCGTATGTGTGTGCATGTGTGTAGGGGTGTACTCAGATGTGTGTGCATGTGTATAGGGGGTGAACTCAGATGTGTGTGCATGTGTGTAGGGAGTGAACTCAGATGTGTGTACTCAGATGTGTGTGCATGTGTATAGGGGGTGAACTCAGATGTGTGTGCATGTGTGCATGGGGTGTACTCAGATGTGTGTACATGCCATGTGTAGGGGGTGAACCCAGATGTGTGTGTATGTGTGTAGGGGTGTTCTCAGATGTGTGTGCATGTGTGTAGGGGATGAACTCAGATGTGTGAACATAGATGTGTGTGCGTGTGTGTAGAGGTGTTCGTAGATGTGTGTTCATGTGTGAAGGCCAAAGAAGTCTTCCTATCATTCTTTAACTTGCTTTTTAAACATATTTTTATTGGCTTTCTTGTGGATTTCATAGGATTCTTTGTAGTCATATCTAGTGCTCTCTTCCCTGCCTGCACCCCATCTTCTGCCCACAGGACTTCATGCATTTTGTCATATATGTAAGTTTCTGTACCAGATACTCTCTCAAGGTGAGTTCATTCTCCTGACGGACGCTGTTTAGCCTGCGTCTTAAAAAGATCAACTATCCCTCACTCAGCAGTGATCAGCCCCTCCTCCCCTGGCTCCTACAGTCTTTCTGTTCCCTCTTCCACACTGGTCCCTGAGCCCTTGGTGGGTGAAATTTAATATAGGAGTACTGTCCAGGGACCCTCCACATTGCTTTTTCTCATATTGAAACTGGAGCTCACTGATTGGCTAGACTGGCAGGCCAGTGAGACCCTGAGTTCCTCCTCAGACCTCCCAGTTAGAGTTAGGATTACAGGTATTCCCTGCCACGCTGGCTTTTTAAGTGGGTACTCAGGATCCAAATTCATTTCTTCATGCTTGTGGAACAGGCACTTTCCTGACTGAGACATCTCCCTAGTCTTGCCTAATGCCTTTCCCTTAACCCACTAGGGAAAAGGATGATAATCTTTGTTGTTTTTTAGTAGCGCTAAAGAAAGGAGAAAAGAAAATCAAGAGTCTGCAACCAAGCCAGGGAGGATATTGTCTGTTTTTATGAAAACTAGCACTGGTATTCTGAGATAATTTCAATTCTTTTTAGCATACATGCTCTAAATTTTACCTTGGTCACTTTGATTTATATTTGAAGAGTAGCCATCTTCTGTTTAAAAATGTTTGAATGATGAATATTTTATTAACAATATATCTTAGCTATATTCTTATTTCTTTCAATATTTGGATTTTTCTTTTTGCCAAAAAAGGAGTAACACTGTACCTATGACACAAGCTGGAGCAACAGTGTACCCACGACACAGGGTGGTGGCTGTTTCTGAGGATCTTCCCTCTAGAGTTTGAGCTTCATTCATCACATTGTGTAGTCTTTCATCTTGTCACAAAAGTTTCTAGTTTCTCTTTTTCTTGAGTGGTTCTCAGAAACAAAGTTTCAACTCCATATTTTCTTTGTCTTTAATCTCCTTGCTCAATAAATATTTACTGTTATGCCAAGAAAACATTCAGAAAGTTTTTATTAAGTAAAAATCCCCATTTTAGCATTCAAATCTTTATTCTAATAACCAAGCCATTACTCATCATGAAACATTTTTTCTAACTACCCTGATGTGTCAGAAAAACACAAAGCACTATGCTTGGAAGAGTCACAGAAAATAGATATTTCTATTCATTTTAGTACAATAATGATCTTAAAAATCTGGATAGATGACTCAAGTGATAATAGTTATTTGAGTACACAGGTGCCCTGCGTTAAGAATGAGCAGGTCTCCTTTGTTCCTTTCCTTCTGTCTCCCTATCTTGCTTTCTCTATTCCTTATTCACTTCGATCACCTCATTAAAAGGGGAAACATTATTCCATTGGCTGATTTTCCAAGATTTCTTGTATTGCTTTTTCTCAATATTTTCCCTCCATATTATTAATTTAGGATAACTATTTCTCATATTGAATTAAAATTACAGACCAGGAGAAAGTATTGAACCACCTCCCTTATATTTAAGCAGTCCTCTCTTTTTGTATAAATTGGTGTTCATCACTGTCTTCTACAACACATATTTGTGAACATTTATGATTTGCTAGGCACTGGGCCACTTGATGGAAAGTCAGCAGTGGATATGAAAGCCCTGGAATCAAAGTCTGGAGTAACAAAGCAGAGATTTTCTATGTCCGGCACAGCTCATATTCAATCTGGGTATTTCACCAAGTCCATTCAGCCTCTCAGAGGAGCACTGATTAGATCTGCTGGTTAAATAGATATTTGTTTGAAGTTCTGTAAAATATCAATAATGAGAAGGAAAATCTCGTTTCTTCAAAGTCCAGCATGGATTAGTA
Source organism: Eospalax fontanierii (assembly GCA_035773235.1). Lineage (NCBI taxonomy): Eukaryota > Metazoa > Chordata > Mammalia > Rodentia > Spalacidae > Eospalax > Eospalax fontanierii. The sequence continues at coordinate 77,707,111 of CM069535.1, read as the reverse complement.
CAGGATTATTTTATTCATTTAAACTAGAAAAAAATAAATAATTTAAACCACTGTCATTCTAAGAAGCTTTCCTCATTTGTTAGAAAAACTGACCATGCCAACTGACAGTTTCTTGATAGACCTGGAGAAGATTTAAAAACTACACTGGCCTCTGAGCAGAGGCAAAGTTGAGAATAGTTGTTGAACAGGCATTTTTAATAAATGATAAAATAACCTTTTCGATATTTAAATCATTTTGCTGCCAAGGGCATTTAATCAGGCCCATTGCCAAATGCAATTAATGATACAAGTGGAGGATTTTATTTAAATTTGTTATACTAATATGTTGAAATATAAATAGAAACTGCCAATGAGAGGAACTTGTCAAAGGGTGGAACGTGAAAGGTGAAGGCCCTAACATTAAACTTTAAAACACAGACCTGCTGTATTACTGAAGCTATTTGAAACTGAAACCTTGCAAGGAAAGTAGTTTATTTGTAAAAATATATCTCATTCTTTAAAAGACTTAAATGTATTTGAATACTTGGAAACTATATAACATGATGATGATTATTATCTTAGACTGACTTGGTCATGAGTGAGGTTACTGCTAAATGTGTTCTAAAATGTTCTCTCTTTTGTTATACACACAGCTATGAACAGCTTAATGGTTAGGATACATTCTGGCAAATATGCCATTCAATAAATTTGTTGTTCTGTGAGCCTCCTGGAGTACATGTAGACAAACCTATATGGTCAAGGCCAATTATTCAATGTGGCATCTTAATCTGCTCAAGAGACAGAGTAAACAGAAGATGTAAGAGACTGCTGTTGCTCAGTATAGTTTCATAAAAACTTTTAAAGTAAACACAACAATCAGTTACAATCTAAAATAATAACAGCATAGTATAGTAAATTCACAATCTGAATTTTGTTGTTCATTATCATTATCAAATATTTTGTGCTGTGTAAATATACAAACATATGTCATAGTTTTACATGAAATGCAGACTGGTCTGTGCCTGAATCACTGCAAACATGTGAGCCGTGTGCTGCACTATAACATCATAGGATTTTAAATGGGATTTAAAAAATCTTCATTATAATCATGTGAGGCCACCATACATTCATGATTGAACTAGCATTGTGCAACACATGACTGCATTTGCTTCTAACGTTTATCTCCAGTTGGCCTTGGTCCTGAGTTTATTTCTCATTATGAGTTGAGGCTGATTTTCAAAGAAAATTCATTATAGGGACATGGTGGCATCTGTGGCTAATGGCTAGCAATATTGATAACGTGCTCAGTGGAGCAGTGCTATACTGCTACATCCAGACTTGTCTTCATTTCTGAACCCTGTCTTCTGCTGGGATTCCCAGTGATTTGGTTTTTGGCTACTATGCTCCTGACACAACCCCATGTGTTCTTATGGATAGATACAAATGGGCTAGATAAAGGCAGAAGATACACCTCAAGGTAAAAAGGGAGCACACTGCCTTTATTCTTGCTGGATGTAATCAAAAAAGGGAAGGCCATTTCTTCCCACGTTAGTGAAAAGATTGGCCCTCTAGACATAAACTACAGTCCAGCAGCTAGCCACTTAACTTTATGAACTAAGTGACTCTTGCCAAAGAAACAAGCACTTTGGGCCAAGGAATTGCTTATAGTGACTGGTGTGATGGGATCCACTTGGTGAAGTAGAGAGGCAGTTATTGGGGACATATGTAGGTGGCTGACCCCCTGAGCAGAAGTGCGAGATTCAACCAGCTCCAGCTTGGCTGCCCGGACATTTTCCCACCTGAGTGCCATTGTTTATATGAAATGTCCTTTCTTGTTGTGAGTTTCCTCTGGATCCTGCCTCCCTTTTAATGCATTCATCATATTCTCCTTTCCCTGCCAAAGTCTCGCAGCACTAATCATATAGAACTGATGATTCATTTTGCTGAAGGAAGACAATGAACACATTTCTAGACTGCTGGATAAATGACACTTTTGCTTCAGTCATGTGATGCTGTGATAAGTCATTTGGGAAATGCTCACGTACCTATCATTTTAAAGCAGATTCTTCCATTGTAGAGGGCAAAGGTGATACTTTCGAGTCTTCTCCTTCTCTGTCTACTGCTCAGCCTAGGAAAGTAGATATTGGTTGATGAGCAAATACATGAGCATGGTTGGTCAACTCAAAGGCAGGTGTCATCAATAAGATGCTAAACACAGTGTGTCATCCTCTCTGTGATGTTCCCTGTCACTCATTCTTCTCTGTGGCTCTAATAGTAGAATGGGTCCTGATGACATCTCATTAGGAGAAATATTAACTCGTACCACACATCACAGTGGTACAGATATCTGCACACGTCCTGGGTGTGCTCAGGATAGACATACTCAAATCTGTATCACCAAATGATGACAAAACGCCTGACAAGGCTTTTAAGTGTTTCTTTTTGCTTACAGAAGATCTCAGTCAACATTTGGATTCTTGTAAGTGCAGGGTGATGTAACTCCCTCGGTATCACAAGGGGCATGTATTTTTAGTAGCTCTTCTGGAGACTATACATGTCTACTTGGAATCTTAGGGTCAAAGCAGACCTCATATACCTCTTCCCCTTACAAAGCTGGAGAGTGAGGCTTAGGGAGTTTAAAGGACTTGCTCAAGGTCACTCAGCTTGTTCTTGGCAGAGCAACTCGGGCTTCTGGACTCCTGTCACCACCAGCAGAATATGCTATAGTTCACAGATGGCTGCACTATTTGAACATCAGTTATAGGCTGAGCTCTAAAATTTTCTGTCTTTTTTGTTTGCTCTCTATATATCATCTTGAACTATTTTGATCTTCATATATCAAGTCTTGAGCGCCTCTGTCAGCTAGGCTATTTCACAGATGAGGAGGCTATGTGATAAATACGTTAAAATAGTTTGCTTTGGGTTAGTGACAACTAAGCCCACATAGAAATGATAGTTATTGCCATTTGAACCTATGTTTTAACATTTAGTTCTGGCAAAGAAAAAGCATTTATTTTCCTCTGCTCTTGCTCGGATGGTTTTCCTTTGGGATCAATAGCAAGCATTAATAATGAAAGTCGTTACTACAAATACTCGCCCATCTGTGGGTGCACAGTGAGGTATGAGGACATCAAGAACTCATAGTCCACAGCTCTGCCCCTTACTGCTCCTGCAGGGTGACAAACCTCTGCTCCAGGTGGGTGTGGGGGGTATCACGTGAAAACTGAGTTTTATCTTTCCAAATGAAGCACCATTAGACTGTGCCCCTCATTCTGTACCTTTTGACTCCAGGCCCTCAAATTTCTACTGACATTTGTAAATAGTTCCTGTGAGGCCACTGAGTCTTATACCAACATCTTCCCGGACTGCTTTGGGTTCATGAGTGACTACAGAGAAATGGAGAATGACTCTCTCTATCTCATTGTTTCATTTTACTACTTGGGTCCTAAAACATCACCCATTGGGCATAAAGTTTCAACAAAAAGTCGCTTTAACAAATGGTTCCTTCCCCCTCTGGCCCTAACTCCTCCCTGTCTAGGATGCAATCTGAATAAAGTGGCAGGGAAAGGATGAGGGCCATGGAAATGTGCTCAAGGTTAGGAAATCTGCTCAAACCAGATACTTCTCAGTAGCAAACCCAGGATTCTAGCCGGATCCAGCTGATCACGCAGCTGAGGCTTTCTCTGGGTGTTGCATAGCCCTGGTGTTGCATAGCAGCTGTCCAACTGCTGTTTCCGTTGTATTTTTTTTTTTTTTTTGTCAGGTGGGCTGGCTTACTTGTTCAAGTCAATACAACAGAAGGCAGGAAGGAGTACAGTGCAATGAGAAATGTACAGAATCAGAATACATTGTTAGATTAATTCTTTCATCTCCCTGGATCAGTCAGTGCATAAAACTCAAATGAAGAGCTTGTTAAGGGGCTGGAGAGATGGATCGGCGGCTAAAAGCCCTGACTGCTCTTGCAGAGGGCCTTGCACAATATAGGTGCACCTACATGCATGCAGGCAATATAGTCATACACATAAAATAAAATAAAATATGCCCTTGGAGGTCAGAAAAGGGTGTTGGGTTCCCCTGGAATTGGAATTACAGACAGTTGTTGGCTGCCTTGTGGGTGCTGGGAACTGAACCCGGGTCCTCCTCAAGAGCAGTTAGTGCTTTAACTGCTGAACCATCTCTCTAACCTCATAAAAATTTCTTTTAAATGCTTGTTAAGAAAGCAAGTCCCTGGGTGTGTCATCCTAGTGATGAATGACAGGTGATTCAAGCCCTCAGTGACCGTGGGAGACTCTGGGGTGAAGGACACCCTGTTAGGCCAGCAAGCAGAGCCAGGCCCCTTTGTGTAAATGAAATGGGGTTGTTACACCACCCTTGACTATGGCATTGGTTCTGCTTAATCTTGCTTTGTCACCTGGGCAAAAGACATCTGTACTCAGGAGCATGCTTGCATTTTCTGAAGTCTTTGGATCATCTGTTTCAGAATAGGGCATTTCTACAAAACTGCAGAGACCCTAAAAACTTTGCATATCTTTTGCTCTATGGACCTTTATTTTGTGTGTGTGTGTGTGTGTGTGTGTGTGTGTGTATGTTAGAGGTGGTTGCTAGCTACCTGATATTGGTGCTGGGAACCAAACTCCAGTTCTCTGAAAGAACATCAAGTGCTCTTAACTGCTGATCCATCTCCCCAACACTGTCTCTGGATTTTTTTGAGACATGGTCTCTCACTGAACCTTGAGCTCAGCAGTTCAGTCAGACTATCAGCTAGCAAGCCCAGGGATCCCTCTGTGTCCATCTCTCCAGTGGTAGGTAACAGACGGCTCCACAGTGTCTGGCTTGTTTTAATGTGGATTCTGGGGGATGGAACCCAGGTCTTCATGCTTGTGTGACAGTCACTGTAAGCTACTTGAGCCATCTCTCCAACCCTATTGTTCTGTGGATTTTGAACCTAGAAACCTGCATTCGAACATGCAGAGTATTATGCACAAGCAACAGTAGGTAAAAGAACTAAACAAATTACCAAAATGCAATTGATTCAGAAATAGGATAGCTTTTTAAAAATTATGATTCCAAAATTAGTCTGTTTGACTAGTAAATAAACACAAGAAAATTATCCAAAGGCATCTCTTCAATTTCATTTGTTACCTGGATTGTGTCTACTATTGCTCAAATCAATAACCAGAAAAGACAGCAACAATATTGACATAGGGAATACACAAAATCAGAGCATATTGGATTATTCCCTTCTCCCCAGTACCTCAGTGAAGTGTACATTTTCTACTTGTTTTTCCCCACAGGACTTCAACTGAAAGTGGGGAATGAAGTCCTGTGAGATTGCAATTGATTGAAAGTTCGAGAACATCGGAGCAGAAGGGCTGGAATTAATTAGCATCCTTAAAACAGCAGCACTAGGCCCTTGAATTTTTGGAACATATGAATGGTAATCGTTGATTTCTCAACCCAAAGAGAACATCTGTTCCTTCACAGAACGTCTAGCAAAGATTGCAGTGTGGAGTCAGGTGGGGGCAGAGTTGTTAGAAATGCAGCTTGTATCATGGCTGTCCGTTTGGATTTATTATTAGACAGCACTCAGCGTAATTGCTTTCGAGAGAATTTTTAGATGTCTGACACACACACACACACACACACACACACACACACACACACACACAGACACACACACACACTGTATATTGTGTGGAATATTATTGGACCCTGATCCTCTGTAATGTTATCCACAAGAAATGTCCATAAGATGTGAAAACTGTATTCAGAGTTAATTTTAAATTAGATACAGTTCATTATTTCTTACTGAGTCATAATCTCTATAAACTTTCCTGTCCGAATCTTCGAGAGACCTAAACATTCAAATGAAACAAAAAAATTATGAAGAGAACACAAAAGAAAGAAATAGATACAGGTTATTTCAGGAAACAAGCGACTACATTGAAGGCCATAATGGCAAAGCTAAAACTAAAAATAAGTTGAATTATTAAAACCATTAGGCACAGCCAGAGAGAAGGCTTATCAGGCAGAAGTCCTAATGAGCCTGATGGGGTGGCATATATCTATAATCCCAGCACTCCTATACGGAAATGGGGGTGGGAGACAGGAATACTCATTGAAAGCTCTAGGACCAGCTGGCCTGGAATATGCAGCCCAGAAACAAGAGAGATCCGGCCTTAGAAACAAGGTAGAAGGAGAGAACTGGCTCCTGAAAGTTTTACCCACACACTCACACACAAATAAAATTAAAACCATCAGGCAAAGAACTGCATCTAATGCATAAAATACCATGATTTCTATTATTCATTCATCTTTATTTTAATTCAAGGACTCAGACATTGGATACTGTCCCAGCACGCCTTATAATCTTGTTCTGTGATCCTTGGGAAGTTATTTTAAATTTCTATGTAAAAAGAGCTTATGTAAGATAGCTATAGTAATTCTTTCCTTGTAGGGTTCTTACAAGGATAAGAATAAAATACTGTGTGTAAGGGCCTAGCAAAGTGCCTGCCACAGAAGTTATTTAAAAATGCTGGTTAGGACCAGCGAGGTGGCTCAGTGCTTGCTGCCAAGCCTGACGGTCTCAGTCTGATCCTCGGAACCCACGTGGTGTAAGGAGAGAACCAACTCCTCAAGGTTGTTCTTTGACCTCTATCACTTGCTGTGGCATGTAGGTCCACAAGCACATACACAGATGCAATAAGTAAATGTGATTAAAATAAAACAAAAATAAAATGCTGTTACCTTTCTCCCCTTTCCCCTGTCTACTAAGTGCTCTGCAGCTGGCATTTTCATATTCATACCGGATAGAATTGGATTGTTTAGTTACTGCTTCACTAAATTAATTGGAAAGTGGAAGGCTGACTACATCAATGTTCTGTCTGATGCTCTATAAACAAATATTGTTTCTTGTTAGAAACTGAAGTGGGTGGAGGTTGATTCAGCTGGAGTGAAGAGAAAGGTGAGGCTTCGCAAGCAGATTCATTAATACCTCTACAAAATTGGTTAGTTATGTTCTTTCTTCCATTGTAACAGAAGCAAAAAATCAACACATTGTGGCACTCACTTTTGTTTTGTTTTTCTGCCACAACTTTGAAACATCTGTGTCACAGTTGGTGCCTGTGGAAGGGCTCAGCAGAGGAGGGTGGCCTGAGGGGGGAGCAGGAGATCTGAGAGACTGAGGTCTGTGCTCCAAGCTTCAGTTTTCTATGCCGGGTATGTTGCTGGGCTTAAAAAAAACAACACGTGCTTTTCAGCTAGTATTTTCAAATTTTATAAACTATAGGGTGTATTATAAGACATAAAGGGGCTTATTGAGTGGAAAATCATAGATACGAGATCAACAAACAGAATTAGATCATTAGAGTCATTAAGATTTTGGCTCTTTCCAATTTATCCTTTAATGGTCTGGTTTCTAGAGTTACATTTAGCTGGCTTGATGGTGAGTGATTACTGCTGCTCTGGGTAGATAGCCAACATCTTTGACTTCTCTAATGGGCTTCCAAATGATGCTGTTTATTAATTTAATTAATTCAGTCTGATGATTTGATTGCTACAGCTTCTGTTAGTGGTGCGGCCTGTTTATGTGACAGGGAGAGCATACTGAGCTCTGCTTCACCTGGCACCTGTCAGCTGCGCTGCCCTCAGCTACTTTGTCCATATGGCTGGAAATCCGAACGCCTGTGTGCCAGAGTGAGAGAAAATGGAATCTAAAGGTAAAAGTGAATGACATTGGATGTTTCAGTTATCACAGTGGAGTATCAGAACAGCTTTCAAGTATCCCTCATGCCTTTGCAAATCTCACGTTGAGAAGACTATCTAAAAAGTTTTTATTTTTTCTTTATTTTTATTTGGCCATTTCATACATATATTAATACCACGTTTATGATATTAACATACATGTAATTTTTGTCATTTTCATATCCATCCCAATTACCTTCCCTCACCCTTTCCCCACTTCTGATGAATTCCAATCCCTTCCTCACAAAAAGCTCGCCTCCTGTTTCCGTGTCTTTTTTGGTGAACACAGTTTAATTAGGTTTGCTTGCATGAGCATGGGTGGAGGGTTATTTACTGGAGCATAGGCTACACTACTGAAGAAAGTGACATCTCCATCAACCATTAACTACCAGTTGCTCCTCAGAGAGGGACAGGGGTCATAAACCCTCTTCCATCCGTGATGGAATGCTGTTGGAATCCAATCTTGTGAAAGTCTTCTGCAGAAAGCTGCTGTGTGTGAGACTGTGAATGCCACACTCATGCAGCCAGTGTCCAGAAGACAGCTCTGCACAGCATTGCTCCACACCCTCTGACTCTTACATTTTTTTCTGCCCCCTCTTCTGAGATGTACCATGAGCCTTGAAGGGCATCGTATAGATGTCCCATGTAGAAAACTGTCTTTGTATAAGACAAAAAAAAACAACAAAAAACAAAAAACAGTTCTACAAGTTAGCTGCAGATTTGTGGTTTTTTTTTTTTTCCTCTTATTTGTTTGATTTTTTTATTTTAAGACAGGACCTTTCTATGCAGTCCTCAAACTTCCTGACTCCGTGTCCTCAGTGCTAGAATCACCACCAGGCCAAGTTCCTGTACACTTTTGTCACATTCTTATTTCTCTTCCATAAGAGCGATGTAGATGCATGAGGAAATGCATGCAATGGTGATTGGGGTGAACTGGTAGAAATATAATTATCACTGGGATTAGGAATTGAGTCTTGCTTCCCATTGAAAGACTAAATTTTCTTCCATTAAAAATACAGAAATGACAAATCGAGGACTGGGAATATATTTGTTTCCATGAAGAATGAGATAACGAGGGCTAGAGATGGCTCAGTGGTTAAAAGCACTGACTGCTCTTTCAGAGGACCTGGGTTTGGTTCCAAACACCCACATTGTCAGACAGCACCTAAGCATCTGCAATTCCTGTTCCAGGGGAGCTGATCCCCTCTCCTGTCCTCTGCTGGCACCTGCACATACTTGGTGCACATAAATATACTCAGGCATACATACATAGATACAAATAATACAATGAATCTTAATAAGATAGTACACAAATATAGGAATTGTCAAATATGGTCCTTTCTACCATGGTTCCAACAGTTTTGGTAGAGCTAAGGTTTTGGTTAAGTCTCCGCTGGTTTCTAGTGGTGTAATGAAATTGTGTTCATATGGGGTTTAGAAATTGAAAAACAAAATCTAAATCTAAAAAAGGAAATGCACACTCTCTAGGCTAGCCCAGATGCCCTGGTCATAAAAAATAGTCCATTCTCTTGATTCCTTTGTGGCGTTTCACATGAGGAATAGCTTTCTCTCTAGGTAAGTGTTTTTTTTTCCTCCAATGTTTTTTTTTTTTTTTTGAGTCAGTGCCAGGAGGACGACATACAGGTGTTGCAAGTGTGTTTTTTCTTTTCCCAGAACCTCTAAAGGAAATTTCAGGCAGATTTCGTTAAGAAATGGTATTCATCGCTGAACTGCAAATTAGATTGCAAGTGCTTTGGGCATTCTTAGTAAATTATATAGCTAAAACCTGGAGCTATACTAAACCCTTTGAATTTAATTTGACTGCTGGCAGCCATCAATGGTTAAAAGATTTTAGAAAACCCACACGCTAATGCTTGAATATGCTGGTAGGGGATGTTGTAGAAAAGACAGGTGGCTCCGGAAGCCAAATAAAACAGTGGCGTTTTACAGACTATTCAAAAACCAATACAATAAAAGCGAATATACCGCATAATATCACAAGTAGTGCTAATGTAATCAAGGCACACATAGCCTTCTGAGGTGTAAGTTCATTTCTACCTTCTGAGTTATTACTAGAACAATTTGCCTCTCTGTGCTGCAGTCTCCATTCTGGGAAGCCTTGTCTTTCCCTTGTATTACTGGCCCATGTCCTTTCCCCTGCTAAGGCAGTATTCTGTTCTAACCTGATGGTTATGGATTAGCAAGTGTCTCTTGCCCCTTTTCTCATAAAATGTGGTTCCAGTGAGCAGGGAACCCAATGTTTGTCTTAAATAGTCCTAAGCATTTTTTTATATGAAAGTCAATTAACTGTTTTCTAGGCTAAATGTCTATTCTCTTACCTTTCTGCAGGAATGAAGTTTTCCTTCCTGTGAAAATACTTAAAAGCAAGCAACTGAAGTAAGCTGGGGAGAGAGGGGGCCGGTAGGGGTTGAAGGGGGTGAACCATGCTGTTTGGCACAGTCAGCTAATTGTCTCAGCCTTTGTTTTTCTCTTCCCCTTGAAGATGAGCTGTATTTTAATTACCGCATGAAAGATTTGTCTTGATTAGATGGCTAGGAGGTGTCAGTGCTTGGGAAAGAGACAAAATTGCTTAGAGAAGAGGAAAGGGAGGAGCGGTGGATTTATTCTGCAAACTTTCTAGACTTCTGCCACTACACACCTCATTTCTGTTCAGGCTCCACTTCAGGTACAAAAGGAGTTTGGAGGTGTTGGATGAAACAGTAGTCTGAAATAAATCCTTTTTGCATAGGATGAGGGATGTGTGGGCACTTTGCTGGCGTGTGCCTTGAAACAAAGTAGGTAAAAACAACTTGCCTTGATGCCGTGAGGAATAATGACCACACAGAGCTGCCTGGGCTGCTTGCTTTACTCCCTTAGACTGAAGAAAACCATCATTTGCCAGCCAAGTCTAGACATCAGCAAGGCTGTGCATATAAAGATGAGTGAGACTTAAATACTTTGTGGTGTCTCGAAGTTGGTCTGGGAGACAAATAAATTTGAACCAGGCTGTTTCCAAAACTCTCCAAACAGCAAAGGTGTTCTGGTAGCACTGACTCAGTGGTCAGGGGCACCAGCTGGGGCAGGTCTTGAGAGGGCCTCATGGGGAAGGCCTTCCTTGTGCAGTCTTGAGGATAGATGAATGGAGAAAGGTCAGCATATGTAGGTGGAATAAGGAAAGAAAGCTGTTTACAAGATTTATCAGTGAGGTGGCTGAGGTAACATTAATGGGCAATTGAAAGGTAGGGGTAACAGATTTCCTAGTATATGGGAAAGAGAGGACAACAAAGGAAACACTGTGTTTTTCTTTAGAGAAGTTTACTGGTAGAACAAGACCAATTCCTAATTAGAGTGTTTCAGTCTAGACTTGCAGGCAAAGTGAAAAGTTGGTATGCAGCTTAGGCCCCCAAATATTGTTACTGAAGAAAATCCAAGCCAGGCCTGGTAGTTCCTGTCTATATTCTAAGCACTTGTGAGTCTGAGGCTAGAAAATCACTGAGAGTTGGAAGCCTGAGAATTAGTGGTCAGCCTGAGTGACACAGTGAGCTCCAAGCCAGCCTGGGCTGCATAGTGAGTTCCAGGCCAGCCGGGGCCCGAGTAAGACCCTGTCTCAAAAGATAGACCAAACCCAAATAAATAGAACAAAAAATTAAAAAGAAAGACCAGACTCCATTTGGTTTGTATGTTTATTGTAATAGCTAACACAATTAGATAAACATAATCAAAAGACCACTGTAGGGAGTCTCAGTGTCTATTTGCCACCAGAAGGAATTGTTTTTTGTAGGAAATCTCTTAATTCTGGACTTTTTTTTACTCATAAAGTGTATCCCATTCATTATTTTTTTAAATGATAATTTCTAACTTCTTGTAAAAGTTAGTGTGACACTCACAAAATACTATATTTTCAGTTGATTTATTTTCTGTGCATTAAAGGGTATAACATTTTCAGTGCTCTCAATGAATGACTTAAGGCTCACCATAGCTCTCTGCCCTCCCCCTTTTCTTATGGCATGTGTGGGAAGTGCAATCAGAAGTCAACTTTTGGAACGAGTTAAGAGAGAAAGGTGCATCTGGGGACTTGGGTATTTTCACGTGAGAATCAGTCCTTAGTTATACCTTTAGCTCAGGCTGGCTCTGATGTAATGATATGTGTTCCATTTGAATTAAAGCTTGTGATGTCTGTGACTACTGCTAAAAAGTTGAAATGAGGTGACTTTGTAAGGAAAGTGTTAAAAATAAAAGTGAAAAAAGAACGTTGCCAATTCAGGAAATATTTGTGTCATGAATTAGCTTTATTTTTTTTTTTCATCAGAGAAGGGATAATTTTCTCTGTCATCACCATTAGGACTTGTTTCTTTAAAGCAAGTGATTGTTGATGTCTGATGTACATGTAGTCTGTATATGGCTCCTTCATTCATATTTGGGTAGATGATCTTTTTATTTATTTATCTTTTCAATCCTACTTCTTGGGTTTTATTTTTGGAAAATGGCAGGGACATTTACAAGACCTGAAAGATCAGTCAGTGTGAAAGCTGTTTTATGGCATGTGGAAATACTAGGTTGGGAGTATATATTTGTCTTAAAAAGAAAAAAATCAGAGAAAAATCACTGGGCAATCTAAAAAAAAAATGTCCGACCTCTCTGGGAAATATTGTGGTGTATCGGTGGTTTTCCTTCCTCCTGTCTGTTGTGGTACCAAGGAAATAAGCTTCAGGCTTGATTGAAAGAGCCACACGCAGAAGAAAGCCAGAATTCTTTCATACTTAGGGAGGAAATGCCCCATTATTAGACAAGGAAGCTAGAGTCAGAGAAAGTGAATTCATAGCCCAAGGAACATCTATGTCAGCTACTTCTTTTTCTGCTTTGAAGTTCCTCCTCGCCCCCCGACTCCTCCTCCTCCTCCTCCTCCTCCTCCCCCCCTCCTCCCTCCCCTCCTCCTCCTCCTTCCCCTCTTCCCCTTCCCCCTTTTCCTCCTCTTCCTCCTCCTCTTCCTCTTTCCCCCTCCTCTTTCGTGTATATGGTCTATGTGTGTACGTGTGCATACACACGTGCCTGTGGAGGTCAGAGGTTAATGGTCAGGGTCTTCCTCACCTGCTTTTTGAGCCAGAGTCTTTCGTTGAACCTGAAGCTCACTGCTTCAGCTATACTGGCTGGCTAGTGGGCTTTTCCTCATCCTTCTCTTTCTGCCTCCCCAGAGCTGGGGTCACATGTCTACCTCACGTTTTAAATGGGGGTTAGGGATTAAACTTAGGTCCTCGCTGAGCCAAATCACCAATTTCAAAACTTTTTGAACTTGAAGTATCTGGGGATGGCTGGTCAGGTTTGCCTTTTAACTCCCTGGCAATGACTGCAGTCCTCTCAATAAAGCCGTGCCCTGACTCTGTTGTTAGACTCTGCTCCGCCAGCCTGCTTATTACCTTATTACTGGCTGTTATTCAATAAAGCACAAGAGTTTTAGTACAATTTATCTTTTTCATATTTGTTGTGGGAGAAAAAAGCCATATAAACTCACCAACTTTTATTTAGTTATTTCATAAAAGAGTGACTTGAAAGAATCTTCAAAACTTAATGTAGTGACATCCCAGTCAGTCAATTTATGATACTCCCTGAAAGAAAAGCAGTTTTTGAGGAATGATATTTTTCATAATGTCTGAAAAGGCCTGTCTTAACTTTCTTAATTTCAATTTTAAACTGAGATATGTGGACATATGGGATATTAGAGGCATCTGTTAAATCTAGTCACAGGCACTGCTAGGGTTTGTGTGTGTGTAAGGAGTGCAGAATCTCAGCAGTTTATACTCAAGAAAGGTCACAGAAGGACAGTTGTGCCTCCTAAGTTTCAAAAACTTCATAATCTTAGGACATTGAACTCTATATTCATTGCATATTGCCGAAATAGATTGATCTGGTATAGGGGTTTGCAATTACTATAAATTATACACAGCTACACCTTTTTGATTATTCTGTAGGAGAGTATGGCAGAAAATGAGTTCACTGTCTATTTGGTATGTGTCATGCAGACTGGGGTTTACATTAGTGTGGTTTGTAAGCGAGGTAAACTACAGCCAGCGTGCTACATCTTGGATAGTTTTGTGTGTGCACATGTGAATGGAGTTCAGAGATCGATGTGAGGTGTCTTCCTTGTCCCTTGCTCCTTGTATTTTTGAGGCAGGTCTTTTGCTGAACATAGAGCTGGATTTGTTAGCTCAGTCCAGTAAATGGAATTTTTTCTTTTAATTGACATTTCAGACAACAGTTCCTAATCAAATTTAGACCTCCTTCCCCATCCATGCCCTCCCCCCACGCCTGCCATACCTCATACCGTCCCATACATGCCAAACCCTATCCTGTCATGAATTTGTACCCAGATGTCCTTTGGTGTAAATTCATCCACTGGAGTCTAGTCAGCCTATCTAGAGATTGTAAGTAAGGTCTAGTTTCCCTCACCCAGCAGTAATCATTTCTAACAGTTCCTAGGTTAAGGCTGCCCCACTGCCCCACTCTGGGCCCTTGTCTGAGTTGGCATGGGTCTTGTGCTCACAGCCACTATTCCTGCAAGTTCACATGTGCAAGCTTCCAGTGACCTGAGAGCCTGTTTTCCCATGTTCATGGACCAACCCTGGCTCTTACAATCTTTCAGTTCTCTCTTCCATAATGTTCTCTGAGCTGTGGGTGGGTGGGAGAGGTTTAATATAGGAATCCTATCCAGGGTCACACACTCTGCAGTCTCTTAGTCTCTAAAACTTAGTCAGTTGTGGCCTAATGTGGGTGTTGCACTCTGTTGTATGAGGAAGCTTTGCTGGTGAGAGTTGAGGGATGTCTTAGTATTCTCTCCACCTCTTGTTCCTCTGTGTTCCATGAGCCTTAGGTGTAGAGGTTTGACTATAGATGTGTTACCTAGGACTGGGCATCTTTCAGACATATATTCTCTGTGTGACCTGCTGTGGAACTCTGTAGTAGCTTCCATCTATTACAAAAAAGAAGCTTCTTTGATGAGTGATGAGAGGTATACTTATCTATAACTATAACGATCCATATTTAGCATACAGTAAGAAATTTCATTTGTCCAGAGATATGACAGAGATGGGTTTTTTCTAGGATCTATGACCTCTCCATCATGTGCATTTGGCTGTGTTTACAGTGCACCCATGTTCACGTCCATTGAGAGGGCTCTACGTTCAATCAGATAACTATTGATCACACCCCAGATAACATTGCCATTGCCATTGCTGCACCAATAGAGAGAGTTTGTTGGCCGGTTGTTATGGTTATTTGGCTTTAGGGTTGGATTGGACCATTGATTGATTTTCTCCCTTAGCAGCTTGCATAGTGTCCTCCAGAACCATGAGAGCTAAACTGCAGGTAGAAGGCTTCCCTGTCAGTTCCTGCTCCATTGCTTCAAGTCCTGTGTCTGAACTACGTCCTGTCTTCAGCAGTAGAGTCTTATCTTCGAGTTCTTGGAGATAACCAAGAGCTTCGGCCATAGCCAGTGCTATTTTGGGAGTCTCTTGAACTACTTTGACCAACCACTCAAAGGGAGGTCTCTCCTGTCCGGTGCTGTGCTCCTTGCCATACAGCCCCAGGTATCCACATGCAGTAATGTTCAGACTTCTCGGGGGTTCCTGAGCCAACACATCTCCCTCTGGCTTCCCTAACACCCTAAGCTCCTTTCATCTCTTCTCTCTCTCCCCCTGTCCAACATCCTCCCTCCCTCCCCAGCCCATTTTCCTCACCTCTCTCTGGTAACTCTGCTCCCTGACTATTTCCCTCTCTCAGGCTCTTTCTTTCCATTTACCTCCATGGTTCCTTTCCATTTCTGGTTCCTGCTGTTACATCAGGATATGAACTCATATATAAAAGGTTGGTGCTATGATCTGCAAAAGAGGGAGAGCATATGCCACTTGCTTTCCTGAGTTTGTGTTAGTTCACTTAGTGTAACAGTCTCTAGTTCCATCCTAAATAGATTTTTGAAAAGGCAGTGACTGTTTAGGATCTTTGTTGGGAGACAGTTGCATATCTGTATTCTGGTCTAGCAAAATCTTAATTAATCAAAAACAAGTTCTCCTGACCAGGAATTAGCTAGCGCTGCCTCTGTGGCTGGCCATTTCTCTCCTTAGCATAATCTTCAAGAATATGGAAGAGAGTTGGGAGATAAAACTCAAATCAGCTTTGTTCCTTGCTAACAACCCTGGCAAACAGTTGACACTTTTGGCTAAAATGAAGTTTGGGTATTCTCTACGGATTTTTATTATTTGTGCTGTTCTTTTCTCCACAGGTAATCAACAGTTCACTGCATAATACACAGCAGATGCAACTGGGCTCATTCTTTTGAATGAGTAATCAGAGGTAATGCAAATTAACACCTCAGGAAAAAAATAACTACTGAATCCACCCAGTTTAGTAAACAGAAGAAGTAACCTTAAACAGAGGGTTTTCATACTGAAGGAATCAGAGAAAAAGCCAAGTATCTCCCCCCAGCTTTCTCACTAGAAGATATTTTTAAAACTTTCTTTGATATCAACCGGAAGAGACAAATTTTAAGTTGAATTGACCCTATCTTTCAACAAAATAAAAATTAAAAATATGCAAAATCTCATGTTAATTCTCTTTTCTTTTTATCCCCAGTGGCTATGTTGACAATTAATATTGAGGAATATTTCATTGTTAGTAATTATAAAGCTTGATTTTATTTTAGGTTGCACATCCTCATTGCAGAGACTTCAGAAATGACACCAGAATATTTTTAAAGAGGCAGAGTTTGATTTTCTTAGTTTTTCTTACTTATGTTTTTATAATATCTCTGGATAGAATCTCTCTTTTTATATAGTTGTATAATCTTTCTTTTCAGTTAGCATGCAATACCTTTAAACACTCTTCTATAATGCTATTTTCAAATGATACAATCTTTCTTTCATGCCAGTATCTTAGGACTTCTTATTCAGTCCCCTAATATTGGAATTTGGCTATTTCAACTTTTTTAGTACTACAAAGAAATGCAGATTGATCATCCTAATACTTAAATCTTTGCATAATTTCTGATCTTTCTTTTAGGAAACATTCCTAGTTGAGAACTTTCTGCATCCAAGAGAACATGCACATTTCTTAGGTTTTTAGAAAAGTACTGCCAAATTGCCCTCCAGAAAGATCGCACCTGTGTGCACTTGTGACTTTATTACATTTTATTTATTTAATTTAGTCTCCCTCTCTCTGTGTGTGTGTGTGTATGTGTATGAGTATGCACAGAAGTCTGAGGACAACTTTGAGAGCCAGTTCTCTCCTACCAAACTCAGATCATCAGATTCTGTGGCAGGTGCCTTCATTACTATGTTTGTGACTTTTAAAGACAGGTAGTCCTGGGCCAAAGTATCCAGAATATACTATATGGGAAGCTGTTGGAACTGAAGAAGAAAAACTAACTTGTATGAGAACAGACCCCTGATCTCTGTGGTATGGAGTGATGGTAACCTCTTCTTTCAGAATCTTGCTGTGGATGACAACATCATGCAGCAAGGATCTCCACCTTGGATGTAGAGAGCAGCCCCCACGTAAGATGCTGGGCACTTGATTTGAACTTTCTGCTTCCAGAGACGTGAGAGTACATTTCTGTACTTAGAAATGATTCAGTTTCTGGTATTTTGGTATAGGTCTTGCAATGGATTGAGATCGTGCCCAAACATGGAATCTGAGGTTCCAAAAGCCTGTGGGGCTGTTGACCTGGGGAGTTCTGTGGCTCTCATTTAGAAAAGGACAATTAGTGCTACAGGTCATACAGTTGTGGCATTACCCCCTACAGAGACATTCTCTAGTCGCTCAGGAATCCCTGACTGTCCACTCAGAGTGGGACCCCTCTCTACATCATGAGTGCCCTTTGAACAGAGAAATTCCATTCCATGGCAAGAAGCTGGAAGGTCCATAAAAAATATCTATTTAAAAGAAAAAAATGTAAATGTAAACTATATTGCAGATACATAAAAGCATCTGGTTTGATCAATAGCATTTATAGATATCAGAAGT
Organism: Eospalax fontanierii; assembly: GCA_035773235.1. Classification (NCBI taxonomy): domain Eukaryota; kingdom Metazoa; phylum Chordata; class Mammalia; order Rodentia; family Spalacidae; genus Eospalax; species Eospalax fontanierii. Next base: position 77,689,378 of record CM069535.1, on the reverse strand, counting down.
TTCATCTCTGATTCAGACACTACCTGGAAAGTGGTCTTTAGATATCTATTTTCTTTGAACTCCATAGCCCTCAGGAGCTCATGGCCCCTAGGTGTGCATTCTAACCACTGCCATGACCACAGACTATAAGGCTGCTACTTTGGGGTATTTTGGTCTTCAGGTCTGTTTACACTGATTCATCCCTATTCTGCTTTGTCACAAAGTGAGAAAAGATGTATGCTCTGTTCATTTCCTACAACTCCCAGAAGGGTTTGCATTCAATACTTGTTTTAGGTTGTGGGGGGAAATGTATTTGGAGAATGATGCTATACACCAAGAATATTCCTTTCTAGACCACACACCATATTTACAAAACTGACTGGTGGTTTGCCAATTTAATTACTTAAAATATACATATTCTAATATTTACCCCTTTGCCTTTTCTTCCAAATTTAGTAATTTATGATTTAAATAATCTTAAAAATCAAAGTTAAAATAAGACTGTTCTTGTGATTATGTTGCCTTAGTGACCAACATTTTAGATTTTTCTGTTCTAATTTCAAAGACAGTTTTCTCCTTGTCTCAGTAAGGTATTTTTCATATCATAAATCACAGTTTTCATGCCAGAAAATGTAACCACCTGTCTTAATTTCTTTTCCTGTTGCTGTGATAAAATACAAAAGCAACCTATGAGAGAAAGGGTTTATTTTGGTTTACATCTCCAGAAGGAGACAGTCCATCAAGACAAGAGGCCACGGCAGCAGGCAGTCACCCGAGTTGGCAGGAGCAGAAGGCTGACTGGTTGTTATCCACACTCAGGCAGCAGAAAGTGAACAGGAAGTTGGGCTTGGCTAGAAAATCTCAAATCCTTGCAGTGACTCATTCCCTCCAGCAAAGATTCATTCCAAAGATTCTGAAACTTTCCCAACAATACTACTAACTGAGCACCAAACATTCAATCTCATGGAGAACATTTCATATTTAAATCACAATGCTACCACATTTGTGTAATATTCTGCTCATATCCCTTATTCACAATTCTCCTCTAACTCTGAGAATACACTGGATACTGCTGTTTTCTTAAGCAGAAGCAACCACTCCCCCAAATTAGTACTTGGACTCACAGGGATGAGCCAGAATTTTAATATAAAACTTATTTTTGGGTTTCCGGTTATGTTTCCTTACTTTCGATCGTGTGGTATAAATCCACTTGAACAATACTAAGAGAAGACCTCACACACGCCCCAAATGGGAGCCATCATCAATAACAGGGACCTGGTTTTCTCCTTGTGCCCATTGGCCTCTGGACTCGACGGGAAGTCATGTGTGAAGGATGCTCTCCATCCCCACAGCTGCCCGTGGGAATCGTCGTAAAGCCGTCTGCCAGAAGGAATGTGTGAGCAAATGACAAACGGTACCTGACTCCAGGGGAAAATAGACTTTGGGAAGCTTTTAATGCCAAGCTTCATAATGTTTAGGATGAAATACTGCATGAGATTTCTCATGAGGATGGAAATGACCTCAGATCAGTTTAACAAAGCATTTTCCAGCAGAAGAGAACATGCTTGAATAGAGAAATACCTGGTGCTTAAAGCTTAGAAAGGCCTTCCTTTTCTTCCTTTTCTCTCTGGCTCTCCCCACTCTTCCATCCTGACTCCATTCTATAACCCCAGTCTCCCTGAATGAAAAAAAAAACAAAAAAACCAAACAACCAAAATCTCTATGGATTTTTCAGAGTTAGTCCAGTCTGCAAATATTCTGCCCCATTGAGCTCAAAAGCACCTTTATGATTGTTGGGCCATGCATCCCATTTTTCACTTCTCCTTTTTTTTTTTTTTTCGTTGGTTCAGGAAACATAGTCACCATATGTGTCTCACCAGTCGTCACGTCTTACCCTCCTGTTCGTTTTTGTGGTGTATTTTATCTCCACCCTGCACTCTGTTATCATGGTCCCTATCCCACTCCAGATCATGTTCTGCCTGGGGATGAAGCCACTATTCTATCTACAACTGGACTGATGGGAAGAGAAGGGTGAGGCAAATGCAAGAATGTTTTTGAGGTAACGTGGGACAGATGAAGGCATCAGTGCCATCTCAGATATGGTGTCCTCCTCTAAGAATCCTGGTGATTGCTTCTGGGTGGAAAAGGGTACCATTTTTGATGGCTTAAGGACTATACTACATTTTTTTTACTGCTTAATTTAATTTTATCCCTTAATTTAAACTAACTGAGGATCCTAAGGATCTCTTCACTATTAAAGCCTGATTTGACATCTTTGGGATTCTCTATTTTGACCTGAAAGCTTATACAAAATGAAGTTAGATTTGCTATATATAAAGAACGTCCATGAAAATTTGTTTTGTATTGTTAAATAATAAATGATTCTTTATTAATCTATCTTTTTTTTTAATTATGCTATCCATTTTGAAATTTAGGCATTTTCATGCCTTTTGTTTTTCTTTTATGTCTTATGAATCAATATGACAGAGAATAATAATAAATATTATGAATTAGCTTAATGAGGATGCAATAAGTATTCATTATTCCATTTACTTTTCTTTTTTCCCTTTTAAAAACTAGATAGATCAGAGCTGGGTATTGTACACACACCTTTAATCCCAGCACTCTGGAGGCAGAGGCAGGTAGATCTTTGAGAAATCAAGGCCAGCCTGCTCTACATGTCCAGGCCAGCTGGGGTAACAAGGAAACCTTGTCTCAAAAAAGAAAACAAAGCAAAACAAACAAACAAACAAACAAACAGGAATAGACTATCTTTGGCACATGAATTGACTTGATGTTATTCTTTCTGTGTAGGGTTTTCTGTTGACATTGAAGAGGAGCCTGTTTCATGTGGTCAGTGACAATAAACGTGGCAAAAGAACAGAAAAGAAATCCTGTCTTAAACTTAAAGCTTCTTCCAGAGTGTTCCAGAGTCATCTTCCCTCAGGTAAACACGTGGCTGAGGAAGGGTTGGCCCTGGAATTAGAGAAGATTAGGTTTTCTTGACTTCAGTCAACTTTTATATGATCAGAATGTTTTCCAAAATAGCTCAATTTGAAGAAGCATGGCTGAGAAACCAGCTGATTTTAATGCCTCAATACACAGAACTGTGCTTTTAGAAAACACAATCATTTTCCAAGGAGTTTATGTTTTCCACTGTGAAAGTAATGTATGCTCACTACAAATTATTTAGAAATATAAAATAGAAGGAGTGAAATATTTTCTGCATGTTGAAACCATTTGGAGGTAGAGTTAGACTTTCACTTGGTTCTCAACAAGTTCCATCATGTTATCTATCTGTCTACCTACTTCCTTAGCTATGTTTCTCTATTATCTATCATATCAATCTCTCTATCATCTATCTCTTTATATCTAATTGATAATCTATATTTGTTTTCTGTCTCTGTCATCTATGTATGTCTCTATCATCCCTCTATAACATCTATCAGCAGCTATTTTATCTATCCTCTGTCTCTATCATCTATCAATATTTGTCTATCATCTATGCATCTATCATCTCTCTCTATCATCTATTTATGTATATAACTATCATCTGTCCATCATTTTCATTATCTTTCTATATATGTCTATTTATCCATCCTCTATATCATCTATCATCTGTCTATTTATCTATCTATATATTATCATCATCTATCTTACTGTGTATATGTATATTTGCAGTGATGCTTTTAATATGATTCTTGTACTAGTTATTTTAAACAACTTTTTAATGGCTTCATAATACTAACACTGGATTGATACTATGTATCTTGTGCAGTACAACTTACTTATTGAGCATTTGGATAATATTCAGTTGTTTATTATGTTACATATGTTATAATGAGTATCTTTGAGCTCTTGTAGCAACTAGCATTAATTTTAAAGACATTATGCAATGTGGATTTTTAAAAGATTCATAATTGTGTCAAATTAATTGTAAAAATGCCTGCAATGTTTGAATGTCTTTTTCTTTAAAATTTTTTCTTTTCATTATTTTTATTTTATGTGTATGAGTATTATGCCTATATGTAAGTGTACCTGTGTCATACAGTACCCGAAGAGGAGAGAAGTTATCAGATCCTGTGGAACTGGAGTTATGGACAGTTGTTACTTACCATGTGGATGCTGGGATTTGAACCCAGCTCTTCTGCAAGAGCAGCTAGTACTCTTAATCACTATGCTACCTTCCAGCGTCTTTTTTATTTTATTCACATCAGTGCAGAATCTTTTTGTTCAAAGATAATAATTTTTGTTGTTGTTGTTTTGTTTTGTTAAGAAAGGGTTTCCTTTTAGCCGTAGTTAGATTGGAACTTGCTACGCAGACCAGATCTCACAGAGATCTGCCTGTCCCTGCCTCCTGGGTGGTGGACTACCATGCCTGGAAAAGGTAATAATCCTATAGACAAAAGTTACATTTACATTTCCAGAAAAATTTCTAGCAAGACCGAAGACTTTCTTTGCTTGTTCCTATTCTTCTGTTGAATGTCCTCTTTTTCGACTTATTTGTATGTATTTCTGGCTACTTAAATATTGCAATCCTAGTGTGAGATTTTTATAGAATTTATTTGATAAACTCTTCATATATTGAATGTTAATTTTTGTTATGAATATTTAATTTTCATTTACATTCTGAATTTTAAACTTTACATAGCAAAATCATAATATAATTTTCTTGGTAATTAAAAAGTATTTTAGGTTCAGCTTAGAAATGTATCTTCCAGCCTGACACCTGCCCTCTGCTCCTCCTCCCATCTGGGCAGCTGAAGAACTTTTAAAAAAAGAACAACTTTCAATTAACATTTAAAATGTTAACATTTGTAAATGTTAGTTAACATATTTGTTTTGTTTGTCTTTTGAAATAGAACTTCGTTTTGTGCCCCAGGTTAGCCACAAAGTTGAGATCCTACTGTCTAGGCCACCCAAGTACTAGAATTATAAGGACCACATCTAGCAAAAACATTTTTTTTTTGAAAATAAGAAATGAAAATTTTAGGTAATTTTTAAAGAAAGATTTATTTATTTAGTGTGTGTGAGTGTTTGCCTGCATGCATTTAAGTATGCCACATGTATGCAGTGCCCATGGAAGTCAGCAGAGGGCATTAGATTCTGGAACTGGAGTTACAGATGGTTGTGAGCCACCATGTGGGTGCTGGGAAGCCAACTCTGGTCCTCTGCAAGAGCAGCCATACTTTTCACTGCTGAATTAGCTCTCCAGCCATTAGGTAATTTCTTGAAAAAAATTGTTATCTTTTTTTTGTTATATGATTAATCAGAAGAAAGACTTATGATTTAACCTTTTATTTCCCTTCCTGAGTCTGGGATTTGTGTCTCATGTTAAGGACTTTTAGTAACCTGCTGTATTTTTTTCTTCTGATGAGGAGAGATTTCTGATTACTACAACTCAACTAACATTGGGGAAGCATGCTCTGGTATCTAGTAGGTACAAGTAGGGATGGTACTCAACACCGTAGAGTGCCTGGGGACCTCACAATGAATATATCCAGTGCAAAATGACACGGGTGCTTTCCTGGGGAAGTCCTGCCCTAGATACCAGTCAAAACCATGATGATTTCTATTATGTAAGCTGGAGAGGAATTACATATTGTATTATTTTCTCTCTCTCTCTCTCTCTCTCTCTCTCTCTCTCTCTGAGAGTTCATTGTTTTCCATTTGTTTTCCTCAAGCATTTTAATGGCTTGCTTTTACTCCTCTTCAGGAAATTGGCCTCTCTTGAGAAGTGTGTGTGTGTGTGTGTGTGTGTGTGTGTGTGTGTGTGTGTGAGATTATGGTCAGCCCTCCTTCCCATGTTACTTTTCCTGAAGTGGAGAGTCATGGACAATTTTTAGGGCATGAGTTCTACTTTCTTGTTTTCCATTCCTTCCTTATGGAACTTGGTGACCTGGAAATCATTTTAAAAAACTGTGAGCAGGGGCCCGAGAGATGGTTCAGTGTTTAAGGGTACTTCCTCCTTTTCCAGATCACCCAAGTTTGGTTCCCAGCACTTCATAACTCCATCTCTAGGGGATCCAATATCCTCTTCTGGCCTCTGTGGGCATCTATACACATGTGACACACATATATACATGTAAATAAAAGTAAGTCTTAAAAAATTGTGAGTGGATAGAGGTGTGTGTGTTCTATGGCAGTCTAGGCTGAACAGAGAAAACCTGTTGCAAAAAAGAAAAACAAAAGAAAACAACAACAAAACTGGGGATTCTGCCTGAATGAGGATTAGAGGGTTACCATGCGTCTGGGCAGGGTGATCCTTCTGGAATTCAGTAAGTGAGGCTCAGTGTAGAAAAGGACAAAAGTTTTATTTCAGTCAGTTTCCTCAAGGGAGAATCACTGAGTTTGCAGACTCAATGCCAATACAAAATCAAGGGATAGCACTGAAATAAAAATAAATACAGAGAAAGAGTGAAACGCCTAATGGAGGCAGAATTATAATCCAGAACTTGGTACAAACTGTACTGCAACGTCGAGGTTATTTTTAATTCTAGAACAAAGCATGTTTTTCTTACAGGTATTCTTACTATATGGGATGCACAGTCATGTTAAATTAAAAAATTGTCATCCACCAAACAAACAAACTTAATAAAACAAATTCTCTTTGTAGGCAATTAAATTTGAAGCACAGATTTAAATAAATTTAGACAACTTTAAATAGCATTAAATTGAATTCTTACAGGACTTCCAGAATCCTTGGTATGACTATTTTAATTGGGAATTCAGAAGGCTGCATTAGTTACTTTTCTTGTGACAAAACACTGGATAGGAACAACTTTAAGGAGAGGGTTTTATTTTGGCTCACGCTTCAGAAGCTACAGCCTGTTGCTGTGAGGAAGGATAGTGGAGTTGCTCCTTCTGTTTTGGCAATCACTGCTGCAGACAGGAAGCAGAGAGCTTAGACAGAGTCAGATACAACCTTCAAGGCCCATTCCCAGTGATGTCCTGCTGCTTGATGGGCCCTATATCCCAAAGATTCCAGAACTTTCTAAACTAGTACCACTAGCTAAGAATCAAATGTTCAAACACATGGGGAATATTTCAGATTCAAATCATAACAAGGACTTATAGACCAGCCTCTTCTATATGTGATGTACTTAAGAACCTCTGGTTTGAGCCTAGTTATCTTGTAAGGCTGGTATCTTTCCCATGGCTCCTGTCTATGGTAGGAGATTTGAATAGAAATGGTGGTGTGGATGAAACTTAAAAATTCCCAGGTTTGATGGGGAGCTGGAGGGTTGGTTCAGCAGTTAAGAGTACTGGTTGCTCTTGCAGCAGACCTGGGTTTGAATCTCACCAATACCATTACAGCTAACAACTGTCAGTAACTCCAGTTCCAGGGGAATCCAACACCCTCTTCTGACCTCTGTAGGCATTGCATGACATGGGTGCACTTACATACATGTAAGCAATATATTCATATACATAAAGTTAAAATAATGAATAAAATATTTAAAATAATTCCCAGGCTTGGGGCTAGGAAGATGACTCAGTGGGAAAGAGTAATTACTAGGCAAGAATGAGGACCTGAGTTCAGATTCCAGCACTCACACCAAAAGCTCTGTGTGGCTAATAATGCCAGCACTGTGCGGGGCGGCCACAGGAGGGTCACAGGGCTTGCTGTGCCCAGTGTAGCTCCACATTTAGTGAAAAATCCTGTCTCATGGACATAAAGTGGACATCGACAGAGCAGGTCACCTAACATCTGTCTCTGGCCTCCACATGTGAACATAAGCACATATGTTATATATATACCACATAAATATACTACATATTCACACACACACACACACACACACACACACACACACACACAGAGTCCTAGGCTCTCCATCTCTCCATCTGACTGCATTGGAATGGATGGGAGCACCGGTGTGTGTGAGAAGTTTCCCAGGCATGCCACAGTGCAGTTGAGGTAAGGACCTCTACAAAAGTGGGGCATGCTTAGGATGAGCCAACAGAAATATTGTCCAACACTGTTTGCCTTCTAGTCAGTCGATCCAGACCACGTATTTGCTAAAATTTCTTCTCAGGAAGGTCTCTGTGTTGGAGATTCTTATTTAATTGGTGGGGTGGAAAAAGCTCTCTGAGTGATGTCTCTGCCAGGCAGGTTTATGGAGGGACCACTCTTCTGCCATGACTGATATTGGCACCATAAAGATAAAGGGACTGTAACTGGTAGATGGGTGCTGGCCAACACTGGACCACTGGAGTGTTGTCTGGGTTCTGGGCTAGAAGGATAGCTTAGTCAAAAACTATGTTCTGAGGATGAGAACTTGTGTTTGATCTCCACAGCCCACAGAAAGAACCTAAGCATGGCAAGAACACACACTGCCATGTGGGTGCTAGGATTTGAACCCAAGACTTCTGCAAGAACAGTCAGTGCTTTTAACTGCTGCTCCATCTCTCCAGCCCCAAAAGGACTTTCTAAATCTGACAATAAGTGGTCAAAAATTAAGAGCAACAATTGACAAATGGGACTTGAATAAACTATGAAGCTTCTGTTCAGAAAAGGAAGCATACGATTGAGTGAAAAGGAAGCCCACAGAGTGGGAGAAAATCTTCACCATCTATTCATCTGACAGAAGACTAATATCCAGAATATACAAGGAACTAAATAAATGAACAAGCAAGAAAACAAATGACCTAATTAAAAAATGGACTATGGATCTCAATATAGAGCTCTCAAAAGAAGAAATAACAATCAGAAACACCTTAAAAAGTGTTCACCATCCTTAATAATTAGGGAAATGTAAATCAAAACCACTTTAAGATTTCGTCTTACCCCAGTCAGAGTGGCCAAGATGAAGAGACCAAATGACACCAAATGCTGGTGAGGATGTAGGAAAGGGGAAGCCTCATCTACTGTTGGTGGGATTACAAATTGGTATAGCCACTGTGAAAATCAGTATGAAGAAGTCTTAAAAAACTAAAAATAAATCTACCATGTCACCTTGGCATATACCCAACGGACTCATCCTAGTATAGAGATACTTGCATAGCTATGTTTGTTGCTGATCTTTTCACAATAACTAAGAAATGGAAAGAACCTAAATATCCCTCAACTGATGAGTAGATAATCAAAATGTGGTATATTTACACAATGGAGTTCTACTTGGTTATAAGAAAAACATAATCATGAAATTTGCAGATAAGTGGATGGAACTAGAAACTGTTATATACTAAGTGCAGTAACAGATTCAGAAAAACAAGCAACATATGTTATCCCTCATATGTGGATCTTAGCTACAAATGCCTAGATGTAAGTATATGTCCTGATGCAACTGCAGTTAAATAGAAAAATAGAAAGAAGTCATGGGAGAAAGGACAGAGAGCGGGAGATAGTAGGGGACAGGTGTTCCCAGGGGTGAAATAAGGGGGAGGGAGCTTCTCTAACTTTGGAGGGAGTAAGGAGGTTATACCAGTGGGAGTGAGAGGAGAGATGAATAGTGCTTAGGTGGTGTGGAAAACAAGAGGGAAATGCATTAGTTCAAAGTCCTACTGAAAACACACTTACAATAAACACACTAGTGTATGTTATACCTGGAGGCTATATAACAACAACAACAACAAAACCCCACAGTACTAGACAGGAGAAACCTCCCTTCAAATTGTTAGTCAGAATAGTCCAAGAAAATAATACAGGCTATTGTCACAGTTCTTGATTGCTTACCAGAACTTGAAAGTACCCTTTGGTCACAGGACTTAGAGCAATCAAGCTGAAACTGATCTGCAAGCCTTATCCCTGAAGTCTGTCTCTCATGGAATCAGATGACCCATACAAGTTGCCAAGGGAGAAAAACCAATCAATGGTCCTACCTAACTGTAAAGCCTAAAAAACAATAATGGCTGGCTCAGCAAACTACTGCTATTAGTATAGTCATGGCACTTTTATCTTGGAGGGAATCAACAACTGTCTAATTATAATTAGGGCTTGTTCAATGGGAGATAACTCATCTGTGTTACTGTAAATGTAGCCAAATACACATAGCTGGAGAGGTCATAGATCTTAGAGAAGACCCTCTTTTGCCACACCCCTTAACAAACATATTTTCTTACTTTATTCTAAATATATATTCTTATATTTATAGACAAGCAAGCATACCTTTCACCCATCATCAAAGAAACTTTTTTTCCCATTAGAGGCTATTACAGAATTCCAGAACTGGTCAAACACAGAGAATAAGTGTCTGTGAAACTCTTAACCTTAAGGGGCACATCTTCAATGCAACCTCCATACTTAGGATGGCTGCATCTCTCAGTTCTCACCAGACACGCTTCCTTATGTAACAGATGGTGACAGGAACCCACAACTGGCAAATGTACAGAGAACAAGAGGCTTAGGGTGTTTATCCCCAAATAGACACCTAGTGTCCTGAGGGGGTAAATGACAAGGAAACAGAATCTTCTTGACAACTGGTCAGAGACTCATATGGACTCACAGCGATGGTGACAGCATGCACAAGTCCTGTGCGAGCTCAACTCAGATGAAATCTCAGCATAGTCATGGGGAATTGAGTACGAAATCCCAGCCTAACCTAAGGAACTTTTGGCAATTGCTGGGTGCTGGGAGGGAGAAAGACAATGTCTTACAGTGAGTGTACTCTTGGTGGGCTTAGTGGATTGACCCACACTGAAAGACATTTGGGGATGTAAAACAGACGCTATAGGCTGTATTCTACACACACACACACACACACACACACACGCACGCACACACACGCACGCACACACACACACGCGAGAGTACATTAAATTGGGTGGGAAGCAGTTGGCGCATGTGTGGTAGGGGAATAGATCTAAATACCATCAAACTACTGTGTATGAAAATCACGAAGATTCAAAAAATAATAAAATAAACCTGGGCATGGGGAAAAGAGTGGAATACCTGGACTCATTAGCCAGACTGCATAAACTTGTTGAACTCAAGGCCAATGAGAGACCCTGTCCCAAAAGAAGATGGAAGATGCCATCTGAGGAGCAGCAACCAAGATTGACCTCTGACCTCTGACCTCTGACCTCTGCACATGTATACAAACATGTGCACCCGTGTACACAGGAACACATACAGACACACAGACACAGAAACAAACATAGACACAAACACAGATATACAAATACAGGCATACATACAGACACACATAAAGACACACAGAGATAAATGCACATAGACACATGCACAAACACACACAGACACATACACACACACCACATAACACACAGATTTCTAAATATATTTTTAAATGAATAAATGGCTACATACGTAAAGGTTTTCTCAATGTTTAGCAGCCCTGTCCTTTTCTCTTGGGGTTCCTTTCCCTAAGAGGTTGTCAAACGGTTTTATAAATAAAACCTATGGGAGTCTTGAACATTGAAAGACAAGTAATGAGGAGTGGGGGGAGAGAGAGACATCTCAGAGTACAATAAAAAGGGAAAGCCTGGGTTGTTGGAGAAAGACCTGACTAAAGACAGAACTTTCCGAACCTTCTCTGAGTCGGAAGTCATGCTTGGCGCCTGTGGACGCTGTGTCCTGCAGACGGGCTGAGTGGACGCTGTGGCCTGCAGACAGGCTGAGTGTGAAAGGTGAGCTTACAGTTAATAGAGTATAGGCAGGTATTATCACACCAACACTGAGATGTTGCATTAATGCTGTTGAAGTTTTTAATCTGATTTTCTTCTAGACTTTTAAAGTTCAACTTTGTAATTATTTTAAGGAGAGGTCAAACAACAGGCTAAAACTACAGAGGATCATTGCTGTTTTGGCTAAAGCTATGATGGTAGGTTTGACTCTGTGTGAATTTAAGAGTCAGAAAACATTTACTGTCAGCTATCTCCCATCAGGGAGCAGCAGCTGATTTCCTTCCTTCCTTCCTTTCTCCTTCTTTCCTTCCTTCCTTTCTTCCTTCCTTCCTTCCTTCCTTCCTTCCTTCCTTCCTTCCTTCCTTCCTTCCTTCCTTCCTTCATCTTTCTCTTTCTTTCTTTCTTTCTTTCTTTCTTCTCTTGTCTTTGATCCTAAGCAGACTTTATTGTTTAACTTACAGAATATTTTCAACTCTGGCAAAACAAATCTAAGAGCATTTTCAAATATTATAAGTATTGTTCCAGAGTTACTTTTTAAGAATATTTTGTTGAATTTTTGTGCATTTTATACAATAAACCTTAATCATATTTAGACCCCATCCCCAATATGCACCCTCTGTAACCCTCCTCTCCCCTGAATTCATGCATTCTGTCATATATGTTAAGTCAAGACTAACTCAGATGTCCCTCAGTGCAAGTCCATCCCCTGGAGTCTAGTCAGACTATCTAGAGTCCCTCCCTTAAAGAAGAGCCAACTCTCCCTCACTCTGCAGGAATAATTCCTTGACTAAGGTTGAGGCCTGTTGAATTTCCCCAGTTATATGCTGAATTTTTGTCTGATTGAGTCAGCATGGGTATTGTGCATGCTGCCACCATTGTGGCAAGTTCATAAGAGCAAGTTCCCAGAGGCCTGGAAGACTGTTTCCTTATGTTCACGCACCAACCATGGGTCTTAGAATCCTTCTGCTCCCTCTTCCACTACAGTCTCTGAGCCCTGGGTGGGTGAAGTTTAATATAGGAGACCTGTCCAGGGACATGCATTCTTCAGTCTCTTATTCTGTTCACCTTGGCCAGCTGTGACTTTCTGTGTGCCTCACACTCTGTTGCTTGAGAAGGCTTCACTGGTGAGAGGTGAAGGATGCATTAGTCTTCTCCTAGTCCCTGTTCCATTAGGCTCCATGAGCCTTAGGTGTAGAGATTCCACTATAGACCTGTCATTTTGAGCTTGGAATCTCTCAGACACATAGTCTCTGTGTTTGGTCAGTTGTGGAACTCTAATAGTCTCCATCTGTTGCAAAAAGAAGCTTCTTTGATGAGTGATGAAATGGAATATTTGTTTGTAACTATAAGGATTCCTATTTAGCATATAGTAAGAAATTTTATTTTCATAGAGATGGGGTTTTTCTCTGGAATCTATGTCCTCTCCAGTCATGTGTTTTTGGCTGTGTTTACAGTGCCATTAATGAATTCCCTTTCATTGAGAGTGCTTTAAGCCCAATGAGATAGCTGTTGATTACCCCCAAGATAAAAATGTGCCACTACTGCCCTGATATAGCTTGTTATGCTGGTCATTGTTGTGATTGTTAGGCTTTGAAGTTGGAGTTGAACATTGATTGATTTTTTTCCTGTAACAGCTTACATAGTATCCTCTAGAACTATGAAAGCTGGTCTTCAGGGAAGAGGCTTCCAGGTCAAGTTCCAGTTTCATTTCTCTAAGTCCTGTGTCCGAAGTATGTCCTTCCTTCAGCAATAAGGTTTTATCTTCAAGTTCTAGGTAGCAATCAAGGGCTATGGCAATAACTAGTGCTTTGTGGGGGAGTCTCTTGGGATACTCTGAGTAACAACTTGAAGGGAGATTTCTTGAGTCTAGCACTGTGTTTCTTGTTATATTGCCTTCAGGTATATGCATGCATTCATGTTCAGATATTGTATGTGTATTTTTCAGCAGGTTTTTGAGTTAGTACATTTCCCTCTGGCTTTTCAAGTCACCTTGCATCAGGGAAAAACAGCTTATTTCTTATTGCTTCCTCTACCTGGTCTGACTTAAAGGGTATTTCCAAATGAATTTTCTACCTGAAGATATCTGATCTTCATTCATTCGACCATTACTCAGAATGTTCCTGTGCCTGGCCACCTGGTAGGCAATGAGGATGCCAGATCAAAGAGTTTTGTTACCTGCTAGGACACATAGAAGAACTAGTGTCTCAGAGGTGCCTGCTATTTATGGCTATACCCCCAAGTTCTGTCAAGTGAATACACCTAATTCTGTACCATGACACCCCACCATTTTTGTGTGAAACTATTCAGATTTGCATCAAGGCCACTCATTTTCAGGTTGACTGGGAAAGAGGATGAAGATGACTCAGTGTCACAAGGTGAGTGAGACTGTGGAGCTGGCATCAAGGGTGCACTCCCTGGAAGCATGTAGGAAGAATCTGGGGGCCATAGACAGTTGAGGAACTGAACTGGGGGCTGAGGATGGCTGAAAAGTTGTTAGACAATACGTTAGGTAGCTTTCCATTACTATAACAAAATGTCCAAGATAGATGAACTTATAAAAAGGGAGGGTTTATGTTGGCTCACAGTTTTTGAGGGTTCAGTCTCTGGTCAGGTGGACTCATTGTCTTGACACTTTGACAAGACAGCAAGTCATGCAGCAGAATGTGGCAGAACAAATTTTTCACCTTAAATCACTGGGACATTAAAGAGAGGGGGGAAAAGACTAGCATTCCACAATCCTTTCTAGGGGTGCACATACCCCCAATAACCTCAACCCTCCCAATAGGCCCTATCTCTCAGTTTTCACTATATCAAAGTGGACCCAAGTTGAGGACTAAGTCTTCACCATGTGGGCCCATAAGATACATTGCAAACTACAACAAATAAAGAACTGGGCAGTGTAACAGTCTTGATTGTAGATAGGAGATGACAGAGAGATGCTTAGGACTAAGCTCACTTCTGATAATATCTGTGAGGGTATTCCCAGAGAGGACTGCCCTGTGAGGCAGTAACTGAGGCAGAAACACCTGCCCTAAATGCAGCACCATCCAAGAGACTAGGGGTCCAGATGGTATACCAGTGATGAGAGAAAGCAAACAGTGTGCCAGCTCCATTCTTCCTAAGTGAAAGCTACACCTATGTCCTCCTATGTCCTCAGCCTTTCCACACAAGCTTTTTCTACCAGTGTCTCTCCAGGGAGCTTTCAGACCTTCACATCAAATGGGGGCTATATGGTTGTGTACAAATGGTCCCCCTTGTTCTGAGTCTTCTAGCTCCTTGGAGTGAGCAGCTGCCAGGTTTACTGCCTCTGTAGTATGCACCCATCTAGACTACTCAGACTCCTATCATGAATAATCCATTATATATATATATATTATTCCAAGTATAATCTCTCTCTCACTTTCTCTCTCTCTCTTTCTCTCTCTGTGTATATATTCTATTGGTTCTGGTCCTCTAGAGGGCTTTAACTAATGTAAGCAGATGTGTCACAGACACATGTGTGTAAAACCAAGTGGTAGGACTTTAAGTCAGGAGGCATTGGACCTGTGGGATGAGGTGTGGGATCTCCTGAGTGCTGGAGGCAAGGAAACTTGGGTAGACACGACCTGCTCAAATCCATCGTCACTATGTCCTGAAAGCAAATGCCAGAATCTGAGAAATGGCTTAAAGGGGCTTGCATTGGTGTAAGATTTTATCAAGGAAGGAGAAACTTTCCTAAATCTTTGATCTGTTGTGAGTGCATATGACATATACACCCCCTCTTTCATCTGTCCCCTCCCTCCTCCATGGTTCTGCCGGTGTGTGGAACCCAGTGTCCAGGCTGTGTAGATGTTGGACTCTGTGGCACACTGATTTACTATTTAGGTTTGGAGCTAATACTTTGCATAGAACCTTGGACTCTCTCTGGCGTTGGTACGTGGATTTTCTTGAAGCTGTAGTCAATTTTACATTAATTAATGTGCTAAGGACAGCAGCTGTAGCAGCCATTAATTCCTTAATCTAGGAGTAGAGGGAGAAATGGATTAGTTAGAGACAAATATAGCTTTTAGCATTTTCTCCTGAGAACAAATCCTTTAAAAACAGTGCCTTTCTGCGGCACTTTGGGTAGAAGGGGGACGGAAGCCTCTTCTTTTTTTCCTGAGAAAATCTCCCTGAAAGAAGTAAGGAGTTGGGGCAAAGTGAAATAGAGGTTCTTATAGAATGAGAGCAGGCTGACCTCAGATGCTGTGGACGCCTCTGCCTCACAGGACCCCTAAGATCTCTGGGAGAAGATTCATCATTTGAACTTCTTTAACTGCTTCATGTATGTATCAAATTTCTGCCAAGCTGAGGAGGGTATAGGGAAATAAAAGCAACAAGCAAACCAAATTCTCTTTTGCGGAGCGAGCCATTTGTTTTAAAATGAGATAAGAGGTTGCTCAAAGACGTTAATGGAAATCTTTGCAAACGTAGGCTGAAAGTTTCTTCAATCCAAAGAGTCACTCAGCCATAAATATGTGTGGGTTATTTAGATGCTTCCAAAGGTTACTTGAAAATTGCCTATTTTTCCACAAAGAAGTGAGCTATTTATTATTTCAAAGCATGCCTCAGAGTGAATGCTTTTCTTCATCTGAGAAGTGAAAAATACTGAAATAGATGAAATATTGGGAAAGGAGTTGACTGATGAGAATGGAGGTGCTTTGTCTGAGGGTTGAAATGGAAGGAAACGTAGGCGGTGCTGTTCTCACAAGGCAGTAGTGAGTCTTGGTCTCTTAGTAGGTAAGATGAAAGGCCACCATGAGGCAGGTAGGGGTTAGGAAATGGCCCATGTAGTGGAGCTGAGTTTCTACAACAGAGACAAGGCTGGAGAGCAATGCTTTGTGATCACCTGCTAACTGCTTCCTTCCGATAAAAAGAGAGCTTTGCAAAGCTCTGGCTGGAATTTCATTAATTCACAATGAGTATTGCATAGTTATCAAGCAATGTGGCCCAATTTCATTCCAGCCACTCGGTAGGATTAGATTAGATCCCAATAACATAGAGGCTGGTGTTTTGTATATCAGACACATCTTTCTGTGGACTGTTAGGATGGCCATAATTGGAACTGAGTTTATGTTAAAACAGATTTGGGTTGAGAGTCTACTAAGTGTGACTCATTCCTGTACTTGGAGGGGTTGGTATGACCCATTACTTGCATGGTACCCTTCCCATGGGGACGTAAAAGTATGTTGAGAGAGCACACTTGGTGCACTTATTATATGTCACGCCACACCAGAAAGTGTTCTTCAAGTATTTAAATTAAATCCTGAAAGTTTATTTTTGCATTTTTAAACAATAGTCAAATAATTTTTCCAAAAGCTGAAGAAAAGAGAAGAGATGCAAATATTCAGACATCTCTTTACACTACTCTTCCAAGTACTGCAAATGGATATGAAGAGACTGACCAGCTCAGTCCTCTGTACTGGCCTTGTTGGAGAGTCAGTTGGAATCACATGGCTTCCTGCTGCCTGTTGCTTTGACAGTGCATCTAGGGACTTACAGCTGTGTGACTGGTCTTTCTTTCTTCTACCCTTCTCCCACTCTTCCCAGCAGGCTGCAGAAATCGTGGTCCTCACTGCCAGCATTGCTTTCCTTCTCCTCCCAAAGCCCCGAGGACAGAGACCACATGGAAATCACATAGTGTTATTATTTGTACACTAACTGAAAAATTTATGACTCTTTGTAAAAATATAGACAAATATGTTGTCTGCTGAGAACTGAAGATAAGAAATAAAGCAAGTTATTGGCAACATTTCCCATGGGTTCCACTTGAGCGAGGATGAATCATTCATTGGCTGTTTGTGGAGACAACCACCACCAGTCTTGCTTCTTTTAGAAACTGAAAAGAAAACCCAACTGTCTGTGGCACTGCAGCAAGAGTAAATAATAAAACAAATTAATTTTGAATTCACACAGTGCCAAGCCCTCCTTCAGAACGGCTGAGATTCTGAGTCTGTTTGTATAGGGTGCCTTCTTGTTCACTCTGATCCTGAATCTTTGGTCTGACACTCCTGCTTAGGCAGGCTGGCTTCAAGTCCTGTGTTTTATCATTTCTCATCCCTCTCAAAGCCTGACTCAATTTATAGGACTTTATGCGTGGGAGTTTGTATATGGCCCCATTTAATAAGGCTGTAAATAATTTGGCCAGTTTCCACTAGGTCAACAACGTTGTGGCGGAACAATACTAACAGCACAGGGGATTCATTGGAATTCTGTTTTGATCATTAAAAGCAATAGAAGATACACTACTTAGCAACAACTCACAACCACAATAATTGGATGTCCAACTGGGCTAAGACGCATCTTTTAAGCCCATGAAAAGAAGTATTAGTGGCAGAACTTAGAATTTGTTTCAGTTGAGTTTATAACAATCCCAGACACAAGAAAGGTCCTAGGTGGTTTCATTTCTTTGAAAACTGATGCTGTTGTATTCTGGCATGGTGGTTCATGCCTGTAATACCAGTACCTAGGAGGCAGAAACAAGAAGACTACCACAAGTTCAAGGCTAACCTGGTCTACATAGCAAGTTCCAGTTGAGCCAGGGCAACATAATGAGACCTCTCAAAAGAGACTAAAAGAAGAAAAAGAAAATTTAATATTATTGTGGCTAAAACTAGATGATAGTCCACAAAGAAAAGCTAACATAGCATACTCATGAATTGTCCTTGAGTTTTTTAATGCTTTATGAAAAATTGCTGATGTCATGATTGAAAACTCTACCAAGAGCGCTTTGATAGATAACTTCAAACTTCAGTTATCAGTGACAACTGAGTGAAGTTAAATATAAATGTTATAAAACATTTTATATATTCATGTTAATTAGTAATATTTTATCGTTTAAAAAGATGTCGGGAGCCATTTGCCTGTTTTTGAGTTATGCCCTAGCTTAAGGGCTAAACAGACAACAGTCACAGAAGTGCTGTGGGAGCAGGGTGCTTTGTTATGCAAGAATCTTGTGACTCCTGAATGGGAGTCTGCCTTGAGCCCAAGGCTGAGGACCCATTGTTAGTAGATGTGAGTGGTTTGAATATTTTCACATATGTAAATGCATGCTTGAACTCCTGATGGTGGTATTGTTCCTCATACGTTTGTAAGACTATAACTACATTGGAGATAATAAAGCCGAGGCCTCAGTATTGACTGAGTGCCCTCCCGAAACTATCTTTATCTCTCTCTCTCTTCATTTCTCAATCCTAACTCCCCAATTCAGGTACAGTTCGATTTCTGCCGGCGGGCTCCGGCAAAAAGAGAAACAATTGCTGGGCTGGGTAGTGAGCTGGGAATTTCAATACTTCGGAGGCTGAGACAGGAGGATCACAGTTCTGGGCTAGACAACTAGATCCTATCTTAAGCCAAAACAAAGACAAACTTTGTTCCCGAGATGGCGTTCAGGGATGTAGCTTGCAGCCACTGTCAATGAAGACCTCCTGTAGAGACCTCAGTTCTCCCCAGAATGTGATTACCTTTCATCTCTAATTTTATATATCATATGTCTGATTCTTTCTGCTACCAAATACATGGTATCTTTTCCAACACTAAGAAATTTTCCAGTTCTCTGACACCAATGGGCATCTAAGGGCTCAATTCAATCTAACTCCTGAAGTTAATTCATACTCACAAGACTAAGACTGAGAATCTCAGATATTGGAGAAAATTTCCAGGGATAACACTTGGGAATTGTCATGAGTTAGGCAGGTTCTCGTACATTCACTATGCTCCCTGTCATTGTTAAGTCTTTTGATAGAGCCTTTGTGTTAATCAGGCTCATGGTAATATTAGAGAAGGTGTTAGGAAACACTGAGAACAATAGCTTGGATTTGTGTTGTCAAATCACATCCTGGTCCAGTTTCCAGAAAAACCAATAATTTATAGCTGCATCCTGTTGGCTCACATTTCTCAAAGAATGGAAAGTCCTTGAAGTCATATTGCCCCCAGATTGACTGCTAAGCACCTTTGAGCTGATTAACAAGTAATTAGCACTGAGTTTGAGTAAGCCTTCATCTACCCTAGTACCATGACAGGGCTAGATTGAATATCTAGGGTAAAACGAGCTTTCCTTCCCTCTATATTGGTGAGACTTATTACAGGCCCAACCCCCAAACCTCCTACCCTACCCTAAAGACCTTCGAGGCAATCGTTGATTCTCTGGTCTACCTGTTATCGATGTCTTGAGAATCTTTGGTCTAATATTCCTGTTCACACTCTTTCCTCTCTTCCCATTAGTGAATCCTTTCTTGGATAATTCTTTTTTTTTTTTTTTTTTTGGATAAAGCAGCAATATCCAGGAAACTTGATATGGCTAGCCATGGAATAAAGTGGAGTTTCTGCCCTTTTCTGGTTGGTGAATTGGCTTGTTGGAGAGTGGGCATGCTCAAGCATTCTCACTTTAAGCCCTTGAGATAGGAAAGACGTCTGGAGGTGTCTTGCATGCCTTCTACTGCATTCCAACAGACTTCTGGAGTTTCTCTATCTCTTCACTGATAACTTTCTTAGAGGATTCTTCTAGATGAAGTTGGGTCATCTCTGCTGAGATCTGGGGCTGCCTGGAACCCCTTGATCTTATTCACTTAGCCTTAGGGATGATGCTTCTGATTTCTACTACTACCTATTTTAAGCTTAGTAAGTTTCTTGAGGCTTCTTGAGGACCTGTAAATTCTTTAGAGGCTGCTGTTGTCAATTGTGTTTAGTTATCACTACCGAATAGCCAGGAACCTTTACTTTCCCAGTTACAAGTGTTATTGTTAAGCTCATGGGGAGACTAACCCATCTGTTCTTTGGTTGCAGGGCTGGTGGGGGTATGAATGATACCCAAGTGCTTAATTTTCAGTAAGCAGATGGAGTCTAGTAGTGCCTCTGCTCTTTCTTCTCTTCTGGAGTGACAAAGTAAAATGTTTCATATCGTAACTTCTCCTTTTGCCTTTCATGCTTCAGAGTATCAAAGAAAGCTATGGCTAACTTTGAGCATGCTGTTTCTACTTGAGCACTCAACTCCTGCTCTATAAAGTAGAGATTGTGCATTATGTCAGGAGGATCAGTGAAATAAGGTAACTTACAGTGCATCTGAAATTCTAATAAATGTCATTTTTTCTTGAGCCAAGGGTGTGTATGTGTGTGTGTGTGTGTGTGTGTGTGTGTGTGTGTGTGTGTGTTGGGAAGACTGGCCAGTTACTATGTATATCCATGAAAGCTCAGGACTCATTATTCAGTAAATATTCATCATACTCTATATTCTAGAATGAAACATAAAAAAATCAGGAACACTCTCTGTCTTGTGGAACTTACAGTCTAGGTGAGCATACAAGTATCCTTACAGTGGGAAACTATGAGATGTGCCAAGAAAGAAGGTGATATGATGTTATGAGTGTTATGTACTTGGCAGGAGCACTCAGCCTGGCTTGAAGATCATTGAGATTCTCAACAGAAGAGGGACCTGAATATATGAAGGGTCTAGCAGCAGAGGTAATATGGATAATAGATGAGTTACACAGACGGTAGTGGGGCTGGTGTCCTTAGAAATGTAAGGAATAATTTTATGACATAAGACTGGGAAGAAGATATAGTAGGTGAAATAATGTTCTTCCCAATTTTAATGTCCTATACCAGGGAACATGTTCCTTTACATGAGAGAATGAATCTTGCTTAAGTGATTAGGATTAAGATTCTTTAGATAGGAACAGGCTAAACGACAGAGTGGTCAGACTGACACAGTGAAGAGGGAGCTTGTTTTATTGATATTGAACTTGGGATATTGAACAGTCCTGGGACTTGGAAAAGCATGGAAGGATTTTGATTGACAGATGATGGCTGTGTTAATAGAATGAATAACAGATAAGGAGTTGATGTTGCAGATGTAACCCTAGAAAGTGATGAGCTGATTGCTGTGACAGTGAACAGGAAAGGTTTCTTTTAGGTAGCCTAAAGATGACAGGGGAGAGGAGAGGTAGATGATTATTCCTGGAGTGCCTACTCTGACCAGGCAACAAAGAATACTTTGTTTTCTTAATATATTAGCAATTTTAATTCTCATAACAACCCTCCGTATTGTCTTTTTACTGTTATGGTGTTAGTAATATTTTTAAAAATGACAAATACAGAATTGGAGAAGTCAAGAAACGTGTCCACACTTCTTTGCATCATGTATAGTTGAAGGGAAAGGACAGGAAAGTGGAGACAAGGAGGAGGACTTGGAGGGTGGAGCAGCATGGAGAAGGAAGGGAGGCGTTTAAAAGTGATTGGGAAACCCAAACTCAGAGTCTTGCTTGACCCTCTGTTAGAATTCAGCTCTAGACTTCCAAGATCCACATTAATGTCCACTGTCTGTGGTCATGTAATGGTTTTTGGTCAAATATGTGGATGTATGTGTATCTGTGTCTGTGTGTGGTTACCTGCATGTATATGCATGCATGAGTATTTTTGATGTATGTGCATAACACACACACACACACACACACACATACACACACACACACAGCTAGAGAGAGACAGAGGGAAGACACATATATACACAAAGGCGGAGAGAGAAATCATGGCTCAGTATCCTCTTGAGCATAATTAGTCTCTGCAATTGAATAGTAAGATCTAGAAGTTGCTGTTTGATTTTTAGCAATGGAAGCATGCTAGTGCTTCCCAGAAGTATTGGATATAATTTTAGTGACAGCCATTGTGGTAAGTATTTGACTTTTGGCTTGGCTGTTTCATGGTCCAGATGAATCAGTAATATATGACATAACTTTGAAATTCTCCTAATCATGTCTATAAAAAGACATGCTTTAAAATGGCCCACCCACATTCAGGCAGGATCAGATGGCCTATTAATTCAGATTTGCGTAAAAACTCACCTTTCCTGCTTGTGCTGCTCGGGATGCAGTGCATGTCTAGTTATTAAAATGAACACTTCCAGTGACCACAGTCCTGTATTTAATACTCCATATGGCACCAGAGTGAAGACCCTCGACATGTACACTTTTGTTTTTGGTCATTTCAGACTGAAAACACAATTAGACTTGGCTGTCAGACAGTTGAAATCTGTCGTATTTCCCCTATAGGACCTACACTCGTTCCAGATCAATAAATCCCAAACCACATGCACATAAATTGCAAAGTAAGCTTGCGGTTTCAATACATGTGGGCTTAGATTCACTTGCGTCTAGAACACACTGCTTCCTGGCCAAACAGTCTGTTTCTGTGATTAGTGCAATTTCATAGCTGGACCTGAAAAACAAGGCTGAAAACCATCAGTATAAAGCAGCAGATGGCTTTACTACACCTTCCCTGTAAGGACAGTTCCCCCAGAAAATGGGGTTTTAGCTGTTTGCTGCATAGAGGAAACTTTAAAATTGGGATGAGTTCAAGTCGTTTCCTGAGGATAGCTCCATAAAGCTGTTGTTATTTTTCCCTATCCCTTCTCAAGGTTTCAAACTGAATTTATAATAAGCTTTGCCTGGACACGACTTGTCACTGGAAAGAGACGTGATTTATATACAAAGATACGAGCTTCTCTTGCTGTGCTTTAGAGAGCTGGCTTCTGCCTGATGACACACACTTATTGGGTTGGATTCATGAAATAAAGAGAGACTTAACCAAGATGTCACTTATTAGAAAAAGGGGTGAATGTTAACACCTCTGACCTATCCCCTCTAGTCTAACTTAGAGGCCTAATTTCATACAAAGAGATTTTTTTTCTAGTGTGACATCAAGTTAGGCTGTAGGATTTGCTGTTGTGGGTTATTAAGTGAGGCAATTAACTTAGACTATTTAGAGGTAGAAATTAAACATTTGCTGTATCTGAATAAGAATATCTCTATTTTCAGGAGCTGCTGTTGAATAAAATCCCCCAGACTTCCAAATATGGTGCTTGCTAAGTAAAGTGATTACAAAATCAGGTCAAGAAAAAAAATTCCCTGTAACATACAATATAAAAAGATGTGTCAAGTAGCTGGTGCAATTTCCTGGAAAGTCACACATGTTAGAGTTGGGATGGATTATGAGGATGGCTGACTCCAGCCAGCCAGGCATTCATTCCTGGCTCAGTCTGATCATTCCTTGCTCAAGAGTTAAAGAGGTCAAGCACCACTGTGTGATGCTATCTACTTTGGGATGCTTACTTATAAGAGAATGAATGGTAAGTACCTCTCTTTTGAGGTTAATCATTCAAAAAGGGTGGAGCAAACAATGTTTATTGTGCTTCCAGATGTCCCGTACAGGCTCATGTTTTGATTGCTGTCTCCAGTTTGCAGTGCTATTTTAAAGGTGTGGAGCCTTTGGGAGGTGGGAGCTAGGTTGGTAAAAGCAGTTTACCAGGGGGTGAAGGTTATACCAACTTCTGGTTCTGATATATGTTTCCTGGTCTACCACCATGTGAACATGTGCTGCTGTACATTCCCACTGTCATAGGTGAAGTTCCTTCCATCACCATGCCTCCCCTACCATGATGGACTGAAATTCCTCTAAACCTGAACCAAAGTAGACCTTCCTTCTTTATAGTGTTTCTGTCCAGTATTTCAGTCCCAAGGGAAAAGTAACCAATATATAGGACATGTACTGGGGAATCACATTACTTGGATAAATTAGTACTGAGTACACGTTAGACTTTAGATATGCTGTTTAGATGTGTTAGGAAACAGACTCTGATTTGGATTTGGACTAGCTTAGGCTAAAGATCACAGTACTAGGAGGGTGAAGGACATCCAGGTTTGTTCATGACTAGGCTGAACACCAAGAAGGGACCTCAGCTTTAAAATAACAGAACAATCTGGGCATATGGCTCAATTGGTAGAAAGCTTGTCTTGACTTGGATCTCCAGCACAGTATGAACAGGGCACACCTGAATACTAGAAATAAAGAGGCTACATTTGGTTATTAAGAGTCTAAGATGAAAAAGTTTTGTGGAGCTTGCCCCTGAGAGAAGATCAGCAACTTCCAGTTAAGACACTGGAGAAACCTCCCAAGGCAACTGCCAGGGAGATCCCGCACCCTAACTTCTCTCTTTTTTGTTTACCCTGATTTCCTGGTGGGGCTTCTCTTTGTCCCAGGGCTCAGGAGCTTGATTGATATGGTTCCTACAGGTGAGAGTATGGGATGGCGAGTGTATCTCAAAGGCCATTAGAAGACATACCTCACATTAGCCCCGTTCATTGGGTGAGAACAATCAATCAAGTTAACCAAATAACCTCTTACTTCCCCTATAACATTCAACTGAGATCAGCTCTGTTATAGAAATGATCTTTTGGAGCAAAGGGCCATTTCTAGAAGATGTTTGAGGATTAGGTGCAGCCAGAGTATAGAGGAAGGTGTCATAAGGACCTGATATCCAGGGGAAAAAAATCTTTGCTTGAATGAGTAAAGGCCTGATGTGGAAGACCAATCGAGATGCTCTGCACATTTTGCAATGAGGAAAAACACCAGAGTCTACTACCTAACCGCCTCTATGGCAGAGACTGAGGCTCAGGAGCACAGTAGATGACCTTTGAGACAAGGCAGTCAGAACTCAGAGCTTACCCCTTTAACTGGCAGTTCACTCAACTTTTCTGTTCCACACTGCTTCTTCAACAAATACCACTGATGTAATAGTTTCTTATGACTCTCTTGACAGCAAACATTCTATATATTTGCCACTTTTGAATGTTGTTTCCTATGATCCAGGCAGAAGGATGCATAAAAATATACTTGGAGATTACCTAATACTTATGTATTCTATCCAGCTGTCTATCTCTATCTCTCCATCAATCTAGCGCTGTGTGAGATGTTAGGATAGTACTCATAGTATCTGCTCTCAAGTGGTTTGACAAGAAAGCTGTCCAATGCATGGCCATTGATCCCTATCCTCTCTGTTTTCTATGGGGTCTCTCTGGGCTTTAGAAAGAGTCTACTCCTTATTTCTCTCCTAATCCTCCTGGTAGGAATACTTCCTTGACCTTCCTTTCACTTCTGTGAGTCTTTCTCCTCCTCCTGCCTCTCTTCTTGTACTTGTAATCAAGTCCAGGATCTCCTACATGCTAGGCAACAGTTGATGCCATTTTCTTTATCACCAGGCTGTTTCTGAACTTTCTTTTTTCTTGCTCACTTCTCATTCTCTTTGTAATCTTCCGTAATTGAATGTTGGTGTTTTCTGAGTTTTGTTCTTAGAGCTCTGGGCTTTTTGAGGAGGTAGTTTTCTTGAGAGGGACAGAGCATGGAACCTCCAATGTGCTGAACAAATGTGGAAGGACCTTGAATGTAGGAAAACAAGACATCTCTAAGGGATATATGCTCTCCTTTAATGGAAATAGAAATCATAATAACACCAGAAAAAAAGGACTATGTTGGATAGTCTTCTATTTGGATACTTATTCTGTATATTGACAGTGAAGCCTCTCTTTGGAGTCAAATGTCTTTCTAAAAATTATGGCCACAAACGTTGAAATGTGAACATTTCTAAGGAGAAACTAGAGATATTGATTAATTGACACATTCAGAGAGACCAGAGCCTCAGATAAAACAGCAAGTGTTGGTTTAACTTGGTAAGTTAAATGTGAAATGGAAATTCCATGGTATTCTGCACCCCACATGTACTAATAAGCTCAGGAATACATGAGATCAATTCTGGCACTGAGGCAATAGCCACTCCTTGTAAGTAAGTTACTGAATAAATAATGAAAGTAGAGATTGGGCCATGGTCACTTTATTTGGTCTACCTGTTTGCTTTTTATTCTATTGAAAATGTTGTGCCTACTTCCTATGGTTTTGATGTTTCAGAGCATATACAGGTGATATGAATTCTGAGATAACAGACGGCAGACAGTTTCAGGGAAGTTTTAAAAAAAGAGTTGAGCTTTTGTGAAACTGAAATCTCACAACAAACCCCCATCATCCATTCAACATTAACAGAGCTTCAATAAGCAATCCTGGCAAAGGCAGAAACAAACAAGTGGTATGCAATAGGCCAGATAGTACTCCCCGACTACCTCCCTAAGCGGGTCAAGCTGAAGGCTCATTCTCACACCATCCTCCCTGCCACCACAAATTTCCGTGGGGGTTTTGCTTCAAGAAAAGAGGCTGCGCTTGCCAAGCCATGAGATGGTAAAGAGGATTATGAAGCTTAGCTGCTGTTTTAAAATGCAAGACATTTACTCCATGCTCTAGTACCTAGAGAAGGAGGCAGACGTCTCCTGCCCATAAAGTACAACAGGCATTAAAGCTAATGGGCAGCGAATGAGCTTGGGCTGTGTACTTGGCTCAAGTCGGTCAGATACCACACCTTTGGGTTGTGCCTTGGTTGATGGAAAGGCAGTGACTGGCTAAACGCTCCTTTGGGAGGGGGCCATCTAGGAGTCAAGGTATAAAGTGGGTGCTTAGGAGAGTTAGCAGGTCTGATTAATACCCTCCAGGCAGTACTTAGTTGGCATTTTTTTGGCCCATCAAATGGCTAATAATAAAGTACAGTGGTGCAATTTGTATTTTTACTGCAGGCCAATTAAGAAGAGGGGGAGAGAGTGGGTACTTAAAATGACACGTCCTTGCAAAGCAGAAATAACAGTAACAGCAGCAGGAGGGGCGAGAAGACACAGAAAAGAAATAGGCAGCCACTTAAGGCAGTTAAAAGGGTCGGGCGCCTCGGGTTCCCCGGCCCACCCCCTGCCAGCAATTTCCCTTCTCTTGCTGGTTTGTGGGCAGTGGAAATCTGTGTGGTAACATATGCTTCTCCAGACAGGGATTGGTGAGCTGGAAATCAAAACAGTATTTTGAAAGAGCTGTTTGAAGAAGTCATGTTTCACTACACTTTCATTTTACCCTCTGTAAGGCTGGCATTCCTGCTTTCTGCTTTTTAGTTGTCCCTCCTTATTCTGACTATTGAAAGCCAGAAGAAAAACCGCGTTGTGAAAACCTTGTTTGGTTATATTTCTTTACTCTTCTCTTGGGATGTCTATCTCCTGAACACGCTGTTTCCTAGTTGTTATGATTTTCTCTGAGAATCTGGGATTTCTGGAAAACAGGAATAAGAAGAGGGCTGGAGAAAGGAAGGTGAGAACAATGGGACAGAAATGAAGAGGAAGCGCTAACAGAATCAGCCAGAGCCCGCTTTATGCAGGGAAGGGAGAGAGAGCGAGGGGAAGGCAGACTCAGGAATCATAAAATGTGTCTTGAACAATCCAAAAATCACATCCTAGCACTCAAAACAAATGGTGGGAAATAAATTCAATAGCACTGCCTGCCTTGGGGGAAGAGAAGAAAACTGCACAATGCAGATATTTCAAAATTGGTATGTATCCAAATGTATTCGGTCACATAGGATATGACGGTTGAACCTAAGAGCATGAAAAAAAAAAAAAGAAACAATTTTTCTAGGTAATTTAGGTCCCAAATCCAATATAAAAAAGACTGAAAACATTTTTTTTTAAAATAAATGGTGACTCGGAAGCAGGAATGGGTGAAATATGAATTCCTGACTGGCTTAGCTGACAGAATTCTGCAGATAGTCCCTCGCCCTGCACTCCTGCCCCCCCTTCTTCTTATTCTTTATTCCTTACATATTCTGTATTCTTTTAAACTTTTTATTTTTTAAAGACAGTTTTTAGCTTTATGAGTTTTTTTATGAGACCCATTCAAATATCAGCCTTTGATCTCCTCCCTCAAGTGTCCTTGCTCCTTAGCACGCAGGTTCCTGTGGAAGACAGACTGGTCTCACTTCTACTTCTGAGTTGCCCGACAGGCTGAATCCTTCACAACCCTTGAGTTTTTCTGGAGTTAAAAGCATAGCCATATGTCTTAGTTATTTTTCCTGATGCTGGGATAAAATACTCTGACAAAAGCAGCTTAAGGGAGAAAGGGTCATACATCATGGTGGGAAACACCCATCATGGTGGGGAGCTGGGAGCATAGCATCTGCAGTCAGGAAGTATGGAGTAACGAACGTTTGTGCTCAGCTCAGTTTTTCCCTTTTTTTTCCCCAGGGAATGGAGCCACCTACAGTGGTAGGCCGTCCCTCCTTAATTAACCTATTCAAGGCAATTTCCCACATGCTTGTTCGTAGGCCCATTTCCCAAGTTGACAATTGAGATTTAACATTATAACATGAAAGATGTGAGCATTAGCTATTGCACAGGATCATCTTGATGTGAAGAATAATGAAACAGATCTCAGAAATAATTCTACCTCCTATGCAGACATTCAGTAGATGAATAGCTATCAGTAAAGCAATATATTTAACCTGTTCTGTGTGTTCACTGAAGCCATGTAATTTTACCTTCTAGACCATCCTACCTGGGCTTTAGCAAAAGATTCAGTACTTTCAAAGCAGGCAAATCCTACCGGTCAGGAAAGACTCCTTCACCCTTCTAGTCAGAACAGATAACTGGACTCAGACTGTGGCCATATGATAAGGTTGGAGATTTGTGAAACATCCCTCAAATATAGGCCCCAGGCCTCTCTCTAAATGTCTTTTGTTATGATCATGCAAGAGGAGGTGTCTCTAAAACATTTTAGTGGATTCTCAGCTCTTGAATTCCACAGATTTCACCAATGATTGCCCATTTCTAATATCCATTATGCTCATTAGCACCCCATTAGTTTCCCCTATGAAAACCCATTTCTGAAATTCAGTATGCTAATTAGCAAAACCTTTCTTGATGATTAGAGATGTGGATTACAGAAAGGCTTTTAGTAACTGCCTCTGGAGTAACAGCCTCTGTGATAAAATGCCAGCTGACCACCCCAGGGTGTGGACTCCTCATTAGCGAGACTTTCCCCTCCTAGGGCACAGCCTAAACTATAAAGACAACAACACAACTGCATGATGCATATTGCACTCTATTTATTGAACTATTGGGTAAATTACCGATTCCATAACTGCAAGTTTAAATGGTCATGTAGTAGTAACTCTGTAAGTGCCACTGTAACTTCCTTCTGTTCTACATTTAAGCTGCTTGAAGCTTTTCACTATAATAAAGTGATACACAGCCCTTATTTTTATTGACCTCCTGTGTTCCTTTATCAAAGCAAATTCCTATAAATGAAATTGCTGGAGGAATGTGTATGCATGCTTAAATTTTGATGTATGATACTAACCACTTTCCAAATGGAGGGCTTATGAGCATGTATGTTTTCTTGTGTACTTGTCAATATTTTTTTTTTAAAGACAGGGACTCACTATGTAGCTTTAGCTGGCCTGGAACTCCATATGTAGAGCAGGCTGGCTTCAAACTTAGAGATTTTCCTTCCTGTCCCTCCTGAGTGCTAAGGCTTATGCCACCACAATCTGTTAATTGTTCTGAATCAGTTTCTAGGCAAGTTTTACCAGTCTCATGACCTTAAATCCACCCTTGTTCTCTTTCCCCAAAATGTGCCTCCAACTCAGTGATAAAAGAGACCTGTGGAACTTGGCATTGCAGGTCCAGGAAATTGTTTGATCACTTGACTTGGATTCTTAGCACATATCTTAAAGCCAATACATCTGCAATGAACATCCTCAGCCTTTCTCTCAACTGCTCCCATATCCAGCTTCACTTACAGGCTGCTCTTCACAGTTAACGGCTACAGTACTGTCTTTTTAGGTACCAATGTTCAGGACCTCAGTGCTATCCTCAGTCCTTACCTCATACCCAGTCCTTTGCCACAACATAGATCAAGTCATCACCAACTCTCACCAATAGGTTATCCTACATCTAGAAGACTGCTTTCAACAGGGAAGTCAGAATGCAGTAATTTATAAAGTAACATGACTCTTTAGTTAAAACACCTTCCAAAACCTTCTGTGTCAGTCAGTTTCTGTTATTTAACAAATATCCAAGATAATCAACCTTAAAAATTAAAGATTATGCTGCGAATGGTGGCATACACCTTTAATCCCAGCATTTGGGAGGCAGAAACAGGTGGATCTCTGTGAGTTCCATGTCAGTCTAATCAACATAGGGAGTTCCAAGCCAGACAGGGGTACACAGTGAGACACTGTCTCAAAACAAAACAACAAAATAAAATAAAGCAAAGCAGTCAACTAAAAACCAAAAACAAATACCTACAAAAGTCATTACTTTAGCCTACAGTTTTGGAGCTTCTAGTGCATGTTCAATTGGTCCTGTTACTTTGGGACCTGTAGTGAGGCAGCATGTGGTGATTAGAGTCTGTGGTAGAGCAAAACTTCTGCCATTTCCAGAAAGAGAGAGAGAAGGGGAAAGGGAGGGGGGAGGACAGAAGCAGGGAGGAAGGGGAAAAAAGAGGAGGGAGTTCAAGACAGAGAGAAAGAGAAAGAGAGAGAGAGAGAGAGAGAGAGAGAGAGAGAGAGAGAGAGAGAGAGAGAGACCAGTCTGGGGGATCTCCACGTCAGGGACATGCCTCAGTGCTCTACGCACCACTGACTGGGCCTTGTAAAGGTTCCACCACCTCCCATAGTTCCACCTAAGGAATCAAGCTTTTAACACATGGGCCTTATCCCATCTCACATAGCGTCAAAGCCTGTATCCTTACAATGGGCCACAAGGCCCTTGGTAATGCGCCCTAGACCCCCTCACCTGCTAACCTGCTGCTCTTACCTATTTCCACTCTCGCACGTGTTTTTCCCCATCTTACACATGGGACCATCCTATTTCCAGAGAACGGTGGGTGTTCTTCCTGGGTCTGTTCCCCAGATGCCAGCACAGCTTCCTAAGACATTGTTCATGCATGTTGCTTCCCCCACTGCATTCCTGTCCTCCTTCCCAGCTTTCTTTTCTCCCATAGAACTCATCATTTAATACATTATACGTTTTACTTATTCAACAGGTTTGTGGCCTCATGATCCAATACAATAGGAACAACAAGCAGGCAGAGTTTTTGTTATGAATTTTTTCTGCTTTCTTTACTCTTGTATCACTGGTTCTTAGCAGAATGCTTGTCACATGATGGACACTTGACAAATGTTCATTGAAGAAATGAGTGAGCAGATAGGTGCAAAATTAAATCTCCTTTTTATTTGCATTTTTAATTACTGGTGGGTAGAATTTTAATAACTTGACATGAGCTTAAGAATAAATTCACAAAGCATAAAGACAAAGTTGACAGATTTGATTGGAGTCAAATTTAAAACTTCTGCAGAGAAAAAATGTGTGCCACAAGTAACACTGAGAAATAAGAAATCGACTTGCAATGCATATTTCAGGAAAAAAAAAAGAATAGCCCTAATACCCAAAGAGTGCTTACAGATCAACAGGGAAGACACTATCTGAGTAAAACACTAAAGGAGAAGGTCTGGCCATTCATCAAGCAAGAAACACAAAGAGGTATGTGAAGACTGTTTACCAGTATTTCATTTTTTCTTAAATGTGCTTCCTTTAAATCAGTGAGAATTTTCATTTCCTCTTGCTTTCATTTCATCTTTCCTGAATTTAATTTCCAAGAAACTTTCTTATTTTCTGTAACATTGACAGTGTATTTCCAGCTGTTTTTCCTTTAGCAAAGAGAGCTGCATATCCTGTCTCCTTCAGTTGTACAATTCCTTCCTCTTCCTAACCCTCCAAAGCACTCTGTTATCATGGGCAAAGCTTCCCAGAGCGATACTGCTGGATATGATACTTCCCGTCATTCTCGAGAGAATTGCGATGTGAGGCCGGATGCCACGCTTATATATTTAGTAGCAGGTTCCATTACAAATATTTTGAATCACACAGAATGTGCAGATTTGCTATTTCAACAATGATAAAGACCTGCTTGGCTTGCATAGTATTTAATGAACAGACGTGCCAGGAATGTTGATTGACAATATTTGGCTGTAGAATTGCACAAGCTTGTTTTGCACAAAGTTTGTAAACTCATGCTCTGAAATTATTTTTCTTTTGTGCTTGCCAAGTGCAATGCGCCTCATCTCCTTTAGAAGGGAGCCCTGAACCTCATCCAGAACCATGTATCTTCGAAGACGAGGCGAGACGAACAAGAGAGGACCATTAGCCAGGAAAGGCAGGAGTGGAAATAAGAAGCAAGCAGAATGAGTCAGACAACTGAGGTCAAAGGTATTGTGAGGTTGCGGTAGTCAGAGATGCCTCTGGCAGACACATACTGTCTGACTGGTTCCTCCAACATTCCTGGATGAGTTCGGTGAGCAGAATAATGCAGCCCACTCCTCAAACATGTTCGTGTTCAATTAGGGGAGCTGAAGAATACGTGACAAGAGGGAATTTGTGGATGCCGTCGCATTCAGCATCTTTAAATGGGAGAGAGTATCCTGGATTATCCTGGTGAGCCCAACACAGTGACGTAATAACCCAACAAATGGAAGAGGGAGGCGAGAGAGCCAGAACCTAAGAACCGGAGCATCACTGATGCCTTGCTGGCTGGGACTCCAGGCTGAAGAACGCCGGTGGCCTCTAGAAGCAGAAACTGGAAAGGGCAGGTGTTCTAGTCTGCTTTCAGTCGCCGGACAAAACAATCTGACCAATAACAACGTGAGCATGTAAGGTTACCTCAGCTTACGTCTCCCAGGTCACAGTCCATCACTTAAGGAGCCCAAGGCAAGAGCTCGGGACAGGAAACTGGTGGCAGGAGCTGAAGCACAGGCCATGGAGGAACGCTGCTTACTGACTTGTCCCCCTGGCCCAGGGTCAGCCTGCTTTCTTATACAATACAGGACTATTCACAGTGGGCTGGGCCCTCCCACATCACTCAGTAATCAAGAAAATGCCTACAGACATGGCCACAGGCCAGTCTAACGGAGGAAATTCTCCAAATGAAGCTCCCTCAACCCAGGTGTGTCAAGTTGACTTTAAAGCTATGCAGCACAGCAAGGAAATGGATTATGCTGAAGAGCCTTTCAGACCCTCAAGGAGGAACTCAATTTGTGTTGCTTATAAGTAGAAAGAGGAAATTAGTAAAGGAGGATGAGCCTTGTTTAGTTAGATCACTGGTATTGCTTATATCCAGCATGGGTTAGGAATACTTCTTAGAAGGTAGGATGTGTGGGGAGCTGACCCCTTTCATGTGTATTTGACATTTCTAGTCTCCCCTGAGGTCTACATCTCCTGGATGCATAGCAGACATACTGTTGGAGTTTTCTAAAACCATGGCTTCACAGCTGACCCCATACTTAATACATTCTAGGGTCAACCCTTGAGTATTTTATTCTTGGGCTCCAGAGAAACAGAGTCCTTGGAAGGTGGTTGTAGCTGCAGAAACTAGTGCCCATACTGACGTTTGTACAGGTGAATCTTGTCAGAGGGACACTTATCCTCCAGTTGAGATGGAAGTCTGTTCTGACATCATCTCTTCCACACCCCCATCTGTATTATAAGACAGCCTGGGTGAACTAAATGGAAGTGACTCAAACAAACGCCCCCCAGGAAGTACATCAAGAAGCCTCTATTGTCACTGGAAAGACCCAAGGTGGAAATTCATTTCTTACCTCGACTGCTTGGCTCTGTTAGGTGGGATTCATATTCCTTCTTCCTATTCACCTTTCCCATTTTAAAAGGGAGGTAACTAACTAAAAGAGAAAGTTGAAAAACTGTTTTGAAGGATGATCCTAATTATGGTTATTCTGAAGGAAGTCAGACCTTTCTTCAAAGCTGTCACTGGATAGACACAGTCTAGGAGGGGATGACTTATAGAAAGGATGGTCAGGCTGGCTATACATGCAGCCATGTGGAGTGTTGGGGGCTAAAAAATGAGTTCTAGGGAAGAAAAAAGGAGAGGTAATTCAGTTCAGAATGAACTGACGCCCCACTGTGAAGATGTTGAGGTCAGATGAACAGGAGGGCACTCCAAAGTTGGCAGCTGTCCTGTGACTTCCAGCAGCACTGAGAGACAAGAGCCCCATTTCCCAAGAGAAACAGGCAGAAGTGAGTGGCACTTGTGCGCACCAGGACTGTAGCGGAAGACGTTTCAGGATGAGGCACTTAGCAGAGGCCAAAGGGGCTCAGTGGGATAATAAGATGGACAGATCTGTTTAGGAATGTTTAGGAGCTAGCACTGGGAAATTTAGAGTGAGGAAGATAACAAAAACTCAAAGCCTAACATGAATCCTTCTCCTGGATGAGTCCCCAAGTTTTTCTTTACAGTTTCGCTTTTCTAGTTTTTTTCCTTGTGTGGTACTTTAATTCCTGAACAAGTCTTTGAAGAATGAGAAAGTGGGAATATAAAAAGGCATGGATTTTATTAGAAGCTCCTCAAATTCATCACTCATCAACGTTTTCTTCTTTGAACACATTTTTTATTTGCAGGAGAGAAGGGAACATTTGTTGGTTGATGACTCTGTTGCCATGGAAACATAAGAATTTAAAAAAAAAAAGAAAAATGTCTTAATACATTAATTCTTAAGATCTCCTCACCCTATTTGCTTTCTCCTTTCAGGTATGCAAGACAGAATGAAAAGATAGCCCTGACCCAGGTCATTATCTGAACCAGTGTTTTCACTAGCAGCAAGCCTGAACATTGCCTTTTCTCTCTTCCACCTTACAGATTGACTGACCAGATAGACATTTTATATTTAATTTCTCTCTAGGTGCTAGAGATAGAACCCAGGGTTTTGTGCAAGTTAGGCAGATGCTCTTTCTGCCTGATCTATATTATCTTCCAATCCTGCATATGCACTTTCAATCCATGTTTTCAGTGTGAATAGACTGCCTCAGGTGCACATGGAAAAATCCGTAGGCTCTGCATATGCTCGCAAAACACAGCACATTGTTGATGAAACTTGTCTAGATAGACATGGTGAGAGGGGTCATTTGACATGGCTTTGATGACCAGACCAGTCAGTGTGTCAGCCTGTTTGGCCACTATAACAAAATGCCTTAAGGCCATGTAATTTATAATCAAGAGAAATTGATCTCATAGTTCTGGAAGCTGCGGAGTTCAGTGTCATGGTGCCAGCAGATTTGGTGTCTGGTAAGGGCTCTTTCCTAATGAACAGCCCCTTCTTTATGGTCCCATATGACAGAAGGGGCAGAGAAGCTCTGCTGGGATGCTTTTATTAAGAACACTGTCCTAGTTTTGTTTCTGTTCTTAAAACACTAGCCAAAAGCAACTTTTGGGAAGGAGGGTCTTATTGGGAGCACAGGTTAGAGTCCGTCATCGAGGAAAGCCAGGACGGGAGCTGAAGCAGAAATGGAAGCACAGACCACAGAGGAAGGCTGCTTACTGACTTGCTCCCTTTGGCTTGCTCATTGCCTTTTTTACACAGCCCATGCCCACCACAGAGTTCTGGGCCCTCCTATATGAATAGGCAATTAAGAAAATACCTCACAGACATGGCCAAGGCAAATCAGATGGAGGAAGTTCCTCAACTGAGGGGCTCCCTTCCCAGGTGTCTCTAGTTTGTGTCAAGTTGAGAAAAACTAGCCAACACAGACACTGTTTCTATTTGGGAACTAGGCACCTTCTGAAGGCCCCACCTCATAATCCTGCTCCATTGAGCTGTAAATTTTAATATTCAAATTGTTGTCCCTACAACTAGGGACACAAACATTCAGACCACAGTGGTCAGTTTGCTAATGGGTTCTTCATTCAGCCAATGAGATGTTATAATTAGCTCCATTCTGTCTTTTTCTGTGGGTAGAATTTGTAGGAACTGTGGTAGTGGTAAGCTAGTTTAAAAGTTTAGCTAAAATCATAACCAGAATTACTTTTGGGCCCAAATATTGCATTGAACTACTTATGTAAGCAGACTCTGTTTAGTTGGTAAGAGAACGCTTACCATGGAGTTTAGGATGAGCCCATGTTGGACTTAGGCACAGCTAAGTTTAATTTTTTTCTATTTCTACCTAGTATGGTAAACTGGAGTTGTCTGTATTTCTATAAGTCTTGATGTCAATATCTGAAAAATGAGCTTAATAATTCCTATATTCCATTTATTATATGAAGATTTAATGAGATGATATTGTATATAGAACATGCTTAGCCTCCTGGTGGACTCAGTGAGTCCTTGATATGACTACAATCAGTCAGTGACCGGATATACCAAAATGTCCCAGTCACCTCCTAATTCTTTTGGAGGACAAGCCCCTTCTGCCACAGCTTCTATACTTTGCACAGTGCTCACCCGGTCCCTGCTCTTTTGTTTGTGGCTCTACTGGAGGCTAGTTAAACCCACCACAGTTCACTTTAATGCCAGTGTAAATTTGAAAATATTTCACTGAATTTTCTAAATAAACGCACTATTCTCTGTTTTGTTTATTCAACACATATTCTTTTATTGAGTACTTATAGACCAGCCCTTGGACCAGGTGCTGGGGCTTAAAACAATAAACAAGAATTGGCTTCTGTTGTTGCATGTAGTGACAGTGTAATGAGAAAAAAAAGATAAACTAACAGGTCTTTAAAAGGCTACGCTTACTCAGTGCAGGAGCAGGAGTACATGTTAGAGGAGCATCTTGCTGAAGTACCTGATCCAGTTTGGGTTTCTGTGGAAGTAGGGTCATCCTTAGAACTTCTCCGAGCTGGAGATCCACTCTGAGGCTCTTCTGTGCTCTAGTGCTCTAGTGCTGCTTTTCTGGGTAAGAATTCATCTAGCTTGCTTCCTGTCTTCCTTCCTTCCTTTCTCTCTCCCTTTCTCTATTTCTGTTTCTGTTTCTCTTTCTCTCTCTCTTTTCTGAGTGCCTGTAGTCCTGAAACTCTGTGCAAACCATTAGGAGAACTATTAGAAAAAGTCAGGGGCTGTGAGACCCATTGGCAGAAGGACTTCATCCATTGGGGCAGAGGCTGGGGTCCAATAAGCATTCTTGGTAAAGTGACATATGAGCTGAGACTTGAAGAAGAGTAGGCATCAGGTAAGGCGAGACCGGGGAGGAGTGTTTTGGGCAGAGAGAACAGCACAGTTGTTCAAGTTTTGCAGTGTCTGGAAACCTGGCCCTAGGAGGGATGGAGGGTGTCAGCCAAGTTGCAGGTACTGTAGGAGACTAAACTTGGAATTGGTGTAGCACAGAGGCAACCTTGGCTGGAGGATGGTAGATTTAAACCCATTTACTTCTACTCATTCTTTATCTGAGAGGCCCGTTATTCCATATTGTGGAAACTGTGAACGGGAAGGACTTCTTACCCAGGTGTCCAGATGCTGCTGATGGGCAACTTGTAGCTTCCATTTTTCTTAGTGGACTGCATCAGCTGCTGAACCAGCGTGCCTATGTTCTAAGGAGACCCCCACACAATGACTCAACAGTGGACTGCATATGGGCTCAACTATCTTACCCTATCTTGGAACAACTCTGAATGGCAGGATGTCTAGTTCCAGAGCTTCTTGCTGGGGAGCTGGCTGAGATCTTTGCTGTCTCGGCATTGCTGCTCTGGGCATTCCCTGGGTCTGCCCTTCTGGGCTGGCAATCCTAAATGGCATTCCTTAACAGATCTTAAAGTTTGTTTCCCTAGGATCTTCATTTGGGGGACCCTTTAAATTTCAACCCCTTTGACAGAACACAGAAAACTGATATCAATAACAACAAGGTGAGCTCCAGAAAGACAAGCACTGAAGTTTTCACTGACAAGGCATGCGGATCAGACAAAGTCATTGAGAAGGAAGAGGGTTATAGACATCTTCCCACTGAGAGTGGTATCTAAGGGAGAGGAAGCCTCAGACAACTGGATTCAGGTCTGATTCTTATGACCATCGTTACTGTGGAGGTAGATTTGTGGATAAGCTACCCCCAGGAGATGCTATTAATTTGCGTCTCGCTGAGAACATACATTCTGATTTCATGTTGTTCAACATCACCCTTCAGCCACTATGCTGACCTCTCAGGAGATGAGGCCCCGTGGACAGCATTCTATATGGACCATTTGGCAGACCTAATTTTCATTGGCAAGGTATACCACAGGATTCTGGATCTGTCTATCACTGTTATTCTTCTGCCTCTGAGATGGACTTGGGTCCACTGTGACATGTTAAAGAAATTAGGTCTCTGACCAGAAAGCCCTGTGTTCTTTGGAGACAGGACGCTGGCTTGACTGGGGCAGGAGCACACTGACATCTTTGTGCTCTGAATCAGCAGTTCTTTTTTCCTTTCACAAATCTGTAACCATATTTCTTGGTTGTCTGGACAGATCCATCTTTTACATTATAGGCTTGAAATTCACCTGGCTGACTTTTTATTAAACTCATAAATTAAGGTATTTAAAGCATAGTCAATGTTCAGGGAATGTGGCTGTCATGATCTAATGAATTTCTCTTTTTTTGTGGTGGAAGACTCATTGTAAGCACACAGCATGTCAGATGGGTGATGGGTAAAGAAAGGGTCGAGGTAAAGGTAGGCTGGGCTTGAATTCTGGGTCAGTTAGCATTAGTGTGTGGGA
The DNA here is from genome assembly GCA_035773235.1 of Eospalax fontanierii. NCBI lineage: Eukaryota > Metazoa > Chordata > Mammalia > Rodentia > Spalacidae > Eospalax > Eospalax fontanierii. The sequence continues at coordinate 77,650,579 of CM069535.1, read as the reverse complement.
GGCCAGCTCTGTGATTTGATCTGCTCCTCGTCAGGTGGTTTAGAGTGTAAAGTAAAATGCTTACAATAGTGCCAGGCACATAGAAAGCACTCAGTGAGTGAATGTCAGTAATTATAGAAATAAAAGCATAATAATCACTAGCATTGTAGCCATTTCCACTGTGCCCCGTAATCTTTGCATCAGATGTCTTGTATGCTTTTTAAGTGTTAAAATAAATAAAACCTCTATGCTCTTGTCCTGGATAGATTTTCAATATCTCCTATTACAACAGGCGGTAAAATAGATGTCTTAATCTGTCCCCATGTCAGAAAGGCAGGGCTGACCGAAGGGTTGGCACGTTAACATCCGTGCGATTTGCCAGCCACAGCAGCTGGGAGAACTCTGGTGAATGTGCAGAAGTGGAAAGTTTATCATGTGTCACACAGCTTTCCCATCTCATCGCTCCCTAGTTGCATTTTAAAAAGTAATGTAGTTAATTTTCATGAGTATTTTAAGCTCAAATTCAACTTCATATTGTAAATACTGCAGAAACAAGAGAGGACTTTGTTATCAAAAGCAGATTACTAATCTTTCATGAATTGGAACCAGATCCACAGAAATCAGACTTAGATGCCCATAAAATCCATCCCGGTCTGTTTCTGCAGGAATAAAGCACAGTGCAGGCATTTAAAGCCACCTGCAGCTCTGTGGCTGTAGCATCTAATTGCAGTTGGCTTTAAACCTTGAGCGGGTCAATGGAAGCATGATGATCTCAGGATAATTTGTCTTTGATGTATTTCTATGGCATGATGTATAATCCCTTGCTGGATAGGGTCCTTGTGGGTGTCAGCCTCTGCTCCTGCCTGTGAGAGAATAAGGAAGTGGCGAACAGGTGATCCTTTATATAAATCTCTTTTGTCCTGCATACTGTGGGCAAGGGACACACCTCTGTTTGACAGGGAGGGGGGATTCAGAGTAGAAATCATTCTAGATTTGCTTCAGTAGTGTGTATACATGCTTTTGAAATCTTGCTTTGCTGTAATGACAGTCTCAGTAGCCGAAGAGCTATTGCTGTGTGTTGCTCTTGCATCTTAAGTTCCACTTTCCCTGCTCCCTTGAACTAGCTGGAGCACCTCAGGCAGGGACGAGTAAAGAGCTTTGGAGAGGTGATTGTGTTATGTGGAGATGCAGGAGCCAGAAAGGATGGAGAACAGATTTTGTCTGTGTGTGGACCCATGAGAAGCTTTGTGCTTTAGTGCTGATGGTCAGACAGTCAACAGGGTTGTGGGCTGTGGAGCAAAACCTATCTCTGAACATTCAGGTATGCCTAAGCATTGCACAGGCTGGTCAGTAGCTCAGCTGATAAAGTGCTTGCTGTGCAAGCATGAGTTTGGTCTCCAGAACCTATGCAAAAGAAGGTGCGTAGTGCGGCGTGATTCCAGCACACCAGTACTTGGGGGGAGAGCCAGGTGCACCCCTGGGGCTTGTGGGTCAGTTAGGTTTGCCTCATCACTGAGCCTAGCCCATGAATGACTGTATCTCATGAAAAGAAGGTGGACAGCACTTTAGGAATGACATCCAAGCGTGTTCTCTGGCATCTTTATGCATATGCACTCACATGGATGCACACCTGCATTAGTGTGCACCTGTGGATGCACATATATATATATATGCACATGCACACACACACTTGCACCTGCACATGTACACACATATGCATTCATCTACACACACGTGGGTGTGGACAGGCTCTTTTCCTCTGGACCTTAGACTCCTTGTCTTTGTGGTTCTGCCCCTCTCCAGCTATGTGTAGGTGGGGAGTACTGAAGGTTGGGGATGCTGCAAACAGAAGTGGTACGAAAGTATTCATCAGGGCTTAATGCTGCACAGAGGAAGCAACTGTCCTTGACTCAGGCATTTCTTCCAGCCCCTGCTTAGTGTCCAGGGTGGCCCCCTGTAGGGAGACCTGGAGTGGCAGTACCGAGCAGACTGAGCCTCAGCTCTGCAGCCTGCCCATCCAGAACCTCCTCCAGAGGCGGATGTGCTGCTGTTCAGACTCCCTCTCAGGCTGCCCTGCACATAATTTCCCCTCCTAGTCCCTCACTGACCTCCTCCCCCTCTTCTTTCCAGCTTCATTTTCTTTCTATACAAGGAGATAAATAGCTTGTATGCATGTGAGCTATTGTGGAAGTAAACACGAGGATCCATAGGAAAGGGCAGCAATTGTGCAGGAAATAATGGCACCCTTCAAAGAGGGGGTGGACTTTGAAAATTTTCAGATGAAGTGGGAGGGATGTGGTTGGCTGAAAGAATGAGGTCATCATACTGTGGTGATACGTAGGAGTGTTAGAGCCCAAGAGATTTTAGTATCCAGCTGCATGTGACCCTAAGAAAACTAGTATAGTTCCTGGGGAGACTTGGATCTATCACCTGTAAAATGGGAATCATTGCACTCGTCTTCCATTGCTAATTAATTAGTCAATTAACTTGATTGTTAGGGTTGAGCACTGTGAGCCTGCTGGTATGAAGCAGATCTGTTTCCTTGGAGGGAAGACACTGAAGATTATGTCATATAGTTCTATCTGCAGCTAACACATGTCATGAAGGCTGCAATCAGAATAAGGTCTGTGGTTTTTACTGAGGAGCCAGATTAAGTTCCCCCAAAATGGTGCCTCTGTGGTATTTTCACAGCTCTGGGCCCAGAGCAGAGCAAGTTCTTCTAGTTCCTCTTATCCCAGGGGGCACTTGCCTGAGGACCACTGAGTACGCTGTGTGGAAAGCCACAGGCAGTATCAGTGGCCTCCTGGGGTTTCCCATCATAGTCCTTGTCTTTTTAAGGCAGTAAGTTTACATTCAACCATCAGGAGGTGGAATTTGCCTTGCAACTTGTTGGTTTACCATGTGTCCTCGGAAGGGACGCCCTGCTATACTCTGCCTGTCCAACACTATGAGGAGGGGCTGAGGGGCAAAACGCCTCCAACCTTAGAAAGAATGGTGCTGTTATTGAGTGGAAGTGCTAATGACATGGTCCCTGGGGTTGGAGTCATGGAATGTTTTTCCTGAAGTGCTCCGAGGAGAGGCAGTCATGGGAGACCACGGAGAGGAGCGCAAAGCATTGGTCATGTTTGCTGGCAGGAACTGGATAGGATCAGCCAGGCTTCCTGTGCCTCTTCAGCTCTAGGTCAGTGCAATAGCACCAGGCCTTCTGCTTTAGGGGAGGTTGGGATGGTGCGATTCTATCTCTCTCTCCAGTTTACCCTGCTCAGTGAAGCCTGCTGAGGGTCCTATGTGGTACAGAGTCCTATGTAACTGACTCATGTCAGACTTTGAGCTCTGCCTGTTACAGTTAAGGAACTGGGGAACAAATGGAGATGTGTGTTTTGGGTCTCCACAGCTCCTCCTTCATGAAATTAATTTCCTATTAGGAGGTCAGAAGTCAAATATTTAAAAAGACCCATCATTGACTTGGCCCAGGCTGAACATATATGAGGGACAGGGGACAGGTCTCTTTCTGGAAGGGTTAGGGTCCAGGGTAGGAAAGGGCGAATGACCAAGATATTCAAGGAATTTTGCTCAGATCATGCGTGAGGTGGATTAATTCTGGGGTTAAAAGTGGGTGTGGCAAGTGTGCAAAGGCCAATGGAGTTTGCTTCCTGGCCTCTTGTGAGAGGCTACGGGGGGGGGCAGAGCAAAGGTGCCTCAGGAGATTATCATTATTTTTGCATTTGGTTAAAAATTGACAAACTAATTGCCAAGCCCATTGTCAAGAAACAGACAGCCCATTAGAGATGATTGCAAGCAATTTCTCCCTATTATTCTTAAGAGTGGGACACAGCCTCATTTTCTGCTCAGAGAGAAGTGAGGGGGGTCTATCAGTTTCTGTAACTCAGAGCCAGAATCCCTGCACCAAGCCAGCTCTGTGTTGTGTGGGCTCTGCTTATTCTCAGCCCAAGTCAGGAAGACTGATGATTCATGTGCTTGCTGGAATGAACGAGTCTCACACTGTCTCTTCATTTTTAACCTTCTCTTCCTTTCAAACACTGTTCTTACCCCTGGCCAGCTCTCAAGACACTGCTAATTTGAAGCACAAGAAAACAAAATTGAAGGGAAAACAAAACCCAAACTCTTCTAGAAGTGAAACTTTAAATACTGAAGGAGAAGGCCCTAGGATTTTGGAGTTTCAGTGGGGTGTTGAAAGGGCCAAAATATTCCATAAAAAAACAAAAACAAAACAGTGGGCAGAGGATATGCCTCAGCAGGCAACATGGCTTGCTGTTCAAGCACTGGAACCTGAGTTCAAATCCCTATCACTCATGTTTAAAAGCCAGAGGTGGCTGTGTGTGCCTATAACCCCGGGGTGGGGTTCTGAGACAGGAGGAACACTGGGCTTACTGATTGTCAATATAGCCCCAGGCTCAGTGAGAGGGCCTGTGTCAAAGGAATAGAGGTGGGGAGTGACAGAGCAGGACCCGAGCTCCTCCTCTAGACTTGGTACTGGCACAGGGATGTGCATACCTACAGACACATGTGCATATCACACACACACACACACACACACATACGTGAACTTATGCATCAGTGGAGTACATCCTTGTATTTTTCCATGGTTTTCTATGATTGGGGGGGTGCACTGTTGTGTGTGTGTGCATTTATGTTTGTGTGTCTGTGTGTATGTCTATGTGTGTAAAAGGTCATGGTTCATCTGGAAGGTCATGAAGTCTATTTTAGTGGAGTGATCTCTCCTTTTCAAGCCCATTTCTGTCCGTTGTCCATGATTTGTTAAATCATGAAGATCCAGAGAAATCAGAAACAAAGTAATCACCATGAGTCCAGTTCATAATTTCACATACTTTGTGATGAATATTTAATAGCATCTCCTCTAAGAGAAAATGTTCAGCTGTAAAGTATTTGTCGGGTTCTAATCATGTCCAAGAATAATCACTTATTTTGAGTATCTGGCCTTTGGTATACTGTCAGTTTTTGAAAAACACCAAATGGTAGCTGCAGTTCCCCTCAGAAAGTACTTAGAGACAGTACTAATTCCCTAATGGCAGCTATAACAAACCATTCCATATTTAGTGGCTTAAAACATCACAGATTTAGTACTTTATAGCTCTGGAAGTCTGAAGTCCAAATTGGGTCTTAGAAGGCTGGAGAGACGGTGCAGGGATTAAGAACACAAATTGCTCACACAGAGGACATGACATGAATTTGACACCAAACACCCAGGTCCAGTGGCTCACAACCACCTGTAACTCCAGCCAGACCTGCCCATGTGCATGCACTTATGTGCACAGCGTACCTCCTTCCACGCACATAATTAAAAATAAAATAAAACCTTTAAGAAAAAGGGTTTTATCCAGGCATAGTGGTTCAGGCCTTTAATTCCAGTACCCAGGAGGCAGAGAGGTAGGCAGATCTTTGTGAGATTGAGGCCAGCTTGGTCAGTTTCCAGGCCAGCTGGGGCTAGAGGGAGGCCCTGTCTCAAAAACCAAAACCCCCAAACCAAGAAACCAAAACGAAAACAATACAAAGAAAGGTTCTTAGAATGTTGAAGGTCTGTGCTGTTTATGGAGATGCAAGAGGAAGGTCAGTTCTCTTGCCTTCCCACTTTCTAGAATATACCGAGATTCCTTGGATAGGAGTTTTCTTTCTTATTGAAACCTAACCTGTTCCAGTTTTCATCAAAACATTTCCTTTTCAGACTCATTCTCCTGCCTGTGTTTAGGAAGGACCCCTGTGATTAAATGAATCTGTCTGAATCCTCCAGGCCCCCACCTTCCCCACCATCTCACAATCTTTAACTTATTCCCATCTGTGTTGCTCTAAGGCAACACACTCCCAGTTTCCAGGGACTGGGATGCAGACATATGAGGAGGAGAAGGAGGGTTCCGTTTAGTACAGGGGCGCAAGGAACAAACAGGAGAAACAACCCGTTCTGAAAAGCAGCACTACCAGTACAGGTTGGGTGCCCGCACCCTTGAAACAGTTGTTTTTAGCCCCATACAGGCTTGAAATGGCAAAATTCATTAATTGGATTTCTGTTCAGTTCTACTCTTTGTGATTTATTTCATGGGTATTGGAAGTATAGTAGTTTTGTAGAATGAAAAATTTACTTTCTAATCTTCTTTTATAAAGGTCAAGTTGCAAAGAGAATGGCTTTTAAATGTGAGTTACCCACACGGAGCAATTAAGGCGCGGTGTAAAGTGGTATGGATTTTAAGATGACACAGGCCAGATACAAATGGAGGAGAATTGACTACGATATTAGCTGATTCAGGAAAATTCAAATTCTGCCTTTGGGAGAACACTTGGATTAATATATATTTATTGTAATTCATTAAAAAAATCCTCCTCTCTTTGAAGCCATTTTGTCATTAGATTTGCAGTTTGCCTCTGCTTTGCAGTAGGCCATAAACACCAAGAGCCCATCTCCCAGGTAAATTCCTGTCCCAGGTCTAAGCTGTCATTGGGTGGTAGTTGACTTAGAGCCCACTTGCAGAGATGTATTGAAATTCCATATCAAGTTAAAGGATGCTCTGTAATATTCGATTTCTTTTCCGGAACAAGAAAACATGACACAGTCCAATTTATTTGTCCTCAGAATAAAGCAAAAACCTCTTCTCCTAATGTCATCTGTGCTTCTAGACCTTTCTCCACAGCAGTTGTTCATCATGACTCAACTGCTGGGCATTTTTTGATTTCCACTGAGGTCTGCATCCCTGTAGGGGAGGGGGAGGGAGGTTTCTTCTCAGGATAGGTTCTCTGGAGAGCTCAGCTGCGGAATGAGGAACGCTATGTCTCCATGCCCAGGTTGAAAAACTTTCAGGATCTGCTTTATTTGCTAACATTCTGTTAGTGACTGACTGCTCACTGGATGGGCGAGCAGAGCAACAGACTCTTGGTCAATGTCGTGCTGGTTCCTTTAGGCAAAAATGAGACATTTTCTCATTCCTTGTTCACATCTCCTGTGGCTCAGTGGCCATAAAGGGGTGCAATGAAATACAACCTGGTGGGCCTGGTTCTGCTCAACCATGCCAGTCTGTGTGTGGGCAGCCGACTGCTCTGGCGTTGTAGCCGAGCTTGGCAAGGCACAAACATTCTCCATTCTCACCATGGCCTGGAATTGGACTCAGTGACAAGTAGCTATAAAATGATGATAGAGAAAGGCAGACAACAATGGCCCAAGAGAGGGAGGGAAGCAAGAGCAGGACCAGCAGGCGGCTGAGACAATGAATCAGTACAGTCCGCTTAGACCCCGTCCTCATCCCCACCTCTTTTTCTCTTCTCTCTGTCCCTCCTCCTTGCTTATTTTTGTGAAGTTCTTTTTTTCAAGTCAAAAAAAGCTCTGCAGAGATCTGCAGGCCGCCTCATCCTCAGATCTAGTGAATGTTTCTGCGTAATGAATGATTTCATGCTTCCAGTTGATGGGAGTTTTTGAAGGAATGGCTTTGGGGTTACAAGTGCCATTAGAAATTATCATCAGCAATTATCAAGCAGTGTTCATGATTTTGGTTGGTGGTTATCACTGTTTATTGGTTGGAGCCTTGCTTTGCCAGATAATATCCTTGTAATTTGGTAGTAAGTCAAGGGAAGGTATTGACTGGTAGGTATTTTTATTGTTATTCTATAGCTTTGCAGTATTTGACAGTGCCCGAATCAGAACATTGTCTTAATGGAGATTCAAAACCTTTATTAAATATGACTCATTGGTTTTCAAAGTTTAAATGCACTGTCATGTGAGATGGTTGGTTAGAATGCAGATTCAGGGCCTAGAGAGATGGCTCCGCAGTTAAGACCACTCGTCGCTCTTGCAGAAGACCCAGGTTTGGTTCCCAGTACCCACATGGCAGCTAACAACTGTCCTAACTCCAGTTCCAGGGGATCTGATACCTTCTTTTGACCTCTGTGGGGTACTTCAGGACATGGGTGCACTTACATACACGTAAATAATACATATAAAAATAATTTTTTTAAAAAAATTCAGACTCAGTGCCCAGTGTTTAACATTCAGAATCTTTGGATGCCCTCCCCCCCACCACAGCATTTTCACAAACTCTGTTTCTTTTAATAAAGGGTGGGGTGGCTGGTAGATCCTGCTGAGACTTTAACTCGGGCATAGTTAGTCATAGCCTGATTAGGCAGCCCTCCATTCATAGTTTCCTCTAAGCTGGATCTTTTGTTTCCATGCAGTCCAGGAAGAAGGCTTTCTGTAGCTCACTCGATCACCTGCGCTGTTATATCAAGGCTTTGGGGCTCGGGTTTATTCCTGGTACAAAAATTGAAGGATGAACGGAAATAAAATACATTTGTCCAGAAGTGGAATGTCTGTCATCGATCTCCTTGAGTCCCAGCTCTCAGTGAACATCTCCCCAGAGAGAATCCCAATCAAGATTCTAAAGGTTACACTGAATAGGCCTGATTTCTGGGCTTCTCTGGGGATATCCCTTAATTTATAAGTGAAAGGGGGAAAATTCACATACTAACTAACCACTCCTACTTGTTTAGTAATCAGTGCACAGATCATATTAGGGGAGAAAATATTGTGCTGATTAGTGAGTTATCTAGATGAGCCAGAAAATATCCCTGAGCCAAGAATCTTTAAGGATGAAATAGCTGCACTCTAGAAGATAGAAAAACAGTAAAATGAAATCTGGCTAGACTCAGAATTCACCTTGCAGAGACTGGGTTTCTATAAGCGCTCTCACAGCATTCAGTCACAAGGGGGCAGCAATGCACTTTGGTTGGAAAAGGCCTCTCCTGCAAGCAGTCCTTTAAAGGAAAATAGCATCGATGTGAGCAAAGCTAAAAACCAGAACATAGCAAGAACCAGAAAACCAACAACACAGAACCCAAACTGTCTTTGTTATGATGTGCCATCTTTGCTTTTCCTGGCATAAGGAATTTAATATTGTGCATTAAGACTCTCCAGGCCATATCACGGTAGTCCATTAGTGCATGCTTAGGGGGTGGTGGTGGATAACACAGTGAGATATTTTTTTTTTGTATTTTTTCACTTTCTGTTTGCCTCTCATGTCTCAGTTCACTGTCCCTGTCTGACAAGCATCCATTCTCCCACACTGCTTTCCATCATGGTAGAGACAGTCCCTTCTTCAGGCTGCCTCTTAGCATGGCTCCTCATTTTGTAGAGCTCATAATTTTTATAGTTCTGGAAAGTTCCTGGAAACTGTAGTTATGTTAATGCATTCTAACAGATGCACATGCACAGGAAACAAATGATCAGCAGAATAGGGAGTGATCCAGAATGAGCTAACATCCTGCATCTTTAAAATGGACCCATAGGATGAAGAGATAAAGCAAGGGCATATAAAGAACAAATTCCACGTTTGGCTCTAGGAGCACAAGCTCCATCAGTTCAGGAACCAAGTTCGCTGGCTCGCAGGTGGATCCCACGCCGTTCCACGGTGAGTGCCTGGTGTCAAAGGTGCTTAATACTTATTTGATGAGCGAACGAATGAATTTCAACATGCAAGTCATGATCAGCACATTCTTCTCCCACCTTGGCTTTGCTTTTGAGCAATGATTAATGTGGGGGCCTGGAGAAGGCTGGGTATGTTCACTGGGCTTTCTTCCCTGACTCATTGTTTGTTTTGTTTCTGGGCCTGCAGAGTCACAATGACTGATAGTTTCTTAAAAGACAAGTTACTTTTGTTTCTCTGATATTGCATACACATTTACATACAATTACAGTGTTAATCCTGGATTTGTGCAGCGATTTCATAAAGACCAGACTGTAAAATTTCCCCTCTACATGGAAGTTTTCCTATTTGGCTCCTTCCTTTTCTTCTCTTACAGACCGAGAGACCTGACTTTGAACAGGAGCAGAAGTATGCACAGGGCAGGGACTAACAGGCACCAGGAAGATTAATTACCCTCATTGGAATCTAGCTTGACTGGGCAAGGTGAGACAGTTCGACTATGTAATCATGCTGGCTCTCTTGACTTCCCAGGCCCTGGGTGCTAGGATTGCCCTCCTTTGCAGTTTAATTTGTTTGAGGAACTTGCTTCTCTCCTTGCAGCTCCCTGGTGAACCAGCAGGCAGTGGGAGATGAGAGCTTGATTTTGGAAGGAGATGCTTGCATCTCTGGCATCTCTGCATCCTCTTGGGGTGTGTTTGCAGAATACTCTCAGTGCTCACGTTGACAGCTGTGGCTGGCTTAGTTGCCTGGTTGTTCTCTTAGGACATGGTGCATGTTCCTTCTCTGACATATAGCTTTTTAAGGCTTTCTTTTGGCCTGAGAATGGCTTGCCATCGAAGGTACAAATCAGAGCACTTCATTAGAGCAGAGTGCATTTAGAGCTGCAAAGTCTAGCAGAGCCTTCTGTGATGATGGAGATGTTCTCATCAGCTGTGTCCAGTACAGTGGGTAGTGACCAAATGTGGCCATTAACACCTGAACCGTGGCCTGCACAATTAAGATACTGAATTTTTAATGTGAATTAATGTGAAGTTCAGTAGTTGTCTATGGTCAACGATTACGCGACTGGGCAGTGGAAGATTGGGCTGCATCCATACCGTCCAGGGGAGATATTGTCTGTGTCTGTGGCTTGGCTGTGGCACTATCATGCAGGGCTGTTCTGTACACATCACTCTGTGAAATATCACTGTGTACATGTCATTCTGTGTACATGTCACTCTGCTGTTAGCACTAGATTTTTTTCCAATGCTGCCTTCTTCTTTCTCACTGTGCACCTCTGAAAATGCATGTTGATCATACTATCACTTTTAGTGGTCAAGAAGGAACAGGAGAATGGAATTTTCCATATGCTGCTCTGATTGCATGACTCCTGAGGTGGTAAATGACCTTAATCTCAGCAAAAAAGTGCACTTTCATTCTTCAAATGCAGTGAGTCAGCTAGTCCAGGCATCATAATGTATTGGTTCTCCATGGACTGCTGCCATGATGTTGCCAACAACTTAGTGTCTCGATGTGTGGCTGTCTTCAGCATAGGGTTTCAAAGTTATGTGGAGACTTAGTGCACTTCCGTGAACAGGTTTATCTCACAAGGAGCCCATTAAAAGGTGGCCTTCTGAAGCCAGTCATGGTCTAAAATAGACACAAGAAGAAAGAAATAAAAATGTCAGAGACTAGGGAGATAGTTCAGTTGGTAAGGATGAGTTTGATACCCAGAACCCTGGTAAAAAAAAACAAAACAAAACAACAATTGGTCATGGTGGCATGCACCTGTAATTCCAGGGCAGGGGAGGTAGAGACAGGCAGATCCCTGGGGCTCATTGACCAGTACATCCACAAGTGTACGTATGCACACACATACACACACACACACACGCACACACACACACAGATACACACACAAAGGAACAGAACACGGAATGCCACAGTAGCAGTAAGAAAGAATGAAAGACACTGGCTGAGCTACAGCGGCTGTCTTCATTCAGACTAAGTGACAGTCACAATGATCGACTTCTGTTCCCGTCATCCTTCAGCGTCCAACCTGCCCCAAGTGATAAGCTCATTATTTGCCTGCTACCACCATCACACTCACATTGGGTATTGTGTTTTGCATGTCATAGTGGCTAAAATTTTACAAACAGGAGAAAAAAACTGAATCTGTTTAATCCTTTTCATGGATTCCCGTGGTTGTTTCCACTTGCTAGTTAATTTGAGCCGTACCGTTGAACTCTCAGAGTGACAGAAACAACAGCCAATCTGCTGTTGTACATCAAGTGCATATAGCCTGGATGCTAACACCTTGAAAAATGTCCCCAGAAATGTAACTCGTGGAGAGAGTTCTTTAAATTAAGTGAGATTTGTAAAGAGCCCATTTACTGGCTGACTTAGAGCTAAATCCTGTGGCAGAATGCAATTCGAGGCTAGCGGCCAGTGAACGGGAAACAGCTTGGGTGCAAACCACAACCCTGTGAGTTGCAGGGAAAAGGGGTGATGTTAGAACAGAAGGCATCCCGAGGTCTGGAAGGGAAGACAAAATCAAAATAGAAGGATGCATCTAGAGACAATGCACAGATGAGTTCCTCAGGAAAGTTGGGATTCAGAGAATGAAGACAGGGGGAGAATGGGAATAAGAAAAGGGGCTACGCAGGAGAAGAGACACAGCCAGAGCAGGAGACGAGAAGGCGCTCTTCTGTCCCATTTGATCTCATAAGAGGGATGCACTTGAAAACAAGGCACTGCAGCACATGACCAGATCTCAAGACAAAACTATTGCCCTGCCTGGTGCTGAGTCTGGATTTCATGAATAAAACATGCTAAGAAGCCAACAAACCAACTCTTCTCCCACCTGCCAATTGTTTACTGATAACAGGAGGAGCTTTTCCAGATATTCCAGTGCAATTGACTTCAAGTTTCTTGGAGAAGAATTTAATAGGAAGAAGAGAAGGTAGATTCTCTCTCCTGGCTCCACCCAAAGGCAATCTCTTTGTATTTTCTCTGTGGATATAGAACTCATGACTGATTGACAACTAATTGAAAAACTTACTGTCTGTGTCAGGGATTGACTGTGTTAGGCACAATTCTCTAGTGGAACAGAACCAAAGGAATGTAGATATAGTATGAAAGTGAACTTATTTAGTTGGCTTAGACTCTAAGGTCTAAGTAGCTCAACAATGGCTATCCGCGTGCTGGAAGGACATAGAACTCAATAGTTCCTCAGTCTACAAAACTCCATGTCACAGTAGTCCTGATTTGGAAAGCCGGGAGCATTGTGAAGAGCCTCTGGTATTAAGCCTGTGTTGGAAGGCCTTACAGAAACAGGAGTCTGATGTCAGAGGAGGAGGGTCACAGCAGCAACAGGTGCACTGACTCGGGAAGAAAAGCGAAGGTGGGAGGCGCACACCACTCTTCCAGGCTGAACCCTTTCTGTGGGAGCTTCCCTTTGAAAGCTGTCTACATTAAGAGCAAGTCTTCCCCCACAGTTAATCTTTTTTGGAGACGTCCTCATAGATACACCATAGGTGACATCAGCTGGACAGTCGAGGCCAAGCATCACAAGGATTCTCATTTTCATGGACTCTAGGGTTTGTTTAAAAACACAATTGTTGTAAAAATATTTTATTTATAATTTTCATTTTATTTGTATGAGCATATTGTCTGCATGTATGTGAGGACACCTGTGTTGCACAATGCCAGAGGAGATCAGAAGAGGGTATTGGATCTCCTAGAACTGGAGTTATGGACAGTTGTTAGCTGCCGTGTAAGTGCTAGGAATTGAACCTGGGTCCTAGGCAAGAGCAGCCAGTGCTTGTAACTGCTGAGTCATGTTTCCATTCCCCCCACCCCCCAATAAAACACAATTCTTAAGGAAAGGCAACAAAAGACCCAGGTTGTGAATTTCGGGAAATGGGGAGAAGTATAAATCAGTAAAAATGTATAAATGTATCAAGGATGCAGTGATCTAATATGCTGTTAAAAATACAATTTTATGAAACTGACTCCTAGTGACTTACTCTTCTACCCATAGACAGTGCATCTCTCAGTTCTCACCAGAGAACTTTATCTTGTAGATGGCTGTTGACATGGAGACCTACAACTGCTCAATGTACAGAGACTAAGAGACTGTGGAGTCCTCACCTTTAAATGTGCCATCTATATCCCACCCTCCCCTCCAAAGACTCAGGGATCATTGTGGAAGAGAGGACAGAAAGATTGTTAACAGCCAGAGGTGATGGATGAATACAGGGAAACTGTTGTCCGGACACAACAGGGCACTTGCACATATGAGCCTGTAACATTTGTGACAGCATGTACAAGACCTGCAGAAGCCCAAGTCAGACAAAAACCCCATATGGGGAATGGGAGAGAAGCCCCAGCCCTTGCTGAGAAACTGTTGGCAATTGATAACTCCTGGGAGAGGGTGAGTCAGCTTTCTTCAAGGCGTGATGCTGGATAGGTTGACCAGGCTCCAGGGGACGGACACATACCCCAAAGCATTTGGGGAACACAAATTACTTTCAATAGACCTTTAAAAAGTCACAGAAAAAGGAAATGTGTGGGGGAGAATGTAAGGAGGGGTGGAGATGGGGTCCTGAATGTGATCAAAATATATTGTAAGTTGGGTGTGGTGGCTTACGCCTTTACTACCAGCACTCAAAAGGAACAGGCAGGTGAGACTATCTGTGAGTTCCAGGCCAGCCTGGTCTACATAATGAGTTCTAGGCCAGCTGAGGCTACAGGGAGGCCTAATGCATATGTTGTATGAAATTCTCAAAAAGTCAATAAAAATATTATTAAAAATTTCCCCTAAATTCAGTTTTATGGAATAACTTTGGTCTGCTTAGTTGACAAGTAAAGATAAAGGAATTAGAGGATGTTTTCCATTTTTTACCAAAGTTACTAGGAAGTGAAGGTTTTTAAAACATATTTATTAAAGAAAGAAAAATTCCCAAATATGAGTATGTTTGAAGGTTGGTCCAGGTGGGAAGTATATTTGAGCTCTGAAGATTCTTCATACAGGAATCTGACTTGTGAGTTCCATCTTTCCTCCTAAGCAGGGCTATTTCTGAGTCCCCAACCTTCCTTGTTAGTTTCTGCCATGTTCCAGGTAAAGAAGAACCTCCTTTCCAGAGTCAATGCAGAAGTCAGAGATGGAGGAATAAAACTGAAATCCACCAGACACTGTCATTTTTGGTGCTGTGATTACAAAATGCAACTTAGGGGATAAAGTGTTTACTTTGGTTTAGTTCTAGAGGAATAGAGTCTGGCTTGGTGAGGAAGGTGTGAGAGCAGCCAGCTCATCATGTTGCGCATTGCGCTGTAGTCAGGAAGCGGAGCCTACATACAGCAAGTGGGGCAAGGCTGTGAGCCCTTAAGGCTCACCGGGTGACCTACTTCCTCTAGCAGTGCCCCACCTCCTGAAGGCTCCATAATCTTCCCAAACACTTGCAGCAGCTGAGGACCTAGCACTGAAATACGCAAACCTAGGGGACACCTTTCACCTTTCAACTTAAACAGTATTCCTACTACAATTTTCGGAATACACATGCCAAATTTACAACTGAGCCACATCCTTCATTGCTGCCGGGCAGCGTACAAGATGGAGGGTCTCACACCAGTGGGAGTTCAAGCATGTCACACATACTGACAGGCAATCACAACTCTAATGAGGGAAGAAGACTCTAATTCAATAAAAAGCCTGTTAGAATTGACAGTACAAATGTAAACAGGTCCCTGGTGAGTAATCTTGCTGGGCCTTCTCCATGGCTGTATCTGTTGACACACATTGTAACCAATCATCTAAGGAAGGCAGATGCTCACTGGATTCCGGCAGAAGGGGCTGGCACTGTCCCCTTTCTCCAACCTGATAATAACTCAAAAACAACCCCAGATTTCTATTGCAACCATGGACCTGGAGGCTTGGGATAATCTGATAAAAATGACCTTTTGGCGGAGGTGAGGGTGGGGGTGGGGGTGGAGTCTCAAGGGATCCTATAATGGCTAGAGACAGATATTGCTGGGAATTAAAATTTGCAGTTATTTTTCTAGAGATTCAAGCAGGGAAAACTCATCTTTACTGAGCCCTGGTTTCCCTTGGAAATTTTAGTGCATCACTCTGAAATTCTCTTTTTTGCGTGTGTTTGTATGTGTGTGTGTGTGCCTGTGTGTTTATATGTGTGTATGTGTATGTGTGTGTGTGAGTCTCTGCGTATGTGTGTGTGCCTCTGTGTGTATTTGTGTGTGTATATGTGTGTATGTGTATGTGTATGTGTGTGTGAGTCTGTGTGTATGTGTGTATGCCTGTGTATGCCTGTGTGTTTATATGTGTGTATGTGTATGTGTGTGTGAGTCTGTGCGTATGTGTGTGTGTGTCTGTGTGTGTGTGTGTGTGTGTCGGGGTGTGTATATTTATATGTATGTGTGCGTTTGTATATATGTGTGTGTATATGTTAGTGTGTTCCTGTGTGTGTCTGTGTCTGTGTGAGTGTGTGTGCCTGTGTTTGTGTCTGTATGTTCATATGTGTGTATATGTATATGTGTGTATGCCTGTGTTTCTGTATATTTGTGTGTATGTGTATGTGTGAGGGTGTGTGTATGTGTGTATATGTGTGTGTGTCTGTGTTTCTGTATATTTGTGTGTATGTGTATGTATTGTAAGGGTGTGTGTATGTGTGTGTGCCTGTGTGTCTACATATTTGTGTGTGTATGTGTGTGAGTGTATATATGTGTGAGGGTGTCTGCGTTTCTGTATATTTGTGTGTGTATGTGTGTGTGACTGTATTTCTGTATATTTGTGTGTATGTGTATGTGTATATGTATGTGTGAAGGTGTGTGTATGTGTGTGTATATGTGTGTATGTGTCTGTGTTTCTGCATATTTGTGTGTGTGAGTGTGTGTCTGTGTTTTTGTATATTTGTGTGTGTGTGAGTGTGTGTGTCCATGTTTCTGTATATTTGTATGTGTGTATGTATGTATATGTGTATGTGCCTGTGTTTCTGTATATTTGTGTGTGTATGTGTGTGTGTGAGTGTGTATGTGCCTGTGTTTCTGTATGTGTGTGTGTGTGTGTGTGTGTGTGTGTAGGCCATAGGACAACCTCAGGTATTCTTTCTGAGGGAAGTCTCTTACATGGACCTAAGCTTCTCAGACTTGGCTAGGCCAGCTGGCCAGCAGGCCCCAGGGATCCCTCCTGTTTCTGCCTCTGCATTGCTGGGACTAGAAGGGCACACTGTCACTGCCATTGCCACAGCCAGATTTTTTGTAGTTTTACATTTATTTCTTTCTAATTAATTAATTAATGTGTGTGTGCACGCCACGGTGTCCATGTGGAAGCCAGAGAACAGCTGGGAATCGATTCAGTCTTTCTATCATATGGACCATGGTGATCATACTTAGGTTATCAGGCTTTGGTGGCAAGTGCTTTTACCTGTCAAACCATCTCATTGGCTCTCATCTAGCTTTTCATGGGGGTTGTGGAGGTCAAACTCATGTTCTCGAGCTCAAGTGACTAGCACTTTCCCCACTGACCTATCTCCTCATGCTGAATACTCATAAACACTGGAATTTACAGACTTTGGGTTTTAAAGACTTTCCACTGAGTGAGTCGATGAGCTGCTGTTTGTTTCAGCATGTTTGCATTTCACCCAACAGAACAGAGTTCATGTTTGACAGGTGTTATTGACAAGAAGAATTGGGCAGCATTATTTCTTAAGAGACCCTGAATTATGTCATAGTAGCGACAACTCTCTGTGAGAACAGTTACTGTCTTTGTTTCCTTCTAGTGCTGCAGAGTAGATGGGGTCTCATTTGTTCTTTTCTCCAAAATCAATAAATCTAAGTATTGGCCTTACAATGAAAATCTTTAGTCGGTTAGAACACTGCGGATATGTTCACTCAGCATTTTGCTGTTCTTCCGTTTTTAAGTCTTTGCTTCAAAATTAAGCACATCCTTATTCGTCTTCAGCCTTCACATGCACACATGCACACACATGCACACATGCACACACACGCACTGGGGGGCCAGAGGAAGACGCTGGGTGTCCTGCTCTATCATTTCCTGCATTAGTCCCTTCAGACAGGGTTTCTCACTGAACTTGGAGCTGGGCTGGCTGTGGTGAGCCTTGTTTCCATCCTTCACAGTGCTGGGGTTACAGGCACGTATGGCCAGCCCTGGCGTTTTAGTGGGTACTAGGGCTTGAACTCGGTCACAGCAAGTATTCTTCCCCACTGAGCCATCTCTCCAGCTCTGTTATTTATTTTTATTTTTTGACAGAGTCTCATATATCCCCAGACTGGTCTTGAATTCAGTATGTAGCTGAAATGACCTTGAACTTCTGGTCTTCCTGCCTCTATCTTCCAAGTGCTGGGATGATAGGCATGTGTCAACAAATCCAGTCTCTGCAGTGTTGGGGATGGAGCCCAGGGTTTTGTGCATGTTAGGCAAGCACTCTACCAGCTCAGCTATACTTTAACCCACCCTCAGCTGTCTTTTCTCAATATTTATTTTATTTTTAAAATTGTGTATGTGTGCTTTCTAATGCATGTGTGTGTGTCTGTGCACATGAGTACAGGTGCCCTCAGAAGCCAGAAGAGGGCATCAGATGCTCGTGAGCTGGTCTTTAGTGACATGGGTGCTGGGAACTGGACTTCGGTCCTCTAGAAGAGCAGTAGTGTCCTTAACTGCTGAGCCATCTCTCCAGGCCTATCTTCAGCTTTCTGGATGGAAATTCATACACAAAAGCAAGAGACTTGGGGCCTCAGCCCAGCAGTTCTTCATCTGTGTTCTCTGTGCTCTAGCATTCACAGCGTTTGCAAGATGTAATGATATATAGCTCCTTTGTGTGAGCTAGAGCTCTGGCCTTTGCTTGTGAACTGGAGCTAGGATTCCTGAATCTGGAGCTGTGATCCCTCACTCTGAACCTGAGCGGTGGTCCCTGTGAGCTAGCATTTTGGTCCCCTCATGTGAGCTGAGCTCCTGTCTCTTCACATGAACCCGAAGCTTTGGACCCCTACGGAGAGTCACAGTTCCACATTCCTTGGGCAGTAGGCTGAGGGTGGGGCAGAGTACAGCGTGGAGGGCTTCCTGTCAGGCAGCAGTTTGTCTTCTTTCAGTGACTATGTTCCTCACAACTTTCTACCCCTAGCATCCTAGGCTGTGCATGGCAGAGGCTTTGCCTCTTATGCTGGGGACAGGGGCCACCTCTGTTGTTTGTGGATTCTGGTCTTTGGAGGACACTGACTCTCTAGAATGGCCCTCCTACGTTCCCTGAGTGCAACCTCTGATCTTCACTCCACGTGGTCCTGGGTATCCAGGCCTTGATGTTGACCCTCTCCCACTACCAGGCACCAAGAGGTTTTCCATTATTTTCCTGTTACTCTTCTACTGCTGCAGTGTGCCTTCACCTGCACCTTAACTGAACTTCTAGAGATGAAAATTCCAGTCTAGGAAGTTAAAAAAGAAAGTACTGTAATAACTAAACTGATCCAATTTATAA
Source organism: Eospalax fontanierii (assembly GCA_035773235.1). NCBI lineage: Eukaryota > Metazoa > Chordata > Mammalia > Rodentia > Spalacidae > Eospalax > Eospalax fontanierii. The sequence continues at coordinate 77,631,672 of CM069535.1, read as the reverse complement.
ACTAAAAATATGCAATTATATCTTAGGATATAAATTCAAAATTCCCCATGTCCACTATAATTTTGAATATTATTTACTGATAAAGCTGCACTATCAGGGAAGGGATCTAAGTATGATTAAGGTGTATAGTATGAAAGAGAACAACTTGTGGAGTCAGTTCTCCCCTTCTGCCTTGACATGGGTTCTGGGAATCAAATGCTGGTGAACAGGCTTTCACAGTTATTGTTGTTGTTGGTAGTTACATGAGATGGAGTTTACTATGTGTCTTAAGCTGGCCTTGAACTCAGGATCCTCCTGTCTCAGCTTCCTGAGTATTGAGATTACAGGTGTATGCTACTGTACATGGTGGTATTGATTATCATTAAGCAGTTGTCCTGCCTTAGTTTCCACCCTAAAAAGGTGGTGGCTTTATTGATCAACTGTTCCTAGCTTGGTTGAGCAGGGGTGGGGTGCCCCTGGTCAGAGTTCAGCATGTTACAAGAACTCTCTATGCATCTGTGTTCGTTTGGTTTGCTCCCTGTGAACAAATGTAACTAAATATTTGTTATATTGGGGTAAAAACTGATTGCTTAGGACCATTTTCTTCTTGCCTAATTTTTGCACTGCTGTTTTCTTGCTTATGATTGCTCCACTTCTGAAAATCAAGGCTTATAACCTTACCAAAAGAATCCTGCTTTGCTTATCCAAAGGCATTCTAAAGAAAGAAAGGGGGAAACGAAACATGATGGGCTCAAACCTTTATTCTTTGAAGGTATTATCACTGTTCTTATCACAGAGAGGCACCCAGGCTTTGCCAAGGGTGAATGGCAGTGGACTGATATTTGCTGCAACTGAAGTGGAGGGTCTGGTAATCAGTCTGTGGTCTGGGAAGTTGTAAAGCCAGCCTTCTGCTTCCCACCGCCCCTCATTATTATCAGGGAGACAACTCTGTTCTCTTAAACTCATCTGGCTTTTTGGTGAATTACATTGATACATATGCATCAGCTTTGTTCCCACTCAGGACTTCCGCTTCATTGCATGAGCTTTGTTCCCACTCAGGACTTCCCCTTCATTGAATGAGCTTTGTTCCCACTCAGGACTTCACCTTCATTGCCAAATAGATGCTGCTATGTTGTCTTTGGGATGCAGGGGAAAAATTCCAACTTTGGACTTGATACTTTATTTTTATTTCCATTTATTTCTTTTTGAGACAGGGTCTAGAACTTGTTATGTACTTAAGGATGACTTTGAACTTCTGACTCTCCTGTCTCCACTTCTCCAGTGCTGGGACTACAGGTGTGTGCAGTCACACCTGGTGTATGTAGTGCTGGGATCAAACCCAGGGTTTCATGTCTGTTAGGTAAACACTGTAGCAACCAAGCTACATTCCCAACCTAGGACCTGAATTTTTGAGCTTGTATCTTGGAAACATGTTGAGCAGTTCTGAAGATATGAGAAAATCAAATTCTGTCTCTTGTAGATCTAGAAACACGAGAGTGCTCATTTGAATAACACAGTCTAAATATCATCTTTTAACCAACAACGAATCTTTGACTATAAAGCTCGCTCTCCCCGTTTGATTAGAGCATTTGGGTGTGCTCACCTAGGTGCCCCAGTGCCCTTCTGGTGTCCTGTGCCCTCTTGTCTTCTGCACCCTTCTGGGTGATGGGTAGTGTAGACACATTCATTCTCAAATCCCGAACCCTGCTGTTCTCTGTTTCTCTTTTGATCTTCCAACTGTTTCATCATAATTCTGTAAGTTTCCCACTTCCTGTCAAGTCTTTGAGCCAGGAGGGATAATCGGCAGCTCACAGTCCCGACCTCTCTACCTCTCATATTCTTTTGCAGAATCACTTAAAACAGTAAACAGCAATGGGGAGAATTCCTGTCGGTGGAACTCTGTTGCCTGCCCCCTTCTACATGCCTGCAGGCCTGTTCACTGGCAATTCAGGCACGTGTCAGTGTGAGTGCCCCCCTGCAAGCCCCTGGCACACTGCACTGAAGTCTGTGACCTTCTTTCTGAACCTGCAGCACACCTGGGCTTTCCTGCGCGCGTGGGGATTGCCTGCGACCTTCTCAGCCGCCATGGAGAAGGGCGAAACTTTTATGCTTCGACGGACAAAATCCAGTGACTTCTGAAGAAAAGAAGCGCACCAAAGAAGGAAATGATGCTGAGGTCAAAGTTGGAAATACAAATGTCTTTTGGATTTCTTTGTGAGAGCCGGTGAAGCCTCTGAGGGCCTAGAGCTTCGTGCTGAATAAACACTCAGAAATGGAAAGTGATGACCCCGGCCTTTTGTAGGTTTCTTGGCCTGCAAGCTTGTACCGCCTGACCTCCCGGGGCACTCAATGCCTCCCTGCCATGGGAAGGATCTTCTGACTATTTTCCTGCACAATTGCTTGTCCTAGTGGCTGGAAGCAATTAGACCTTCAGTGTCTTTAGACCATTCAGTATTCCAAGAAAATGAAAGCTAGGAGCAAATGGAATGATGCCCCCATAGCACGATAATCCTTTGTGCCCATGGATGTGATGGGAGGCTGGCCCAGGCCTCAGAGTGAGAGATGGGGCCTGTGGGATCTCACCGGAATGGCCAATAGTTCTTCTTCTAATACCTCTAGGTTTTCAAGGGATAGGATTCAACTCAGGGATGGAGCACTTGCCTAGCATGCACAAGGCCCAGTACTGAGCCCCAGAACCAATACAATACAAATAGTGTTCAGTCTTCCAAGATACTTATTTTGTTAGCCAAATAAAGCAATGCATGCTAATCAAGAAAATCCGAGTTCCCAAGGACTGTGAGAGAACTCTCTCACCAGTGCCACCTTCTTTTCTCCTGCTCTGGGCTCCCGTCACCTTTTCTTTGTACCGATTCCTGCCTCTCTGGCTCCTTGTGCTCTGGTCTACCCCAAAGCATAGCCATGCTTTCTTTCCTCAGTGCCCACAGTGCCCACAGTGAGGTGGAGGTGAACCAGCAGACTACAGAGGCATTTTAGAAGTTAACATGAGACAGTGAAGACTCGGGCAAGGAAGGAAGAGGTGAAATGGCTTTTGCTGTTTAGGACACCTGTCCAGTCCTGGCACGTGGCTGTCTCATAGATGGAGTCTACTCTCCTCAACTTTGTTTTCTTCCCCGGCCTCAGGCTTCTCCCTGGGGAAGGAGAAAGAGAAATTTCTTAGCAAGATGGTGAGGCTGTCTCCCTAGAGGTGCTCTGGGCCACCCAAGGGCCTGATGTTAACACTGGCTTCTCATTGTTTTAGTCTTTCTTTTCATATCAGGCTTTAGGCATTTTCTTTGCAGATTAAAAAGATACCACAGCGTTTTCCCAAATTAAAACAAAACAAAACAAAACATTTTTCCCCTGAAGATAAATTCTGTTGCACATGGCATGGGCAGCCTTTTAAAGAGCATTCTGCTTCTGCTTCATAAGTACGATGACAGGGCCTCTGTTCACAATCTGAACTCCTAGAAGACAGTGAATAATAGACCAGCTCTTCAGTACACAGGACAGAAGTGTGTGTGGGCTGCAGAGGGACCACACAGGAGGGAGCTGTCACTCCACTTCTTAATCTTCTTGGAAGGCTCTGCAGACTTCCTTTTTGAAAATCTTTTTTTGGTGTGTGTGTATTTGGGTATGTGCAATCTGTATGTGGAGGTCAGAGGACAGCTTTGTGGAGCTGGTTCTCTCCTTTGTTGTTTTCATGGGTTTCAGGGATTGTATTCACGTTGCCAGGGTTGCATGGCAAGTACTTTTGCCCACTGAGCTGTCTCCAGCCCTATTGTAGACTTTCTTGAATTGAGAGTTTTTCAGAAAGATAAAGGGAGACAGCATTCTAAGCACTTAAGATAGAATGCAAAATTCCCAGAGGTCTGAGAGCCTGGCATTTGGAGCACGTTTTATATGACAGGAGCATAGGATGGAAAGGTAGATCAGAATCCCATGGAAGACATTTCTCTCAGTCGGAGCTGTGGTTGGATTTGTACGTAGAAGACTGCTATGCAGCATAAACAACGAAATGGATAGAAAGCAGAGCATCTGTGACGCTGCTGCTGTGTGGTAACTCCAGTGATGACTCTGAACTCTGCCAGGGCCTGTGAACACAGAGAAAAGACAGAAGGGATCAATAGATGCCAGCCAAGAGGCCTCACCTCTAAAGTGGAAGAGATTGGGCAGCCCAGTACCCTGTGCTTACTGGGGTCCTAAAACACTCTGCATTCGGTGTACAGATATCAACCAATAGAATATCTAGTTGAAAGAATGAATGACAGAATTGGATATTGGTGTCCAAAGATATGTAGAGTAACCCTCATTTCATGAATATGAGTCTGGCTGAGGAGAAGTCCATGTTATGCTTTTAGGCACAATATGAGTTTTTGAATGGCACCACTTTTCTGTCATTTTTAAAGGACAATGTGTTGATGGTTTTTAAAAGGATGTTGTTAGGATGTGGTGAGGGTTAGGGAAACTTTGAGAAACAGTGAAATGCCTGGAATCTTTCATCCTTCATCCTCAAGAGATAAGGTAGGGGTGTCACTGGAACCTGGAGGGGGAAAGTTAAATAGAACCGGCTGTCTTTTTTTTTTTCCTGTTTACAGAGATCTGCCTACTTCTGCTCCCTCCCTAGAGCTGTGATGAAGGTAAAGGCATGTGCCACGGCTGGGCTGGGCTGTAATTGGTTGTCTTGACAGGATCCGTTTTCATCGGATGTTTGCAGTCACTTAGAAGAGGCTGAGGAAGGAAAAAGGCCTTGCTTGTCCTCCCCTCAGTCCCTTCAGTCTTCTAACAGTCTACTCAGGTGGCTGAGCTTGACCAGAAACCACAGGCGAGGGAGCCTGCGCTCCTCTCTTCCGCTTCTTCTGTGAACTCTATCTTACCCAGGCTTCAGATTTCTCTTGAGCCAGTTAGGGTTCCTTTGATGGTTTCCATTAGATGCTGCTGATTTTCTGAGCTCTACTTAACTCTCTGGTAACCACAAGCTGACCACACATTCACTAGAATGTGAATTCACCTTAGCGTTTATTCCTGTAGGAGCAAAGCAGAGGGTCTCCTTACGGATGTGAACTTGGTTATGAAAATGCAGATTCTCAGATATAATTAGGGACATCCTCTGCAAATTCGTTCCATGATGAACATGTGGTCACTTTGAATGTGAAGGGCAGTGGTGCTCGTTGAGTGTGTATCATGGTCAGTATCAGGTCAGATGCTTTACAAGTCTTGTGTACTCAAGTAGTTGAACTAGTAGTGAGTCACAGCTTTATTAAGCAGCCTTGATTAAGCTCCTCACCTCTGTGTATTATTTCTGTTAAATTAAAGAATTTTTGTAAAGCTTTGAAAAATTAAGCCAAGGGAAAGCTCTGTGGGGAATAGTTGCCACAGCTGGTGGAATGTGTCAACTATTAAATAACAACACTGCAGGAAATGACCGAGTATAGACCCCGTAGAAGCTGGAGAGAAATGGAATGGACAGACTGCAGACACTCAGTAGGAATGTGGCTAGGCTAGTACCATTTCAGGGTTATAAACTGTAGTTTAGCCTCCAGACTTCTGCTCCCTGTCCCCTCTCTTCCCTAGGTTTTCTTATGTCCTTTCTAACAAGGAAATAAGAATGTTATAACCTTGGCTACAAGCAGCCCAGATTTTCACTACAGACCACAATTAGGAGTCAATGGGACTCAATTAAACTATAGGATTTGATGCAGTTGAGCCTGGCAGCTGTTTGTTGTGTTGGCAGTCTCTTGATGGTTATGTACCTCCTCTTTTGTGAATTTCATTTGTACAGACAAGGCCAACCAATGAAGTCTGGCTTTGATCACTCTTCTTCAAAGAAGTCATAATAACCAAGGTGGGTGGAACAGTGCTTATCTTTGTAGGTTCTACAAACACCCAGTTCCATCTCCAAATGAAGATAACAGCAGACAAGTGTTGAAAGAGGCCAAAGGCAGCCTCCCTTTGAACATGGTATTGTTATTGGAGGAAATTTACTTACTTATGACCTTTGTGGGCTGGGGAGAAATCTCAGTCAGGAAATGCTTGTCACACAAGCATAAAGAATGAGTTGGATTCTCAGAACCCGGGTAAGAAAGCCAGGTATATCGGTGAGTGAGTGTAATCCAATACTGAGGAGGCAGAAGAGGGAGGGCCCCGGGGCTTGCTGACTCGCCAGTCCAGCAAATGAGCAAGCCCAGGCCAATGAAAGATTTTGTCTCAAAAAGCAAGGTCAATGAGTCCTGAGGAACACCTGCTTATCCACTGCCACTCCTCCCCCAAATAGGTACACATATGTGCACCTGCATATACACACACATATATATACACACTAACACATACACCAAAAACATTTATCGTCTTTCTGACTTAGCTAATGCCAAACTGAAACCATTCTTGTAGAGACACTTCTTTTTAAAATCTTAGCATTTGGGAAATCCTTTCTCTAATGGTGACCTTCATAACTCATCCAGGTAGGCACAAAACCACATATTTAGTTTTTATTTACTTATTTTTTGAGATGGGGTCTTCCTGTTGCCTAAACTGACCTGGAACTTGCTATGGAGACCAGGCTGGCCTCAGTCTCATAGAGATCCACCTGCCTCTGCCTCCTAAGTGCTAGAATTAAAGGCGTGAGCCACCACACCCAGCTACAACTGCATTTATTTAAAGGCAGCATACATTTACTAATTCTTGTGTTTGGCAGTTATAAATGTGCTTGTGCCTCATACCTCCACCATTAGTTTCTGAGCATCTCTGTGATGTAACTTATGTGTACTCATGAGCTAGCGTAGTCATTGGCCGCCCCACACTGTCTGCCCCTGCTTTGTGTTCTTAAATCTACCGGACACTTCTGTTTATGTCACAGCTACCTGATTGCCACAGCCCTGGGCTGTCAGAGCTTCCCTGTGCTCTCAGCTGTCACTGTTCACAGCTAGCTATTTTAGGTGCATGAATAAGGATAGGTTATTCTTTATTAGCCAAGAACTAAGGCAGCATTGCTTCATGCTACTAAACTAAAAACATTGAAAAAAGAATTCCTTCTGCTTCAATTTCGAGTTTCATTCTTTCACAAGGAATAAGAATTTTGAGGGTTTAGAAGTGATGTCCCCCAACCATGCTCTTTCTCTCTGGTCACTGGTCTCCCAGGCTTCTTTTTGCATTGGTTTCCTTCCTGACGTTCCTCAGTCTCTCAGATAGAAGGTGGCCCTTGCACTAGAAGCCTGTGAGACACACTTGTGTCTGAGACCCAGCAGTAGACACCAGCTAACTTAAGATTCACCTGATAATTTAAGCTGGATTTCTTCATCATGCATGTGACTGAGCACACTGGAGAGATAATGTCCGTAAGGAACTGCACTGTCCCCTTGTTCACATGCTCAGGTCCTAGGTACCCGAGCATGATTGCACAGAGATAGGGTCTTTCCAGCTATAATTAAGCTAAACCTTAGTCATTAGGCTGGGCCTAATTCTATGAGGTCTCAGAACAAGAGGGACCCAAAAATGCCTGTAAAGGGAGGACAATGTGCATAGATACCTGGAGATGAGGGAGTGTATGCTACAATTAAAGAGACCATCTTGGGACCTAGAGGCTTCAGAAAGAATCATCTGTTGACATCTTGTTTTTAGGCTTAAGGTTTTCCGGCCCAGAACCATATGAAAATAGTTTCTGCTGTTTAAGTTAGTGAACCTGTGGTATTTTTCATAGGTAGCTCTAAAATGCAGAAATAAAACAGTACCCCAGGATGATATACAGAGAGAGCCTAACTGTGCTTGATGAACTGGGAACTGTCCTCCCTGCATTGTGTGACATCTGAAAAGTGCAGGCAAGTTGGAGAAATACCCAGTATCCTGGTGGGGCAACAAGAGGTGACAAGTGATGCTTCTTCGAGGAGGTGAAGCAGGGGCGAGGTCTGGGGCAAGGTAGGATGTTCTGACTTAGGAGGGAGGAACCTATGAGGCTGAATGTTGAGAAAGACTGCAGGTCTTGATGAAACTGAGGACAAGGCTGGAGCTCTGTGGTCACAAACAGGGCAGCAGATAGGTACTTGTCATGGCGGAAAAGTCATGTGCAGTCCCCAGGAAGACTAGACCAACCAAGGTCATTGGTAATCCCAAACATTCCATTTCGGACCTATTATCCCTAAATCACCCCTGACTAGGGATATATGGGATTTTACTGTCTGAAGCAAGTGTCGACCTATAAGAAATAATGTCAAATGGCTCCAGCAGTCAGTGGTAGTGGCCCAGGGAGACAGGTAGATCATTACACTGACAATACAGTTCTGCTGAATGAACAAGAGGGTGCAGCTTCCACAGGAGCCATTTGCTTGGTGCGCTTATTAATTTCCAATGTGCATTCTGGGATCTTTCCCAGAAATGTCATCCATGACTCCTGGGAGGAATTTTTCCAAGCAGTTGTCATTGCTTCGTTGCTTAGAGAGGGAGCTTTAGAAAGCAACAGGAGTCAATATTCCTGTACCAGTTGTCCCAGGCAGAAGCAAAAGTGCCCAACATATGAGAGAGGGTAGAGAATGTAGCTGGGATTTCAGTTCAGTTATGTCTGAAAATGGAAAACAGTTTAAGCAGTTACACCATTGACTCACAAATGCAATCAGAACGAATAGCAGAAAACACAGGCTCAGATTTCTGGTTTTAAAATGTAGAGCAACACCTTCCAAACATTTTCCAGATTCAAAATCTTGTTCAAACAAGGACAATTCATGATGTCAAAACAGATGGTGGATCAACACCTTTTGTTGAAGTCCAAGTCCAAGACTTAAACCCTACCCAGCCTCACCCTCACTCAGAGATTTCGGCGGGATATGATTTGGACTTGGCACTCAGTTCACAATCCACTTGGAATGAATATTTAGTCAGCTATTTCCTACAACAAATACTGAAAGTTCGTCATCCTAGAAAGAGAAAAGGTTTGTTCTGGCTTAGTTTGGAGGTTTCAGGCCGTGGCTCCTGCTGTCTTTGCGCCTGGGACGAGGCAGTATAACACAGTGGGAACAAGGGGTAGAAGCATCTGCTTACCTCACGGGACCTGGAAACCCAGAGAGGAAGACAGAGGGGCTGAGGGTCACGGTCTCTTGCAAGCCATGTCCTCAGTGACCTGACTTCTTTCCAATGATGCTCTGTATCCGAAAGTTTCTACAGCCTTCCAACAGTGATGAGCAGAGGACCAAGCTTTTAGTATCTGGGCTCTGAGGAACATTAGAGTCAAACTACAGCAAGTCGCTTGCTCATTTATTGGCCAAGTTGAAATGTTATGAATATAGAAAAATTTAGAAAAACTGTAGACAGACTGTCCAAAAAATTGGACTTATAATCTTAAGGATAAAATGAAGGGCAACTAAGTCAGTATCTTAATTAGTTGCTGCTTTTTCTTTGAACTGGCTCTGGGGATTGAACTAGGGCTTTGAACATGGCTAGGTAGGTGCTCCACCTCTGAGCTATATCCTTAGCCTTGTTCAATACATTCTGACAAACTATTTCGCTACTTAGTGGCTTCCAACGCCAGCACCCACTTAATCGCTCACTACTTGTCACTGCGTGGAGTTTGTTGGGAGCTTGGCTGTCTCTTTTGTATGAGGCTGAAATGTTCCCTAAGGCTTGGGTTTCCTTCCCAAGTGGTTTACACCTGATTCACAAATTGGTGCTGGCTGTCAGGCAGGCTGTAGTGCTGGATGTGAGCCTTGGTTCACTTTCAAGTAGCCTCTCCTCAGGTGCCTGGAACTTCCACAACCTGGCAACTGGGTTCTGGAAATGAGTATTCCAAATGAGAGGCGGTGGGAGCTGTCAATTTGGCAAGATCCTGGCTTGGAAACTTGGCACAATGTCACACACATCCAGCTTATGTCAATGATCAAAGCAGTTACAGAATCTCTTCATATAAGGAGAGGTGACATAGAGCCCATTTCTTATCTGTTGCCATTGTTTTGGTAACCATATGTTAGTGTTGCATGTTAGAATCTTGACTGACCTTGTTGGCTAGATCTTGTGCAGAACTTATGCAAGTAACTGTGACTGCTCTGAGTTCATGATTGCAGTGGTGTGGCCATCTTTAAATCACAGCAATGGTATACCCCCGTCTTTGTTCTTTATGCTTTTTCTCCTCCTCCTCCTCCTCCTCCTCCTCCTCCTCCTCCTCCTCCTCCTCCTTGTCTTCTTCTTCTTCTTCCTCCTCCTCCTCCTCCTCTTCTTCTTCTTCCTCCTCCTCCTCCTCCTCCTCTTCTTCTTCTTCCTCCTCCTCCTCCTCCTCTTCCTTCTCTTCCTCCTCCTCCTCCTCCTCCTCCTCCTCTTCTTCTTCTTCTTCTTCTTCTTCTTCTTCTTCTTCTTCTTCTTCTTCTTCTTCTCTCTCCTTTTCTTCTTCTTTCTTCTTCTATGATGACATGGAATCATTACTACGTGCCAAGCATGCTGCCAGCATTCCATCAATACATAGAGCTTCATTTCATCTGTACTCTTCACCAAAGAGTCATTATTCACTGTCACTTATACTTAAGAGACATTTAAATATTGTGTACTACATGTGCTGAGACACTTGAATCACAAAGACCAGGCACTCCCTTTCGGTGAGTTTAGTTTAGGGTCAGTCACATTGCATAAGACAGAATGTGAACGGATGCTCAGAGGTTGGAAAGGACTTGGCTTATTAAGTGAGTGGTGCTTCTTGGGTTTTGCTGGGAATTTGGTGTACATAAAAGGAAACTGTGGAGGAAGTATGGAGGAGATGGCCAAGCCTAGCCGGACCCTCTGCTTCGGAGTGCCCTCCAGTCTCCTCCCTCACTGAAATGCCTTCAGCTGCAGCTTCCCCAGGGAACCTTCCCATTCCCACCTAAACTCCTGCTTCCCCTTCTTTGAGCTGCCCTGACACTCTCTTCCCAGGTCTATCATTCTGTCTTGTGAATGGTTGTTGACTATAAACTCATTGAAAGTGAGTTCCAAGTTGTCATGACTCTGTGTTTATCCCTGCAGGGTCCAGGGCAGGTGGTAAGGATCTGTTAAGAACTGTAAGTGACAATAGTAAGTGACTCAGGTGATTGGTGGTGGAAGAGATGAGGTTTCTCTTGAAAACCGGTGACAGGATCTTTGCCCTTGTGTGTTGCCGCTTTGCTAGGTATTGTGCATAGTACATAATAGTAATTCCTACACTTTTTTGGTATGTATGTTCATGTGTGTGCAGGAACTTGGGTATATGTGGGAGCAGAGGACAACCTTGGCTGTCATTCCTCAGGAACTGCCTACCTTGTCTTTTGAGATAGGAGCTCTCACTGGTCTGGAGCTAACCAAGTAAGCCAGGCTGTCTATCTGTATGATGAGCCCCAGGAATCTTCCTCTCTCTTCCTTCCTAGTGCAGTAATTATAGACACATGCCACTATATTTGACTTTTTTCAATGGGTTCTGGGGATTGAACTCAGATCCTTATCCTTGCATGGCAAACACTTTATTGACTGAGTTATCTCCTCAGCTTAGATTTCTTTCATTTTTAAAGCTCTGGTTTGGAATACTGAAAACTCATGCTTAATTTGAAAATCAAGATGTAGTCTGTGCTTACAAAGCTGCAAAGTTCTGAAATGCCACCTGCAGCTGCTGTGACATGAACTCTCTTCCTGGCGCTGGAGGATGGCTGGAGACATGGGGACACTTCTTCCTGCTGCCTTTGTCCAGTGACCGCAGGACTTCGCGGTTTTGGCAAGATGCCCTTTCCTGCTGAAAACTCTGAGAGAGGATTTTTGCCTCCTTCCGTGCTTTGCCCTGTAAGTCTTCAAGCTTGCCTACTGGTGTGGGAAAGTTTTCCGTAGTAGCGACTGCTCACTTTGGATTGGAAGCCTACAGGCAGCTGGAGAAACAAATAGGATGTAAAATCAAGGGTCTGTAGAAACAGCCACTTTCTGGATCTGCTGCCAGTGACAGCAGGAACCTAAAGAAGAACAAAGGGAAGCAGACAGAGCATGTGGCCAGGGCTAAGGACACCTGGAGGTCCTTTGTGGGTTACAGGCTGAGGGAAAAGGAAGTGTTGGCAGTTAATCCAAGTTAGAAAGTAATGTCATAACCTGAAGAGTTTCCAGAAAGACTATAGGAAATCACTTTCAAGGTAAACAAAAGGGTCTGAGTTCGGTCGTTAGAGGCTGATAGCAAAGCCCTCATACATTTTGAAGAAAAGGATGAAAAGCTTTAAAAGCTATAAAGACATAGAAAACTAAGGAACAAAGAAATATCCCTTCGACAACTTGGCCTTCTCAGTGTCTGATAGAAAAATTGGGAAAGGAATCATGGGAGTGGGATAAGTCATGCACTTTTTAAACCTTGTTGTTTTCTGTGCTTTAATACTTACAGTGGATGAAACTGAAATGAAACAGGACATTAACCCTACTTTTGGTATTTTTTATATAAAGAGAGAGGTCATTTATCTACCAGAGCATTCCCCACAACTGGACTATACAGGACAGACATTCTTCCACCTACTATAAAGGAACTCACATAAAGTCACATTATGAGAGGCAGAGTAGCCATTGTAGGGTGACAAGAGCTTTATTGTGTGTGTGTGTGTGTGTGTGTGTGTGCTGAACCTTCCTTAAAGTCATGACGTGTTTGGGACTATGGTAGAACACTTCATAATGTACCCACCTTGGCCTGTCACTATCTTGCTTATTCTTGTTTCCTTTTCTGTTCTCATTTTCTCTCCTGTCTTCTTTCAAAAAGGGATGTGTGTTGCCCAAGAGTAGGGTTCCTGACAATGTTGTTCCTGTCAGGTTCTGGGTTCGAGAGACGCAGCAGACAGAAGGGATCAGACTCCGCTGGCAGCTAACAGGACCCGGCTTTATTGAGAGAAGACCAGATGGGACTAGCTCCTCCGCACCCACGAGTGGAGAAACGTTAGCCCCCCTTGGGGGCTAGCCTCCCCGAAGAGATGGGGGAGGCTAGTCCCCTCACCCCCATCTTGGGGCTGGGGCTCCAGGGAACCAGGCTGGCATGATCAGCCCAAGTCTGAGTCTCAAAGCCCAGTGCAGCGCCCGCAGCAGCACCAGCAGCAGCAGAAGCACGTTGTCCAAGTCCTCAAAGCCTTTAAAAAACCTTCAGTCCCCTCCTGGCTTTTAGGGGAGGGGGGTTGCCATAACATCTGATTGATGTTTAAGGCAAGCTTCTGTCCAGGAAGTAGTCCTTTTCCAGAGCTGTTCGTGAATTCCTTGCTTATCTGCCAAGGAATTTGGGATCTGGAGTCTTATCTGCAAGGCTTAGATAAGCTCTGGCTCCAGGTTTCTTCCAGAGTCTGAAACTGTTGGGGGTCTCATTCACACCTTACAGTTCCCAGCTTAATTCTAAGTGCATAAAGGCACCATAGCTGGTTTACAGACCCACTCCATAAAAAGTGATTAGAATATGCAGCTATTGGCTTAGGTCTGGTTTTTCTGTAATTTTTCAGGAAAAAATCTTTCCCTAGTCGTATATGTAATGTTTCAGAAACTGTGTCTCTATACAGAAATCTAGCAAAGGCCAGATAATGAAGAATAAGGAACACATAATTTTGGATGGCAGCAGAAGCTCAGATATCCAGAAGGAAATGGATTCTGGACACCAAGGTGAGAGACTGTTTTTAGAAGGGTGACACATCTAAATAGATGTCACACATTGCACAATACCTCACACCTTCCAAAGGAAAATGTCTTGTGTTTGCTCATCTAATGCCTCCAAGAAGAAAAAGAGAGAATAGGTAGGCTTTAAGACCACTATACATAGCAAATACAGACACTGTGTGCACATGTGTGCTTATGTGTGTGTTGTGTGGGGGGCCGTGTCTGGCTTCTGGTGGCCAGAACCCAGGTTCCCGTATGCTGTTTACTCAAGTGCCTCTCCCTAATTGCAGGGGGTGCAGGAGGCTGACATTTTTCTCCCTAGTATATGTCAACTTCATGTCTGCAAGATGAACAGCGAGAATTTGAAAGAATAGTTTCATGGAAAACGGGAAGATATTTTGGCTGTCTGCATGATGGGACAGGAAACAGCCACCATGGTGAATCACTGAAAGCTGAAAGTTGATGCCAACTTGAGCTCAAATCATACAGGTGAGTAGAGGCACTGAAAAAGGGAAGCAGTTTCTGTTTGCATTTTTTCCTTTCTCTTTTTTCTTTTAAAGAATGTGTCCAAGGAGCTGAGCAACTGAGAACCATGGGGCCATTTGGTCTGTTGTCACTTAAGGCCATTTCCTTTACTAATATGAGATACCAAGGTAAGTTAAGCATCCGTCATATTTTTCCTCTGAGGCTGTCATTGCTTCACTGTGAAGGAGAGCCAAGGTTTTTCCGGCATCACTTTTATGTGACAGAAGAGTCATCTCTTTGGATCTGCAGTGTGGCTGGTGCGAGGTGCAATGTGGCTTTCTGTGTCTCTTGGTAAGTTTGCAAAATCCACACTTCTTGAAAGAACCCATGCATAAAGGTCATGTAAACATAACTATAGTGACACACTGTCAAGATGATTTGGTTGATGGCAGACCACATATTCTATAGCGCTTAGGTGTATTGTAGGCTATACCATCTGGATGCACTGGGTTTGTAATGTTTGCATAGCAACAAAACCACCTGATGATGCATTCTCAAAAAATGTCCTTTCTTTAAACAATGTCTGCTTAGAGTTATCTGATGAAGCCACAGTCATTCTGTAAACAAACGGAGGGAAAAATGTATTTCTGTTCTCATCCAATAAACATCCAGGAAATGTGGGAATGGGATGGGATTGATTGATCTTTCCTTCAGCTGGATAGATTCTTAGCAGGAACATGGAGGTACGACATGCGTTTGAAGGAAAATTGTATTGTAGCAGCAAAACAAGAAGTTGGATTTTAAAAACTTTGTTCATTTGTATGTTGCTGGTCACTCAACCCAAGTCTCATATATGTTTAGCAACAGTTTTACCACTAAGCTACATGCTTGGCCCTAGACTTTTATTTGTAGATATCATATGCCATTTTAACTTATTAACCAAAAAATTTCAGTTAAGATGAGGTCTTTTGAATTACAGCTGATTTGCATGTTTTCTTCATTTCCTTTGTCTCATCCTCATATGAAATATGGCAGCACATTTTATGCTCCACATTTTCATCAATCTTTCAACTCTGTTTATCTGTTAGAGAGCAGAATTTCAGTTGCTTTAAGAGAAGACAAAGTTAAACCTGAAGTCAGCCAGAAGAGGCCAGGGTGTTTCCTTTTGAATGGGATGATTTGGAATTTTGAAGTCCTGCAATCCTGAGTGCATTTTGAAGATGAGGTGTGGGCAGGTCAGCGTTCCGCAGTTCGTCCTTAGCTGTCTGTGGATCATGGAAGTCTGACAAGAAAAGCATCTTCTCTCCACTCAGCAATTCTAATCCCTCTCTCCTTCCTCCTAATTTTGGTTGTTCATAACAGAAACAAAATGAGAATGTTCACTCTTCCTAATGGAATTTCTTTTCTAATATGAAGTGACTAGACAAAAGAGTACGAAGGGAGAAGAGGAGAAGGAGGTGATGGGCTGTGAGGTGGGTGATTGGGTGTCGTCGCTGCTCAAGACGTGACAGTGATTGACCCTGATTGGTGCCATATAGACTCTGGACTTTCTCTCCTGTGATCCTGAGCACACATCAGCCAGGAGGAACTGTCCCCTGTCCCAGCAAGGCAAGCCTAAAGTGGCCCAGCTTGGCCAGCACTGCATGGATAGATTCAAATGCAAATGGTGCTTGCTGCTTGGTATTCTGGAGACTCTCAGAGGAGCCTCAAAAGTTTAGACCCTTTGTGGAATCTGAAGAATCAATCTACTTTCTCCTGGGTGCCTGCTGAGCCCACCTCTCCACTGCTTCTTTCCTTGGTAGAAAAGATAAGCGAAAATCCCATTATTCAGCCTGTGCTATTGTGATGGCAGTTTCCTTTGAGCCTCTTGGCAAAACCCTGCTTGCTTTAGAACTGTACATCATACTGGATCCATCGAGAGCCATTATTTATCTGACAGGATATTTATAAAAGCTGGCATTAGCTGCAGCTCCAAGTCAATATGTTTCTCTCTTGCTGACATACATCACACCAACAGGCTTGAAATATTTAAATACAATAGTCCTTCAAGAAATCATTAATTTTTCTATCACTGCTACAAGTGATAATTTGGTGGGAATGGATTTCATTGGAATAGCTGAGCTGACTGGAGTGGATACTTTCAAGTTCCAGCACTTCAGAGAAGTCGGTGCAGGACACAGTAAGGGTCCAGGGGAGACCAGAACCCACAGCCCCAGAAGCAGTGTGGCAGCAGAAGCCAGATTGCCCCCCAAGCACCAGCCCACCCACTTCAGTCAGGAGGGCAGTTAAATATCAAGGAGCAGATGTGAGGTAGAGGCCCGGTCGTCTCATTAAGGTCCCTGTCTCTGTGACTCTGTCCCGCCCTCCTGCCCCCTGCTTCTCAGCCCCTCACTGTCCTTTGCCCTCCTCTCTCTTTCATCCCTCTCTCCATTTTTCTCTGCCTCCTCCCCTGGCTTTAACTTTCACTCTTTGATCTTTCTCTTCCCTTATTCACATCCCCTGCAGTGTGGCTGTGCAGAAATTGAGGATAGTCTTAAGTGTCTCCTTCAGGGTCTCAGCTCCCTAGAGGGGAAGGGTCTGCGGCAGTGTCTCTGTGTCTAGCTATTGGCTCAACCCCTCACCAGGAGTCCTCATCCATAATGAATGCAGAAAGTTTCTCTGACCCCTCACAATACAGGACAAAACTCAAATTGTGAGACTTTCTGGAGGCAGGAAGAACTGAGAACCAGTCCAGAATGTACTGTACCTTGTGTTCCAGATACGAGGAAATGCAATTGCGCCATCACTTAACGTGAAGATCTTTATAAAAGCGGCATTGTAGCCTTTTGTTACCGGAATGAGATGTTTGCTTTGATGGTGAGCAGACAAGAGACATGCATGTTACGAATGACAAAACCTGGTTGAGCCATGATCTCCCCAACCAAAATAAAAAAAGTCAAAAAGTCATTTTGGACTACATCTTAGCATCTTGGTATTTTTCTCATTAAATTTGTGGTTGATATGGAAATAGGCTGAGAAGTCATGGGCAGGATGGGGTGGAATGTTCCAGACTGTCTCTTGAAATGTCGTGTGTTCTATTCAAACCTGGCTGCTAGAACCCAAGCCCCATTAGTTCCTCTCCTCTCATTCAATTATTCTAGTTCATCACTGGTCACATTCCTTTGTTCTCTCTTTTGACCTAGTGGCAACTAACTCTAAGCAGCTTCTTATGGGACAGGAACGGGGAGAGAACAGTGCCTCTGGGTCCAAGGATCTTTTGAGATGTTTGGAATTTAGCAGTGGAGAAAGACCAGAGTTAATAACCACAAACAACATGCTGTGAATAGGGTAAGGGTTACCTCTAAGCTGGAGTAGAAGTTTCCAGAGGAAGGAGGGGCCTGCATGGTGAAACTTGGGGGCATTCTGGGTTGTAGGGAAAGGAGCAGGCAGGAGACTGCAGGGGAGATGTGAAGAGGCAGGAAGCATGAGGAAGCCTGTGTTAATAGGAAAGAGCCAAGGATAACCTCTCCCCAGTGTACTGATCTCAAGAAAAGATGAACTAATTAGATCTTTAGCCAGTGAACCTCAGGCTCCAGGACAGGTGGGTGAATCAGGTACAGAAGGAAGTCCACACTCACCAGTGCCCCTGGTGAGATCTGAAGAGATCTAGCTTGTCAGTCAGTTACAGTGCCCATTTACAATGGAGTCTTGTCCATTGGAGAGCTTCTTCCTGCTCAGTGCCTTCGAGAAACTCACTGTCAAACCCCTCAGGGTTTATAGAAGACAAGGTTTTCAGTTAGCTCTAGTTATTCCTGGGAAGAAAGTCATTCATTCTCTGTACTCAGCCTCAGAGCCCATGAAGTAAGAAGTGATTTAAGGTTTAAGAGGGTCAGAGGTGGTATTCAGACTTGGAATCATCTTTCTGGATCGATATACCTCAGTTCACTCAGATGTTTAGGATGTCTGGGCTAAAGCAGGGTCCGTCTAACTCAGAGTCATGTGCTCTTGGAGGTTTGTGAGTTATCCACAAGAATTTCTAAACTTAGTATTTTGTCTAAACAACCCCAAACCAACTGGGTTGTCTTCTGAATGAATACCTTGTTACTAAGTTGGCTCTTTTGGGTTCCTGATGCGATTGACTATTAAATTGGCAGTAAGTACTATGCATTTTCTTATGCTGGCTGGGGACAAAGGAGGGAGATAATCTTCATATGTAAAAGATGCATTTGGATCACTTGAAGGCCAGATGGTACTACTAAGTCATATGGGAACAAAAACTTAAAGAAGTTTGAATATAAATGCATTTTCCTTCTGTAGTATCCTAAGGTAAACCTTGGAGATAGCTGTCTAGAATTACTCATCCCCCTGCCTCTTGTTAGATGTATATAGATATAGATAAATAGAGAAACATACAGACACATACATACACACAGGCAGACAGTGTTTTAGTTTCCTTCGTGTTGCTGGGATAAAGTAACTTAGGGAAACAAAGCTCTTTTGGCTTACAATTCCAGGTTCTAGTCCATGACCGAATGGAACTCAAGGCAAGAACTTAAAGCATCACATTCATAGTCAAGAGCAGAGAATAAATGCACAGACCCTTGCTTACTTCACTATTATACAGTTCTGAGGTGATTACGGGTTGTGCGAAGCTGATAGTTAAACTAACCAGAACAGATAGATAGATGATCAGATGATTCAGCAGAGCGAAGGCAGAGGAGGTTCTAAAATAGAGTATTTGAATTTTCTAAGAGAGAGGACAGAAGGAACAGGCTGAAAAGAGAGAGAGCCCCTGGGAGAGTCTTGGTAGGAAGTTGAGGATGGGAAAAATAAAAAGATTTAGGACTTACTGCTTGTAACTCCAGTTCCAGGGGACCCAAAGTTCTTTTCTGGCCTCCACAGGTACCTGAACACATGTGACATACACTCACACAGATACACATAAATAAAAAGAAAATCAGACTCTCAGCTGAAGGCTCATGTCTATAGGAATCCAGGAGTGATCGTTGAAGCTGTTAATGGCTGACATCTTTCACTCAACCCTGTTCAAATTTTAATAAAGATGGAAGGCTCATAGGCTCTAAGAGGCATTGCTTAGTTTACCCAGCAGAAGAACGGGAAGTGGGAGAGGAAGGGTCAAATTGTATAGCAAGCTCACGATAAAGGGCTTGTGGGACACAACTCCAGAACATTTGTCCCAAGAAAGATTAAGACATAGTGAGTAGAAAGAAGAGCCCTGCTGGCTTGGGGAGATTTTGAACATGGGTTGGGGATCATTAAGTACATGGCCCTTGGTTGGAAAACTGCCATTACAAGTTCATTTTGAAACCAGGAACTTGTCATGCTTCTACTGCTAGTGGCTAGTTCTCTCTATAATGGCATCTTTCATTTTTAGAGGCTTTAAATAGAAAAGCAGAGTGCTCAAATCCACTGAGGTTGCTCCAGGAAGCTGTAGAGCATTCAAAGAATTGCTTTTTTCCAGAGACGGGGAATAAAAAGAAGCCTTTCTCAGGGATTTTAAATTAGAGACATTATCCTTTTGGAGACCCCATAACTATATTGTTTAGCAATTCAGTCAGGAGAGCAGGATGAGTTTAATTCTATGGGTATCTTGGTTACAATGATGAGTGCCTGGCACAGACATCTGTGCCAGTCTGTATCGTTGAGTGGAACGATGCTTTGAAGCCAGGCAAGAATTCAGTAACCCACACAATGCCTTCTTAGATTGTGAGATGGAAGCTCATCAAATTTCTCAGCCGGTTCTGCAGTGACTTTAACATTGGTACTTTTCAAAATTATTTTGGTTGATAGTTTCAACACTACCTTTTTTCAGCAACCATTAGACTATATCAAAGAGCTGCAAAAAGCTGGCTTTTGCTAGTCACAACAAAGCACATGGGTTCCAGCTTTTCTTTCCATTTTAGAGCTGTT
Organism: Eospalax fontanierii; assembly: GCA_035773235.1. Classification (NCBI taxonomy): domain Eukaryota; kingdom Metazoa; phylum Chordata; class Mammalia; order Rodentia; family Spalacidae; genus Eospalax; species Eospalax fontanierii. The sequence goes on along the minus strand of CM069535.1, from coordinate 77,611,749 downwards.
GGATTTTCATTTTGTTGGAACTAGGAACATGCGAATTTGTTAATGAAATGCCTAATAGGGGGCTGGAGGACTGGGAATGTAGCTCAGTTGGTAGAATGCTTGCAAAGAGCCCTGGGCTTAATCTCCAGTACCATATAAACTGGGCATGGTGGTGCATGCCTATTATTCAAACCACTCTGGAAATGGAGGCAGGATCAGAAGTTCAAAGTCATGCTTGGCTACAAAGTAAATTCAAGGCCACCCTGGTCTACCAGAAACTCTTGTCTTAAACAAAAACAAATCACAACGAAAATGAATTAGAAAGCCAAGGCTGCTCTAATACAGGCTGTTTGAACTACTTTGAGTCTACATACTGGAAGCAAGAAGAAAACTATTCTTTGTTTTTGTCTGGAAGGGAACATTTGCAGGAGGCTGGCTAGAGGCATAGACTTGTGCAGTGACTATGCAGATAAGTCTATCTGCTTTCTCAACAGTGGGGCATGTGATGATGTCATTTGATCTTCACTGTGTCTAAGATCTTCCTTTAAAGATTACTGCCCCTCTCCTCGTTTCTTTCCCTTTCTCATCAATCCATGACAAAGTAATGGTCTTTGGCATCAGTTCCATGACAAGTAGAGGTTTGGGTTGAGACAATGAAGATGGTCTTCTAGCTCTTTATTTAAATCTTATTAGCAAGTTATAATCCATATGAAAATTAAGTATTATAAAGGATTGGGGAGATACCTTAGTCAACAAATACCTGAGTTCAGTCCCCCAAACTCATGCAAAAAAGCCAGATGTGATGGGGCTCACCTGTAATCCCAGCAGTGGGGAGACAAACCAGAGGATCCCTGATCAGTGAGTGACTCTGCCTAAAAAAAGGTAATGTCTCTACATGCATGCATACACATGTATACTTGCACACAGACACACAGAAACACAGGTTTTAGAGATGACTTGTAAGTCACTGAGGATCTATATATAACTCCAACTCTAATTACCTATGAAATATTCATTCTACCTTTCTTACCTTGAAGACCTTGCTATCCTTTTTCAAATTTAGCATCCCAGGTTAGTTTATATCAAAGAGTAGACATTTGACGTAGTTTTGATCAAGGAAATTTTGGGAAGCATTTCACGTTCCTTTCTTCTCTCATTCTTCCTTTTCTTTTTTTAGTATGGAACTTAGGGAACTTAATGTGATGCTTGGGGAGGTTGTAGCTATCTTGCAGATATGAGGCAACAAGCCTGAGAATAGAGACCCACATTCCAGGATGGTGGAGTAGAAAGACAGAAGAGCCCAGTCCCTGATGAAATCCTTGAGATTCTTTGCCTGCCCTCAGATTGTTTATTTCCAGACTCTCGTCATGAAGCCCTTCATCTGTTTAGGTTGTCATGATACAGTTTTTCTGTTAAATTGTAGAAGAATGTAATTTTAAATGGCATTCCAAGACTGTTTGAAACTATTTTCAGTTGTTTTTTCTTCAGTAAAAAGAGGAAGTGATTGACGGGCAGCTTCTCTGGGTGACATTTTCCTACAGTTATGTCTGTAGCTGCTCCTAGCTCCATTTCTTTGAGTCAGTACATCCTAGTGTCCTTCTAATGTTTGCACCTTACTCCAGTCTCATCTGAAGTCTTCATATTACCAGCAAGGTTAGGTTAGGGCTCAGGCTAGGGGTCATGTGCAGAGGAGCACAATGGATGATATGTAAATGGTCCAATTGAACATATGAATTCATTGGTTTTCATGGGAAGTCTTTTGTGACTGACTATATACCTATAGCTAACTAGCTAAGATTTTTCTTTTTTGTTTTTTTGAGCTAGGGTCTCATGTATCCCAGGCTGGCCTTAAACTGAGTGTGGTAGAGGACGACTGAATTTCAGATTCTCCTGCCTCTACTTCCTGAGGGCTGGGATTAGAAGGATGTGCCACTACATTCGGTTTATGCAGTGCTTGGCTTCAAACCCTGGGTTTGTGCATGCTAGGCAAATACTCTGTTTACTGAGCTACATCCTCACCCCAACTAAGTTTTATTTTTAATTTTAAAATCATATGTATATATGCATGTATGTGTGTATATGCATGTATGCATGTGTGTAGATAAATGTATGTATGTATATGTGCATGTATATGTGTATATGCATGTATATATATATGCATGTATGTTTGTGCATGTAGAGATCAAGGGACAAATTTCAGGAGTCAGTTTTTGTCTTCCTATCATATTGGTCCTTGGAATTGAACTCAGATCATGTCAGAACTGATAGCAAGTACTTTTCTGCTGAGCCATCTTACTGGTTCTCAGCTAAGTATTTAAATGCAATGTCCATATATCATGATTCATTTGCTTTGTATATGATATAATTTTTCCTTGATTGCATTATTTATTATGAATATATCCTCAAAATAAATCTGAATGATCAAAAATCTGAATAGGATTTGAATAACTGTTATTTAATCATGTAGATGTAATACTATAATTGTTCCTCTTTGAATGAGTAATTACCATGTTTATTTGGTGATGTTTATTATTAAAGGTATCAGAGCACCCTTGTAGTTATTATGTGATTATTCTTATTATTCTTTTATCTTTCTTGTTTGAAGGGTTTTTGAAAAAAATTGAGATAATATGGAATGTTTTCATGTTAAAATTTTCGTAAATGTTAAAAATCCATGTGATGGGGCATTTGCTCTTTTTAGGGTGTGTGTGTGTGTGTGTGTGTGTGTGTGTGTGTGTGTGTGTACTCCTGTGTGCATATCAGTGACTTTTGGGGTGAAAGGGATAGTGACGTTCTGCCTGGAATGAGGCCGAAGGCAGGAAGCAGAGGAAGTGCATTTCCTCTGCAATCATATTTTTCCACATAGAGTTCCTTTGTGGAACTATCTGAGGATTTAAAAACAGCTTTATTGAGATATAATTAGAAAACATGAAATTCATGCCTTTAAAGCACACAAATCAATGTTTCTAGGATATATACAGGACTGAGCCATTATTACCACTTCCTAATTCTAGAACCTTTACATCAGTACCCCCTCCCCACAAAGCCATGTGCCCATTACCATCCAGTGCCTACTCTCTTCCCCGCTCTGGCGACAACTGATTTGATTCTGTCTCCAAGGACGTGTCTGTCTTGTCCTCACTCTCGTGCGCACTGCACCATGTGACTTGTGGGCTTCCACGACTGACTTCTTCCTCTTAGCATTATGTTTTGAAGTTGCTAATTTCAGAGCGTGCATGGTACTTCATCTTTTGTATTACAGAGTAATATTCCAGGGTGCAGGGAAACCGCGTTTTGTTTGCTTATCCCTCAGTGGGTGGGCGTTTAGGTTGTTTGCCTTTTTGGCTATTACGGGCAAAGCTGCTATAAATCTGTATGCTCAAGCTTTCGTGTGGACTGAAAATGACTCTTGCACTGACCAAATTTAGTAAGATTCTTCTAAGTTATCTTCTCAATGAAGTCTTGACATGACCTCATCCTTGTGAGGTCTAGACAGTCCTCGCCCCCCAACCCTTTTTAAGGAGAAATCCTGCTAAATCATCTTGGCAAGAGTGTTTCTAGTCTTGATGTCTGATCGAGTTCCCCATCTCCAGATTTTGTTGTTTAAGACCTTGGGTATGCCTCTAGTAAGAATCCTAAGTTCCTTTATCTAGTATCCCCAACCTCTGATATCTACTATTAGTGTCTGTCCACTCTGGCTCCACATCCACAGCTGTTTAGTTGTGTGGGGAGTTGAACCAGTTCTCTCTAAGAATTGTGGTAGTCTTTGACACCCATCACAATGGTTCTTAATAAAGTCTGCCTTATTATTTTAACAACTGTCAAAATAATTTTTTTCTTTAACAGGACTCATGCTTTTATTTCCTAGGGTATATTCCCAGGAGTGGAGTTGTCAGGTTGTACATAACTCTATATTTAGCATCTCGAGGAGATGCACAGCTGTTTCTCAAACTGTCTTCACTATAAATTTTACAATCCATTGACTGACAAAAGCTCCAACTTCTCAATAACCTAGGCAACACTGGCGTTTTTGTATAAGAAAGGTTTTCATAGGAAATGGGGAGATGGCTCAGTGGTCAAGAGCATTGGCTGCTCTTGCAGAGGACCCAGGTTCTGTCCCAGCTCTCACATGGTGGCTAACAACCATCAGTAATTCCAGTTACAAGGGATCTGACATCCTCTTCTGACCTTTGTGGGCATTGCAAAATACAGGTGCACTTATGCACATGTAGGCAATACACTCGGACACATAAAATAAAAATAATAAGTGTAAAAAACAAAGAAATGCCTTAATAATCAATGGGCAAAATATTGACTTTTAATTTTTTCCCCATTTTGTGATATTTCCTTTGATGGCTCCAATTTTCAGGAGACTCATAAATAAATGGGTAAATAAAATGTGTTTGCTATTTTTCTTGCAGTTGTGACCAAAATACCCGAGAGGATAACTTGACGGGAGAAAAGAGTTATTTGGCTCACAGTTTCAGAACTGAGTCTGTAGTGGCTTGGTAGAGCACCCGGGTGCAGGAGTGTGTGACAGAGGCTGTCACTCACTTTTTCATAGACAGGAAGGGAGTGGAGAGGAAAAGGAGAGAGAGGGAAGGGGGGGAGAGAGAGGGAGAGAGAAAGAGAGAGAGAGAGAGAGAGAGAGAGAGAGAGAGAGAGAGAGAGAGAGAGAGAGAGATAAGGCACCACAATGCTCCACCTCCAGCACCTGCTTCCTCTTCCAGCTAGGCCTTATTTCCGAAGCTTCCATACCCTCTTACAGCTAGTATCATCTGACAGGCACCAAACATTCCAACCATGAGTCTCGAGGGACAGTTCATACTCGAGCCATAACTTGGAATGGGTGCTGAGTTTAGGTAAAGGAATAGATGGCCGACCTCCCTTCTGCAATGGCCTGATTCTGCTGGGATGAAAGAAGGGGTCCAAGTGAGACTTGGACAAGGCTCATATCAGTCCCTTTGAGAACAGAATCCCAGGGAAGTGGTGATGCTGTGAAGGAAGGTGGAATGAGCTCTTGGTGGCAGGTGTAATTTACATAAAGAGCCACTGCCACCACCCAGTTTTTATGAGATACCTCCTTTTGACAGTTAAAAAATAAAATCTTCCAGTAATATTCTATTTGCCAGAGCTTCTCCCTGGCAAAGATAAATGATATCACAGTTTTAAAATAAAACATCTTAGAGCCAGAGAGATAGCTGAGCAGTTAAGAGCACTGGCTGCTCTTGCAGAAGACGCAGGTTTGATTCCCAGAACCCACATGGCAGCTAACAACCATCTGTAACTCCAGTTCTAGGGTATCCGACACCTTCTTCTGACTTCTGTGGGCATTGCAAGGCACAGATGGACTTATATTCATGCAGGCAATAAAGCCATACACATAAGAAAATAAAAATGAAACAAGTTGGGACTGGAGAAACAGCTTCAGTGGTTAAAAGTACTTGCTACTCTGCCAGAGGATGGGAGTTTGGTTCCCAGCACCCATGTTGGGCAGCTCACAAACCCTTGTAATTTCAGCTCTAAGGGATTCAATACCCTCTTCTGGCCTCTATAGATACCGGCCCTCATGTGCACATGTTCACCCACCCACCCCCACACACACATAATTTAAAATAAAATAAATCTTTGAAAAACAACTTCAATTTTGCTTTGATAAATTTTGACATACTTTTTAATATTTTGGATATAATTAAATTGATCCTAAGAGGTAGTAACACCAAGATTAATTAGGAAGAGTGTTGTGCATAATATGCATAATATTCAGGCACAATCTCACTTTATACTCTTCAGTGGCGAGGTGTGCTTTCAAAGAATAAGGGACAAGTAGGAAATGTGATAATCAAAGTCTCTTTGAATAAGAGTTCATGTTTTCCCCTTCACACATCTTAGTGCTTGATCAAACATGATCATACAACTGTACCCATGTGTAGACAGGTGACTCTCTAAGCCCCATATGGGTGAGATTTTGAGAACTCCTTTCTGAAACTCTCCATTCCTGTGAGACTGGGCACACAGAAAACACAACTGATTGATTCTCCCAACGTCTGCTGTCTTTCATTAAAAAGCCTCAATAACTAAATAGCTTTCTTTCTGTAATGTTTTCCTTCAGTCAGATATGGCACATTTATTTTCTTTTGAAATAGGTTCTTTTACAGGCAAAATGTGGTAGATCAATGACTTCATTTAAAAATGTTTGTCTTTCCAGAAATTGAAGAACAACAACAAAAGAACCTATAATCTTATTGATTGGAATGTACTGAAAATTTTAACTGAAGTAATTTTTTTTATAGCACTGAAATTCAATGTCTTTGAAGTAGGAAGTAGATGGTTTTCCATGAAGACACAAAGCTTTTAATTAATATTCACAACAATTGATATGTATAATTTTGGTCACTGGAGGACTACTATAGTTTCCTGTTGATGCAATAGAAATATATTCAGGACAATGAAAAAGTAATTAACAACTGAATATGAGGGTCATAAAGTTAAATTATTCCCCAGGCCACAGTAAGCTCCACACACATACAAAATGATTTTCTAAAACGAAGACAATACTGAGCGCCAAACTTTTCTCCTGGTCTAAACTGTGTATTTAATGTTTTTCTTGAACACAAACTGCTTCGGGTACAATAAGGGTAATGCAGTGCTGACCACGCAAACTGGAGTGCAGAAGAGTTTATGAGTATTAGAGAGAGATGGAGTGAGAGATGGAGGGAAAGGGCTCCGTCTGATTGTCCTTTCTCTGAAATGTGTGGAGTTATTTGAACTTAGACATCTGCAGCAGTCTAGTGGTTGAAATTATCACATGGAAACGTTCTGATCTGTTCCACACTACTGACTTAATTGATGAAAATCAATAGGCGATTTATGTGTTTATAGACCTATAAATAAATATTTGTTCCACCGAGCTCAGTTCAAGTCAGTTCTAGAGCATCTGGCATTGGTTCAGGTTGGCAACCACATGAAAATCTCAGTTCTCTTGCTAAAGAAGCCTAAGAAACACACCTGTCATCCAGCCCTTGGGACTATGATGGTCTTTTAGAGGCAGCCTGGGCTTTCTTATCCCTGAGATTAGCTAATTACATAAGAAAAGAGTGTGAAAAGGCATGGATATCCCAAGCATCCGTCTTACCCAAGGCTGACTGTGCCTGTGCCGGGATGTTATCACAGATTCCAATGTGTTCAGACTCAACCTGTAGATATTGAAGTGTGATATATAAAACCTTGTAAATGTGAAGACTTGTGTTTGGCTGCGTGATTTTCATAGCATTGTTATATGAATTTTTCTTGGGAAGAATGTCTGTTCACCCCACCAATGACAGGACAAAGAAATGACTCTACAGAACTCTAGCTTTTTGAACCAATGAGTTATGGTTACTTACAGGAGCATGGGTGACTTACAAACACCTGCACCACTGAAGAAAACGTCTCACTTTTCCCACAACCATGAACTGCCTGCATGTCCCCGGGGAAGGGTTCGGGACTCATGAGCCCCTTTCCCTTCCATGACTGAATGTTAATGGGCTGTCTCGTGAAGGTCATACAAGTTATCACAGCTGCTGAGAGTTCATGAGGAACTTGTCATGCCTGAAGGACAGTGTTCCAAGACAGGGACATAAGCTTTCATATTTATTGAACTCACATGGACTTCACATCAGGAGGAGAAGAAGAGACGTGGTATTGACAGCAAAGTTTGTATTGTGACTCACAAAACTGTGCTTGCTGGAGGTTGGGGTGGGTGCCTCAGCACGGGGGCGGGGATGGAGAGATGAAGCAGAGGAGGGGGAAGTACCCCAGTGACCACCCTCCTCTCTTCCCTCCCTGCCAAAGGCAAAGCAGACTGTGAGCACTGGACATGGAACAAAGAAGAGGGTGTCAGGGTGAGTGCTTGGGGCCAGAAAGCAGGTGTTTGGGCTGAACTGTGTCCTCCACAGTGTATATCCAATGAAGTCCAAGCCCAGGACTTCAGACTCTGACTCTGGACAAGGTTTTTTCTTTAAAGAAGTGATACAGGTAAACTAATGTCCTACGAGTGGGCCTCTATTAGTTTCTTGCTTTGTTGCTCTGATAAAATGTGCTGACAAGATCAGCTAAAGGGTGGAAGTGTTTGTTTTAGTTCACAGATCCAGGTCCGGTCCACCGTGACAGAGAAGTCCGGGCAGCAGGACCGTGAGGCAGCTCATCACTTGGCAGCAGCAGACAGAACAGAGAAGGATGAGTGCTAGTGTTGGGTGATTTTTAACCTTTTTCTACAGTCTAGGACTTGAACTCACAGAATGATGTTAAGGTGGTTCTTCTCACCTCAGTTGACCCAATCCAGACACTCCTTCATGGGCATGCTCAGAGGCTAAGCTAATGTAGATAATTCCTTAAAGGCATCCCCAAAGTTTATGTCCTAGGTGATTCTAGAGCCCCTCAAGTATATTAGCCAGCCATCACAGGCTCTGAACCAATGACTGGAGTCACATAAGAAAGGGAAATCAGAACATAGGACCACACATGTGAGAACAGAGGGAAAAGATGGACATCGTAAGCCAAACCAAGAAGCCTTGGAAGAATCATCCCTGTTGACACCTGGATCTTCAACTTTTAGCCTCTAGACTTGCAAGAATCGACTTATACTTCTTGAGTCATCCAGCCTGTGGAACTTTAACATGGCAGCTCCGTTAGACATGTAAGAGGCCAAGGGAGGAAGACAGGTTCATGGAGCAGAAAGTAAAAAGATGGAAGAGCTGGCCTATTCTGTGATATCACCTAAGGCCCTCCCTTCACTGGCAGATGGCTAAGCTTTGAATGCTGAGGGTGCCAGGCTAATTTGGGAAGCTGTGGACACTGGTTTCTGACCCCTCTGGCTAGGTTACTTTAGTTATGCTGTCTAGGATAGCTTGTGTTCCCCAGATCCTCTTCCTAATCTTTACTCTTAGATGAAAGCTAGGGGAAACCATAGTAGGTTGGAGAAAAAAGGAGGAGGCAATTCCTGTGGCCCTTTAAGTGCTGGCAGTGGGAGAGACATAGCCTGTAGAACACTAATGGCCAGGCTACAACTGTCAATGAGCCAGCTCTCTCCAGTTTCTTACCTTGCTCTAGAAATTTTAAACAGAGGCAAAATATCTCAAACAAAATGCTATATTGATCTAAATTCTATACAATTGCTATATTATCAGTTTTATGAATGCTTGTTTATGCTTCCAATTCCATGTTTTTATTAACTTTTTAACAAAATTACAATCTATGTAGAAGTTGATATGAAGAAGTTCTAGTTGTACAGTATACTGATGCAAGAGAAGGCCCATGTGGGTGTGTGGTTTGGAGGGCAAGTTCATTAGGATGGAGAACCCCATGAGGACAACAGGAATCTATTTGTGTCTACTGCTCCATCATATTTCTGTATTAAAGAAGTAGTTTAAAATTTTTATTTATTATTTTACTTTTTATGTATATGAGTGTGTTGCCTGCATATATGTAAGTGCCCCAGTGTCGTGCAATGTCTTGCAATGCCCACAAAGGTCAGAGAGGGTGCTGTATCCCCTAGAACTGGAGTTACAAATGGTTGTTAGTTGCCATGTAGGTGCTGGGAATCAAGCCTAGGTCCTCTGAAAGTGCAGCCAGTACTCTTAACTACTGAGCTATCTCTTACCCTAAGGCAGTAGTTTAGAAGTGAACAACAATAATACATAATTATAAACAGGAAGTAAAATGCTATGAATTACTTCAATCTTTGTGACCACTTGGAATTTTTATTTTGTCTCCTAACTATTTAAAAAGAATGAAGCCAAGTATAAGGCTCTATTATAAGGTCTATAATATTTTTGTTTGGTAAGTACACATTTTAGTTCATACACAGTATTTTCTTGAACTTAATACAATCATGAAAATAAAAATGAAGATGCACTCAGAATAAAGATGATTAGGAGAGATGATGTGAATATGGGTGATACCAGCTTCCCTGCTGGGTTCTCCCTAGGAGAGGAGCCCTCCTGTGGTGTCTGTGTTTGAGGAGTTGTTTAGATGACATACCCTGTATGATGGTTAATTTTGGTTTGTCAACTTCTCACACTCAAGAAGAGAGGACCTCAGTTGAAGAGTTTCCTCCATCAGATTGGCCTGTGACCTATATTTGTGGGGCATTTTACTGGTAATTGAGTGCCTAACTCACCGTGGGCAGTGCCCTCCCTGGGCAGTTTGGCAGGTTGCTGCATGTGAGCCTGGGAGCAGCCAGTGAGCAGCCCTTCTGTGGTTTCTGCTTCAAGCTCCTTCTTTGAATCCCTACACTGATTCCTTTCATGTTGGACTATAAAGTATAAGATAAAATAAACCCTCTCCCTTCTCTCTGGAAGGCTAGATATTAGCTCCCTGGAGAACAGGAATCATATTTTCTCATGTTAGCACTAGGCATTCATTCATAGGTTATGCCAGGACCAAATTAATATTAGCCTAATCCACTTCTGCCTGATACTCTGCCAGCTACTAAGGGCACAATGATGATAAAATCCAGTTCTTTCTCTGGAAAACTTAGTTGGGGAGACAAATACTAAAGAAAGCAAATGGAGTACAAGGTAAGAACATGAGGGGTATCAAGTAAGGAGCAAGTAATCTTCCCATTTGGGTTGAAAAATGGATGGTTTTTCTATTTTCTTTCATGTATGTGTGTGCTCATGTGTGTGGAAGTGGGTTGTGCATGCACTTATGTGGTTAGGATGACTGGCCAGCCAAGCCTAGGGATTCTCTTGTTTCTACTTCCACAACACAGGGATCATGTCCAGCTTTTCTTCCGTGGGTTCTGAGGATTAACTTCAGGTCTTCATGCTTTCAGAGGAAAGCTTACTGACATTGCCTTCCCCCTAGCCCACAGTTTTCCTTAAATGAACATATGCGCACATATAAATCTATCATCTCTCTCTATATATTCTTGGTCAGGAGAAGTTAGATAGAACTTTCCAGGGAGATTCGAAAGAACATAAGTTTGGGGAAGGGTGGCTCAGGGATCATGCTGGGTGGACAGTAAGGACCGGGTCTCATTCTAACTTGTGCATATGTGGCATATGGCAGATTTATAGGAAGGAATGACTCTACCAGATTGAAGTTTGGGAACAGCAAATCAGAATGGAGAGGGCAACGGAAGGTGGAAATGCCAGGAGGCAAGTCTGTTGATGCGCCCACTCACAAAGGAGGCAGGGCAGGAGCTGGTCCCAGTGCTGCCTGTGGGAGCTTTGTCCAAAGCAATTTGATGCTGCAAGTGATGTTTTATGAAGATTTTCATCATATTCCCCATTTTTTGATTTTAATATAACATGATTTAGTAGATAAAATCAAAGGTAGAAGATAGATCAACTTCCATTAGTATATAATGATTTCTTTGAAAGGTAAATCTTAAAACTTTCAAAATAATACACATCAGTGATTTGTTAGTATTTTACAGCCTTCTTTGTCTATCGATGATTCACTTTAATGTTCTTTAGCTATTCTCCTGGTATTTCCCTATGTAGTTCTATGTTCTGGTGAGTGAACAGGCAGGACTTGTCTCTTAGCTGTCTTTATGATATAGGTGACGGTCACAAGCCTTTGGAATATAGCAGCAGAAGAGGGTGTCTCACTGCTTCATATTTAAACTTTTATTCTAACTCTGCTGATTTCTCTCTGGTACTTCCTTTCTCTGTACTGTGCTTATGTCCATGAAATAGAAGCTTCTCCCTACACCAAATAAGGCAGCAGCAATCTGATTTCTTTGTTTTCCAAATGACACCACTGTGGGATTCTTGTCTTACTCATCCCTCTGAGATAGCAGTGTCTCTGGTTCTTGAGCATCTCTTGGTGTGTTAGTTTTGTTATAAAACACTAGAGACATCAACTTAAAAGAGAGATATTTTGGCTCATCATTTCAGACACTTCAGTCCGTGGTTGGTTGGCCCCACTGCTTTGGGCCTTTGGGTGAGAATTCATGGTCAAACTGCTCACTTTGTGGCCAGGTCATCCAAAGAGAGGGCTATGTAAAGAATGGGCCAAGATCCCAACAGTACTTTCATGAGCATGTGCTCAATGACCAGAAAAATTTCCCAATATCATCCATCTCTTAAAGTTTCCACCAATATTCATAGTGCCAGACTTGGGACTAATCCTAACACCTGGTCTTTATACCTGATTTAGAGGCTTTAATTGATGTTCTAGTTACTTCCCACACTGCTTTGACAAAATACCTGATAGAAAAAGGGAAGGTTTATTTTGACTCATGACTTCAGAAGTTTCAATCTGGTGTAGTAGACATGACTGATGGCATGGGAGTGAGTGACAGAGAACTCGCACATCATGATGGACCAAGAAACAGAGTGACTGTAACTAAGGTCGGAGCCACTTCTTTTAAGTGTCCCCCTCTAGAATCCTATTCTTGCCAATTAGGCTCCACCTAAAAGTTCTTCCGCCCGCCCCCCCGCCCCAGCAACACAAGCAGAATAATAAGTACTAAAAACATGAATCTTGAACAGTTCTGGATCCAGAGCACATGTGATTGTCTCTAAGTATTTGATGTTCAACATTCCCAGGATTCTGGTCTCTTGGTGGTCTTTCCATTTTTTACATGTTGCTGACATTAGTCCTCATCTCTTGCTTGCTTTTGTGCTGTGTGGATTTATATCTGCTCAGCATTGCTTATTCTTAGAATTTTAGGGTAATGGACAATGCCAGTGCTCATGTCATCATGGTGAGCTGGATGAAAATCACTGAAAAACAAGCATGCGATGCCATTGTGCCCATCAGTTATTCTTTTAAGTTACAAATGCACTTTAATACAGTTCATGTGCCATCTAGAAATTCCTTTTCAAAAATAACTTTTTACTCTATTTTTATTTATGTGTATATGTATGTGCCTGTGTCCTGTGTATACAGGTGTTCTCAGAGGCCTGAAGGGGGTGTCAGATCTGGAGCTGAAGTTATAGGCAGTTGTAAGCTGCCTGACGTGGGTGCTGAAACAGAACTGCAAGAGCACCAAGAGCTGTTAACTGTTGAGCCATCTCTTGAACCCCAGAAATTCCTCTGAGGGTGATGGAAAGCGGCTAGGATATGTGTTTCACAACTAAGGAAACAGATACAATTGAACCAACTGTATAGGCTACATTAGAGAAAAAATTAGATTGAATTTCATTTCTGAGTCTCAGCCAAGTCTCATTCCCGGCAGATTGTCTAGAGGTTAATATTTTGAATAAAATACTTTTATCTCTTTTTGACATGAAAACTGCTAATAATTTTAAAAAGAAATAAATAGTTAGTTCTTCTCCATGATGGCTGTAGCTTTACATCACTGCATATTTTCTATGATATGCATCTTTTACAGCATTTGCAATATACTACTTGCTGAATAAATCCTAAAAGTATGAATTCTCCCTCAGGACCTATGATCTAACAAGACACATAAGACCATAAAGGAGAAAATGAAGATTGAGAAACTTAGTCATTTCTCTGGAATAGATAGATTTGGCATGATGATAAATGATCAGAGGTGTTTTTGTTTTTGAAGCTGTAGTTTCTCCTCACCACCAAGTTATGGGGAAACATTTCAGGGGAAGGAGGCAAAGGTTTGGCGAAGAAATTTAAAGGCAAAGGAGAAATGAGTTGCTGTTTATTTAGATAAAGGGCCTCTAGAAGGGAAACAATAGTAAACCTTCTTGATTTTCACATCACAAACAGTCCAGCTAGAAGTGGGAATTTAAGCTCAGTTAAAATGAAGCAAATCTCCCTATGCACTTTATAAACACTCATCCCCAAACCTTTCTTCCTTCTCTATTTTTGATCTCAAGAGTGCTATTCTGAAGAAATCTGTAGAGGGCAAAAACACTTTCAACCAAAGATGAAAACAAAATTAGAAAGGGTTTATTTTTTTATTACTATTTTTATTTTCAGGGATCCATGGTTTCTCTAGTTCCTAGATTGATGTTTATTTTTATATAAATCTAAAATTATGAAAGTAAACAGACCCTGCTGTCATTTTTATGGCATTCTTTTAATTGTATCCCGGTAAGGGATGGAGGGATTGGGCATAGGGACATCTGATGGGCTAGGCTGAGTATTCTAAACCATTAATTTTCAAGTTACAAGGATTCTTCTGTAATACCAAATTCCTGGTTATTTAACTGCTGTCCTGTAATTATCCTCTGCCTTTCTCCATATTTCTAATCAATGTGCAATATATATATATATATGTATATATAAATATATAAATATAAATATATTTGGCATATACCTGATCCAATCTTTGTGAAGTCCTTGCGTGGCCAGCATAGTTCTCCCTATGAGGGGATTAAGACCAGAGTGAGACAGGCTTGAGAGGAAACAGGTCTAGCACAAAAGATTGTTTTTGATGCCTGGCAGTTCCACATTACTAGATGCCTGGGACCAACTACTTCTCTGAGACTCAGTTTCTCTCTGTGAAAAATAGGAATTAGGATTGTTGCACAGATCAGAGATTAAATGATGTAATGAATTAAAAAAATCAGTTTATATACAGGTAAAGCTCTGTGTGTAGCTATGTCACATAGTATGGTGGTAACTACAATACTGGAGACAGTGGAGGACAAGAGGGAATGACTGATTCCAGTGAGTGGCCTGAGTGAAGCTTCACAAGTTACTGGTATGGTTTGTGTGAGTAGGACTTGGATTTAGTCATACATGAAGGAGGAATTCCATTTCTAAGTCTAGGAAGAAACACTAAGAAAAGATGAATGGTTAACTTTATACTCGAGGAAATTCCAGTATAAATGGCCAAGGGGTACATGAAAATGCTTAGCAGCCTTAGCCATCCAGGAAATGCAAATCAGAATTATCCTTAGGTTCCATTTCACCTCAGTCATAATGGACATCATCAGGAAAACAAGCAGAAGGTAACAAGGATGTGGGAACAAAGAGCTTTGTACAATGTAAGTGGGAATGTAAGTTAGTTAAGCTACTATAGAAATCAATGCAGAGTTACAATCATGCAATCCATTTATGCTACTCTTCCACATGTACCCAAAGGAACCTACGTAAGCAGGACACAGAGATACTTGCATGTCCATGTTTATTGCTGCGCTAGCCACAACAGCGAAGTTATAGGGCCAACTTCAGGAGCCTATCAGTGATGAATGGGAAAGGAAAATGTGGCACATAAACAGTGTGGTATCATTCAGCTGAAAAGAAAAATGCAATTTTGCCATTTGCATGGAAATGGATGTAATCAGAGATCATCATGCTAAACAAATAGTCTAGACTCAAAAAGACCAATAGTGCCTATTCATTCACACTTGCAGACTCTAGATTGAAAAAAAAAGAAATATAAAGGGACCTATTTGGGATGAGAAAGGGGACCAGGAGGAAGAGACAGATGAGCTAAGTAAGTGTAATGGGTATGTTTGTATGGGAGCGGTGATCCCAGTTCATTATATACATATGTATGAAAGTGTCGATTTAAGCCCATTATTTTGTACAGTTAATAAATATACTGTGATATAAAGGAGGTCTGATATAGCTGGTGCAGGATGATGGAGGGACATGGATAGAGATGAAAAGATGGGAAAAGGACATTGGTGTGATATCCTTGAAGTTTTACATACTAGTAGGAAGTTGTACTTTAGTTGTCAGGAAATAGGAAGACACTGTTGGTGTTTGAGCTTGCTAGTGACATGTTCCAATTAGAGTTTTAGAAGAGATAACTTCACAAGAGAATTGTGAAGTGTTGAAACAGAGCCAAAAAGTTCAATCAAGATCCTGCAATGAATCTGTTAATATAGAGAGAAGCACTGAAGATGAGCTGCTGTGTGGATTGCCCTAAGGGAGAAGTTAGGTTTGAACATCATTTCAGAAGTAGGATCCATAGCATTCGAGGAGTAATTGGAAAAAAGTGAAAAGTTAGCATTCAAAACGTCCTTATCTGAGAACATAATGCTATCATTTGAAGATTGGTGTTTTCAGAGACAACTTCCTGGTCTTTCTGACTATTCTGAGGTAGCAACTGTGGGAACTGAATTTGGCTCTTGCACCTACATATTGTGTGAGGTTCGTTATGAGACACTGTGAAAGGAACGTAAATCTTCATTTACTGTGTTTCTACAAGAATAATTAATTGTGAGGCTGAGTGAGAAGAAAAAGGAAAAGAAGAGGCTGTAACAGAGATACAATATTGTGATCAGCTCCTCAGTGTTTGTCAGTGAATCCTGTTGCTTTGGGCCTGTGATGAGGCAACACCATGCCAAGACCACAAGAAGCTGAGCATCTCATGGGGGCCAGAAACAAAAGAAAGTAGAGGAGGAACTGAGTCCCACAATCCTCTCTGGCAGTGTGTCCCAATGACTTAATTTTCCTCTAGGCTCCACCTCTTTCTAGTTCCACTATCATCACATAGTACCACACTTGGGCCCAAGATGTTAACAGGAGTCCTTAGGAGACTTTCACCATACAAACTATAACAGGTGCGGATAGTAACAATGATGTTATTGATGGTGCTGTTGGTATATTCTCCCGAGTCAGGGAGGAAACAGGTGTACAGGCTGGGGAAGAACAGGGGCCATGACTTCCTTCAGTCTAACTCGAAAGAAGGAGGAATGGGAGCAAGTAGAAGTGGAAAGGTGGGACCATGACTGATACTGGTTACGTTAATGAGAGTACAAAAAAGATCTTGGTTAGGAATCAGGAGGGTTAGGAATGTGATAAAAAGGAAAAAGTCTTGAAAAACTGGTTTCTTCAAGAGAGGATGTAAGGAGCATGTGATAAATAATTAGTTCATAAGTTATAAGGTGTAAACCCATAGTTTCATAAGTATAAGGTGCATGTAATAGATGATTAGTTTATAAATAGTGATGTTAGAAATCCGTAGTTTCGTAAGTTAGAAGTTTGTGGTTGAGTCTTTGCTTGGGGCCTCAGAGCACTTTCCTCCTCCGAAATGCCTGGGGCTGGGCTCTTTGCTGATAGAGCCTCGGAGGGAGTGCCTCCCATTTGGAATCTTGCAGTCACACTCCCCGGCTGAAAAGCTCTTCCCTTATCAGATCTTGCAGCTGCACCCCCTGCTCAGAGCCCAGGGGCTGTTACCATATCAGATCTCAGAGTTACATACACTGTTAGGTTGTGACAAGAACGAGGCAGTGTATGAAGTCACCTGGCACCTGATTGGTTAATGGAGCCACACTGCCAAGGCCCCTATAAAATTAGAAATGAAAGGCTGGGAGACTGATGTTTGTTCCCAAGAGTTCCCGGGTCTGAAGACCCATCAGACCAGACCAGACCAGCAGAGAGTGACACTGAGAAAGGAACCATGCCATCGAGGGACACATAGCTCGGGCATGGAACAAGATGTGAGCCTTACCTGCGAGCCTGACAGCCCCACCTGCTGTGTCTTGGGACTGGAGCCCTGCCGGAGTCATCTGTGAGTAGCCACAGCCACAGTTACTAGTCTTTCTGGGACAGGTATTGGGATGACTGTGTGTGAGCATGTTGTTAATTGCTCGGTTTCAATTAATAAATCTGTTGTACCTCGATACCTGGCCTCTAAAGTTCCCTTTCCTTAACCAAACTTGGTTAGGTCTTGACTCACGACAGAGGAGAATCAGGTGGCAAGTGGCCAACTGGGGTTGTAAGTGTGGCTTTATGGGTGGTCCACTAGCATATAAAATAGAAATAGAAGCAGGCCAATAGTCTCAGCTCCATTCCAGGAGACTTTCTAGGAAGGTTTGTTGAGAAGACCAGAGGGGAGGAAATTATGTCAGACACCAAACAGTAGAAAATACTTTTTCTAAAAGTTACAGATTTCCTAAAAAGGAATTTTACTTTTTCCTCTTTGATGCCAGTAATGTAACAGCTGGTAACCCGTATCACTATCTTGCTTTTTAAAACATATTTTATCTATTTATTTTTATATGGATGATTGTATTTATATGCATGATTGTATCATGCAGTGCCCGAGGAGGTCAGAAGAGGGCATCAATCCCCTGGAACTAGAGTTATGGAGGACTGTTAGCCTCCGTGTGGGTGCTGGGAACTGATCCTGGGTCCTCTGCAAGAGCAGCCTGTACTCTTAACCACTGAGCCACCTCTCCAGCTCCCCACTATCTTGTTTTATTTATCTATTTAACTTAATTCATTTATTTTTATTTTATGTGTATGAGTGTTTTGCCTGCATGTGTGTTTGTGCACCTGTGTTGTGCAATGCTGTCAGAGGCCAGAAGAGAACATCAGATCCCCAGAAACTGGAGTTATGGGCAGTTGTTAGCTGCCATATATGGGTTCCTTGGAACTGAATCCTGGTCTTTTGGAAGAACAACAGTGGTCTTAACTGCAGAGCCACCCCTGACTTCTGTTTTATAGTGTTAGATAGCAAATAGCCCTAGAAGATAACTGGGATGAACTAAAAACTCTTTAGTTTATTTGTTAAAAGACCCACATTTCCAGTTTCACTGATCAATCATTTGGTCACAGGACCCTCCCTAGGGAGGCAGATTCACCTTAAATTATACTAAATAGATGGGTAGAATACTAGTGTGTTAATGAGGTAGTTTTTCCTGCCTGCAATCCCACCTTCCAGTGCTGTGCTCTCTATTTCTCGGCCCAAAGTGTGTAAGTACTGGCCCAGTTAACTAAACTTGGCTGATTTGGAACATCTGAGTCTGAGCGTCCTTCCCTTGGCATCCTAACCACAGAAGTCTGTTCTAAGCTCGCTTTCTCTGGTACTTTGGGTTTCTTTACGCTTTAAAGCTCCAGTCTCTTCTGTTTTGTAGAACTCTGTCTCACTTCACTTTGTTCCCATTCCACTGTCTTTCGCCACGGCTTCCCTGAGTCTCCTGGAAGGTTCACTTCTAGTGTTATTTATCTGTTTATTCTCTGACACAGGGTCTCACTCTGTGGCCAAGGCTGCCTCTCGAGGGCTGGGATTAGACAGGAGCCATCTTGCTCTGGATTTTTTTTTTTTTTAAGATGTTATTTTATTTTTATTTATGTGCATGTGAGTGTGTCTCTATGCGTGTCACTACACAGTGGTCTAGTACCTCCTGAGGAAGCCAGAAGAGTGTGTCAGGTCTGTCCCCTGGAGCTGGAATTACAGGTCCTTGTGAGCCACCTAACCAGATTGCTGGGAACCCATCTCTGGCCCTCTGCAAGAACAGCAAATGTTCTCTTAAATTTTCTTTTTCTTTTTTGGAGCTTGAGGACAATTTTTATTAGAATTTAAAAGAAAAACCCCAGGGTAGGCAAGCTGTAAATCTCAGCAGCTGCCTGGAGAGAGAGAAGGAGAAATATCTGTATCATTTGAGTTAGGTCATCATGGAGGTCGGCCACATGGTGGCAGGCAGCCGCATGGCAGGGATTGGGGCTTCAGAGAAAGAATAAAGAAACCCAGAGTGCCAGAGGCAGCATGCTTAGAAGAGAGACAGAAGGAAGAGAGGGACACTTTATTCTTTTCTGAGCCATTCAGAGAGCAGGCAGGCTTACAAAGCTGCATGGGTGTGGCTGTGCTCTGAGTGGGAATTCTGGAAAGATAAACATTATCTCATTGAAGGGATAATTATTCTGCTTATCCTATTAGCACTGTTCAAGGTGAACCTGCTTCCAGGGGCGGTCCTCCCTCCCTAGGGCTGGTCCTGACTTCCTGAGGGCTGGTCTCTTAGCCAGGTCATTGACTCTGCCTGCAACCAGAATGTTGTTTCCACTCAGGCCAGAAATTCATCCTCTTGACCAGAAAATGTCCCTTAATGGGCCTTTTATATTAACAGCAAGTGCTCTTAACTGCTGACCATCTCTCTGGCCCTGTAGCTTGAATTTTTACTTTAAAATGATAATTCTGTGGCCTGTTTTGTATGTCATTTTTGTCTTTCTGTGTTCACCTCAAATCATGCTAAATATATTGGCAGAGTACCTAATGGGTTAATGAGATAGTGAAGTTTTCCTGCCTGTAATCCTGCCTCTTAGTACAGAGCTTCTGGACCGGGTCACAGACATATAGCCTTATGTAAATCTGTCTGCTTTCCTGAGTTCTTCAGAAAAGGATAATCTTTCTCTCCTTTTCTTCTTCATATGCGTTTCCTAAGCATGCTTTCTCTGACACTTTGGGCTGCCCTAATATTTTGTATTTTCTTACTTTTTCTTTAAAGCTTCCTTCTCCCTGCATGTGGCTGCCATCGCGCCACGTGTCTGACCTCCATGCAGGCTCCAAACCTGCATGGTTTCATGTTTGTTTCCTTCTCCCTCCATTCTCCTCCTCAAGGCACCTGCAGAGATTTCCAGCTTGCCTACCCCGAGGATTTTTCTTTAAAATTCTAGTAAAGTTGACCTAAAGCTTCAGTTGGAGTCCATTCTGAGATTTCATGAACGAGACTGAGAACCCTCTGAGGACGCCCTTTCTCCCTATATCACATTCCTTAGGTTGTGTTGGGATTTCTCACCCAGTTCTGTATGTCTACGCTGGGATTTTGTCTGGTTTGAGCTTAAATAGGACTTGTGCATGTTGTTACCATTGCTGTTCATAAAAGGGGATTTTAAAAGATAAGAGAAGCAATGTGTGAGGTAGAGACAGGCAGGTTTCTGCGAGATCAAGGGCAGCCTGGTCTACATAGGGAGTTCCAGGCCAGTTGGGTATACAGGAAGACCCTGTCTCAAAATATTAACTAGCTGGCTAGCTAACTAAAATAAAGTAAAATGAAAGGTAAGAGAATTCAAGAGAGATGGGGCTGAGCAGTGAAGGCAGTGTGGGGAGAGGGCCAGCACTTGGATTTAATGTTTTTGCCCATGTGGCAATTCTCAGTAGCTGTGGAATAACAGTGAAAGGCTGTGCTTGAGTTCATCCAAAGGAGCATGACTGAGCATCATAAGTACTAAACCTGTAATCACTAGAGATCTATTTGAGACATATTTGGGTGTAGAATCACATGTGAGCAACATTTTTGTTGGCAGGCTAGCAATTATAGCTGAAATATATAAATAGGCCAGTGGAGGTCAGTTTCCTGAGGGTAAAGTAGAAGAAAGTATGTGTGAATTGACATGGTATGTGATTTCTTTGTGTTTTCCAACCTTTCCTTTGTTATATATTTTTGTCTTCTAGAGTAGTCTTTGGTGCTTCTTTAGGCCTAGTTCAGATATTCACAACATTTAGGGTTCCTTAGTATTACTCTACCTCTTACAGGTTTTACTGTGATGAATTTCTCTTTCCAAGTGTTAGGGACAGCTAGATGCATTTTATCCTTCAGAGTCTAATTCAAAGCACTTTCTCAGAGAGCTTTCTCTGGTTAATTTACTTGAAAGAGTACTCTCCCAACTCACTATCCATGTATTTGATATTCTGTTTTATTTACTTACTGTTATTCAATCTTTCCTACTAGAGTGCAGTCTTCAAGGGAAAAGAGATCTTTTCTGGGCTGGAGAGATGGCTCAGCATTTAAGAACACTAGCTGTTCTTGCAGAAGACCTAGGAAATCTCCAGCACCCACATGGCAGCTAACAACCCTCTGTAACTACAATTTCAGGGGGATCAGACAACCTTTTCTGACCTCCAGGGGCATTGCATGACACTGGTGGACTTACATACATGCAGGTAATATACTCATATGTATAAAATAAAAATAATAAATTCAAACAGAAAGAGATCTTTTCTGTTTCATTTGCCATTGTAAACTACATACAGTATGTTGAAAGACAAGTTACATTTTACTTTGAATGTGATTGTAATTTGATTGGTTAGTCCTAGATTCTGTTCCTGCTTATTTGGCTGTTACAATTTTTCCTAAGGTAAATTCTTATATTTTATGCATTAGTACATTTATATACTTAGGATTCTTTTATTTTCCTTCTTATTTTAAAGTCAGTGGATAGATTTATATGCATATGATTAATAATAACTTATAGTAAGATTAGATATTACTTTCATGTTATTGCTATTCAAAAAATTCTGAATCCTTCAGTCCTACAATAGTATCTAAACAAGGCAAACGGTTTGAGCATAGTATTAATGAACTGTGTCTCAGTTCAACTTTGTTCTGTGTCACTGTAATGAGTATGTAAACAGGCTATACAAAATGGAGCCTGGAGGGTAGGAAATTTAAGTAAACAAGTAGAAAACATGCCAGAGTGGAAAATTACAAGTTTGCTGTGAAATCAAGATTAAGAATGGAAAGTTACAAGTTTGTTGTGGAACTAAGATTAAGATTTGTGGTGTTTTTGCTGTGACTGGAAATCCCCTAAAAATAGATAAACACTCGCATCTGCTTATCTATCAATGACATAGACCAACAGGGTCTGAAGAGTATAAAAGTGAAAGCAGGAGCGCTCAGCCTCAGAGCTCTTGTGGTCTGGGCAGGAAGCAGAAGCGCTCCCCGGCACAGAAACCTAAAGACCGTCCCAAAGGTCCGAGGGAACCCAGCGGACTGAGACCAAGCGCCCGAAATCTCCGGTCGTTCGCTTATGCTCCATTGTTTCCTGATTGCTGCGTTCCGGACCTGGGACCTGCCGACCGTCACTGCATTGGGGACTGATCGTCTCTGCTGCCCTCGACCCTCGTGATTTTCCTGTGAGAGGCATCCGATACCTGAGGAAACTGGACTACGTGAACTACGGACAGACTTGGCGGCTCTCCCGACACGGACTTTGTTAATACGAGGTACGATAGTAGTTGGTTGTGTTAGAACCAATAACCGTGTGATTCGTGAAACTGAAACTAAGTGTGGGTCTGAATTCCTCCTGCCCTAATTTGGGAGTGTGCTCGTGTCAGTCACAGATAAATACTAACAAATGTATTTGGTAAGAACCCATGTTCTCTCAATAACAAATATGCTTCATAATATATGTAGAAGTAACACTCAGAGGGCTTTGGAAGCTTCTACTTGTACTCAAACACAAAAGCCTCTCTGAGCTCAGTCTCAGGCTGAGATATGACAAGGCAGACAACCAAAAATCCCAGTTTGTGAAGTGCTTAGAAAATGTTGCCTCTTGCAGTGGTCTTTCAGGAAGCACGGCTACAATATATCATATTGGTTAAGATGGCTAAGATTGTACCAATGTACATTCATTTAGAATGTGGTGTTTAGAAGCTTTCTAATAAGGCTTTGTCTAAAATTTGCTTCATAGGTTTTTTTTTTTTTAACTTTGAGTTATATAAAGATATAAATGTTTGCTTATCAAATTTGTGGATGACAGAATCCAGGAGAGACTGATGAGATGATGGATGAGGAGCATCAGTCAAACTGATTTTATCAAATGGGAAAGGTAGGTAGCACCACAGCAGGATCATATTTCAGGAGGATAAAAGTAACCACTTGGATTTATGTTTTAAAACAAATGAACAGTTTTACAAATATTTACAAACACCTGGGATATTTGGTTCACACCAAGAAAAAGCAATGAATAGTTGAATTGTTTGGCAGTGTGTCGTCTAGATTAAAGGTGACAGTGATATCTTTGTTGTTCTGATTAAATCTGGAATACAGTGTTCACTTTAAGAGGGGAACTGTGAAACAGAATTAAAAGACAAAGATTATAAAATCTTGTGAGCCTATAAAGAATAACTGAGAATACTTGGGACATTAGGCATTCAAAAAAGATTTAGGAGGCCCTGAGGTCTTTTTCAAAATTTTTGAAAGGTAGAGAAGTAGGTATGATATGCCCTCACTTTTAAAAATAACAGAGGTGCTGGAGAGATGGCTCAGTGGTTAAAAGCACTAGCTGCTCTTGCAGAGGACCCAGATTCGATTCCCAGCACCCACATGGCAGTTAACCACCATCTGTAACTCCAGTTCCAGGGGACTCAGATGCCTTCTTCTGACCTCCAGGGGCATTGCATAACACAGGCACACTTATATACATGCAGGCAATACATTTATACACATAAAATAAAAATAATAAATAAAATATTCTAAAAGCCAAAACATAACAGAAATAGCAGTCGTAAGATCATGTGTAGAACCTGGAATGGTTACAGAAGGAACTGGATTTATGGTAACAAAATCCGAACAACAGTCAAGACCACTGTAGCTGTGTCTTGGTAGCTGAGTCTCGTCCTGGTTGAAAGACAAGAATCAAGAGACTCTTCTGTAACAATACAAGGACATTACCATCATTCCATTCTGCATTTGAGGAAATTGAGCCTAAAGAAGGCTATGATTGTTTTCCCCAAGCTGAGGTGAATTTTGAGTAATGGATTTGAAAGCAGAAGTTTGGATTTTTGAATCCTGGGGCTGTTGCTTCTTTTACTACTATATGCTTCCTCTAACAATCAAATCTCCAGTTAATAAGGACTCAAAATTCTATCAAATATAAATTCATTTCTAGTAAAAGAAAAGTCATCACTTTATGGTTTTTCCAGTCATTTTCTGTTCACTGTCTCTGCTATGGCGCATGGCACACGTTCTATGACTGAATTACTGAAGTTGCCTGATGCCTTGATGAAGTAGACAAGTAAGTAAATGAAATGGTGCAGGTATTTAAGGAATGAGAAAGATTCCTTCTTGAAAAAATGCTGCAGTTGTTCCTGAGGCTAGAAAGAGCTTAGGGAAGACTGATTAGCATGCTTCTTCCATGCCTCCCCTTTCACATTAAAAAAGTGATGACTGTATGCGTTGACTGTATCTTAGAGCATATAAATTCTCTACAAAGATGGAGATGAGTATTGAATTGTTGCTAGTCATCCATATTTATAAATTGTCACACACACTTTTGCCAAACTTAAAACTTACCACTGTTACCAGTAGTAACACAGTGGTTAGGAGGGCTTTGCCTGACTTTTGACTTCTGATTCTGTCATCTTCCCTCTGCTCAGCCTTAAGCAAACAAATTAACTCTATCAACGTAAGGTTTTCTGATGTGTGTCACAGGACAGTCCAGTCTTCAGAATATAGATGCTGTAAGACTTAAATGATGATTTTTATAAAATATCTGGGAGAGATGACTCAGCCTTTAAGAGTGCTGGTTGCTCTTCCAGGGGACCTGGGTTCAGTTTCCAGTGCTCACATGGTAACTAACAACTGTCAGTAACTCCAGTTCCAGGAGATTCAGCCCCTTTTTCTGGCCTTTGAGGCATTGCATGGCATGAGTGCATTTACATACTTGCAGACAAAATACTCATACACATAAAAAAATTAGAAAATTATAAAACTACCAGGAGTAATAACATGCCCATATGTTTTGATATTGTTCTTGCTCATTGTTTCTAAGCCAAGATGGAGACATTGGTGAGGAAGATAATGCTGAGTTTGCCTTTTCTCCTTTTTTGTATGAGGATGGGGATGGAGAGTGAAGCAAGAAATGCTCCTTGGATCTATCAGTCAGTTTTTACTTCTCGGGCATATGCAGAACATGTGGAAAGTTTCTTCATGCATACTGGGGTTTATCCATGCTTACATAGAAGCCAGACCACCAAGCACATAATTCTTAATCAGTTTTGAACCACAGAGCAGTAGATCTTCCTACTATCAATTTCTTTAGCAACTTACCCTTCTAGAATACATTGATACTGTTTGTAACTTTTTCTCCATAGTAGGTAGCTTGATATAGTGACTTAGTCTTATATAAAAGAAAAGAGCTGAAGATAGACCCGTGCTACCTCATTGGTAAAGATCTCAAATTCTGGAGCTTTACCCCACAACTCTTTCTGTAAAGTTCAAGCCGTCTAATCATAAATGGAGCTATGAAAGACAGAGCTACCTTGAGTGTGATTAGTGAAAACAGGGCAAGAACCATCCTGAAATGTCAGGCATTAGTGATGAACTTAAATCTCTTTTTCATAATAAAGTTATGCTTTCGATGTGACATTTGCAAATGCTTTTCCTGCCTGGGATGATTGCTTCAGTCTCTTCCTCTGAACTGTGATTTTCCTAATAGTAGAAGAGTGATATTTGGGACATCCTTGTGGCCTCTGCTGCATTAGATGCAATTCATATGTGTTAGTAGTTGGATAACCTTTTTTTTTCCATTTGCAGGGATCCACTGCCTGTGTTCCTCAGCTGTCTGAGACTCACAGGCACTCAGCATGTGAAGAGTAAAATACCATCTTCTAGGGAGCTTCAACATCTAAATTACATCAACCGTTTCTAATGAAACTTCTTCCAAAGTGGTCACATAATTTCTTACTGTCAGAAACAGGACATGCATAACAGTTTAAACTTTTTTTAAAGAGGAAATTCAGGGCCATTGAGGGTATATATGAATGAAATGGTCAGGGTCTGTTGGCACAGGTTGCTTGCCTATAGAATAATTGGTCCCACCTTGCCTTTCAGTGTCTTCTGTTCCTTCTTGGCTTCATGTCTATTTTTGATAGCAAGCTGTGTATTGTTAATAGTCTTTGTCTCTTTTAATTTGTTGTAATTATCAGTAGGTCAGTTTAAAGATAAGTGAACCACTGAGAATGGCATATGAAATGTGCAGAAGGAGCAGGAACGAAGGCACTGGCAACTACTACAGGCAAGAGACACACGTTTCAGTGTTCAGAATTTGTACATCCTTTAACTGTCAAGTCTGTTATTTCCTGCCCTTCTTTCTCATCTTTGACTGTAGCTTGGACATCAAGTGGCTGGGTTTTGAGAGGTGGTGAGTTGTGACTGTTTTGCTGCTCCTCAGTGAATTCATCTTTCTTCTCAGTCCTGTTTTTGTTTGTAGACCTTTCCTAGGACCTATCTTTCTAGCTTGTGTTATCACTAAGTATGTCTGATGTAGGAGGAAGGAGTTCAGTCAATATTTTTGGAATGAATGAATGAATGCTGTTCCTGATCTTTGCTAGATTAAATTTCTCAAGGGGAGACTGCTTTATTCAAATCTGCTTCCTCCCAGTAGCTTGTGTACGGTAGGCACTCATGGAGTGAATGACTTAATGAAATAGTTATATTACACGATACTTTTAGTATCAAATAACTCCAAAACATATTAAAACCTTTTTATTATAAAATTTATACTTGAGATGGATAAATACGGGAAATGGATGCATACAGACACATCAGATAAGGGGAAACGTTTTTAAAAAGCAGCTAAATGCCCACTAAGTACTACTGAATGCTCCAGAAATGAAATTCTCTTTCATTTGGAACAGAAGAGCAGGATTAGCTAAGGTTGGAGGTGCCAGGGGTTGGAGGGACTCAGTCAAGGGAGAAGCAGGACTAAGTGACTTTGTTGGGTGGAACCATCCTACGACCTAACAGATTCCCTGTCCTGAAAAAGCTTTCGTGTCTGGGATTGCATTTCACCCTTTCCTAACCCATACCATGGCTGTGAGGGAGTCAGAGAGCCGCCCCAATTGTTCTTGGTCATAGGTGTAGCTTTTTTCTTTTTTGGTGGGGTTGGGAATTGAATCTAAGATCTCACGTATATTAGGCAAAGCTCTGCGAGCTTTATTCCTACCTGTGATGCTTTTTTGTGTGGCTCATTCCTGTATTAATTAATTTCCTACAGTTGCCTCAACAAATAACCAGTGACAAATTATTGAAAATTTAGTGACTTGAAAGAGCATACATTTATTATCTTATCTGTTCATTTAAAGATAAGCACAGGTTGTATCTGGGCTATTGGCAGGTCTTGGCAGATTTGCATCTCTTTCTGGAATTCCTGCCCTTTCCAGCTTAGGAACTTGTCCAGAAGGCAGTGATGACAACACTCCTCTTCCAGCTCCTATGTTCTTTTTGCCCCCTTTCCACAGTAGTCCCAGAGCCTTGAAGGGGGTGATATAGATGTCCTTTTTAAGGCTGAGCAGTCTCTGTACTTTGACCAGTTATGGATCTCAGGCAGAAAAAAATTAAGAAAGAGGATAAGCAAAGACTCTGGTGGCAGTACATGGTGGAATTCTCTGGATCACTGTTCTGGATAGCTTTAGTCGTCGGTTGGGTTAAGGGAGCCTCAACTGGGGAATTGCTTCTATTGAACTGGCCTGTGGCCATGTCTGTGGGGCATTTTCTTGATTGTTAAGTGATGTGGGAGGGCCCAGCCCACTGTGGGAGGTGCCACCCCTGGGCAGGTTGTTATATAAGAAAGTCGTGAGAACATGGGACCAGGAGAGCAAGCCAATAAGCAGTGTTCCTCCACTGCCTGTGCCCCTGGAACTGAAGTTAAAGATAGTTGTTAGTCACTGTGTGGGTGCTGGGAACAGAACCCAGGTTCTCTGCAGGAGCAGCCAGTACTCTTAACTGCTAAGTCATCTCTCCAGCCCTGACTTTTAACTTCTTGATCGTTTTGTCTCTACCTCCCAAGCGCTGGGATTACAGGTGTGTACATCCTCACCTAGCTGGCATTTTCCTAGAGTGCACTTGAGTGCTTCCACCAACTTGTGTGATATTATCTGAACTGTAAATATCTATTTCCCTTAATCTGCAAAACTTCTCAGTTGGTTTGTTGGCGGTCCAGTGCATGATATCTATAACCATTAGTGGGCTTGTATATGAGGTTTCTATTAAGTTCTTGCATCTAGGTTTCTGACTTGAATGCCTAGCTTGGGCTCCCTTAATGATGAACTGTGACCCAGGAGATGTGAGCCGAATAAACCCTTTCCTCTCCAAATTGTATTTGTCACAGCAATTGAAGGAAAACTAGAACAATTACATAAGACTATTAATTCCTGAAGATTAATGACCAAAGGCACATGCTCTCATAGGTTATTGCTCCCCAGCTGTCTAAGTATGGGGTGCGACTGCACAGCCTCAGGGTAGAATGTGCCCAGTGGCTCTGTGACTGCATCAGTTCACTGAATGCTGACACCAAACTGCAGGATGACTCCTCTTCCTCTCAGAGAAGATACTAGGAGAGTATCACATATACCTTGTACCTCAATGGTTGAATACTGATTGCAGTTAGCCTTGACTCAGTTCAGAAGGCATTCTTACAAGAGCCCCTCCCAAGTAGCCTAATAGGACAGCCATTTGTCATGTGTATATGTCTGCAGATAGGTAGAAAACCTTCTTGGGTGCCCAGTGTGGTGTCTTCATACCTGAGGTATAAGTTGAGGTATAGTTTATTATTCACAGCTATGATGTCAGCATTTAGTACATGACCTGACAGAAGGCACATACCCAAGATGTGTTTGTGAAATTAATGAACCAATTAAGCTAGGTTTACACATACAAAAGCCATATCCTGTGGCCCCAACTCTCTTCTAATTTGCCACTTATAAAGAGGCCCTTATTTACAAGAGAAATTGAGTACGATTTTCTGTGAAGCACACTGCCTACCTATTGCTATGCGGCCACACATCTGTAGCAGAGTATTTTTAGAACAAGAATTTGAAGAGAAAGAAAAGATGCTAGAATTTCTTTCCCATTGATAACACTGTTTACTTTTTAATACAAAGGAGGAACTGAGACTTTGAGAAACGAAATAACCAAAGAAAATTAGTGATGGATTGAGACACAGGGTCTGAGACTCTCATTTTCCTATGGCTCTCCAGGTCTTTCCATGGTAAGTGGAATAGAATGACTCACTTATCCACAGGTTTGATTCAGATAGAAGGATAAATTGTGGTGCAGATAATAGCTAATGTAATGCCAGACCTCTCTCAGGAACTGGAGAGATTCAGATCAATATGTAGTCAAAGAGTACATGGTGATGACTTTCTGAAAACTTGATCAATAAGTATACATCACCAAGATCAGAATTTATTTAAAATTATGAACAGGCTGGAAGGCTGCCAAGGCCTGAGTAATAACTCCAGGCAGTCCAAATTCATGCCAGCTTCCTCCGTTTATATAAATTGCTGGAATCTCTCATGCCTGACCCTCTGATGTATCAGCTTTGTTATGTCAGATTAGATACAGGTAAATTTCCTATGGGCTTTATTAGCTTTATTAAAAAAGAGGCAGTTGTCCAAAGGCCTCTGGGCATATGCACCCAAAACATAAAATAGAAGTTTGAAATTAAATATTCAGGCTGCCAAATACCTCATCAAAAAGCCAGGCCAGTTCATCCCACTGAGGTGTACCAGATTGGCAGGTTTGATCAGGTATTATTCCCCCTCCCCCCTCCAAAGGTTCACAAAACAATCTCACTGTCTGGTATCACAAAGGCAAGGCCTCCAGCAGCCCTGTTTTGAGGCTTCACATCTGTTTCTTTGCTGGAAGTAGTATGGCTGATCTCAATGTATCTGAACGAACCAATGGTAAGGGACCCTCAATGGAGAGCACCCTCTTTATCTAAATGTACCCAAACAATGTTCCTTGACTTCATGTGGCATCTTCCTTTGATTGATAGCTGTCACTTCTAGAATTCTTCACTTTGACATTTCCATGAGTCCCTTAATGCTTTCACACTAAAACAGCTGCTCGGACATGGCGTTGCTTTAAATTAGTTTCAGCTCAGAATGATCTCCTCACCTCCAGTATCAAGAGACATTGGTAAATGTCTGAAGACACCTTTTGGTGTCACAATGTGGGAAAGGGGTGTTTTTGGCATTGCTAGGCAGGTTCCAGCAATGCTGTGAGCATCTACAGGGTGTGGGGCAGCTTCCACAACAAAGATCAATGGTGCTGAAACAGCGAGGACCACTGTAAGTCTCTAGGTAAACATCAGTAATTCTCCTAGCGTTTTCACTGTTTTTCTTATGGTCACATCATTTGTGTTGCTTTCACCTAACGATTTCTTCCCTCCAAATGCAGCTCACTTCTAAAAAAGTAAGTCTATTTATTTTATCATATTCATAAAAATAGTTCATAAATGTAGAGTCATCATGGACATTTTTACTATAAGAACAAAACAATATTAAGAAATCACAGATGGGTGATTTAGGGGAAGTAAGCTTTATAAAAGTATTAAAGAAATGCTAGGCCAGCAAGATGGCTCAGTGGGTAAAGATACCTGCCACTAAGCCAACAAGCCTGACAAGCCTGATCCCTGGCTCCCACACAGTGGAAGGAAGGAGCTGAGTCTCCCAGTTCTCCTCTGATCTCCACATGTACAAACACACACACACACACACACACACACACACACACACACTCTCACAGATGAGAGAGAGGAGGGAGAAAGAGACAGGAAGCAGAGAAAAGGAGAGAGGAGAGAGTAGTATAGATGTTTTCTGGGGTTAGAGAGATGGCTTACTGGTTAAAAGCACTTGCTCCTTTTCCGGAGGTTAGGAATTCAGTTGTTGCCTTCTAATCACTTCTAACTCCAGCTTTAGGGAGTCCAAGGCCCTCTTCTGGCCTCTGTGATTATCTGCATGCACATATGAGATGCTCACATGGACACACAGATAGAGACAGACAGACACAAAACTAAAACTAAAATAAATCTTAAGAAACAGCAATTGGGACTCCTGTTCAATAAGATAGTCTGATAGATTGAAAAGAGATTAATTTTCTCATGCAATTATTCATTGATACTGAAATTCCTACCTTACATCCACCTAATACTCAAAAGTATCTCTTGCCTGAGGGAAGGTTATCATGAATGTGTCGCACAATTTAGAGAATGTTGAATCGTTCCTGATTCGGAACTGTTCTGCCTGAAGAATATTCTCCTAGGTTGCTATAGTTTGAACACATGCTTCAGAGGGCACATTTCACAAAGGTGCATCCAGAGGATAAGTCAGACAAATCTTAGACTGCAAAAATAAAAACCAGGAGTCCCATCTTTGTCAGCCAATGACAGAGTCTCTCTAAAATATTTTATTGCCCACTTCTACTCCATTAAAAAGGTCATCTACAATGTACTTATAATTCCTTTCATAGAATTAAAGTGACTCTACTTCAGTCCACTTATTAAAAGTCATTATTCTGGCTCATAATATTTTAAGGAGAAAGGGTAAATTCTTTGATATTAACTGATGGCACCACTGTCTGAGCTGAGTCATTATAATTATTCCCAATATGTACTTTTGATGCCATGTTATTATGTAGTGAAGCAATTTACAGGTAACATCATCTTTATAAAGTGTAATCTATGCTGAAGGGTCTGATATATAAATATGTAGTATATATATATATATATATATATATATATATATATATTTTACTGGACAACCTTTGGCAAAATAAGTTATGTGCCTTCTGGCTGATTTAGTGAAAGGCTAGGAAATTGCAGCTGGCACTGGAGTCTTCTGAGTTCCCACTTACTGCTTGGTGCCCTAAGCTGGAGATTCCCCATCCAGGAGACTGACAGGGCAAGAGTTATGCCCCCCTCAGGGAAAATCAGTTAATGTTTCACGTTAAAAGGGAGCTATGCTGCATTATGAAAACAGTCTGGGCTTGGCTGGATTTTTTTCTCACTCTGAAATTGGTTTCCATACCTATAATTATCTTTAAGCACCATCATAAAAACCCTCCAATCTTTACCTCATGTTCTTCCTTTGGGGCACTGATTCGGGACCCATCCAACTTTTGCACCAAGCCATAATTAACAGAATTATATTTAATAATCCCCCCTCATTCTGAAGGGAGCACAGGAGGCACTGAGCGAGCACAGCAGTAGATAATGAGAGTGGCAGAGGTTTTCTTTCTCACTCTCTTGGAATTGTATCATCACATCCTGAGAGCAGTGTGCTGCCCCTGTCAGCCTGCATCAGTTTCACTGGTCCAGAAGCCTCCACCATGTGACAGCTAGAAACAAGAGAGAGACACATATGCTCCATGGTTTTCTCCCCCCTTTAACTAAAAAAAGTCATTTACTTAAAAGAACATGTAGCCGGCTGCTCACCTCAGCAGCTGCAAGTGTTTCTGGGTGTAGAACAAAGAACATTTCCAAATTTCTTTCAATGCAGAACCAGGCCTTGCATTACTGATACATTTTACCAGTGAGATTTAGGCACAACGAAAGGTTTAAGATTTCTGAGTGAGATATGCTAAACAAGATCTCACTCACTTGAGATTTCATTATTTTTTACTTTGTTTTTAGAAACTTTTTCTAATTCGTGTGTGTGTGTGTGTGTGTGTGTGTGTGCAAGTGTGGCATATGTATATGTGGTGTGTGCACCGCCTGTGAAAGTGAAAGAGAGGCAGATGGAGGGTCTAATGTCCTTCTTTATCACTCTCTTTATTACACCTTTGAGGCAGGGTCTCTTCTTGGACCTGGAGGCTGTATCTTTGGGGAGGGTTAGGGTTAGCAGATAGGAAGCCTGGGTGACCCTTCTGTCTCTCTCCAGCTCCCAGCCCCAGGACTACAGGTATAAGACCATGGCCAGCTTGCTACATAGCTACTGGGATCCGGATTCATGTTCCCATGGTTACACAGCAAGTACTCTTAACAACTGAGTCATCTCTCCAACCCCTTTCACTCTCCATGTATACACCTCTGGATCGTTATGAGAATCTACTTTTTTCATGGAAGAAGCAGCATTCTGCAATTTTCCCAGCAGTAAAAATTATATATTCAAGGAAACATCTGTGTTCTTACAACAAAAGAAATCTTATATGCAGGCTACTTGTTTTGTTCTGTTCTGTTTGCTCTAAAGGATGCTAAGTAAAGTGGTTTTGCTTTTAGATTTAGTGGATGTCCCACCTGACATAAATTCAGATAAAAGAAAAGCATTTATGTGTAATCTCTGACAGTCAGTGAAACTGCTTCTTATATAGAATCATAAATTTTACTGCTAGAAAGGACCATAAAGAACAGTTAGTTCAGCCCCTTGAGGGTGGTAAATGGAGGTAACTGTGTGGTATCTTCAAGACTGAAGTTAAAAGTTAGTCTCTGAGAAGTAATGCTATAGTTTGGATCCAGAATTTTCCCCTAAGTCCCCTGTGGTAAAGGCTTGATCCCCAGCCAGTACCAGTACTCGGAGAGGATGAAGTGTCGAAGATGAGGTCATTTGGGTATGCCCTTGTCCTCTCTTCCTTTTTCCCTCTTTGCAGTCTTGCCTGTGAGGTAAGCTTTGCTTGCCATGTGTTCCTGCCCTGATATACTACTTATGAATGATGTACTCACAGTGTGAAAGGAAACCTCGTTACAGCCTTTTACTTTCTATTTTATCACAGGCCCAAAAGTAACAAAGCTAACCAGTTATGGCTGGAAACCTTCAAGACTGTAAGCCAAAATAAACCTGTTATGTTTATGTTGATTTACCTTAGATATTTTTTAAGCTGACTGACCTAAGGAATGAGGGGTAAAAACCCGTGATAACAACAACAACAAACACCAGACAATAACTACTGCGAGCATCATTTATAGAAGTGGTCAAATCAAGAGAGATGGTCTCTAAATGGACACTGAGGACCAGTCTCATATTCCAGTTCTGGACCCTCTTTGAGACATGCATGGCTTGGCAGGTTAAACTCAACACATTGGACAGAGCTCCTAACAGCTCCGGGAGGGGCAGCTTGCCTCAGAGACAACGAGGAGCAGAAGAGAGGGTCCACTACAGTCACAGCTGAGGGAAGCTAGATTTTTGTCATGAACAGATGTAGCAGGTCACTTTTAGGGCCCAGGGGTAGGACAGATCCCAGGAACAGTACTTCAGGCACCAAATGTTCTTTTCTTGTCTTCCGAGGTTGCTTCATTTTGGGACCGGAGGCAGGAAAGCTGCAGCTGCCTCACATAAAAATCTTATGGGGATACTTTTTGTTTTCAGTGAACATCAAGGAGCCTTAGGTGTGCTGCAGATTGGGAAGTGATTTTATACATATGAACTGAATGCCATGGAAGAAAAATGTGGTGCCAGAAGATGCTAAATGAGCACAAACCCCGAGAACGTGCACTTCTCAGGGAGTTCACTGGAGGCTCTTCTGGAGTGATGGAGGCTTGAGTAGCTCGTCCTACTTTGTGCTTGACTGTGGGGCTGAATGGTCATAAATGACACCTCTAGAGCACAAGAACGAACTGTACCTTAGCTGTCTTTGGGGAATTAAGAGACCTCTTTCCACACTGTGGATATCAGTCCCATATTTTTAGTCTCAAGGTCAGATGTGATAATACTTTGAAACAACTAAGATTCAGAAAGCTCAGAGGATATGGCAGACAGACAGAGGTCAAGGAGGGCCTCTGCATTTGAGGGAAGGTGTCGACCTAGCTGTGCGAGAGCCGGTTTTCAGCCCGTCCGCAGAGCTGTGGTGAGTGGCATTTGTGACAGCTTGGAAGATAAGTCGGGGAGGATGCTTGACATATGTTTGATAATTTAGCATTTTAGGTCTAGTCACAAATGTGAATGAAGCATGCTAGAAACCTAGAAATTACAGATCACCCGACCTGTAGCTGATCAGCCCTTCTGGTAAAGGAAAGAACAGAAGACAGAAAGGTGATGAAGAATGTTCGTGGACCGCAAATGTAGTATTAAAATAGCTATAGAATCACTCTAAACAAAATCTATAGAACAGGCCTGAATTAGAGAGCTACTGTAGTGTTATGTAGACCAGGCTGGGTTGATCTGTTGGCTTCCCTGCTGATTAATCCCTGGGATTAAAGGCATGCCCCACCATACCTGTCTCTGCTTTGGCTGGAGCAAGGGGTGTCATGTGGACCTGATGATCGAAAGAATGTATTTCTACACAGTTCTGATTTGCCTCTTGTCCTTTCTGTAATGGGAATTGGTTCTGAAATTGCAAAAGGCAATGTGGAAATAGCGTATTGAAGAAACAGAAAAACCTCCATGCTGAACACCATCTAAAGCTTTTGGTCTAAAGGAACCACATGCCATGGTAAGCAAAACAAAATTCTTTTAAAAGTGATTATAAAACACAGTTTGCCATCTAGGAGGCTAGATGCCCAAAATGTGGCATTTTCTAGAAAGTAGGAAGATGTGGGTCCTGAAGTATTAATTCATAAGCCATGCTTCTCAATAGCTTTGGAAATGAAGTGGGATGATGGAGATGTGGAAAGGTATTGAGGTCACCAAGCACACACCATACTAAGCAAACTTCAAAGGCCACTAGTATTTGTAGACTAATGTCAGTTAAATGAACAGGCAAATCACATTGTAGGCTTTTACTTTTTTGAACCATTTCCAAGAATGCTAGAGAGAGGTCTGTAATATCAAGAGAAGAATCTATGGGAGAGAGCACAGCAGTAGTTGAGCTGGCCGTAGCTATGTAGTATTAGACTTCAAGTTTCTGTCTCGTTCTCTTTCTCCCCCTAACAACTCAGAAGTATAGAATGTGCATTTATACGTGTATGTGTAAAACTAAAATATATGCTTACCTAATATGCAAATGTTTTTAATTGAGATTCTCAATAGCCTTTGAAATGATGGATTCAGAATCCAAAGAGTTGTTATCGACATCGAATTATGGGTCTTAATCAATAAGGTTTACTAATGAGGTGAAATTTATGTATTGAGCTTTAAAAGGAAAAAAGGCAAATGAACAGGAGATGAAATGGCTATAAATAATTTCATTTCCTCCCATCTCCAACTCCCCAAACAGATTAACTAAAACACCCCCAAAACAAAGCAAAGAAAATATGGCATTTTGTTTGACATTAATTGAAAGTCAGCTTGTGCTGTACCTTCTAAATATTGACCCACATGGAGTCAGCAAATATCAGTCTCTTTATAATGTTGTGTTTAGTTTTCAATACTGCATTTTCACATGGGGAATCACACAAACTCCAGAGGGCTACAAACATGCGAAAACAAGAGTCTACCCCTCCTTACCCATGAAACGAGTCTCTGTTCCTTTATTTCTTCACCATACATGTTCTGTATGCCATGTGTGCCAGTTACTGTGCTGGGTGTAAGTTAATAATGCCTTGTGTCTCTTGTGTATGTTAACACTGACATGAGTTTAGTTAGGGAGACAGACAGATAGGCTGACAATGTGTACTGACCCAGCAAGAGCTGAGAGTGTGGGGAAGTTTATCCTTTGGGCACTTCCTGCATGGACAATATTAATGAATCACGTGGAGGTCAAGGAAGAGGGGAATGCATGTGGCAAAACCCAGTGGCATAAAAGATCTTGGCTCACACGGAAACAAAACGTGCTTTGGTATTGTTGGAGTCTGGGGTGTTCACTGAGCATGGCATGAGCTGAAGTGAGAGGTGAACTAGAACCAGGAATGAACAAACTGGAGGCTTAACTTCATGCTGAGGATATGGAGAGCCAAGGAAGGAATTTTAGCAGGAGACAGGATGAAGAATGCAGCCTCGGTGATCACTCACTAAATGGGGTTTGGAGGATTCATTGGAAATGATGAGTCAGGAGGAGAGGAAAGCATGCCACAACTGCTCAGATAACATGCCACAAGGGCCTGCTCTCACACAGGGACAGTGCAGAGGGGAACATGGGTCAGGGTTCAGTGGTATTAAGGAATGAATATCAATATTTGGAGGAGGCCAGAGGGGCACCCAGCATGAGGTATCCTGAAGTCTGCTCCTTCCTCTTTCTTACCCAGGCCTGTGTGTTACCTCTGTACAAGCGCACCTCCCAGGAAGTGGCGCTTTGCTTTCTGGTCTTCCTCTCCCAGGCTG
This sequence comes from Eospalax fontanierii, assembly GCA_035773235.1. Lineage (NCBI taxonomy): Eukaryota > Metazoa > Chordata > Mammalia > Rodentia > Spalacidae > Eospalax > Eospalax fontanierii. The sequence continues at coordinate 77,574,482 of CM069535.1, read as the reverse complement.
CTGTGAAAATCTTAGGAGGAAAGGCCATGCTGTGCCCCTTTCTTCTTTCCTCTTCCTTATCCCATTTTCTTTGTTTTCCTTCTTTTTTCATTGCGAGCATATCTATATACTGAACGGGATCATGTTTGTTATATGCAGTAGTGTACCCTTATGCCATGAATGATGGCTAATCACTGTCCACTGGACTGGATTCAGAATCACCGCATAGATGAAGGTACAGTGTCTGTGGGGGCTTTCCTAGAGGATGAGCTGAGTGGGGAGGACACACTCTGAATATAGCTCACACTGTCCCATGGGCTGGAGGCATAGATGGAATAAGGGTTAAAGAAAGAAAACTCTGGCAGCCCCCTTTGCTCTTTCTGATCTCTCACGACTCTCTGGTCTGCTCTGCCCTATCTTCATGGCTTGATGAACTGAACCATTTGAAACCGTGAGCCTAAATAAATCCTAACTCCTTTAAGTTGTCTTTGTCAGATAAATGGGTCACAGTGGCAGAAAAGTAACTAATACACCATGTGATGCAGTGAACAGTGCAAGGAACTGGAAATGTTTATTCGGACCATGTTTATGCCAACCCATGCAGGTTTACACCATGAGCCAGTGCTCCCAAAGCAGTATGTTTTCAGATTAAGAGTGAAATACAAGGTGAGACAGGCACAGAGGAGCTTCTGAGGGGGGCACCTGCTAGCTGAGCTGATAGATTCTGACTAGGCTCATAGGCTTGCCTTGCTTAATGCTACTCTCTGGGAACTGTAGATAGTTCCTAGATGATTAGAAGGCTGAGGGCATTTCACAAGCTGTATATCTGAGTCTCTTCACAATAGCACGTCAAACATACAGCATACTGCTGTTAATTAAGGTCTGTGAGCTTCAATGCAAAGGTGCTTCAGGGGATTTAGCTTCATTTTAATCATCAGTAAAATCACAATCCATGTTGAAATAATCTAATCCTGTACAGATATTAAATTGTTCTTTCTTTCAGTCATTATTCTCGTAATCAATGGTTTTACATTTTACTTTTGCCTTTTCCTTCTCTGAGTGCACAAGTGATCCCCTTACCTTGCCCCAAACAAGGTACATGAAGGCATATGTGAGGGAGCCCTGTACTGCGTAGAGCAGAGATGCCAGTGCTGCTGGGTGTAACTTGACAGAGAACGAGGTTCAGGATCTAGTGGCCTTCTCTTCCCCTTTCCCTCTTCTCCCCATCATTCCCCCCCCAGTCTGGTTTCATGTCTGTTGCTGTAGCAAATAACCTGACAAAGATCAATGTAAGGGCGGAGGGCTTACAATTCCAGGCTACTAGAACTCAAGTAGCTACTCATATCGTGTCCAGTCAAGAGCAGAGAGCAACGCATGCACCCTGCTGCCTGTGCTCCACCAGCTTTCTCACTGGCTCACAGTTCAGGAGCCAGCCTAGGGACTAGACACCTACAGCAGGCTGAGCCTTCCCTCAGCAGTTAACCATCAAGCCAACCCCAACAGACATGCCCACAGGACAGCCCAAAAGGGACAGCATCCCAGCTGAGACTCTTTTCTCAGGTGAGTCTAAGTTGTGCCAAGTTGGCATTTAAAACTATCTCCCTTCCTCCTCTTCCTCCTCCTCCTCTTCCTCCTCCTCTTCTTCTTCCTCCTCTTCCTCCTCCTCCTCCTCTTCCTCCTTTCTTTCCTTCTTCCTCCCTCCTCCCTTTCTTCCTTCTCCCTCTCCTCTTCTTTTTGTTCCACTCTCATTTTCTTAAGACTACCCAATTTTTAAATCTGACTCTCTTGATTCATTTTTGAGTGTACCGTAAAAGATTAATTATTTGAGGCCAATTTCCAGAGAGTTAGTCCAGATCAGTTGTTATCATATAGAAGCTGACAGAGTGCAGAGCTAGAGTCTAGTGTGATCAGTTTAACTTGGATCCTCAGCTTCCCTACTTTTCAGTGGGTCAAGTAGGTCTCTTTTAACTGTGAAGTCTGTTTTGACATAGTAAGTGTGTTTATCGATAATAATGTATAGGGAGAGATTCTAGATATCTGTCTGGACTCCAGCAGATGAACTTGGACTGAGGGATCTGGGTACACAAACCTGACTCACTAGATCCTAACATAATATGACAGAATGCACGAAATCCAGTGGAGGAGTTATGGGGATGTGGATGGAGGAGGAGGTATAAAGATGACTAAGATGTTTTATATGAAGTACACAAAAATTCAATAAAAATATACATTGAATAAGAGATATAATATATAATAAACAATGAACAGATATTATTGTTACCATGAGAGAATGTCCAAGAATGTGCATGAGCTTGTAGACTCACATTAGGCTGATGGGATATTCTGTATCTTAGGAACAGGATGTGGGAATTTGATCTACAGAGATTATTTCTCTACAGCAAGTTGTCTAGTTATGTGGCCTCCACCTGCACGTTAGCACCCTCACGATTCCATCTCCATCCTCTTACCCTTCGCTCTTGGAGTTCCCAATGTCACTTCCCTCATCACCATTAGAGGAATCTTTGCACACCTAAGACCTATGCTAGCATGCTTCTGATTAAACCTTAATGGATGATTCCTGCTATCCACTTAATCACTATAAATCCTCTTTTGAAGCCTTCAAGGATCCTTAGTCTATGACTTATTGAAGCCAACTTGGGCTTTTGTATTAGATAGGCTCTTATTTAAACATCACTATGGCACAAAGATTTCATCTTGGTACACATGATTCTCAGAGGTTATGCCTATCACCTACATGGCAGCCAAAAATCATTCATAACTCTAGTTCGAGGTGAATCTGACACTCTCTTCTGAGTTCTGTGGGCATTGCATGACAGGTGCACTTATATACATGCAAGCAATACACTCATACACACGAAATAAAAGTAAAAACACTAAGAAATGAAGGTTATGGTATTTGCTTTGTGGGATGGGGTTCAGAACTGATAGGAAAAGTCGTTAACGGCGCTAAGAGGCGAGAGCTGAACTGCACTGTTGCACTGTCTCACCTCAGTGCACCTTTTCATACCCGAGTCACAGAGTGTTGAATTCTACCTTGATTTCTTCATGTTTCTACTTCTGTCTTGTACGAATTCTTCATTTTAAGAACTGAACAGCTTTTTCCTTGAAGACTTTAGCCTGGGCTGATACCAAATGTAAATATGTCATAAAGAAATAAAATTATTTTTTATATAACCAATAGTTAAAAGTTTTCATTGCATTTACTTTGATTTTAATGTACATACTTTCTCAGGCAAGAATTCCATGATAAAAATGAAAATTGAAACATTTCAATATATCACAGTTATAGTGTGTTGAGGAGGCAGCCTATCCACATCAGGTCATGTCTGAAAGAGGGACATAAAAAGGGTCCAGCTCCCAATGCTTCTTCCAGGACACTGCTAGTGGCCTAAGATTCTCCTTCTAGGTCCCACCTCTTAAACTCTCCACCACCTGCTGGTTATGGCAGGCTGGTTTAGCACATTGTTCTTCAAGAGATGTTGCAAGTAATGGCAGCTCTCATGTTTTCAGTTCTTAAGAAGAACTGTGATTGTTTTAAGAAAGTGGAGAAATGTACAAGTTTTAGCTATTTCTTTCTGTGAGATCTTTGCATGAACAATTTATTGACAGAGGATTTTCATCTTTTTGTGAAAATGGGGCAATAATTCCAATTTTCATAAAACCCAATAATACACAAATAATACACAAATAAAATTAAAAGGCATTTCAGAAATCTAGAGAACAGGTAGCTTTGTATGAGAATTGGATAGGATGATGGTTTTCCAGTCTTTTTCATCTCCGTTTATACACAGGCAATCTCTGAGTTTAAATTTATTTTTGGATAACTCTCAACTTACTTTTAGTTCCAGTACTGAGTCCAGATTTAAGGGAGATCATACAGCATTTAAGGTCAATTGTTTTAGAAACGAGAGTTCTGTTCTTCTCAGAGCTAGCACTCAGTTTGTGGAAGCGTAGTAGATCTCAGATTACATTAGTTTCCTTTCCCATCAGTAAAGTTTCACCTAAAGTTCCAACACAATGGTAAGAATAATATAGGAATCTCTCATTCAGTGAAATTTCAAGCGATCAAAATTTCCCGTTCATTGCACACATCCCAAGTAGCACACAGAATCAGAGCTATGATACTATAATGTTTGTCTTGAGGACTAAAAAATCAGTTATACTTTCCTGTACTGTTGGCTAATTCATGTGAACACTGACAGGTTTTCTGTATAGTAAGGCTTAATTATTCTTGGCAAAAGAGACTCAGCTGTCCTAGATTACACTATTAATTCTGAGACTGTTCAAAGGAGTTAAAAACAATTTTTTTAATTGAATCATTGTGTGTTTCATACAGAACATCTCAGTCTGTCTTAATTATCTTTATGTCCCTTTACTTAACAGCAACCGCCCCCACAGCCCCCTAACTGGAATCCATACATTCTCTTATCTGTGCTAAGACCTATTGTGTCAAGTTAGTGTCCCCGAGTGACTTCAGTGTAGATTCATCTATTGAGGTCTAGTCAGCCTACCAAGATTCCCTCTTGTTAGGAAGACTAGCCCATCCTCACCCAGCAGTAATTAGTTATTGATACTTCTTAAGCAAAGGTTGGAGTCTGCTACCCATTTTACCAGTTCCATGCTATTTTTTTTCTGCTTGAGTGTGCATGAGTTTTGAGCATGCCAAAAACAATTGCTGTAGGTTCATATAAGCTTAACTTCTGACTAAATGCAAAATAAGTATCCTTATATTTACAATCAAGTATCCCAGTCACCGCTCATTAAAGAAGCTTCTTTTGCACCAGATGGAGATTAATACAGAGTATGACAGTTGTCACACACAGACATTGTGAACTGCCTATGCCTAAGCAACACATCTACAATATAGCCTTTATACCCAAGGCTCACGAAACATAGAACAAAGGATAAAGAAGACACTAATGAATCTCTCAACTCTCATAATGAAGCTCCTTCATGCAAAAAAAAAGGACAGTAACACAAAAGGTCACAAAGGGCTAAATCATGGAGGTTAGAAATCTGTAGAGTGTGGTCCCTGGACAGGACTCTTATATTAAGTCTCACCCACCCAGGGCTCAGGGACCATTGCAGAAGAGGGAGCAGAAAGATTGTAAGAGCCAGTGAGGAGGGATGTGACCATATGGAAATTGAATCCAAGATGTTTCTTGGACTCTTCTCTTATGAACCTATAGCAATCAAAGGAGGTTTTAAAATATTTTATTTGTTATTTTTATTTTATGTGTATGAGTGTATTGCCTGCATGTGTGTGAGTGCACCTTTGTTGTGCAATGCCCATGGAAGTCAGAATAGAGTGTCAGATCTCCTGGAACTGGAGATTCAGATGCTTGTTAGCCACCATGTTGGTTCTGGGAATTGAATTCTGGTCCTCTGCAAGAGTCATCAGGATTGGTATTCTTTCTCCTAGTCTGCTGATCTGTATACTCACACAGATGAATAATATTCTTAGCTTAGATATGAAGACATGTTACCACTAGTTCAAAATATATCAGTTCTAAGAAGAAACTAATGCTTTTTAGCTTCTAGATGCCTGAGGGGTTCTGCTTGGGATGTTCTTGGAGTTGAGTTGAGAGCTTTTCAAAATAACTGCAACTCACTGTACTAGTTTATCAAAATTTACTCAGCTTTTGCGCTCTTACTGAAATTTGATGTCTTCTTTTGTCTTTTTGCTCTAGCCAGTACCAATCACAATGCAAATTCACTCAATGGGTATATTGCCCTTCCTTTCCATTTCTTGTTTCTTGTCTTGGAAGTCCAGCTGCTGCCATTTGTTCCCTTGTGAATTCAGTCTCAATCTCTTTTCGACCAAATTCAGACAGGGGAGGATCTCATGCTTCCGCTCCAGCTTTGCTCTCAGCTGGACCATCTCCAGGTCTTGTACCACTTCATATCCTACAGCTAACTCTGCCCTCACTCCCCACTTACTCAGTTTTAGAAGGAATGATAAGCCTTACATAATAAAATGCCAGAAAGCAGACTATAGTTAAATGAAGCATAGGTCCTGCTGTTGAGTATTTATGCACTTAGTGTTTTTAATGTCACTTTACTGATGCACAAGACCAAATGTCCTCAAAAGTTAATTTGATAGAAATCCTTGAATAAACTGAACAGCATTCAATGATGCAGCATAATAAAACAATCCAATTTAGTTAGGTGTTATTGATGACAAACACATAGTGATAAGGAAAACAGGATGAACTTAAAATGCATTTTCTCTTAAACTTGACTTTGGAGGCATTTGTCTTCATCCATACAGCCATTTATTTGGAGGAAAGTTTAGAGCCGCTCAAGCAAACATTGCTTTGTATACACTGTGATACTGGATCAGTGATACGGCTGGTGCACAAAGCAAAAGGAGCTCAGATGATGTTGCTGTTTTCTTTACTGTTCAGTCAAGAGAAAAACAGAGGCCAATGAAAAGTAATAAAATAAAAAGAAAGTCATTTTCGTCTCCCAATTTCAGCTTTCACTCTCCTATAACCCCAAGGAACTATCTTCAAAGATAGCTTTAAAATTAAAAGAGAAAAGTATCTAAGATGTTATGTTTTCACACAAAAATAGCAAGAACTACTTTAAAAAAACAGAAATTTAAGTTTCTTTGTCTCACTCTCTCCTCTCTCTCTCTTCCTCCTCTCTCTCCTCTCTCTCTTTCTCCTGTCTCTCTTCTTCCTCTCTCTCTCTCTATCTGCCTCTCTCTCTCTCTCTCTCTCTCTCTCTCTGTATGAGTGCCATGACATGTGCATTGAGGTCAGAGGACAACTTGTAGAGTTTGTGCTTCTTTTACATGTAGGTCTCAGGGATTGAATCAGCTATCAGCTGTCAGGCTTTGCAGTAAGTGCTCTTTTTTTTTTTTTTTTTGCTCCTTGAGGTATTTTGCTGACCTGAAAGAGCTTCTTGAATGGAATTTCAGTTGCTCTGTCCCTGACAATTGACATTAGCATCATATAGTTTTTCTCCATTCTTTTAACCTATATCTATTCTGATTTTTAAAGTGGTCTTTTATGGAAATCATGTAGCTGCTTTTTGCTTCTTTTAATTATATTACAATTGAGTCATTTCTCCCTTTAATTGGGATATTTGAGCCATTTACATTTAATGTCATAACTGTATCAGTTATCTTAAGATAGACTATCTTAGCCAGGTGTGGTGGCTCATGCCTTTAATGCCACTGGATCTCCATAGAGCCTGGCCTACATAGAGTTCCAGGATAGCTGGAATTATAGGGAGACTCTGTCTTAAGAAGACAAAAAAAAAAAAAAAAAAAAAAGGTAGACTATCTTGCATATGTATGTATGTGGATCCCTATGGAGACCAGAACAGGGTGTCAGATCCCCTAGAGCTGGTTATGAGCCTCTTGATATGGATGTGGGGCACCGAATTCTGAAATGCTGAAAGGACAGCAAAGGGTCTCAATCCCAACCTCTTGAAAATTCTATATTTTGCCTTCATTTTTTGAGTGTGGAATTCTAGATTGACCTTTATTTTTCTTTCATCACTTTATTATATTGCTTTATTATTTTCTGGCTACACAATGTCAAAGAAAATTCTGCTAATGTTCTTATTTTCTTCTCTGTCTATAATAATTCTACTCCGGATGATTTAAGATTTTTTTTCCTTCATAACTGGTTTTAAGCAATTTAGTTACAAGGTACTCTTGAGTAATTTTTTTTCTGTTTTTACACTTGGGCTCATGGAGCTTCTTGGATGGTGTAGATTATATTTTCATCAAATATGAAACAAGTTATTCAATTATTTAATTTGTCTATTCCCCCTTTAATGTGGAGACTCAAACTGGAGTTCTTTTATAGCTTATTGTTGTTTCTGCAATACAAAAATCACTTTTCTCACTGGGTAACTTTCAGTGGTTCCTCTAGCTAGCCACAAGTTCAATCTTTTTTCTTCTGTGGTGTCTGGATTGCTATTAATCACACTCACTGTATTTTCCCTTTCAGTCATTATAATGTTACCTTTAGGAATTTTATTTGGTCTTTTAAATAAACTTTTCACATATCTTTATTAATATATATAATTTTCCTTTGCTATCTTGAATATGAAATGGAGTTATAATAATCATTTTAATATAACCATCTGCTAACCTACAAACAGTATTACTTCTAGGTCAGTTTTTCTTAACTTATTTATCTTCTCTGTGGATCATATTTTTCTCTTTTCATACCTGGTAAATGTCGTTCTTTCATAGAAATAGGAATGACTGAGGAGCAGATTGATCACTGAGGAAACACATACCAGCCAAGGTTTTGCCATGTCCCCTGCCTGGGACTATAACTAAGGATGTACTGAACTCTACAGTCATCTGAGATGATACACTGCTTAATATAATACTTTCTAATTTATTTGCATTAAATTCAGTGCCCCCCGCATTTGATATCAGTTTTTTCAGAATTTGGACTTGACCCTGTGTCAGTACTTGATCATGGTTCTTTATCCTGCAGCTTGGTACAGATGAACATTATGACTGACTAATGTGAACTCTGGTCACTGGCTACCCTGGGACTTTCCAAAGACACATCTGCCTATATCTCGGTAAGGAGCCTAGACTGGGAACAGCATTTCTACTGGAGAAGGCTGTCCCCAAGGTCTCTTCGTGTGACCCATACAAGTAACCGGTTGCATGTACTGCTGAAGATCATACTTGGTCATTTTTGAATTGATGCCAAGCATCACGATTTCCTTTGTTGAGTGCTGGGTCATTTTGAAAATGTAAATGCTCTGTATCTTTGTTTCAGGATGTAGTTAAATAGTTTGAGCGCAGTTTGCTCCTTCAAGGTTTGCTTCTGAGCCTTGCTAGGCAGAAGTTGTGCTGCTGCTAAAGTTAAAATTTTCTCCCCATGAAGGCATTTCCCTTCATGCTTTCAGTGATTGTCCACCCTGAATGTTGGGAAGACACATTGCTGATCTGTGAAACCAAAGGACATTTTCTTTGATCCTTTTAAGTTCTTTTTTCTTTATCCTCAGATAATTTCTGACACACAGATCGACCAATTCTATTCTAACTGATTTTTGTTTTGCCTGTTTGTGTGACTAGCTGTCTCTCCTTAACAAGCTTTAGCATTCTCTGTTTCCCTGACTCTGGCCTCTTTCCTCAGTGCAGTGTTCCTCTTGGGTTTCTCTCCTTGTCTTTCCTCCCGGGCTCTCTTTCCACTCAGTCAGCCGGGGTCCTGAGGGCTTGCTTCTCTTATTCCCCTTTTCCTTGAATCGGTATCATGCATTGCCTCATGTTCAACATCTTAAATTTTTTCATGTATTTTTTCTGTTTTTCTTTCTCACTGTTTCAAATAATAGAGTAAATTACTTCTCCAATACCTTATCATAACTGTTAGAAGAAATATCTGTTATCTAGGTTTGAGTTAAAGCTTATCAGCTTGCCAAAGTGCATTTCTGTAAGCGGGAAAGTTTTTCTTGCTTTTGTGAAAAGTGTTTTGAATCTGATGATCTCGGCTCCCATCTGTTACTCCATCATTGTTGACAAGAACACAGCAGCAGGTCTTTCATCAATTTATTACTTGGTTTTGTAAAGCAAAAATTTGGCATGAAAATATCAGCTTTCAATTTTCATAAGCACATACTACATGTAAATAAATAATATCAGGCAATGATTTAGCAATATTTGAAAACAGAATTTGGTGAATATAAGATATAGCAATATTATATTTTATGGCTAAATTTAAATAAACTAGAGCTAGATTCTTCCATTTCTAGAATTTCATAATTTTGTCTTTATGACATACTCGTGGTGGGACAAATTTGCAATTACTGATTATAAATGTTCTCTAAGAATAAATCTTTGGAAGGAAGCCTATTGTGTTCAACATAAGTGGACTACCAAAGGGTTTTACTATAATGAAAGAAAAGATTTAGGGTTATAAGTATTTACTTGAAGAATTAGTTTTAGAAATAAAGGATAATAGAAGAAGTAAATTCTTTAGTTAGTTATTTTTTCTCAAAGACTATATGGGTTTCTAAGCATTTTTTCTCAGAATATACGTTGCGTATGTATATGTTTATCCATGCTTGTGTATATATATAGTGTGTATGTGGTCATGTGAAACCTAGAAGGAATGCACAGGTAGCTGGTACTCTGATCCTGCTAAAGAGATATTTAGAATATTATCAGGCAAGTTCCTGCCCTGTAGCATTTAGATGCACATAACTTCAGTTTCATATTTGCTCGTTTCTATCTTTATGAAAAGCATTTGAAAAGACTTTTTGTTACCCCATGTTACAATTAATTTTATATCACTGAAATACCTAAAAAATATTTCCCATTTTTAGTAGAAGCTAAGGAACCAATGACTTTTACATACTAATGAACTATTCTTTAGCATTCAGCTCAACAGTCATAATAAAACAGTCTCTTCTAATTAGAAAGAAATAAACATTGAACATAGCACAGTTTTATGGATAGTATTTCTGGTAGCTTCAAAAGACTTCAGCTTCTCCTGTGAAGAGATATTCTGTCCACTGTTTGCTTCTGGGCTGGCCTGTGGCTTCTTTTGATTGAGATCATGAGCTGGAAGTGTAGCTGTGAGTTCTGAGCCAAGGCCTTAGGAAGCTTTATGGCTTTTACTTTGGCCCTCATGGAGCCCTGTCTGTTGAGGGATGAGAGTCCAAGTGAAGAGACCTGGGCACCCCAGTTCAGGGTACTTTAAACGACTAGACCTGGTGTTTAGTTTCTTATTTAGCAAGAGGCAACTGGGTACAGTACAGATTAAATGTCCTCCTCTACCTCTGCCTGTATTTTCCTTTCTTTTTATTTTTAAAATAAATTTTAAAAGGTTTATTTTATGTTAATTGTGTGTATATCTGTGTGTCTGTATCATTGATATATTTCCAAATATACCATATATATGGAAAATTGAAAATGTTCACTGGGGTGACCAGTATCCATATGTGAAATAGAACTTTCCCCGTAGTAATCCCAAAGTATTAGTCCTTCCAAGCTCCTCAGTACTGGTCACTGTCATGATTTCTCACACCTGTAACATATCAGTCTAAAAAGAGGCAGAATCCTGGGTGTCATTCAAACATAAAATTAGCATATGCTAAAGATTTTATTGAACTCATTAACTAATGAGGAAACTGATAAGATACTGTGAAGCTTAAGTTTTAGGCCAACTTCAGTGGCCTAGACCAGTAAATTCTTCTACAGCTCCCCTCTTCCCTCAAAGCACAAGTCTGGTCTTCTGAAAAAGCAATATATGGAGGCCAGGTATATGGCTTACAGAGATGTAAGCAGCCTGAAGTGGGTGTTGGGAACAGAATACTGGTCCTCAGCAAGAGTAGTATGTACTTTTAATTGCTGAACTATCTGTCCAGCCACCCTCTATTTTTTGACATATTGTAAGGAGCATGTATTAAATAATTAGTTTGTAAGTTGTAATGATGTAAACCCCATAAGTTTTTAAGTATAATTTCATGCATTAGATAAATAATTAGTTTAAATTCATAAGTATAAGAAGCACACGCTAAGTAATTAAGTGTATAAGCTGTAAACCCATAGTCTTATAAGTTTACTAGTTTGTAAGTTGGAACAATGTAAGCCCATCGTGTTATAAGTATGAAGTGCATAATAGACAATTAGCATATAAGTAATAGACAATTAGCATATAAGTAGTGACATTGTAAACCCATAATATAATTTCATAAATTAGGATTCTATAAATTAGAAGTTAGAGCCTAGTTTCATAAGTTAGAAGGCTACTAGAAGGCGGCCCCACAGCCTCAAAGCACTTTCCTTGTAGGAAAGACACAAGCCAGAGCCTTTGCTCAGTTTCCCTGATAAGGCCCCAGAAGTGCCTCAGTTTCTTAGGAAGGCCTCTGGTCAAGTTCTAGGCTGATAGGGCCAGAGCACTTTCTGAGAAAAGCCAGGTGTCCTTGTAGATAGAGACTTAAAAGTGCCTTTTTCTTCTTGGAAAAGCTCTGGTCAAGTTCCTGGGGACAGAATGCCCATAGTATCAGATCTTGCAGCTGGACCTCCTGCAGGGGCTCCCTTTCATATCAGACCCCTTGGTCACACACACAGTAAAGTTGTGATAAGAGCAGGACAGTGAGGGAAGTCATCTGGCAGCTGAATGGCTAGTGGGACCACACTGCCAAAATTCCTTATAAAGCCCAAGGCCAAGGGCTAGATGGCGAGCGCTAATTCACAAGAATCCGGAGACTGTGTTCCCCTTGTCTGAAGTCCCGTCAGTCTAGCCTAGGACATGTCACTGTGGAAAGGGCCACGCCTTGAGGCCCACACAGCTCTGGCATGGAGCAAATTGAGGAGCCTAACCTGAGAGCCTAGCACCCGGCCACCCGCTGAGCCGTAGAACCTGCCACCAGCCCTGCTAGCTAGAGCCCTTCGCTGGAATTCAGGGTGTGAGTTCGGGGACCCCGCCTTGCATTGCAGGATCCGCCTGCCGCAGGAGCGGAGTTGGTGTCCACAACTATCTCTATTCTGGGACAGGTATCAATTGGCTGTGTGGAAATGTGTGAATGAATTTGTTTTGATCAATAAAAAGAGCTGTTGGGCCTTGACACCTGGTCTCCATGTCCCCTTTTCCTAACCTTCTTTTGGTTACACTAAGCCTCATGACACACATGGTCTCATGTAGTCCAGGTTGGCCTTGAACTCTTTATATAGGCAAACATGACCGTTGATTTCTGATCCTCTTGCCTCCACCTTCCCATTACTGGGATTACAGGTGTGTACCATCACAGTGGTTTATATGGTGCCAGGGATTGAACCCAGGGCCTTGTGTATGTCAGGCAAACATTGAGCTATATCTCTACCCCTCATCTTTCCTTCTAATTGACTTCTCTGATCCTTTCAAGAATCTTTGATTTTCATAGTCTATGTAACCGACTTCATTTGTTTTTAGTTATTTATATCATATGTCGCACAGGTTGAAAATTTAAAAGGAAAATTAAAATTAAAATTTGAAAGGTCAAATGCTGTGAAATTCAAAATTTTGGAGGCTGATGACATGATGCCACAATTGGAACTCTCCACACCTGGCCTCACGTAATAAGTTAAACACAACACACTAAAACATTGCATAACTTACCTGTAGGCTATTCATAAAAGGTATATATGAAGCATAAATAAATTTCATGTTTAGACTTGAGGTCTATCTCTGGCAGATCTCATTATGAATAGACAATACTCCAAAATCTGAAAAAGAAAAAGCCTAATCCAAAACACTTCTGTTTCCATGTGTTTTGGATTAAGGGATACAGAACTTCTGTAATATGTAGACAAAGTCTTTTTGAAAAACTCAGTGTACTGAATTCTCCTAGCACTCCTAAGTAAATAGATGGCAGTGAGATTCCACTTTAAGAGGGTGAAGCAATCCTTTGCATTGTTTTAATGCCTTTCTTCGCAGGCTCACTTTGTCTTGTAGACATGATCTCACCATTCCTCTAATTGTACAATCAGACAGATAAAATAGGATGAGCAAACTTAGTATCTGCATAGAATTCCTGGCCCTGCTGGTGTTCTGCTCCCTGCTGAAGTGCTATGTGATGTCATTGATCCTCCTGAAGAACTGTTCCTCGGTATACACAGAACCAAGGAATGGGCAAAATAAAATTATTTCAGCTTATTTTAGGAAGATATTTTTCTCTTTTCTTTTCTTTCTTTCTTCGAGACAGAGTCTCCTTGTAGCCCTAGTTGGCCTGAAATTCACAGACCAGGCTAGCCTTGACTTCACAGCAGTTTGTCTGCCTCTGCCTCCCGAGTGCTGTGATTAAAGGGTATGTGATATGAAGTTTTGAAAATTCTTTTAAAACTCAGATTATAAATCATTACCTTTCCCTATCCTAGTCCTAACATTTCCCTTCTTAAATTCTTGCATTTTAAATATTTTATTATTTTAAATTATATATGTGTGTATTTGTGTGAGTGTGAGGTGTTGCATGTGAGTACAGAGTCCAAAGAGGCCAGAAGAGGATGCTGGATCCTCCTGGAGCAGGATTTATAGGTGGTTGTGGGCCACCTGATGTGGGGCTGGAAACTGAACTCTGATCCTCTGCAAAATCAGTGTGTGCTCTTGACTGCTGAGCCATCTGGAGCCTCAGATCCTTACAGTTTAGAATTTAGAAGTATCCACTCAACTGTTTCCATGGGTTATGTGAAACGATTAACCATGAAGGTTTATTTTGCTTTAGAAGTATTGGACCTGTAATGTTTGCTAATAAGCGGTCTTTCTTTCTTACACTTGGGACATCTAGCTCTTGATTCATGAAACATTTAGTTGTAGCCCCACAGCATCATGGAACATGTTGACTTCACATTTCCAGACTGAAATACAAAGTTGTCCTTGAATCTGTGACCTAGGAACACAGCGGATTATGATGGAACTTGCTGTCTAAAGTCTATGAATCACATCATGGTGGAAATTTTGTGTGGCTGTGCTTTTTCCTTTTTTTGTGTGTAAAGAACAGACAGCTTCCCTCAGTTTCTGATGAACGTGTTGGGTTCCCCTCTATCCCTAAAGCACAAATCTTGAATCAGTACATTAAGAGCTTAGAGTTTATGCCATTTCTCTACTTTTAGTCCTGTTTCATCAAGAATTATATAGTCCCACACCATCATAACCCAAATACTTGATTTTATTCGAGAGAATAATTCATTCAAGGGCACACAGGAACCAAAAGTAATTTCTTAGGAATGACTGTTATATGTACTTATATGTACACATTGTATTTCATTAGAATTATAATAGGGTTTTCCAAACAGAATTTAAGTGGGCCAGAGTTCCTCAGATCTTATATCACCAGCAGATAAACTGGTGAATTTTGGTTGGGAATCTTTATTCAGTCTTTGGCTATTTCTACATGTATTGAAGTTTAAGAAATATCAATAGTTAGTATACTGGAAAACCACCAGTTTTTCTTTTAAGGACAGAGGAGTCAAAACGCGTAAAGAACACGAAACAGCATGCAGCAGGAGTTATAACCAACTGGTCACGTGATCAACTTGGCATAATTAATTTTATTCTGGATTTAGTTATAGCCATTTTTCTTTTGCCTTCCTCTCTTCTGAGAAAAACATGCAGCATGCACATGAAAGGAAAACTGGTACCTTTGTGGAGACTGTTTATGAAATGCTGTCTTTGGAGAGAACATTTAGATGGCACTCCGCCTGTCTGGTGGGAAAAGGTTTTCAGCTCTTGTCTGTTGATCTTGAGGTTTTGTTGCACCAGGGAATGAAACACTGAATGTTTATACCCACGGAAGCAGAAAGTGCTTTCTCTTCCCCAGCCCCTTCCTCCTAAGATGTCATATCTTGAAGAAAAACAAAACAGAAAAGGGACAAATTTATTCTCAGGGAGCTTGGAAGAGCATGAATTATTTATTCTTAGAAATCTTCTACTATCTTTGCATGAAAGAGAGCCCTATTATTAAAAGTGAATGTTTCTTTTTCTACATGTCAATACCTGGGAGATGAGAATGGACTGGCTGTTAGATAGCTTCTTCTTTGGAGACCAAGCTCCCAAGGCAGCCTCTGTGGCAGCTGAGTTATTTTTAAGACAATAAAATCATTGGAATTGATGTATTAACATCCACAGTTGGTATGACAAGGGTTTGCCACTGAGGCAGTCTAGGAAGACAAAAAGGCCATTAAAATGATCCCAATTACCTTTTAATTATGAATGAACATGTTTGCATAAACCACAGCACAGGGAATTTCTGGGTTCATGGGCACACATGCACTTCAATTGCTGGGTTTATTAGTTCCCTTTCCTTTAGCGAGGTGGAGCAGTAAATTCTTTCTTACCTTCATCCTGGAGCAGGGAAGTCAATTCTTCTTGCCTGGGGAAAAATTTAAATTTTCTCCTGATGCTAGTAATCTCATTTACTTTTGGAACAGCTATGCAAATGAGAACAATTGCTTTGTCTTTGTGGTTCATTCTGGCCTTCTCCAGAGCTGAAAGAACATGGTGCTTCCTTGATAAAAATAAATTCTGGTTAGAAAGAGGCAGCTGGGTGTTTCAGCCCTGGAGGAATGGAAAAGAAGAGAGGATTACAAATTGGGCTTGTCATTTGCTGGGCAGTGACTTTGGGAGTCCCAGGTTCTTGTGACCCACAGCAGCCACTGTTTTTTTGCTTTAGGGGAAGTGGTGAGTTGGAAATAAAATACTGGCTGTTTGGAACTAGCTCTTATCCTGAGGTGAGGGAGACCCTGTATCTAAATGATGGCTTTCTAAACCCCTGTATGTCCGGTTCATGCAGATGGGCCAACTTCATTAGAGAAGAGCAGTGTTTCCTGATCCCTTTTTTGTTAAAATAGGTAACTCTGAAAAAAAAAAAATGTCATAGTTGGTGGAGGGGAGAATTGAGAAGAGGATAGTTGTTGATCCTTGTCATAGCCCTTCACCCCGTTCCAGCCTTCCCCACCCACAAGGGCTCAGGGCCTTTGTGCTACTGACAGCACTTTCTCACTCTTGATTTCCATCTCTTTCTTCTGTCCCTTCCTTTCTTTTTTCTTGTTATTATCTAGTAGCTCAATACAGTTCTATGAAGCAAAAGATTAGAAACAACCCAAGGGCCTGTCAATGGAGAGGGCCGGTTAAATAAAGTGTGGCATATCCATTTAATGAAATACAATGGAGCTGTAATAAAGGACAGAGGAGCCACATGCCTTGATAAGAAGAGATCGCCAAGATTTATTGTGAGGTGAAAAATAAAAGGCAAAGCATGGTGTGTATGGCATGTCCTTTGTGATTTCTTTTGTACAAAAATGTGGTGAGAGAATGAGAAAATCTATATCCTTATTTCCTTGTATATGCTTTTTAAAAGCTGCTACAATACATTAAAAAATCATAATAATTGTGGCTAATGCTACTGTTATCCAGATGGGAAATGATTAGCTAGGGAGATATTTCACTGTGTACGTTTTGGTGACTTATTTATTAAATGAGCTATCAGGGACCTGGCATAAGCAGTAGCTAGATTTCCAGCATGGTGACACATCACATACCTTTTTGGTGATTTATTTACTTATTTATTTATAAAATGAGCTAGTCAAGGACTAAGGGGTATACATTAACAAGATTCCAGCATGGTGACAAAATGCCTAAGACAATCAACTTATAGGAGGAAAGACTTATTTGGATTCACAGCTTCTGAAGTTTCAGTCTCAGTCTATGGTTGCTTGGTCTTGTTACTTTGGACCTGTGGCAATGTAGTTCATCATGCTGGGAGTCATGGCATCCTGAAAGGAGAGAGAGAGGGGAGAAGGAGGGGCAGGGGGAGGCGGAGGGGGAGAGGGAAGAGAGGGAGAGGACACATTATGGGATAGTACCTAAGACTTTATCATATAAGCTTGGTCATATAAACATTGGAGGGGACATTTGAAACTATAACAGGTCTAGCTCAGTGGTAGAGTATTTGCACGGCGTGCACAGAGCCCTGGGTTCCATAACTGGAAACACTGAAAAAATAAAAAATAACAAATTACAAACATCAACAAGAGCTTTTCATTGGTATGTTTCCAAATATACCATATATTTGGACAATGAAAGTGTTCACCATATCTGAAATAGAACTTTCTCCTCAGGCACCAATCCTTACCTGCTCCTCAGGACTGGTCACTGACATGATTTCTCACACCTATACCATATTAGTCTTTAAAAAGAGGCAGAATCCTGGGTCTCATTCAAACATAAAATTAGTATGTGCTAAAGATTTTATTGAATTCATTAACTAATGACGAAACTTATAAGATACTATGAAGACTTCAGTGGTCTAGATTAAGCCATTGGACATCCACCATTTCTGCGGATGTCCGTGAGGATGTCTTTGCATGGGTAAGTATTTGAACACTAAATTTGTTAAAGTGGATGGCCCTCTCGGATATGATATAGAGGACATCATCTAATGTGTTGAGAGACTGAATAGAAGGAAAAATCAGAGGATGGTTTCTTCCTTCCCTGATGTGTGGTTGGAGACACCCCATGTTTATGACCTGGTATCATTGAGGGCGATCTGGGAACTAACCTAACATTGGTCTCAAAGAGCATGAATATGGGACAAGAAGATCCAGAACCCTGAGCCTGGTATGGTGGCACATGCAAGTTATCTCAGCACTCAGGAATCTGAGGGAGGAGGATCATGAGTTCAAGATCAACCTGGGCTGCACAGCTAGCTCTTTTCTTTACCCCCCTTTCAGATGTGTATAAACCTAACTGGAACATTCTTTGTACCCCATGTCCAGCATGTGCAGGATCTGGTGGACTGAGTGGGAGAGTCTGCTATAGCAGCTAATGCCTTGAAACCCATGATACATTTTAAGTGTGCAGCTGCTGTATATGCATTTAACCAGTCAAACCAGAACATGCCTGCTCTATCACTTTAAGAAACTCAGTCTCTGTTGTATTTCTTTTCCTCACAGTGCCACGGGTCTTTTCCTTTCTCTACAAAATATCTATTTTTCTGTTTCTTTCATTTGCTTTTCTCTCTTAGCTTACAATTCCTTTTTGAGTCTTCTGCTGAATAGAGTTCCAAATTTCAAATCTTAATTTAAATCAAAGAGGTCAGGCTTGATGTCAGTCTGACTTCCAGCCTCCACTCTAAGTAAATGTGCTGCTGGTTTTGAGGTTCTGTGACCTCAAGAGAGGCTACTTTTGTTCCCCCTCTGGGAGCTCCTGTTCCCATCCTGATCATGCCTGCTACTGTAATACTGTTTTTCTTAGGGGACAGGTATAAACTTGCACTCTATTGAGGCTGTTTCAGAGTCCCTGCAGGAAACAGATGGCGTACTTGAAATAGGCTAACCCAGCAAGGATTTCTCCACCCATTTAAAAGATCTACTTAAAAAGGAATGTACTATGGGACAACCACAGGGAATGCTGTTGTGATCTAGGACTGTCAGAAGCACAGCCGTTAGCTTCTTCAGGCTGTAGAACATAGGACCAATGCCAAAGCTTTAGTGTCTTTGGGAAAAGCAATGACCTTCGAATGGGGGACATCACAAGCTTCAGTTGACCTTGCAGCAAAGAAATTCCTTCTTTCTTCACAGCACCATCCAGCTCTCCAATGACTAACCCCAGTTGGAAGCCAGCGGACCCAACTGCCTACTGGTGTCATCCACAAGAAGAGAGGAATGAGGCTCTGGAGAGGCAAATGGAAGCTACCTGGTATAAGCTCTCAGCTCCCTAAGGCAAGTGCTCAAATACCACTCAAGCTTGCAATTATGGGGCAAAAGTCCAATACTAGTGAGCTTTTAGGGTCGCTTCCTTCAGATCTCCCTCAGTCTTGCCAAGTCTTTTGGATATTGCTGCTATCTCTGTATGACATCTTGTGAAAGGCCAGTCCTCCTTGCTCCTCTGCATCCACTGCTGGAAACCAGGAACCCCTCCTTGTTTTCTATTCCTCTGAGATTTTGGTTTACACTGGAAACACGAAGTCTCCTTTCCTCCTTTTAGACAGCCTGGTCACATCTTTAGTGGAACTGAGGTCAGCATCACAGTACTCAAAACCTACAAAGAACAGACAGACATCACATTTATAAGTATACAACTCTATAATAAGTATAGGGTTAACTCCAGGTCCAAGAAGTAACTCACATTTCTCTTTCTCCTCAGTCAGGTAAATCACAGGGTAAGCATGATGCTAAATGACTACTCAAATTTGAGTTGAGAACTCAAATTCACGAAATAGTGACTACTACTTCCAGAGTTGGAATGCTTGCTGCTGCTTGAGAATGTGCACTATTTTTAAAGACACATTGGATTTCCAGATTTTCATGCAAAACCTCTATTTAAGGGTTACAAGGTTACATGGAGGTGACTAAGAAGTAAGCTCTTTTCAGGGACTGTGGGTGAGAAATGGAGTAAAGTAAGTATGAAATCTGTCTTTCCATCAACCCATAGGGTGCAGGGTAGAGCTATGGGAAAGTTGGTTGATATGAATCTGTGTGTTTATCTCTGAATTATGCTCCATTGGTTTACGTGTTTGTTCACATGCCAGTACCATGCAGTTTTATTTACGACACAGCTTTGAAATACGCTTTAAAATCAAGAGCTGTGATGTTTCAATATGATTCTTTTTTCTCAAGATTCTTTTGTTACTTGGGGTTGCTGTGGACCCATGTGATGTTTTTCAGTTGTTTTCTACTTCTGTGAAAAATGTCACTGGCATTTTGATAGAATTTTATTGAATTTGTAGATTTTGGGGGGTTGTATGAACAGTTGAGAACATTAAATTTTCAGTTCATGATTGTGAGATACCTTTCCATTTTTTTTATATTTCTTTCATCAATATTTTGGAATTTTTAATGCACAGATCTTTAGCTCCTTGGTTAAATTTATTTCTAGTATTTTTTTTCATCTCAATGCTATAGTAAGTGGAATAATTTTCTTTTTGATTAGCTGGATGTTGGTGTAAAGAAATGTTTCTGATTTTTACATGTTGACTTTGTATCTTCTAACTTTTTTACATTTTCATAATTTATAGCCTGAATTAATTAATTATAGCAATTTAAAAATACAATCTTTGAAGTTTTCATATAGAATTACACCATATGCAAACAGTGGCAGTCAATAAAGGTAAAACTAGCAGGCGGGACTACATCAAACTAAAAGCCTTCTGCATAGCAAATAGATAATGAACAAAGGAACCTATGGATTGGGAGAAAATGTGTGCAAACTACATATATGATTTGGGGTTAATCTCACATTCAATTGCAAAAGACAAAATGCCTGATTAACACAGGGACATAGGACTTGGAGAAATAATTTTCCAAAGAAATTATGTAGGTATCCAAGGAATAAATGAAAAAGTGCCCAACATCACTAAACTCATGGGAATGACATCCAAAATCACAGTGAGAAATTATATGATAGGACGATTATTATCAGTAAGAGTGCAGAGAGAAGGGAACCCTTGTAGACTGCTGGCAGCAGTGTAAGCTGGGATAGGCGTTATTAAAACAATATGAAAATTTCTCAAAAACTGAAAAATGTAACTACCATGTGATTGAACTGCTCCCTTAGTGGGTACAAATCCAATGAAAGGAATACGTGATTGGATGACACATGTACTTGTATGTTGATTGCATTATTCACAATGCCCAATATATGGGAGCAACCTGAATATTCACCAACAGATAAATGAATGAAAAAAATATGGAGTATATATCTATATTTATGTATACATGTATATATCTGTCAATCATCTATGTATGTATATATTTATGTATGTTATGTATGAATGTATCTACCTATCTATCAAGACTTCAGTCTTAAAACGTGTTATTTGTGATAGTCATGCACGAACCAGGCAAATATCACGCTAAGCCAGACAGATAAAGCAAAAGACTATAGGTGCAAAAATGTTGAATTTATAGAGGTAGACAGGAGAAGCATGAGACAGGCTGGAGGAAATGAGGACAGATTGGTCAAGAGCTTCAAAGCTTCATTTATGTGGAATAAGTAAATTCCTCAAGGAATAAAGGACAGCATAAGGACCTAGTTACCAATAATGTTTTAAACTTAATATTTACTAAGAGAAATCTTAAGTCTAATTACCACAAAGAAACATGAAGAAATGGATATTCTAATTAGCTTGATTGTAATATTCAGTTTACTGTCTATGTAAACCAAAATCTCATATTATAAACCTTACTTACAATTTTATTTAAAAAAGAACTTAAGATCCATTGTATTTCATTGGATAAGTCTGATGATTTCTCCCCCTTGAAGATAATTTACAACATTCAGAGTACTGAACACATGGTAAAAAACAAACCTTGTCTTTGGGACACGTGTTTAAGATCTGTTGGGTAGACATTGTTTATATTTCTATTTCAAATCTGTATTAGTTATGTTTCTGTTGCTGTGATAAAATGCCATGACCAAGGCAAGTTACTGAAGGAAGAATTTATGAGTCCATCATGGTGTGGGCAGGGGGAGGCAAGGCAGCAAGTGGGTGGCAGATGAAAGGCCGCAGGAGCCGTGAGAGGCCGCAGGAGCCCAGAGCTGAGAGGTCACATCCAACCACTAACTGCAAACCGCAAGCAGGTAGAGCCAGCTCCAGTGGAGTGAGGCCATCAACCCTCTCAGCCCACCGGAGGCACCCACTTTCTCCAGCGAAAGAAACTGCACCTTCTTTCTCTAAACGTGTCACCAACTGACGGTCAAGTGTTTAAATCCCTGAGCCATTTCTTACTTAAAACACTACAGACTCACTCTGAACGCTGCCCTGCCCTGTGAGATCAGGGAGCACCTGAACATCGGAGGTTAAACTAAGGAAGGGAGGGTACATTTATTTATTTCTGAAGAATATTTGGCAGGTAATTTTTCAATACTCTGGTATGTTGAATTCCAAATGAATGACTCTGCTATACTTGCAGGAAAATAAAATATCCTTGTGGAACGAAAAGACTTTTGTTCAAGTATTTATCTTTTCGGGTGGGAACCTTGCTCATGACCTCTGTACTGTACAGTTCAGTAAGGGTCAGGGCTGGGGGCAAATGTGGCTCTTCTTAGTCTTTTGTTTCTGTTGTACAGCTAGACAAGGTTGGACAATTTGAACGATTTTAGAGCTGCTGTGAGAAAATATCCACTCACGTGTTTTTCATAAGCCTTTACTATGGGAGCATCTTATACTAGACATGGTATTAAGCATAGTGATTTACTGGTGAGTGAAGCAGACATAGTCCTTTCTCTGTGGCACTCCCAAGTGCTGGCCAAAATGGGAGTGATAATCCTAATGGCAACATCTTGCTTTCTCTCCCACCAGTATTCTGTTTCAAAGTTCTTTTTCACCTTCTGGCCTTCTTTCAGGTGGTGTAAGCTTTTGTAGGCATTGCTGCTGGAGGGAGCTAACTCTCTAGTTCTGGGTCTAAAGGTGATGGCATCTTCTCCACTCCATATGAGTCAGCCTCAGCAGGCTTAATTTCATCTTTGAGGATCATTTCTTCCTCAGGGAACCTCTGCCCATCCACAGGTATGTGATACTGTCCTAGCCTATTTTCCAAGGAAAAATCTACCGAAGTACAAGATAACAACTTTAGACATAGTGTAAAAATGGGGCCTATAGCATGGTGTCCCCTCACAATTATGCACGTGACAGTCTCTGCTTTAAGGAAAAAGACCAAGAGTTCATATAATGTAGAAAAGAGTTCAACTGAGCAGGTCTAGAATCTGTCATCTCTGAATACCATTTTCACAACATATTATATTTAGAAACATAAATCTATATTTGATAATTTAATGTAAGAGCCTTTGATATTTAGTACAATTTTCAAGAATTAAAGAAGATAGACTCTACAGGGTAGAATGAAATTTTAAGTGTTCTAAAAATAGCTTGTCATTCATATTCTATTTGACCAATAACCAACACATATTTTGTACCAGATACAGTGCTAGAGTTTGAGGAATTAGAAAATTACTTGGACACTTATGCTGTATAAATTTATTCTCCACGCCTTAGTGGGTGGGATCTGGTTAATCCAGCTGGATAAAACTGAAACTGATCTTCCATTTAGAATGATTTATTTATCTAGCGATGTTTACAAAGCTGCTGGGTACCCGCGGCCTGCCCGTGAAGTCTGTGACTGCTGGCCGCAGGTACCCAGCAGCTTTGTAGTTTCTTTATGGGGGCTGTAACTCTTCCCCTTACCATTGGGGATTGACAGTCTTTTTTCTTTCCATATCAGACATGTGTTCCATCCCTGAAGAGCAGGCCTTAAATCCAATTATGAATAGGCTGGGGTTGCACTTCTCAGACGAGCCTCCATTACGTCTGCAGGGCATCTGACAGTGATCATGCAAGATTGGTCATTAAGCAGAGCTTTTCAGGACCACTTTCCCATGGTGGTCTATGTAGTGCCCTCCAGCACTATGAAGGTCAGCCATCCATTTGTAGGGAGTCTTTAGCTCAGGTCCAGCTAGATCTCTTTCTCCATGCTCAAGCCATGTCACATTTTCAGTAATGGGGCCTTACCGTACATTTCCAGTGCACGACCAGCATTATAATGTTTGGTAGAGGGGACCTTTAAGACCCCATTGGCCAACAACTCATAGGGAGGGTCAACCCATGCCTGGTACTGGACTTGCTAGTCAACAATCACATAAAATATACCTTCACTCTTTGACATCTGTAGGCCTAGCCCATAGAACTCACAGAATTCCACAGCTATACTTCACCCTGGTACCCTGTATGAGTTACATTCCATTCTTGTTCCTATAAGTGTACTTGACACCTCTCAACCCGGTTTCATATCTATAAAACAGTCAGAAGTTAACATTACATACATATACAAGGTCTAACATACCATGGAAAATTAGCTGGTTCTTTTACGGTCTTTAGTTATTGTCAGGAACCCATTTAGTGTCCCAGAGTCATCGCATGGAGCCTCCATGCATTTCCATATCCTTGCCAACCTCGTTGATCTTGGCCCAAACTGCCCGATCCTACATAGGGCCAAGGAAGAATAAGGTTTTCCTTGCCCCTGTTGTACCGGTTGATTCCTAGGGCCAGGGAGACCCTGCATCTGATTCCTGACCCTAGCCACACCTGTGGTCTCTCCATCACCCACACCTGGCTGTTGGGAGAGGCCCTGGCCAGGCAAATTGTCTCCACCCCTCGAATAGCCAGTCACAGTGGAGAAATGTACTTCTTTTACACTAGGGAGGTTAGTATCCACCCCTGGGACAAGCTTCATCCTCTGGGTACCTTTTGTGAACAATTTATCAGGGCTCAAAGCCTCCCAGAGCTGCTTTAGCACAGAATTTGGCTTTTTATCAATCTTTTCTTTAGGAACTTGGGCTAAACACAAGTCTTTCCACATTTGTCTGCAAGTAACCCAAGCAGACCTCATTTTCTGTTTTGTGTCCTTACATATCTTTTGGGTCTCTCTATTTTTCTACAGACATACTTCACATGCTAGCCTATATTGTTTAAACCTGTCAAAGCCTCTCCCGCCTTGTAAAGCTCCTGCCCCACTAGGGGTTCTAGTGAGGACAATAAATCTCCATAGCAATGTCGAGGTCCTTGTTCAATGAAATCTGTCATAAGATCTCTAGTGAACACAGCTCTATCAGGTCCAGTGAAAGGTCTACTGTATACTGCTTTCCTCATGCTCAGTTCTCTTAAGAGCATCTGTCCTTATATGGTACTCCAGCTCCTGGAATTCATGGGGGTCTCCACTGGTGATGACCAAGTGTCTCCTGTGGCCTGCACAAGCCAGTTCATCAGCAACTGCTTTCCCTTGTATTGTGCCAGGTTATGCAGCTTAAATCTCAATGAGGGATGAGTGGTTATGTGGCTCAGCTGTCTTGCTTCTGCAGCATTGCAAACAATTTCATCTGCCCCTCTGTCCCATATCCTCAGGAGCCAGGTGATGACAGGCTCCTTTGCCGCTTGTTTGAATGTCCTCCCTATTTCCAGCAGCTCTAAGGCTGAGAAACCTTTGGGGGAGCTTTCATCTCCTTCTGGGTTGCTTCCTTCCTGCCCCCTGCCTGCTTTCTCTGGTGGGTGCTCAGCTGGTATACTCTGGGCTTTCTCTTCCTTTTTATTCAATTTATTAGTGAGGTCAGTGGCTGATGCAGAAAAGATCTCTTGCTTTAATTTTTCTCTTAACTCTTCAGTCTCTCTCCAGGCTATCTATCATCTCTGTTTGAGATAAGTATTTTTTATCACACATAGCAGAGGCCATGCTGCCTCAGCCATCGCCTGCTGGAGTCTTGGCTCTTTCCCATCCAGCAGAGTTTTCAAAGTCTGCTTCAGTCCCTCTGCTGTTTTCAGAGTAGCTCCATAATCCTGCGGTGAGGCCCAATGGCTCAGTAGGTATGCCACCCCATGCCAGACACAAGCAGACTCCCATCCTGGGATTTCTTCCCCAGACATTGCTGGCAATATTAAATTAATTAGCCACTTGGAGATCCACTGTAACAGACATGCCAGAACTCCATTTGTCTGCCTTCCCTCCTGCAGGTCTGTTATGTGCGCAGTTTGCTCTCTTAACCACTGAGCTATTTTTCCATTTGTGCCAGCCAGATCCCACACGACTACGCCATTTGTTGCATAAATTTATTCTCCACGCCTTAGCGGGTGGGATCTGGTTAATCCAGCTGGATAAAATGGAAACTGATCTTCCATTTAGAATGATTTATTTATCTAGCGATGTTTACAAAGCTGCTGGGTACCCGTGGCCTGCCCGCGAAGTCTGTGACTGTCAGTGGCCGGCCCATAAAGTTCTTAACAGCCGGGCGGGGTGCAGGTCTCTTAGCTTGTTTCACTCACATGATCCTTAAGATGGCGGGGACTTGACACCCTGGCTCCTGGGTTCTGGCCTTCTGCGTGGGCCTGGGGCCGGGGCATTTTTCTTCCCGTGTGTGTTGGGCCTCTTGCCAGGGCCGCTACAGCTCCAGCCCGCTCTTTTAGGGCGGGCCTACAGTTCCCCGCGGGCCACATGCACCAGCTCCTGCGGCAGGGCAACTAGTGGAGCGCATCAGGGCTGGCACGCTGATGTACCTGGCCACGGTGCTGAAGCACTTGACGGCTGAGATCAACGCCCCCGGCTGCCCCGAGCTCCGTGCTCCAGCTGCTCACAGATGCTGGAGCACTTCCAGCTCAGGTAGCGGGGTGACAGCACAATGTGTCTGTGGTGTTGCATGGCCACCGGGCAAGAGTAGCGGCCTCTGTCCAGTGCGCAGGCTGCGGTGTAGCTCGGCAGCTCCAGGCAGGAGGATCGCTTGAGTCTATGAGTTCTGGGCTGTAGTGCGGTATGCTGATAAGGTGTCCACACACGACCCACTGGGAACTGCAGGCCAGCCAGATATCTCAGCAATGGCTCAGACACAACCCACTTCTAACCAACCATCACAACCCACTTCTAACCAATCGTTTCAAATGCAGCTGTCTGAGCCTCACCCGAGTCTTATGGCCTGTCAAAATGCCTCTGCCTGGCTGCAGCCTACGTGACAAAAAACAATTGGTCCTTCACTCCCTTCAGCCCTGCCCCTACCCTATATAAGACATCCTGTGAGCTGCAGTAAACAAGATCCTGCTTCAACAGTCTCCTGGCTTGGTGTGGTTTTTTCTCTGGAGTGGAGAGGGTCCGGGCCATCGACACTCACCATCCTGCTCAGCTCCTGGAGGAGGCTGGCTGGACCAGCTTCTCCACTGATCTACCTGCCGGCGATCCCAGCTCGCATGGATACAATTTCTCCCCATCCCCGGGACTAGCCGCCATGTTGTCGCCGCCTCTTCCCAGCCTCCCCTGCATTTCCCTTAAGCCATTGGCTACTCAGTTGTCAGGCCAAAGTCCATCCTTCATATCAGACAGAGAGAAAACTGCTCTTTGCTTCCTTTTTTTTTTACACCACAACTTATTTACAAAAACAAAACGATAATGAAGTTTATAATTTAACCATTTAATAGTGATAATGAATTATAATTCCCTAATGGGTAATTATATATGTGTAACTTATGTTGTATAAATGTATGCAACTTTATTAATTGGATTGGTTTGGAAAGACATGACATTATATAATTTAGAATAAAAAAACAAAAACAAATGACAGGCCAGGGGCAGCCATTGCTGCTGTGGTCCACAGCTTAGGGTCTGGCTATGAGCTGGGCCACTATAGTGTCACAATACCAACAGTTAGGAAGGATAGCTAGATGGATAACAAAGGGGACTATGGGCAAGGCAGCCCCCGAGCCTCTCCATGACCAAATCTGACCTGTTTATAGTCAACTTTGCATTTTGAATGCTCTATAAATTCCTTTATTTCAGCCAATTGTAATCTGGAACCAACCACATGAAGAAAATATTTTTGGAAACACTTTTCCATTTATAATCCACTTGATATTTACAGCTCAGAAAAATAACAATATGTGGAAACACACACATACACAGAAACACACAAAAGCATACATGCACACACATTATTGCCTTACTGTACTTTATCACATAATTTTTCTGAAATAGCTATATAAATATGTTTCATTCATTATAATTCTAAGAGATTGTTAGTCTTTTCAGTAGTAACTTATAAACTAATGTTAAATAAGATTTTTTATAAAGCACCCAAAATGTTTCTCTTGGGTACATTCCATTTGGCATAAAACCTTCTTTGTCACAATGCATAAAACAGCACGCATAATCCCCTGACAGATACTATGTAATTTCTTCCATTTCAGAGCCTGAGTGGTTGTCCAAAGACTTCTCAGAAGTTGGAAACTCTCATAAGTTACAAGTTCTTATTGTCTTCTTAGGTGTTTGTTACTATTGAGTAAAATCCAATAGAGAGCATACACCACAGTTCAACTCTAACATCCTTTAGAGAGTGGCCAACACATATTGGTATTCTCAGATGACAAACAAAAGATTTCCTTTGGCAAGGACAACAGAGTAGCGGTAAAAGAAGCCATCTGGAACTTTCCTTAATGATGGTTGGAGGTTTATGACCACAGAATCCTTGAAATTCTTGGGTAAATAATTCTGGAACTGACCAGTAATTATAACAAAAGGAATTTCATATTTTTTCATCCACATGTTTTTTTCTTTTAATGAAAAGAAAAAGCAAACTGTGATATTTTGAAAGGCTTGTTTTAATACCCCTTTCCCACTATTTGGTGAATACAAGGACATAAACTTGGTAGAAGAGAGAACTTTCTATTCATAGCTTTTATTATTTATGGCCTTGGACCATTATCTGTTATAAATTTTCTTCCCCCTTTTTTGCCAAATAGGCACCCTGCAGTATTTTAGAGAGGATTAAATGAGATAAGTGTGTCAAGTACTTAGCTAATTGTAGGTACTCAATAATGTTAATTTCTTTGCTATTCTATTCAACACAAAGTTATTTTATCAGAGTCATAATGCACATTTCTCTCCTGAAGCTATCAGAAAGAAGCTTTTGTGGACATTGATTTTCTTCATAAATAAAGACTGATGCTTCCTGTGGAGGTAATAATAGATTTTCTGCAAGGCTGATGCCTGGCTGTCCCTTCTGTTTTTTGCATTGGGTTGAAGAGAGACCATAGTTAAATAAAAGTTATTGAACAAGAGGCTACTGTGGTGATGGAAAAATGTCCTCTCTTTAGTTCTTTTTTATGAGATGTTTGATATGATTTATGGAATGATTAACCTATTATTTTTCTTAGCAGGATGAAGAAAGACTAAAATATATTTGCTTTTCAAATATATTTGCTTATTTATTTAATTTGTTTATTATTTGTATGTTTTTTATTATTTGTGTTTATTATTTGTGATGTATTACTTGTGTGTGTGTATGTGTGTTTTACACAGGCATGTGTGTCATAGTACATGGAGGTCAGAGGATAACTCTTTGGAGTCAGTTCTGTTCTGCCATCCTGTGGAATCTGGGAGTGTAATTCACGAGACCTGTGCTCAAGTGCCTCTATCTTCTCTACCCTATCTGTTTATTTTAAATGGCATATAATAGTGTCCCTATTTGTTGTGTACAACATGATACTTTGAATATGGATTACAGAGTAGAATGGCCATGTTCAACTAATTGAAATATGTTTTACCTCACATAGTGTACTTTTCATTGGAATTTTACATTCACCCTCCTGGTATTTTCTAGGATATGCAATACACTGTCAATTTTTCAAATATTATGTTTGGACTGATTTAGAAATGTGTAGGAGTAACAACGAGTAGATATGCTCATCATTTGCTATAGTCATTGATTGCTAGGGTCAGGCACACCTAATTCTTGATTTTTTCACTCTGGACAGAAGAAACAACTTGATGTATTCTTATTCTTCAAATCAATGAAGGTGTTTCTCAACCAAAAAAACTATCTTATTCCTATTAAAATCAACAATACCCTGAAAAAAATTTGAGTTTTATTATACCTCATAAAATATTTTCCTTATGTTTATGCAGATGGATAAAATTTCTAGTTAGGATATTTCATTGCCAGATTATTCCTCACCGTCCCAAGGGAAACTCAAATGTGAGTCAAGCTCCAGATTTCAGTTACATTTCCTTAGAAATTATTTAAATAAGACATAATATAATATACCACTGAGACTATAATTTACTTCAGTGTTGCATCCTTGTTGTAAAAGAGTTAAATAGCTCCTGGGTATTGCTTATGAGTTAGGAGAACTTGTCTCAATAGATAATCATTAAATTTTATATGAATTTATATAAAAATTCCACTGCAATCACAAATCTTATGCATTAGTATATCAAATATATCTTTTAAAAGTTTTTACTGGGACTAGAATTTTCTAAAAGTTGTTTTAAAGAGAAAATCATCTGTATTAAAATGACTTGAGCTGGGTTTTCAAACTATTTTATTTTTATTTTTGTTTTTGTGTATGAGTGTCTTACCTGCATGTATATAAGTGCACATGTGTTATGCAATACCCATGGAGGTCAGAAGAAGGCATTGGATCCCTCTGGAACTGGAATTATGAATGGTTGTTAGCTGCCTTGTGGGTGCTGGTTATTGAACCAGGGTCCTCAGTAAGAGCAGTCAGTGCTCTTAACCACTGAGCCATCTCTCTAGTCCATGCATGGGGGGTTTTCTAAATGACCATTGAACAAGCAATCAGAAGACCAGGACACTCCATATCACCTCCTTGAGACACAGTAGCCTGTGAAATGAAGGAGATATTTCTGTGCCTCCTAGGTTCTTTGGCCATAGAAATCACCTTCAGCATAAGTCACTGGAAGATACTCTGCTATTCTCAGATCAGGAATGCAGTTATTCCTTCCTTCAGAAAAACGCATTTGCTCCCTTCATATTCTTTAATTGATTTTCTTGCACAAAATCTTTTGTCCTCATTTTTATTCTTCATAATGGTTCACTTATTAGTCCTTGTGGTAGATCCTAGGACAAATTTTTTTTTTAAATCACAAAATAAATGGAGCCGGAAGGGACCATGACTGATCATCTGGTCTGGCCATCTGCAAGTGCAGCTTGTATTAGTGTTCACTTGCTCTGTAAATTACCAGGAGTACCCAGCCAAGTCCACAGAACTTAACATGGCCAAAAGTGCTGGTCACAATCAGGAACTTTTCTCTTTATCCTTGGAACTCTTTTGCTTTGCTTGACTGGAGTTTCAGGAGAACCATCTGAGTATCTGCAGGAAACAGGGTTCTATGGGCAAGGCACATGCAGAAAGTGCCTTCCTTTCTGCTTTCATCTTTTTTAGGAGGGCATGCCCTTTCTGCCTCCAAACCTTTGTTTCATCCCCCTTTCTGTGGGGCATAAAGAGAGAATACAAGTCAAGAGCGTAGTACAGTGCTAAGCCTAGATTAGGAGACAGGAATGCCAACAGTAAGTTTCTAGAATGTGGCTTTCTTGTTTCTTGCCCATTTTGTGCAAATGTGGTGTTTCTTGCTACAGAGTAGATGCTTAGCAAATACTCAGCGAGTTGATGAACTGACTCCTGTAATCCCCCTCATCTCTTATGCCTCTCTCTTGTTTCTCCTCTGTCCACTTTTCTGCACACCCTTATCTCTCACTCAAAGGAATCCAAATCATTACAGAGAAAACTGCCATTACTAAGGCCCTTCGACCACTACTCCTTGTTAGAAAAGAAGACATAGAAAAGAAGGCAACTAAGTGGGTTGGATGGGATGATGGAGCACTGGGGGTCAGTGCTTCTCTAGCAAACACATAGGGTTCTTTGTGAGCAAGGATTTCCAAAGGAATGAACTCATGTAAAGTAGTGTATTCCAGCTCCAAACCCAACCTTGAGATGTTTCAATGGGGAATATCTGAGTGACTCTGCTAAGAAGCTGCAGTTTAGCAGAAACCCCTGATCTTTGTACTCCGCTACGGTTGCCAGTCACAAGGGACTGGTGATTCCCTGCAGAGGAGACCTACAGAACACTTTAGTGCAGACCAACTTGTTGAAGTGGTTTTCTTTCTGCTACTCAGTCTACATCCCTAGAGAAGCTTCCAGTGCTCAAGGACACATAAAACCAGTCAGGCAATGTTGCTGTTTTCTGTAGTTCTCCTCTGATTTGCAACAAAATGAAACACAAACACTTATACAATTTTTAAAGTTTATGTGTATGAGTCTGTCTGCATGTATGTAAGAGCACACATGTTGTGCAATGCCCATGAAGGTCAGAAGAGGGCATCAGATCCCCTGGAACTGCAGTTACAGACTGTTGTTAGCTGCCATTTGGATGCTGGGAATCAAACTCTGGTCATCTTCAAGAGCAGTCAGTGCTCTTAGCCTCTGAGCTGTCTCTTCAGCCTCCAACCTTTTGTTTTTGAGATAGAGTCTCAGTAACCTAGGCTCTCCTAGAACTCACTGTGTAGCCAAGGATGACTTTGAATTTCTGATCCTCTTTCTTTCATTTCCTGAGAGCTGGGACTACAGGTTCTTATCACAGTGCCTGGTTTACAAGGTGCTGGAAATTAAACCTAGGGTTTCGTGCATGGTAGGCCGGGACTCTGACAACCGAGCTATGTCCTCAGCTCTCCCAAATTCTTTTATATAGAAGAACATCGTTCCCTTCTAGAGTCTGTCCTTTCCAAGTCCCATGTTGTAAATTGTACCCCAGTCACATTAAACTCTTTTTCCAAAGTCCCCTCTACCCTTTCACATTTCTTTACCTTTGCATGTGCCTCTTATTTTACCTAGAAGGCCCTTGTCTGTCTGTCCCTTTTATGGCATACCTAAAGATATTTCCCAACTAGATATCTGTGTGTCAAATCCTGAATCTATCAGTGTAGCCTTATATGGAAAATAGAAGTAAAGAATCTATGTATAGTTAAATGGATCATCTTGGAATGAATAAATTATCTTGGGTCATCTAGGGGAATGCTAAATGTAAACAAGAATATTTTTATGGGAGAGGAAGAGGAAGACTTAACCCACACAGAGAAGGTACTAAAAAAAGAAAAGAGACATTAAAGGGATGTGAGAACAAGCTAAGGAATTCTGGTAGCAACCAGGAAATGAAAGAAACTAAGCATAGAATCCCAGAGAGCGTCTGGACGGAGTACAGGCCAGGTAGCCTCAACTCATGAGAGTGATACCAGAATTCTGGACTGTTAGCCATTGGGATGGTGCCATACAACTTATATACTGTGGAATATAGCCATAAATAAAAAGGAAATAACCATACTTGAAGGAAAATGACAAGACTATGTTAAGCAAAAGAAACCAGACTCAGACAAATCCCAGGTCTTTTATATGCAAAATCTAGAATTCATGTGTGTGTGTGTGTGCGCGCGTGTGTGTATGTGTTATGAAAATAGAAAGAAGACCATGAGAATGGAGGAAGAGACCTTCAGAGAGGGGAAGGGGGGTAAAATAAAGAGTAGAAGAATACATGTAACATTTTGAGGGGACCAACAGTGGAGCTCAACAGTGGGGACTGCAGTGGGAACTGCAGTGGGGACTGCAGTGGGGACTGCAGTGGGGGAGCAGTGGGGACTGCAGTGGGGACCTGCAGTGGAGACTGCAGTGGGGGAGCAGTGGGGACTGCAGTGGGGGAGCAGTGGGGGAGCAGTGGGGACTGCAGTAGGGACTGCAGTGGGGACTGCAGTGGGGACTGCAGTGGGGGGAGCAGTGGGGACTGCAGTGGGGGAGCAGTGGGGACTGCAGTTTGGGAGCAGTGGGGACTGCAGTGGGGACCTGCGATGGGGACCTGCAGTGGGGGAGCAGTGGGGGAGCAGTGGGGGAGCAGTGGGGACTGCAGTGGGGACCTGCAGTGGGGACTGCAGTGGGGACCTGCAGTGGGGGAGCAGTGGGGACTGCAGTGGGAACTGCAGTGGGGACCTGCAGTGGGGGAGCAGTGAAGGAGTGCACAGGGGAGTGGGATGAAGAAGAACAAAGTGTAATGACAAATAAAAGTGCCACAGTAATGCAAAACAAGACAAGTGCTGGGGAGACAGCTCAGTGAATGAAATACCTGCTGTGTGTTTCTGTGTGAGGACTGAAATTAAGATGTGTAGCATCCAGTATAAAAGCTGGACAGATGTGGCAGCTGCCTGTGATTCTAGTACTTAGGAGACAGAGACAGGACATCCCAGGGGCAAGCTGACTAGCCAGGCTAGCCAGAACTAATGAGCACTGGGATCAGCAAGAGGCCCTGCCTGAATAGATACAGTAGAGATGAGTGAGTAAGACACCCATTGTCAACTTTGGGTCTCCACATGCATGTACGCACAAACACACATGCATCCATACACATACACCTACATACATACATGCATATACACACGCACATGCTCACAAAAATGCCATAATATCCATTACTTTGTATGTGAACTGAAAAAATTAATTCAAACCAAAACAAACAACAAACTCCAAAGACATTCCATTCTTATGTAGCTCCCCAGCACCTATCAGTCTACAGTTCCTATTAAATAAAAATCCTCACTGGCAGCTGGCCATGGTGATGCATACCTTTAATCTCAGTGCCTAGGAGGCAGAGGCAGGCAGAACTTTGTGAGACCAAGGTCAGCCTGGTCTACATAGTCAGTTCTGGACAGTTGGAATGATGAGTTTGTAAGTGGTTGCTAGGAGTTTTAGGACATCAGGCATCACATGGCCTTCCTTTTAGAGTTTTCCTTCCTGAGAGATCTGTCTAATGACTGCCACTTCCCCCCAACTCTTCTATTTCAGTCTCCTGATCAAACAACTTCACCAAGACTTCTGTCTGTTCCTATCTGATGCTCCAGTCCACATCTACACTCAGGAATAAAGGGGCCACCAGAGAGACTGCTTTGTCTTTTATTGTTCCACTCATAATTAGATTCTGACCTTCACTCACAGAATTGAGATGAAATGTGCGTTTTATTAGGACGGTATTGAAAGTTCACAGATGGTGAAGGGAAACACCATGGGAATTAATTAGGAATGAGCCATGAGGCTTGACTCTTCTACATTTCACAGTTCTGCTTTGGCCTCTGACTGGTACCTCCTCCAATCTCACATAACGCCCCCACCTCTGCCACTACCAGGGATCTGAGTAAGTTGCAGTAGGGTCTGAGATAAGTTAGCGGGCTACTCAGAGGGCAGGGACACTTGTCCCTGATTTATGAAGGTTCAAGATGTCAACACTTGTAATGTCTTCAAGAGAAACCACACTAGGCTTTGAGAATGGCTCCCTGCAGGCCCATGTCTATGCACTCTGGCTTAATCATCCTTTGAAAAGCATACCAGGAGAACTCTCAGAAATCTAACCCAGGTCTTCTTCCAATGTGAATTGAAGATTTTTGGCAATCTTTGTTTAATATCATACCTCCAATGACTAGAAACATCCAAAACCAAACTAATGCAAAATAGTCAACCAAGAAGAAACTCCCCCAACCAAAAGGAATAACCTCAACTCAGTGAACAGCATCAACACTACAGAATGTGAGCAAATACCCCTCCCCTTCCCTGCACCCCTTTCTGGTCTGCTCTCCTCTTTGCACAGGATGGCTCACATTTCTATGCAACACACTCAGGCTGATGATGACTTCAAAGTTCTCCTCAAGGTCAGAGAGACTATTTCATATTTGGGTAATTAGGTGACCCATATTTTAATTTTTCCTAAAAAAATGTGTTTTATAGTTGAATTTCTGCCTCTTCCCCTAAAAAATCTTAAACAAAATTTTAAACAATTGTCATTTGTCAGTTAGAAAATAAATCAATGAAATAAAAGAATAAGGCCTTTGAAATGACTTTTTTTTTTCTGACTCTTGGTCATTAAAACTTCAAAACCCCTGATTTCCTGGCTTCAGTGATAAAACAAACACTTTCTTCTATGTAATTCTGGTAGGGCATGTGGCTAACTGATATAATAATTAAAGCTTGAGGCCTTTCAATGTGAGTAAGTGATAGGCTAGCATGTTACTGATAGATTTGTAGTGCCAAGAATTTTGGGAGGATGTTTTTGGATGGTACAATAGAAACTTGGTTGACTGATAGCTGTTTTTGTAAGCTCCAATTCCGAGATATAGGCATGGATGGATGTCTAGTTTGATTGTTTCCAAATCTAGCAGTAAACATGAAAAGCTTGCTATTCAGAAAATTTGGAAAATATGTTGGTTTTAGGCTATATGGTAGGACATTCTGTCAATTTTTGTGATTTAGGTTTCCTTCAACACAGGAGGTATTTAGTAAGACTTAAAAAGAGATTCTTGCTGAGATGGGAATGTAGCCAGAGGTGGGAATACTTACTAGCATGCATGATGCTCTCAGCTTCATCCCCAGTAGGGAAAAGGAGATTCTCATTTGAAATAAGCAGAAATTTATAGTTTTCAGAGTAGTCTAGACAAGTTAGCAGGTAATCTTAGAACAATTTTAAAACTATATTAACATTTATATTAGTGCAAGGTGAACAATCTGCTAAAACCATTATCTTTATTACTCAGTGTTTGTGTTGAGTTTGATAATATGAAGCAAAGTCTCACCAAAAACACTGTATTCCATTTTCATAATTATGCTTCATTACATTGTTGCGTTATCTGCATATATACACAATCTGATCCATTAAACACAATTTTACTTTAATTACTGAAGTGTTTTATTCTTGAAACTCCTCTAGAGGGTTATTTTGTTTTCTCAGGTAATAAGCAGATATCAATTTACCATCCCTATAAGATGATTTGCTTTTTCTTATTGGTTTTTAATTTAGTAACAGTGATAACAGTTCTTGATATCACACAAGATCTGGTTTTCTGTTTGCTAACAAAAATGTTTCTCTTTCACTTAGTTTTTCTTGCATCTAGACCTTTCTGTCATTGAAAGTAAGTACTTAAGCACATTATCATTACCCTTTAATCTTTGAGAAATGCATCCCTTGATGTCTTTTTTAATCTTTAAATAAGCTTCTCTTTCAATTTCAATGCACAGGAAATAAGACTCTTTAGCTTATAATGACTTATTTATTGACACCTATTTTCTTGTTAGATTAAGAAAATAATTATATTGGCATATGCTTGATGAACTTCTTAGTAAATCACTTCAATGTTCTTTGCTCTCTGTCTTCAATTTAATGTAATGAAAATTAATCACTCTGCTGTAGCTACACTGAAATGTAACTTTCCCTGCTGGGTCTCAATAATCTTCATGCATCTACTACTTAAAAGGTGATAATAATTTTTCATTGTTTCAGAGAAAGTTTGGAAAATAACTATTATACATAATCTATTAGTGAATATCCAGTTTTTCAATTGCTTTATTCAAACTCATTTGAGTTTGTGAGAACCTTAGTTTGTGAGAATCACATTTTTTAAGAATTAATAACAAGAGTACTATATAAAAGTATTTGTAAAACACACACAAAACAAAGAACATGTATCAGGAAAACATAATGAGCCTTAAAAATTCAAGAGCAAAGAAGCAATCTAATTAGAAAATGAGTAAAAGTTATGAAGAAACATTTCGTTAAAGAAAGGAAGGGCAAGTAAGCTTGTATGTAGAAAGTTGTTTGTTAGTCATAGTGGAGATGTGTGTGAAAGCCACCACACACCTGTAGGATAAGGTAAAATTTAAACAAGGTGATAGTACTAGATGCTACAGAAGGCCAGGAGGACATAGATCCATCAACATTGCTGGTCGGAATGTAAAGTGGTACAGCCACCAAGAAAAATCGCTGTGGCAATTCCTTTCAAAATGAAATATGCAGTTAGCTTATGTCCTGGGAATTGTTCTCTTGGCATTTATCCCAGGGAAATAAAACTCTGTGTTCATGCACAATCCTGTATATGAATGTTCTCAACAGTATTATTTGCATTTAACTACAAATTTTCCATGATGCTTTCCAGTGAGTGAATGCTTAAACAAACTCTGGTGCATCTATCCACAGGAAGGAATTCTACTGAGCAATAAAAAAGAAAGCAAAAATCCAAACAGTTGAGACCTGACATAACTTGGATGGACCTGATTAGCATACGGATTAGTGGTGAAGAAAACAATCTCCAAAGGTTACATACTGTGTGGTTGCATTTATGTAATATTATTGAAATGTTAAAAACCATAGAGATGGAGGACAGTGATTGCCAGGAGACGTGGATGGGTTGGGCAAAAATACAGGGTGGTCTGAGAGTGTTTGTGGTAATGGAACATTCTGTATCCTGACAGTGGCTGTGGATACATAAAGTCTACAGAGGAACAGATTGCATAGAACTACCTACCTTGTGTCTAGTTACCTATTTACCCTCTGTCACACACACACACACACACACACACACACACACACACACACACACACCACACTTAGTGAAGTCTATAGACAAGGTATCAGCATTGTTCAGATGTAAATTTCCTGGTTTTGATAATGCGCAAGGGTCACATGAAATTGTCATCTGTTATCCTTGGTTAAAAGCTTCAATGAATTCTCAATAGCTCTATACCATTTCTGCTTATATAGCTTTCCATGAATCTATGTTTATTTTAATATAAAAAGGTAAAACATATATGTAATGGATAACTTGCCATATACATGTAATTGTATAAAAGTTTCTTCAGAATAGTAATTGTTGAAGAAAATTCATACATAGAATAATTTTCACTATGTATGCCTTATGTTGTGATATAAGATCATTTATTCATTTATTACATTTTGATGTGTCCAAATAAAATAACAGAGACACATTAGGTTCTCACAGTACATGGGTTATCTCATGAGGTAGTGCTACATTTTCAGTGTCTATTCCTTTGAGAGGAACAGAAAAGCAGTAGCAACAGGGTTTGTTGTAGATATTAGTCATTTCTTGATGAATGCATGGCTTGGCAGGTTCTAGGTCTAATGTGGAAAACAGGAATTGCAGAGCAGGCAAAACAATGGTCTCTTAGTGACTCACCACCATAGAGGTGACACCTGTCGGGTGTTTTAAAGAGGACAGCCTTAGAATTGGCTTTCATTGCACCTACCAACATGTTGTTAGTCCTAAACTGGTCACCTGGCAACCCAATTTTTAGGGAGGCTGGGGAATGCAGAGGACCATGTGAATACGTTGTGAGCCTCAATGAGTCTTTGTAACAAAAAAGCACCCCTTGACACACCTGTGGTAGGGACAGTGAGGTTGATGGTTTAGTTTACTTTTGTTACTGTGATAAAACATCATGACCAAAAGCACCTTGGGGAGAAAAAGGTTCATTTGGCTCTCAGATTAGAGACCATCATCTAGCCAGGGCAGGGTAAGAGCAGGACGCTAGAGGCAAGAAATAAAGCAAAGACCACGGAGGAATGCCTCTCTTCCCTGGCTTGCTAAGTTAGCTTTCTCATACATACCAGGTCTACCTGCCTGGGGATAACACTGCTTACAGTGCTGGGCTCTCCCACATCGGTTACCAAAGAAGATGCCTCACAGACATGGCCACTGGACAATATAATCTGAAGGCAATTCTTCAGTTGAGCTTCCCTCTTCTTACATAACTGTCTTTTGTATCACGTTGACAAAAACTAAACAGCACAGGTGAGTATGAGATGGTTTTTCTCATTCTTAAACTAAGGTATTTTACAGTAATAAATTTATGTGTACTGCTACCCATTGAGTATATTACTGTTGTCACACATTTCTTTTTTACTGTTAATGGATATTTTCCTTATAAATCTGAGAGTCTTATTGAGGTAATAGCATGTACCTCAGGGTTTTAAAACTATAAGCCTACCTTAGAATGTTGTCCATAGCTGTTGATAGTTAGCAGTAACATGGTTACTATCTCATGATGCTCCCTGCCCACTATGAATGCATTTTAAATAGAAATTTAGAATTATAAAGGACTTAAAGTTCATCTAGGTCAAAGTCCTTAGTTAATGCTTAGCAGGTTTTTTTTAAATATCTCTGACAGCACTAAAATATAAATCTGTGGCTTCTAGCTGGATGTGGTGGCACATGACTTTAATCCCAGCATTCAGGAGGCAGAGGCAGGCAGATCTCTGTGAGAATGAGGCTAGCCTGTTCTACCTAGCAAGTTCCAGTCTACAGGGAGACCTTGACTTAAAACACAAAACCAAACAAAAATCCATGACTTTTAAGTCAGACAATACTTCCATTCCCCACTTAGTCTTGCAAATAATGTAATGTGGGTAGATGAATGCAAGAAGCCCCAGAATTATAATTTCTCGGGACAAAATTAGAGCAAGGGTAGGTGAGCAGGTTTCCTCTAGGCCGTCATCACCCTTAGTGAATTAGTTACTTGTCGGGGACGACATGCTGAAGTCAAGATGGCAGATGGCACCTTGCCAGGACAAAGGCTGTGGAAATACCCCATTGGTCAGCTTTTGATTGATAGCTTAAAGAGCCTGTGCAGTATTGCCATGTTTGCTGTTTGTGTGGGAATAATATGCTGATTGGCTGGAGTAGCGTATATAAGCTTGTGCTGTTGCTACGAATAAAGCCTCCTGTTGACGACCAGGAAGGGGTCCAGATCTTTCACTTTGTCCTGCAGGTCGGGA
Source organism: Eospalax fontanierii (assembly GCA_035773235.1). NCBI lineage: Eukaryota > Metazoa > Chordata > Mammalia > Rodentia > Spalacidae > Eospalax > Eospalax fontanierii. The sequence continues at coordinate 77,534,104 of CM069535.1, read as the reverse complement.
CAGTTACTCCTCTCATCACCATGGCAAAATACCTGCCATGGAAACTTAAAGGAAGAAGGATTTGTTCTAATTTGGGGGGATTTAAGTCCATCATGGTAAGAAGTTGTTGCAGAGCAGCAGGCTGCTGGAACATGTAGTATACAGCCCTCAAAATCTAGTCCTTAATGAACCACCTCTTCCAATTAGCGGCCATGTGTCAGTTTGACAACCTCCCAAAGCAATGCCACCAGCTAGGGAATCAAAGCCCCAATATATGAACATATGAGGGACATTTTATATTCAATTCACAACATTCTGCTCCTGGTTCCCATAGGCTCATGTCTGTCTGATAATGTAAAATCCATTCAGTCTTCTAAACGCCCACCAGAATCACACTCATCAAATTCTGCTTATGGCATTTGCAGGCTTCTCTCGCTTGAAGCACCAAAATCTTCTACATCCTCCCACAAGCCAGTTCTAAAGATCCATGAATCACATGGTCACATTAATCACCTCAGTGACCCCTCTCTTGGTATTAATTTTCTATATTGATTAGTTGTCTGTGTAACAAGATACCTAACAGAAGCAACTTAAGGGAAGAAGGATTTATTTTGGTTCATTTGTTAAAGGGGATTTTAGTAGGTCTTAGAATGGCATTCTGGCTTCACGGCATGAGAAGCCTGTAGTGAAGCTCCTTACATTATGACCAGGTGAGGGGGCATCCATGCATATGAGACTGGGGGCACATTTCACCAAACCACAACACTTGGAATGTTCTCTGGGAAGTTCTCCCCTACTCTGGGTATTCAGAGAACCTCTGGAAGATTAGAGATTATGAAACAGTGTGTGGCTCAAGGAAAGAAAAGACTGATGGCCTTCCTTTTCTGTTGTTATTCTTTTGATTGCTGTCATCTCCAAAAGGAGAGATGAGTAGATAAATGAAATTAACTCTATGTATTGGCAGACACAGTAACTAAGGTGAGAAAGAACATATAGTGCAGGTGGAAATCCACCACAGTCTGGTTCTTACCTCCATATTTCTTATTTTGGTAAAGGCAGTGACTAGCTGCTCAATATTAACAACTGGCTTTCTGAAAAAAATCCACATATATACTTTTATTATATATTATACTGAGGGACAGTAGATACAGAATGCTTTTAGTAATCTTTGACAAAATTCTTGCATTTGCTACCTACCCATGGTTGAATTGAGGAACAAGTATAGTTTAAACATCAACATTGGTCACTACTTTTATTTAACAAATAAGATAAAAGCAAAATAACAAAAGTGTATGTCAGAACTTTGCCCAGATGTCAGTGTCTCAATGACTTCTTTGTAAATGAGAAGAAGGTTTGAGCATGGGAAGAGTAGTTGTTCAACTATGTTTACACAATGTAATGGACACAATCACATACTTTTATCCCAAAGTTCTGATTTGGGACACTTTCCAAATTCTGTGCTGTGAATCCTCTTATCAGCCAATTCAAACTAGTAGCATCACGTCACTAAGTGTACAACTGGGAAGAAATGCATAACAGTGCACCATTATATAGTATTTGTGTACAAATATAATTTGTGTAAAGAACAAGAGCATCAATATTATAAAATGTAATAAATGAATCAGTGTTGAATATTTAACAATTTTACTTTTTGAAATACATTATTTGTTTGGAATCTTGAAGAACTTAATTTTCAACAGTATCTGTGTTTACAAGTAGCTCATAGAATCCTTAGAAATTTAATAATTGGCTCTTGAGAGTCTGTAGGTGCCCACTTCAAGACACCAATAGTAAATGGCAACATACTGTTTCATATTATTTATACCAATAAATTTGGGAGTCATTATTCACACCTCTCTTTGTGTGTGTGTATATGTGTCCTACATGCAACCAGTCAGTAACTTCTATGCCTCTTACTTTACAGAGAAAATACCAGAACTTAGTGGAAAGCGTCCATGTACTCTATATTAGTGACTCCCCCCATTTCTGTGATGGAATCCCTGATAAAAGCAACTTCAGAGAGGAAGGATTTATTTTAGCTCATAGTTTGAGAGGATATAGACTGATATGATGGGGAAGGCATGGCAGAGAGCATGGTCGTGGAAGCATGTGGCTAGGACTTCTCATATCTGAATCCACTGGGAAGCAGAGTCAGTGCAGGAAGCATGAACTATAAACCCCAAGGCTATCCTCTGGCAATCTGTTTCTTCCACATAGGTTCCACAGCCTGAAGGCTCTACAACCTCCTAAAATAGTACCACCAGCTACAGAGTAGGTGTTTAAACACATGAGCCTTGGGATAATTTAACATCCAAGACTTAACACACCCTAACCCCCATAATTTTTACCGATGACTGGGCCCATGCACTCCATTTTCCTTCCTGTTACTATAGCATAGATTCATTGAAGAGCAGAAACTCTTCTTTGATGTCTATTTTTTTCATGTTGTAATAAATTACATTGTTTCTGCCCTGTGCAAAGGCCCGGCTCCAGCATGTCTTTTTACCGCCTACCATCAGGTGTTCATTTTCTGTGGATTTACTCTTCCCAACATTCAAGATTGCTCTTAAATCCCTAGTCCTGCTCTCATGGCCTTGCCAGCTTCTGCCCTTTTCTTTCCTCCAATTTGCAGAAATGCTTCTTGAAAGTGTTGTCTATATGCATTGTATCCAATTCTATTTCTCCAAGGATTTTGTGAATCCTCCATTCCTTGCTGTACCTTCATCTTCCTTGATGTTTGATGTTCTTCTTCACAGTCCTTTCATGTTGGAGTGCCCTGGGCCTCAGGGTTTAGCCCTTTTTCTATTGAGTCCAGTTCCTTCTCTCATCTCATTCTGTCTGAACACTTTCCATTCCATCTCTTCTCCAGTAACTCTGTGTTTACATCTCCAGCACAGATGTCTGGATGAAACTCTACCCAGAATTCACCTGTATGTCTAATAGATACCCTAGACTCATGTCAAAATCAAACTCTGATCTTCTTAAGACCTTGTCCTCATCCACCTTTCAATTTCTCATCAACTTCCATCTTTGAAACCTTTCATGGTTCTTCAGTTTTGCACCCCATGCTCTACTTGCAGCAGATATTAAATATGGTCACATTCCACATCCTCATCTGTTACCACTCAGCTCTGCTATATTTTTCCCAGATGACTGAACCCAGATTCTTGTACTTGCTAAGTGTGAGCTCTGCAGCCGAGTTACAGCCAATGCTATTACCACGATCTCTATCTTTTTCCTATCTATATCATTCTAAAATAGCTTCAGAAGTTTGATCCTTGCCCTCTTTTGTTGATTCTATACAAGGTAGTGATTCTTTTCAACCTAATCAGATATGACTCTTAGATCTCTGCAGTAGCTCTCCATCCTGCTCAGTCAGTATCAAGGACTTAGGGACTATTATCCCAGGATTCTTTTTTATCTTGCACTTTCCTGCTTGCTTTGCTGCTCTGGGAACATGGTAGGCATTATCCTTCAGTCATGGAGTCTTTTGCTAGCTATACCCTGGTTGCCTCATTTCCCAGGTATTCTCTTCGTTAATCTGTCTTTCATGATTTTATGCTTCAGTTAAAACACAGATTTTAAAAATGTTATTTTATTTTCATTTATTTATTTATATAATTTATCATTTTTATTATATATATGAGTGTATTGTTTGCTTGTAGGTAGGTACATGCAATTCCCCTTGGAGGTCAGAGGAGGGCATCGAATCCGTTAGAACTGAAGTTAAGGTTGGTTGTTGGCAGCCATGTGGGTTCTGGGAATTGAACTTGGGCCCTCTGCAAGAGCAGCCAGTGTTTTTAACTGCTGAACCAGTTTTTCAGCCCTTATTTATTTATTTTTAGAGAAAATGTCTCACTGTAACCTCAGCTGGCCTGGAACTCACTATGCAGACCAGACTGGCCCCAATTTCATAGATATTTTCCTGCCTCTGCCTCTCCCTTCTGAGTGCTGAGATTAAAGCCATGAGCCACCATACTTGTGTATTTTTTAAATTTATTTATTTATGCCTGTGTGTCTGTGTGTTGGTATGTGCACATGAGTACAGATGCCTGTGGAGGCCAGGGCTGTCACATCTCCCTGGAGCTGGAGTTACAGGTAGTGTTAGCCTCTTGAAGTAGGTTCTGGAATCTTAACTTGTGTCCTCTGTAAGAACAGTACACACTCTTGACCATTGGACCATTGGACCATCTCTCTAGGCCAGACTAATTTAATTTAAAAAATAAAAATTGATCTACTAAAACCATGTATTTGATTCAGGAAAACAAATAAATCATCATTTCTCAATCTCAAATGTGGTAGTTACATGGTTAGAAAAATTGAAACTTGAAGTAAAAAGTGAATTAAGCAACCCTAATAATAGAATAAAACCAAAAAGAATAATATCACTACCAAAGATACACAGACTTGGTGCACACATTTGTGTTTTTTTGTACACGAATTACATGGCAGTAGCAGAAGAAAAAAGTTACAAGAGAGACAAACAATTGGTTGAAAATTCCCTGATCTGACTGAAGATTCTGCAGATTTGAGGTGCTCACAAAAGAAAACATGAAGTTAGTATTCTAGGCTCTGTGAGTATTGCTGCACTAAGCAGGCATCATGTTATTGTTTAATAGGAAGAATGTCTTCTGGTATTGTATGCTACAACGGAGTAAATATATTTGACAATAAATGTATTGCATATCTCAAAACAGGCAGGATTTGAATTCATTCACTATAAAGAAATGATAAAGATTAGAGGTGATCGATATAATTGTCCCAAGTTGATCATTATCCAAGATATATATGAATCTAGATATTTTTATTTTACCTCAATGTGTCAATCAGAACTTTAAAGAGTGAAAAGATTTCTAATCTTTAAGGCAGAAAGAACAAGTTACTTCTAAGGTAAGAAAATCAGAGTGACTGCAAGCTGGCTGTTAAACCCTATTGCCCTTCCTGCTGTTATAGCACAGACCCCTGGGGTGACAGTTTATACTTCACTCTGGACTTTGCATTAGCAAAATGGATGCTGAGAAACATGAGACTGATAGGCTGATATTCAATGTCTGGGATTCATCTCAAAACATTAAAGCAATCTATGTTTCTATATGGAAAGATATCTCATGAAATTTATTCTCCACGCCTTAGCAGGTGGGGTCTGGTTAATCCAGCTGGATAAAATGGAAACTGATCTTTCATTTAGAGAAACTGATTTATTTAGTGAAGTTTACAAAGTTGCTGGGTACCAGCGGCCCGCCCAAAGTCCGCGACAGCCGTTCGCAGGTCTCTTATTCCATTCCCAGCCAGCATTTCACTTTCACTCACAGGATCCTTAGGACTTCCGGGACTTGGCACGCTGCCTCCTGGATCTGGCGTTCTGCATGTGCCTGGGGCTGGGGCATTTTTCTCTCCAGCGTGGGTTCAAACTGTGCCTCCCCAGGACTCGCCACCATGTTGTTCTGCTTTTCTCCCCGCCTTCCTGCCCCCTTATTGGTCAGAGGACGGGACTTGCCGTGGAATGAAGTAATAGGAAAAAAAAACCTCAGAGAAAATTCTGAATTTACCATACAAAAGGTTTAGAAAGTGTGCTCTCTACTTGTCCTATCTAGGATGAGAGGACAATATTGCCCTGATAACAAGTAATGCAGAAGGAAATTTTAGCAAGGAGAATGAATACGCAATTGGTGGCCAATGGAAATACCTGCATATGTAGTTAAATGAATATGATAGCGTACCTGAAATATACAGACTACAGAAGCATAAAATCAGAATTAATGGAGTCAAAGAATTGGGCTGCAGTGGGATCAAAACTAGTTTAGAATTATAATACTAAGTTATCTATGAAAAGACTAGGAATGTTTTGTAGAGTATGTTTTTATGTGAAATGGATGGTCTTGATTGTCAACTTGACTGGATTTGGAATTACTTTGGAGACACCTCTGGGGGTGTTTGTGGAGGCATTTCTGGAGGGTTTATTGAGATGGGAAGACATATTCTGAATACAGATGGCATCATCCCAGTCAGGAAGCAGAGATGGATGCTGTTTCTGGATGCTCTTTCTCCTTTTTATTCAGTCTAGGACTCCAGTCCATGGGATAGTGCTGTTCACACTGAGGGTGGTTTTTTGTCTTAGTAAACTTTTCACTGACATTCCTACAGGAGTATCTCCTAAGGGTTTTCAAATCCAGTCAAGCTGACAATGAAGATTAACCATGACACCACATGAAGGTGTTCCTTGAGTGGCATGGAGAGTCCTTCAAGGAAAGGTAAAATAGAGTAAGAATGATAGAAATACATTAGAGTTATTTCTTACAACTAGAATCAATGGAAAATATGTTCTTAAAGCTGGTTAACTTTGAAAACACGTTGAGTAGTCAAACAACCAAAAAGTAACCTAATTGAAATATATAGTACTTCATCAGGTAAAGTATATGCCAAAAAGGAGATACATTTTTATATTGAAAGGGCCCATGTGACTGGAAAGATAGACATCAAACATGTTAAAATACATGGCAAGGGTTATGAAAAGAATGTAAGTGAGGTAGAGAATTAAAGAGTGGAATAAAGCAAGGTTGTTGTCTCCCCACAAAAAACCTGTGGACTATAATTATGGATGATACAAATGTAAAGAATGTATCTTTAAAAACATTTCTTACAAGTCAGAATTAAAACATTCTGTATAACTACCTAAGGTATGAGATACTGGACATAAATCAAATATTAATGAAGCTGCCAAAACAGAAGCTTCTGTTTCAGACTCTGTAATTGAGAACTTGTAAAACTATGAGGGCTAAAGGAATTAAAATAGTCCCTGAATAGAAAGATGTCCCACCCTACCTTTCATCTGCACTCCAGTAAGCCTCTGAAAAGACTGTACTGATGTTATCTATGAACTTTGGGATCCTCTGGCAATGGGCCTTGGCTGACAATTCTCCTGAGATTTGGGGGTGACGTGAGTTTGGTTATTCCTACCCACAAAAGTTGAGGAAGCATGATGGATGTTAGATACGATTCTTCTTGTGTGGTGTTTCTCCTGGTTCTGAATGTGGATTACTTAGAGAAGAGTTTGGTCCTCACTATGGAGAGTATATGTCCTTGAGCCTCCTGCTGGACACTGGGAATAAATTCTCACTTCCAGTTTTCTGCAAGCATGCACGGAGACTAGGAAGCTGACCCTTTGTACTAGTGGTAATTAGGCTGCAAGAGAATGTTTGAGATGTCAACAAGTGCTTCAGGAGGCTCTTCAGGAAGGCAATTCTCTTAGAACTAGGTTCTTAAACCACAGAGAGTGACGTAATTATTGAGTAACCTTTTTAAGAATACTATTATTCCATTATTCTACTGGTTCATAACCATAATAACACTATACTCTGTTTAAGCTCTCAGTAGCCTTGACTTATTTAATTCTTTGGCCACCTTATAAGGTAGATGCTATGAGATATCAGTCAAAGTGGTGTTGCACAGCTCTAAGGACAATCAGCTGGGAGATGGGAATATGGGTAGATTTTGTAGCAGAGGGCAAACTTTGAGATGTTGAACTCTCTTATCTTCTCAAAGTCATCTATCCTTGTTATAGGGTGCTGTTCATCTGATGTGTGGAGGGCAGTATAAGTGTAAATGTTCAAATCTTAAAAATGACAGTTTTATCTCTTGCATTAATATTAAACATCAATAATAATTATCAGATAACAAGATGACTGCCATTGCACTTAATTTCATGATGTTAGATTTCTTAGAAGTTAATTCATTGACATAATGTAATATAAATCACTTCATATTACTACCTGGTATATAGTTAGTGCTCAGTAAATGTGAACAGAAAACAAAAGTGCTAATATTAGTATTTGACCATAATACACCTAAAGTTAAAATACTAAAAGGAGGGACTGGAGAGTTGGCTTAGCCCGTAAGAGCACTGGCTGCTTTTATCGAGGATTTGGGTTTGTTTCCCAGCACTCAGAGGATCCAATGTCCTTTCCTGGTTTCTGCAGGTATTGCATGCATAGGTGCACATATACATGGAGGCAAAACACTCATACACATAAAATATAGAAATAAGAAATGTTTGTCTATGGATGTGATAGATATAGGTTTTGTATACTTGGCTATATTTATAGTACTACACATGAGTTCCCTGCCATTGAGTGGGACTTAAATAAAATTAGATAGCTGTTTATTACCTCCAAGATAAAAGTGACACTACTGTATCAATAGTGAAAATTTGCTACATCGGTCATTGTTGTGGTTATTAAGCTTTACAGTTGAGTTTGACCATTGATTGGTTTTCTCCCATAGCAGTTTGTATAGTATCCTCTGATGCTTCTTCAGGGAGGAAGCTTCAGGTCAGTTTCAGTTCCATTGCTTTTAGTCCTGTGTCTGAAAGATGTTCTGTCTTCAACAATAGGGTCTTACTGTCAAGTTCTTAGAGAAAATCAAGGCCTGTGGCAATAGCCTGTGTTATTTTGAGAGTCTTGGAGTCCTCTGACCAGCAACTTGAAGGAAGATTTCTCCTGTCTGGCACTGTGTTTCTTGTTATATAGCTGTTGGCTATATACATGTACTCATATATATTCAAATATAGTATACTAATATGTATAAACTAGTACAATTCCCTCTGTTTCTCCCTCTCTAATCCTCCTTCCTTCTTCTCCCATTTCCCTTTTTTCCCCATTAGCAATATTTATCTCCTACTATGCCCCCCTCCCAAGCTCCTACGGAGTCCTATAACGGATCAAGCATAAGTGTCTGTGAGATGTTCAGCCCTACGTGACATATCTGCAATGCAATCTCTACACCTAAGGCTCAGGGAATATAGCAGAACAGGGGACAGAGAGAATATTAATGCATCTCTCAGCTCACACCATCTTTCTCATGCAACACATGGTGATTAATACAGAAAGCCAAAATGGAGAAAATAAGAGACTGCAGAGTACGTGGATAGGACTCCTATATTAAACTTCTACCACCCAGAACTCAGGGACCATTGCGGAAGAGGGGGCAGAAAGACTATAAGAGCCAGTGGTGGATGATCACAAGAAAATGGAGTTTTTCAGGTGGGTGGAAACTTGTTCATATGAACTGAACTTACAATAATAGTGACAGCATGCACTGCGTCCCATGCAAACTCAACCCAGACAAATACCCAGCCTAGCATTAGAGAAATGGGGAAGAAGCCCTGACCGTAACTGAGAAACTGTTGACCACTGATCACTGTTGGGTGAGTGTTGGTCTTCTTTAAGGGAGTGATACTAGATAGGTTATCTAGGCTCCAATGGATAAACTCACATTGAGAGATAATTGGGGATACAAATTTGACTCAAAAGGACTTAACATGTATGACAGAACATATGAATCTAATGGAGGAGGGCCATGGGAGGTTTGGAAAGGGGAGGGTGTCTGCATTTGATCAAGATGCAGCGTATGAAATGCATAAAAATTCAATTAAAAATTAAAAAAATAAAAATGCTAAGTAGAATTATTTATAATTACAATTCATAGCAGTAACTGTTGATCCTCAACTCTTATTTATATAGATTATGATGTTGCAAATTTTATTCAACTTTTAAGCAAAGGTTTGACATATCAGAATTAATTTTAGCCAGATTATTTTCCCATTAAGTAAAAGTTTAGAATACATTCATACATATAGAAAGGACATGTCACCATAACATTGCTTTCTTGGGGTGAGGAAAACGATCTTTTGTTTGTATAAATATGTGTATCTGCACACTCGTGTACCCACGTGAGTGCAGTAGGTACATGCTATGATGTGAATGTGGAGGTCCGAGGACAATCAATCTGGGGTATCTTACTTTCTACCTTGTTTCAAACAAGATCTCTGTAGCTATGTATGCCAGTCTTCTGGGGAGGCTTCTGTCTCTGCCTCCCATGTTACTGTAGGTGCCCGAGATCACAGATGCATTCTTATGTTTCTGGCTTTATGTAGATTCTGGGGATTTGAACTCAGGTTCTCATGCTTGCTAAGAAAGTGCTTTACCCATCTGTGAACCATCTCCACAGCCCCCGAAGAAAATGATCTTGCTCTAAATATTCACTGCATAGTGAAAGTGATGCTAATATACTGGAAGTTTTACTGTGTAAATATTTATATGATTAGTAGCACTTACTAAGCATCAACTGTATGGCAGGAAGCTCAAGTTATTTGTATTGCATTATCTCATTTAATTACCAAAAGATTCTTACACTGTGTGATTAAGTATCATGATGCTCATTTTATGAAGGAATAAATTAAGGAGTAGAGAGTAGTTGGCAGCCAGTGTAAAATCACAGAGCTAATGAGCTGCTGAGCCAGGATTTGAACTAATGCATCTCTAGATCCTACCTATGTGCTTGTAAGTCTTGTGGGGATTTTTCTCAGTTGAATCTAATTAGAAGGATGAAAATTGACCATCAACTAGTGCCCCCAATCTGCTTTTTTAAATTTCAACAGGAAAACATTATTTTTCATCTAAGTATTTTTATTGATTTTTTGTTCATTTCATATAAAACATCTTAATTGCCTTTAAACGCCCTCTCCCATCTGCTCCCTCCTATAGCCCTCCCACTAGATTTCATGCATTCTGTCATTTATGTTAAGGCCTAGTGAGTCAAGTTAGTGTACTCAGACCTCCCTTGGTGCAAGTTCAAGCACTATAGTCTACCTAGTCCATCTAGATTCACTACCTTAAGAAGATCAACTCTCCTTCATCCAGCAGCAACCAGCTGCCAATGTTTCTTTAGCTAGCTAAGACTGGGGCCTGATGTCCATTTCCCTAGTTCGGTTCTGGGTTTTTGTTTTCTTTTGCTTGAGTTTGGGTGGGTCTTGTGCATGCTGACACCATTGCTGTTGATTCATATGAGCATGGTTCCAGGAGCCTGTAAGACTCTGTTTCCATATGGTCATGAACTTCCTTTCCTGACTCTTACAGTCTTTCTGCTCCCTCTTCCACAGTGGTCCCTGAGCCATGGGTGGGTGGAGTTTAATATAGTCCTGTCCAAAGACCCACACTCTGCAGATTCTTATTCTGTATGATTGGGTCATTTGTGACCTTTTGTGTTCATTGTCCGTGTGTTCATGAGCGAGCTCCATCAACGAGAGTTGAGAGATGAATTGGTATTCTGTCCACCCTTGTTCTTCTCTGTTCCATTAGCCTTAGTAGTAGACGTTCCATTGTAAATGTGTCACATAGAGTTGGGCATTTCTCAAACGCTTATTTTCTGTGTATAAACAGTTGTGGAACTCTGTAATAATCTCCATCTGTTGCAAAAGAAGCTTACAAACATAAAAATCATATTTAGCGTATAGTAAGAAGTGATATTTGTCTAGGAATGTGGTAGCTGAAGATTTTCTCTAAATCTATGATCTATCCAGTCCTGTGTATTTGGCTGTGTTTACAGTACCACATATAAGCTCCCTGACACTGAATGGGCTTTACGTTTGTTTAGGTAGCTTTTGATTACTTTCAAGATAAAAGTGCTACCACTGCCCCCAATATAGTTTTCTGAGCCAGTCATTGTTGTGGTAATTAGGCCTTAAAGCTGGGGTTGAACCATCAATTAAGTTCTCCCTTAGCAGCTTGCATAATGTCCTCCAAAAGTATAAGAGCTGACCTTCAGGGACGTGGCTTCCAGATCCACTCCAGCTCCTTTTCTCCAAGTCCTGTGTCCAAAGTATCCTGTCTTCAGCAATAGAGCCTTATCTTCAAGTTCTGAAAGACAGTTAAGGGCAGTGACAGTAGCCTGTGTAATTTTGGAGTCTTGAACTATCCTGGCCATTTCCCTCTTGTTCCCAGCTAAGCATTATTCATCTCTCATCTTCTCATCTCTCTCTCTCTCTCTCTCTCTCTCTCCCCCACAGTTAAAGTACCCCCCATTTTCCTCATTTTACCCTTGATAATACCTGTCTCCTATAGGAAACATTTTTGTTGAGAGATAAGTACTTGACTGGATATATCATATGACATCTGATATATAGCATCATCTACTTGTTAATTTAGCTTCATCTCATTAGAACACATGAGAATATGTTTGCATGTGTACTCTTGTGAAAAATCTATGTAAAGTGAAAAATACTTGAAATCTTTACTAAAGAAATAAATTGAACTGTGAGCAAAGTTGAATATATTTCTCAGGGCATGGTGAGTTTGCACCACACAATGAATATTTTATTTTCATATAAACTACTATCTCCGGTATTTAAGTGGGTGATTCTGAAAGAAAAATTTCATCTAAATAAATGTGGAATCGCCTCCTTTGTTATAGCTCTTCCTAAATTTTGTCTGATTTTTTTTATTATGACTGTAGTGTAATCAATTACATTCCTAGTTTTCATATGTACCATAAATAATTTATTAATTAGGGCTTAAATATTTAATTTAACAAATTTTTTATTTTATAAATAAATTAGAAAATATTTATGGTTATTTCTATCAATTCTTATGCTTGTGCACAATTTCGATATGCTTGTGCACGTGCATGTGTGTGTGCGTGTATACGCTTGTGTGCAATGGCATGTACATGGAGGTCAAAGAACAACGTTCCAGAATTGGTTCTGTGCTTCTACCACATAGGTTCTGGGGACCGAACTTGGGTTCTCAGGCATCTTTACTCACTGGCCCATCTCATTATCCCAGACAGACTTTTAAAAATCTATTTATTTTAATTAAATCGTTGTGTGTTTCATACAGAACATGTCAATCAATCTTAATCATGTCTCTATACCTTTCCCATCAGCGTCCCTTCCATAGCCCCCAACTGGAATCCATGCATTCTTTAATCTGTGTTAAGGCTTATTGTGTCAAGTTAGTGTCTCCAAATGACCTCAGTGCAGGTTCATCCACTGAAGCCTAATTAGCCTACCCAGAGCCCCTCACTTTAGAAAGACTAGTTCATCTAGTTCCCAAACATTTGTACTAGAAGCATTTAGTTGTTTAATCATGTAAACTCTTCTAACTTAGGTCTATAAAATATTCCTTAGGAATACAATTTCCTATATACATATATTTAATATCTTCAGAAAATACCCATGTATCGTGAATTCTCTCATAGTGAGGCCTGGCATTCATCCTCACCCCACCCCCAGGTTTGAACTGACTGAACTGATAGAGAATGTTCTTTAGAGAGATTAGGTTATTCTATGTTACTTACTGAAGTTCATCCCCAGGGAGAGGGAGAGGGAGATTTCCTATGGTGGAGCTTGCATTTTGATCACAAGTCCCCCTGGAACTCTGGAATGTGCGCCCAAGATGGAGACCTGGCACCCCGCCATCCTCTCTCCTTCCCAGCCTTCCCTGCGTTTCCATTAAACCTCCCCACTTAAGTCATTGGTTAGTTGGCTGTCAGTCATATTTGGAAGTCCATCCCTCATAGCAGACACAGAGGAAAACTGTTTTTCTTTGCAACAACCCGTATTCTGGATTCATGCTCATATGAGTACTTACATGTAAATGGAGTGTTAAAAAATTGCTGTAGTTTTGAAAAACTTGTGTAGTAAAAACCCAAAACAATCATTGAAATTAATTCTAATAACTTTCATCCTACATAGCTACTTTTCACCCAAGTTTTATTTTACCCAATGAGAACTATTTCATCTTCTGCTATTTCTTAAAAAAGAGGCTCCTGGAACTGAATCGCCAGTCACGATGAGATTTTTTTTTTTTTTCATTTTAAAACCAGGCTACCTTTTGATTTTTCTTCACAAAGACTTGAGATAGAATGACAGATATGGGGCTGCAGTGGTGATTAGACATAATTCTTTGCTTAATCTGCTTCACAACTTCAAACTCCTCTGCAGTTCTTGGCATTGTCTCCTTTCTATAGGTATATATTTAATCTGGGGATAAAAATTGAGAAATAAATGAGGGAAAAATAAAATATTGTTCAAAGTCGCCTTTTTACTGCCTTGGAGTTTCGGAATGATTGCTCTCTACATTGGCATTTGAGAGAAAAATTTGGCTATTATGGTTTTTCTTGTTATTTTTATTAAGCGAATGAAAAAGGATGGTAGCCATTCAGTCACTGGGTGTTGGAACAGCAAATTGAGGGGCCCCCAAAGACCTTGATACCCATTTTGAAGTTCAATTCCAGTCCCTTAGATTAGAGCAGCCCTTCCAAAATGAGGGTCACAAATGCATTTGTGATTTAGACTATTTGTCTGGATGCTGTCAGGGAAACAATTGGCTATTATTGAACAGAGCTGCTGATTTTCGCTTTGTACCATTTTTTCCTTTTGTTTTGGTCATTGCTGAATGGTAAAGTCTGACAGCACGTAAAAAAATAGAACTAGTTGTGTGGAAGAGAGGGGGACATGGAGGCAAAAAGGGAACAAAGAGACAGGAGAAAAGAGATTTTCAGTTTCATATGACAGTGATTTTGTCTTGAGTAATTTAGCTGAGTTGAAAATATATTTACTGAACACATACTATATAAAAGACATGATTAATTAATGTGGGGCTACAGATCAGAAAAAAATCAAACCGTTCCATGAAAGAGTTCTATCAGGGGAGATGGAACTGATTAGTGGGTGTAGTTGACATTCCTTCCTCATCTTGTCGATGCTTCTTCTTCTTCACCCCTCCAGCATCACCCTCATTGTGCTCTTCCTCATGCACCTGCTCACAGCTTACTGGTTGAGAACAAACACAGAACCCTGAAGAAGCCAATCCATTGGCTGAGCAGGAAGCAATGCTCGACATATAATCTTGAATGCCTATTACCTCCCTGAAACCTCTCAGAAGAGTTCTTCAGATTTTCTCAAAAGCTGTCTCACTGTCTACTTTTTCCTATCCTTACTAACATACTGCCATAGCTCCTATGTGGTTTCTTTATAGGATGCCTGTTCTGAGGTTCCTTCTCCACTTAAACTTGGAGGGTGATGCCTCAAAAGTCATGCCAGTCTCTGACTTAAGAACACTTGGTATGTACTGTAAGCTGCATTCCATGGTCTTCTACCATCTCTGGCTTTTCTCTTTGCTGGTTGCTTCCCTCATCTGCCTCCTTTGCTTTCTCAGCTACCCCGGTTAGCTCATCCCTCAAATAAGTTCAAGTAATTCTACTCAAAGGCATTTTCACAAAATGGTTTCCTATGTGCACGCCTCTCCTTTTGCTCCTCCCAGAAATTGTCAAAGTATCAGTTAAGATGTGTCCTGGCCCTTACTTTCCTACAGTAAACTTGCTGAAGTAGGATTCCCCAATTTCTCTACCACTGTGCCTTTTGAAATTATTACACTTGTTCAATTTCACACATCTGTTAGAAGTATAACAGATATAAAAATGGAAATGAATTTACAATGTAGCCTATCATTAGTTATCAGAGAACGCATTTTCAATGGAGAGTGGCCACTGAGCCACCATGAGGAAGTCTAGCCACTTCACAGAGCAGTGATCTGGTTGGTTTTGAGTTGGAGTGATCTAAGTGCATGCTCCAACCCACCTCTTATCAGAAACATTGTCTTTGGCTACAGACTTAACTTCTGTGAACTGTTGCCCATTATGTAATGCAGAGGTAATAATATCTTTTTACAAGACTGTTGTAAGGATTATAAGAACATGCTCCAGGTAATTAACTGAATAATAATGAATAACTTTTAGCAATACTTTTCTATGCCTGACTCTAGACACAGAGTTTGTGTTACCTTATCTGATATTTTCATCAGTCATGCTAGATTTAAATAGTATCCTCATTTTGCAGATGTGAAACTTGAAAACAAGTTTAAAGTTTAATCATATGTAGATCAGGCAGGCCTCTAATTCACAGAGATCTGCCTACCTCTGCCTGTCAAGTGCTGAGATAAAAGTTGTGTGCCACAACACCCAGGCTAAATCCAGGAATTTAAATTACAGAACTCAATCTTGTAAACACTAAGCTATATTGGTTTCTATTTATTATATGGAAAAGAAACCTAAATGGAAGTAAGAGGTTATGACTTCTGAGAAAATACTCAAAAATAATCACAGCATAGAGAATTAAAAGATGTACAGTAGGAGGCCACACGAAGGCTCAAATGACCACTGAAAAAGGACAGTTTTACAAAAAGTGACTGTATTGGTTTTGGTAGTGTATTAGTTACTTTTCTCATTGCTATGATTAAAAGCTTCAAAGAAGTGATTTAAGAGAAGACAGGTTTATTTTGTCCCACACTGTGAGGGGACACAGTCCACTATGGTGGGGGGACATGATGATAGAAATGCCCACAGTCAGGGAGGAGAGAGATGAATGCTAATGCTTAGTTGACTTCTTTTTCCAACTTGAATCAGTCCAGGACTCCTGCCTGTGGGACTGTGCTAGCTGCATTCAGGGTAGTTTTTCCCACCTTCATCAAAACTCTCTGGAAATACCCTCACAGACAAGACTGAGGTGTGTTCCCAGGGTCATTCCAAATCCAGTCAAGTAGACATGGAAGATTAACCATCATAAGTTCACCCCCATCCTCTTGTCAATCTGATAACCAAAAATATAATTTTTAACCATAATGAATAGTTTGGGTTTCCAAGGATAGGTTTGGAGTCCAGTTGAAGTCAACACCCTTTTCCTGTATCAAGGGACTCTACTACATCCTTTTCCTGTATCAAGGAGCTCTACTACATGCTTTTCCTGTATCAAGGGGCTCTACTACCTCTTGTTTTTGGTGACCTACACCCTGTTCTGTTACACTTTCTCCAACTCATGGTGAATTGCTTTTTCTTCATGAACACAATTTACTGTGAGACTATCTTTTAAGGATGTTGTATTTCTTGGGAATGTCCATGAGCACTGAGCTTTGGATGTGACCTTACTAAATGAATCCTTATTTGCTTATGTCTGAATTTCATCGATGTAATAGCCTAGATCATATTTATTGTGGTTTTCTAAAATTGCATAGATAATGTAAATTTAGACCTACTGCCATTTTGAATTGAGCCTGAGGTTTAGATTTCAAACTAGAATCTTCCAGCCCCCAATGGAGACAGCTAAATGACAGCTTCCCAGAAGCTTTAGCTTTCTGGGCTGATGGTGAATATTTTTGTAATCTTGTTTTCACAGATGGACCAGATCCTAGACACTCTTGGATTTATTCAGTGTTTTAGATACAGGCTCTTTTATCTCAGGCCAAAGACTACACATCTCTACAACAATGTTAGAAGTTCAGCCCTGACCTTCTATGTTCCTTAACTAGGGCTAACCCCATGGAACACCATGGTATTCTTCTGCTAAGAATACTAGTTTTGCTATTCTATGTTGTTTCTGTGATCTGGCTCTTATTTTTCTTTCTTTGACATACGTATGTGAATTTTTGTGGAGTTTATTTTAATTAGACTTTTTATGTATTCATTATGAAAGGAGAGTCCATTAGTATCATTATGTATTAAAACTATAGTGAATAAAAGTATGGAAATGAATTGACATTTGAGACATGTAGAAATGGTTGCCCATTAATGGTGAATCCCACAATGAGCAGATAATATGTTCTTAGAGGAGGAAGACCCTTGCAAGACCTTGAGGAGGGTTAGTAGTGCCATGCAGAGGTTGACCTTGTATGCTTTGGAGTCAAAATGATTTGAGTTCAAGGTACCATGTTAACTACAAGTTCCAAAGCATTGAAACACAAAGTGAATAGATTGCTGTGTATCGATAAAGCATGCTTATATAAGAAGTAAAGAGTTCGAAAGTAGAGCAGAACTAGAAAAGCCGGAGAAAGTGGTGGAGTTTTCATCCTGTAAGTCACAGGAGACCACAGAAGACTTCTGAGTAGTGCATAATCAATTTTATATTTTTAAGAAACTGACTCTGGAGCAACTTAAAGAATGAGAAGAAAACAGAATGACCAGTGACTATTAAACTAAAATGACAAAAACTAAATGTAACATAGTTGGACTGATCAAAGTGGAGGAAACAGAAAGGAGAGGATAAGGCCAAATAAAAAGGAAGGATATTCTCCTGGCCCCTGGAGACATCTTACATAAGAGAAAACAGGAAGGAGGAGCAAGAGAGGACTCCTGGGCTTCTGACTTGAATGATGAAGAGGACATTTGGTTGGATTAGAGTGCTTTGTCACAAATACAGTCTCCTTGGCCTGCAGGCAGAACATTGCTCCATTTCTCTGCTATGAATATTCCAACTTACAGTGGTACCCAGAAAAGCTCATGACTGGCATGGCTAAGATGGCTCACTTCTAACTCAGTGGTAATGCTTAACAACCCTGTGTAGTAGGTGAATTAGCTACTAAACTTGTTGACATGACAAAATATGTGTCAAAAGCAACTTAGTGAAGGAAGGACTTATTTTGGCTCTTTGAAGGGATGATCCATCTTGGTGGGGAAAACTTGGGAGCAAAACATAGGCAGCTAGTCACATGATACCCACAGTTGGGAAGCAGAGAGTAATGAATGCCAGTGTTGTACTTCTCCTTTTTAGTCAGCCCAGGAACCGGTGGGGTCCACTCACAACTAGGGTGAGTCTTCCCACCTCAGTTAACAGAATCTAGGAACTCTCTCACAGACATGCCCAGAGGCTTATGTCACAGATAACTTTGGGTCCTGTCAAGTTGACACTCATTATTAACCATCACAGGGGGTTACTGTAAATACACCCATGCTGGTTAGAAGAACCTTGATACTTTGAATTCTAAAAGTGGGGTTCACTTCTTTTATACTTATGTTTCCACATTTTCTAGTTTCCCATTTTTTTTTGGTATGTGAGTGAAAGAAGATGGGTTTCCAAGATGAGTACATTTTTCTTTTCTCTGTCTGAGAATGAAATATTTGATGCTATAGTTGGAGAAAAGTGAAATTAAATGAAACCATAGAAACTGACTGAAAAAAAAACCACTATATGTTAGCAGTTTATAAGCATTTTTTTATTTTTATTTTTATTTTTTTGCTGACAAAGCTTGGCAAGCCTGGACAGCAATCCTTGCACAGATCTGTTTATAGGCTTCCCTCACTACAGCAGGAACTAGCTCAGCAAAGGGAATCAAGAGAATACAGTGATAAAGCATCTCTCTTTTCTTTTTCTTTTAAAGGGAAATGTATGTTAAGGAAATACACTGAGTGCTTGTGGTTCAGCCCTAAGTCACATGGCTTCCTTATTTCATAGATACTAGATGAAGGCAGGGCACGCTGCAGGCAAGCAAGTGAAGCCTTCATCAAAATGATCTCCACCCACAATATCTCTTCACCTGTTTGCTCCAATACTTCCTTCTAATGGCTTTACTTTAGGGTTGGAATTCATGAACTGAAGCAAACATAAGAGACTTTACTTTTTGACCTCAGTGGGATGCCTGTGTTTGTCATGACCTGGTCTCCAAATTCACTCTGCTTGCTGTCATTGCCAAACTCCTCAGGAGTCTTGGGGAACATGGTGAACTGAGAAAGCTTTGAAGACCAAGATTAAATAAAGCAAAGCAACAGACCCAATGAGAGGAAACAATTTATGACTTGTGGTCAAAGAAGCCTGAACTGGAAGTGAGGAGTCCTGATTCTGTTTTTTTTTTTTTTTTCCCCCTCTATCACTGCTTATCATTGTAGCCTTAGGCAAGTTCCCAAGCATCCTAGGGCTTCAGTTTCTATATTTGTAAAATGAAGGAGATATACTGGTTTGTGCATTGCAAATGCTGCTCAGTGGTTCATAGGCACGCCAACCTCCGGGAAAACGAAAGCTTTCCCGGTAGAACATTCAATTTTGATTTTATAAGTTTGGAGTATATGTTAGAAATCTTGAGTTTGCGAATTACCCTTGGGGACGTGCATACTTTGCTAAGGTGGACAAGCATGATCAAGATGACCTTTATTCTTTATTTATTTTTATTTGATGTTTACTTTTTAAAGTTTTTGTTTCAAAGAAAAAAAAGTCTAAAAATGTTTCAAAGGAGCGAAACAAAGTTTTACATATTCTTATTTAGATACATCAACTTTTTAATTTAATCTCCTCCTCTTTCTTTTCATAAACCTCTCTGTGTGTGCATTATATGTGTTTTGAAGCAAAGTTGGGGGTTGTTAAAGATATTTTAATATAGACTTTAAGCACAAGAGTTAAGCAAAAAATGAGGCACTCAGAGAGAAAGATGCCTCCCAGAGAATGACTGTGGGCTTCTCAAAGAAATGTTACCTATTAGAATAATATTTTCAGAGCATTTTGAGTGCAAATTACACTCAATGTAATATCACACCTCAAGACACTTCAGTGTCTATCCTTTTAGAATGTGGGTGGGTCTACACTTTTATAATCATAGCATGGAGATTCAATTAAGAAAACTCAACGTTTATACAATGCATTCTAGTATACACAAAGTTTTAAAACCTTTCCAGTTTTATTTAAATATCATTTTTAAAAATCTAGCTGATTTTACGACTTTTTATAAAAATTAAAAATAAGGACCAATGGGATGGCCCAGGGGGTAAGGGTGCATACGACCAAGTCTGACAATCTAAGTTTGAACTCCGGAACCCGGAACCTGGAAGAGCCTAACTCTCATAAGCTGTTTTCTGACCTTAACATGTGTGTCATGATATGCATTCACATAGACAAAAAAATTTTAGAAATTAATAAAAATCCTTTTAAGTTATAAATAAGCTTGTAATTGCAAAACACCCTGAAAATCCAATACAGAGAACTTTTTATTCCTGAACTATTTGAGAGAAGTTGACAATATGGTGATTTGTTGCTGCATTCACCCCAATATTCCAGTATTTCCAGAAGAGACACAACCACAGTCCCAGTACGAAGCAGAGGATATTAGCACCGAGAGATTACTGCCCTCTTTCTCAGACCCCAGAATACCCTCTGTAGACAACCATTCAGTTCAGAATTACATGCTTTATTTAGTTGCCCTATCTTTTTAGGTTTCTTTGAGTCTATAAGAATTTCTCTGTCTTTCCTTGACACTCTTGACCCTGATGAAGATTGAAGGCCATTTGTTTTGTAGAATATTCAAAAGTCTGGGTTTTTCTGATGTTTTCTGATATTATAGGTTATTTGAGTTCTCCAAGGATGTTGCCCTGATCTTTGATTCAGACAGTTCTCCAAATAGCTATTATTCTTAATAGTGGAGGATGATATTCCAGAGCCTAGATCTAGGCAGTAGATATATTCTTTTCTATTAATGTATCACTCTAATAAATGTGTATGTGTATGTTTGCATATAAATATATATATTTCATGTATATATGATTTTGAATTTGATCACATGTGCATATGTCTGTTTTACTTATTACTTTATAATGACTAATACTAGCTCCCTATTGTAGTTTGGTCTATATCCCCTATAGACTCTTGTGTTTGAATGCTTGGTCCTCAGCTGGTGTTGCTGTTTAGGAAGACTGTGGAATCCTGAGGAGGTAGAGCCTTGTTAAGAAAGTGGATCATTGATAGTGAACCTTGAGCTTTGTATAACCTAGACCTACTTCCTCCTCCTCTCCAGGGATACAGTATGAGCAGCACCCTCCACTCCTTCAGCTATGATTTTCTTGCCATGTATGACTATATCCCCTTGAATGAAGTCAAAACTTCCTCCCCAAAGGTGCTTGTCAGGTATTTTGTTAAAGCAATAGAAGAAAGCAATTAATATACTCAGTAGCCCCTCATATATTCAAATGTATACACTTCTCTCCAGTTCTGACAGTAGTACCTTTGGTTCTGACAAGGGTCATTTTAATTTTCTCCTTTTCTGAATTTCTAGACCATTTCTCCAATGGTGAGAAATCCAGCGGCCATTCTCCTTCTGTATTTATGTATTTAATTACCTCCATGAATGTAACCACAGTCTCTTTTCTACTGCCATTTTCTCCATCAAGTTGAGACATTCTTTGCCCTGCCTGGGCTCTGATATCTCACCTGTCACTGCCTCTTTCCTCCGTCTGGAAGAAACCCTTACCACTACATTCATGCTTTCAGATACCCTTCACTAAGCAGCTCCACATGGACACCCTCCTGCCCTCACTGGGGCTCAGACTCTCTGCAAATGTCATATCTATCCCTCTCTAATCCTCCATGGTGGCTCCTCTTGCCTGTTGTGTGCTCACGTTCCATGTAGGCTCTAAGAGCAGAGGCATTCTCTTCTCCTTACACAGACTTAAGACCTGCTGGGGCATGGTGGCTGTTCACATTCTGGCACAAGTATCTATTTCTTTGCCCCAAAGTAGGGCACCTCTTGTTCACAGTTTAGTATCAAAGGGGGAAAACTAAGTAGGCAGACTTACTCAAATATAGGATTTAGGAGTAAGGATTTTTCAATAATAAAAGAATGAATCATGATCAAAATCATATAACCCGGAGAAATGATGATTCTATAAAATAACGTGTAAAATTGAATAATCAATGTTAATACACAAAATTTCATTATGTTTGAGCAACATTTCTAAGATTATTGTAACTCTAAAATGGCAACATCTGATTTGGGATTATAGAGACTATCTTGTCATACAAGGGTCTGGGGAACTCATTTGGTATAAGAAATGTTTTATTATGCCAACTTTCTTTAAGTAGTTCTTAAAATTTGGAAGTGTGAACTACTTTATTCTAACAAGAACTTTCCTTAGCTCCCTCATGGATTCAACTTCAAAAAATGCATTTAGTGATAAAAAGATTTATTTTTAAAAATGAAATGTGAAAAATGTGACCTAAGCAATGTAACTTATTAGACTGGATAACTAACTACCGAAGGCAAAGACAGGAGGACTCAAGGGAGCAGGTGGGGGCCTAATGGGCCCTCTGCTGCTTGTACATGTATGTCCTTATCAAGGCTTTATTTAAGCCAAAAAGCTATTGTATTTTAAACACCAGAGCTAGGATGGGGATGATGGGAAGCATTAGGTGGAGATGGTTCATTATATAATCCCAGCAATTTGGAGGTGGACGTTGGAGGATTTGCAAGTTTGAGACCAGCATGGGCTACAAAGTAAGAACCTGTCTCAATAAACTAACGAATCAACCAACTGACCCATAAAATCCAGAACCCATACAAAATTAACATTGAAAGCTTTATTTTTTTCCTTTAGATGATGGGATGTATAAACATTACAAATTTAGATAGAGATAATAATTGCAAAATCATGATTACTGTAGTTTCAAGTTATGTATTTGCTTATTTACTTGTTCGCTCTTGAGGTATAGTATTTTATTAGTTATGACATGACCAAACAATGAAAAATACATGTTTTGAATATGGCATGCATGAGACTTGGTCTTGATATCAATTACTGGCTCTAAAACTGTCAGTTATGGCCTCACAGACATGTTCTGCATATTTGCAAGTCACTTTTCCCACCACCTTGAGAAGAACACCCTTTGCAGATGTTCACTGAGCTGCTCTGAGAGGATGTATAACCTGCCATCACGTCCCCGTTTCCTGCATACTTTAGCAGAAGGAAAGACCTTGGACTCAGGAAGGTGAGAGACATTATTGCTTTTGACTGTAGATTACCTGTGTTGACAAGCTACTTCTCCAACCTGAAGCCTGGGTCCAGACTCTTTGAGAAGACAAACACACAGTCTTTGAATATATGTATGAGCATCCTGACATTGAAACAATTAAAATTTCAAGAACTCTATGTAATTGGAACAAAAAGGAATTGACTTTTGCAGTGTAATTATGTTTTACTGAATCAGCAATGTGGCACGATCTTCGAATGAGTCTCGGGACTGCAGGAGGTTGTGTCTTTGCCTGCCACCCACCCACCCTGCTAACGCAGAATCTGCAGAGCCCTGGGGAGCCTACTTTGAGTGTGTTGAGAAGGAACCCCATGATATTAACCCCTCTCTCCATTCACATAAAGAGAAGCATTTTGTCTACAGCCTGCTTTAACCAGCAGACATGATCTGAAACATTTGGCAGGGTCATTTCTAAAAAATAGCCTGAGTCCAGTTGTGCTCCACTGAGGCCTTCACTAGCTTTCACTGGTCAGGCCTCCTCTTGCATCTCACAGGGCAAAGCTTTCATTAGCCTCTTCCAAATGGCTTTCAAGAATCACTTCCAGGCTTGCATTCTACGTAGATTAAGAGAATTAAGTAATTAACATGTTCCTCTGTTTAGTGACAACCAGATATCGATAGCAAGGCAGAAATGACAGCAGTGGTTGAGTGCTTATTACATGGTACGTGGCACACGGCACCAGACGGTCTTTTCATGCATTATCTTATGCAGCCCTCATATGTAGCATGTAACCCTCTGAGGTAATGCCTCATATCTAAGATGTCTTCAGTTGTAGGAAGCTTTGTTATTATATGCACTACCAAGAAAGAAGAATTATTTAAGGACAAAGACCTTCATCTGATCTGAGACAAAAAGAGCTACCTTCACCCTTAGGATATGGCTAAATGAAAAGAAATGTATCACCCAGAAGGGCAAAGCAAGGAAAACTGCATGGCTCTGCTTTATACTGGACTCCGGAAGGGTGGAATAGTCTGATATGATCATGGGAAATCCCTCTGGCAGAACTGACTTCAGTTTACCCTGATGGCCACTGTGAGACACATTCCAATTTTGGATATGTTGCAATGTAAAACTTTTGTCTCAAATGAATGAAATGACTGTTTTTGTTAGCCACCTATCACAAAAAAATAAAGAGTTATAAAGAGGCAAAGCCATTCTTCGAATGTGTTAGGTGGGACAGCTGGGATACAGAGCCTGTGTACTAGACCTAACTCTTGACTGCTTCCCGGGGGTCATGGTAACCTGGCATTTGAAAGACATGTGTATAAGGAATGTAGTTGTATATATTAGTTATGTGTATCAGGAGGCAAAGTACACTGTTAAGAAAGCAGTTTCATACTTAAGGAATCAGAATCCACTTCTATGTGTAACAAAAGGCCCCAGACTGCATCCTGTACTTATCATCATGCTATTGGGAAAATTCTCGATTTATATGCTTTTCCCTAAAAAAGAAAGAATTTTCTGACAGTCTTGTGGCTGTTAAATTATAAGATAAAGCAGATGAAGGACATAAAATTTCCCTCTTGTTTCTTTAACCTTGTTTAGCTGTATTCTCTGCATTAGACTAGAAGCATTCTTATGTGCATTGTAATTAAATGAAGAGATTCATTCATAAAACAGCACACTTTTCTTATAAAAGTGTCGGCAGTGAGGAGCTGGAGAGACGGCTCGGTGGTCCTCTTGCAGTGGACTGCAGTTCAATTCCCAGCACCCATATGGAGCCTCACAACACTCTAGTTTCAGGGGATCCAATGCCCTTTTCTGGCTCTGTGGTCTTTACATGCACTTATATACATGTAAGCAAAACCATTCTTACACATAAAAATTAAAATTTTTAAAAATGTATTGGAAATTAAATTTTTTTTCAAAAATTTATTTTTATTTAGTTTATTTTTATGTATTTTTTTGGGACAGTGTCTCATGTAGTCCACGCTGACCTTTAATTCATGTAGCTGAGAATGACTTTGAACTTCTGATCCTTTTGCTTCCATCTCCCAAGTGCCTGGATTATAGGTGTGTGCTACCATGTCTAGTTTATGGTGTGCTGGGGATTAAACCCATGCTTTTCTAAATGCCAAGCTAGGGTCCTCCTAACCGAGCTACATCCAAGAATTGTTATTATTAAAGGTAAAGTTTATATCTTTAAGGTTCTTTCCTAAGCACTAGCTTTATTTGTTTAATTCCTTTATTTTTATGACATTTTTAGATTGAACAAAGACTGAGGGCAGTGCATGGTGTGGAGCTGCTCTTTGATTACTATCAAAAGAGGAAAATTTGGGAAAATAATGGGGTTATGTCGCCATATGATGATAACTTAGCCCATGCGATTAAGTACTCCTTCTCATCTAAATTAATAGCACCATTGCCTCTAGTTTACATAAACAGAGTCTTTTAACTCTGGAGTAGGAGCAATTCTAGAACTTTCTTCTTTTTAAATTCCACGGCAGGGAAGGTCCAACCATTTTTATATTTGTGTTATTATAATTTCCACTGAAATATGTATGTTTACATTCGTGTAAGCAATAGAATTTTGTTCAAATTATGGAGATGTATTAGTCAATCTTAAATGTCTCTAAATTGGGCACAAACTTAATTTTTTTTTCAGACAGAATCTCACTAAATAGTCCAGACTGTCTTGAAACTAACCATGTAGCCCAGGCTAACCTCCAAATCATGATCCTCCTGCCTCAACTTCTATATACTGCTAACAACTATAGCTCTGTACCTGGTCTAATATATTTCACATTTCAGGGTAGAATTTATATAAATAGCAAGTACTAAAAGGCTATTTATATCAAGTTATTTGGTGCTTTAGGCAGAAAATGACCTGGAGGTGATAGAGACGATGAGTAAGACTGCCACAGACTGAGTGGACAATTCATTTACAGAGTGCAGGGGGAGACCCAGGTGTAGAACCTCTGCAGTGATGCTCACTGGGTAGGGATGCATGTGGTGAGCAGGCTGAGGTAGAACTGTGAATGGGAAAGGAAGATGGATAAATGAGCAAGCCAGCTCAGATCAGATTAGCAGGAGCTTCATAGCTGGTGTCAGATCTTATGGTGTGTTGGTCATGGTTCTCTGGAGAAGAGAACTGATAGGATGAATATATATTAGAAAGGGAATGTGGTTGATTGGCTTACACAATACAGGTTGGAGAGTCTAGCATGTCTGCTTTCATACTAATGAGGCCCAGAACCTGGTACCCAGATCTCTCAGCACTGAAGGCTGGGAGAATTCTAGGAGAGCCACTGGTCTCCACTCTACAACAGAAGGCCAAGGAATCTGGGTTCCAATGTCGTTAAAGGATGGCAGAGGCAGCAGTAACAAGAGCACAGGTGAAGTCTGCTTTGCCGAAGCTGCTTTCCCATCAGGATTCTTTATATCTAGTTGCTGCCAGGCGGTGCTTCTCACTCTGGGGTAGGGTCTCAGTTAATCCTTCCAGAAAATATCCTCACAAACCCTCTCAGAAGCATGGCTTTTAGTTGATTTGGTAGAAAACCAAAATGAACTAACTATCAGACTGTGACTACTATTTCCAGTCTTTTTTGGATTATTTTCAGTGTGTACTGTGTCTGTATTCTATATGCTTTTTGATTTTCACAGGGGTCTTTTTTTGTGATGAGAGACTCACCTAGGAAAATTTTTCTAGTAAAGAGCTGGTCCTGGAGATCTCTGGAGTGGCCAATGTTTCTTGTACTCGACTCACAGTTTTGAAAGAGCACACATGATTTAGGAGTTGGAGCAGTGTGTTTGGGAATGTGTAGGACTCAAATGCTGAGGGACAGCTTCTGAAACTTTCCTCCTGCACTCTTAAGACACTTGCTGTACAGCCAAACAATGAAGAAAGTGCTAATGGCTAATGAAGGATGCTGGCTGAATCCTCTACATCAGACTGTCATCTGAGAAGGTCTGGAGAGTGTAATGAGGCAGACAATCAAGTTGTTAGAGTTTGAAAAGGTTAGAGCAGCTTCAGGGATCACTATTTGTATTTCTTGGGCATTGGAATGTCACGTCAGTAATAAGCAATATACAATTTGGAGACAAAGAAGCAATTAGTTCTCTGCATTGGTTAAAGTCTGCCCAGCTTCCATAAGGGCAGACTAACCTTAGAGTACTTTTCCTCTTAGGCTAGACTGAGTCACAAAGACTCCAGCCAGTGATGAATGAATCTTCACAGTCTGTCAGCAGTGTTTATTGAGTACTCACCATGTATATACCATATAATTAGATTTGAATAAGCCCTTAAGAGTTTAGAATACATAGAGTATGATGTCAATCAGTTACCTAAGTCTAAGCCTAACCAAAGCTGGATATGCTTTCACTGGGATTTAGATGGAATATGCTCTAAATTTCATAAAGCAACAGTTTTGCCTGGATGAGTAGCAAAGAAAGTATGAAAGGAGGTAATTTTACCTTCACCATATCAATAAGTTGTTGAAATCCTTATATAATTCAGCAATAAAACAGGGGATTTCATTTGCAATTTATTAGTGAATACCTATTACATGATAGACACTGCTTTCTGCACTGGTAGCATAATGCAAGAGTCAGTTCTTCCTAGAATGTTACTGTCTATGTGGCTTTCCATACCACTTTTTTATTGTTGTATCTTTAAGACAAGGTCTCACTATGAAACCCAGGCTAGCTTTGAATGTTAGATTTTTCTCAGTTTTTTAAGTGCTGCTATTACGGAGTACAGAGTGATGCCTGGATACTCCCCTTCCAGTCTGTAGAGTGCGAGATCATTGGCATGGTAACACCAGGATCCTAGGAGTGGGTGAAGTCTCCCTCCTACAGCCCTTGCCTAGGAAGAACTTTAACTTCCCAAACTTTATTGCATATATAAGCCACTTCAGAGTCTTCTGGGGATGAAAATTCTTTCTTATTCTGTAGGTCTGAGACAGATTCTGCAATCCTGAATTTTATTTAGATGATCCTGATCATTTTGCACCCAAGGGTTCAAACTCAGAGAATTCTCGTTGCATGGAAATAGATTTCGATGAGATTTGATTATCTTGTAAACCAATACTTTTTTTTTATAAAGACATAATATGGTGTTGTGGCTGAATGAGAAATGTCCCCAAAGGCTCATGTGTTTGAACACTTGGTCCCCAGTAGGTGGTATTATTTGGTCGGGGGTGGGAACCCTTAGGAGGTAGAGACTTGATGGAAGAAGTCTATTACCTAATTTTGAGGGTTTATAACCTGGCCCCACTTCCTGTTCTCCCTCTGTGTCTTTCAGTGTCTCTGTGTCTCTCTATGTCTCTGTCTGTCTCCCTGTCTCTGTCCTTCTCCCTGTAGCTGTGTCTTTGTTTCTTTATTTTTGTCTCTATCTCTCTCTGTCTGTTTCTCTATTTCTGTCTTTGTCTCTGCCTCTGTCTCTTTTCTGTGTGGATGAAAATATAACCAGCCAGCTTCCTGCTCTGGCCCCCTGCACCGCCGAGCCTCCTCCACCGCCGAGCCTCCTCCACCGCTACGGACTCTCCCTTTGTAGCCATACTGCAAAATAAATTCTTCTGTAAGTTGCTTTTGATCATGGTGTTTTACTAGAGCAACAGAAATGTAATTAATGTGGCAAATAATAAGGAAAAAAAGATATCATGACAGTACAGGGAGGTGAAGTCTCAAAAAAGACAGAAGCGTGATCCAGGACTGGCCTTTCTGAACCGACCTCAATCGTGCGAAGGAAAGCACAGCAACAGAGGCGAGCACGCATGCAGGTGCAGCTTGTACCCTGGAGATAAGAGTTTGGAAACAGTATTTTCCTTCTGGAGTCTGAATCATTTCCCAAGCAGCAAACTTCTGTGTTTCCCTGGGCTTCTTGGCTAACATGGCCTACCAAAAGGGAAGCGTAGGACTTGTCAGCTTCAGGAAAGGAACAGGGATTGTGAGAGCTGCGGAGTTCACTCATATCTGTGCTACTCAGCTAATCTATGATTTGATTCACCTATCCCAGGTCAACAGCCTTGGGGGAGGGGAGAGTGGAGTTTTCGCAGAGCACAGTTTCCTAAAGACTTTAAAAAATGGCTCTACCTCTGAGAGTGGTAGGTTTAATTGTAAATAAACTCTTACTGCATTCACATCAGCAGTCCTGGATTAGTTCAGAGCTTTACTTGTGTGTGCCAAAACACATTTTTCAAAAATGCCTGAAACTGTATAATCAGCAGCTTCAAGTTTGACAGAAAGCTACATAGAAATCAGAACCCGTTTCTTCCTGTCCCAGCACCCAGCACTCAGTTAAATGATGGCTCTTCGCTCTAAGGGAAGATTTCTGAGAGCTTCTAAATGTTTACAGATCGTCACCATGCTCAGATTTGGCACACAACACATTTCGCTCCCTCTCCCGTTTTCCTTTTCTTCATGTTTTCAGTTAGAGATCAATGCCTCCCGTTCCTGGGATGCTTTGGTTTCCCTTCTTAGAAGTCACAGCAGCTATTATTCATGAAGACAAAGTACAAGATTTCTTTTTAAACAGCTTTTGAATGAAGCCTGGAACTTGCAAAGAATACATTATTGTACAGTGATTTCAACTTGACTGGCTGCAACACTTGTGTCTACTGAAGGCTGATACTCATAGAACTGAATATGAAGTCAACTCCCCAAAGACATCGGAGAAAGGTCTTAAACCAAGTCAGCTTTGAAATATAGATCCTATCTATGTAGGTTGTGTTTCTGTACCTTTTAAAGATATTTCCTTTAGGAGTAGACATGAGTGATCATGAATGAAAGGAAAAATGGAGAGAGAAATGTTCTCCAGACACCTAGGGCAAACACATGTCACTGAAAAAAAACAGCGCAGAAAGAACACTTGTCTGAAACATGCTACTGTCCTTCTGCTCTACCTTCAGGAATGAGAGATTAGTTTTGTAAATAATTAAAATGTATGTCCTAAGCTTACTTTGAAGGTGAATTCTCATAGGGTGATCCATATTTACTTGCTAAAAACACACATCTTTGGATCTAGCTTCAGATATTCTGGTATTAATGGAATTTATGTTTTCCACAAACATCCCTGATTTAGATTACATAACTGAAGTGTGCACATTACCACCAACTTATATTAAAGAGAAAAGTCTGAAGACTTCCTTAGTAATAACAAGCAAGTGCTTTCAACAATGCTAGATAATAATTACTTGAAAGTCTCATCATTCATCTATCTATCTATCTATCTATCTATCTATCTATCTATCTATCTGTCTGTCATCTATCTATCTGTCTATCCATTTCTTTTGCTCAAATATCCTATGAAAGTTTATTTTAAACTCATCAATTGTTTAAGCAAGTGAATAAAAGATCTGGAACTTTTTTCAACTACTACTACTACTTGATCTCAGATCCTAACTAATATTCTGATTCTGAAAATGTTGATTTTAGTTAAATAACAACTTAAAATATGGGGCTGGAGATGGAGCATACTACAGAGTACCACATCTGGTCACACATAAACATTGTCTGTGAACTACCCATGCCTAATCAGCACATCTGCAATGCAGACTACTCTACACTGAAGGCTTAGGCAATGTAGAAGAAGGGGTAAAGAAGACCCCAGCTTAAGAAATATTGGCAATTGATTACTGTTGGGTGAGGATGAGCCAGTCTTCTGAACGTGAGAGACTCCTGGTAAGCTGACTAGACCTCAGTGGATGAACCTACACTGAGGTCATTTGGGGACACTAACTTGACACAATGGATCTTAACACAAATTAAAGAATATATGGACTCCAGTTGGAGAGCTATGGGGGAGTGCTGGTGGGGAGGGTGGTAAAAAGATGATTAAGATTGATTTAGATGTTCTGTATGAGGTGCACAATGATTCAATAAAAAATATGGGGCTGGACAGATGGCTCAGTGGTTAAGAGTACTGACTACTCTTGCAGAAGACCTGAGTTCGATTCCCAGCATCACATGTTGGTTAACAACATCTGTAACTCTAGTTTCAGGGGATCCAATGGCCTCTTCTGACCTTTGTGAGCATTGCATTTACATGCATTCAGACAATATGCTCATACAGTAAAAGAATATGGAGGGGCAGTGGACAGGTTCAGATGGGGAGGGAGCATCTGTTATGTGAAATGCACAAAGAGCTCAACAAAATATAACTGATTAATTAATTTTTAACCACTGACCCATCTCTCCAGCCTGATGACTTTTATAATAAAATTTTTTTAAAGTACATATTGAACTACTTTTCAAAGTTTTACTTTCCAGACAATATAAAAAGACTTGGTTGAAGAGCAGGCACACGTGTGTGTGTGTGTGTGTGTGTGTGTGTGTGTGTTGCACTGGCGAAGCAAATTCTACCCATTCAGTTCCCATTTCATTCTTCTAAAGTATGTATGAAATGATAAATTGGATCTCATTGCTTGTTTTGTATAAATGAGGTTTTACTAAACAGAGTCATACCTCTTTATTTGTGTATTGTACCTGATTGCTTTGGGGCTTTGATATCACAGTTGAGTAGTTGAGGTAGAGAGGTGTTTAGATAACACTAAATAAAACATTTAATGTATGGTCTTTTATGAAAAATGTTCTCCTATCACTCTGCTAGAGGTGACCAAGCTGAGATGTACACTTTGTTGACTGTGGGTAAACACCTGTAAGTCTTATCTGTCTACAATGAGTACTTACTACTGTGTACTGACCAGATTTATTATTAATATTTTTATGTCTTCTAAGTCATGAAGATCTAGGAAAGCTTTTTATGAGGGAATGATTTAGGTTCTGCTTATCTAACTTCCCATTTCCTAATTTATTAAATACCAGTGGGTAATACAATGTCTCATGGGATACTTGGGAGTGTTTCTTCCTAGGATTTCTTAGTTTGTCCTTGTGGTTTGGTTTTGTCATTGCTCTAGTAAACATTAATCTGACACTAATTTACGTTTGAACAGCATTTGTTCTATCTTTTTCTTGTCTTTTAAAAAGGATGCTCAATCTCACCTTAGGAATAGGTAAGCAATCCAGGTACACTGTCTTATCAGTAATGGGTTTTAGTGACAGTAAGCTAAAACTTAGTCATTTATATCTTGTAAGATTGGCTTAAACCAAATTAACGCTGTAATACAGTCCATTTTCTGTCATTATAACTGAGTGCCACAGACTGGGTTAATTTTTAAAGAAAAGAGATTAGCCAGGAATGTACCTGCAGGCTGAGGCAAGAGGCTCATTGTGAGTTCAAGGCCAGCCTGGCTTCTGAGTAAAACTCTAACTCAATCAAAACAAAACAAATAAAGGGTTCATTAGTTCATGGTTCTGGAGCGTAGAAAGTTCAGGAGTGCAGCATCACAGTCTGTTTGGCATATGATGAAGGTCAAGAGCATCACATGGTGAGGCAGTGAACACTCCAGCTCCAGCCTCCTCTGTAAATTCATCAATACCATCATGGGACCTTGTTCCTCATGGTGTCATCTATTCCTCTTTACTTCTGAAGAGTCCTTCCTCCAACTACATATGAATTTGGGAAATAAACGTCCACACATGAACTTTTCAGGAACATATTCAAACTATTTAGTATATTTCTTTTTGTACCCACGAATTACATTTGTTTGGTCAAGGGTGTTACATGGTTTAACTATGATTCTCTACTTGATCTTTATTAACTAAAGAGTTAAAGCCTGCTTTTGAAAAGTTAGATATTAAAGGTGATAATATTAATCACTCTTAAAGTAGGTGGAGAGCAAAGCACATTTTTAAAGTGTCATTTCTCTATGACAGGGCCACAGAGAGCAGTGATATTGAGGAAAATACAAATTTCTGATCTCTTCAAAGAATTCTGTTCCACTTTATTTTGCATATTTTTTTCATGTTCAGAAACCTTTTTCTTATTGCCAAGATTTTCACAATCTCCATATATAAGACGCCATATGGGGTCACAACCCACAGTTTTAAAAGCTATGCTTTGTAGCACTTGTGTTTCTCTTTACAGAAATATTTGACTGTAATAAAATATGTTCATGTATTCATCTAGCAGATTTGTACCAAGGAAATGACACCAGCTCTCATATACCTATGGGGATAACTTGAAGTTTCAGTTATAAGATGCTAGGTATAGAGATAATGAAGTCATCTGTATGTTTAGAGATAGACAGCACTTACACTACAGAATAAGGGAAGTGAGTCTTGGCTGATAACGGAGGAGGCTTTGCAGAATGGGCTAAAATAGACATTCCAGAAATCTTTATATATGATACTTTTAGTTAAGAGTCAATCCAGTCTGAATTCTAAGTCTTCTGTCCTGATACTTACTACCAGATGCTGTCTATTCCTGTTCATAAGTTGATTTTGTTGGTGGTCAAAACAACAGGATCATTCCTTCCTGGGACTTATCATCACAGAAGAACTTCTACGTCTACAGTCAGAAGACCCATTTTAGCAGCAGAAATAGCTCACTAGAATCCTTCACTTGTCATGTGAAGAAATGGCCTAATTTTCTCCTTATAGTACTTAGGCTTTTAACACTGTGGCCCAGGTATTGAACATGTGGTAGACCAAGACAAAAGTAGAAATACTCACCACTTATACCTTTGACATTTATTTCTAAGGCAAAGTCAGCTCACTACCTAGGTGCCCTTCTTTAATGAAACAGGCTGGCAGTGGGCACATTATCAGTCAAGACTCCTGGGATGTGGTCCTTCATCTTCAGAGCTTCTATACAAAAGTTAAGGAACCACCTCTAGAGACTAGATTCTGGTTTTCCCACCATGATTTCACAGTTTCTTTGTCACTGATGGAGACAGCCTGATCTTCAATAACACTTTGTCTCAAGATGGCCACATCCCAGAGAGACACAGTTCCAACTTGCTTATTCCTTCCACTGGAGACTTTTCTAGAAGTGGAGGCAGTTCTTATTGGCTACTTTGTTTTAGCAAAGTGAAATGCAGTGACTCAAACAAAAAAGGGAAAAGATCTGTTGAGATTAATTTCCTTCTCTCAAAAAACACAAACCTAAATGTTTAAAAAAAATTCCAAGGTATCTGTTTTCTCGTTTTCTTGGGCTGAGATATTCCAAACAGTATATGAAAAGAACTCTCCTGTCCACTGACTGGCAGTCTGTATGTACAGAGGGAGACAACACTGGTAATGAGTGCTAGATGATGGTTCTGTCTAGAAATGGTCAGAATCTCACCAGCTGGGAGCCTCTCTAGCATGCTCCTCTTCCTCAGAGATGTACAATCTCAGCCAACAAGAGAGGTGTGGGGTCTGCTGGGGCATAAAATATTAAGTAGTGACTTAAGAATTTTCCTCTCACAGTGGGACATGCCGTTCGGCCCTGCTCCTCCAGTGCTGAATCGGCTGAGTGAAACAGACTGTACTCTCCGATTAGACAGATCAAGGTTTATTGGGGTTACTTACAAAGGATTGGTCCCCGGGGAGACGGGCAGCAATCTCATATGGGGAGGGGCAACATTTTGAAGAGAAGTGCTGTGGGCCTCATGCCCGGCCAAGATGGCACCCTATGCGGCCGTACAACTGCCTCGTGCCTCTCTTTCTGGTTTTCACTGCTTTCCCCCTATGCCATGCCCCTCAAGTCACTGGTTGGCTGGAAAGTGACTGAGTCTATTGGTTCCACTACCATCAAATTCTTAGAGGCTTGTCTTGCCGCTGCTTGTATCCAGCTTGCGCCTCCATCAGTGGGCCTGTCTATCGAGCCAGAGTGAAACCCCAGCTAAATTTTCTCTGTATGAAGAAGACTTACAAACATAACAGACAGTTATTCATTCGGAACGTCATAGGGAAATAACACAGGAAAATGGGAGATATAGCAGTAGTGATTGATTGCTTCGATTTTGAAACAGAATTCCAGTGTCCCAGGCTGGTCAAAGATGAACTTGATGGGTCCTCCCGCATCCACCTACTTACTAAGTGCTGAAATTACAGGTATGTGTCACCCTGTCCCGGTTTTATGGTGCTGAGAATCAAATTCAGTGCTTCATTCAAGCCAGGCATGCACTCTGCAAACTGAGTCACAGTCCTAGACCAAATAGTGGATTTTGTTTATCAAAATAAAATACATCAAGAAGTTTCTTTCCACATGAGAAATCTCATAGACCACCTTCTGTTTTCACAAAATACCCATTCTGTGTCTGAGGAACTTCCTTCCTTCAGTCATGGTGTTACTTGTGAAGTAATTTACAACCTAATTAAACAGCTTGCATTTCTATGAAAAATCCTACAACACTGATGTAGGAGCATCTTTTCTTTCTTTTCCTTCAAACCCTTTTCCATCCTTAATTATGATTCTATCCATTCTTTATGTATCTTCCCTGATTTCTTCACAGTTCTCCAAGCAGTTAGATATTCTGTTTGAAAGACAAAGATGGAGATACATGTTATGCAATTAATAGGACTTCAGTAAATGGAGCCAATAGACTGGTGCTGGGAATTGGTCTCTCCATCTTTCTCTCTACAGCAATAACCTGACCCAGTGGGTAACAAGGTGGGAAAACTTATCTCTTCGGTCCTACTCTGTGTTAAGTGCCAAAGAAGAACAAGGCACAGATAATGAATTTTGACTCTCAGCAACAAATGTGCAAATGTCTCCATCCCAAGTATACCTCCTGTTGAGCCTGCTGAACCAGGAGTTGCACATTTACAATAGGAAATGAAATAATTTGCCTACTCCAACCCAGGGAGAGGCAGTATCCTGCAATAAATGGCTTGGCTGTATAAATAATAAAGTAAAAATGAGCCTGAAGCTGCCTGGACTTTTGTATGCAGGAAATAGGATAACTCTAAGCAATTTATGGCAGTGTTTCCCAGCTAGAATCCAAGGGCTATTTAGTTAGTAATGGCAATAACAGAAACAGCTTCATGTCAAGATAGAGCCACAAGTGCTAGGCAGAAAGAGAGCAACAAATATTAAAAGATGTCAACTGCCAACATGAGTTGATTTCAACTTGTGGAGCTGGGAAAATGGAACATGCCAGGGGCATTAGCAGTGAGAGAATCAGCCTTCGAAACCTCTGAGACCAGTAACAACTCAAATCCCCTGGATCCCGAGATCCTTACTGAGGAAAGGAAGAAGGAATAATTGATGAGCATTGGAGGCCCGATCTGCTAGCACACTATTATCTCTGTCAGAGTAATTACTGACCTGACAATATTATGGATATGCATTTAACAGACATTCTTGGGGTGATTGCATGAAATACAGCTTTCAGGTTGCCAAGGTGACCAGCCTACTGTTGCATGTGCCCTCTGGCAGAGACAAGAAGCTATGCTCAACTTTCGGGCTGAGGTGGTAAATACAAGGGAGATGCTAAGCCTTGGAGGTCTGAGCAAAAATCATGCAGCTACAGATCTTGTGACTTCTCCGATATCAGATTCCACTCCAAGGATAATGGTGATAGAAGCTCCATTTACTAAGTACTTACTGCGTGCATTTATGACAAAAGGTATACAAACTATCACTTTCGGTGCCCACAATGACTTTTTGAGGTAGGTGATATTTTTTATCTAAAACTTAAGAGGAGTGAAGCAAGGCACAGATTAAATAAGTTGGCTGACAGAGCCAAGTGAAAAATATGGAGTTAGGAGTCAGACTCAGATCTGTTTCATTGCAGAGCTAGAAGTTGAATTACTGTCCCATACTGACTTATGTAATAAAAACAAGTAAAAAATCATATTCTCTTCAACTAACATTTATTGAGTATTGATTATGTTTAGCATTGATTTGAATATTTGAATAAACCAGGATAGGATTACTGTTGTACCAAATGGCCTCAAATCCTTAATGTCTTTAAACAATTGTGGGGTCACAAATGATTCTACAATGATGTTAACAGAGGACAGGTGTGAGTGGTACAGGAAGCTCTGTTCCATGAAGTCATTCAGGGACTGAGGCTTCTTCTCAATGAACATGCAACACGTAGACTTATGACTTGTCCTACGATATGTGAACAGACCCCATTCACGGCACAAATGACAGACCAAAATGGATTGGTGAAGGCAGTTTCACTGAAGTTTCCTCCATCAATTGTTCACTGCTTATATAACCTGGGGAGGGGGCCTTTTGAGTCTTGTAACTTTCTGAGTTTCCTGAACTTGTAAGTTGCATGCTTTCCTTGAGTCTTATGAGTCTCTGCTCTCTCTAGGAAGGTTACAAACCCTTCATCTTGGATCTGTTGGCCATTTTAATGGAACCACCACCAGGTTTTCCCCTTCAGTTCTCTCTCTAGTTCCATCTCTCTGTTCCCTGCAATTCTTGAATGAACTTTGTTCTTTCTTTCCTTGACCCTCTGCAATGGGTTTTTTCAGTCTTAGCTTAAACACCTGTTGTTCAGAAAGTCTGATTTCAAACCTGAGTTATCAATTTTTCTCCTATCTCCCCTAGTTTAGTATCTCAGGTTTCTGATATACATCACTCACCAAAATGCATTTCAGCTGTAAGTATATCTGCCTTTTTTGCTATAGGCTGAATTCTACTAGGGCAGAGATTTTGGTTTAGTCTCTTTATGTCTGTTTACTAGTATGTGAGGTACCTGGTACACAGTGGGAGGTGAGTGAGTATCTGTGAAAGGAAGGAAGGAAGGATGGAAAAAAAGAATAAGCCTCTCAGTACTGGAACTCTATACTAGCCCTTCTAATGACTTCAGTCTCAGTATGTCACTATTTCTTCTCTGATGTGACTAGTTCAAATCCAAGTGAGCCTTGGTGCTTAACTGTGCTTAGTATTATGGTAAACCATGAACAGATTTAAAGAAAATGAAAACTTATCCTGTGTCTTGAAGGTGTTCACATATTAGAACACAGAGAGATATAATGCTGCATTATGAAATACTGGATGAGTGCTACTACCGAAGTAACGGGGGTCAACGTTGTGAGAGCACAGAGAAAGGAGTGTCTGGGGAACTGTGCCCGGATAGCGCAGGGAAGAGCCAGACCAGCTGGGCTCAGAGACAGACGGGGAAGTCATCAAGACAGACCACGAAAGTCCAAAACTCCTCTTTTCAAATTTTAAGAATTCTACTTATGTCCTGACTTTTGTGTGTGTGTGCACGTTAGGGCACCCATGTGGTGGTCAGAGGACAACTGTGGGGGTCAGCTCCCCCTTTCTACCCTGTGAATCCCTGGGATCAAGCTCAGGTCATTAAGTTTAGTGGCAAGTGTCTTTATTCTCTTGAGTCATCTCTCTGGCCCCAAATTCTTCTTTGTTGAAGGATATAATGAGACAAGCAATCACTATATAGGCAAATGATTTGAATAGATATTCCACAAAATACAAAAGAATGGCCAAGAATATTGAAGAGATACTCAGCATTATTGGACATAGGAAAATGCAGATGAAAAAAACAAGAGTGAGATACCTATTAACATCTAACTGAGTGAGTAACATTTAAAGAAACTTAAATATTTCTGGATACTGTAGGGAAATTGCACATATTAACATATAGCGCTTGTGACAGCATGCACAAGGCCTGTACAAACCCAAGCCAGACAGAATTCCAGCATGGATGGGGGAGGTGACCAAGATGCTACAGCCCTAGCTGAGGATCAGTTGGCAACTGATGGATACTAGGAGAGGGAGAGTCCATTTTCTATAAAGATGTGATGTCTGGTAGGTGACCAGACTCTAAGAGACGGACCCTTAAGAGCATTCAGAGAAAATGAATTAGACTCAATAAGCCTGTGAGAAAAGCAAAATATAATAATAGAGATCATGAAGTCTGGAGTGGTGGGGGGCAGCGGAGATTGGGGGAGGGGTCTGAATGTGATTAAAATGCATTGTATGAAATTCTCAAAAATTCTCAAATTTTTTGAGGCAGGGTTTCCCTGTAGCCCCAATTAGCCTGGAATGCTCTGTGTAGATAGGCTGGCCTTGATCTCTCAGTGATCTGTCTGCCTCCACCTTCTGCATGCTGGGATTAAAGTCATACACCACCATGCCCAGGAACAAAATTATTTTTAAGAAGAGACTTACATATCGAGTTCTGGCCATGAAGTGGAGTGACTGGAGCCTACGCACGCCGATGCTGGAAATGTACAGTGCTACAGCAATTTTGGAAAACGGCTTGCTCTAGCAACTTATGGAATTACATGTACACATTCCTGAAGGCTCAGTTATTCGACTTCTGGACATTTAGCCAACAGAAATAAAAATATATATCCATACAAAGATGTGTATACACAATCTCCCAGGAACTTCATTCATAATAGTCCAAAGCAGGAAATAAATCAAATGTTCCTCAACAGGGAAACAGATAAACAAGTTGTGGTATAGCCATACAAAATTATGCTCTTCAGGAAGAAGAAGAAACAAACTATTGATATACCCAACAATGCCAATGATTCTCAGAGGCATTGCACTGTGTGAAAGGAGTGAGATGCAGGAGTACATACCTTGCCAGTTCATTTACATGAAATTCCAGAACAGACAAAGTTAATCTGTAGTGATGGGAAAGCTGCTCTGCGGCATGGAGGGCAGAAGCTGGGGAGTGAGCGGCTGGAAATGGGCCCAAATAGGCATTTTGGGGTGGTGGGAATGGTCCATATTTTGATTGTGGCAGTAGTTGTAGGAATGCATGTGTTTTCCAGAATTATCAAACTTTATGCTTGAAATAGGTACATTTTTATTGCATATACTACTTACCTCAGTACCAGTTACTTCAAAAATAAACGAAGCAGAACAAGGAGACATAGAATGCCGCTTTTGTTTCTGCAAGGAGGCCAAAGTATTCATATTCACTGAACAGATTTCATGTGGAATGACCTCCTTGGAAGAGAATTGAAGAGACCAGCTGGCAGCAAATGTGTGAGAGGGTGAGCTTTTTCCAGAGGCCAATGTATCTCAGTTTGTTTACCAGAATACAATAAAAGGCTGTACTGTGAACCACATACCCATGTTCATGCAGCTAGCAGATTGTCCTGGTCAACAAGTACTCTTCTCTGAAGCCAACTCTTCTCTTTAATAAAAGACATCATGTATGAACCAAGAAGATTTGGTTCAGAGTTCATCAGCGTGTTTTGTTTTCATATCTTGAAGAAACAAACCAGAAACAAATAACCATCCAAAATTATGCAGATAAGTGACATATTTTAGAAATTTTTGAGAAACAAAGAGGGGGTGTGAAGCAGATGAGATCAGTCAGCAGAGAGTTGGACCAGAAGTAATAGCATCTCTCTGTTGCTTACTATGTGGCACATGCACTGTTGCTTATAGAATCCCAACTTTAATGAGGTAGGAATAATTATTATTCATATTTTGTAGGTGGACAAACTGTTAGACATATTAAGTATTTGTTGAAGATTCTCAGATTAATAAGGACTAAAGCAGGGAACTGGAATCCTGGATAGGCTGGTGACAGAGCTTGAATGCTCTGCAGGTGAGACCAAAGGTCAGCATTGAAATACTAAGAAAGGAGGAAGACAGTCATTGCTGAGATGACCTAACACAGAATTTTAAAATCTTTTGAATTTGAATAACTACATAGATAGTAAGAGATTAAATAATTCTGAGAACAGAAAAGAAATAATTTATTTTGATACAAAAGGAGGGAACTTTCAGAGAAAGGTGATCATGGCTTGAGACTGGCTGAGTTTGAAGCACCTTGAATCATCCATGTGGATGTACTCCTGTGGTGTTGGAGATTAAAGTCATATACCACCACCCTAACCTAACCCTAACCCTAACCCTAACCCTAACCCTAACCCTAGGATCTGATCTCTCTCTGCCTTTGAGTTTGCTTCCTTTGGCCCTCCTACCTCATATGCTGACTGTTAGCAGATCTGGGAGTTACAAACTTCCTGGTTCATTAGCAGAAGATAGCAACAATTGCCATCTCTGTCAGCTCTGACAGTGCTCTTCCACTGCCATTAAGTATGCACATGAAGGCCTCATTTTCCTTTTTGGAGTTAAGTATCCCCTTGTTGATTCTCAGATACCATATGCTGTTTCCTGTGCCAGGGACATGAAGCCCTCTGTCTTTTGGATGAAATTATCCCAGTGTACAACATCTTTGCAATGATGGCAATATATCTTTTCAGATGTTCTTAAGCTGTTTTGTCCCTGAATGTCATAACAATGTTTATCTTTCCTTCATTCCTTTTTCTCATTCTGCCTTTGTGTTGTCCTTATTTGTGTCCTTTACTCTGCTTGCTTTTCAAGGATCTATAAGTTACCTGAGGGCAAGGCCTCTAAGAGACATTTCCTAACAATGAATATTTCAGTGGATGTTTGTTGACATAAAGTATTTGCAAGCAGTAGTGTGTTAGGTCCTTGGAAGATGTGTGAAATCACTTGTTTTCACGTGGAGATGCATTTGAAAGAGACCCAGTGTTTTCCATTGTTCTTCTTCCTAGGTGTTCACAATGGAATCAGAAGGATTTGCCCTGGGATTAGACTTTAAAATTAAAAGAGCTCAATGTGAGTTGAGCCCAGAAGGATAGACGAGGGTTTTATAGAGATGTGTGGCAGTTGGGTCATAAAGTGAAAGAGTTACCACTGTAAAACTATTATTTGTTTTCAGAGAATGCCTAAAACAAAATAAAAATAATTTTGCTTTTGTAAACCATGAAAGCTGAGAGATGGTAATTATTTTCTGCCTGGCTGAAATTATGATTTCATAATGTAGTATAGTATATTAATGACTGTGTTGTTTTAATTGGAGAAGCAAGTATAATAACATATCTATGAGAATTTAGTGCCACTAATGTATCTGAATCCTTAACTTTTGGGAAAAATTGTAAAATGTAGTTTTTCAATGTTAAGACTTTTAATTCTCAAAGCCAAAGAATTTGAGGAATGAGTTTATAACTTTATTAACACAAAGAATCACCCAAATCAAACTGTTTTTAGCATAATTTGCTCCAAGAAATGTTTTACCTGAGTTTGGAGAGAAATAAATTCTGAAACCTCTGGTTATAAAGAATATGCCAGGAATCTCATTGCTCCTTGGCTCTGACCATCACTCCCTTTGTTGTAAAGTTGTTCAAAGTTGTTGTCTGTGTGCTTAAAATGCATAGATACAGATGTAAATTTAGGAGATTCTAGATGTGCCTGTGTGTGATCATCTGGGTCTGTGTCTCCTGTCTCAGGGTATTTAGGTTCACACCACCTTTCACCTTGGAAGATGACCAGGGTGCCCAGAGAACATGGTTAGCAGCCATCTCCCTTCTCTCCTGCATCCTGTACCCTCTCTCTCACTGTCACACTCAGCAGGGTTCTGATGCACCTTGATGGAAACATCCAACGTTTGCTGCGTGCCATTAATGTCCTATACCCTTGGCACAAAATCCTATAAGGGAAGTATTATCACAGATTTTTCAAACTGAGTCTTAAGTTATTTTGCTTAAGAACATATATACAACTAGTAAATGTTGTATATATTTGAACCATACACATTTGCTTATTAGGGGGTTACTTTTTATAAATGAATGATTTTATTTTGTGATCTTTGGCTTTGAAATGAAGTTTCAAGAAACAGGGGCTAGAGAAATGGCTCCTCAATTGAGTGCCTACTGCTCTTGTAGAAAACCTGAGTTGGGATTCCAGCACCAACGTAGGGTGGGGACTCACAATCACCTGTAACTCCAGTTCTCACAATCACC
Organism: Eospalax fontanierii; assembly: GCA_035773235.1. Classification (NCBI taxonomy): domain Eukaryota; kingdom Metazoa; phylum Chordata; class Mammalia; order Rodentia; family Spalacidae; genus Eospalax; species Eospalax fontanierii. The sequence goes on along the minus strand of CM069535.1, from coordinate 77,491,190 downwards.
TATAACTCTAGCTCTGGGGTATCTGATGTTTCCTTCTGGCCTCTTTGAGCACCTGCACACACACACACACACACACACACACACACACACACACACACACATACACATGCACACACGCACACACAAAAATAAAGAACTAAGTGGCATTTTCTATATTATCACAGATTAATAAAGTAGTACTTATAAATACATACCCTCGTTTGAATAGTGTATTAGGATAAGTAAAGTGAATTCACATGGTCAAAGTGGCAAGGCCTGGTTTTGTTTGTTTTATATTTGTTTTCCTATCCTGGTATTGAGGTTGTAACCTTAGAATAAATATACAAATATAATCAATATATTTGTCCTTTCAGTCTTTGGAATTGAAAGTCTGGTTCTAGCATAATCCTATCAATGCGCAGTTGATAGCTTCAATAATTATGTGCAGATCTCTGGACATACAAGCTTATAATTTTACATATCTATCATAAATGGCTGCAGTATTCATATATTATTCAACCAAATTTTTCTAATGGGGATAAATGTGCCACACAGTGGACTCTCAAATGGGAAGACACATAACTCATGCTCAGTGGAGCAGGGGAAAATGTATTATCCCTTTGCCATGCTGTGACAAGCATACACTCCATTCGGGCGTCATGACAGTATTAAATCCAGAGAGAGATCAAACAAAAATACAGAGACTGTCACTGCCAACTTCTACAAAAGTTTCTCTTGGCTCAATGCTATTTGCATACAGTGTGAAAAGTACAGATTTTTTTTTTTAGAGAGAAATTTGCTAAAGTATTATGTGAGTTTTTTGTTCTCCCCGCAAGTTATATTTCATTAAATTGCCTGGGAATTCCAGGGAGATTTTTAATAAATGATAACTGAAGGGAAGGAGTTCTATTTCAGTTTAATAATGATGAAATATGGAAAAAGTGTAAAAGTTACTTATAAATTATCAAAATAATATAAGCTCAGTATTTTATTTCATAAAGATCATAGCTTTTATAACTTGTTGCAAATAATTGTTTTCATCTGGCATATTGCTCTCTGTCCTTTATTGTGATAGCACATTAGAACTGAAAATATATGTACTTCTAGTTAATAAATTATTTAAGCAGATACATTTTTTATTGTTAGAATACTCCCCAGTGGATATTTATGCATCTCTCATCTCACACCAGAAAAGCTCATGCAACATATTGTGATTAACTCAGAAAGTTATGTGCCAAAATGGAGAGAAAAAGACACCATGGAATGCATGTCCATGGATAGGACTTCTATATTAAACTTCTCTCACTGAGGCTGAGGGATCATTGCAGAAGAAGGTGTGGAAAGACTGTAAGAGCCAAGGGTGGTGGATGACCAAAAGGAAACAGAGTTTTCCAGATGGCTGGGAACTTATACCAATGATGACGAACATACACACGACCCATGCAATCTCAAACCAGACAAAAAACCAGCACAGAACTGGGGAGATGGGTAAGAAACCTTATTCTTAGTTGAGGAACTATTGGCAACTGATCACTGCTGCTGAGGGATAGTTGATCTTCTTTAAGGGAGTGATGCTACACAGGCTGAACAGGTTCAAGTGGATGAACTCACACCAAGGGACACCTGAGGCACAAATTTGATAGGCTAGGTCTTAACATATTTGGCAGAAGCATGAAATCTGTCAGGGAGCTATGGAGTGCGATAGGGGAGAGGGCCTAAATGTGATTAAGATATATGAAATATAGAGAAATTCAATAAAAATAGAAAGAGTTAAGAAATCTACTAAGGGAAAAGAGAGACCAGCTCCTCTTCTCCAAAGCATATTCTTTTGAAGTACATTTTTACAAGAGACATCATTTACAGATCTAGTTTTCTGCCTTAGACAGAAGACTGTTCACACCAGTGGGATTTTTGGAGACAATTTCCAGGGGTTCATAGGAAGTACTCTGTGACACCCCTTTGCCTGGCATGCCTGTAACAGAGTGACCTCATTTTCCCTGCTTCCTACCAGACCCTGTGAGAACTTAAGACCCTCCCCCCCACTGGTGTCTAATCTTATGCAAACATCTTATATGAAAGAAGGATATCTAATCTTTTGTGGGCATCTTAGGTGGAAGAGGAGTATCTAATCTTATGCAGAACATCTTAAACAAATAACCATTATTAAGGACCACATCTGTGTCTGTGAAATGATAATGGTCTCTAACCAGACCATCCTACAGCAGTGACAACTTGTTTTTTGAAGAAAGGAAACTCTGAGCTTGACATTTTCTTGTGGTCTTCAGGATTGGATCATGCCAGGATGTGTCTCAATCGGGAACAAAGACAATGAGTAAAATGTAAACATCTGCTTCTATGAACTCAGTTGGGTGTTTTGGGTTGAATATTTGTGAGGCCAACATTTACACACCTTGTAATTGCCTATAAAAGCCGGATGCTACAATGAATCGGGGCTGCTTCTCAGAACTCGCCCACCCAGAGTTCGGAAGTCAGTCTGGTCCTGATAAAATCTACCTTGCCTTTCTTTTGTGTGTGGTGACTCCTGTTTGGCACCCTATATCAATGCTAAGGCAAGTCCTGTGCTGAGCCTTGCTGCTGACCTTGGAGATGAGACATCCACCCTCATGGAAATGCAAGTGAAAAGTAGACTTGGAATTGTGACTCTTGACCCATTAAATATTTGAGACTATTAAACATCTCATATACCATTTAATCAAGGGACTGGACTGTTAGCTACTGTAGCTACTGTAAACTGGGTCACTCTGATCTGTTGAAACAGAGATGGCAGTATAAATGAGGATTTTACATTTGGACAAGAAATTTGATAATAGCTTTAGTTCAAAGAAGAAAGAACTAAGGCTTTTAAAATATATCAGTCAGTTCAGTGGCCAGTATTGTGGTTTGCTCTCAACTGTAGTAAGTTCAGAAGTTTGCATTACAGGTGGTGATGATTCTTTAAACCTGGTCAGGGAAAAGATACCTGGGGCTAGTTAATGCATTCTAGACATGACAGTGAAGCTACATCAATGAAATCTTCATAATGTGGTAGCCTAACAAGTTCTGCATAATGACAGAAACAAGTTGGCATGCTAAAGTGAATGGGGGAAATTTCATGGGGTCCTATGTCAACATGAAGAACTACAGGTTGATCAATGGATGTTGAGGAAGGGATAATCAGTTTTCTCCAGTGATTAGCTCCCACATAGGTTATTTAATCCCAAGTAGGCAGCCCTGAACACAAGTACATATGAACACCAAATAAATGGACTTAGTGCATTCTATATATGCACACATATTTGTATATATGTATGTATGTATGTATATATAAAAATAATAATTGGAGAGCAAGAAATTGAGAGGGGTGTTTGTAGAGGGACACAGGAAGAGTTGGAGGGGGACTGGGAGGGATAGAAATAATGCAAATACTATACTCACATATGAAATTCTCAAAAAGAAATTGAAAACAAAAGCAGGTAAAGGTGACTGGAGAGATGGTTCATTAATTGAGAGCACCTATTGCTTTTCCAGAGGATCCAGGTTCAGTTCCTAACACCCACATGGCGGTAACAACTATCCATAACTCCAGTTCCACAGGCTCTGATACCTTCTTCAGGCCTCCATGGGCATTGCATGACTTGGATACATTTATATACATGCTGGCAAAATACTTATACACATTAAAAAAACAGAGCAGGTAAAGAGTTTATGTACAAAACCTTCTAGATTTGTGTTAAACTACTTTTCTTTGCATCTCATCAGCATATGCTTTGTTCTGTGGCTACAGCTAACTGCAGAGGAAGTTGGAAAATGCAGTCCTAATTCTAGAAGGTAAGAGTCAAAGGTGCTTATTTTTAAGAGAAAGGAAGAAACAATATTGGGATGGTGATCTGTGAATTCAGTTATAGCCTGATTAAATAATTATTTAGGATTGCACAATTTTCTTTTTCTGTTTTTATTGTCATTATTTTTTCTTTTTCATTGATTTTTTTGAATTTCATACAATATATTTTAATCATATTAGACTTCCTCCTCTGTCTGCGACCCTCTTGTAGTTCCTGACCTGCCAGATTTCATATACTATGTCATATTTAAGACTTATCCAGTCAAATTTGTGTCCCCAAAATGTCTTTTGGTGTGCATCCATCCACGGGAGCCCTGTTAACCTACCTAACATAAAACCTTTAAAGAAAATCTCTCCTAGTAGTTATTGATTGCTAATTGCTCCTCAACTAAGGCTGGGGCTTCTTACCACTTCTCCACTTACATAGCTGGGATTTGCCTGGCTAAAGTATGGGTCTTATGCATGTATTACCATTGTTGTGAGGTCATCTGAGAAACTTTGCAGCAGAGTGAAAAACTGTTTCCCTGTGGTCATCAACTTCCTCTGTCTCTTACAATCTTTCTACCCCTCTTCTGCAACAATTCCCGAGTCTTGGGTGACTGAAGTTTGATATAGGCATCTTATTTAGAAATAAGCACTCTGTAATCTCTTGTTCTCTTCACTTTGTCCAGTTGTGGCTTTCTGGAAGCTTCAGTGGTGAGAATTGAAAGAAGACTATACAATTTTCTAATGGTAGCAAACGATTCTCTAAGTTTAATAAATTTAATGTAGAAAGAAAAACAAGAATAAAGATCATTATGGTATTAATGTTAGGTTGGGCAGTTTGGTTTTATATCATTCATGTATGTGTGTGTGCTGCTCTTTTTGAGACAGGGTCTCCCTGTAGCTCCAGCTGGCTTGGAATTCACTACGTAGACCAGATTGGCCTTGATCTCACAGAAGGCTGTTCGCCTCTGTCTCCAGAGGCTGTGATTATAGGTGTGCACCACCATGTCCCCAGCTTATATCATTCTTTTAAACATGGATTCCATTCATTTGTTTTTCTTCCAATATTCAATGCAGGCAAAAGTCTTCTTAATACAAAGATTATATACAAATGGGAAGACTGAGAGTCGTTTAACTGTGTTAACAAATCTCCAGGCAGGTAGTCTGCACTGCCAGACAGCTGTTCATGTTTGCTGGCCAGCTCACACCTCTGCCCTCTGAGATATTTTCACACCCTGTCCTGCCTCCCCAACATCTAACTCCCTTCCCACTCACTTTCAGAAGGTGACCTTGTCTCATAGTTCACTAAAGAATAAAGACAAAATGAAGAGAATTTCTGCATGAGGGCGTTACAAAGCCACCTGAACTGGATGCAGACCCTTGATCGAGTCTTGTGTTTCAGTGGATGAAGAGTCCTATTTCTTTAGTAACTGAGTTCTGTGCTCTGTGATAGATAGAGCTTCTTACCTTCCCAGTGCCTTTGCTTTTGTGACTATATATCCCTTTTCAGGCATCATTTTCTGCTCCATACAATCTTTGCTAGAATTCAAACCTCTTGTCAAAATCCTTTATTTTACATCCCATTTTTGATTAATTTCTGCTTCTCTTGCTATAAAAATCCTCTTTGAGCTCTCCAGTGGTTCTGATCTTGCTAAATCCAGTGGAGCTTAATATTGCTTCTACAGGATATGTCAGTAACAGTTGACCTGTTGCTCTCTCCTACCTCCCAGAAGGTCATTTTACACTTGCATAGGTAACTCTGTCCTGCTTCACTTTCTTCCTGTACAGTAGTTGGACTCACTGTTCCTCTCTGATGTTCACTCCTCATTCTAACTTAAAAGTTTCAGGAATGCTACAGGTGCAGTCTTATGGTTCCCTTTGTTCTCTCTGAACTCTTTCTCCCTAGGTGCCTTTGTTTGTTACTTTACTTTTACTTTTCATGCATTTCTCGGTGGTTCTAGATGACTCTAACCCCTTTCTGTCATTGCTTCCAAACTCAAATTTTGGAGTCCTTCCTCCATATGGGTATTATAAAGACACTTTTAAATTTGACATGTTTAAGGCAGAACTCTTGGCTACCCTTTCCCCATCCATTTCTTCCTGCCATTTTAGTAAACAGTACCACAATTCACACAGTCATTCATGCCAAAAGCCATTGTTGGCTCTCTAATCGACTGCAGCATTTCCAGCACACAAATATGGGCAGAATCCGAGCAGCTTCACCAAGGCTACCCCTGCTTGCTGGGTTCCATATCCCCCTTGGACTTCCAGGAGGTCTCTGTGCTTCAGTCTTGCCCATCCCTGTGTAAAAGAGCCCTGCAGATTGAGAAATGGACGAAAGTTACTTTTATGGTCAAAACCTTCCAATGGCTCATTCAGAATGTCAACACAGCTCCCTAGTGGCCTCTGGGCCCCACATGACTTGCCTGTCCTGTCTATGACATTTCAAACCCTGTTGCTCTTACACTTGTCTCTGTCCCATGGAGTCTTTATGTTCTTCAAAAGTGTTAAGTTTTTCTCTCTGCCTGGACAGGTCTGTGTTGGGATATCTATGAGTCTGTTCTTTTCATTTACCTGAGCCTTTGTGCAGAGATCATCTTCTCAGGTAGACCTACCATAGCAATGCACTTGACCTTCCCTCCATCTTCTCATCTAGGTGGTTATTTTATTCTTCTCATAACATTGTTACATAAGACTATTAAAGATTCATACTTGTTTTGATTTCTTTTTTTTTTTCTTTTCTTTTGAGACAGAGTATCACTATGTAGCTAGCCCTGGCTATCCTGCAACTCACTATGTAGATCAGCCTGGCCTTGCACTCACCTGCCTCTCCCTCCCTAATGCTGGGATAAAAACCATGTGCCAGCATGCCCAGGCATTGTTTTGGTTTCTGTATTGTCTATCTCCCATACAGTTTAAGTTCCATGAAGCTAGAGGTCTCATCTTGCTCTCCTTTTTATACTCTGTGCTTGGAAATGTCCAAGTGAGATGTCTGGGAGTCCTGTGAACAGACGATTCTGAAACCTTAAAGGAGTCTGCAGTTAGTTACCTAAAGAAAAAGTGAATTTCATTCCTCTTTTTACTTTATCTGGACTGAATGATTTAGGTTATATGCCTCTGTTCTTTCTGGAAGAACCAATCAGTATGCAGGAAGATCAACCCCAGAAGGTAAGCAAAGGTCAATCTGACATACTCTGTAAGGTTTGCATTCCAAAGGTGGGTGTTGTGGCCAGAAAAGGTCTATTAGTTGCTGGAGCACGAGGCAAACTTTGGATGCTGAAAAATAGGAAGAATCATCTTTTCAATTGGGCAATCCACTAGACAAGCATGGTTGCAAAGAGATGCTCAGTTTTCTTTTCAGACTTGTCTCTGTTTCTCAGGGGCATCCTTTCGACATGGACATTTGATTTGTACAACCATTCTCAGGATGTTTAGAATCAGGACGTCTGAACAGGAACAATGTGGTTATGCAGAAAGGAGACACAGAAGAGCAGAAGTGTCTCCAGCATCTGTGCAGAGGCTTTTTGGTGTAGAGCATCACTTGTGGCACCCATTCATCTGTCCCCGTAGTTTCCCATTTACACAAAAAGGAACACGTATAGCAACCTCAGGCTACTCCTGACAAGGTTGGACTGGATAACTCAAACATGGATGAAACACAGCTACTGTTAAAGGAGAGGTTTAGTTATAGAAATCCTTTCCTTCCAGGGAGAAAACATGTTAACTAAATATAGTAAACGATACATGATATGAAGAGCTTTCTTTCTTATTTATTTTTTTATGTAGATGCACATGTGTCTTTAAGTGTATGCACACATGTGTGGAAGCCAGGAGAGGGCAGTCTATTGCCTGGAGCTAGAGTTACATATGGTTGTAAGCTATCAAATATGGATGCTGGAAGCTGAACTCTTGTCCTTTGCAAAAGTAGCAAGTAAGCAAGTACGTTTAATTGCTGAACCATCTCTCCATCCCTTAAGAGCCTTGTTTCTGCTTGGCTGTGGTGACACATGCCTGAAATCCAAGCTATTAAGAAGGTGGAAGCAGGAAGATCTTGACTTTAAGACCAGCCTGAACAACATAGGGAGACCCTTGTCTCAACACACAGACAGACACACACACACACACACAAAGTGAGACAGGTACAGTGGTACATGCCTGGAATTCTAGCACTCAGGAGGCTGAAGAAGGGAGAGTGCCATGAGTTCAAGACAAGGCTGGGTGACAGTGACCGGGTCAGCCAAAGTTACATAGTATGACCCTGTCTCCAAAAAACAAAATAAAATAAAAACAAAATACCACTACCAACAAACCAAACCAAACCAACCAACAAAAAACCACAAAATAAAAAACCACTCGTACACAAATAAAAAACAAATAATTGAAAAATAAAATAAATAAAAAATACAGAAGCGTTGTTTCCTATTTATTATGAATATCTGAACTACAGATAAAGTAAACACTATTCAATTAGGTTGCTTTACCAAATTTTGTCAGTATCAAGGAGAGATCCATTTTTGTTCCTCCTGGGTAGAGATGTGGAACCCAACACTGTCCTGTCACTGACACTTCTCTGCTTGCTTTCATCCCACTGTAGGCAAGAACTTAGAGAATATCAAATGTGCCTTTGGCAGCCGCCCATATCTTGGTCAGGTACCAGATATGTACCTTATGATCACCGCCGGGTGGGGTGGCTTGCTAATCAGCATTACGTCCATCTGAATATGTATGTCTTTTCAATTACTCTTTCTTTTGCTCCCTTCATGAAAACACATTTTTCACCACTAGGTAATGAGAGACACTCCAATAACAAATTGAAGCAAATGTTGTAAAGATTGAAAACAATTTCATAATTTGCTTCTCAGGGACATACTGTGGGGAGAAGATGTCTTCCAGGGCATTTTAAACAAAAGATATTTGAGACTGGCATAGAGGCACAGTCAGTCTCCTGCGTTTCATACAGGTTGCTTGCTCAGCACAGCTCAGAGATAGCTCTTGACTTGGAAGTAATGTTATAGATCAGGACATGTTTTGATTGGCTTCCTGACTAGGCTTCAACTCAAACTTGGCTTTTAAACATTTCTAATTTGTCTTTGATCCATATCTATTGGTACATGTGTTTGGAAAGCCACTAACAAGTATTGAGAATTTTGGCTAAAGTCTCTGTATCAGCTAGAGAGAACTGTAAGTTTGGAAATGCCTTGTTTTTTCCTGGGTGCAACTACTCTTAGGCAGAACGGGGCTCACCTGGCAGAATTTCGGAAGATCAGTGGAGTGTTCTCCAGAGGAACAAACTGTCTGAGCATAAATCTTCTATTGTTTAGTCTTGAGTCTGAAGTTCTTCTTTTTCTAACTCTTTGGCCATGATCTGTTAAAACAGGCAGCTCTTTGAATCATAGACCATTAGGCACTTTCATATTGGACTTTTATCTTAGTGCTAAATTCGAGAAGGTGCTGAAGGCTAGAGGCTGTGTGTTTTATTTTAAAGTTGCCCTATGTGGCCAATAGCACGGTGATTTTTAGATGAACTAAATCCCTTTTGTCATTTATTTTTATGATAATAGTAAGATCTGTGAACGTTTTGGAGGCTTTGGGATAAAAGAAAATGTAATTTTTTCCTTTTGTTACACTTGCCACTTGGGAACAGGTATTGTTCATTTTCTCTGAAGAAATCACCTAAATAGATTAGCTGCTCCATATGGCTTTGGAGAAATGGAAAACACTGATGGACAAGGTGCTGGTGACCACAACAATACACTAGCAACTGCCATTTAGCTTATCCCTTTGTAATCGTCAGTTCCACCTCACTGATGCTGGTAATGCAAAAAACCAACCTGAGGACCCCTGTCACAGGGAGACGGCCGAACCTGTAGCACATGGTACCTGGTGCCTGCCTTGATCCCTTTTTTGTGTGAGTAGAATCCTTTCATGGGCAGCAGGAGCCACTGGGGGTGGGAGTCCTAGGATCTTCTTTATTCTTGAGGGTTCTTGAGGTAGGCGGTGCAGATGAGACCTCAATGCTGGACTTTTTTGCTGTAAAGAGTGCAGACATTTGCTGTTATACCACATGGTCTGTCATGACTAGCAAGTAATCTACAAGATCTCGAAGTGTGGTAACTGATGATCAGAATTGACATCATCAGAGGGGAAGCTCTGTGGAAGTACAGACACTCAGCTGGGCACAGTGAATACATGTCTGACTGTGATCCCAGCACTTGGGAGACCTAGGCAGTAGGAGGATCGTGAATTCTACTCTAGGCTACATAAGAGGCCCTGTCTGAAAAAAAAAAAATTACCTCCATCCCACACAAAAGAACGAAATGCAGAATCCTCAGCCTCCTTCATAGACTGAAAGAATCAATCTGAATTGCAAAGGGCTCTGGTGATTCATTACAAACATCAAAACAGTTCAAAAACAATATTTTAAATGCTATCACCATAAAGAGACAATAAATATTTGAAGTGACAGATATGTTACCCTGATTTGATCATTTGATGATGTCCACATGCTTCACGAAACATCACATTGATTAGACTCCACAAACATATACAATTATTTATTCAGTTAAAAGCAGAATAAAGCAAAAAAAAAGTGTTTAACCTTGAGAAGCACAGCCTTAAATCACCCAGTTTATTTAGCTTTAGCTGCTTAGAGAAGATGCACTGGAAGTGTCGCAGGTGCTGCATTTCTGACGTGTTCCCTCACCCTCGTGTCCTTGTTTGACGATGTAAACTTTCAATTTCATGTTTAGGTGTCCTTTCATACACAATAGTTGATCTATGGGAAAAAACAAATCAATATTTTCCCACAAGTCATTTCTTTTGGGGGCTTGGCTCAAAAGAATAAAACAGATTGAGGAATACTCTGAGCATCCACCAGAGTGTTCATAAAGCTATAAATCTCTTAGGTCAGCAGAGAGTCTAGGATGACTACTAAAGTGTACAAACATGGTTTGGAAAGGCACTGAAGAATCTTAACTAACACGTGCTGCTTAGTGCCTTCAGTGAGAAGGTCAGTGCAGACCTCTGGGGTGGGTCTTCAAAGGGGGCAGTTCTCCACAGAAAGTGGCTCAGCAGGATTCACAACAAAAGACTTCTCAAGATCAGCAGCAGTTTGCTGACATTGGACTGGGTTGGGGGATTGAAAATACGGTTAAAACAAAATCAAGACACAATGGCAGTAGTGGAGTGAGATCCCTTAGGTTTCTGTGGGAAGGGAATACAACTCAGCAGGTTTCTGGACATTGGGAGAGGAAGCCATTGCAGTTGCTGACCTGAAGTGGTGTCTCTTTTTTCATTCTTGAAAACAATTGTGGTTTTACCCCACAGATATCAGTAAGCACATGAATCCGATGATACAACATTGCTAAGACATTTTAAAATAGTGAAGTCAATTGGCCCTTGTTCTATATGCAAGTGAACTCAACCTTTTCTTTAGGTACTCTGTTCAGTTAATATTATTTCAATATCTATACAAAAACACTGACTCTTCCTACAAACAGAATGATAGGAAGTAAACTCCTTTAAGACTAGTGTTCATAACATTTAGCATATTAATATGACAATGTTGTCTACTAAGAACTGAGAAAGAATTTAATACATTAATTTTTAAAGGATATTTGGAGAATGAAAAGCAAACAGGAGTCTGTCGAGATGCAGCATCTTGGAATAGAGTACAAGTGAAGGCAGATTTCCCATAAGGACTTCGGGGCCCTAGCATATGGTCATACATATGTACACTGCACAACTCCAGGGGATGGCATTTACATGCCCTCTGCAAATGTCATTCCAAAGTTGTAAGAGCACTATTATGTTCCCAGTATACCACTCAAAATCTTCCAGTCTTAACTCATTTTTGCTAACACCTTAAATCCTCTAATTAATCTAGAACCATGCAAAGTTTATAAAATAGCTCCAAAATGTTCACACGTCCTCCCATTTGCTGTGATGGGAATCTGATAAAACTGAAAAGCCATCTTTAAAAAAATGTGGTTTTTTTTTTGTGGATTTCATGTAATACATCTTAATCATATTTACCTCCCACACTTATTTGCACCCCTCCATAGTCTGCCCACAGGATTTCATGCATTATGTTTTATATGTTAAGGCCTATAGAGTCAAGTTTGTGTACCCAGATGTCTTTTTGTGTGAGTTCATCTACTGGAGTCTGTTCAGCCTTATATGTTCCTTATAGAAGATCAACTCTCCCTCACCCAGCAGTGATGATTCCTCACCAAAGTTGTTGCCTCCTGCCCATTTCCCCAGTTCTATGCTGGTTTTTGTCTGAGTTTGCATGGGTCTTGTGCTCACTGATGCTATTGCTGTAAGTTCACATGAGCAAGGTCCCAGAAGCCTGTAAGACTGTCTCCATATGATCATGCACCTCCTCCCCTGGGTCTTACAATCTTTCCATGCTCTCTTCTGCAATGGTCCTTGAGCTCTGCGTAGGTGAAATTTAATATAGAAATTCTACAAAGCGGGGTTCTTTTTTAATGAGAGAGTGTGCTGGAACATTGGAACTCACTTGTTGGGATTCTAGAATTATAGGAAGGCAAAATCCAAATGGCATTGTGTAGGCAACTGCTTTGCCCATGTTGTTCACTGTGATATGCTCATTGGGAAGTGGGCTCCGCAGTGCACGCCTGGGTCAGAATCCATCCTCTTCCACTAATCATTGCTATGATCTTCTTACTGTTCTTTGTTTAGATATTGGGGGTGATCATAGCATCCACATACTTTGCATGGTTGTTATTAAGATTGTATAAACACATACCACCAGGAATTAACACTGAGTCAGAGGAGTGGTATAGGTACTTGCATTTAGAAGTAGCTGTTGCCATGAGGGAAAATGAACTTCTCTGTCCATTCATACCTCTTTCTCCGGGTCTTGAGGCAGACTAGAAAGATAAGAAAAATTATGGGGCTCTAGGAAGAAAAAGATACCCTTTGTGCAGGAGTCCAGTTGAAGTTTCTCATCAGCTGAGAAGCAGGAATGACAGCATAAATAATGGCTGCGTAAGGGCTTTTCCCTTTGCAGCTAAAGATCTGCCATTTTCTAGGCATGTCATCAGAAACCCCATCCACATTAAAAGACATGTACTAAACTCCTTGTGCAACCCTAATGGCTCCTGGGTTTACCTTGTCAGATTATAACCCTTTCAATGTGCCTCTGAAACCACTTTATAATCTCACTTATCAAAAAGAGGGAAAAAGGAAACATAATTGGAGAGCCACCAAAATGGTTTGCATCATCAATAGTAAGATACTTATGTTTTTCTCCCTTGAGAAGCTCATACCCATATCTGAGTATGTCTTTTTTCCTCATTTCTTTTAACGCTGTGCTTTAAACATCTATGCATTAAAAATGTCTCTTGCCAAGCTATGACTCTTTGTTAGAAAACCTCATACCCATGCTGTCTGTATGATTATATTCTTTTTGTGACCGTATCTCTTTCTGTTTTTAATAAAACCTAATTCTGCTTCATGCAGGCTAGTCTTTAAACTCTTTTCTGTACCGGCCAGAGTTAAGCTCCCTAGTATGGAAACCCTTCCTGCAATGTAGAGCTGTGTTAGATGCCACCTACCTTGTTTTTTCTTTGAGACATGATTTCTCACCTACCTGGAACTCATCTAGGGGCCATTGCTAGCCAGTGAGCCTGAGCGTCTTGAGTGCTGGGATCAGAAGCATGTACCACCATGCCAGGCCTTCCTCTGATTCTTCTTACATTAGGAAACACAGATGCTATGTCAGTAACTAAGTTGTTTGCATATTTTAACTAGTTGGTAATAAATAGTAAATATGACTTATTAAACAATCAATTATTTTATATGAAAGATAAATTGTCCCTGGTCAAGTTTAACATTATTAAAAGGGGATCAGGGTAGAATGCGTTTTGATAGTCTCAGTCCCATCTATTTTTAGAGAACTATGAGTGAAATTTATCTGACTGAAAATAAAAGACTCAGAAGTTACTGGCTAATTTTCTCAAGGGAAAATAGGAGAGTATTAGAATTCTCACAAAGCAATTCTTTCCTATAACATGGCATTGAACTAGTAATTAGGTACAAAATTATTATTGATTTTTGCACATTATTTATGATGCTGAAAGAAGATGACAGACATGAAATGCATGAAGGATTGCTGCAATTTCAACTCTTTAAACAACTAAGAGTGAAAGTGTCTCACAAGAGCCTTTGAAAGCAGGGAAGCTGGTAACAAAACTGCTGGAAGACTAACTACACTCTAAAATACCTGGGTGTGGAAGACTGAATACACTCTAAAATACCTGGGTGTATAGGAAACAACTAAGGTGCCAATTTTTAACATAATAAATTCATTCTTCAGATATTTTTAAAATGGTATCTCAGAGCTGATTAAAAATACTAATAGAAAAAATGATAAAGTCATAACAAATAACTTCTCTACTATAACAAATTGTTAGGAACTTAAACAAAAATAATATGAGAAATTAATATGCTTTTAAAACCAAACCAAAAATATTATAAAAAAGAAATAGGCAGTTGATTTATCAAAAAATTAAATTCTGTGTCTCTTAGGAGATCTTAAATTCCTATATTCATGATTCATGCCTACTTTGCAGGGTTTCAGGGTAATTTGTTCATAAATTTTAATGTTAACAACATTATTCTTGCTTATTCTGCTACCCTGGTGATAGGTGATAGATGTACTGAGGGTTAGATGAATTTTATTCTCACCAGGATACCGTTTTAGTCACTTGCTAGGAATGATAATAGCTTGTTTATTTAGTAGCCCACATGGACCATTTCATGTCTCTCCTAAACAGTATCTTCTTTTATAAGATCTATTTCAGGTAACCATCTTGTTTTATTTTAGAGCCATGGAAAGTGAACTTCAGAGGCATGAAGAGACTGGCAAAAGAGTACTGTAGGCTTCCACAACCAACAACGTCTGAGGGTCACCTTAACAATGTACATGGGCATGGGAAAAAAGAGAGAGATGGCTCCAATGATCTGGTCTTCAATTCTCTGTCCCTTGACTCTGGGTAGGTGCGCATGTCTCATCTTTCTTACCTTTGGGTGGAATGATCCATGGTAGACATTGTCAGTCATTTCTCCTATCTAGAGATTTATCTCTGTCTATCCTAGCCCAGAAAAGGCAGTGTTGGGTCCCACGTCATCCTTACAGCAGAAGGCTGCAGAGTCCATTATGGCAGCACAGCATGAGCACCAGATCGGGGGGACAGAGCTGCTTAGGTTCAGCTCCCCTCGCCCCTCACTCCTTACACTTTCACCTTTTTTAATTGCCTTTCATTATTAAATTTGGACTTTTATCATCTCACAAGAGTTCCAACTGTTGCTAGGTGAAAATTTATTTTTAAGTAGTGTTGTCCTTCTGAATTCTTTTTTTTTTTCCCAAATAATTGATTATTGAATTGTATTCTTTGTTATTTACAAAAATTATTTGAAGATGAAAACTTGAATGTGTTTAACATAATAATAATGAGGATTAAAATTGTTTAACACATTAAGGTAGAAAATCTTTATTAATGACTCACATAATTCCCTAGCTTGAAAACGGTCTTATGACTTGAATCTGAAATGTTCCTCAAGGCTCATGGTGAAAAGACTTACTCCCCAGCTAGTGTAGTCGTGATATTTTGGGGACCTGTGAAACCTTTAGGAGCTGGCAGAAATATATCATTCGTAGTTGGATTTTGAAAGGCATAGCTAGGTACTCTCTGCAACCTGATCTCTCATGATTCAAGAAGTCTCCACCACATGTTCCCACTACACCGTTCCTGATTTCCATGCCAGGTTGGAAGAAATTCCTTTAGAACTGTGAGCAAAAATAAATTGTTCTTTGAGTTGTTTCTGTCGGTTATTTTGTCATAGTGACTCTAAAGAAAATAACACAGATAGCTTCTGTGTACAAATTTAGAAAGAGAATAACCATAAATATTGCATGAACGGAGTCATCCTACTCTTGAAGCAGTTATGTTTTTGGGCCTATGAAAATATAACTCCAGTTTGTCTTCATGATTCTCCCTTGAGGCAGCTGGTACAAATGGCAAGCGAAGGGTCTTTGGTGATTGGTTGTAGACATATTTATTTATGTATTTCTTTAAAATTTTTTATTACATTGATGGATTGTATGTTGGAGGAGTGGGGGCACTGGCCTGCCATGGTATGTGTGTGGAGGTCAGAGGACAACTTGCAGGAGTAAGGTCTCTCCTTTCACCATGTGGCCTCTAGAAATTGAACATAGGTCTTCAGACTTGGTAGGAAGGCCTTTACCCACTGAGCTGTCTTGCTGGCTCTGCTACCTAAAGAGAAAATAAGTCCTATAAGAATGGAAAATTCTTATTCCTAAGCCACAAAGAACAGATAGGAGCTCAGAGGAGGTGTTCAGTAAACAGTGTGGAACTCATGAATGAGGAATTTCGGTTCTACATCGTCACACAATCATATGAGCCCTGATTTGCCCTGTTAGCCTTTTGCATGCTAGGGAAGTGCTGTACCAGTGAGTTACATACCTAGCCCAGTTACTTTTAAAATTTATTGTCCTCCAACTTGAAAATAGCTTTGCTTATTTTCTGCTGTTTCAGGCTCAGTTATGGTCATGGGGAACTTACTGAACATAAAAATGTGTAAGATGCTCAACGGCTGTGGCGCACTGGCGTGAGATCTATTTTGTCCAGCCGCCTTCAACAGACTACAGACTTCACCCCGATGTGAATGTGCATGAGGCAAAAAGCGGGATTGTTTTAAAAACAACAATTCCCTCAGGTTTTGCTTCTAAATCTTGCTTAGGGTGCTGTTAAAGCTGATGGTGCCAGCTAAGGGTTTTCTGGTTGGGTTTGTAGAACATCCCATGAGCTGGCTTTTGATTTTCACTAAAATTCCACTTCTCACAGTCGGTGGGTCTCTTCCTTTCCCAGGCTCGAGGACCAGTATAATTTCCGTGTCTTGCGCTACTGTGGAGCCGCAGCAGCACAGTGTCACTGAATAACAATAGAGACGAGGTTCTGTCACCTGCTCTCTCCTGCTCTTCTTTCTCAGCAATGTTCCATTTCACTAATGAGCATCAAATTGAAACACACATGGAAGATGTGCCCATTTCCTGCAGAAGGGGAGGGTTACCTATACCACAAGGGAAGAGAACAACGCAGCCCACATGCTAAAATCTCATTGGATTTTGGCTAATTTGCCTCAGAACTGTGGTACAGCTGAAGAAGAAATGGCAATAATGTCCTCAGCTTGAACTAGGGAATGTGGGCACTCCAAAGACATGTTTTTGGCCCCATGAATGATTTTCAGAATTACATAGCATTGGATTGGCTACCTGGCATCAGATGAGGAAGATTATATGTCATGGAATCATGGATTGTGAAGTCAAGCCTGAGTTTTTTCCTCATTTTAAATCCCTTTGTAGAACAAGATTTCACGTAAAACTCCAGGAATCTTAACTACACCCTCCCTAGACAATCTGTTTCCTTCTCCTCCCATGTTACCTTTTATCTCTGTTTCTCCTTTTCTCTTCCCTTTTCTATTCAGAAGGACACGTGTCTGACTGCTATTTTGCTGGCAAGATCATTGCATTGTCTATTTCGTTTTAACATTCAAATGCTTGACTTGGATTCTGGTCTCTTTAGACATCACACAAGAGCAGCATGCGGTGGAGGTTTCAGATGTAGTTTCTTCTGTCCTCTCTCCACTTCTCTCCAGCAACCCTGCAGAATGACTCACTGCTCTGCATCGCTCAGGCATTCAAATGTTTGTAGAATCTAATGATCCTGATTGCTCACTTTCTTTTTATAAAGCAGAAAGTGATAGCCGAACATGGCCCAGTTCGGGGTATAGCTGCATGAAATGTGGCTGACCAGCTGATGTTGGGCTGTGGAAAACAGCCATAGGTATGCGCTTTTAGGACTTGTCCCATCTACCCTCTGCCACATTAAATAGTGTAAAGACTCTAACTTCATTTGCTTACAGAAGAAGAAATTTGAAGGAGAATATTTGAAATCCTCCCACACCTCTCTTTTTAAAATGCTGCCTACCACCTTATAATAAAGATAAAAGAAATAATGTGATGTTAAAGAGCTGAAAGAAGATGCAAAGTCATGGTCCCCTGCAGCAGCGTAACTGCTCATGAAGAAACAAGACTAAATATGAGTAGAAATCAGATTTTCATTTTCCTTCTTCATTAACCTAATAGTGGTAGAAAACTAAATAACATAAGAACTCTTCAAGCACCAGACCAAATTGGATTTCTTTAGGTTTCAAGTGTGTATCAGTTATATATTCTTTGAGACTGCTAAATGAGAAAAGTCCGATGACAGTAGCTGGATGGCAGAGAGATCAGTTGAACTGAAATGACTCGATATAGTACCTGTACAGACCAGAAGTTTGGATTCAGGGTTAAGATTATAGATGGTGATACAAATAGATGCAGGAACCTTGCAACTGGGAGCCTGCACTTAGAGAGAGGGACAGTTATGAGGAAGGCACTAGCACACTTTAATGCAATAATGATAGTAATTTCACATCAGGCTCAGTTCTATGCATTTTGCATGATTTACCTAATTAATACTTATGCATTATTTGGTATGTGACAATTGTCCCCAGCTTACAGAGGGAGCAGCTAAGGCCTGGAAAGGAGAGTTGAAATAACTTTCCTGAGGTCACACAGGAAATGAATGGCAGGGTCAGTTTTTGAACCATGTTCCTGATGCCTACAAAATTCTTCTAGTAGATAAGCAGCTTCAGGGAGACCTCGTAAGGTGTCCACAGGTGACTTCAGCAGAGGCATGTGAGGTGAGAATGCCATTCATTGGCTTGGAAACTAGTTTGGAACTATGTGGTCATTAGGGTTGAGTCTGTCATGGCCTACTTCCTCAGGGGTCCTTTGGGTTCTGGTCTCCTCTAAGCGAAGACTGCTAGGGATGTGTGGCAGTGGTTCTAGGTCTCATCAGCCCAGTTGAGGAGAGGAAGGATAACAGGTTTTTAGTGTTGTATCAGAGGAACAAAGAAAAACATACTCTGTGGTTGGAACCCACATCTCAGGACACACGCCCATTGCTGGCACATTTGCTGACAAAGGGCATGACATTATACGTGTACTGTTAGAAATGGGGCTGAGATTAAGGGTTCCTGAGCCAAGTGACGTTGGAGGAGAAGGCTGCGTACTTAAATACATTTGCAGATCTCTGAGGGAAAGCAAAGAGAATGAGAAGCTGGGCAGTTACACATAGTAGCCGCTCCAAAAGATGTTAGTCCTGGGGGGCCTAGTTCTTAGGATCAGCAGATGTGAGTTCAATTTATGGGTTATATAATTTGACACACAGTTCTGGAACGGAGACATTCAAGAGGAATTGAATGCTGTGCCATGAACCTTCCAGCCTAGCATTTTTTTCTCTTTTCTGTGTTGGGAAAAACTGTTTTGAAGCAGCAGCCCTTTTCTGATCAGCAGAGCCGGGATGTGGTTTTCAAAGCAATGTTAAAATGCAATATGCCAAGCCGGCGGCTCTGTATTTCTTTTATTTACTGTATTTCTCAAAATTTTATTTCAAATGCTGATTTCTTAGAGTTTATTTTGAGAGTAGAATTTTACTGATTGATTTTTAGGGCAGCTCTACGCAGAACTACGCAGCTGGTAAGGTGCTTCTTTGATGCCCTCCCTCGTGGTGGTGGCAACTGGAGTGTCCCACACAGCCACGACTGCCTCTTACTTCTGTAGAAGATGCTGATCATTCATCACGGTCCATCTTCCTGCCAAGCAGGGAGAAATTATTCTTTATTCATCTTTCAGGGCAGCCACTGAAGAACTGGCCCCAGAAGTGGAAATGATCTTCCATCCTTGCTCCAGGATCTTTTCCCTGTAGGGAGCAGGTGGGACAGGATATTGGGAACCAGACAGGCTTGGGTTTGAATCCAGGCTTTGCCACTTCCTAACCTGCTGTGTTAACTTATTTCCCTGAGCCTTTACTCTTCTGAAAATGGGGAGTAATAGGACACTTTTGTAGGCTGTGCTGTGGTACTAAGAAAATGGGATACATGCTGGGGTTGCTGGAGCTGCTGCTCTCTCAATGCCAGTTCACTTTTCTTCTGAAACTTTCTCCAAGGAGAAATTATAATGAATACATTTGCAGAAGAATGCACAATATTTATGTCTTAATAGGAAGATATCTGTAATGAGAGGAGTTCATTATGTCTGGTTTGAGAATGAGTACCTTGAGCAGAAGCTCCACTTTCTCCCACCACTCAAACTGTCACTGGTTCTGTAGAAAGACTGGCTTGATTTCAGTTTCCCAAATGTCAAACTTGGCAGAGACTAGTGTTTTAGAGAATTACAGATGGAGGAGAATCCATAATCTTTGCCCTTGAGGAAGTCAAGCCCAAGGTACACAATGACAAATAAACACCCGGTAGAATACAAATAACCAAAGCCTGGAAATAGACCCACATATGCTAAATTATAGCTCCATAAATGTATTCGCTTCTAAAATATCTGCATAGGCAGACAGATCAATGGAACAGAATAGAATCTTAAGTAGGTTCAAATACTTCAGGGAATCTAGTGTATGATAAAAGTGGCATTTTAAATCAGTGAAGAAAGATGGATTATTTAATAGATGGTACCAAGACAACATTTTTAGCCATTTAGGAAAAAAAAATGGAATCTCTATCTTTCTCCTCATACTAGGCACATCTTGGATGCACCAAAGCTTTAAAAATAAAATGGGACAGTGTAAAAGTTTTATAAGATATCATGGAAAAGTTTTTTTTTTTTTGTAAGATAATGGTGGCATGAGTAAGATTTCCTCAAAACAACCTGAATCAGTATTAACAGTAAAAGAGTCATATCATTTTTACTACAAACACTGAACTTACTCCAAGAGAAATACACAGCTAAAGGCAAAGATGAAAAAAGACCCCTATATAACAATGTCCATCTCCACGTGTTCCAAAGAGATCGAAATAGTTTTTATGCATCTGTAGTGCATATGCACATTATGCTAAAAATATATATAAAAGAAAGATTGTTCCAGACTGAGAAGGAAAATATATATGTCCTGGTAAAATAGGCAAAGGATGTGAAAAAGTACTTAGGAGAGAAAAATCCTTTTTTAATGCATATAAAAGTCCTTACTCTCATTCATAATTCAAGAAATGTAAATCCAGACCATAGACCAATTTATCGCTGATAATGTTGATAATAGTCATAAAATTTGAACATTGATGGAGTGAATCAGGATGTGAAGATACAGGTCCAGAGATATGCTGGTATGGTAAAAATTGGTAAAAATCTCTAAAATGCAATTGACCAATACTATGCAAATTGAAATATGCAAATATTACAAGTCCTAATTCTAGTATTTGTCCTCTGGTTTTATTTGCACATCTACACAAAGTGATATGAACAAAATACTTAATTGCTACATTATTTAAAATAGTAAAGAAAAAAGGAGTGGGACCAATCCATGTGTCCATCAATAGGAGAATGATTAAGTTTTGATGTAATCATTGCAAGGAGTTATTACATAACCATAGAAAAGATTTTAGTACATCTACATTTGCTGTTATGGAACTTCAAGATATATTGATATGTTGAAGTAAAGAAGAACTTAAGGGGCTGGAGAGATGGTTTAGTGGTTACAAGCACTAACTGTTCTTGCAGAGGACTGAGGTTTGGTTCCCAGCACCCATGTGGTAAACATCCATCCATAATTCCAGTTCTAGGGTATCTCACATTTTTTTCTGCCCTCCACAGGCATTACATGTATGGGTGCATTTCCATACACGCAAGCAAAACATTTATTTACATAAAAAATTTAAAAAATCAAAAGTACTTAAGAGTGCCCATGGACATATATGTGCATGGCCACTTTCTGGAAGGGATACATGAAACTGTTAACTGTGGTTACTTCGAGGAGTAGGGCTCCGGGCGGGTGGGAAGGGCTTACTTTTCTTTGGATACTTTTTGTAGTATTTGAATTGCTTGTCAAAGTCATGTTATCATGACTAGAGAATTAGTTTGGTGGTAGTGCTTGCCTAGCATCTACAGGGCCCTGCGTTCCATCCCTAGTACTATTCCAAACAGTATAATAAAAAGTCATGTATTACATTTATAATCAGTTGATGAATTATGGATGAATAAATGGATTACATAAGAACATTTCTTAGATCATTTCTTTTGACTGGGCTGTACTTGCTGTCTCCACATCACAAAATCAAAGTCAGGTGTAAAGTCTTCCTAGAGAATTGAAGCCTTTTTGAAAACTAGGAAGAAGACTGAAACTCCCTGAGGGGAATGACCTAGGCAATTAAAGCTCTTTTCCAGTTTCCTCACTCACAGAGAGAGATCAAGAAGCAGGGGACCTTGGAAGGACTAGCATACACTACGAGTTACAACAATTGAACTAGATGCCCAGTCTCTGACTTACTTTATCTGAGAATATGAGTTCATGTGAAGTCATTGTGTGTACTGGGTCTGTCGAGCAGAACAGTGTCCTTGGCAGTAACCAAGACCAGAAGGCTCAGGCGCTTACCTTCATAGAAGAGAATCTACCATTGTGTTCTCCCAAACACCAAACCTCCCCACTTCCTCACAATGATCTTTGGTACGCTGCAGCACAATAGCTATAGAACTGGAATCCTCAAAACAAAGGTGCTCAGGCACACCTGAAAATGAACATCCCTCTAAAAACAAGGCACTATACACAGTGAGCAGAAGACAAAGAAATGAGTACACGTATCAAACAGAAGATATCACACGGCACTCCTGATAACCTGAAGGATCTGCAATGGATGTTAAAGATATATATAATGAGTATGTAAACAGGCTATACAAAATGGAGCCTGGAGGGTAGAAAATTTAAGTAAATAAGTAGAAAACATGCCAGAGTGGAAAATTACAAGTTTGCTGTGAAATCAAGATTAAGAATGGAAAGTTACAAGTTTGCTGTGGAACTAAGATTAAGATTTGTGGTGTTTTTGCTGTGACTGGAAATCCCCTAAACATAGATAAGCACTCACATCTGCTTATCTATCAATGACATAGACGAACAGGGTCTGAAGAGTATAAAAGTGAAAGCAGGAGCGCTCAGCCTCAGAGCTCTTGTGGTCTGGGCAGGAAGCAGAAGCGCTCCCCGGCACAGAAACCTAAAGACCGTCCCGAAGGTCCGAGGGAACCCAGCGGACTGAGACCAAGCGCCGGAAATCTCCGGTCGTTGGCTTATGCTCCATCGTTTCCTGATTGCTGCGTTCCGGACCTGGGACCTGCCGACCGTCACTGCATTGGGAACTGATCGTCTCTGCTGCCCTTGACCCTCGTGATTTTCCTGTGAGAGGCATCCGATACCTGAGGAAGCTGGACGACGCGACGACGCGAACTACGGACGGACTTGGGGCTCTCGAGCCACGGACTTTGTTAATATGAGGTACTTTAGTAGTTGGCTGTGTTAAACCCAAATAAACCGTGTGATTCATGAAACTGAAACTAAGTGTGGGTCTGAATTCCTCCTCCCGTAATTTGGGAGTGTGCTTGCATCAATATGAGTTAAAAAGTCCACTTGGTCAAAACGTATTTGTTGAAATAAAATCATAAGTCTTCCTCACATTGTGTTATGACTAAATTTTTAATTGATTCAGTCTGTATGTTTAATGGTTTCTTAGTTGGGCACAGGTAGGTGTTGCTACGTCTAATGATAGCCTACTTCTATGAAATGAGCAAAGGTTTGACTCATTTGCTCCTTGTAACTTCTGTATAGTGAGTTGAGCAGGGTAGAACTACTTTTATAATACCTCATCTTGTGCATTTGGAGATACAGGCTTTGGACAGATGTAAATGACTTTCTTAGGAAGAATTGATCTGTGACAAGGCTGAAGGTCATAAGCTAGGATTTAAAATTTCAAAACAGTTGGTCTCCTAAACCACACAGTTTTTCAGACCTACTACATTATAGAGTGAAATGAGGAGGCGTGCTTTGTCTCAGGACATGGTACAATAGAACCAAGAAGATATACACTCAAGAAATTATTTGATTTTTGTTTTCAGCTTATATTTCTTAAACATACCAAGCACAAGATTCCTCCAGAAAGTTTCTGTATACAAAACAGTTTGTATTTATGGTTTCAGGAAAAACACAGTACAAAACTTAGTGACATGACTTTTTGTTCTCTGTGTGTGTGTGTGTGTGTGTGTGTGTGTGTGTGTGTGTGTGTGGTATATGCATACATATGTGCATCTATGTGCATGTGTGCCCAAACCCAAGGAGGACATTGGGTATCCTGGTCTGTCACTTACTACCTTATTCTTTTGAATTCTGCTGGCAGCTAAAAAGCCCCAGACATCTTCTTGTGCTGGTGTTAAAGGCATACAAGATCATGCCCAGATTTTTACGTAAGCACTGGGATCTGAATTCAGGTCCTCATGTTTGCACGGCAAACACTCTTACCTGTAGATCCATCTCTTCAGCACTGATATGACTTTTTAAAAAATTCTGTAAGGGTTGGAGAGATGGCTCAGTGGTTAAATTTGGTTCCTAGCATCCATGTATGGTGGCTCATAACTGTAACTCTAGCTCCTGAGGATCCCAAACTGTCATCTGGCATCTGTAGGCACCTGCCCTTATGTGTGCACACACAGACACATACACACATACACACAATTCCAAATTAAAAATAAGTCTCTAATAAAAATCTTTTGCAGACTGCCTATTTCAGCTTGAAGAAAGTTGGCCATGAAGGTATGCACAGATGTGTCTAAGCATTTATGATTTTGTGTTTTAAAATTTTTAGCTGAAACACTGTTTATGTACAGATTTGGACATGAACTATGATAACTAAGGAAAAGCTGCTGATCCAATCAAGGCTGTGCTTTGAGACTCGAACTAAGTCGAAAGCTGGAGTTGGTGAGGGTGCTGGAGCATCCTCTAATGTGGCTGGGAGTTTTCCTGTCCTATGACCGTCCTTTAGGCGTAAACCAGTTCTCTCTGATTCTGTCCGGATTCTGAGAGTTTGTAAATAGACTAGCCTCAGCAGTGATGCAGCAGGACAAAGGAGCTCAGTGCCACTGAACTGGAAAGTACCGTGAAGAGTATCTGAAAGTTGAAATTAACTTTTTATTAGCATGACACAGCTGAGGGCTATTTCATCTTGTCAGTACACATTTCTGGTTCTCTCTTTTGCCTTTTCACAGACCACACATTGGTTTACCTCCAGCTATTTCGCTGTCCTCACCAGCACCGTCCTGCTCCTTGTCAGCTTTTTCTAGTCCTATTGCTTCTTTATGTGACTTTCTGATGTTTCAAAAGAAGCGTGGAATGTGATAGGCCTTTCATTTCCAAATGCATTCTTGCAGGCTTTGATGTCTTATCAGAGCAATAGCCTGGAAAGACTGGGTGAAGGGAAGAGGGGGACCAGCTCTCCCCAGGGCTGGCTGGATAACCTCGGCTCTTCTATTTTTTCTTATCTGTGTCAAGAATGTGGGTTCAAGAATACTTCTTCACTTACCTCGACTTTTCAAGCCACCTGCCATGTTTGTTGCGTGGACACCTGACAAAATATAGGCCCCCAGTGATCAGGCTTGCCCCAGATCTGAAATGGTATGATCCTCCATTGAACATGTATCAGTGTGAACTTCCTTTTCTATTTCTCTCTTTGGAATAATCAGGGTTAGGTAGGCAGTTCATATATACCTGTGTCTCTCTGTCTGGCCACCCAAATAGCCATCCCACTTTTGCCTGAAAGTGTTTAAAGCCATGGCCTCTTGAAAGAAATAGCCTGAAACAGCTGAGAATGTGTGACTATGCTCTCTGCTCTGCAGTTCTGATTTCCAGAACATTGTGTTTCAGATTGCAGGGGAAACAAAAGGCTGCTTTATGACATTCAGCAACAGTACATTTTGTTCTGAAGAGACTTGACAAGATTGGATCCTAGACAAGGTCGTTGAAGATTAAGAAAGAACAACAAACACACTAAAAACACATGCTTCATTGTGAATATTTTTTATTTAAAAATACACAGCAAATATTTACAATTTTTAAAAAACCAGCCTGGCTTGTTGGCTGATAGCTATAATCCTAGCACTCAGGAGGCTGATGCAGGAGGATTGCCACAAGCTCAAGGTCACTCTAGGTTACAGAGGGAGACTGTCTCTCAAAAATCCAATTATTTGCATTTTCTGGTATTTTATCTACACAGAAAGGGGAAGTACAGGTCTCTGCCTTGTGAAATCATTATAGTTCATGACAGTGAAAGGGTTCTCACCAGAGGACATAAAGATACCATTGTTGATCCATTTGAACCCTTTTATTCCAACAACTATGGTAAATCTAACAAATTGTTAAATTCACAATGAGACCTGGAGGAAAATTCAATGGGCCCAAATTCCTGCCAGGGTAATGGGGTTTGGAGTGCCGTAGAGCTACGCGTCCACTACCATTTCATTAGGTTTCCCCAAATTCACTGAGCATTCTTGTCACCTGGAAACCAACAACTCATTCATTTCCAGCTATCTCAGGAAAATACCCTTCACTCTTCAAACCGCCCTTGTGCTCCGCAGACACCTGGGTGAGACTGTGGGGGAAGCAGGAGGAGCCTAGATGGAAACCTAACGGTGTTCATCTGGTAAATGCAAAGTGTTAGTAATGATGCCAATTTAGTGAACATAACTGGGAAATCTGTTCAGGAAACTTATTGAGAAATGGATAGGATAGAGTTGGTTATGGGGAACACAACTGTTCCACACCAGAGATGCTGCTGTCCTTCTTGAGGATCACCTTCTGAGGCAGAGAATCTGTGACTTTGTAGAACCAGGCTTTGTGGGACATAGACCACACCCACATCACCTAGATGCAGTTCTCTGCCTAATTAACTTACCTAGTAATAAAAATCCTCTGAACTCTTTGTGCAGGAGGGATATTTGCATGTACAAAGGTTTTTATCATACCTTTCCAATTCTATATCATGTGCTAAGAACCAAGGTTCACATTTATGGCACATTATACAGCAGATAAAATGCTCTTACAGAGACAGGCATAGATATTTTATAACTGGAATCCTCACCATTCTCCTTGCAGAATTAGTGACGCAGAATGTGAATAAAATACTGTAACTGTGGAGAGGAACATCAACTGTAAATGATACTCTGCTCTGAAACATACAGAGACAGCTACGCATTTGGACTTTTGGTTCAGTCTGTTCCGTGAGGAATTCTCCTTAAAGTAAAACACAAAATTAGTATATAGGAAAGTGTAAGGACATTGGCTGAAACCCAGGGTCACATATTTCAAACTGAAAAATAAATTAGATAATTTAAAAATAGTGTCCTAAAATTCCATGTAAAATGCTGCCCAGGAGATGTGGCTGATTCTTTACACTTCAGATTGTGTGTTGAAAGGTGACAGTGACTTCCAGTTCTAAAGGTGAGTGTGTACTTTAGACACGCTGTGAGTTTGAAGAATATATCTAGTATTTTAGGACCTCCTTTATATGTGTGAAGAACTTAAAAAACTATAACGTACATTCTCACTGGAGCTGAGTCAAACAGTTCAGGGAACACAAAGTAAAATGCTGAGCCACTCTCTGCCTTTTCCTCTGACACCTTTCCTAGAGGTAACAGCTGTAACTGGCACTATGCATGTGTGCATTCTTTTTGAATCAATTAATATATATCTTCATACACTGTATTATATATACACTTACACATATAAATGCACATATGCTAGAGTTCTCCAGGGAATTAAAACTAGGGAATTAACAAAATGACTTATTATATGGGATTAGCTCATGTGGTTACCAGAGGCTAAGAAGTTCATCAAGGTGCAGGTTTTGGAAGGCCAGTGCTGTAGTGCACAGGCCTGAGAACTAGAGTGGCAGCGGAGCAGATTCTAGACTGTGGCTGAGTTTCCAAGAGCCAGGAGGTGGACTGTGGGAGGGGATGGAGGTCTCAACTCAAGCAGTTAGACAGAAAGAGGGTGAACGCTCTTTCTGTCTCTACCATTTTGTTTTGTAGAGACTACAGCAATCTGAATGACATCATGCAGACTGGATAGAACAAATCTTTCTGTGTATGTATGTGTATGTGTGTGCACCTGTTTGTGTGTGTGAAATTATACATGTAGTGCACATGTGTGTACCAGTGCCTGTGCACGTCTGTGCATGTATGCATAGAGGACAGAGGACAACCTCACGTGTCATTCATTAGGCTCTATGCATCTTGTTTTTTTGAGACAGGGTCTTTCATTGGTTTGGGTTTAGCTAGTAGACTAGGCTAGCTAGGCAGGTAACTCCAGGGATTCCTATGTCTCTTCCTCCTGGAGCTGGGATTCCAAGCAAACCGCCATGCGCCTGGCTTTTTATGTTTTTTGTTTGTTTGTTTGTTTGTTTTCTGAACTCAGACCCTCAGTATTGCAAGACAAGCACTTTATCAACTGAGCTCTCTCCCAAGTTCCCATGGACAATCCTCTTTTCTCAAAGCTCACCTCTTCTGAAGCTTCTTATAGTAATAACCAGAAATGATGTTTAAACACATATTTCACGTGTGATGATACAGTCACATCAACATGTACAATTAATTACTGCAATATGGATGCTTATAAAATACATGAGAATAAATACACAAATTATTCTGTGATTTTCAACTTGCTTTAGGAAAAAAAAACTTAAAATTCTAACTTTCTGTTTTTGTCTCTTCAGGTTAATCTTGTTCTTTTTTTAAGGTTTTATTTTATTTTGTGTATATGTGTGGTGCTTGCATATATGTATGTGGACCTCATACCAGGGAAAGCTGGAAGAAGGCATCCCCTGGAACTAGAGTTACAGGCAACTGTGAGCCACCATGTGGTTGCTAAGAACTGAACCCAGTCCTGTGCAAAAGAAGCAAGTGTTACTAACCACTGAGCCATCTCTCCAGTCACAAACTTTGTCCTTTTTCAATGGCTGACCAATACTCAATGGCATGAATTGCCATCACTTATTTAATCACTCCTATTTTTGGTGATAAGACTGCTTTTCATCTTTTTTAAGCTTTTCAAAACAATTGCAAATTAAATGTCAATGCATATGCCTATTTATGCACTTAAAAGAGCATTTCTTTGGGATAGATTATTAGAAATGAGGTGCTGTGTCACGAACACATGTTTTAAGATATATGGGTTGATATTCAGTGGGTATGTACTGGGGAACCTGTATTGGCAGAAGCTCACCCACTAGTTACGGTGGGTGGACATCTGTTCTGAAGAACAGGAGGCTGCTTTGGATGTTAAACACTCTCATTTCACCCCTTACATTGCTTCCTGTCAACACGACAGAATCTAAGGTCACCAGGAAGAATGGTTTCTGAGCATGCCTGTGGAGGTTTATCTTGATTGTGTTACTTGAAATGGGAGGACCCATTTTTAGCTGTGGGTGGAGCCGTTCCCTAGGCAAAGGATCCCTGACTAGATAAAGTGGAAAGCTTAAGCTTAACATTAGCAAGCACAAGATCCTTGCTGTCTTTTGATGTGATTGTGATCAGCTCTCTAGATCCTGGCACAGTGACTTCCCAACAGTGATGGACTAGAACTTGGAGCTGTGAAGCAGAACAAACTCTTTCTCCCCTAAGTTGCTCTGTCAGGGTATTTTTATCTCAGCAACAGAAAACATAATAACACATCCTCCAAAGTTCCATTAGTCTGTGCTCATTTCCACAGTCCAAAAGAAGCCAATCTCTTGTACTTAACATACACAGTTTTAAAATATGGGCAATCTGAGAAAAGCAATAAATAATGAATGTAAAGTTCCAGTTAGGCAAGATGAGCATTTTGCAGCAAGGCCTACAACACAGCATTATGCTGTGATTAATAGTACCACATTGCGCCTTGAGAGTTTGTAGATCTCTTGTGAAGTGCTCTTACTACAACTAAAAGTTCCTGATACTATATTTAAAAAACTATAGAGCTCTCTGATAACCAGAGAGGCAGTTTATTTTCATAAGCTTATAAATCAGTTTTATTTCTTTTAGGAATTGCCTATTCATTTGTTTTGCTTTTCTACTGCATTGTTTGATTTTTCCATAATCAATGGGTGTGCTAAAATAGATCCCTATCTGTAACAGATAAAATGCCTTTGTTCGATATGCCATAGATGCTTTCCCCTATTAACCACTCATGTCAAACTTTGATTTTAGGGATTTTTGAGTGTGTGTGCCAATATTTTAATTTTTATGAGCTCAAAATAGACTGTTTCCTTTGTATTCTGTATTTGTATTCCTGTATTCTGGCTTGCTTAGGAGGGCCTTTTACATTCTAGTTAGTAAAGTATCTCCCACTACTTTCTTCTCACACAGGCACATGCATATTTACTCCATCTATAATTTGTAAATACTGTCTACCCGTTGTAATCCCAGTTGTGGGGCTGGTATCTAAATTTATATTTTCTTTGAAATAATAGATTTTATTGAATTATGCCACTCACTGAATAGTCTACTTCTCCCAATAATGTGAAATAGCATTTTTACATGTGTGTAGGTGTGCCAGTCTGTGCATGGGAGTGTAGACTCTTGAGGTAGATGCTGGCCACTTCCTCAATTGTTCTCCTTGTTGTTTTTTGAAACAAGAGCTCTCATGGAAACTGGAGCTCACCAGTTGTCTAGACTGCTTGATCAACAAGCCCCAAGGACCCTGCTGGCTCTGGTTCCCAGGCCTGGGATTACAGGTACACACTGCCATACTTGGCTTTTACAGGTGTGGGAGAACTGAATTCAGAGCCTCCTGCTTATACAGCAAGTAATTTATCTACTGAGCAATCTTCTCCAGTCCAAACGTCAACTTTATTGTAAATTTTATAGTCACAAAATTCCCTGGTATGTATGAGTATGTTTCTGGACTGTGTTCTAAGGGCTTGTTTTTGAATTCTGTGTGATTCCAGATTGCTTGCTTAGCAGACGATTTTAGTATGTTTTCCTGTCTGACAAGGCAATGAGTATAAGTGCCTGGTACTAATCTCATTGAATTTCTTCTGATTTAGTTCTGGCTTTATATCTAAATACTTTATTATTTACAGGTTTTTCAATATGCTTTCATTTTCTAACTTTTGGGACATGGACTCATGCTAAGCAATTCCAGCCTACTTTTGAAATTTTTGGCATGACGTATGTGATCTTCTAAGCTGTGACTCCTATCCATTTTACTGTGTATTTCAGGGTGATCCAACAATTACTTCCTTAAACCATGCCATTTTATTTCATATCCTTCTATATGGGACTTTGTCTTGCTTGCTTTGAGGCCTGTTGTGGCTAATGCCATCATAAGTACATGAAACAGAGACTCTTTACTGTATATTACTGACTCAGAAAACCTGTGAGATCCTTGATATTGATATACAACATTTTGTGTATTTGTGTGACTGACTTCATTTTCCCTGTCTCCCACAAGACCCTGTGAAAACTTAAGACCCCCTCCCCCATTGGTATCTAATCTTATGCAAGCATATTATATGAAAGAAGGATACCTAATCTTATGCGGGCATCTTATGTGAAAGAGGAGTATCTAATCTTATGCAGAACATCTTAAGCAAATAACCTTTGTTAATGACCACATCTGTGTCTGTGAAATGATAATGGTCTCTAACCAAACTATCTTACAGCAGTGAAGACTTGTTTTTTGAGGAAAGGAAACTCTGAGCTTGACATTTTCTTGTGGTCTTCAGGATTGGATAATGCCAGGATGTGTCTCAATCAGGAACAAAGACAATGAATAAAATGTAAACATCTGTTTCTATGAACTCAGTTGGGAGTTTTGGGTTGAATATTTTTGAAGCTAACCTTTACACACCTTGTACTTGCTGTAAAAAAGCTGTATGCTACAATGAATCAGGGTTTCTCCTCAGAACTCGCCCACCTAGAGTTAGGAAGTCAGCCTGGTCCTGATAAAATCTATCTTGCCTTTCTTTTGCGTGTGGTGACTCCTGTTTGGCACCCTATAATAGTGAGTACATAAATATGTATGCCAATGTGTGTATCTGTCAATATTTTTGCAAAATTTGAAACTAGACTATAACCTTCCAAAGGAGAGTGAGGGTCCCTAATAGAAACATATAAATAAAAATTTGTCAAGCTGAAATTTCCATTTTAATGATTAATTTTTCCTCAAGCTGACACAGTTGATGATTAATGTGTGCATGTGTCTGTGTGAACACGCACACAGGTCACAGAGAAAGAAGAAAACCGGTGAGTTCCTTCAGAGGTAAGAACTATTCACTGATAGCTTTAATTGCCTCTTCTTTTTCTAATTTAAGTGGAGAATTAATGCATGCTTTAGAATAGATCAGCGAAAAGTACTTGCGCATGCCAAATATCCATTATAGAACAAAAGATTTTTTTCCAACATAAATTCCCTGAGTAATTGACTCTGCCCTCTTCCTCACTCAGTGTGTGGACTAACAGGATTGCTTGTTTTGACTGACTTAACTCTGCTTCAGATCAAAGAATGACATGATTGGCTTTCTCCACCATGGCATTGACTGAGTCCACTGGCTATTTTGGTGCCTGAGAGAAAGGCTCAGTGTCTTTAATCTAAGTCCTCCCTGTTGGAGACTAGTCTATGTTGGAGTTTTAGTTCAGAAACATTAAGCTTCATGTCAATGAAGTTCCTATTTCTAGTTTAGTTGCTTTGGGATAATCTTTCTGTCTCTGCTTCTGTGACTCAAAATGATCTGGTCAGTCTTGGCTTTTAGGATTAACTCTGGCCCTAGGTGTCACTCAGTCCTAGTGGTTGGAAGAAAAAGTAGTAAGAATAAATCAAGAAAATAGTGCAGGAAGGAGTTAACCTGAATCTTCATTAACATTTACTTTTAAATGTAATTCAGTCATTTAGCTTAAAATTAGAAATTAGTTTTACTTGAAAATAGTCAATAAATATTATCACAATATTTAATAGAGAGAGGATTCAAAATACATAGTGAACTGAACTGAACATCAAATGGGAGTAGATTTGTCATGATGATAATCTTGCCAAATTCCTTGTTTCTAACTGCAGTTGGCATTGACTCAGATGTGAAGTCATGGCTGTACCTTATGTCAATTTATTTTATGGAAAATTTGAATAGTAGGATGACAAGTAATAATTTTCTCTACCTGAATCCAAGTACCCAAAAGTTGTTAGAGAAAATTACTCTTAAAAAGCATCAATAGTGTATACACACATATTTTTAAATTAAAAATTGCTTAATATTTTTATTTTAGGGAGTTATTTTATGTGTATGAGTGTGTTTTCTGCATGTATATAAGTGCATCCATTGTTGTGCAATACTCAGGGATGTCAGAAATCCTGGAATTTGAGTTATGAACGGTTGTAAGCCTCCATGTGGGTGCAGGGAACCAAACCCAGGTCCTCTGCAAGAGCAGCCAGTGTTCTCAACCACTGAGCCATTCTCAAGCCCTCTTTTTTCATTGGATTTGAGCATGAGATTCCTTTGTTCTGTACTTTGTGATTTTTCAAATTCATTAATCCATAGTAAAACACACACACGCACACACACACACATACATATATGCTCATATACATATTCAGTTTGAATAATTCTAAGAAATCTGCTTTGTTTATCCACAAGTCTGTCTTTAAATTAAGACATAAATGAGTCCAGAAGTCTTAACAAATTGTTAAGAACCTTTAGGAACATCTCTCAGCCAAAAATACAATTCTCATTTAGTTGTGAACACCTTGAAGTAAGGGGTGAGTCATATCCATAGATTGCTATTGCTTGGTCAAAGTCTTGTGCACATTTAGTGCTCAGTCAATTTTTAATTGACTGGAAGGATAAAAGACAGAGTGAGTGAAAGAACTTCCACTGGAGACAGATGATCTGGCAGAGGCACTCTATGCTGCACTAACTATTTAACATCAATTGTGGAGACTCACACATGCTTTTTTGATGGGATGCATGTTTTAGATAAAAAAAAAACCTGGAACAGTGGGTTTACATGATTTGGTACATGGTAAATGTACATGCCTGAGCCAAGTTGTAAACCCAAGACCTTTCCTATGGTAAATTAGTAGAAACCCAAATGTAACTTGAGAAGGAAGAAGGACATAAATGACCACGGAGCCACAATTAAAACAGAATACTCTTGAGGTATTTGAATGAAGCATGGAACGGACAAGAGTGTTTTCAGGAAGCACTGAGGATGTCCTCTCTATTACCTCTTTTGTCCTCTTTCATTTCTCCGCACACTTCTTACGTTTCTCTGTTAATATACTCAGTGGTATGCTGACTGAATTTCCACTAATTCTCCATGCTTTGACTCACTTTACTTATGAGAAGAAGAGAGCACAATTTCTAGTAAACTAATAGGTATCTGATCAGACCCAAGGAACAATAGAGTGAAAAGATAATAGGTAAGAAGTGGGAGGGAGATACGAATGATCTTTAAAAACAAAAGTAAATTATAATACTCATTAACTCTTGATTAGAGGGAAATCAGAAACTGGGTGTTTCATTTATAATTCTGTGCCTCCCACACAGGATGAATTTAAGTCCACACTTATTCTTGAATTTCACAAAGCTACTGTTTTCAGATCATCTCTATTCTCAGAATTGATTTACCTTGCTATTTTCTCCTCATAGTCAAAGGATTTTATACTGAGGCCCATGAGATTTTGATATGCGCTTTGTCTCAAAAAGAAATTGGAGCAGAAGAGATACCTGTAGCTAGTCTCTCAAGGCAAGTTTGTTTTTGGAAAAGGAAAAAGTATTATGGAAATTATGTTGATTCAAACTTCTATTTTTTATATGAGTAACCTTTCCTGTGGCTGGAGTTTCATGGTTCAGCATTTTTAGATGTAAATATTTTTCCCTGACCCTGGCATAAATAAGTTTTGAGTAGCACCAAGGTGTATTTGGCTTTACAATCAGTGACCTCTCATTTAAAGGGCTGCCTGGAAGGCACAGCAAAGAGAGAGTGAGGGTGTGGGGAGGTAGTGGTTTGTTTCATAGTTATCAGGTTTCTCCTGTCTCTTACGGGGTCCACCAGCTTGACTGTCTGCTCTTGCCACATTAATCATTTTCTCCTTTAAATTCAGGAGCATCATGTTTGGTGTCCAGGGTCAAAGACAAGATAAAACAACGAGAAAGTCAATTATGGTAAATAAGCCGCTGATAGTAAGTTAGAGGTAGTTCCATGATCATTTGGGCAGCAGCTGGTGAAAGCAGTCTGCTTTCAGTTTATATCATTAGGAGTAACTGTATTAATAACCTCTATTAGGAAAAATCTATGCCTGCGAAGGTGATAAGGTACAAATCTTGTTCCACTTAGAGTGATTTGAAATGTAAGTATGTGGCATCTCTAGAGATAGCATATCCTGCTTTTGAGGCAGGTATTTTTGTTCCCAGACTGCAGAGCTACTTGCCTGGGGCTGGAATTTGGTTTCTCTGCTTGTACCTTTGACTACACTCAGCTCTGCCTATTGTAAACAGAATCTTGTCCATTTCAAAAAGGGAATCTCTACATATTTTTTTTCTTTTGCAAAGTTTTATGTCTCTTCATGACAGAAGGAAGGATGGAAACAAAATCTAAAATCAGGAAGTCAAGCAGACTGTGGCTTTAATATTTTCAGAGATAAGGCCTTCAACACCTGTGGCTCCTACAATCTTTCCACTCCCTCTTCACCATCCCTCTCTTCATAACAGAGAAGCTAGACCTTTGGTAATTCATTCAATGCATGCCCATATCATTTTCAAGATCTGCCTGCATTTGAACAATAGCAGTGCACACGTGAGTGCAACAGATTGCCTTCTGAGTGGAGTGACTACAGCACTGCTAGCATCCAGGTCGCTCGGAAGAGCCACCGGGCAGGACGCCTGTCCCTCCCCATCTCTGGTGTTCTCTCTTCAGAGCCAGCATTTTCTCCAGACCCCACCCAGTCCATTCCTGCACACTGGCTTTTGTGTGTCTTCAACCTTTCATTGTCGTTCTTTCCAAGATCTTTACAAATCTGGCTCCTTCTTCTTACTATGGCTTTAGCACAAATGATTCCTCTACAAAGAGCCTCTCTGTGGCCACTCAATAGAACTGTAAGGTGTGAATGAGACCCCCAACAGTTTCGGACTCTGGAAGAAACCTGGAGCCAGAGCTTATCTAAGCCTTGCAAACCGGTTCCAGATCCCAAATTCCTTGGCAGATAAGCAAGGAATTCAAGAACAGCTCTGGAAAAGGACTACTTCCTGGACAGAAGCTTGCCTGAAACATCAATCAGATGTCATGGCAACCCCCCTCCCCTAAAAGCCAGGAGGGGACTGAAGGTTTAAAAAGGTTTTGAGGACTTGGACAACGTGCTTGTGCTTCTGGGGCTTCTGCTTCTGGGGCTTGTGCTTCTGCTTCTGCTGCTTGTGCTTCTGCTGCTGCTGGTGCTGATCACGCCAGCCCGGTTCCCCGGAGCCCCATCCCCAAGATGGGGGTGAGGGGGCTAGCCTCCCCCATCTCTTCGGGGAGGCTAGCCCCCAAGGGGGGCTAGCGTTTCTCCACTCGTGGGTGCGGAGGAGCTAGTCCCATCTGGTCTTCTCTCAATAAAGTCGGGTCCTGTTAGCTGCCAGCGGAGTCCGGTCCCTTCTGTCTGCTGCGTCTCTCGAACCCTGAACCTGACAAGAACCAGTACTTCCCCACCCCACTCTTACATTGAGCACCTTGTTTCCACAGCTCTTACTGCAATGTACATTATTTGTTGGTGATGCTCCTTGTTAGACTGCTCTCCATGGGAACAGAGATTTGACTTTCTACAGTTTCCTTAGGTATTCCTCACAGGTGCTCATTAACTGTCTATTGAATGAGTGAAGGAGAGAACTAGTCAGGCGGCAGAATTCTTAATAACCCCCCATTTTTCTTTTGATTCACAATTATTTGCTGAAATTCTTCCTTCCTCATGTAGACCCAATTGACTAATGGGTTATATAAATGGGTATTTAATGAATGTCATCCTGTTGCTTCAGTTTACCCTAAATTAAGGGTAAACTGTTGTTCAGAGAGATTTTTAGACAGATTCCCAAAAGGCAATAGATGGCTAATTCATCAACCCTGCTTATCTACCCCTTATGTCATCTATTTATTACTGTGAACAAAATATCCATGAGTAAAGCTTAAAGAGAGAAATTATTTACTTCAGATCATTGTTTCTGAGGTTTTGGTACATGACCACTTGGCTCTGTCTCTGCTTAAGTGAGGCAGGACATCATGGTGGCAGGAGCATATAGAAGAAATTGTTCACCTCATGGTGACTAAGAAGCAGAATGATAGTAAAGGGCTAGGGACAAGATAGCCCTAAGAACCCACAGAGCCCTACCACTATAGAAATTTCTTAAAGTATATACACATACATTATGAAAAGAGTTACACTCTAACAGAGGGGCATTGCCCCTACTAGACACCATAGGCTAGCAAAGTAAAAGTCCAATGACTGCAATAGACTCCCTCTTTTGAAGTTATTAATCAGTGATCCCATGGACTCTCAAATAATACTGGCCATTGTCCCTGCTCTTCTTGCCAACCCACCAGAACTTCATGATAAGACCATATTGCTGAGGATTCTCAATAAATGAGCTGTAGAACAAGATGGAGAAATCAAGCTGGTACTGACCTCAAAACCTTATTTCTACTGGTTGGTTTTCATAGTGCTAGAAGGTATGCTGTCAGTGAATCCTGAGAGCTAAAACAGCAACTGACTTGGCAAGATAGGCCCACTGGTGCAATAATGGCATGAGTATTATGGGGGCAACCAAATGCTTTCTGATTGGATTCAATACCTACTTCATAAGATGGAGCCCATACCTGACATTCATATTAGGCTTAGGAACATGTGGCTAGACAGATTGTAGATCATAGGAAAAAGTCTCATTCTGCTAAATAGATATAGTATTAAACTGTTTTCTAATGATAGATTGTTATGCTCATAAATTAATGTATCTCTCAACTCTCCCCAGAGAAGCTTCTTTATCCAGCAGATGGTTATTAACATAAAAACCCACAACTAACCAACATTCAGAGAATGAGATGCAGACTGCCTATTCCTGAATATGACACCCATTTCAAACTTCTGCCTCTCAAGCTTCAGGGATCATTGTGGAGGGGGAAGAAAAACTGGAAGAGCCAGAGGTGGTGGATGACCACAAGGAGTTTTGAGAAAGCTGGTCAGTTACTCCTATGAACTCACAGCAATGTTCCCATTGTAAACTCAAGCTACCCCAAATCTCAGCATAGAAATGGAGAAATGGGTAAGAAAGAAACTCCAACCCTATCCGAGGAACTTCAGGCAACCAATGACAGCTGGGAAGTGGGGCATCAATCTCATTTAAGGGGTGACTCTTGGTAAGTCAACCAAGTTCCAGTGGATAGATCCACACCCAAGGGCATTCAGGGATATAAGTTTGAGTCTGGTGTGTGTGTGTGTGTGTGTGTGTGTGCGTGTGTGTGTGTGTGTGTATGAATTGGGTGGGAGTACTAAGGCAGATGCAATACTGGAGGGGATCTAATATAATAAAAAATATAGTATGAAATTTGTAAAAATTCAATAAAAATAGAACCCACCTCAGTGGTTTACTTCTTCCATCTAGGCCCTACCTTCTACAATTTCTGGAACCTTTCAAATAGCATCACTAACTGAGGACCACGTCTATCAATTCAAACTCTTTGGGAGGATACTTCATACTGAAACCAGAATAGACCACTTCTGGCTACCAAAAGACTTATGAATGTAGATGAGTCTCCATCTCCAGCACAAATATTGTGCTCCAGCCATCCCAGAGAATGGAGGACGATTGAACAGATTCTCAGGTGGCTCAGAGTGTGGGGGCGAGGAATTCCTGGGAGACTGTGTTGGTGGGCAGTTCAGTAATTGAAACCAAGGCAGGGGTTTATGTAGAGAAGCCTTTCTGGCCATTACAGAATGCAGGAAAGTTAAAGGTGGGGTCTTTAGGTAAAAGCAGGAAGGTTGTAAGGTTGACATGGAGATTAAGAATGAAGAAACAAAACCCCAAAACTTGGTTCTGGTCTTGAGTGATCTTTGTGGCAGGGGGAGATGAAGCAACTTCTGAAGCCTGCAGTGGCTTCCTGGAACCTGGGTTATCACATCAGGCAGAGCAGGTGAGACTCCTACCATGCCTTCAGGGTACCTGGGTTTGCTTGACTTGCTCAATACCTTTTAGAATAGACCTAAACCCCACATCTCCCTCTTTGTTTTTATATAATAGGGAGGTATATAAGGGTCCCAGTAAAGGGAGGAGCCAGGCCATGAGGGGGTTGACAAACCAGGGGGGAT
Organism: Eospalax fontanierii; assembly: GCA_035773235.1. NCBI lineage: Eukaryota > Metazoa > Chordata > Mammalia > Rodentia > Spalacidae > Eospalax > Eospalax fontanierii. Next base: position 77,452,121 of record CM069535.1, on the reverse strand, counting down.
GACAGGTTTTAAGTTCATTCTTCAGTTTATGAAAGATCTTTCAACAGACAGAAAGAATTTATAGTCTCTCTCAGTTACTATTTGTTTTCTGACATTTTCCCTTTGAAGAGGTAACCCTAAAATCTTTTAGGAATTAGATAGGAGCTCCCAAATACTTTGGACATATTTGACCTTTGATATAGAGTAGGCTGCTAAAGGCACAAGGACAGTTTTTGTTCTTTGGGGTCTTTGTACCCTAAACTGCCTAGACAAATTCTACCTCCTATTCTCATCACACAACCCTCTGAAAAGGTCACCCTAATTGCCAGTAGGGAATAGGGGCACTGACTGCTCTTGGCTGCTTCATGCTGAACAGGGATGTAGGTTGTGGCAATTGGGGTACCCATTCAGTGAGTCTATCTAAAAGACCCCTAAATCACATAACTGTTAGTTGTAGGGAGAAATGAAAGCTCTTGATTGGTGCCTGGGAGATGAAACAAAATAGTCAGCACAGGGAAGAATTCAAATGTCCAATTCAAAGTCCATTAGAATTTCTTGCTTAGGACTTTCAAAAGCATTCATCTTTTGAGTTCCTCCTTGTTTTACTTTTTGACTGCCAAAGCTGAACCTGAGAGTCTTGAAGTCAGGATTTGTTTTCAGGTACCTTGATAGCTTCCTGGAGTGACTAGAATCAGGGTGAGTTCCCTCCCAAATGGCTTTTAGACAGGGACAGAAAAGAAATTAATCATTTAATTTTGGGGTTAGAACAACGATGGGCTTGCCTTTCTTGGCTGCAGGTATGCTCTGCAGTGTTGAGGTAGGCCAAGATTTGAAGTCTTACATCTGAGTGGCATTTTCTTGTTAAGAACAAAATCATTAGTGAGAAATTATGTAAATAACATCTTATATAATTTTAAACCTAATGTCTGAGAAGTGTAATTCCTTATAATCTTAAGGAAGCATACTAATCGCTTTAATTTTTTTGGTTATATTTTCCTTTTGGGTGTTTAAGATCATAAAGTTTGGCCCAAATAAACCAACTTAATTTTACTCTTAATCGGTCAGTTGAGTATCTGTTCCTCAGGGGAATCACATGGACTTGAGAGAACCCCCTGGCTCCCTAGGCCTTTGTTTTACCAGTTCCCCCTGTGTGAAGATAAGTCATAAAGTCTTGCTAGACCATGGCTTCACTTGGAAGCAATTGAGGAAACATTTTCCTGTGCTGACCCTCTTCTTTGCAGACCTGACACTAGTTTGAGTCCTTCTAGTGGGGTCTCCATGACCTCCCTGAACAGGAGGACAGGTGATGCATCACATTTATAGGACGTTTTGACACATGCCCCATAGTCCCCTGGAACTTAGTTGACCTTGGAGGGCAAGTGCCAAAAAAATTGTCCCTTTATGTCCCTCTGACCAGATTAGCATAGGCGTTTAAATATGGTTGTTGAATACTCAAGAGGGTTACATCCACCAATCTCGTATTTTTAATTACTGTATGTTATGCAGCTAAAGTTTGGGCAAAAGCCAAACATTTTTTAATAAGCCTTGACTAGACATATTTTGTTCCTTAAAGTATTTGACTGAACTATTACTTTAGAAACTTTAAGACTATTTATACCTTATTTGTCTAATATTTCCTATATTATAACATATAAACTAAGATCTTTAATCATGTATATAGACTTTCTTATTTTTCTTTTTTATTCTTTAAATATCTAGTCATGATGGTCTTATACATAAACCCTTTTTAATATATATATATATAATTTTCACTTTCTCATTTTCTTTTCTTAAGATCATGAGAAATAATAACATTATTTTATATTTATATATATATATTTATCTAATAACATTAAGAAAATTCTCTTCCTGGGTATACTACGCAATTTTTATTCCCTTTCTAAGGTTCTAGTATCAAACTGATGTTTGATGATATTAAAATTCATCCTGGGGAATGAAGAACTTTACTTATACAGATGGATGAGTTATTGTTAACAGGTATATAGGTGACCTGAGAATAGATGCACTTTAAAGTCTTTATCTAGCATGGATGTTGACTTTTTATAACTTTATGGGTCAAGTCCTTTCTTTTAGCCTTCCCCAAATTTCTTACCCAAATGCAGGAGACCATTTATGATTAGGGCAAAATTACATACAGCTGACTGGGAAGAGTAACTGGATACACAGGTGACGGTTCAATGACCCTGCTTACTCCTCCTTCAGTGGAAGAATACCACCATTAACAAACCCAACTGTGATGAACTTCTGTAAGTAGGCATAGCTGAAGTCATGAGGATGGCAGTTACCGGACTCAGAAGAGTGCTGTGCAGCAGCATCTTAATAAAAGAACATGGAATATAAATTACACACATAAGATAATGTACATTGTACTTTATAAGTTCCTAGTAAAACCTTACAGAAAACATAAAAACTGCTAAAATTCTCTTTACTTTATCTATTTTAGAGAGTTGGTCTACCAAAACCTTGCTTTAAGTCTTGAGGGAGTGTAAACATTAGGTAGAAAGAAGCAACTGGTACATAGTAATATATTATCAAATTGAAGTTTAGAATCCCCAGCATAATCACTAACTGAGGAATTTTAGACAGAGGGTGCTGTCTATCTTTTCCAAGGATTGCAAATTTTCCCCTTTACTATGCATTTGCATTAATCTGTGTTAGTGACCTTTTTATTGTTGTGAGAAAACAGAGAATTTCATGAATTACTTTTGTTGTAGTTATTTTATACCACAAGATGAATAATAATAACCTCTGTTGAAATTAGTTTATCTCTTAGTTATTCTCAATAGCACAATGGCTTTACTCTGAGGCTTTACTCCTTTTCTTCTTGTTGCAGAGTCAGAGGGACAGCCTGAAACTGGAAAAATGTCTTGAAGTACATCTTGAAATAACAGGCTTGAGTCTGAAGTGGGAGGGTCAATCCCCTCTCCAGAGCCAGCTTCTCAGTGAGCTCAAACAGCATGTGACAATTTACCAATATTATTTACACAAAAATGCATTTGTTTCTCTTTAGAATTTAACTTAGTGGTTTACATTGCTTAAGAGAACTGTTGACTTTAGTCACTACTAGCAGAAATGAAAACATCTGTCACTTATAACTTGTATATAACTGTATTGTCACTTATAACATTTATGTAGGCAGGCTAGTCTTCTCATCTGCTGAGTCCTTTATCCAGAACAGGGTTTGATGAATTAAAACAGAACTTTTACTATTAAGAGATTATTTTACTTAATATTTTTAACTTTATGAAGCCATGGGTGCTTGGTCAGCACCCAAGATCAAGCAGGACTAGGTTGATGGAAGTTTCTGCCTTTACCATTGTTAGACCTGAGATCCTCTCTGGTTATGTTTGATGTGACCGGAGGCATGAAAACTTATACTCATAACTAATTAATTTATCTATTCATGTTAATGACAACCTGAAAGATTTTAATAAGTACTCTTTAAATATTTTTAGCACTTTTTAAAAAAAAGTTATGAGTTATTTGTACAAAGTTTTTTCTTAACTAAACAGGAGATAAGACTATTAGCTCATAGGGTAGTTTCTCTTAAAGAGGGCTTTCACTCTGTCTGAATCAGAAAAACCATATTATAATTTACCATACATAATTTTGAACTAAATATCCATAATCTAAAGAATAAGGAACACAGAAAACAGTGATACCTAAAGGAACCTGGAAAGAATTGACACAAAAATGTTTCTCTCTTTTAGTCTGTTCAGGACATTGTAACCAGAAAGTGAAAAGCAGTGATGCTCAGGACATGAACGTGTGGGAACAAAAGCAAGCTTGGAGCAACTAAGCAACAGAGAGGGAAATTTCTATTTCAGAAAAACAGGCTTTGGATCACAATGCAAAAAGGCAGGAATTAAAACCAGTGAAAGCTGTATCTCACATCTCCCATCCAATCAGGCTATTCCTCTTTACCTCCCATTGCTGTAGCTGTTTCCTGGTAGCAGCTTGTCTCATGTAAGGTTCGGTTGGTCCCGAAGTACTGCAAATTCACATGAGCTTCCTAGGTTTATCCATGATAAAACATCATTTCACTTTATACCTGGCTTGTCTTGGAGGTCTATGGCTAGAAAAACTTTTTAAAGTTCCCTTTAGAAACTGACAAATGCATAACATAAAACAATGTAAGATTTTATGTAGTTACTTTTAGAAATCAGCAAATATACCATATAAAGATGTTAAAATCCAAAATAATTTCCTTTAAAAACAAAGATGTTGTATAAACAAATATCAGAATTTAAAATAGTTCCCTGTAAAAATCAGTAAATGTATAAGACAATGTAAAGTCATTTTAAAAACCAGTAAATAAATAACTTACTAAAAGTTAAAATTTAAAATAATTTTCATTAAAAACAGACCAAAATAATATTAAAATGTTGATATTGTCTTCCTAATTTGACATAAAAATGTATTAACTTGTTACACAAAAGACCATGTGAACATCTTTTGCTTTTCTGTGATCCCATCAAGAATCTAAAATGAAAACCAAAGCAAAAACATAAATTGTAAAAAGATTAGGACATATGACTAAATGCCTGTGATCCAGGGAATTCCCAGATTATCATGATCTCATAGAGTTCTGTAGAACCAGTAAATTCCTGGGTATGTCCATTTTGAATTATGCCATGTGGTTGGATTAAGATGGCTGAAAGTTCAAGAAGGTCAACACCATTTTGAAAATTTTTGTCCAAGGTGATGAAATTACACACATAAGATATGGAGACCAGACCACATGGTTACCTCTCTCCTAGTAAGGGCACCAGTCATGATGGTGAACAAGCACATGGTCTGTAATAGAAACCCCTTTTTTACTTTTAAAAGGCACCCAGTTAAATGTTCTATACAGCATGGTGTATGACTCTCCTGTCCACTAAAACTTAAAATGCTTAGATCTAGTTAGAAAGGAAGCTGTCTTGGGATCACAGTGACTGAGTTTCAAAGTTCAGGCCCTCTAACTGTCCTTTTCCATATGTGTGTAAGGAACCATGGTGGAGAAAAAGCTTATGGAATGAAATGGGTTTTAAACCATTTTTTTTCTTTACTCTTAGAGGCAAGGTAGTTACAGCGTTAATATGCTCTGAGGCATAACAAGCAAGATAATGAAGCTCACTCCCTCACGTGCCTAACCAGCTTGGTGGAGCTGCTTTGCCCATAATAGAAAAGGAAAAGAGGAGAGAAATGTGTAACACAGGAAGAACATTCCTGGGTCTGTGGAAGGGTCCCTGGGGATCCAGTCTGGTGTACACACACAAGCCTCACCACAAGTTTAAGAGACTGGGGACAACTCTAAGTGTTTTTAACTGGGTTTTTGATCAGAAAGAGTAAGATAGAAGATTGTTGCCGACATTCAGTTGGGCAGTCAGGGTCCAGTCAGAGGGCATGCAGCCTTTGGCTAACACCAGGGAGTAGCCTTGGTCAGAAAGCCTCAATTACCCTTCTGACATAACCAGTCCTTGAGAGGTCTCAGACATAAGGAAAAAGAAGGAAGTTAGAAGGAAACCATGCCTGTCTGCAGAGTGGGATGGGGGTGCAGAAGCTGATGTCCCTCATGGGGAGCACTCACCTTTTTCAGTGTGCCCTGGAGTGTTCCTTGTTAGATTGCCATTGTTGGTCTCTATCCACCCACGTTGGGTGCCAGTTGTGGGTGAGTTTCCATCTCCAGCACAAATGTTGTGCTCCATCCATCCCAGAGAAAGGAGGACAATCAAACAGGTCCTCAGGTGACTCAGAGTGCAGCAGGAGTAATTCTTTGGAATACTACGTAGGTGGGCAGTTCAGTTATTGAAGCCAAGGCAGGGGTTTATATAGGGAGGCCTTTCTGGCCATTATAGAAAGCAGGAAAGTTAAAGGTGGGATCTTTATGTAAAGGTGGGAAGGTTGTAGGGCTGACATGGAGATTAAGAATGAAGAAACAAAACCCAAAAACCTGGTTCTGGTCTGGGGTGATCTTTGTGGGGGTGTGGGGGGGAGATGGAGCAACTTCTGAGGCCTGCAGTGGCTTCCTGGGGCCAGGTTATCACATCAGGCAGAGCAGGCCAGACTCCTACTGTCCCTTCAGGGTATCCAGGACTGCTTGGCTTGCTCAATACCTTTTACAATAGACCCAGACCCCACATCATGACCATCTCATAATAAAATACATTTATTCTATTTCCAAGTAGCTTCATGATGATAACCATGATGATAACAATTCTAGCATTATTCGAAAATCAAAGCTTAATACCTCCTCTGAGATCCAAGGAAAACGTTTAATGTAAGTGCCCATGAAAATCAGAAAAAAGTTACATATTCCCAAGATAGAATAGCATCGATTAAACATTCCTGTTCCAAAAGGGAAGGAAATAAAAATAGCAAGGAAGGATTAAGCCAATAGAAGACTAAGCAACGGCATGTGCTGTCATAATGTTAGCTTCCATGTGCCTGGGCAGCTCTTCTCCTATAACCTTACCATTTGAGGCCTACATTAGTCTCTCTTAGGCTGATTCTGATCACTGCTTTCAGCTTTCCTTGACAGACATCCCATGTTCTTGGCATCTCCAGTATTCTGGAGTCTCCATTGCAACTTTGCCGTCAGTCTCGTACTTCATATAGCATACTATCTGAGCGTGCCTACCAGAATTCTGACCCTGACATACATTACCTGTCCTCCCATACTTTCATTAAAATCTCAATGGGAGCTTCTATGATCTCATAAATTTCACATTTGGTATATCTGAAAATCCAGCATCATGTGGAGAACCCCAAGGTCTTCTGCAGGTTTGAATAGTTGCTGTGGCCTCTGCAAGCTGATTATGGTGAAATGAATCCTAGACGTACAGCTTCTTCGCATCGTGTTAACAGTGTACTCTAAATGTACCCTTTTCCCAAGGAAACTCTTTCCAAATGAATTCACTCTTCCGTGTTCTTGACACTGCGATGTATATGACCTGAAAAATTTCCAAGATTTCCTTAAAAATGGTGTACTTGGCTTCTTTTCAACAACACTAGTCTATTTAGACTACCTTCCTTATCCTCAACTTTACACTGGCTTTTATGACTAAACTGTAAAATTTTCAATTCTTGTCTGGTTTTTGCTCATAATTCTCACTTAAACCTGGCTAAACATGGATAGTAATAACCATGCCACCACCTGCACATTGCTCTCTCTTTACATTTCCTCCACTGTATTAATTAGTCCATCATTTTTAAGTTCAGTCTCTTACAAGTTTCAGAACATAGATATGATATAGACAAGTGAGTAAAGCCATGAAATACCCCTTGGTTATTGGATAATATATGTAGCCACATTAAATCCTTCTCTAAATAATCACATCCAAGAGAAATTTCCAGGAACTGGTGGCTTCTAGAAGGAAGGGCAGCTGAATCACTCAGCCATTAACACATCTGAAACCTCAGTGGAGATGGCTTGGCTTGTCCCATAAAGTCTCTTACTCATCTCTAAGGAGGCTCTCCCACACTTCCTTACACGGAGCAATCAATAAAAAGAGGACAAGAGAGTAAGGAGGCTTCTAGACTCCTGGAAGTCAATATTCCAAAGCCATTCAAGGTCACTTCTGCTACCTCCCACTTGCTTTTTGAGCCACAAGACAGGGACAGCTTATATCAAGGGAAGGAAATGAGCTTCAAAACCACTTACCAGGGATGGGAGACATTAAAGCAGCCATCTCTGTCAACAATGTACTGGAGAAGATTTATGCTAATCAATTTCTCTACAGATAATGATTCTTTGAATTTATTTATGGGTTAAGTATAGAATTTGCCAAGAACAAATGAACATTCTTGGGGCGGGGAACAATTATGCCTATGTCACAGAGTTTTTGGAGGCTAGAGGACAAACTTGAGTGCTGGTCTTACTTTCTACGTTATTTGAGATAGGGTCTCTTTGTTGGTTTTTGGCTATGTATGCTAGGTTAGGTATCTTGAAGACTTCTAGGGATTCTCCTGTTGCTGCCTCTCATCTCCTAGTAGGAGGGCTGGGGTTATAGACGCTCATGTTATTCATCTAGCTTTTATGTGGGTTCTGGGGTTTGAAACTCAGGTCCTCATGCTTGTTCAGTAATTACTTTTATCTATTAGACCGTCTCTGCAACCTTAGAATTGTTTAAAAACATTACAATACAATATGCTACTCACATTTTATGGAACAAAGGAATATTCAATTGTTATATAACACTATCCTTCAAACTGAGCAAATGCCATCTTCATGAGTTCAGTTGTACCTGCTTGCAAAAGATAATCATAGCTGGGCTTCTCGATACTGGTGTTCCTTCATAGAAGGAGAGGATAGGGAGGGTCATTGGACCCTCATCTGAGTATCCAAAAACTCCTCGTAGACATTTGTATGCATCACTGCCCTTATTGTATGCTGCCTAGGGCTCTCAGGGAGGGGCTAGAGTATATAAGACTAGCAGAAGTGGGTTCCTTCATCATGCTGGGTGCAGACTTTCCAATGTGACTGCTTTGGGGTCACCCATACTCCTGTAAGCAACTCCTCACCAATGCTCTATAAGTAAGCTCAGTAAACTTACTGGTTTCCTAGAGGGAACTTTGATTTGTCATTGGGACCTTATGAAAAGGAACATGAATGTTGTCTAGCCTCCCACCCTGTGGTGATTTGAATGAGAATGTCCCCCATAGGCTCCAAGTATTTGGGCATTTTGTCCTCACTCGGAGGCACTGTTTTCAGAGGTCTTAGAAGGTGTGGCCATGCTGGAGGAAGCACGTCACTGGGGGCGGGCTTAGCAAGTTCTTGAGCCTTGCTGAATCTCTAGTCCCTCTCTGCTTCATGTGCCTGTTGAGGATATGAGGCTTAGCTGCTGTGTCTCCTCTAGCCACCTCTGCCACTGTGACTCCCCACTATCATGGACTCTCTTGCCCCTTTGGAACCTTAATGTAAATAAACTCTTCCTTTTAAAAGTTCCCTGATCAGTGTTTCTATCACAGTAACAGACTAATAGCAAACAAATTCACATCCTCATGGAGAAAATTCTTGAAACAAGAGTCATGGAAGTTTCTGTTATCCATCTCCTATTCTTTTTCATTAATAACGGAACCAGAAGTTTTAAGGAATATACAGAATCAAATCTGAATTCTTTATTTTATGTTCTATACTGTTCTTGTCCCACACAGTTAAGCTGCCTTCAGAACTTCTGCTTTAAACTCTCATTCTATAATGTAGTCTGTACTTATGTACTTGTTTGAATTCTGTGTTAAGTACATAAGGTTATCCCATATTGTAGTGGTCTGGAATGTTAGCTTCTAATTTGAGAGTTTTGTGTCTACATTTTCTGCCAGAGTAAGAATTCTGTGCTCGACACAGTAATTATTTCATTAATTAATTGCTTAATTATTTCACAAAAACTTGTGTCAGTTCAAAAGTGATATGAAGAATTTCTTGTTTGGAATCTTTACTGCAAATAAATTCTACACTTGTCCAGAGTTGTAACAATTCCATGATGTATCTGATCTAATGATTTGGGCTGCAAGTAACAGAGTACTGGGTTTAGACTGCTGAGGCAGTGAATACAGCATCTCTTGTGACCTTCAGCCTAATTCATTTAGGAACTTAGTGGAAGGCTCTGCTGTTCTTTCTCTAGTGTTAATTCTAACGTCTTGTATTTAGACTTTCTTCTTCAAAGCAATGAATAGTTTAGTCTGGCTAGGCTGTCTTAGATCACATGTCTATTTGGAAAGCATTAACCCGTCTCTGGAAATGTCCTTAGCTGATTGAGGCTGAATATGAATTTTTTCTGAACCAGGGTTGTTGTAAAGGGTAGAAGAGATGAATCTGAAAAGTTTAGATTCTAGAAGGAACACAGAAAGGGTAAAGGGTAAAGAGCAACCAAATCAATTTTATGTGTTGGATGATGAGCATGAGCATTCTCATAGAAAACAGTAGCCCTAGACAACACAGGAACTGTAGAAATTGAAGTCACTGTGAGATGAAACAGATAATAAAATATTACAGAAACTACTTCATAATGATTGAAATTTGATATCATTAGCTTCTATTTTGTTTACTCTGCATGAAGTTCCAGTGATAGGCCTCCACCTTCCATCACCTTTTTGCTAAGTAATGTACAACAGTCAAAGGTGTGCATGGGTGTGGTGGGTGATTAGATGCCAGATTGGAGTGAGTTTTTCTTCTGAAAGCTGCTCGTGCCTACTGGACGACGTGGACATGGATAAGGTCCAGCACGACGGGTGGGTGAGTGAGCTATTCTTTGACCTCTTCTCTTCCTCCCTCTTTTTAATTTTTTTATCCTATTTTATTTTTTAATTTAATTTTTGTGAATTTCATACAATATATTTTAGTCATATTAGATACTTTCCCCTATCTGCTCGCCTCTTATAACACTCCCACCAGATTTCATGTACTTTGCCATATATGTTAAGGCTTATCAAGGCAAGTTTGTGTCCCCACATGGCCTTCCGTGTGAGTTCATCCATGGAGATTTGGTGAACCTACTTAGTATTACTCTTTTAAAGAAAATCAGTTCTTCTTCTCCCAATAGTTCCTTAGCTAAAGTTGGACCCATTTCCTACTCTATGCTGTTTTTTTTTGTCTGTTTTGAGCTTTCATGTGTCTTGTACATGCTGGTACAATTTTTGTAAGCTTGTATTAGTAACTTCCCAGCTGTCTGGAAAACTCTGTTTCGTTATGGGGATCTACCACCTCTGCCTTTTACAGTCTTTCTGGGTTTAAGCACTCTGCATTCTCTTATTCTCTGCACCTTGACCAGTTGTAGCTTTCTGGGTTAATCACAAACTGCTGCATGCATAAGTTTCACTGGTGAGAACTAAGAGTTGTGTTAATATTCTTTCTGCTCTCTGCTCTGCTGTGTTTCCTGAATCTTAGGTGTAGAGGTTGAACTGTAGATGTGTCACTTAGGGCTGGGCACCTCACAGACACTTATTCTCTGCATTTGAAAAAACACAGTGCCAGGCAGGGGAAACCTCCCTTCAAGTTGTTCATTGGTGTAGACTTCCAAAATGACACAGGCTATTGCCACAACCCTTGATTGCCTCTCAGGACTTGAAGGAAAGACATGATTGCTGAAGACGAGACTGTTTTAGACATAGTACTTGGAGCAATGGAGCTATAACTGACCTAGATGACTCCTCCCTGAAGACTGGCTCTCATAAGATCAGAGGACACTATGCAAGCTGCCAAGGAAGAGACTGAATTAATAGTCCTACCCAGCTGTACAGCCTGATAAACACAACGATTGGTCTAGAAAACTATCTGTATTGGTACAGTAGTGGTATTATCAACAGTTGCCTAATTGGAATTAAGGCCTGCTCAGTTGGAAGGAACTCATGTGTAGTACTGTAAACAAAGCAAAATACACATGGATGGAGACATCATAGATCCCTTATATTTACAGAGATGTGTACCTCTTACCACGCACCAAAGAAGCTTCTTTGTGCAATAGATGGAGACTATCACAAAGTTCTTCCGTCCTCTTAAACTCTACAGGTACTTGAAAGTAAGCTCCCAGGACAGCAAAGTGTATTTGACTAACTATTGACCTACAACAGCACAAAACAGATACTGAATAAACTAATGGGGAATGAATTTCTGCAAAGCATCCACAGAACATCACAGAGGAAAGGACAGCCCCGGGAACTGGAGATTTTCTGCATGTGAGTGGGATGAGGAGAAAGGGAAGAGCATTCTATTGCCTGCTCAGTTGGTTGGTTACAAAATTTCCAAAATTGTAAGGGGGGTTTGTTTTTTATTTAGCAGAAACGAAATTAACCAGTTACATCCTCAGGGGATAAAACAGCTCCAGTTAATGTCTAATGATGGTGTTTTAAGAAGAAATTTAATTGGGGTTCATGGGTTTTTTCATGTCTCATGTTACTTTTAGCTTTTCCTCAGGAAAACATATTAGACATGCAGGGAGTAGAAAGCACCCTGTGTGTTTTGTTCTAAGATGTTGGTGTGCATGACTGCTCTTTGATGCCAGTACTGTGAAATTTAGATACAAACATCTTAATGAAATATGAATTTCCAGCTTCTTCATAACCCTTTGATTTGCCTCGTTAGCGAGTGAGTGACAGCTGGTGGCACACAACAGGGATGGTAAACACGGTGGCTTCTGCAGTTTGTTGGAACAGCTCCAGTAGATGCCAAGGCCATTTCTCTTCTTTCAGGAGTTCCTTGATTACTGTTGCTCATGTTAATTTGGCAGCAGGACTTTGGAACTAACACAGAGAGGGTGCGGTCTCTTGGGACTGTTAATGATAACAATCTAAGTCTGCTGAAAGGGTACAGCTATTCCCTGAGAGAATTCTAACAACTTTCCTTTAGACACTAAGAGGAATCAATACCAGGCCTGTACTGGGCTAGTCACATTTTGAGACATCTATATTTTACTTTCACCCTGGCTGGCCCTTTTGCTGTCTTAACACAGCAGCTAGAGTGACCCTATTCAGAAATAAGTCAGATGATCTCCTTTCTCTGCTCAGAGCCTCCTGGCAGCTCCCTATGTCTCAGAATAAGTCAAAGTCCTTGCTTTAAGCAGGCAGTCTCGGATGATCTTTCTCCCGGTTCACCTGTCTGTGGCCATCCTCTCCACTCTGTTCCTGTGGCTTATACCAGGCACACTGGCCCCTGCCCTCTTGCCTTGGAATTCCTGCTTTCTTTAGAATCTTCTATTTTCTGCTCCTGAGGTTTAGGATGGTTTCTTCCCAGACAGGCTTATGGTGAGCGACCCACTTTCTCCAGGTCTTTCCTTGAAAGTCACTTTCTCATCAAAGACTTTTTAAGCAACCCCAACAAAAATTTCTCCTGTTACCCCAATTGTAATCATTCCATCCTTCTCTCCAGTTTTGATTTTGTATCAGTTTTGCTATTTGATGGAAAATTGTCTTCCTCATTAGAATATAAGCTCTACAATGGAAGGATTATTTTCCCCTCTCTTAACCTCAACGAACAACTAAAACAGCTCCAGGACCACACAAGATTCACAATCAATCTACTGAATGTTGAAAAGGGTTTCATTCTTTTAGTTATGTTCAGTCTTCATTTACTGAGAGCACGCATTATACTGGACACGTATGCAACAAAAAGCAACAAGAGACAAGGTCTCTAACCTCAGGGAATTAAAAATAAAGAGTGAAAAGAAGGAATTAAGCACTTATCCACTGTATACAGTGGAAGTGAATTCCTAGGAATTAAATTTTACAGCATTCCTGGTTCTTAAGTGGCACAGTGAGAATGGACACCCAGAAATTTAAAAGTAAAACTTTAATTCTCTTCCTGTGTGCCATGCCAGGGGTAAACCCCTCCTCTGGAGCTCTGCTAATGGCACGTTTGTGCTTCCTCCAAATGCCCTTCATTGAGCAGAGCTTTGCTGCTGTTTGCATCTATTGGGCTTGTTCTCTAAGGTACTAAGGATTATCATTAGGCGAAATTCATCAATCATTATTATTGTGGATAAGCTTCATTTGATCTGCCCTTCAAGAATTTCAAAATAAGAATAGCGACTATTTCATCTCACTCATTCCAAATTTACAACAAGTCCTTTAGTTTCTGATATACACAGGACAATGTGAAAATTAAATCTGCTGTAAAGTAGGCACTCTGTCTCCTGGTTCACACTAAGTTGTTTTTGAAAAGGTTAGTGTGCTTATTAAATTGCAACTCTAAATTATAATTCTATAGTTTTAAGTCTGATATTTTTGATCTAAATGAAATCTTAAAATGAGGAGCTACTTTGAAGTCAATGGTTGCTGTCGGACTCCAGTCTTGTCACACTGGAGATTTTCAGTAAGCTTCAGACTTTTCAAACATTTAAATTTACGTGCACATTTTAAGAAAGAAAAGAAATCTCCTAGATATCAAAAGCAAAATTTTAGATAGACATTGGTCCATTTCTTAGGAGCTCATGATATACGTTGTTCTGCAAATGTGGAAAACACCCTACATCTAGAAATGTGTCGCTTTCCAAGAGAAAAGCTTGTCATTTGATGGCTATTTAGTGGTCCACACCGGGCCGTGATGGTCTTGTGCTGAGGAAGCAGCAGTGCTGTTGGCAAAAGTCCTGACAGCCTGTGTCCGACAGCTTCCCGTAACAAGTCCTGGGAATGCGCAGCTCACAAAGAGAAGAGGTTTCCTGTGTCACGTCTTCTAAATCTCTCAGCCTGTCACTCCTTTTCTGGGCCTGTGGCAACACATTATTATAATACAGTGTGTAGCACAGCAAAACTGCTAGCCTGGTGCCCAGGAAACCAAAGGGAGAAAGAGGCAAGGACTAAAATCTCACTAACTCTTAAAGAGTCAGCCTTTCAGTGACGAATGACCTCCTAGTAGGCCTCACCTCTTAAAGCTTCCACAGCCTCCAAGCAGCACCAAGCCAAGGATTAAGCTTTTAACACATGGGCCTTTGGGGAGAACATTTCAGATCCAAGCAATAGCATAGCTTCATATTGCACTTTATAGGCTATTCAGAGACCTGACTCTAGATAAGTCTTTGTCCCCTCATATCTCAGAATTTGGGGGGAACATATATGTGAATAGAGCATGGTTTATCCTCCCTTTGTTTCTTTATTTTCTGTTTAGGGTTTTGGGCAGGAAGGGTCTTTTAGGATATGAGGACTGGATAGATAGCATGCAGTGAGAGGTCCACTTGGTTATTTTTGAAAAAGTTGCTCTCTGAAGAACAACTCCTGTTCTTCTCTCAGGGTGGAAAGGAGAATAGATCAGAGGGCTAGCTGTGGAGTGAGGTGTAATGCCAGGACCCTGGGGAAGGAAGGAGTGGGCAAGACAGAACTAGGGCAAAAAGAATTACAGCTTTCTCTCCTTTTCTCCTGAACACACACAGACTCCATAGTCAAAGAGAGGGCATGTTAGACTTACTGTTCCTCTAGCTTCAGGCACCTTGTAAAGACATGTTTACCACCTGACATAAAAATTACATAACTTCTTCAATAGCCTGAAAGATACATGAATTGGCTTCATGAGGGTAACATTAAAGATACAGTGAAGAAATAAGGAAATGATTATTACATATAATTCCCTCAGTCATGGCATTTTCATGGAAAGCAGTGGGAACATTGTAAAAACTTTTGGGTAGGCTAAATGATCATTTGAGATTTCTTCCTTATCATTAGCACAAGTATGAAACCATTTAAGGAAGATCAGTGTTGTAGGAGGTGACTAGGGACTGAAGTATGTTGTTGCAGCCTTCATCACACACAGATAGGAGATTATCAAGGTCATTTCTTTACTAATTGGGTCAAGCAGAGCAGCTTATTTTCATCCTAGAGCATTAGGTGTTTTGTGGATCTGTTGCTCTTGGAATAAAAATTTCCAGTCTTCTGAAGAGAACCCACTATCTCAATCAATTCAGCCTTACAAATTAAAAGAAAATGCAACACCAACTTAAAATTTTTATATTTTTAAAGAACTAAGACATTTAAATTCAGATTTTAAGTATTTTATTTTATTTACAAATTTATTTACTTTTCTTTTGTGGGTATGAGTGTTTTGCCTGCATGTATGTAAGTGCACCATGCAATGTCCATAGAGGGCAGAAGAGGGAGTGGGATTCCCTAGAGTTAGGGATGTTTGTTACCCATCTACTGAGTGCTGGTAACTGAACCCGGGTCTTCTACAAGAACAGCCAAAATTCTTAACCACTGACCCACCTGGCCAGTTCCAGATTCTAAGTATTTTAAATGATCAACTCTAGTTACAGAAACCATAAAATCATTATTAAATAATGTTTAAAAAGAAGAATGAGTGGTAAGGAAGGTAGATTTCTGTGTGTGAATGTGTGTGTTGCGTATGCTTTTGTACATGTGTGCTTGCAGATACGTGGACACGCGTGTGCAGCCGCACAGGCACCTGTGACGCAGGTCGACAGCAGGCGTCTTCTCTAATCACTCTTCACTTTGCATACTGAGTCAGCGTCACTTGCCAGCCGGTTAGCTGTCGATCTCCATCTCTGCTTTCGGAGTGCAGGGATTACAGGAGAGATGCCACATCTGCCCACTATTTACGTGGGTGTGGAGGGTCTGAACTCCAGTCCTCATGCTTATGCAGCAAGCCTCAACCTACTGAACCATCTCCTCAGCCTGGAGGATGGATTTCTTGTCACATGTATCTTAATTCTCTGCTTAATTCCAGTTTTAATAGATATTTTGGCTGGGTAAGGTGATGGCATCTATACTGCTCCATGTTATTCAGATTCATTGATATATTTTACAGTGATTATTGGAAATGAATGTAACCCAGTATGAAATAATATCTCTAAACGGTATGTGCAGAGTTAACAGAATGGGGCGTCTGACATGGAGAACCTAAATCAGCCAGGTCAGAGCTTTCTGTAGAACATGTCTTGTGGAATAGCCTAATTCTATCCAACATTTTCATCACTGTACTTGTCCAAGTGTTTTTCAATAATTTATCAACCTGAAATCTACATTTACCCTGCTTTGCTGTACACACAACTGTCAGCTGCTAGCTGCGTAGCAGAAATGAACGTTGCTCAGATTAAGTTTCCTCTTCTTGGCCTTGAAGATGGATAGTAATGAGTTTACTACTCTGTACATGGATTGTCTCATAGCTGAACAGGATGGGGACAAGGGATCGTTTTGCATACTGAAAGCTTCATTTGGCAGTCATAACTGAGACACTCCAGCCTAGAATGCTTTCAACATTCTTCTTCTTAATACCCAGATGGGGCCAAACATAGAAAACCTCCAACTCTCTGATGAATAAGGACATTACACAGATGGGAACCAGGAGAGCCTCTGCAAGGGATATCATTCTTGCCAAATGCTGGAGAAAAATGCAATTCATGTAATGTGTCTGTATTCTCTGGAGATTCATGAATGAAAGAGACAACGCTTTATGGCTCTGGGATGTGGAGACCATGAGTTTTACAGAGTGATATACAACCAACGGTGGGACACACACCCATTCTTGAACCAGCTGCAGACCATATGTTTCAAATACAGATTTTTCATGAAGATGTATCCATGGGAAAACTCTAGTTTTCATTTGGGAATGACAGTCATTTGCTCATGTCTTGAAGGTGAGTGTTTTAGCATGGAGATTTGACCTCTTTCTCAATAAGGAAATTTCATTTCATTGTAGGCTCTACATTTTTAAGATTTTCTTAAAAATACTCGAAATGTCTTTCATCTCACTTTTGGATGATTCCATAGGAAAAAAAATGGCTTACCTGAATAAGTAGAATAGTGACTTCAGTTATCTTGGAGGCTCTTGTTAAATCCATTAAATTTCTGGGTGGCAGATGACATCCCATAAACTAGAGACAACTTTGTGCATCTGCTCATTAGAATATTTGAGCAGAGTCTTAGTTCCAGGAGGCACACCATATTCAGAACCGGAAAACAAGAAGAAATTCCAGTTTACCACATCCTGGTTAATTATTGAGTCTGATTTGTGATCTTTAAATAGATATATAATAATAATAGTAGTAGATATATTATGATATAGACTGCAAACTCTAAGGTTTAAGAACACGATTCCTGCCTCCTGCTGTCCTGCCATCTTTCCTTGCAATTTATATCCCTCCCTCTCTTCCTCCCCCTTCCGTCCCATCCCTCCTCCTTGTGTTCCTTACCTCTTCCTCTCTCTTTCCCTTCTTCCTGCCTTCTTTCATTCTTTCCTTCTCTTTCCTTCTTTCACTGGGAATGAACCCAGGGGCCTTGAGTATGCTCGGCAGGTATTCTGTCACTTAGCTATACTCCTTGCCAAACCCATGATTTTTTTAAAACACACACACACACACACACACACACACACACACACACACACACCTCTCAGTAAGCTAAACAAAACCAGGCCGTTTTTGCCGATTAGATCAGCTGGTGAGAATTTGATCTTTGTTAGAATGAGTTGGACTTGGAGTCAGGTTGATGGTTGAGTTCTCATTTGTTTTCTACATTATCTTCCAACATTGAGGCTACGGACCAGCAGCTTGTTGAGGCATGCTCTTTCAAGACCACAGGCAGGAGAACAAGGGCTCCAATGATTGTAGCACTATGTCGGCACTGCATTTGTGAATATTCCATTGACCATTGTGGGACACATGACCAAACTCAAGAGATAATGAAGCAGACTGCATCCTCCATGTCATTTGTCTGATGTTTCCTATTAATGTGTACCAGTAGTTCACCTCTTTGAAAGAAGTTTTCAAGTGGCTTGCTTCCTCTTAAAGAGAAGAACAATGAAAATATTAAAAACATTGACACTAAATCCAGATGTAAAGTTGGGTCACAAGTATCACTTGTCCTTTTTTCTGCTATAAGGTCTAGGAAGTGTTTTCCCCCAGAAATGGGTTGGAATTTGCACCTGTCGTTTGAAATCTAACAGAATACAGATCTAATCATTGTTCTGATATAAACGCAATATAACAATATTATTTTCATTGATATTTCATATTTTTTTAATTTGTATGTCAAAATAGAGAATGTGTGAATGCTTGGGTAAGTATAATTAATAAGCTTCAGCAATTGCTTTAGTTCTTCTTCTGTGTTTTTTGAGATAAGGTTTCAAGTATTTCCCGCTGGCCTCAAACTCACAATGCATCCATGGCTGGTTTGAAATCCGTGATCCTCCTGCCTCCAGGATACCTCCCAGGTGCTGGTATTAAAGTTGTGTGCTACCGTCTGAGATGAAATCTCATTCCTAACCCTAACCCTACTACAATGCAGTATTTTGAATGCATATTTTAGTGATTTCTTGCATTTCCAGACTCACAACATCACATCACAGAATGTCAGCATAGAACAGCGTTTCCAGGTGTGTAAGCCCTTACCCTGATTTTGGGAAGACAGCGAGGGTCCAGGAGCTGCAGTCGATGCGATGTGGCAGGTGGGCTCCTGGAACCCGTCTCCGTGACACACCTACTGCCTCTCAGTGACAGAACTGGGGCCGACAGTTCTCAAGGGATTTAAGATCATGTTGCTATTAAGAATTTCCTTTTCTTTCATGTTCTAGGTTTAGCCTTGAGGATATTTATTTCCAGAAAGGACCAGTGTTCTCATGTGATATTTCTTGCCATGCAGAAGTGGGAAAAACATGTGTGAAGAATGAGAAGCCACCAAGAGAAGAAAATCAGGTGCTCACTGACTTTCTCTTTCCTCCATCCAGGGCAGTGATTAAGACAGAACTCATTTTGTGAAGATGTGTCTCAAGAGTGTTTAGAGAAATAAGTAAAGCATTGCTTATAAGGTGCAAGGCCTGAGTTTGGGGCCTCATTCTAAACTTTAGTGCATAGATAGCCTTGGGTGGGCCTTTAAACACCATGGGATTGGAGCAACTGTTTCTTTGAATTTATTTTTCTAATATTCTCCATTTCTTTCTATCACTTTCTATCCTTAATTGCTCTAACCTGGGAGTTTTGACATCTACTTTCATTGATTTTTTTTCTACTTTATTTTCATATTTAAAAATTTTAAAACTATCAATGTATTATACTTTTAAGTATATTTCATTTCAATTTCCTGTTTTTATTTTCTAATTGTTTTTTGGTGGTGCTAGGAAGTGAACCAGGGACTTCAAGCATGCAAGCCAACCACTTTACCACTGAGATACATTCCAAGACATATTTTTCTAATTTTTACATTAGATATTTAAATAATTATTTTTCAACTTTCTTCATCTCTCTTTTTAATTTAGATATTTAAGTTGCTTATTTTTCACTTGTCTTTTTCTTACAAATATCTTCATTAGGTTTTAATTTCCTTCCAGATACTACCTTTGTTGAGCACATACCTTTTCAGTGCTATCTATCTATCATCTATCTATCATCTGTCTATAAATGAGTGCATATTTATGAAACAATAATTATCAAAAGAGAGGACAAGAAATTGAGACGGAGTACAAGGGCCATGGGATGAGTTGGAAGAGGATTAGGACAGATGGGAATAATGTAAAGACTATATGCACATACAGTATTCATAAAAAAGCACAAAACTTTTCTTTAGGGAATAGAGACAATGGATTTTTATAATCCACTTCTTAGGGAATAGAGACAATTCATTCTACAATTGGCAACACCTTAAATGTCCTCTGTATCAAATCAAGGAGTCATCATCGTAGAAAGCAGTGTATTAGTTTCACTTGTTGTTGGTATGCATTTCAAAAACATTTTTTCTTTCTTTCGTTTTTGTGTTTTATGAGATAGAATCTAACATAATCCAGGCTGGCCTTGAACTCATGGTGATCCTTCTCCCTCACTTCCCAACTGCAGAGATAATAGGCATGAGCAACATACCTGATTTCATTTCAAAACTTCTTGATACTTGACTAATTGCATACTTTTGACTAAAACATACCAACTCAAATACAACTATCGATTTCTGTGGGAAAATGTCCTGTTACTTTATAAAGAAAATGTATAAGTATATTTGCTTTCCTTTTGTTAACATGTTTAAGTAGGTTGCAGTGCTTTGGAATTTGTGTTTCATAATTTCATTTATTAAATATTTATTTATTGTTATTTTCATGTGTGCATGGGTGTATTGCCTATAGGAATGTAAGTGCAATCATGTCATGTAATGCCCATGGATGTCAGAAGAGGGTGTCAGATCCCCTGGAACTGGAATTATTGATGGTTGTTAGCTGCTGTGTGGTGCTGGGAATCCAACCAAGGTCATCTGGAATTGCAGTCAGTGCTCTTAACCACTGACCCACCTCTATAGTCCCTTATAATTGTATTTAAAACAAAGCTTAAAAAGTGTCTTCTGTTTTAGCTATGATTTTTTTCTCCCAATTTCTTATAAGGCTCAACTCCCCTTTTTCAGATATATACTCTAAAACCCAATTTCTTTGCTGATGTGAAGATCATTCACACTTATAGTTCTGAATTATACAAACATATTTCTTAGAAAATTAAAATTAAAATATTACCTGGGACACCTGTCAACACCTATCTCTTCATAACTCATGTGAATTGACAAGAAAACAAGTTTCATAAGATTCTCTTGTTTTCTTCTTTCATTTCTTTTTCTTCTTTTTTATCGAATCATTGTATATTTCATATAGACTCTCTCAGTCAATCTTAATTATCTTTATACCCCTTCCCCATGACACACGAAAATAATTTATTTCTTCAAATATTTTTGCTTAGTGATATCTAACTAAATTGTGCTTTGGACACTAAATGTGCTCTGTACTATACCAAATGTTTTTCAATCCTCAAGAATTATGTTTTGAACAGGCATGTGAATAACATGTGTTAATGTCTTTCTTGTACTTGAAAAGAACATACATTCTGTAATTGTTGGGCTTACGAATTCTAGCTCTGGCTCCTATGTCAGGCCTGTTATTTCTGTTAACGTTATTTCAATCTTTACTGATCTTTTGCCTGCATAGCTTCTATTGAGAGACGATTACTGAAATGCCC
Source organism: Eospalax fontanierii (assembly GCA_035773235.1). Taxonomy (NCBI): domain Eukaryota; kingdom Metazoa; phylum Chordata; class Mammalia; order Rodentia; family Spalacidae; genus Eospalax; species Eospalax fontanierii. The sequence continues at coordinate 77,430,720 of CM069535.1, read as the reverse complement.
TACCATAATAGTGAACCTGTCAATTTCTCTGAGTAGTTCTATCATTTAAAAAAATGGTAACTGTTTGATAAGATACAATTTTGAATTTTTCAATAATATTTGTATTAGTTGCTTATATATTGCTGTGATAAATACCATGACCAAGTCAACTTATAGAAGGAAGAGTTTAATTTGGCTTATGGTTGCAGAGAGTTAGTCCATAATGGTATGAAAGGCATGGAGGCAGGAGGTGGCTGGAGCAGAAAGCAGAGTGCTCACATCTTCATGAAGATACAGGAAACAGAAAGAGAGAGGAAATCTGGCAAGGCTGAACAGCTCTCAAAATCAGCCCCCAGGCGTGTGCTTCCTCCAGCACAGCTAGACTTCCTGAAATATCTCCACTAATTGGGGCCAAAACGTCCAAGTACTTGGAGTGTATGTATGTTCCCCATGAAAATATGAAACATGTTTAGCTAAACATGCAAAGTCTACAGAAAACACAAGGAACAAACATTGCTTTGGTATCATTCCACTGCACCCAAAGTACCCAAACTAACCACTGTCTCTGTACATGATGGTACTTTTCTTTTTTTCACTTTCTGTCTTTGCAGTGATACACATTTATGAACTGACATCACTAAAAGTGTGTGTGCATGTAGGTGGGTTCACATTCCATTGTTCCATTAGAGATGACCCAGTCTAAATGTTTAGATCAGTTCTTTAACATGCAATCTAGAATCACCTTAGAAAAGAGTCTCAATGGGGCATTGTTTACATTGGGTTGGTCTGCTGGCCTGTCTATGGATGATTGGCTTAATTAAATTGATTGATGTGGGAAGACCCAGTCTACTGTGGGTGTCACTGTTCCCTAGGCAGGGGGCCCTCAACTACATAAGAATAGAGAAATCAAGCAGAGCCCAAGCAAGTAAGCATGTGAGCATTCTATCTCTTTGTTATTGACAACGGATGTTTGAAGCTTGTGCCTTGGCTTCCCCACAATGATGAACTGTAACCTGGATTTGTAACCATGAAATAAACTCCTTTCCCTATAAGTTGACTTTATAAGACTGTCAAGGTCTTTTATCACAGCAATAGAAATGAATCTAGGAGAGCTGTTTGGGGACCATCTCACCTTCTTAACAGACTTCTGTTTTTGTGTGTGTGTGTGTGTGTGTGTTGTTTGTTTGTTTGTTTTTTTAATCTGATCACATCACTGTCTTGAGTAAAGACACATTTTTTAGCCTTTCTTAGCATTTAGTGTGACCATGTATATAAATCATAAGTAGTGAATGAGATGTCATATGCTTTTTTGGCACAGAAATTTTTAAGTTTTGCTGGTGGGAATGCAGTGAACCCTATATCCAGGAGCTCACCTGGGACTTGAGTATACTCCTTAGGCAAGGAGTAGATAGCTAGAAGAGGCTGTCTCTCCCTTATGATTCTGGAAAATTGCCACCCATTCCCACTTCTTTTCTTTAGTGATAGAGTCACTGTTTACTAAGGCAGTTATCTTTGGCAGCCAAACTCAAATCTGGCATTTATAGTGGCTTTTCTTTTATTCCCCACTTTGTTTTAAAGATAATTTTATATGTTGAAGAGTAAATACCATATGAAAATAAAATAAGTTTTGACTTTGTAGCATTTATACTTTTTTAGCTGGAAATTTCAGTGCTGTAGAATGAACACAAGGACAGCTCTCTCCTATTCTTCATTTTAATGACAGTATTGCTACAGACTTACTACTAAGTGCAGTGTTGGCTGAGGAGATCCTTCAAATTTAAAATGGAAATAATGACATCTTGTTTACTTTCTGGAATTGTTACAAAGGTTAAATATATGAGTTAATATATTTTTTATGTATAATTATATAAAAATGCCGAGTAACTGAAAAGTATGCCCTGCTTGTCATGTAAGTCACACATTGGGTGAGCTTGCTCTCATCAGTATTTTCAGTGTTATTACTGCTGTTGATAATTAATAACTCCTATGCTTAATAATGTAAGGAAAACAACAGGGTCCATGGGAAAATGAGTTGAGTTTGCTGACTTAAATGCACTTGTATCCTATCTATTGGTCTCACTTTGGAAATAAGTGAGACTTACGATTGGTTGATATGTAATATACTAGATATAATTTATATTTAATGACATACATATCATTCCTCCCTTTTTAATGAGAAAAATCCCTTAATATTGTTCTTTTATATATAAGCACTTCATTACAATTGGGCAAAAACCATACCATTACTCACCTCAAAGGCCATATATCAAAAAAAACCTCACAACCCCACTTTGAACCCAGAATGACTACAAATTTTAAACTAAATTTTGAAGATTTCACTTAGTCTTCACCATCTTTATCATCTTATTTTGAAACTATTTTGAGAATAATGTGTGATAATTAGGAATGAGTATCAGTTGTGTTGGGCACTCCTTTAAGTTCACTGTATTAGTTTGTTCAGAGGTTATTGCTTCCCTTGGTTGTAAGTGCTTTTATTGGTCCTGTTTGCCTGCACTGGGGTCACTGTGTAATTTGCCCAAGGACGATACATTTATGTACGTATTAGAGATAGGATTAAATCCAGGTAAAGTAGACGACTCTACCTCTCAAAGGATGAGATCACCATACTGCTTCTTTAGTGATACACCATTTCTCTCTTTGCTAGTATCAATTTTGGCACATATTTTAGCAGGCAAAACTTTTCATTAGAAATTAATGTATATGGGCTTCTTAATGCATGTCAAGATAAAATGGAAAATGGTTCATATTTTTAGTTTTTAAACTCTAAAAGAAACAACACATTGATTTTTCAGAGCTGTAGTAAGTTTTTGTGCATAAATGTGGATGCTTGCAAAACTGTTTGATTCTTCAAGCTGATCTGTTCTTTGATGCTGTGTTAATGGAAATAAATGGTTGAGACCGATTTTACAGTCCATTTGCACACAGAGGCAATGTACAGATTCAGCCCACATCCAACTATTCTCAGACTGGATTTCCTTGCTTTCCTCCGAAGTGCCTCCAGTGTTTTATAACTATTACACATGGTGATATCCAGAACTGACCAATGCTTTGGAGATAAAATTCTGTTTGGTATCATGATCCCTCTGAGCTTGCAGCAAAATTGCATTAGTTTTTTCTTTCATCCTTCTGTTTCTGTATTGTAGTGCAAACTCATATATCATCTGTTATATATTCTTCACTGCAGGCCTTTTGTGTCATTGCTGTCTTCTAGGTGTCTTGAATTATTTTACCTAAGATATATTAAGTTTTCTTTGTCCACAGCAGGATATTATTTTTTTACTTCCTTCCTATTTTCTCAAGAACACTTCTAAATTTACAACAACTTGTATATGTCTTGATGGTTTTTAATCTCATCATAAAAATGTAACAAAGAATTAATTATGACTGACTTAAGGTAGCTACTTTTAAAATCTGGTTTTGGTCTGAACATGGCAGTTTTCTTCTGAAAATATTGAAAATTCACTCACTGTTTAATTTACTGAGCATTTATTATGTACATGGCAGAATAGGAACATGACTAAAGAGGCTGTGTTCTGTCTGATACTACAAATATAGCTTGATCTTTGGCTTCTTCAAATGCTACATGGCATTAAATCTAATTTGAAAAATTCTGATAAGCACTAAATATGGAAAGTATGAAATTTGTTGACACGTATGAAGGCCAAAAAAATACTTTCAGCTGTGTAGCACAGAATCGATACACATAATTAATCTTTTAAACAATAAATATGATTAATTTTATCCGTTTTTTCAGATAATATGCCTGAAGTTAACAACTTTCTCTTAGTTGTGAATAGTTGAGCTGAGACTTGAACCTCTGTGTGTTTTCCTGATTCTGAAATATATACAGGACCAGTGTGCTGGTCAATCTCACAGCCTAATTAGTTGTATAAAAATCTAGTACGTAGTATGGGAAAACAAAAGTATGATAATATACACAGAGATGTAGTACTCTACACGTAGGAAGGTTTTGAGGGCTGGACAAATGTTTTAGTGAGATTAGTCAAAGCAAAATGTATGGGATACTGGACTGCAAGATTATAGATTCCCAAGCAGCGTCTCCTACGCACTTCGTGTGGTTAAGGCTTCCCTTGGCCCCTCCTTCCCGTCTCTATTCCTCCACGACTTTCTTGAACCCTTCTGTCCTCAGTATCCCCCGTCTACTTTCATTTCACCTACAGTCTACTGTCCTCCTTCCCTCAGCGTGTCTCTCCCACGGATGGCCAGTGGTGTGATAGGAAGGAACAGGTAGGGGATACTGGGAGGTAAAATGTTTCAAGAAGGACTGGGAACAGGGGAGACAAAAAGAGGGTAAGGAGGTAGACCAAAAACTAAGGCTGTGGGGCTGGAGAGGTGGCTCAGTGGCTAAGAGCACTGGCTGCTCCTGTAGAAGACCTGGCTTTGATTTCCAGCAGGTACAAGGCTGCTAACAATCCTCCATAACTGTTGTTCCAGGGAAATCCAAAGCTCTCTCCTGACCTCTTGTTGGCATTGCATGAAGTGGATACACTTATAAACATGCAGGTAGTACATATTCATACACAGAAAATAAAAATCATAAAAATTTTTTTTAAATCTAGGGAAGAATAAAGAAGCCTTATTTAAACTAATTAAAATATAATTCTGTAACAGTACTTTTATTGATTTAAGATTTTTCATACAATATATTTTGATCATATTTATACCCTCATCTCTCCTCCACCTCTCTCTCCCCACCTCTTCCCCCACCTCTCCCCCACCTCTCTCCTTCCTCTCTCCCTCCTCTCACCCACCTCTCTCCCTCCTCTCTCCCACCTCTCTCCCCACCTCTCTCTCACCTCTCTCCCTCCTCTCTCCCACCTCTCCCCCACCTCTCTCCCACCTCTCTCTCCCCACCTCTCTCCCCACCTCTCTCCCCTCCTCTCTCCCACCTCTCCCCCCACCTCTCTCCCACCTCTCCCCCACCGCACTCCCCCACCTCTCTCCCCACCTCTCCCCCCACCTCTCTCCCACCTCTCTCCCCCACCTCTCCCCCACTTCTCTCCCACCTCTCCCCCACCTCTCTCCCCACCTCTCTCCCTCACCTTTCTCCCTCCCCACCTTAATTTCCTTTCCATTAACAACTTGACCTGGTTTATGCTTCAGATCCTGCCCTGAGCTCGGGCCTTGGCTCTCCTCCACAATGAATTGCAAGCTGAAGGTGAAAGAAACCTGTTCCTCTTCAAGTTGATTTTGGTCAGTGTTTTTAGCTAACCTGAATTATTGCTTTGACAGACCTGACTGTGTTGTTTTGGGGAAGACTGTGGAAGTGTTTGGAACTTTGTGTCAAAAAAGACATTGAATACTCAGAGCTTAGTGGGCTTTTGCTGTGGAACTTTGAACAGTTATGCTGAAAAGAAATGTGGATGATGGTGGCCTGGCCTGTGACCTTTCAAGAAAAACAAAGATCAATTCTTCCCTTTCAACATAGGACAGTATATAACTTGTTTAGGATTTTACAGGAGCCCACAGATAAGAGACTTTTAAAAGAGACTTTGAACTTTTAAAGTGTTTGAATTTTTAAAGATTATACTGTTTTATATTGTGATATCAATATTAACATCATATATTAGGGATAAGAAACAGAAAAGAAATGATATTTTGAGCTGAGAAATTGGTTTCAGTAAGCTAGGACTAAAGAATCATCTGTGGTTAACTCGAGACCAGCATCACTGAAGTGAAAACTTTGCTTTGCTGGGAAAATTAATGCTGCTCATCTCCAGCATCACTGAGGTTAAATTTTCTGGGAAATATTTGTTCAGAGTCAGCACTCAGAAGCTGTGGTCCACAGGGAGACTGAGGCTTTATCTCTAGCTGGAAGCAGGATTTGGGAATGTGCAAGAATCTCCTACGTGGTACTGGTTTTGAAGGTATGAAAGGTTCAAGAAGAGCAGCTAGGAATTGGTATGCTGAGAGGCCGGGAAAGACCATTGCGTGAGGCACAGACTCAGTTGCAGTGAAGACCCCTAGGACAGAAGGGGTCTTACAGAGAATCTGGTTTGCACGCTAAGAGGTGGGGAAAGCTCATTGGTGAAGGTGCAACCTCAGTAGAGACTTTGGCATATTGGAGATGCTGGGACCATGGGACACCCACCAAGGGCAGTGACAAGCGTTAAAGTGGAGTTAGCCTGAGCCTGTGAGACAGACTTTATGTGCTGTTGATAATACAGCTAAAGAAGTGGAGATTCCCAAGCCCCTTGGAGCCTGAAAGATCATGAGTGAATGTCAGATGACAAACACTGAGCTACTTTGCTGGACTTGGGTTTTATTTAAGTGTGCCCAGTTCTTCCCTTTCAACATAAGGCAGTATATAACTTGCTCAGGATTTTACAGGAGCCCACAGATAAGGGACTTTTAAAAGAGACTTTGAACTTTTAAAGGGTTTGAATTTTTAAAGATTATACTGTTTTATATTGTGATATCAATATTAACATCATATATTGGGGATAAGAAATAGAAAAGTTGTGGTTTAATAGTGATGTGCTTGTGTGCCAAGTTGACAAGGGGTCAATTGTGTTGGATAGCTTTAGTTGTCAACTTGACATACCTGGATGCAAAGAACCTCAATTGAGGAATTTCCTCCATTGAATTGGTCTGTTACCATGCTGGGGGCATTTTCTTGATTGTTGAATTATGTGGGAGGGCCTAGATCACTGTGGGTGGTGCTATCCCTGGGCAGGTAGGTAGTCCTGTGTTGTATAAGAAAGCAGGCTGAGCAAGGACTAAAGGAGAAAGCCAGTAAGTCCAAATAAACCTTTCCTTCTCAGGTTGGTTTGGCCACAGCATAGAAAACTAACTGGAACTCCCTCCCCACCACACTCTTTATATTTGTCTTTTTAAAAGCTTGTCAAGTTTTATCTGTGAGTCCTAACTGTTCTTTGGTGTAAGTTTATCCCCTGGAGTCTGGTCAACCTACCAGACATCACACCGTAAGGAAAATTGACTCTCCCTTTCCCAGCACCCATTAGTTGCCAATAGCTCCTCCACAAGGCCTTCCTGCCCACCTCCCCATCCATGCTGGGCCCTGTCTAGCTTCAATTTGCACAGGTCTTGTGCATGCTGTCATAAGTCCTGTGGATTCATATGTGCAACTACCCTGTGGTGTCCAGATGACAGCTTCTTTGTATTCATCTATCACTCTGGCTCTAAAAAGTGGGCTCTCCCCATTTTCTACAATGATCTCTGAGCCTCGGGAGGATATAGGTGTGATATAGGTGATCCATTAGGGGTTGAGTGCTTTGTACTTGCTTATTCTCTGAATATTGACCAATGGTTCATCTCAGAGTTAATCACTGTCTGCTACAAGAATAACCTTATCTGGTGGTAGCTGAGAGGTGTACTAATCTATGGATATAACAAAAAGTCATTATGATTCAGTTTACTATTATGTCTGTTTAGAAGTATTAGGTACTCCCAGATGGCCTGTGACCTGTCTAGCTGCAGGCTCTTGGCCCTGATCACAGTGTCCAGTGTAGACTCCATTTTGTGAAGTGGGTCTTAAATGCTGTAAGAAGATGACTGGTCAGTCCCATGGCATCCGTGCCACTGTCGCATCAGTGGGCATGTTTTGCCAAGCAGTTTGTTACTGTAGCTCACAGAGCTCACAGTTGGATATGGCTGATTAATGAATCCCTTTCTCTGCCTTGTGACATGCATAGCTTTCTATACTATGAAAGCTAGAGAGCAGAGATGAAGCTTTGAGGCTAGTTCCAGCTTAATTTCTCCCTGTTTGTTTTGTGACTCAGGTGTGTAGTGTCTTCAGCAATAGGGTCTTACCATCATGTTCTGGTGGGTAACTAAGTGCAATGGCACTATTGTTTGAGTGTCTGTGGGATCTTTCTGATCAACACCTCAAAAAAAAGGAGTTCATCTCTGACATTAGGCTTTTTGCTTGCTAGCCTGTGGTATCTATTAGGGATATTGAACTCCTGTTGTAGGATAACTATATTTAAACTCTTTTTATAGTGTATCTGCATATATTGAAAGAAATTTCTATAGTAGGTTTCCATAAGACTCTCTCAGAAGGTGCTTAGTGTTAGGTATCTCCCCTCTGACTTCCTCTTCTGCCCTAGTCTCCTATTCTCCACGCATTAAACCTGTCATCCATTGTTTCCCTTTTCCATTTATATCATTGAATTCTATCTTCTCTCTCACAAACTACCCCTGGTGGCCCCTTTTAAAAAAGGAATAGCAATAAAGGTACCCCACATTAGTGAACAATGTTGTACCCAGAAGACTTGAATTATTAGCTGAAAACCTCAGTGCCAGGTACAGGTTATTTCCCTATGAGTTACTGGTCAGGGAGGCTGCAGAGGCAGCCAAAGCAACACAGGCTGTTGCCATTAATAACATGAAATTATATGCTAGACAACGTTAATCTCCGACGAAAATGTCAGAACAATGTCTGCCTTTGTGCATGATGGTTAGAAATTTGGATGTAACTTATTGGAATGATGCCTAGCGTTAAGTTTTTGGTTGTATGTTTAAGATTTATGTGTTATAAAAACCATAAATTTCTTACTTGAAAAATAGAGACTTGGGAGATGACTCATTTGGTAAAATGCTTGCTCTGCAAGCATACAGATACAAGTTCTAATCTCTAGCACCCGCATAGAAAGCCAGGTTTAGGCACCATGTTCCTGTAATCCAACTACTGGATAGGTGGAGACAGGATTACTGTGGCTCACTAATATGTTGCCTTCCTGCATCAGTGAGTCTCACGCTCAATGAGAGATCCTGTCTCTGAAAACAGTGGATAGTAATTGAGGAAGACACCTGATATCAATGTGGTCTGAACACACTGACACATGTGTGTATGCACTCACACACGTATTTGTACATATACACATACACAAACAGAAACATAACATACATATAAAATAAATAAATAAATAATATAAATTGCATGAAAGGATTTTAGGATGATGAGTTATGCTGACTAAAACTTCATTGGAATGTATCAAAAATTAAAATGGGTTAAGGATGAGGAGATATCTCAGTCAGCAAATGCTTGCTGTGCAAACATGAGGACTTGACTTTGATCTTCAGAACCCTTGTAAATAATTTGAGTATAGTGGCACATGTCTGTTATTCCAGTGCTGAGATGGCAGGGAGAGGTGGACAGCTAGGGCTTCTTGACCAGCCAGCCTAGGCTAGTGGGCAAACTCCAGGCCACCAGTGAGAGATCTAGTCTCAAAAAACAAGTTGGATAGCTCCTGAAGTACAGCATCTGATATTGTCTTCTGGCCTCCACATGTGTGCTTGCTCACACGCACGCACACACACACACACACACACACATGCACACACACAAATTAACCTGTATTAATGGATATAAATTGATTGTTAAATGATCCAGCAATTCTTAGAGTTCAGAAAGGCAACTTCGAATTTAGGTAGTAAGACTATAGATAAATTTAATTGTTGGAATCTTTGAGTAGGTTTGAAAATGCTATAATAGGGGGCTGGAGAGATGGTGCAGCAGCTAAGAGTACTGACTGCTCTTGCAGAGGACTCAAATTCAATCCCAGCACCCATATGGTGACTAACAACCATCCTTAACTCCAGGTCCATGGGGAATTCAATACTCTCCTTTGGCCTCCATTAGCATTGCATGATAGGAGTGCATGTAAACACATGCAGGTAAAATACTCATACACATAGAAATAATAAATATTAAAAAGAAAATGTTGTAATAAAGTATTAGTAGAAAAAGATATGTAAGTAGTGTAACTTCTGTGTCATCCATCTAGCCAATCTCAGAGCAAAGGGAATGTTTCCTAAACAATGACCCTGGCCTCATGACTATATCTCTGAACCAGAATCTTTGCTACTGGATAAGTGGGGATAGGTCCTTTGTTTCCATGCCAGCTGTGGAAGGAGTCAGGACAAATCTCAAGAAATTCCAACATGGAAACTTGAACAAGATGGTGATAGCTTTGAAGAGAAAAGAAAGAGAATATTTTAAATAGGATATAGATGTCAGAAATGAAGCCCTAAAATATTATTATTTGTATAAAGGAAATCTTTGTTGCCTTGCCATATTTATTTTATTTATGGCTTATATTTCAAAGTTGCCTAAATAAAATTCTTTCTTATTAATTGCTCCACAGTCTAGTCATTATCAAAAAAGTTCTTTTAACTAGACAGAGATATTTGTTGCTAGTATTTAGCATTCATATTAAATTTAACTCCTCTCTATAAAACAGATGCACTCTGGAAAACATTTAAAAATATAAGTATCTTCCATTAACGTTGAAGGAATAAAAGTCAATGATCTTTATGTTTAATCTGTTTCACTTGAGATCCCACTAAAAGTAAATACAAATAATTGAAAAGAATCATGAAATAACACAGTGTTAATCTCTCATAATTGAGTTTATTCTTTGGAAAATGAGAAGCTTGCACTTCTGGAAGTGTTTTTCTTCTAAGCAATATTATTGACATTCATAACATCTTATTAATTTGATAAGGTGATATAAACACATTTAAAATATTTTAACATTTTTATTTGTTTTTATTTATGTGTGTGTGTGTGCCTGCCTGTTTGTATGTGTGTCATGTGTACAAGTGCCTGAGAATTTCAGAGGAGGACACTGGATTCCCTGGAAGTGGAGTTACAAACCATCTGATAGATGTGGGTGCTGGGAACTGAACCTGGGTCCTCTCTGAGAACTATAAGTGCTCTTAATTGATGAGCCCTCTTTCTAGTCCTATAAACTTATTTCAATGTATACATGAATCATTTATAATTTACCTGCTATCATGAAATAGGTAAGTTTACATTTTGATGTTTGAATTTATAAACATTTTAATTAATATTATCTCTTCACTTTCTGTCCAACGATTTTTGAGAAGTATGGCATTCTTCCGATCCTAATCAAGAGACCTTGATTGAGCAGGCATTTTAGTTCTTGCTATGGATGGAGAAGATTATTGGACAAATAACTCAACTCTGCATTGGAGTGTCACTGGACTTTGTATCTATTACTATTTGTGTAATTTTATATAAGGTGTGTCTCCAGGTTTCATTTTTTATTTGAAGTTGAGGAGTTTGGACAGATTGACTCTAAGGTGTTTATTTATTTTAAACTTTGCCATGAGCATAGCAAATCTAAATAGAAGCATTAAGTGACTGTGATTATAGTTCCCTATTACGGCATTTTTACTAGACTACTCTCATTGCACATGGCAGTGGATTCATAAAGACATTTTCATACAAGTATATGATGTACGTTAAGCATATCCCCTTCATGTCCCCTGCCTTTTCTCTTCTTTCCGCCCTCTCTCCCCGAGACAGAGTCACTTCTGCTTCCATGTTATAGATATGTCTGATTTCATGCATCTTCATAAAATCTAGGAAGTGCAGATGAGAGAAAGCCTGATATTTGTCCTTCTAACTCTGACTTAATTGTTAAATATGATAATCTTAGTTCTATCCATTTTCCTGCAAATGACATGTTTGCTCTTCATTATGGCCTAGAAGAGCTCCATTGTGAATACAAACTGCATTTCCTTCCCTCGTTCCTTTGTTGTTGGAGGCCTATGTTGGTTCTGTAAACTTAGCTACCTAGAGTAATGCTGCAGCAAACACTGGTGCGCAAGTGTCTCTATGATATATTGGTTTGGAATCCTTTTCCTAAACACCCTGACTTGGTGTAGTTGGGTCATATGGTAGACCTATTTTTAGTTACTTGAGGAGCCACCGTACAGGTTTCTGTAATGGGTGAGCTAATGTACATTGCTAGCAGTGGTGTGTACCGGTCGGTCCCTCTACTCTTTACCTTTGCTGTCATATTTTCATTTGTCTTCTGAGTGACTGTCATTCTAATTGAGGTAAAATGGAATCTCAAGGAAGTTTTAATTTCTTTGACGGCTAGTGATGTTTGAAGATGTTTTCCATGTGTTTAATGGCCATTTTTGTTTCTTATTTTGAGAACTGTTTGTTATTTCATTAGCTGGGTTGTTTGATTTCTTTTCTTTTTTTTTTTAAAGTTCCTCATATATTAGAGCTGTTTAAAAAATTTTTAATTTATATTAAAAAATTTTTAATGTATATTTTTATTGAATTTTGTGCATTTCATACAAAACATTTAGTCATCTTTATACCCCTCCCAATCCTTTCCTGCATAGCCCGCCCCCACACCGGAATGCATGAGTTTTGTCATATATGTTAAGGCCTATTGAGTCAAATTAGTGTACCCAGATGTTCCTCAGTGCAGATTCATCTACTGGGGTCTACTCAGCCTGTCTAGGGTCACTCCCTTAAAGATCAAGTCTTCCTCCCTCAGTGATAATCAGTTCTTGGGCTAAGGTTGGGACTTCCTGCCCATTTTCCTAGTTCAATGCTGGATTTTTGTTTGCTTGAGAGTGCATGGATCTTGTGCACGCCAACACCACTGCTTTAGGTTCACGTGAACAACGTCAAAGGAGCCTATAAGACTCTCTTTCCACATGGTCATGTACCTTCTTCCTTGGCTCATAAGTTCATCTTCCCCCTCTTTTGGGTGGGTGAAGTTTAATAGAGGGGGGAATGCTTATCTTTGGCAAGGAACTGAATCGGGGAGAACGGAAAGGGTGGATCTGCCGTTATTAGTTACTGTTATGCTGCTGTGACGAAATACCATGACTAAAATCAGCGTACAGAAGGAAGAGTTCACTTTGGTTTATGTGTCCAGAGGGAGAGTCTGTAGTGGTGGGAGAGGCAGGAGGAGGGGACAGAGCGCTCACATCTTGACCTGAAAACCCGCAACAGACGAAGAACTCAAAGTGAGGTGGGGCTATGAACTCTCAAAATTGTCCCCCAGTGACATATTTTCTCCTGCAAGGCTGCAACTCCTGGAGGTTCTATGATTATCCTTAAACACATCACCAACTGGAAACCATGTGTCCAAATACTTGAGGCTTTGGAGGACATTTTTCTTTCAAACAATTACACTGACTACTTCATCCAAGTTTAGGTAATGACAATATAACTTGTGTAAATATACAAATGATCTCACATAAACTTAGGTTCAATAACAAGAACAATTAATATTTATTCACTGCTTATTGTATTTCTTGCTGTTCCTACTGTTTTATGTGTATTAGTTTATTTCATCTCTATAAAACTTTATGGAGTACAATGGCATTGTTACTGGCATGTTACATATATGGGAAACCAAAGACAAACATGTAAGTAACTTATTCAAGATCACTCAGTTCATGACTGAGAGTTTTAAGAGTTAAGTCAGATTTTCTGTGTTGAGAACAACATCTTTTAACTATTATGACTACCTTCTCCTGTGATGATGGTAAATGTGTTTACACCAACATCTATCAATCTATCATCTATCATCTATCTATCTATCTATCTATCAATCATTTGTTCTAGTTTGCCTTCCATTGCCATGACAAACCACTCTGATCAATACCAACTTGGAGAGGAAAGGGTTTATTTCGCTTAAATCTTCCGGGTCATAATTCATCACTGAGGGAGTCCAAGGCAGGAACTCAGGTCAGGAACCTGGAGGCAGGAGCTGAATCACAGGCCATGAAAGAATGCTACTTACTGGTCTGTTCCTCTGGCCCATGGTCAGCCTGCTTTCTTACACAATATAGAAGAACTTGCCCAGGGGTGGCGCAGCCCACGGTGGGCTGGGCCCTTCCACATCATTCAACAATCAAGAAAATATCCCACAGACATGACCACAGGCCAGTCCAATGGAGGCAATTCTGGAATTGAGACTCCCTGAACCCAGGTGTGTCAAGTTGACACAAAAGCTATCCAGCACACTATTGATTATCTATCTAATTATCTATCATCTGTCTCATCTATCTGTCTATTATCTGTCATCTATCTGTTCATTAATTTTCACATAACATGATATTACATCATAAAAACTTAAGTTTTCAATATAAAATAAGTTCAATTCAAAGACAGTTCTTCATTATTAAAATTTCTGAGTTATTTTTATTTTATGTGTATGAGTATTTTACCTGCATGTATGTCAGTGCATTACATATATGCAATACCTGCTGAAGCCAGAAGGGGGCATAAGATTCCCCTGGAATTGTAGTTACAGATGATTGTTAACTACCACATGGGTGCTAGGAATTGAAATGGTCCACTGCAACAGTAGTCAGTGCTCTTAACCCCTGAGCTATCTCTCTAGCACCCACAAAAGAAATTCTTAATTGATGTTAATCTTTACTTTAAAAATATGCTATGCATTTTAAAAATTAGTTTTGCTTAATTTTGAGTAGATAGAAACAATTTATAAAATCTGTTCAGGGAATCTCCCAGAAAGAATAAAATGAAAAAACATTCTAGCAACATCAGAGACATGTAGAGTGATTAGAATTCTCATGTGTTGACTGTAGGAGATGTATCGGTGAAACTACTTCAGAAAAGCATTCCTAGAATCTATAAAAGCTGAACATGTATTTGCCCTCTGTGTTTGCAAGTCCCTTCTCATGTATTCCTTTTAAACTATATATTCACAAATAGGAACATTCATTGCCAGCCCCCTTTGCAAATGCCAAACACAGAGAAGAACTCATGTGCTCCTTCACAAGAGAGTGGGTAAAGAATTATGATGTCCTAGCACTGGTTATTAAAAATGAAGATATGTAACCTCTACACGCAGCAAGAAGATAGGACCTCAGACATAATGTTCTGTAGAATCAAGAAAAGACATGTAATGGGAGATTCTGTTCTTAGTAAGGTCAACAGAGTATGAAATTTAGTATTTACCATTGGAGGACAATGGTTGCAAGGAACACAGGGAAGCTTTAAGGTCTTCACACTGCTTTATCTGGACTGTGCTGCTGTGTTCAGGACTCAGGACTGACAGACACCTTGGTGACTCTAGACAAACCTCCAGAATTCACAAGCATCTGTGAAAAGGGACTAACTTACAGCTTCCTGACAAGATAAGCTTCCTGATATCAGGTGTTAACTATCTCCTCTGAACATCAATCATGTTATGAGTATCTCATCCCCATAAAAACGCCTGCTAGGCAGCTAGGCTTGGCTAGCTTCCTCATTTCCCAACCTGGGGAGTCTAGCTCGAGCTGGTTTCCTCATCTCCTGAGACCTGGGTAATATGAGGTTGCCATGTACTGGTTTAAAACAATATGTTTATTTATTAGTTTATCCTTTTGTGGTGCTAGGAATTAAATCCCCAGGGCTGTATGCAGCAAACTGCATGCCAAATGAGCTACAGTCTCTGCCATAAAACAATGTATTTGAGTATATGCCCATGTGTCCCAATTTCTTGGTGTTATAGCTCTCATTTATTCAATTCAGGTACTAAATAGGCGTCTACTCATTTTTAGTTTGTGTGTGGTGCTCTGTGTCAAGCAATGGAAGGAATGTGAGCAATATAAAGCTGCTCTCCAGTCTCCACGTGCCTTCACTGACTGTGGTAGAAAGATCTATATCTATAGCAAGGTACAGAACAGTTTTCACTTTCTCATATACAAAAGGAAGGAATTAAACAAAATCATCTTCAAATGTTCTTTTCAGTTCTATAATGTAGTGTTTGCAGTTTGTTTTTAATGATAAAAAAGTCATGATTCAGAACTTAGTTGTATAAGTATATGGCATTGTCCTAGCTAGGTTTCTGTTGCTGTGGTAAAACACTGACCAAAGTTCCTGGAGGCAAGAACTAAAGCAGAGCTATCTTTCTTAGATAGCCCAGCTCTACCTGCCCAGGGATGGTACTACCTTCCATGGGCTGGGTACTCCAACATCAATTAGCAATTTAGAAAATGCCTGACAGGCATGGCCACAGCCCAATCTGATGGAGAAAATTCCTAAACTAAGATCCGTTTGTCACAGGTGACTCTAGTTTTTGCCAAGTTGAAAAGAAACTTTGACAAGCATATAGGATGAAACTGTCAAAGAAGTTCTTAACACTGGTTTTTGTATGCAGAGTATCATTTTAATTAATTAATATATGTGTGTATGCCTGTGTGAGTTTATGTGCATAATGTGAATGCCCATGGAAACCAGAAGAAGGTGTTGGGTCTCTTGGAACTGGACTTACCCATGGTTGTAAACTGCTTGATGAGGATGCTGGGCATAGAATTGGGATTTTCTGGAAAAGGAGCTGCCATCCCTCCAGTCTCAATGCAAAGTATTTTGAGAAAAGGACAAAAAAAAATCATAAAATTGTATTTGTGGCCTTTTTATTCATACAGCAAATTATGGTGATTCAGATAAGCAGAAAAGTCAAAGAGAAATATAATAAAAAGAATAAAATATCAGGAATCTCTGTTCAGGAAAAGACAAATTCTAGATAAAAAGGACTGGGAGAAAATGTGAAGAGTTATAGGTTGAATTTGGAAAATGTTTTGGGTTAAAACTGGGAATAAAGCAAAAGAAGTATTGCAAAGAACAGTGGCTGGTTGAACCCATCATATTCATGCCATTATTGCACCGTGGACATATATTGCAGGTCAGAGATGACTAGCTCCTCAGGTCACGAGCTAGGAAGCTGTCCTGCTCATCTTGAGGGACTGGGCTGATGTCCCCAGGTCTTGGGAGATGAGGAAACTTGCACAGGGTTAACCTCTCCAGGTCAGGAAATGAGGAGGCTAGCAAAGCCTAGCTGCCCAGTAGGCCTTTTTATGGGGAGGGGATCCCCATAACATCCGATGGATATTCAGAGGAGATAGTTAACACCTGGTATCAGGAAGCTTATCTTGTCAGGAAGCTGCAAGTCAGTCCCTTTTCACAGATGCTTGTGAATTCTGCAAGTTTGGCAGGAGTCACCAAGATGTCTGTCAGTCCTCACTCTCGGAACTGCTGGGAGTTTCCTTTCAGTCACACCTTACATTCCAGACTTTAGTGTCATGGGGCAAAGGGACAATGTTCTCCTCCGACTACTTCAGGCTGACTCCATGGGCAACAATGGGAGTGATGGGGTGTAGCGTGAAAACAAGAAAGCAAGAGCAGTTTTCTTTCTGTCTGCTGTGAGGGCCAGACTTCAGTCTGACTGACAACTGAGTAGCCAATGGCTTAAGGGAAATGGCAGGGGAGGCTGGGAAGAAGAGAGGTGGTGGGTGGGGGGCAAGGTATCCATCTTGGACGCATACTCCAGGGATTCCGGTGATCAAAATGCAAGCTCCGTCATAGGAAACCTCCCTCTCCCTCCCTCTGGAGATGAACCTTTTGTGAGTAACATGGAATGAACTAATCTCCCTAAAGAACATTCCCTATTCATTCAGTTGGTTCAAACATGGGGGTGGGATGAGGCCGAAGGCCTGTCCCGCCATGAGAAAACTTATGCAACATGGGAGTTGACACAGGAGACTGGAACGGGTTACACTGGCAAGTCCTCATCACGGTTGGGCAGCTGTTCATATTCCCTGGTGGGAAGGTAAGCAGAGGTAACTTGGTGCTGGTGGCCCTTATGATGTATGGCTGCTACTTTAGAGGGAGATAAGAAGAATTTAATAGTTAAAAAATTAAGGAACCATTTGTGATTAGGGCAAAATTACATACAGCTGGCTGGGAGGAGTGGCTGGATACTCAGGTGAGGGTCCAGTGACTTTGCTTAACAAACCCAACTCTGATGATCCTCTGTAAGCAGACACAGCTGAAGTCATGAAGATGGCAGTTATTTGGCTCAGAAGAGGGCTGTGTGTATTATCTTACTAAAAGAACACACATAATGTCATGAATTGATATTACCTGTGTATACATTATACTTTATAAGTTTCCAGGTGAGCTTATAGAAAACACAAGAGAGAGAGAGAGAGAGAGAGAGAGAGAGAGAGAGAGAGAGAGACCAAAATTTTTCTTTAGGCCTTGAAATAGTCTGTCTGAATCAGAAAAACTATATAGGCCATGAAAGGACAGGGAAATCTTCTATTTCAGAGAAAACAATTTAGATCATAAAGAAAGGCAGCAATTAAGACCAGTGAAGGATGCATTCCACGGCCTTGCCAGAAGGGTGAGGGCTGTCAGGGATATCTCAAAGAATGCAGGGGAGAGGTGAGTAGCCCTGGGGATGTGGGGAGGCCCATTGACTCCCACCATGGAGTCAGGGTGTGTCTTAGCTGAGTAGGGAGGACAGACCATGTGGACCCTACAACAAATAGGCCTTTTGTCCACTGTGGCAGCAGCTCTGGGCTCCTCCGTTGCTGTGGTACAAGGTCAATCCTTGGTGGCCAGGCAGATGAGTTCTGTCACTGAAGAAGATTTGGAGGCAGGTTGGGGGAATTTAGGGGACCACATGACTGGCCTACCTCGATTTTGTAAAGAAGGGCGGTTATCCTTTAGGTGTTCCCATTTTTCCATTGTGGGCATGGCCTTGGCGGTGGCTGCTGAGTTTGGGCAGGCTCGTGCCCAGTGTCCTTTGTTGTTGCGCTTTGAAACTTGGGGGCCTGGAAGCTCTTGTGGCCGGAAGTCTACTAGGGAGGAACCCTGAGTGCCACCATCAGCATTAGGTGGCCCAGCCTGCCTTCTCCTGTTCCTCTGGATTATGGAATATTTTAAAGGCCATTCTTCAGCAGATCTCCCTGGGGGATGAGGAGCTCTGGGGCCTTTGTTAGTGGGCAGGTTGGGCTATGAGATGGATGGTTTTATGTGGGTGTGCTGGACCAGAGTGAGGCCCGTGGGCTACAGGGGGATATGAGATAAAGAAACAAATTATGAGGAGAGCACGTGTGCATGGGCAGCAGAGAGCACAACATAAAAGGAGAGGGCGAGATAAGGAAATAGAAGCAGAAACAAAGAAGGGTGTTGGGCACAGGGGTGCGAGTGCTTGCGTGGGAACGGCACTGCGGATGAGAGTCTCTACCTGCATGATATCCCAGAAGAGCATGATATCCCAGAAGAGATCTCTAGTCTGGCACCTGCCAGAATAGAGGCGAGTTGGGTCTTCAAAAATTCAGTGAAAAATACTGGAAGTATCAATAGAAACAGAGAAGCTTCCTGATGTTTTTCACAGCCTCTATAATCACTTGGTCCCACCTCTGTCATCCTGGTGTATGTGTGTTTGGGGAGGGTGCTAAAATTAAAATAATTTTCATTTACACTTTTTCTATCATTTGAAAATTATAAATGGCTTGGACTAAGTGAGGCTTCTCTTGAAGAGTTGCCGTTTTTACAGTCAAAACAGCGTGAGGAAATTTTGGGAGGAGAAAGTCAATTGAGAAAGAAGAGCTGGGACTCCTGGGGGTCCTAGGTTATGCTAATCAGGCAGTGATTAGACCTGCTCAGCAAAAGTTGCTATTTCATACTGAAACATTTGAGAAATGAAATAGGTACACTGATTGCAGATTTTAATGAACCAAGATGATTAGGTTGAGAAGCTGATTTGTAATACTCTGAGGGATCCTTGTTGTCCTTTGTTCTTATCAGTATTTAGTCTGTGTGGGACATGGGACGCACTATGAAAGGAAGGGCTTCAAGCCCTTAGGATTGCAATTTTAAAAATTTACTCTCAAAAGCATGATGTTTGCAGTAGCATGATGACAGAATGAATCTAAGTGAACAGGAGAGAATTTTCAAGGAAGAATGGTGAAGTAATGTTCAAACAGAAATCAAGGAAAAAGAGCTGTTGACTACCTCAGGTTCTGAGCTCAAGGGAAGTAGATTTGAATGCTCACAGATTAGTGTGAAATTCTTTAAACGCTGAACTATTTTATCTTCTTAAAATTGTTTTTTTGTGTGTGTATGATCTGTGTGTGTGTGTGTGTGTGTGTGTGTGTGAGTGATGGTGTATATCCCAGGACATATGTGTGGTTAGAAGACAACCTCCTGTGTTGAGATAGTGTCTCTTGTTCATGACTGAGCATGCAGGACTAGTCGTGAGTTTCTGAGAATTCTCCTGTCTTTGCTTCCTATCTCACCTTAAGAACACTGCAGTTACAGATGTGTGCACTACCATGCCTAACTTCAGTGTAGGTTCTTGGAATTCAAACTGAGGTCCTCATGCTTGAACAACAAGCCTTTTACTTACTGAGCCATCTCTTGAGCCCCTATTTTTACTTCTTGAATGAGCCCATTTAAGAAGCTCTGTCCTTCCGTCCATCATGCTCACTGACAGCATGATGGTAGACAATCTGAAGAACAAACAGGATCCCTTTCCCTTGGAGCTTATCATTGAATTGGAGATTTGTACATGGTCCTAGGCAATAGTGGAAGTTGTGACAAAACTGTGGCATAGATAACAGAAATACATTTCTCATCATTTTTGGATGCTAGGAAGTCCAAGATTATGATGCCGGAAGATTAGGCATCAGACAAGGGCTGGCTTCCTAATGGTCATTTTTGTCACTATAATTCCATGTTGCAGAAGGAGGCCAGAGATGTTCCTGTGGTGTTTTTATAAGGCCAATAACTCCATTGAGGATGGTTATACCTCATGATCTAATCATGTATCAAGGGCTCCTTTTCCTAGTTGAGGATCAGAATTTCAACATACGAATTTTGAGGTACATAGACATTAAGTTTATTTAAGACAGCTAATCCCATAATTATGCACAAATGTGTAATTCTTATGAAAGAATATTTTGGGTTCTCTAGGAGTATTTAGCATAGATACTTATTTGGGAGATTGCACAGTGGGTAAAAATGCTTGATGTGTAAGCGTGAACACTTGAATTAGAATAATCATAGGTCATGCGGAAGCTGGATGTGTGGTGTGCGTGTCTGTAATCCCAGTGCTCCCAGGAGGAGGTGGAAGGCTGATACAGGAGAATCTCTAGAAGCTCACGGACTGCATAATTTGGCAAATGCAATGGAAAAAAAACCAAAGAGACCCTGTTTCAAACAAGGCAGAAAGTGAGGACCAAACATCCAATTCATCTAATGTAGGAGATTCTTCATAGACATATCCAGGGTTCTGTTTCTATGACGATTCTAAATTCCATTTAGTGGGCACTCAGGATTAACCATTACAGTTGAATGGCAAGAGTAAAGATACATAGAACTTTTTAGGCCACAGTGATGATTTTGGTATTCAAAGTTGCTGGGACTCTGAGGAAGGGTTTCTGTAGAGGGCTGATTTGATTGCCATTTCCAAATGTAACATTAGCTTTAATATAGACTTTGAATTATAGAGCTAGAGTAGAAGATGGAGGGTGTGGTGAATGGAGGTTCTTGAAGGAAGGAAGTAACTTGTACTCTGGGTTAGAGATGAGACTGGCTGCAAGTAGAACTGGGGAAGGTAGAAGATGTCGGCGGGTAATTGTTAGTGAGGGAAGGAGAGGGCTTAACAAATGTGCTAAACACCTGAGAATGAAGTATAACACCAGGGAGGGATGGGCGCTTCGCTTAGCAGCAGAGTGCATGATTAGCATGGGTGAAGCATTGGATTCAATTCCAGCACAGAATGAATAAATGAATGAACACACAAAGACAAAGGCGTTCAGGAAAGAACATTCAAATGGTCAGAGAGATAAGAGGACAGTAGGAAAATATGTCCTCATTGGAGATAAAGGAAGAAACAGGATAGCATGTTGTTACGGAGACAACGGCAAAGAGGCAAACAGTTTCCATGCAACTCTGCCTCTTGAGAGATGCTGGACAATAACTTATGGTCTTGGTGTCACCACCATCACATACTTTGGGGGCAACACACCATGTAGTCCTTTGAGTCTGGGTACTAGATGCTCTTGTCCCTTCTTCATGAATTCTCATCATCAACTCAAGATACCATGTCCTAATTGTTATGGTAGAGCTTAGGTCTTATTCCTGTAATAGCCTTCTGGAGTACAGGTCAGCATGTAGTTGGCCCTTTATGACTTTGTAATAAAAGGCACAGTATTACTACCCAGAAGACTCTAATTAGCTAATGGCTAATGCTTCAAATTTAGGATGGAGAATTCAGAAGACTTATTTGGAAATGTCCATCACATTGAGCCTAATAATCATGTTCTCTCAGGAGCTTCTCTTGCTCCTGTGTAAGTTCCAGGCAGTTATCTAGGAACTGGTGGCCTCCTCTGGCTGACACTGCCTTGTATATATCACGATTACTCTATTAATCTGTGAAGTATTTTATTCATATCTACCTGTATCACCCAAGGAGTCAGTCAGGCCTGCAAAGATAACACACACATAAAACAAGTGCACACACACACATACACACAGTTGCAGTTATCTAAGTTTGCAGTCTAAAGCAGGAAGCTCTGCTGTGGAGGTGGTGACAATTGGCCTCCAGTGCCGTTCACTTATTTGTCGCACTCAAAGGCCCACAGCAAGCCCTAAGAACAAATTTATATAGTTGCTTATTTTAAAACATTGTGGAAGAGTAGGCCAACCTGCCAACAATTGGTTAGGAACCATTGACAACCTGTTCTAACTCATTCACCATGAAAATGCTTTTCTTCTTGAGTTCTGTTTTATTGGTTGGGGATAGTTTTGAAATTGGCTAAGAAAAATCTGAGTCAAGGATATGGTTAGTTTACAATCAGTACCATGTAGCTATTTGGTTCATAGACACTTGCAGGAATCAATTTTAGCTAGCACAGTAATCTGTGGAGATAGTTCTGTGAGGTTTTAGAGGCTGCTCTGATCTATGTGACTCTTGCCCTCAAAAGGCAGGAACCCAGGAGCTTTAAGGACTATTCTTTTGATCATTAAAGAACTGTAGCTAATTGTCTCTGCTCTGCGCACAGTCTGGTCTTTGAAAGACCACGTCTGCCTTGAAGTCACTTTCCTAGAATTCCCTAGACCTATAGCAAAGATCGTACCTATTCATGTCTCGGAAACCCAAGTGCTGCTTTGGCTGTGTTGGAAGTACCCAAACCAGATCCGAAGCCACGCACTGCTGGCCTCTGAAGGCTGCCTCTCCCTCGCCTGCCCATTCACCTCTACAGACCTCGAGGTTACACAGTGACTACAGTTTTCCCGTTTTTCTTATTTTTCTAGTTCATTGCTTGATAGAGTATTTTAATCTCACGTGCAAGCTTCAGCTGTCTTGGGAGGTGATAGGTAAGGGAGCAGAGTGAACTTCAGGGTAGTTTAGGTCTTACAATATGTATTCAGGGACATTAAGAATACAATAAATAATTTAAAGATCTATGAGAAAACTATATGGAACTAAAAGGGGGTTACTAGGGGCATGGAAGGGGAAAGGAAAGGGGAAGGGAGGAAAGTCGTGAAACAACGGGGAGGGCGGATGTAAGTGAAGTGCGTCATTTACATATACGGAAGTACCCCAATTTAACCACTTATTGTGTAACTGTTACACACCAATATTTAATAAAAGTTTATTTAAATAATTGATAAAGTCCAAATATTTCGTTTGAGCTGAATTTTAGAAAAAATGTTTTGTAACAATTTGATAACTCATATTATCTTTAGATGTAACTTTTGAGGAGTTAAGAGGAAATATTAGTTATGTTTCTGTTATATGATAAAACACTGAGCAAAACCAACTTGGGGAGGAAAGGGCTTAATTTCATCTTATAATTCCTGGGTCACAGTCCAGCATCAAGGGAAGTCAGAGCAGGAAGTCAGGGTGGGAACCTAGAGGTAGGAGGTGAAGCATGGACCGTGGAGGACAGCTGTTACTGGCTTGCTCCTCTGGCCCACACTCACCTTGCTTTCTTGTACAACCCAGGACGTCCTGCTCAGGGGTGGGACTACCTTAGGTGGTCTGGGCCCTTCCATATCACTCAACAATCAAGAAAATGTTTCATGCCCAAAGGCCAGTCCAATAGAGGAAATTCCCCAACTGAGTTTCTCTTTTCCTACATAATTCCAATTTGTGTCAAGTTTACAAAACAAAAAACAAACAAACAAAAACTTACACAGAGGATATACAGATAAAAACTGGAATATTGAGAGAAATTAAAGTGTGACATAAAAACATAACCCAAATGGTAGTAAGTTTAAGAAAGCGGTATATTTTAAGTAGGGATTATTCATTGCACCAACAAGATCTTATATACCAGTTTCCCCAACTCAACAAAAGTCCTAAAAATGTGCATTATTAGTAATGAATTGTGACACTAAGAACATCTCTAAATTATCATGTTCCTTTATTTTTAAAAAACTACTTGAATGAACCATACAGCATATGTATGTTATGTTCATATTCATTTTATGTATGCAATTCTAGAGTGGCAAGTGTACCATCATATTATAAATGAATCATTGATTTTAATAAAAATGTAAAATTGAAAATATTGAGTTTTGAATATATGTTGCAAAATAACTGCCATTTAAAGGCAACCAATGTTATGAGTGCAAAATATATACAACAGACAATTTCATGATAAAAATAAGTTTTTTGAAAAGAATGTTGTGATGTTGTAGGAATGTTTTGCTGACTCTAACTTGTAAGTGCCTCCTCATGTAAACTTTGCTCTGACAGAGTTTCTTGGCCTCTTTGAAACTCTGCTATATCTTTTTAGCAGAAAAGTGAATGGTGGCTTGCTGGGAGGTCCACATGCCTTTCCCCAGCCAATCAAATCTTGTTACCGAGATGTTCCACCAACACTGAAGAGATTTCTTGTCTTTTAAAACATTTGTTTAAACAATAGGTAATGATGTAGACATCTTATGTACTGGTCAGATTCTCTGTGAGGTTTCCATTCGTGTATACCTTATGCAACACTTAAATCAAGTTAAACATATCCGTTGCCTCAAATCGCCAGCTCGCCACCTGCCTCAGTCTCTGCATGCGTATGGGTGGAGGCAAGGAAAGGCCAGTGTTGGGATTTTCCTCTCTCACTCCTCGCCTTATTCCTTTCAGACATGTCTTTCTCTGAATGCAGATCTCACTGTCAGCTAGCCTGCCAGCCGGTAAGCCCCAGAGACCCTCCTGTCTTCACCCCTGCCCAGTAGTTCTGGGGTTAGGGTGTGTGTGAGACCACCCCTGCCCAGTAGTTCTGGGGTTAGTGTGTGTGTGTGAGACCACCCCTGCCCAGTAGTTCTGGGGTTAGGGTGTGTGTGAGACCACCCCTGCCCAGTAGTTCTGGGGTTAGGGTGTGTGTGAGACCATGCCCAGCTTGGAGGTAGTCTCTGTAAGGACTCATGTTTTGGTCTAAATAGAATGTATAATCTGTTCAATTACTCCTGGTATTATATTCTTCCAACCTTACTTTTCTTTTTATTTTTTCCCCACTTTTTTATCCTACAGATGAAGGAACTATTAATAGCCTTTTAAGGCCATTTTGATCAATTTCAAGGGTAAGTCTATATTCGAACACGAGCTTGGGCATTTTAGCTATTCTTTTTCTAAAATGCCCCAAGAATATGCAGATTTCTTTCTGTAGAGCTTATCACTTACTTAAACTCAAGTAATTAAGGCTTTATTAAAATGTTTACATAAAATGTATAATATCATAGAGACTGCCATTCAGCTCTAATAATTTTCTTGCAACAATTAGATTATAAAAAGTGTATGTAAGGCAAAATTGCATGGAACTAAACTTGGGAAGTTTTGAGAAAGTGGGGAGTTAGCTTAGTTGATAATGAGGTATGCAAACATGTGGTCTTGAATTTGATCCCCGTAACCCATGGGAACAAGCTGGGCATTCTAGTGCTGGGGAGGGAGAGACACTTGACCCCTGGGGCTGACTGGCTGTCCAGCCTACCCCAGTCTATGGGCTCCAGGTTCAGTGAACAATTTTTTCTCAAAAAGTAAGAAAGGGGGAGGGCAACAGCGGAAAGCATCCTCGGCCTGGCCTACTTCTGGCCTCACAAGCAGGAGTTCCTCAGGTAAGCGCCATTCTAATCTCAGCTCCCCTCATGTACATGAAACATACACACATACAGTTTGTTAGAAAACAAGTTGCTCCTGAGAATCCCTCAAATAGTTCATAAGAAAAGAGATATTCATTCAGTAAAAAATATAGAAAAACTGGAACCAGGACATGGGGAAAATAAGTTTGTATGTTTCATTTCATGCTCTCTCTGAGGCATTTCTCTGAGAAGAATTAAGAAGAATGTTCATGGAATTATCAAAATAGTTACTAAGCTATGATAGGTTTATATTCAAATAATTGGTAATCTCTCTCCAATAAGTCTCCCAGGCATCAGAGCACATAACAGATAAATTTGGCATAAGGTCCCCATTGAATCCTTAGGATTTTACATAGCATCTGATTTGACTGGAGTGAAAATCTGTGTGCAAGAATAGCCTGGCAAGTTAATAAAGTTAAGTCATAATTCTGTCAAATCCAAATAAGACCTGCCCCCAATCATTTGGATGACTCTGATCTTATACACTGCCATGTGCTCACTGCACAACTGGATGTCAGCTCTGTTGTCATCTGAACCTAGGCAAAGCTCCATGAATACTAAGCTCACAGTCATCAGCATGTATGAAAGATGCATTTGGACATTTGAGGGCATTTATTTGTTAGTCTTGAACACTGCCTTTGTGGTGAGCTAGAAATAATCATTTTATGGTAATTAATGCATTTAAAAATATCCATTGTATAATAAGGAAAGCTTTCAGCCATTGCCACCCCCTACAATGGCTGATTTGCTGCATTTCTTCTTTCTTTTTTTGTCTTCCCTGTGAATTCATTTATTGCCAATGTTTTTAGTGGTATTGTGAGCTGCATTGCATAATTAGTGGTATTCAGCTGCTACTGTTTAGCCTGAAGGCCTGTAATTAGTTTTCATTCACTATTGGCATTTATGAACCATCAGGGTCATTGTCAAAAGGTATAAAGACTATAATTCTATCACCAGACTTTAAATCCCTAAAAGCATAAAGATCTATTTTGCTCATCTAGGTAATAAAAGAGAGCATGAGCTACAAATGACAACTTTTATTCCGGGTGGAGGGAAAGGAACGTGAGGATTCAGATGAGTCCTATGTGTGTATATGTATGTTCTATCAAGTGCTCTCTCTTCAAGTGAGGGATTCCATTCCTGCTAGTCAGGTGGTAAGTTCTTAAGAACCCAGATCATGCTTAAGAGATCACTTGTCTCACACTTTTTCTTCTAATCGTGCCACCCAAAGCAAACTAGTTTTGGTGGATAAAAATTGTGAACTCTACAGTCAAGCCGTTCTGAATTCAAAGCCCATTTCATATACCTAGTGATGACTGAGAGTGACTGCTATGTACGAGTCAACAATGCTTGCCAAAACTTTGGGCTTGTATTTTGAAATCTTGGTTCCCATAACTACCTCTTTACAGTGGCACTGTCAACTCCTTCATGGTTGTTAATGAGGGCTGAAGGTTCAAGGCCTTGAAGTCAGTAGACCTTATTAAGGTCTGGGTGTTATGGATTTATAAAGAGGGCAAACAAGGATGGTAACAAATGAGAGAATGTGTCTTGAAGTCAGTTTGATCAACATTAGTGAAGATGTTACAAATCTCCAGCAATGAAATGCTAAGGTGGCTGCCACAGGCACTTGTGTTCAAATTTCAGCCCGTCCCTTTGGTATGGCTAGGAGAGTCTTTGTCAGTGTTAGGTTTGTGGAGTCCGAGGTGGTACAATGTGGGGTGGGGTAGCGAGTGTGTACATGTGTGCCTGCATGGGGTACATGCTCAGGAGAGGAGAGTCTTTCGATCATCTCAGGGATCACCTCACATTCAGGAGATGCTGCTCTGCCTTGCCTGTCCGGTGAGCCCAGTTCAGGTAAACAGGAGCACTTTGCTGCTTTCATTTCATCACCCACGTTGGGAATTCTGCATCTCAGCCCTGTAAGCGTCACAGTTACTGCTGCTTCACCCTCACAGACAAGACTTCTTCTTTACATGTAATTTTTTCAAAATTAAAAATATTCTTTGTGTTTCAAATGCAGTTGGTTTTGCAGTTATTACAGTCTGCTCTTATACAGAAGTAAAGAGAAATTGGTCATTGGGCCAAATATTTGGATTATTTATATAAATGAAGATTAAGTCTTGTTGAGGAATTTGGGACCAAGTTAGGAAAATCAATGGGAAAGATCCGATCATATTCACATAATTCCATGTTGGCAGACCTTGCAGGCAGATACCTGGCTCTATAAACATTTGCTTTGCAATTTCTATTTTCATTTTCAGTTTTAATTATGCACATTTCAAATATGTTACTAGGCATGGAGAGGTTTACATTTTTTTCCTAGAAGTGGACCCCAGAGAAGAGAATGTTGGGGTGTTGGTTAATTTTAATTAGTGATGAGGAACTAGGAAATGAGAGACAAAGTAATAGAGAAAAACAGGCTAGAACATAATTCTGGCTGGTACTTTTTAACTGATTGATAATTGGCTGAAAACTAGGAAATTTTAATTGTTTATTCAAGTGCTCTATTTTTAGTGAAACAGAATTTCTCTAACAGACCACCGAAGGCCTTGCTGAAAGCCCTGAAGGATTTCCCATGGACTGAATGCAGGTAGGCAGTGGGTCTCAGTGGCACAGGTACACAGCACAAGCTATCTCCTGGAACAACCTCACACTACCATTACAGTTTTGCACACATAGAAGGGACTGAGGCAGACATGGTATGGAGACCATGGCGTGGTCTGAGTGTTGTCCCTGCATGTGTGTAAGTACATCCGTGTTGTTCAGTTCCCATGGAGGAAAGAAGAGGGCGTCAGAGTCCCTGGAACTGCTGTTAGCTGCCAGGTGGTTGCTGGGATTTGAACCTGGGTCTTCTGTAAGAACAGCTGCTGAGCCATCCCTCCAGCCCCAATCGTGTGTTTTTTTATTTTTATTTCTGGTTTTATTTTTTTTTCTGAGTGTTTGGAATACTGTCTAGAAGAAAGTCGCCACCTGTGTCTGATTTTGAAGTATTCTCCTAAGTTTACCTCTAGTAGTTTCAACACTGTGTGCTTTATGTTTGCTGAGCCATTTTTAGTTGATGGTTGTACAGGAAGAGAGATCAAGCTTCAGTTTCCTGTATGTGATTATTCAGTTTTCCTGATATCATTGGTGTGATTTTGAGTCCTTTGTAGAAAATCAGATGGTGTCATGTGGGCGGGTTTATCTTTGTATCCTATGCTGTACTCTGTTGGTGTGTGGGCTGGCTTGTGTGTCTGTGCCTGGCTGATTTTGCTGCTGGGTTTATAGGATGATAAGAGGCTGGATGGTGTGGCGCCTTCAGCTGCTTTTGTTCAACATAGCTTTGGGTGTGTGGTATCTTTTTTGCTTTCCCATGAATTTCAGCATTCCTTTTCTTAGTTCTGTGAAGAACCTTATTGGAATTTTTATGGGGATTTCATTGAATGTGTACGTGACTTTTGGTAATGTAGCTGTCTTTACAATACTAATTTTGTCAACCCATGAATTTGGATATCTTGCTATCCTATTCTTTTATGATTTCTCTATGGATGTGTTTCATGTCTTTTGTAAGATTTCTTCTTAGATACTTTATTTTTGTGAGGGTCTCTTGTGAATGAAATTGTTTTTCTCTTCTTTTTAATCCTCATTGAATTTGTTCCTGGTATACTGATACACTCTTGAGTTTTATATATTGATTTAGTACCTACTATTTTAATAAGAGTGTCAATCAGATTAAAAAGTTTCTGGTAGTCTTTAGGATTTTTAATCTGCAATAGAGAGGTGTTTGGCTTCCTTCCTTCCTTCCTTCCTTCCTTCCTTCCTTCCTTCCTTCCTTCCTTCCTTCCCTCCCTCCCTCCCTCCCTCCTCCCTCCCTCTGTCTTTTTCTCTTGTTTTGTCGCTCTAGCTAAGAATTCAAGCATTGTATTGAGTAGGTGTGATTATAGAGGACATCCATTTCTCATTTCTGATTTTACAGGAAACATTTTGCTTTTCCTCCCTGAGTGTTTAAATATGAAATCCTCCCTCACCCCATATTTTCAAGGAGTTCTTGGTCTCCAGCTCATGGTACCATTTTGGGATGCTGTAGAAATTTTGGACTGTGGCATAGGAAGCAAACGTGGGGCGCTGGACTGAGGTGCTGGAGCGTGCTGGGTTCTCGCTGAAGCTTTCTGTTTCCTGATTTTCTAGGGTTTGAGCAAGCCACAGTGCCAGGCCCTGCAAGCCGCAGTCAAGCCATGGTGCCAGGCCCTGTGAGCCCCGGCCAAGCCACGGTGCCAGGCCCTGCGAGCTGAGACCCAGCTGCTTTGCCGCATCTTCTGTACCATGATGGACTGTATTTTCTGTGAGACAAAATAAATACTTTATTCCTTAAATGTCTCTGTTAGATATTTTGTCACAGTGATGAGAAAAGCAATCAATTGTAAGTGGCTATAGTTTGTCCTCCAGAGTCCAAGGGAGGCCTACTTCTCTTCTTAGTTCCTTCAGGGCTTTTATCATAAACAGATATTTATGCCAAAAGCTTTTTCTATATCTATTGAGATAGTGATGTGTTTGTTTTTAACTTATTTTTATTTTATGTGTCTGGAGTGTTATGCCTGCATGTGTGTAAGTACATCTGTGTTGTTCAGTTCCCATGGAGGACAGAAGAGGGTGTCAGAGTCCCTGGAACTGGAGTTATGGACTGCTGTTAGCTGCTAGGTGGTTGCTAGGATTTGAACCTGGGTCTTCTGCAAGAATAGCTGCTGAGCCATCTTTCCAGGCCCAATCATGTGTTTTTTAATTTTTATTTCTGGTTATATATATATATATATTACATTTATTGATTTACATATGTTGATCCATCCCCGAGTGAAACCAACTTGATCATGGTGTGTATTATCCTTAATGTGTTTTGGATTCAGTTTTTAAGTATATAACAGGAATTTTTGTATCATGTTCATGGGGTGGATTACTCATATCCATTTCTCTTTAAAGACCTGGTAGAATTCATCAGTGAGTCTAACCATTCCTTTTTTTTCTCTCTTTTGAGAGGATTATCATTTCAATATTATTTGTTGTTATTGATGTGTTTACATTTTGTATATCTTTCTGATACAATTTTGGTCATTCATTACATCTAGAAATTTATCAATGTCTTCAAGATTTTCCAGTTTATTAGAATGAGTTTTCATGGACTTGCTGAAGAGATCTCTGGATTTCATTGGCTTCTCCTACCATGTCCCCCTATTCGTCTCTTGTTTTTTAAAATTAGGTCTTCTGTTTATTATTTTTGCTTAGTTCAGCTGGGGATTTGTCAATCTTATCTTTTCACAGAACCAACTCCTTGCTTACCAATTTATTGTTTTGTTCTTTTAGTTTCTGTCTTTTAATGTCAACTCTGAACTTTTTTCTTCTACTAGTTTTGGGACTGCCCTCCCTTGTTTTACCAAGATCTTGAGGTACATCATTAGCTTATTTATTTAAGAATCTCCCTTAGTTCTCAATGTAATGATTCAGAACTATAAACTTCCCTCTTAGGCCCGTGTTCATTTTACTTCACAAATTCTTACATGCTATGTTATGTTTCCTTTTCATTTGACTTCAGGTTTGGGGTTCTGAAGATGTCGTGTATCTATATCTCCACCTCTTTATCAGGATTTGGGAGATTTTCTGTAATTATGTTATTGGATATTTACTCTGTGCCCTTATCTTGTAGTCTTCTCCATCTGTGCCGGTGACTTGTATGTTTGTGTTTCTATTTGTGCCTGAGGAATCTTGTGTACTCTTGATATTTTCTGAATTCATTTTTCTTTATTATTGTCTGAATATTCTAAATCATCTAACTTATCTTTAAACTCAGTGGTCTATCTACTAGTAGCTTTTATTATTCAAAATTTGACTTATTGAGCTTTTTATTGCCTAAATTTCAGTTTGACATTTTCTTCTAAATCTCTATATCTTTATGGGAGTCTTCCCTCGTATCTTGCATTTCCTTCCTTTTTTAGTTCAGATGTTTACTTTATACTCTGAATTCATTCAAGCATTTTATCATATCTTCTTTAAATTCTACAACCATTGTTATAATCATGTCTTTTAATTCTTTATCCAAAATTTCAAACACTTAGGTATCCTTATAATTAATTAACTGTGGAATCACCAGTGTTTGATAAAGTTATGTAGCTTTCTTATATTTCAGGTTTGCATTGGGATTTGTACATTGGGAGATGAGACTTTGGCTAGATATTTTAATGTCTTTCAGTTAAAATAAGCATTAACATTTGGCAGGGTTGAGATCCACTTTCTCACAAGTGCTACACATGTAGCTTAGTAGCTAAACAACATTTAGCATGCTCAAGACAGTAGGCTCCATCCCCAACACTGCTCAGAGAGAAGAAAAGTTAACTACAGACAAACCGCTTTGTAAATATGGTCATAGTTAAGTATAAGCAATTACCATCAAAGTTCAAAAGATTAGTGGAAAATGGAGCAAGGATATATTATGTAAGCTAAAAAGATATTAATGTGGGTGGGAATGAAAAAAATTAGCTGAAATATCACTAGAGAATAGGAAAAAAAGAAAGAAGAAAACAGAAAGAGAAGTAGAAAAAGTAAGCAGAAATGACAAAGGGAATGTTGAAGGGAGTAATGGAGAAGACATACCTAAGAGAAAATAAAAAGAGAGAATGGGCTTCTCTGATGGCTACTGAACCTCCTGCCATTAGCCACATGGAAGGGCCACCGCCTCCAGATCTTCTAGGCTATTCCTGGACATGACATTAGTCCACCATCTTCCAAAAACTTGAGTCCTTTTTCATTTATCGTTTATTATTTGTGGCCCTTTTGAGAAAATCAAGGACTTCTCTTTTGTAAAATGGGATATGTGTGTGACCAGATCTGTAGATAATCTAGGAAAGAAAACAAAGCAATTGCCATTTCAAGAGCATTTTGAAGAACTAGAGTCAGAACAAGAAAGGGGCTCAAGTGGGCATACTGGTGAACACTTGCAATTCCTGCACTCTGAGTGTTGTAGTGGAAGACTAAGAATTCAAGGCCAGCCTGCCCTGCACAGTAAAACTTCATCTCAATGAAAGACAGAAATGGAGTAAAGAAAGACAAAGTGAAAAGAAAAGAAAAATAAAGATGTAAAAGTAAAAGAGATCAGAAAAGCAAAGCAAAGCAAAGCAAAGAAAGAAGACCTGCATTTAAGAATTCCAATAGCAAATGTGTAGAGACAAAAATAAGAACCCAGTTATTCTAGGCCAGTAATTTGGTCTTGGCTGCGCATCCCCTGCTAGTGTCAAAAAGCACCCCACTGCCTGTTCCTCAAGAACATTTATTCTGTGGCTTGGCCTATTTTTTAAGCTTCTTAAAATTCTTGAGGTGATTCTAGAGAACAATCAAGGTTAGAATCTTGCTGTCAAATTTTTGGAATAAATTTTGTAATGTGGGTAAAATGGATACATTTATGTTTTTGGTTTTAAAAAGTAAATTCCTCCTGCTACAGATAAGTCCAGTGCAAATGAAGTTCCTGAAGATAGATTGTTGACGGAAATAGGTGATCTCTAGTCAAAAATACTGTCAAGGATATAGAAGATACCTTTCATAGTTAGGAGTTTTAAGCCCAAATAAAATGACTATACTCACCTAACTTTTATGATCATTTTTCACATTAATGAACCTTAGAAGCCAGTTTTGTGGAGCTCCAATTACTAAAAGGGCTTTGAAAGTGTAATACCATACATCATGAGGAAATATAATAACTCTGTTAAAAAGAGAGCTGAGGTAATAAAATTATCATAAACAACTTGATTCAGTTATGCTACGGAACATCTAGTGATTAAAAACTTCTATCTCTGTGGCTTCCTGGATTAAATTCAATCTACTTATATTTTGCACTATTGCTAATTGTATTATTTGAAAATGCAATGATATGTAAAATATAAAGGCACACATTTAAAACTAAATGTATATCTGCTCTAGGATGTCTCAATTTGCTACTTAATTTGAATAAATTTGAACACTGTTGGAAAGTTGCTAAGAAGAATTAGTTTGAAAACATTTGGGACTATTTTACCTCAAACATAATGATGCTTAAAATAGAAAAGTGCTAGAAGTTATAAAGTTTTATGTTCTGGCCTCCCATGGACTCTAGAATAAAACTTTTTCTATAAATGACCATGACCCTGTTAACTGTGCAGAGAAATTCTCTGGGTAGGACCTCAGATCATCTTGCCTAGTTTTTATAGAAAACAGATACCAGGAAACATTAAATGACTTTCTCAAAGACACATGCTAATGATAGAACATAGATACCTCTCAGTGCCTAATATTCTCTGTGTCATTTCTGAAAGAGCTGATAAATATTGATTGCTTTCATATAGAATGGGCTTTGGACCTGACTTGTGATGTATAGCTGGATTATTGTCATAAATATACCTGAAGTCCTGTGTTTAAACCTGCAGCAGCCAATTAGTGGTGACTCTCCTAATTGTTACTTGAGGTCTTTTGTGTAGTGACTTAGGGTATTAAATAATACAGCGCTTTTAGGATTCCAGTAGCATTTTCTATAGAAATGATGTTAATGACAGGAACCTCATTAACCTGCAGGGACTAGCAGTTATGGTGAATGGCTTTCAAATGAAAATTACAAGTATTGTTAGGAAGCTGAGTCATAGGGGTTTTGCCTCCGTACATATTTGATGCCACCTGAGATCTGATAAGGTTAGTTTCCATGTTAACCAGAATGAGTTTCCATGTCAATACATGTTTTTAGGTATTTCATCTTGTGGGCTCATATTTGCTCTTATTTGGTTCCCATTTTCCTGCTCCCAAGCCATTCTGCATAGCACAAGTCCTGCCTGCTCTTATGACACCCAAATTTATTAAATGGATAGTGGACAAAAACAGAAAAAATTATCAAGTATGAAACATATGATCTCTAATTCTGCATATCTGTTAAAATGGAATATGCTATGACTGGCCAAAATTTGGGAATACCTTTGCATAGTTGAAGATGCAATTCGATTATTGAAGAAACTGAATGAATTTATCAGCAAGAATATTAGCTACTTTCCTCATTGAAAAAAAAACTGACAATATCAACTTAAAGAAGATTTCCTTCTGGCTTAGTTTGAGGGATCTTTCCATCGTGGTGGGGAAGATGTGCTGGCAGGAGTGTGAGGCAGCTGGTCACATTATCTGCAGCCATAATGTGAGGAGATTTGAATCTTATATACAAAATATAAGTAGATTGGTGCCCTGCTCACTTTCTTCTTGACACAGGCCCATGGAATGGTGTGGACCATATTTGATGTGGGTCTTCTTTCTTCCATGACACCTTTCTGGAAGTATCCTCTCACACACACACACCTAGGGATATATTCCCATGGGTATTCTAAGCTCCTTAGGTTGACAGAGAAAATTACCCATCACAAAAAGCTTTATAACTTTGTAAGTACACTGGTTCCCAGATTGTAAGGGAAATTAATACAAAGAATGCAAAGCGAAACTATGCAAAATGCAAGGTCTGTCCCAAACTATGTTCCTTGCGGGTTACGTGTCAAAGATAGTCCACCATTCTTCTATCCTTTAGTGTGCTCAGATTCTTCTGTTTTTAGAAATTTGCCTCTTAACCACCATAGGCATCAGAATAGATGTCAGTCTCCTCTTAGGAGTTTAAGGTGGACAAAGCTGACAATGGGCTCCTTTGGGTTCTGCCTGAGGCTGGTGTTTTGTCAAAAGGGCCGGCTATCCTACGTTTTAATGTTGCCGTGACAGAATGAGCCAGATTTGAATGAGTTCTTTTAATTTAGGGTTTCTCTCTGACAGAAATGGGAATGTGGAATGCCGCCATGATCACAAGGGATTATTAATGATTTCATACAAGTTTTGTTAATTGCTCTGTTTTCTGGCCACGTCTCCAAAGGCTTGTCTCAGAATCCTAGGGAGAAGAGGCTCTTACAGAATCTGATCCAGAGAAGGCATACCCATGTGAAACTAGGATCTGTAGTTACACGGTGCTGTTACCTAGTAACAGAATTCAACCACAAAAACTCATGGGTAGAGGGAAAACTCAGCATGAAGTAGGTCACTGTAGACAAAAGTCCCAGTGCCCAGTAGGCCTAATGACTCACTAAGGGGGAAACAATAGCAGCCATCAGACTATAACCACAGAGGCAGAGAGCTACCTGATAGAACAACAGAAGGAGTAGAGGACCAGGACATCAGGAAAACATGGCGGTCACTGTGATAAAAATCAGTGGAAGAATCTGGTGCCATCTTTGAACTAGCTGAAGGTAGTTTCTTAAAGAACTTCTAGCCACTTTCACTCCCTTTGCTAACTCAGGGAATAGCAGTTACTCTTTACACAGTCAGTGATGATATCCCAAATGACATGGTCAGGGAAACAGAGGCTGCATGTTTATGTGAATACTAAAGGTAATTCACTGTAGTTGGCTTTAGAGACTTAATAGTTATAAAATTTTGGATTCTTTTATTTATAATATTTGTGGGCCTTTAGTTGTAATATTTCCTTGTGGAAAGTGTCTGATAACATTAAGAAAATAAAGCTGATTGATAGAAATCAATGAAATAAGTTGGACAATGGAAGTCTTTTAAAAATCTCTTTTTAAATAATCTGAGTAAATATTTGCCTGTAGATTCTACCTTGAAGTTTGACCAGAATGTTCTTAAATAAACACATCTGGGACATTTTGCAGAGTTTGTCTTCAGATATTATTTGATACCAAAGGATATTCTTGTCATTAACCTATCAGAGCATTTTATTTTTAAATGGGAAACACCTTCCATGATCAGAAGAACTTCACAGCACACATTCAGTTCAGAACACCACTAACAAAACTTTTCTTAATATTTTACTTCCTTGAACATAAATCATGACTCCTTTGCAGATCTTCAAACAGGGTGGTGACTTCTTTAATGTATGTTATTAGTTTCCTTTTCAAAAAACATTTTGAAGTTTGTTAACTAGTAAGTGCCAGGACCATCTGGACGTCATAAGGCCTTCCCTCCCCTGTGAACCACAAAGCAGTTCTCAGATGGGGTGGGGTTATGACTTTCCCTCATATCAAAGAGAGCCATATAATTGATGTAGGAAGACTCATCGGTGGGACTTACCTAGCTTCTGACTGGTGGCCTTACTTCTTTTTGCAACATTCAGTAAGTGAGAATATTTAACATTTCAGAGTTTAGAATCTGTAAGCTTTTCCTCTGTCTTCCTGAAATCTAGAGGCCAAGAGATTGCACAAGTGTGAACAAGAACCTGTATCTAACCACATATGGGTACTGAATATATTTCTTAAAAGCAACATTTGATGCCTTTTCTCTATACCTCCATGAGTCATTGTTTAAAGATTAAAATTTTTCAAATGAAATTAAAAGCTTTGTAAGGCCATTATGGCCAATATGCGAGAGCTGAACCATCTGCTCCACTGAATGAAATTTCAGATGGCATGTTTGTAGAAATGCCCTGCTGATGGAATCCAAGACAAAGGCTTCCACCGATGCCTCCCAGTAACCAAATTTAGTGTGTTTTATGGCCCAGAAAATGATCCTAGTCAGGAAAACTGGTTTTGTAAAGGCCTTAGAAATTAAAGGAACAATTCCCAATTCAAATGCTGTTCAGTATGCAAATGTGCTCAGCAAAACCCAATGCCAGCCAGACCCAGGAAATCTGTAAGATGTTATTAAATACTCTGTCACTGCTCATCTAAGAAGCATTGAGTAATATTGTGCTTGAAACCAGAATCAAGATTATGGAATGGGAAATTCTGCTCTTTGAGAAATCATGCCTTTCAAAACACGTTAGCATAAAGTTTGAACAATGAGATAGCAACAAAGAATACCTGTCATTTTGAGATCTTGATTATTCATGTTCAATTCATGTTGATAGCATGCTTGTATTGTCATTACTCAAGCTTTGATGCTACTAAGGTTTTAATATTTTAGTTCGTTTAATTAATAAGTGAAATAGTAGTAGAAGGCAGCACTCACTGAGTGCCTGCCCCAGCGCGCGCACTGCTTCACCTGGCTCAGTGCCCGCCTTGCTGCTTCTCAGAACAGCCTTTGATCAAAAGGGCTGTTGCTACCCCCATGTTACAGATGTAAAAACTTAAGTCCAGGTAAGTTCAGGTAGGCAGTCTGCTCAAGGTCACACAATTATACTAAACAAAGTTAAGTATTGAATTGAGATGTTCTGTTTCTAGAGTCTGAAATGTTTTCCACTATCCCATATGGCTTATCCATTTACTTAAAAAAAAATCTATTAGACAACTTTGCCTTATTCTCTAAGCTCATAGTTTACTAGAGTGAAAATGGATGAAATACTAAACAAATGCGTAAATATGTGTTAGTATCTGTAACTTTGATAAAGAGAATACGTTATCTGTTAAAGGATAAATCCTAAGACCTCCAGGGGGTAATGAAACTGCAAATGGTATGTTACCATTCCTAAAAAGTTTGTTTAGGAATGTCAAGATATTAACAATGACAGTCAGTAATAAAATGTAGTTCTTAACAAAATAATAAGCCATTATTATACAAAGTAAGGGTTTATGGAACACAAGTATGAATTTATGATAATTGATCTTATAACCTACTAAGTGATCTATCATGGATAGTGTACTCAGTGTAGATATACTAGATGGAGGAATGATTGGCACTCTGAAAAAGACACAGTATCTACACAATACACAATGATACACAATTTAAACCTTATGAATTCTTTTGTTATATAACTTTCTATTTAATTTTTGGTATTGTTGGAGACGTCTAGTAACTGAAACTACAGAAAGTGAAATTGTGATTAGGAAATCTGTCAAATGATGAGGGGACAGAGGCTAAAGGATGGAATACTTTTCCATAAATGGTTATCTAGGGAGGCCTTTCTGATAGGTGACATCTATGCCAAGACTGGAATGAGGAAGGAAGTCAGATGGGTATTTGGCAGAACAATTGGCATAGAGGTAGAGGGTACTATAAATAGAAACGCTTGAAGAACAGTAGGAAGCCAGAGTGACTGGAGAATAGTGACCAAGACATGAGGAGGAAGGTGGGGCAGGACAGAGAAGAGAGGCCTGGAGAGCCAGGTCACCTGCCATGGAATATTATAACTGGCAAATGTATCCTTCACAGCTGTTTCTGAAGCATCACAGACAGGATGAATAAACTCAATGTACATTATTCAAGTGATACAATGTTGAATGAAAAAAGTAAGGTAGCCTATATTAAAGAACAAGAGAATAACTGGGCATGGTGGCACACACAGCTCTCAGGACTGCTGCAGCATGATGATTATGAGTTCAAGGCCAACATGGTATACATAACAAAATGACCAAGATAAAGTCTCTGAACATGGATGAGGACAGAAAGATTCTAGTTTCATTTTGATGTAAAATTGAATTGGAGTGAATAAAATATTAAAGTATAAAATATAAAACACATGGGATCTAGATAGTTTTGAATAGTAAATTTTATTTCACATTATACTTTCTGTCATTATTATTGCTGCACATACATAGACATTTATGCACTGAGTCCATTTAGTGGTGCTCATCTGTACCAGGCTGTCCATTTGAGATTAGATAATCTCCCAGGGAGCTCATCCCTGGAGAAAACTCATTTTCCCTCCCTCAGCATCCATTGATTGCCTGTAGTCCTTGATCTTGATGTGGGGCCCCGTGACATTCCTGCCATCCATGTTGACATGTCATTACGCAGATCTTGTTAGACTACCAGACTGTGGCCATTTCATCGGTGCAGGTTCCCTGTCCCATCTAGAATCACTAACTAGCCCAGGTGTCTTGTCCCTCTGGGTCTCAATTTCCTTTTGCCCTCTCTTCCATGATGTTTCCTGACCCTTAGGCGAAGAGGAACTTGTAGTCACGATTCCCTACATTTGACCAGTTGTGGAACTTTCTTGTAGTCCCCATCTGTTGCAAAAAAAGAAGCTTCTTTAATGAATGGTGAGAGATGAATGCAAGGGTATATATTTTGAGTATGTATTAGAGTATTTGGTAATCTATTAGTACCTTGCGTTAGGCAAGAACCTCCTTTTTGTGTTTAAGTTGAGTTTTTTTGTCTGGCAGTGTGAATCTGGTGAATGAAAAGCCTGAAGAGGATTTATCATTTAGTCTTCTTGTCCTTTTCCAACTCACCAAAGGAATTTCCTGATTTCAAGATTTAGGGCAGCAGGGAGAGCAGATGAAAGAGGCATCGAAGACAGTATTCAGTGTCCCTTCTGTGGCCATCTAGGATGTGGGCAGATGTTCACAGCTGGCAACATGACAGATGTTGATGGCTGACTTTTCTAGATTGTTTTGTGACTTTTCTGCTCTTCCTTTTAAAGTCTCAACCAGAGGCCAGAGAGTATTTGCTGTCGAATTGGTAAATATGTCTTCTAGTAGCAGACTATCCCTTAACCCTTCTTTGTCATGCCATGAATTTTATCCAGTAACTGATGAGTATATGATGATCAACTGGAGACAGAGAAACAGTCCTTTATACAGATTGGTTAATCAATCTAAGGGAGGAATTTCCCTTGTTAGCAAGAATGGAATGGAAAAAAAAGACCATGAAAATAATGATGAAGTAGTACTGAGGTTGTGACTAGACAGGAAGGGAGAAGGAAGTCATTTGTGAAGGTCAAAGGCAAAAGGGAAACAAAAAAGGAGATATAAAGGCAGAAGCCATGTTTTCAAAGAAAAGGAAGTACACACTGGTTGTTAGGATTCCATTAGCCTGTTGCAATGTAAAAGGGAAGTGATCCCTGCATATTGCACTTGTGGCTAGGAGGAGGCTATGGAGTATCTCATGAGCCAGAAGGGTCTTTACCAAATGCCTCTAAGAATTCAGGTGGTCTATTAAAGACAGAAGAAATGGAGACAATGAACACTGTTGTTTGTTTTGAGTTTTATATGCTTCTTTTAAAAAGATAGAAGTATTAGTTATAAACAGATATAAAAAGATAGAAACAAGGATTTAACAGCAATAAGACCATTAATATGCTCCTTAAATACTAGATGGCTATTAGGAACTTATTTAGTGAGATTTAACAACTACTGAAACCATCACATCTATCTGCTAAGTTAAATATCAGTAATTTTGTTTGTTATGGGAAATACAATTAAGCTATTCCAACGCAGTTGGAAAGCTACAAATAATAACAATGAGTTATGCTTTCTGAGTGTGTGCAACAAAATCAGGCACTATTCTGAAGACTCTGAACCTTGTGTCCTTTAATACTCACAGTTGTTGTAATAGTGTGACTGTGTTTTCACTCACTGTTTGGGGAACTGGGTCCTGGAAAGTGACATTTACCTGTCTGAGATGACATAGCCCATCAGTGATCTGACTCTAGAGTTTTGGTGCTGACAGGAGTTGGCCTGAGACACTTGTCATTAAAACAATATCCAGTAGTCTTGGGCAAATACAGTGCTGGTGGTCATATCAGCTGGAGACTGGTGAGCTGATTTTCTACACAGACCTCTATGTGGTCTTTGTCATGCTGGTAGAAGGAGTTTTATAGAAAATACCATGAGAGAGTTACCTGCCACAAGCCCCTGCTTTCACTTCTGCACAGTTTTAGCCAGATCAAAAGCTAGAGACAGGCCAGTAGGGCTTCTGAAATTGTGGCCTTCCTGAATCTTTTTATCTCAGTGTTTTATTCTTTTATCAACTGTGGTCTCTTGGATCTACTTGATCTTTTCTAACTACATAAAACATCTCTTCTTTTGGTGTGTGTGTGTGCATGTGTGTGCACACGCACATAAAATGCAGAAGTCAGTCTTTAGTATTGTTCCTTAGGAGCTATCCATCTTGGGTTTTAGTTGTTTTGTTTTCTTTTATGAGACAGGGTTTCTCACTGATCTCAAGCTTGATGATTAGGCTAGACTTGGTATGTTTCTCCTCAATGGCTGTGATTGTAAGTATGTTCCACCATGCCCAGATTTTCTACATAGGTTCTAGGAATTGAACTCAGGTCCTCATGATTGCTTGGCAAGCACTTTACAGACAGCTATCTCCAAAGCTCCAGAAACTCTCTTTCTGAACTTCTTGCTTTATCTCATTTTCTATCTTCCATTTTTCTTGTGGACTGTAGTGAAGGTAGGCAGTGCTTTAGTAGAGTTTGCCTAAAAGATTCTCTGGTTCCTGAGAATATAAGTACGTATAGACAAATCAAAATGTGTGCAGGAAGACCATTGGAAAGTTAGCACCTATGGTATTGTATTATAGCTAATAAATTTTGGGAAATAATGAATGGGGACAGATCAAATATAATAACCAAGTACCTGGGGACATGGCTCAGTGTATAAAGTGCTTGCTGTGAAAACACAAGCACTTACATAAGTACTTGAGTTTATAGCACCCACATAGGAAGCCAGGCACAGTGGTGGGCACTTGTAACCCCAGAGCTTGAGAGAGGAACAGATACAAATTTTGGGGGTTGTGAGGCAGCCTCTGTAACAGAAATGGTAAGTTCCAGGTCCAGTGTGAGACTCTGTCTTAAAAAATAATTTGGAGAGCAATAAAAGAAGACACCTGACATTGAACTCAGGTCTCCATTTGCACACACATGTGCACACACTTATTACACTAAAACACACCTCCCACAAACTCCCAAATTAAATAAAGAACAAATTATGAAAAGGAATTTTGTGCTCAAATATTTATTGCTTGTCAAAACCACACTTAATATAGCCCGTAGCAGCAATTTCCTCTTTGTAACAGTTAATAATTAAACCTTAAAACTTATTGTCTTCCTACTAATGAATGCATACTAAGCTTATTACTATAAATTCTTGCCCTGTATGTCAATTTTTTTTTCTTGATTTCTTTGCCATTTTCCCCAAAGGTTGAATTAATGATATGGCCCCATCGTGCTTCAAATTCTTCCTCACCCCGCTTGGAGATTGTCTACCAATAAAAGTCTTGAATAATCAAAGTATAACCATCTCTTAATCCTTCATTGGCTGCATTTTGGATAAGGCTTTTAGGTTAAGAATTGAATCTTTTGTGCCTTAGTGAAGTGCCTACCACATTGGTACCTTTTTATAACAAAGCAACAATGGCTGTTAACAACATGTATGAACTCTTATTAACCTTCATTCTGAACACATACTTATAAGGAAGTAATTATGCATGCACACTCGACTATGTGGGAGTTGAAAGTCTGGAAAAGATATAGCAAGACCTTTATGTAAGATACTTAGCTGAACATGTTTAGTTGAAATGAAACACAGAATTCTAGAAATAGCATAGAAGGCACCAGCAAGTTAAACCAGATGG
This sequence comes from Eospalax fontanierii, assembly GCA_035773235.1. Lineage (NCBI taxonomy): Eukaryota > Metazoa > Chordata > Mammalia > Rodentia > Spalacidae > Eospalax > Eospalax fontanierii. Next base: position 77,387,750 of record CM069535.1, on the reverse strand, counting down.
CGTGTTTGAAGAGGTCCTGTGCTGTATCAGACTCTGTCACCTAACCGTTTGAAAACCATCCCCTTTGTGAATACTGAGGTGGGAAACAACTTCATTGCCTCAACTTCTTTGCATCTTCCACAATTTTCTTGATGTATAATTCATTTCTTCTTAGAAATTCTGCCTGAGTTAAAAACATGATTCTTAAGAAAACCTCATCCATTGACCTAATGACTCTTATGAAATCAGGTTTATGCCCTATCAGTAGTTCAAAAAGCGCTGAGTATTTGTAGTTGCTGGTTAACTACTTTTTCTTAGGTCTGAGCAAGGCTGCACAAGGGAGCATACAGCACCTTCTTTATGCTCAGATGTGCATGATGGCTGTCTTACCATTATTTTCTGTCACTAGGAGTGATGACTTAGTAGGTGAGATTTTCTACCCTGTTTTTTTTTTTTTTTTTAATTTAACCATTTTCAGTGATCACCGCAGGTAAAGCTAGATAACTGAAACCCTGGCGGTACTGTAACGAAAATAGAAATACCAAATGGAAATCGTTCCTTCTTTGTAGTTCACTCAGATGCATGCTTGTAGCAGATCTGCTGAATCCAAGCCCACAAAGTTCACATGTAATTTAGCAATGTCCTGTTCAATGAGGTAGCCACTAGCTACATGTGAAAATTTAAATTAGCTAAAATAAGAAACTTATTTCCCTAGTCACAGTGCTGAACTTCATTTACTCAGCCACGTGTGGCTGTTGGGCTGCTGTCCGAGGCAGTTGAGTTATCTGGGGATTTACAGCATTACAAGGAGTTCTAAGGAGAATTTTCTTGCAGTATAGAGCAACCTACTTCCTACTTATGCTCTCATGTACTCTCAAAGACTTGTCATCTGATTTAGGTGGTTGACTATTCGGTAAAAGTTGATCAGTGGTGCTAAGTTACAGGAAGATAGGAACAGAGCTCTGGCATATGACTGTATAGTAGAGTGACCATAGCTATGGTAATATACTACATATTTGAACAGCTTTGAAGGAATCTGAATGCTTTCACTGTAAGGAAATAAGTGAACAAATAGATATGCTTACTCTTATTTAACATTTTATAATGAAGACATTCATTGAATTTCACTTTCTTTCTCTTGCTAGCATTTGTAGAAGTTTTTTCTTCTGTCATCAGGCTAGTAAACCAATTCAACACATATTAGGGGTTCAATTAAAATTTATGTAGTCTTTCCCTGTCAAAGTCTTCTGCAGATCAGCATAGATACTGCTGAAACTGTTTACATCTGGCAAAACCAAAGTCGTCATGTCTGGGATCCACTGGGGTTCAAAGATGAAGTGACCAAGGGCAACAGCTTCCTGCATTACATTATCACCTGTCACTACCTCTTACATTCTTGTAAGAACAAGGTGGCCCTCCTCACGCAGGGCAAGACCTTGAGAACCAGTCAGATGCTCAGCAGCTTGCTTGACCTCATTAAAATTGACCGATCATGTAAATGTTTGGGTCTGAGGCCAGATCTCTTAAAGCTGTTTGGAATTTCTGAGGCTATTATCACACAGGAGATAATTTGTGATCTTTTCTTAGTATTTTCTAGGAGTCTGAATGGAAATAGACCAAGAGATAGTTAGAGTTGCAAACTGAGATTATAAAAAAAAATGTACAAAAAATTTACATTCAACCAGTTATCTTGATTTTTATTTTGAGCTCTAAAAATAATTCATGATGAAAAACCTTAGAAAATAGAGTACTTTGTTATAGTTAATGAAAACTTATATTCTACAAAAATATGGTCTTAGTCGACCAGGGAGGCAAATCATTATTTGTGGTATTTATTATGAGGCGGTAAAGACTGGGGTCCTGACAACTTTTACCAGATGCTGTGCTAACTCACAGTCCAACCTCTGTTTTCATGTCTATCCCATTTAAGGTCAAAAAGTGAATTTGGATGACAGAGAAAGTATAGCACAAGGGAGAGTGTCGTTCCCAATGGCTTTGGCAAGAACCTGTGGGAGTGGTAACTGGTATGGTTTTCTGAAGGCTGTAGATTTTCTTGAACATAAATCAAATCTCCATCTATGAAGCATAACACTTTTTTCTTTCAGTTTAATTACATACTGCCGAAGGACATACTTCCACTCTTGCATGGGTTCCAGTGAACGTCCCTGCACAGTGGTCCTGTCAGGTTGGTGCAGTGCTTCCACTAATTGGTGTCCTGCCCTGATGTCCTCATGCTGAGTTCGGCATGAAGCTGGTTACTCTCAAAGAACAGGCTTGGTGTACTGAATTCCCAGTAATGCTACAGAGTACAGATGTGGAGTTCCTGACTGTGTTCAGTCAACATGGACAATTTTCAAACACAAATAATACAGCTGATCAGATCAGATTGTTATTTTTAACTCTCATGGAAGGGATATTTGTAGTAATCCTATTCCTTTAGATCCCCGTTAGAGGTTGATGACTTCAGTTCTATTCACTCTTTGAAGTATCATTAGCCACAGAGTGGGCCAGAAGACGAGACATGAATCCCATCGTTCGTGGCCTGCTGACTTCTTGTGTTTGCCCCAGGGTCTTTTGGGAAACATTGGGCATGATATCTTGAACCTGCACTTCAGTTTCTCCACCTACAAAGTTATGATTTGGGCCTGAAAATTGATTGATGTCCTTTGTATTTCTGAAAGTTTAAGATGATATGCTATAGCTGGGTTGCAGGAAGGAAGTTAGGGTTCAAGAGGAAATTCTGACTTGATGTTTAAAATGACTCTTTTTACAAAGATTGAAAGTAGGAGTAGAAGGATGAGGCCAGCCGCCTTCAACTCACCCTAACAAAATTTACACTTGCACAGAACATTTAATCTTTCTCCAAACATGACAATTTGCCATGCACCTTTACCTATTTGGCATGAGCTGAGCTTTACACTTGTCAGGGTATTAGATGAACAGAACACCTATTGTTTTCCAGAATCTCAAAAGTTCAAGTTGGAGAGATCAAGTTAGTGGTTGAGCTAGATGAGCCCATTTCTCTGTTACTAGCACAGTGTTCCTGGTTTCACAATGAATGACCTACCCCCGTGCTCTAATGACTGCTATCAACCTTTCCATTTATTTTCAGATTTAAACAAGTAAAATCTTATCTAGGCATGGTAGCACAACCTGTAATCCCAGCAGATTGGTTCAAGCATGAGCCCAGTCTGGTTTAAATAGCAGTTTCTAGTCAGAGCAGACAGTGAGACTGTCTCACAAACTAAACCAAACCAAACCAAAATGCAAGTTCTTGCAGTATAAAAGACACACACTCACATTTGATTTGGGCTTGCTGGAAGAATGGTTGGTTAGTTTTCAATCTATTAGCCTTCTAGCTATATTTCTATAAAATGAAATTATAAAAATGGATTTTTCCTTTATTTTCAAAGATCTGTAAAAATGTTTGACATTTGTAGAGACAGAGATAAAAGAATCTCACAGGTTTATGGTTATGTTAGCAAGTAATCATAGGAAAGAATACTTGCATGACTGGTAGTTAGAGCAGTAGGACATTAACTTGCCTGGTCAAATCTAACTACTTCTTAAGCTTGGAAGAAACTGATTCAAACACAGGAGGGACTGGAGAGGTGGCTCATCAGTGAAGAGGACTGACTGCTCTTACAGAAGACCCAGGTTAGAGTCCCAGCACCCACATGTCAGCTAACATATAACTGCTATAACTATATAACTATAGTTATAGTTATATATAACTCCAGTTATAGTTATATCTATAACTCCAGTTCCAGGGGAATCAGATGATCTCTTCTGACCTTCGTGGGCATTGCACAGCATGGATACACTTACACACATGCAGGCAATAGAGTTATACACATAAAATAAAAATAATATATAAAACATAATTACAGGAAAAAGATTATGAGATCAGCATTCCAGAATTGAATAGGATGCAGAGTTTTTGCTTTTCTTTTAAATTCACAAAAAGCAAACATTGGACAATCTTGGAAATTTTATTTGCAATGTGACTATTATGCGTTGGCTCTAAAGAGGAAGAGCCCAGTGTGAGCAAGCTGTCATAACTCATTTAGACATTTCAACCCTGGGTTTCACCAGTGGTCATGCAACTTCCTGCAGCTACCTCAGAAACCCTTGGTTCCAAATTTAAAGAACAACTTTCTCAGGCTTTCATGTTAAGAGATGGTTGGCTTTCTAGCAGTGATTTTTCTAAGGAGCTAAAAAAAAACCCTCCGAGCAAGAGGCAAATGTTTACATGTGTTTTATCGAGATTCAGCAAAATTGTGCTACATAATTTTTGCAGATCTTCAAGCTGGGGTACATGTTTCATTTTCTAGATTTAGATGGCTTATGCTCATGTGAGCACCACTTACGTGAGTGAACACCTTCCTAAATAGTATTTTGTTTATAACTTCTCTCCTCACAAAAGATATCTTCTTTGAGGGACCCAGTCTGGCTGTTTTGAATGCCATTAACCTAAAAAGGAACTTTCTCCACATCCACTCATTTTCTTACTTAGTGGCCCTTAGCAGTTTGGCCAAGTCCTCTTAATCTTGGGATTCAGGGACAGGACTTTTTATTCTCGCTTTAAAAATCTTGCTGATTTGCTGAATAAACCTCCAGCCTGATCTTTTTTTCTTTTGTGAGTTACGTAAGTCTTGCTGTGTGAACTAACATTTTGTCACTCATTGTCCTAAAGCAAGAGCCAAACTGGTGAGAAACCACCTACTGCTGAACATCAAGCTTGTGCCAAAAAGGCAACAGCTACATGCTGTTCTGTTGTGCCCCTGAGTGATCAAACAGTCCTGAGAGCAAACAGGAACTTCAGCAGCAGGAATCAAAGGGCTTCTGGAGCCAAGCAGAGTGGACAGAAGTCAAGGAGGGGTTTTCTTAAGATGAGGTACCACTATGCAAATGTAGGCACACTTATTTTGCTGTTTCCTTCAGGACAAATGAGCACTGATAATAGAGAGGCTGATGCAGCTTTGATTCAGTGGCTGAAGAGCAACAGGATGCTTTTGTCTTCCACTTTGTGTTTACTGCAGGTGTATTGCTTATATTTACATTCTTAGCTTGTCCTGAAACAACTGCAGGCATCTCAGTCTCTTGTGTGCCTTCACATATACACTCGTGTGTACACACATGCACACAGGCACATGCACAACATTCCATATGACTGTACATACATACTTTTGTTAAGGCCTTCCAAATTATTAGAGACAGAATGGAAGAGAATATTCTAGAGAACTGATTTTAATAATGGAGTAAATCAGAAACAACCCTTTTCAAGTCACTTTGTAATTTTAGAAAGTTGTTTATGTGGGCTGAAATGAAATCTCAATGTTGCAAGGTATTGAGAAGAAATATGGCAGAGTCAATCATTTGCAAGATTGATCATGAAGCTAAAAGTGAGTAACTTTAAATCCATGTTCACATATTTCTTGTTACTGGACCTACAGCGCCAACATCTCCTTAATTGTACTCTACATCAAAGCTTTCAAAGTAGCAGTAGAGTGTAGTCTCTGAAGGGGTGGCCATTCTTTCTAGTTACGGCATTTGTACTTGGATATTTTTCACGGATCACACCATCATAAGCCACAGGCCTAAAAATATTGAAAAGATGATTAGATTTGTTGTAAGGAGTGGGTTCATAGCACTGGCGATGAACTGAGCAATGACACATGAAATACAAAGATTTTTCATTTCTTGTCCTCAGGAGGTTGTAGTTTAGGCGGCTGTACCTGAACAACGTGGCCTGGGCTTGCTTATAAGCAGAAATTTATTTCTTACAGTTCTGAAAACTGGAAGTCTGAGATCTTGGTGCAACATGGTGAGGTTCTGTGGTGGGTTTTCACTTGGGATGCTGCCTGCCAACTTCTTTGTCTTACATGGCAGAAAGAGACCAGAGAAGTTGAAGGGACTCTTTCATAGGAGCAGCCTATTCATGGATGCCCCATTCTCTTAACTGTCACCTTCCAAAGGCCCCACTATCATTCTGGGGTACAGGATTTCAGCATGAATCTGGAGGACACAAATATTCTGTACATACCAACCCCTCTGTTCTTGAATAGGTTTCTTTGTGGGGAAAAGATGGTCAATTTCTTGGGCATTCATGATGTTATAAGACACGTGTTGCCAGTTTCCCTGTCTTTGCCCTTCTCTGTAATTATTAATGAACAAGACTCAGAAGTAAGAATGTGTCTCACTATGACATTTCCACAAAGGCTTTTTATCCCTTTACTCTCCTTTTCTCTGCTATTCCTTAACCTGCCCTACTAGACTTTATTGTTTTCACTACTTTCATATTATTTCTTTGTTTAAACTCTTTCAAATATGAGAACAAATGTGATGCTTCTCTTTCTGCTCAGACTTATTTCACTTAACAAGATGACCTCTGACTTCATTCATTTTCCATTTTGCCTTCAGCATCACTCTATATACTGCACTTGTGGCTTCTCTCCTTCTCCTTCGTGCTCCTGCGTAACCAGAGGTTTCCATAGCTTGTTTTCCTTCCATTTCCTCATTACTATGTGAATTCCATGGGTGCAGGGACTGACTGGTTAAGTCTTTAAACTGAATTTTTGTGCAGTTTGTAATCCTCTGCACCCTCCATAGCCTGCCCACCGGATCTCATGCATTCTGTCATATATGTACTAAGGCCTACTGAGTCAAGTTTGTGTGTCCAGATGTCCCTAAGTGTGAATTCATCCTCTCTACCTTCACTCTCTTAAAGAAGATAAATTATTTTTCATCTAGCAATGACTGGCTGCCAATATTTTGTCTGCTAAGGTTGGGGCCTTCTGTTCGTTTCCCCAGTTCAATGCTATTTTTCGTCTGAGTTTGAATGGGTCTGTGAACGCTGTCACCATTACTTGACCCAAACTAAAGATTCTGGGAAAAGGAAACCTTAGTTGAAGAATGACCTTCATCAGCCTGGCCTGTGGCCATATCTATGGGGCATTTTCTTGATGGCTAGTTGATGTGTGAAGATCCAGCCCACTGCAGATAGTGCCATCCCTGGGCAGGTAGACCTGGGTTGTATAAGAAAAGTAGCTGAGCAAGCCCAGGAAGCATGCCAGTAAGGAGCATTTCTCCATACTCTGTTTCAGTTCCTGGCTCCAAGTTCCTGCTTGGGCTTCTGCCTTGGCTTCCTTGCATAACGGCCTGTAGAAGCATAAAAGAAATAAATCATTTCCTCTGCAAGTTGCTTTTGGTCAGTATTTTATCACAGCAACAGAGAGCAAACTAGGACACTTCTTCCCCTCTGTTTACCCAGTGACTAACAGAAAACCTTGCGTATAGCAGATGCTCAATAAATGTATAGGGAATGGGAAAAAAAATAAATTATGGGAAGACATAAAAACAAGATTTAAAGAGAGATTCCCCAACTAGGAGTCTGATGAGTCAGATGCCACCCAGTGTGTCTCTGCCCCATCCCTCTGGCCAACCTCCACCCTGTTCTCTACCAGTCCTACCCCAAGCTGCTCTCCAGTTCCTCTGCTCCAGATCTCTGGACTAGCTTTCTAAACCAGAGAAAATAACAAGACAGGATGACAAAGTTGAAAATTTGGACTCCTTAAGCAAAAAATATAGATATAAAAATAAAAACGCAGGAATGGAATACTTAGGAAATGTGGAAAAGACCAAATCTACATATTATAGGTATATAGGAAGGAGAAGACTCTCAGGCCAATTGCAGTGAACAGATCTTGAACAGAGAATTAAAGAAGAAAATTTCCCTAATCTAAGGAAAGACTTACGTATAGTGATTCAAGAAGCACATAGAATGCCAATTGGACATGACCAGAAGAGAAACTCCCCATGGCATATCATAGTAAAAACATTAATTGTGCATAACAAAGAGAGAATACTGAAAGCTGCTAGAGAAAAACATGAAGTTACATAAAGGACAACCCTTCAGAATTACAGCTGACTTTTCAGTGCAAACTATGAAAGCCAGAAGAGCCTGGACAAAAGCATTTCTAGCTCTAAAAGATCATGGATGCCAGCCTCAAATACTTTATTCAACAAAATTATCTATCATGATCAAAGGGGAATAGAAAAATTTTCATGACACAAATAGGCTGAAAGAATTCATGTCTACTAAACCATCCCTCAGGAAAATACTTGAAGCAAACAAAGGACCAAAGAAAGTAATGAATATACCCAAGATGTCACAGAAAGACAACAGTAAAAGGTATAATAATGGAAACACAAAATGGGGCCACAAACACAGAGAAATTTAAATTACAGTATTGAATACACATTTGTAAATAATGACACTAAATATCAATGGCTTTAACTCCTCTGTCAAAAAACACAGGCTAGTGGAATGGATCAAGAAAACTCATTTCTTTCTTGTCTTCAAGAAACTCATCCTACCTTCAAGTATAGCTTAGGGTTAAATGATGAAAAAAAATATTCCAAGCAAATGGCTCTAAAATAGATTTCAAATTAAAACTAATCAGAAGAGATAAAGAGGGTCACTTCATGCTAATCAAATGAGCAATCGATCAAGAAGATATTACAATCATGAACATATGTGCACCAAACTCTGGAGCACCTAATTTCATAGAAACAGTCCTCCAGGACTATAAAACGGAGGTTAACCCCAATTCAGTAATAGTAGGTGACATCAGCTGCCCCACTGTCTTCAACAGACGGGTTAACACGACACAGAATAAACAGAGAGAAACATCTGAATTAAATGACATCTTACAAGAAGTGAACCTAACAGACATCTACAGAATATTCCTTCCAAGAACCAAAGCATGTACTTTCTTTACATGCACATTTTTCAAAAATTGATCACATTCTTGGACACAAACAAATCTCAGCAAACACAAAAAATGAAATAATTCCATGTATTCTATTAGACCACAGTGCAATAAGGCTCAAATCAACTGCAAATAAAAAGCTCTAGGAACTAAATGAACTTGTGGATGGACATTAAACAACCCACTCCTGAATGACAAATGAATTAAAGAAGAAAGTAAGAAAGAAATAAAAGCATTCCTTGGGCTAAATGAAAATGAGGCTACAGCACAATGAAACCTCTGTAACACCTTAATAGCCGTCCTAATGGGCATCTTAACGTCTACATTAAAAAATCAGAAAGAGCACATGTAAATGAGTTAACAGCACAGCTCAAGATACTGGAAAGGTGAGAATAAACCAACCCCAAACCTAGTAGAGGAGAAGAAATAATAAAAATCATAGCAGAAATTAATGAAATAGAAACAAAGAAAACAATACAAAAAATGAATCAATCTAAGAGCTGGTTCTTTAAAAGGTTAAGCAAGATAGATGGACCCTTCCCCAGTTAATCAAAAGAAAGAAGGAACAAATCCATATCAACAAAATCAGAGACAAAAGGGGAAACATTACAACAGACAACAACAACAAAAAAATCCAGGACACTCTAAGATAATACTTTAAAAATGTATACTCCATTAAATTCGAAACTCTAAAAGAAATGGATGAATTTCTAAAATCATGGACACCACCAAAGTTAAGCCAAGACAATACTGACAGACTCATAACAAATAAGGAAATTAAAACAGTGATACAAAACCTCCTGACCAAAATCAGCCCAGGCCCTAAAGATGGAATCAGAGCTGAATTCTACCAGACATTTAAAGACCTACAACCAATATTGCTTATATTAGTCAAAAAAGATAGAAACAGATGAACTCCCAAATTCCTTCTATGAAGCCAGCATCACTCTAATAACAAAACCAGGTAAAGATACAACAAAAAAGAAAATTATAGGCCCATATCCCTAATGAACAGAGTTGCAAAGATGCTCAACAAAATATTCACAGACCATATACAGATATGCATCAAAAAAGATCATCCACCATGATAAAAATGGCTTTATTCTAGAGATGTCAGGATGGTTCAGAATATGTAAGGCAATGAATATAATAATACATACAAATGGACTTAAAGACAAAAAACACTTGTTCATCTCAATAGATACAGAAAATGCCTGTGACAAAAATCCAACATGTATTTATGCTAAAAGTCCTAGAAGGAATTGGTCTAGAGAAAACATACCTCAACATAATTAAAGCTATGTATAACATAGCCAACATCCTTATAAATGGAGAAAAACTGGAAGCATTCCCATTAAAAGTAGGAACCAGACAGGGATGTCAGCCCACTGTCTCCAATATAGTACTTGAAACTCTTACAAGAGTGATCAGACAAGAGAAGGAAATTAAAGGTGTATTAACTTGAAAAGAGGTCAAGTTATCTCTGTTTGCAGAAGAGATGATATTATACATAAGAGATTCCAAAAATTCTATCAGAAAAGTGTTAGAAATGATTAACACTTTCAGTAAAGTGGCAGGTTTCAAAATCAACTTACAAAAGTCAGTAGCCTTTGTATATACCAATAAGAAGCAATTGGAAAAAAAAACATCCAAGGAAAGCTTTCCATTCATAATAACCTCAAAAAAGCAAAATATTTAGAAATAAATCCAAGTAAAGACATTAAAGGGCTCTACAATGAAAATTTCAAATTTTTAGGGAAAGAAAGAGATAGAGGAAAACACTAGAAGATGGAAGATCCTACCATGATCATGGATTGGTAGAATCAACATTGTGAAAATGACCATCTTACCAAAAACAATCTATAGATTCAATTCAATGCCAATCAAAATACCCATGACATTCTTCACAGGGCTAGAAAGAAAGTCATTCTAAAATTCATATGGAATCACAAAAGACCCTGGATAGCCAAAGCAATCTTGGGCAAAAATAACAATGCTGGGGGGAATCACCATAACAGATTTCAGATTATATTACAAAGCTATAGTCATAAAACATCATGATACTGGCACAAAAGACATGCCGATCAATGAAATATTATAGAAGACCTAAACATGAGTAAGTGCAATTTCAGCCACCTAATATTTGGCAAAGTTGTCCAGAACACACAGTGGAGGAAAGGTAGCATTTTTCACAAATGGTGCTGGCAAAACTGGCTCCCCACCTGTAGAAGAATGAAACTGGACCCTTATCTTTCACCATGCACAATACCACCTCCAAATAGATCAAAGACCTAAATATAAAACCTGAAAGTCTCAATCTGCTAGAAGAAAACACAAGTAATCCCCTCCAAGATATAGGCATAGGAAAGGACTTTCTAAATCAGACATTAGCTTCTCAGTCATTAAAGTCAACTATCCCTTAAGCTACAAAGCTTCTGTACAGCAAAAGAAACAAACAGGGAAATGAAGAGGACCCCCACTGAGTGGGAAAAGATCTTTACCAGCTACATACTTGACAGAAATATCCAGACTATCCAAAGAACTCAAAAAACAAAGAAGAAAATAACAAAATAAAAAGATGGGCTATAAACCAGAACATAGAGTTCTCAAACAAGGAAATAAAAACTGCCTAAGAAACACCTTAAAAACTGCTCAACAACCTCAGAAATTAGAGAAATGCAGATAAAAACCACTTTAAGATTCCATGTCACTCCAGTCAGACTGGTTAAGATCAAGAGAACAAAAGACAACAAATGCTGGAGAGGATGCGGAGGAAGGGGAATGCTCACTCACTGCTGGTGGTATTGTAAACTCCTCCTACAGTCACTGCAGAAAGCAGTGTGGAGAACTCTAAGAAAACTAAAAATGAATCTACCATGTTACCTAGTTATACCACCCCTTGACATACACCCAAAGGACTAATCCTATTGTAGAGACACCTATACATCCATGTTCATGGCTGCTCTCGTCACAATAGCTAAGAAATAGAAACAACCTAAATGTCCCTCAGCTGACGAATGGATAAGGGAATGGTGGTAGATTTACACAGTGGAGCTCTAGTCAGCATTAAGAAAAGATGAAATAACGAAATTTGCAGGTGAATGGATGGAACTAGAGAGTATTATAGTGAGCGAAGTAACACAGAGAAAAGCAAGCAACGTATGTTCTCTTTCATTTGCAGATTGTAGCACCAATCTCCTATATGTGTGTATATATCCTGACGTAACAACAGGAGCCAGGAAAAGAGAGAAGATATGTGGAGGGAAAGGAAAGGCTAGAACCTGAAGAAGGGGGAGAGTGGGGAACAGATGTTACCAGAGGTCAGATGTGCAGAGTGGGAGGGATCAGCAGGGAGGAGGAGAGGGAGCACAGGCAAGGGTCAGGAAAGGGAGGAGGGAAGGAAGGGGTTTTAACGTGGGGAGGGTGGGCATAATGCGGGCACTGGGGCTGGGCATGGAGGAGGGACATTGCATAGGAGGAAAAAGAGCAGAATGAATCTTGGAGAGCTAGGGAACCCAGGGGAAAATATGATGCTCTTGAATCCCCCGGCCCCAGGAAATGCACAAATAGTGTAAACATTAGTACACATATATACTTGGGGGCTGTTTGACAAAGAATACAGTGACAGACAGAAGGTACCTTCATTTGTGGTTGGTGAGAGTGTCCAAGAGACTCCCAAGTTGATACAAGGTATTGCCAAAGCTCTTGGTTATCTCCTAACTAGAAGATAATACCCTACTGCTAAGGACAGGACATACTTGGAAACCAGGACTTGGAGCAATGAATCAGGAACTGACCTGGCAGCCTTCTACCTGAAGTTTAGCTCCCACAATGCTAGATGATAACATGCAAACTGCTAACGAGAAAATCAATCAGTGGTCCAACCCAGTCCTGAATTTTACTAAGCATAATAGCCAGCACAGCGCACTCCCTGTTGTGCAGTGTGACGCTGCCATCTCGGAGGTGATCAACAGCTCTCTAATTGGATTTAAGACCTTCTCAATGGCCATGAAGCCATGGGTGGCAGTGTAAGCGCAGCCAGTTACACAAGGACGGAGGGGACACAGACCCTAGAAAACCCTATCTCTGTCACGTTTCTAGAGAAATGAGATTTTTTACCATATGCAAAATATGGATCCTTACATTTACAGACAAACGTACAGAACACCACTCATCAAAGAAGCTTTGTTTTGCAATGGATAGAAGCTATAGCCGAATTACACAGCTGGTCAGACACAGAGAATATATGTTTCAGAGATGCCAAGTCCTAGGTGACACGTCTACAGTTGAACCTCTACACGTAAGGCTCATAGAACAGAGCAGAACTGAGGGGTAGAGAGAGAACTAAAGCATCTCTTAACTCTCTCACCTTGGAAGCTTTCTTAAAAAACATAGTGTTATGCACACAGAAGGCCACAACTGGTCAAGTTTTATTTAGAATAAGAGACTGCAGAGTGTGTATCCCTGGATAGGACTAATATATTGAAATTTACCCACCCGTGGCTCAGGATCATTGTGGAAAAGGAGGCACAGATATTGTAAGAACCACGGCTGGTAAATGAACTCAGGGAAGCAGAGCCTTTCAGGACCGGAAGCTGGTGCATATCAGCTTGTGACAATGGTGGCATTGTGCACAGGACCTCCACCAAATTAAATTAGACAAGGGCCCAGAGTAGGGCAATAGAAATTGGTGCAGGCCAGAACTAGACTGATAACTATTGAAGACTGATTACTGCTGGGAGAGGGAGAATATTCCTTACTCATGATCTCTAGATACACTGACAAAACTCCAGTGGATGAGGTTCCACTAAAGGACACCTGGGTACAAGTGCTTGACTAGCCAGGACTTAACATGTGTGATGGAATACATGAAGTCCAGTGGGGACTGGAGAAATGGATCTGGGAGGGGGTCCAAATTTGATTAAGAACTGTTGTATGTATAAAATGTATAAAACTCAATAAAAAATCCATTGAAAAAAGATTTAACCCACCAACATCAAATTTAGAGAGCAAAATCCTGCTATCACAAGGAATATTCCTGAATGTATTTTCATACGCTATTTGCCTTTCACATCGCTGTGGTAATCTCCGAATGTGCGGCAACTGTGAGCGTAAACCTACAGAGGTTTTATTTTACAAGTTATTCACCTCCAACCCTCCAAATGTCCTAATGGTAACTAAGATCTGGTTTCTCATAAGTTTCCTTCCCAGTGCAATTATTTTGGCTACGTTTCCAATAAACGTAAAGTTGAGGGTGAACCTGTTTGTGCATCTTGCTAATGAGAGTTTCTATTCAAGGTCTCACATCAGAACAAATGAAATGAGAGCAAAACATCTGACATACATTTGTTGGCTCTGGCTGGAAATAAATCCTGAGTCCTAATAAAGTGGCTCATTTGAAATCAATGATTTTAAAATGAGGGGCAGAGTAGCACCCATTTATTGACTTGGCTGGCAGCAGATCAGGCCTGAAATCAAAGGGCAGCCTTATCTCATTTCTATGGACACTTGCACCTGCCATTCTTCACCTGCTTGCTTTCTGCCTTGCGCATGATTGGCATCTATTGTTGGTTGTGGTATCTTTTTATGTGCATCCATCCTATCCTCCTAAGTGGATTTGCAAGCTCCTCTCTAATAGTGCAACAGCAGCAAACATCCCTGCATAATACTGTGTCTGTTATGTAACAATTTGAACATAGTAAAGTGTTCATAAATTTTCTTGGTTAATCCTTTGTAGCACTTTAAAATGAAATGGTTACAGATTCCTGCCTCCAGCTTCTAAAAAGCAGTAGAAATCATCAACTATTTGATATTTCCATTATCTCTTTTAACTTTTCCACATACCACAATACAACAGAATTTTTTCTTCTGCTAAAAGATAAAATAATTGAAATTCTGGAATATTTTTTTGTGACTCCTTGGTTTAATACTGGTAAATAATGTGCCATTACTCAATTCTGGGGCAAACAAATGCTTTAGCTTCAAAAACTGTCTGTTAAACTGAGAGACAGGTGTATCATGTTTACAAGGGATATGACATTATAAACCCAGCCTAAACAACCATCCAGATGTGCAGTGATCTGTATCCATGAACCCAGAGACTGCTGTCACAAGTTTTATGGGTAAGGTTTGTTTGCAAGTATTTAGACACGTTAGCAGCCAACTGGATTGTGGCCAGCATTGGTGACAACACACAGATGAAAAAACGTTAGCTAATCAACTCCCATCAAACCAGTCAGTGGTTAAAACAGGGCATCCTTGAAATAAATTTGTTACAGATAACATTTTGGTTGTTAAATCTATGAAGGGTAAAATTACATAACTTCTTTTTTGAAAAAGTCAAGACTGCATTTTCATGCACATATCTACCCACAAACACAGTTCAACAGGAGAAGCACTAATAAGGTCATTGACAAAAATAAATCACACAAATTGTATTTAGCAGTTTTCACCATTTGCAGAGAAAGTCCAAGCAGGGGGCATGGCCTTGCCAATTATGAAAAATGTTATCCTGAATAATTAGCAGAATATATTGACAAAAAATGTCAGCCTGAGTGGAGGCAGCATGCTTTATCTACTGGTGTGTAAGAGACATTCTTTTTGAACCCACAGTTTTGCTAATTTAACGTGTTTTTGTCTAACAATAAATTCTTATTGCAAATTTACTGAAGGCAGCATAGTCTTAGAAGAACTCAATTTTCATATCTTTGAGGAACCCAAGAAGATACACAACATCAGCAAAGCACTTTGTTTCAGAAGTAGCTATCCTCTCCCTGTATCAGAATTAGCTGTTCCCCCTCAAATGAAGATATTTCCACATTGACATGAATTCTCCTGTAGATAAACCTTGGGCTCCCTCAATTGTAGCTGTCTCTATCTGTATAAATTGGTGTTCCTGGGCTCCTCCTGTTATCGGTCTCATTAGACTCCCGCAGGACCAGCCCTGTCCCGCAGTACACACACACTGGAGCTGACACAGCTGGGAACTCTGCTATTATATTCCTTTATTTCTTTAAATGTGGAAGCTTCTTAAATCGTGTCTTTTCTTCCTTCTAGGTATTATTGTTTTTCATGGCTTTGTTATAATTTATGTCAACAATTCTCAAGTTTATATCTTTTCTTCTTCTCCATCCATCCATCCATCCATCCATCCATCCATCCATCCATCCGTTTTTGTATGCCTTATATTCAACATCCTAAAAACCATCCAAACATATTTCCATATGAAATGTCTTCTCATTCTTATTCTTCATTCTTATTATCTGCAACATCATTATCATTGTTACTTTGGATCTAAACCTTGAACTTCATCTTGAATCTCAAAATCTAATGATTCATAAAAATGTTACCATTTCTTTCTTGGTAAAGCACCTTGCATTGCTTCCTTTCTCACAGACAACTCTCAGTTCATGTTTTTATTATCTTCACAGAAAGTGAACAAAGCTTTTTAGTAGTCATCCATGTCTCTTTTTAGATGGCAAGTCATTGGCCTTGAATTTTGTTTTTACCAAACAAAATTCTCTCTATAATTTGTTTCCAAGGTCATGTTTCACCCATTAAATGTTGATTGAGTAGAGTTATTTTAGGTCCAATAATGCCTCTACTGATAAAGTTCCAAAAAAAATAAACTAGAACCTCACCTCAGAGAGGACTGAACTTCTGCTCACTGTAACAGTATTCATTTCCACAAGATATGGACATCACTTGATTCCACTGACGAAGAAAGGCTAAAGATACTTGTGCTCTCACACACATATCTGCTATATGTATCAGTTATTCCCCAAAATGGAAGAGACTCTATCATTTGTAACAACATGTATGAACAATGAGATCATTGTTCATAATAATCTTCCTGGTTCAGGGGATTTCAATTTTTGTCAATTTGATCTTGATGTAAAGCTTGAGTGTTAATATAAACAAGTAAAATACAATGCCAATGAACTGCACAGAAAATTCTATTAAATAACATTACATAATTATGTTGAATAATGAAATAATTAAGTACTTTAATATAATAAATTATTAAAATTGAGTTGCTATAGGAGACATGGTACCTTCAAAGAACACTGATTTCTGGGTCCTTAAAGTTCTGTAGGTCAGAAATCCAGTATGATTGTAGCCTTGAGCTAAAATCAAAGAAAGCATCTATTTCCTGGGTTCTTTCCTGGAACCTCTAAAGAAAATATCTTCTTCTTTCCCAGCTTCTAGAAAGCATTGGCATTCCTTGGATCCATATTTCCATTTTCAAAATACAATGTGCCAAATACTAGGGGCCAAATCCTTCTCTTGCTGTCTTCTTTTCTGTTCCATGATCAAAAAGGGGCCTTTGATCACAGCCAAAAACATTGTCCAGTTGTAAGGACCTTGGCATACTGGGCCAACCTACAAGTCCAAAATATTCTTTTCATTTAAAGGGCTTAATTTCCTCATACCTGCAATCACTTTTCCTGTATTAGGAAATATAGTCCCAGATTCCAATGATTAAGAAATGTACATATTTGAGTAGCCAATATCCTGTTTATGACAGTGATGCATCTTGACATCTGTAATATTTGTCATATTTTCAATTGAATGGTATTTCAGTATCACCAGAAGCATTTCTAAATTCTCTACAAATGTAAAACCTTAGAACGTGAAGACTCTGCGGAGTCCATGTGTGGTAGTCAGCACTGACATTAGCCCCCAGTGGTCCTCCCAAATGCAATTAGGGTTGACTTGTGGGCAGCAGACTACAGTAGATATATGAATGACTCACTTCTGAGACTAGATCATAAAAAACATTGTGGCTATTTTTTGTGACTTCTCACAATGCAGAAAACTAAATGCTATGTAAAGAAGACCCCCCAAAAAATCCTTAAGAAGGTTCCTATGAGGAGAAATAGTCCTCCCCCAACAGTGAGTGCCAGCTGGCCAGCCGTGTGGTGATCACCTAGGCAGTGTACTTTCCAGTTGCATTCAGGACTTCATATGACTTCATCAAAGACTATGATTACACCAGAGACTCTGAGTTGGAATCTCCAAGCTTAGGCTCACTAGAATTCCTAATCCATGGAAATGAGATAATGGCAGTTGGGAGAATTTGTTACACAGCACAGATAACTAACACATCTCTAATCTACCAGTTCTGGCATGTTTCCTAAGAAGTACTAATTCATATCATATTTTAAACAATTTCCTTGTTCTAATAACTTTGAAGAACACTATGTTTTCAATACTTACTCTTTGATGATTAAAATATATATTAATAACAAACTTCACCATTTCTAACTCAATGTGCACTAAATTTATTTGGTTATGGGTCAGTCTCTACCACTGTCCAATTTGCCACCTGTTCTCAAGCCCGGTGTGGTTGTGAAGATTGCCTTTAATCCCAGCACTCAGAAGGCAGAGGCATTAAGAGCACTGTGAGATAGAAACCAACATGGGGTAGTCTACATAGTGAGTTCCAGGCCAGCTGGGGCTACATGGTGAGATCCTTTCTAACAAAAAAGGAAGAAAAGAAAATGAAAGTTAAAAAAAAGAAAGAAAGAAATGTCTGTTGATGGTCTACAGGACATCTTTTGCAAAATTCTGATCCTTCTAATTTGGGGGTTTGAAAGTAAGAAATTGGGTGGTAGAGAAAACTTATAGTTTCCTAATTCCTATGTTCTTTCAATATACTGACTAAAGTTGCCTTAGGAATAATTCAGAGCAGTAATGAGCCATGTCATTTCCCATTGGCATACTTGTGCTCACTCATTATGCTATCAGAATAATTTAACAGATTTTAATACAAGTAAAAATGTCTTTAGGAGGAAGATAAATGATCCTATCATCAGTTTCTTGCAATACATCTCAAAATACTTGTGATATTGAGGGGAAATACGTAGTAAGTGAGAACTCTGACTGCTTGTGAGGAAGCCAGCATTCCTTCCTGGTCAGCTGCCTTTCCAGTTGCTGTGACAAAAGCAAATTAAGGAAGGAGGAGCTTATTTTGTCTCACAGTTTGAGGTATCGTCCACCCTGGCAGGGAATGTATGCAGACAGGAGCATGGCGTGGCTGGTCACATGGCATTCACGATCAGGAGGCAGGGAGAGATGAATGCTGTTCCGTTTGCTTTCTCGTTTTCACTGAATGGTGCCACCCACATTCAGGGTGGGCCTTCTACCTCAGCTAATCCAGTGTAGAAACTAGCTCACAGACATGCTCCGAGGTTTGTCTTCTAGTTGATTCTATATCTTCTCAGGATGATAATCAAAACTAACCATCATACTTCCTCATTAGACATCTGTACCCTTCTAATCTTCAGTGATTGCACATGTATACCTTTGATCACAGCTCCCTGTGGGGTAAGACGTCTACAGGTAGGAGCGTCGAGCCACCTGCAACACCTGCTTCCCCTTCTAGTATAGCTGAGTATCAGGGATTTCAGAGTCCTCTGCTCACAGGCCCCGAAGCCTGTTCCTCATGGGAACAGGGTGAGCATCGTCCATGGTGCCACTCTTTATAATAGGACATGTGGTCATGTAGTATGCTCAAGAGTAGGTAAGAGATGACAGACATTTTTGTCATATATTTGACAGACAAGTCCCAATTGGAGCTCAGGTTGAAAGGAATAGGAAAATGTTTTCAGCAATGAGCCTCTTTCTACTGGTGCCACAAAATTTTACACAGAAAACTTTAGGCATGAGTGTTTGAAGCTAGAACTGAGCTTGGTAAATTATTATGAAAGTATATTTCTCTAGAGTTAGTAGATACAACATAGTTGAATAGGTTTTACCTGGAGCTACTTTACATATTTTTGTTTGTGGCACCTGGACCCCTGTTTATTATCTTGCCTGTTCCCTGGAGCTTTGCTGTTGAGTTGGTTCACATACTCTGTGTATAGATACATGTGCACACAGTGGAAGATGTGCTCCCTGAGTGGAGGAGTGTGTGGGATGTGGGTGTGATGAAACGTTTCCCAGCATTGCTGCTGCTCATGGAATTTTCATTCTCTATGATGATAAAGTTGGTTTTAGGATACATGAAATTAGTTTTAGACATTATATCTGCTAAGTGTTTATTAGGCAATTTCTAGTAAAATTTGAAAATAATTTTGAAAATTATTCAAAATTTGAAAATTTGAAAAAAATTTTGTAAATAACCTGTAACTGTCCATCAGCATTTAAATCCATGAGCTGGAGTTCTTGGTTTAGCTGGATTCTAAGACAGTCAAATGCTGTCATATTTCAGTTCTTTTTTAATTAAGCCTTCTATTTTGAGATTGCTATACCTTCATATGCAGTAATGTAGAGAGATCCCATGTACTCTTTTCCAAGTTTGGCCCAGTGTAACATCTTTAAAGCTATAGCACAATATTACTTCCAGTATATTGCCCTTGAAACAGACATGCAGAACAGTCCATCACAGCAAGGTCCCTGTGTTGCCCTTTTATATCCACACTTACACTCTTCCCCACCACGTTGTTGATGTTTGGCAACTACTACCTTGTTCTCCACTCCTGTGATTTTCTCATTTTAAGATATTCAGTTATTAATGATCTCCTTTATCCTTAGTTCCTAAGCCCTGCATTTGTGGAATGTGTTTTCAGGATGAATAACACTGGCATTAAAAATATTACAAAACAAAATTTTGGAGATGAAGAGATGGCTCAGTAGTTAAAAGCACTGGTTCCTCTTGCAGAGAATCTGGTTCAGTTCTCAGTACCTGGAAGCTCAAAACCTTCTCTCATTACAGTTCCAAGGGAATCTGATAGCTTCTGGCCTCCATGGCCTCCCCCTTAGCCATCCACTTTTTCAGTGCAGATATTATAGCCAGCATCATAGCCTGTGCAGAGAATATGAAATGAAGTTGATCCTGATATACTGCAACCCATTAAACTTACATGTGGGCATGGCTCACAGTGACTCCACTTTCATTAACAGCTATTAGTGCCTTGGTTTTGATGGACTTGCACATTCACAGAGCAGGGTTCAGTACCACACAGTTTGCATGTATTGACTTGTTATTAAAAATTATTTTTACTCATGTTGTTAGTATATATATATATATTATTTTGTCAGTTTACTTTTAAGCTCTTCATGATCAGCTTTTTATTTCATCTGCCTTTATACCATCTGCATTTATTCTGTTATTCTTAGTGGAAATTAAGCTAACATTGAAGTTCACTTGAGTAATGTCAAATTGGTCATGAACCAGAGTTACAAAAAAGTATGGAATATATAGAGTTAAAATGGAAGTTCTTTTAGAAACTCTAAGTTAATTTCATAGCAATGTCTTAATAGGTGAGCCCTGAGTTTTCCTATTTTATCAAAAGGATTTCTGTGATGTATATTAAAATTCTTAAATTCAAACCTCTGTATTAATAACACAGGCTTGTGTTATGAGTTCTGCTCAGGAAAAAAGAAAGCAGCAAGCAAATGGTTCTTGCACTTTTATGTAGCAAAGAAAAGAAATAGAAAATTAAAAGTTTCATGTTGAGAAAAATTGAAGGATGTTTTAATGATCTGGAAGGATTCTCTTAGTTGTATACAAAGTAACTTTCAATTTAGTTTACTTAAATTTGTATGCACATTTAAATGTTGTAGTATTTCTTATGAAAATGAATATTTTAAATTAAGGAATAAGAAAGGATTTCTACATTGTTCTCAGTCTACCATAATTAAAATGACTGACTTGACGCCTTGAGTGCATGTCATTTGAAATGACTGCAGTTTTTGATAAATTTTGTCCTAGTTTGCTTCTCCATTGCTGGCAAAACACTCTGACCTATACAAGCTTGGGGAGGGAGCAGGGTTTATTTACCTCACATCGCCCAGGTCACAGTTCATCACTGAGGGAGTCTGAGGTAGGAGCTCAAGGCAGGTTCTTGGGAGGCAGGAGCTGAAGCACAGGCCATGGAGGAATGCTGCTTACTGGCTTGCTCCTCTGGTCCATGCTCAGCCTGCTTTTTTATACAGAACAACCTACTCAGGGGTCAAGAAAATGCCCCACAGACATGGCTACAGGCTAGTCCAGTGTAAGCAATTCCCCAATTGAGTTGGGAACCTCAACCCAGGTGTGTCAAGTTGACACAAATGCTGTCCATCACAATTATATAACTTCACATGCCTATGTGCTCTCTGCTCTATAAGAAATGACCATAAAGTGAGAAAACAAGTGAACATGGCTTCATTATACAAGGTCTTTGGTCGTAGTTGTAACATTGTTTGAAATCCATATAAATGAGGACATGAGCAAAGTATCAAATTTGAGCAGCATTTACTCACTAAGTTAACTGAGAATTCTGCATCTTTCATTTCACTCCAAATATCATTCAAGCAACATGTATTAATTATTTCTTTCCTACATACAAAGGATCTCCCTAAGAACTATGATTAGAAACACAAATTTAAAAATAAACCCTATATTTTCCTGCCCTGAAGTAGCTTAAGGTTTAGCAAGGGAGACGAGGCGGCAACACGGAAATAAACGTCAGGTTATTTATAGCCCTTTTTCACCTGCGCATCTGATACTATCAACAACTAATATTCACTGGAGTGCACTTGGTCAGGTCTTTTAAATTCTAAATCCAAGCTTGATTACCAAATTTAATTAATATGACATGAACAATGATAATGGAAATGGGTAAGATGAAGAAGCATCGGCTACACTTCTACTAAGATTCAGGCTTAATGAACTTGCTCTTGCTAGATACAAAATAATTAGCTAGCCTGCATTGGGAAGGTCAGGTATTTTTTAATATCTTATAAATATAAAGACTATAGCCATAATTATAAAATAGTAGTGTAATTTTGCACCTACAAGGTTAATTTTGTATTACAAAAGTAAATTGAGACCTTGACTATCTCAACCTTGTATGATTTAATGTGCAATCACCAAACAATATTTTTAGCTTGGTCCTCAGCTAATTCTCAAGAGATGCTGAGGAGGCATGCTGAGTGCATGTTGGTGAACTGCTACTTGGACAGTCCAGGTACCCTCCAGTGTGTTAGGACCATGAATGTATTCTAAAAACAAAATGAAGATACTGCAATTTGTATATCACAACAACAATTGTGAAACTCCAGGCACATCCAGGAGATTAATCCTCACCTATCCTTCTGGGACAGGAGTGTAGTGTATGTAACCTCCTCTGATCACCACCCTCCCATCGAAGCAAAGTGAAGATGCAAAGAGTAGTACAGGATGCAGAGATCCAGTTTTCCTCCGACCATAGCTCCATTTGTGCCGTATCTTCAGTCTTAAGGAACGCTTAATGAATGTATTCATACCCGATACATTTCTCCTCTCATTTATGTCTCATTCATAATTAATCTATACAATAGTCAAACAGTTCTTCCTAATGTCATATTGCCTTTTTGGTGCATAATATTCTGACACAGCTCTCCTTGTCATTCACAATATAATTCTGTGCCAACTCCGCAGACTTATACACACAGAATTAAACGGGAGCACGGGAACATCCCTCAACATCCAACCAGCCATTAGTATCCCACGTATCGAACATCTCAGCAATGCAACTATTTTCCCTGGGGCAAAAATTTCTACTTGGCTATGTGTTAAGATGCATTCATAACAGAGAGTCGAACTTAAAGCTTAGAAGCAAATGCATTGTTGAAAGCATTAGAAAATAATAACAATTTTTCCTAAGGTCTTTCCGGCCAAATTTGTAACATGGATACAAGTAGAAAATCAAATCTTTTGGAAAATTGAATTTGATTCTTTTAAATTTATTTTTTCAAGTTAGAAGCCCAAGAACAAATTCTCAGACTTTTTGTTCTTGGGTTTTCATGAGAATCGGGACATTTTGATTTAGAATAGAGTTTTTATACTTTCTGCTCTCAGGGAAAGAAAGTTCTCTGTCCTTTTTTTTTTTTTTTTTTTTTGCAAAAATATGCTACACACTTAAATATAAGACTAAAATGTCACTAGTAAATCTCTTATTTGAGAGATATCTGTGATACCTTATAAACGCTCATCAATAGTTTAGACATTTATTAATTCTGTTAATGAGCTTCATCTGATGTAAATAAGAGATCATTAAAAGGCTCAAATTAAAACACATTTTTTCAGTGTTATTTCAGAAGAGAAAAATGGAAATTTTAGATGTAAGTCACAGAAGAGGAAATATTGATTCTACATAAAAAGGGATTTCTAGCAGCATAGAATGTATTCACACTCCTGTTAGGAACATAGTAGAAAAGATTCTTGAAACCACCAGGGGACTTGAACTCCCTGGATGCTAAAGACATCTCACCTTCAGAATTTTGACAGTTATATTTGAATACTTCTTGTAAAATATAGAAAACAAAATCTACACAGTTCCCAGGTAGATGGACCCCCTCCAGTTTTCTTAGTTAGTAACTAAAATATCATTCTTCCCAATTTTGTTCAAGTCATTTCCTTTTTTCCTTATATTCTTTCTTAAAATCACAACTCATTTGTCACGTGAAACTTAGATTTTTATTTCTCAGTATCATTCCAAATTATTATACTATTATTATTGTATTGTTCTCAGTCTCTACCAACTAATCAAGGGCTTTACCATTTTAGATATCTTAATTTTTTTCTAATATTTGCAAGTCTATTCCTTAATCTGTAATTCTTTGTAACATAACTATTATGTTAATCTGATTAATAACATAGTGCTCCTCTCCCACCCCTGTTTTCTGACACAGGTTTCATGTAGTCTAGGTTGGTCTCAAATTCAAACTCATTATTTTGATGCAGATGACCTTGAACTTCTGGTCTTCCTGCCTCCACCTTTCCAGTGTTGGGCTTGAAGCTGAGTACCATCATGCTGGGGAATCAAACACAGGACTTTGTGCATGCAAGGGAAGCACTTGATCAATTGAGCCATATTACCATCCTAAGCCTATAGCCTTCCTTTCTCTCTTTAGTTCAGATTTCTCATTCAAGTACATAAAACCCTTCTGAATGTGGCCCGATCTTACTCGTACTTCCTCCTGCTGCTTCTAACCATGAGCTACTTGTTGTCTTCTACTCCACTCTAACTAACTCATTTAAATAAACTGTAGGTATATATATAGGCAAACTCTTTGTCTTTTATGTACTTCCCAGAATAGTTATCTTTACCATGGGTACATAGAAGTTATATATACCAAACTTACTAAGTAGTTTAAAACTGTGACTGTTTCAGTTTGCATTTCAGTTTTCAACAGAACTAGAATAACGCACACCATGAACCTTCCTGAATGCAGGTTCACATCCTCTCAAATGAAAGAGCCAAATATTATACTTAGTGACTGTTAAATGGAGGAAAGGAATGTAATGGTTTTCCAGGGAGAGATGAAGGTATCTTTGGGGCCACATGATACTGACTTTGTTGGAAGTAGAGACAGACTGGAGTGCTGGCCAGAGAGTCAGCCTGACTTAACCCATGCCTTTTTATTTGGTTCATGTTGATGAGCAGTATGACATGGGCTATTAGCCCCCCAGATATTTTGGGTTAAGTAAGACAGCTCACTGAACATAACTCTCATTTTGCAGTGAGAAGCTTAGTCTTTATTACATCTGAAATACTGTGAAGCATATCATCATCTCAACTTTGATATTTTACAATGTATTCCAGGCAAAGAAAGATTTCAGTGAATTTGATTCATATCATCAGTTCATTTATTAGCAGATATAATGATGGAACTGTAACCCCGTCATCCCAGGTAGCACTAATAAACTCCGTTAGTAAGTTCTCTGAGCAATGAGGATGATATCTGAATTGAAATGGATAAAGTTTTGCTCTGTCTACGGGTGCAAGCTCTGCATTTGAAGGTGTGAGATCTTGTCCTTGTGATTGACATCTCCTTTGAAGAAAGATCACTATTCCCCTGATACTCCCAGAATTTTTATTTTAGTCTCTTCTACATCTATATCTTAGTTTTCAGTTTTATTGGATGTTCTAGATAGAATCTTCTTTATAGGGTAAATAGAAATAGCAGATATAAATATGATTTGTATATAGAACTTTTAATTTTTAATGTCTTAGCTTTGAAAGATTCTATCACAGAAATAGTAATCACAGAAATTACTGTCTACACAACATTAAATAATTAGCAATTCACCAACATAATATTAACATCAACATTATGGATCATATAATTTAGATTCTGCTATGGAAGCACACATTAATATTTATAGAAGAGGTTATTTAATAATAGATGAAATAAATTCTATAAAGGAAATTCAGAATACACTAGAAGACCTGTAAGGGGAGTCTGGGAAGATTGAGTTGGGGGAGAAGAGAGATCAGGGAGGCCTTCCTGAAGAAGTGACATCCCAACTCCCAGTAGAAGTGGGTGGAAGAAAGCAGTAAGTGGGGACTGAGTAGAAACAGGGTTTTCAGATAGAGTATGTGTTCAGAGGCAGGGAGTTACTTAGATCTTCAGATAAAGAAAACAGGGACCAGTAGGTCCTGAAGAAAAGAAGAAATAAAAGATGAGAGAATTGTTAGAATGGGTGAAATAGTAATTTCAAGACTCTTTGTCAGCTAAAAATAAGGAATCTGAATTTAAAGAATATTAGTATGAACTACTCTTAAGGTGTGACACATTTAACAGTCTGCTCGGATTGGAAAAGGAGAAAGTCTAGAAGTTTAGCAGTGGCTCTAGAGGGATGATAATTTTAGGCCAGGACAGTGATGGAGAAGGGGAGAGAAGAGAACACGTCTGTGATGTGCTAATTCTTTAGAAAATGGTGACTGTTTGAAATAGAGACAGAGATCAGGGCTGTCCTTCCATATTTGGGACACATGTAATCAAGTGGATGACACTGTCACTTACTGCAAGGGAAATGACAGGTGAGAAGCCAGATTTTAAGTTTACATATGGAGAGACTGAGTACAAGTTGCCTGAGGCATGGGGGGAAGGTGGTTGTAGTTTCAGTGAAGCTATGACATTTTTGTTCTTTTTTTTTTTCTACAAATAAAAGAGAAAGAGATCAGAATCAGCATGTCTTTGAGAGCCAAAAATAGAGGAATACAAATAAAGAGCATAAAAACCACCCAGATACAAAACCATCTATAGAAATATTGATGAATGTGGAATTCACCACCGTCTTATGAACACTGCAAGGTAAGACACACCCTGGAGTCAAACTTCGTAGCTCCTTTTCAGTACTTCAGTGCTTTCTCAAAGTTCTTTTCAAGAGTAGCATTCTCGTAGTTTCTCTCCCTTCTGTAACCTTTGTCTTTTCCTTTACTGCTGCCCTCCCTCATCTTCCACAGTAAATCTTTCTTCTGTTCAGCTTTCATTTTCTGTCATTCATAGTGACATTTTTCACTGTCTTTCAGTTATTCAGCAAGACAGAGATCTCTTTGGGAATCTCCCTGCCCTAGGAAGATGGGAATGGGAAAGAGAGGGAGAATGTAAATAAGAGACAAACGCTTTCTTGTACATAACCATGTTATCCACTTGTTCATGGTAGCATAAGGTGTAAGACTAGGGTTCCACCATTGAAAGACTCCATGCTAGAGAAAAAGCCATTAGAAGAGCTGTAGTCTAGTGACGTGGGAGAAGCAAATCAAGAGACTCAAGAGCCTATGAACCCAGTTAACAAGGGTTTCAGAAAAATCTAGTAATCAAGCTATCAAATCTTTTGAAGGCTCATTTGCATATTTTAAAAAGAAATGCTTCATTTTATTTTCCTTAAAATATCTGCTTTCTGTACTTTCTGCCACTGGTAAATAGATCATTCCCAACTGTGAAGTAAGTTTTGCAGTGGCTGTTTTGCATAAGCACACAAATATCCATTTACTGTTTCTGGTCTCCTCACTCCCTGCAGAGTAGAGGTTGGTCTCTCAATAAGTAATCCTAGCCCTGTGTCCTGTGAAAATGGGAGGTAGTTAAATTTAAAAAATTTTAAACTCAGGAGTAGTCAAATAATATTAAATTGCTCAATAGACAAATGGGTGAATTAGATAAGTCTTCAATAGATGGCAAGAAAGCCAAGTCTTGGTTGAGAATAGTGCTTCTAAAAATGAATAACAGTTTTAAGTAAAAAGCAAAATATGTTTGGTACAATTCTTTCAAACAGCTCTATGCTTCAGAAAGGAGAAGAATGGGCAATTCATTTATAACTTGCATTGAGATGAACATTTATCAGGCTGCTTTTTCTCGCTCCATTAAGTGATGAATTCAGAGCTTCCTGTCATATGCATGCCAGCTCTGAACATCTTTCTTTCTGCCTTCAGTTATCCAACAGGGGGACATTAATGGGTGGAGTTATCATCTTTATTGTGATATATATTCATCAACACAGTAGAGAAGCGGAAATCGATATTCTGTAATCAAACACTGAATGGAGCTTGCAAATAAACTCATTTGAATATTTACCTTGAAACCTAAGACCAAATAACAACTTTGGTGAGGAACTATTGATTGCTGATCACTACTGGGTAAAGGAGAGTTGATCTTTAATGGAGTGACACTAGATAGATGACGAGGCTCCCGTTGATGAATTGGAGGGACATCTGGGTACACAAACTTGACCTGATAGGCTGTAACATATATGACAGAATGAATAAAAGCTGGGGAGGATGCTGAGGTGTTGTTAGGGGAGGGCGGACTAAGTGTCATTAAGATATATTGTATGGAATGCACAGAAATCCAATTAAATATATATTGGAAAAAGTAAATAAAATACATTATTATTATTATTTTAAAAATCCAAGTTGACTGAAATGATGACTTGGGGGCAGAAACAGGGGTAAGAATGTGCCCAGTTTTTTTTTTTTTTTTTATAAACACACATGTACTGTGACTTTTGTTCACGTAGATAGAGCTGGAAGAGAACACTGGAAACCATGAAATCTTTCTGCGGAAATTCTGCCTAGGCACCTGTGAGGTCTGAAGAATGATTCAACATTTTCATTTTTTTCTGCTGACTCTAAATACAGAACCCATTCTCTAAGGCTCCCCCTTAGCTAACTGCAGGTCTACTTGAATTCAGTATCAGAACAGGAATTTGTGGTTTACGCCAGCAAGGGTACTCAGGGTTATTTTCTGATACTTTCTTGGACTTCTTTAAAAATCCAACTGGATCTTTCCTCAGACAGAGCCACAGAAAGGAATGAGATCTTCTGCCGCTTGGGCAAAGCAAAACAGGAAATCAAGAAGAATGGAAGTACAAAAGCTCACTGTTGACTCTCCCTTTTGCTGATGCAGGTTGCTCTTGCAAAGGGAGACTGTGTAAATCAAAGTTCCTTTGCCAATAAAATTATGGCAGTTTGCCTCCTGCTGTGCATCCTGCTTTATCATGATAAAGAAACAGGTAGGTTTCAATGAAAGCTCTGGGTGATTTGTCAGGAGTTTGGCTGTTGACCAACCCCACAGTAAAAGACAGTCATAGCCTTGCAGAGCTGGGGCAGTTTTTAAAGAATGTGAAATGTGGCTGCTGGTACTGAGGTAGCTGACGGTAAATCAGATTTGATTTTCCCTCTGAGAGCACAAAATGAACCTTGTCGTTATCAGGAAGAGAAATGAAATCTTTAAATATTTCTCAATGTTTTGTCATCTCTGCCTGTCAGGGTGATTTAACATAAAATTTCCCTGACATGGAGAGTGCAGGCATTATTTCATTTCATTTCAAAGATAAACTTCACAGCTCTTCCCTATAAATTACTTGAAAAGCCCCCAATTTGCAATTGGGTAGGTAGCTTAAGATCAATGATGTTTTAAAGTAAAATATTATTAGTAAAAAATGTGCTTTGTGTTTTGTCCCCTGCCCACAGCCTGGCAGCACAATGATATCTAGTGCTTATGGGAAAATCTCGGAAGGTCCAAGAGAAGTTGTTCATAAATGCTTCAAGTTAGCTGTGCTAACACGGAGCTTGTGATTGAACTTTTGGCTGTGTATTTCTTGTACCACCCAGGTTTACCTCTTTTTGTATTTCAAACCCCTCTTTGCTTTTTATCTTTTTCTCTAGTCTTCTTAGTTAATGGTAACAAGACTGCAGACAGTGGAAAAATTTTCATTACCTCTCAGGTATAAAATATCATTTCAAAGGAACAAAAACCTTTTTTCTTTTTATTATTGGTAGATAAATAATGCATGTTCACTGCAGAAAAGCTTTGAGGCATCAGAGGCATCAACAATCACATTAGACGACCCTCATGACCCAGAGAGAACCAGTGTTGACAGTCGTGTGCTTGTTTCTGTAGATTTTATATTGAGTATATTTAACTTTGGGTCATTCATTTTTCAATGGAGGGTATTAGAGAATGCAGCCTGGTAAATTTGTTATTTGTTCTCAGGGTTCAAGGTAAATACTCAAGTGAATTTATTTGCAAGCTCCATTCACTGTTTGATTACAGAAGGATATCTATTTTCTCTTTATTTCCACTAAAGAAAGAAAAGGGACAGACTGCCAATTACAACAAAGAGTGCTCGGTCAGGTTACGTCTGAAGAATTTGCTGATATTATTAATAGTTACTGGAAAAATGCCGCATTGATCTTTAATACTTCACTACTTTAAGCATCATGCTGGGTGATAATCATATTTGCGGACTGGCTGATTGACTTGACTAAATGCTAACCAGCAAAAGACCTTTCCAAATCTCCTATTTTGTATGGAACTGGATTAGGACAAATAGGCCTGTCAATGGCTCAAAACCCAAGAAAATGCCATTGATAAAGAAACTAAAGACATAGATAACAGAACAATGAAGTCTGAAAAAAGCAAAACAAATGAATGTTTTATTTCTGCCCTGTATTTTCCACCTTCCAAATAGTTTGGAAGCAGATGTCAGAACACAAGTTGGAGTTCATAGTGACTAGGATGCTCCAGAATATTACACAAAATTTTGTACTCCCTATCATAATAAGGCAGAAATTTATGTACTATTATGTCTGTATAGGATACTGTATATTGTATAGGAACAATAGATTTGTAGTACAATAATATCTACCATGTTCCAGTCATTGTACTAAGTACTGGAATACCAGCCACTGGAGTTTGGCCTCCTGTGGATTATTGCCTGGTAGTAAACAAAAAAATAGTGAGATTAAATGACATTGAGTGGAAGAGAGTGAAAAATAGAAACATATGGAACATTCTTGTAGAAAATGTGATTGTCTTCATCCAGGTTATTCTATCTACAAAACCTGTGTTATTTTGATGATAGTTAAGAGGCAAGGAATATGAGATTTTTTTTGTCTGAGTGTATTGCCTGATTTGTATTTATAGAGGAGAATAAAATTCCTGTAGCTCATTAACTCTCTTTCAAATAAGCAATAAAAACTGAAGAAATATCATTGAAAAATGTCTGGAGTTTCCTCACAGCTAAGACAGTTAAAGTTTAATCTTCAAATAAAGTAGCAGCAGGTTTCTTGTCCCTCTAACTCTTGTAATCTTTCTGCCCTCTTTTCTACAAGGTTCTCTGAACCTTAGGTGGAGAGGTTGCATTATAGATGTGTCACTTGTGGCTGAGCACTCAGTCACTTATGCTCTGCCTTTGATCAGTTGAATTTTTTAATAGTTTACATCTGTTGCAAAAAGAAGCTTCTTTGATGAGTGATGAGAGCTACATTTGTTTGTGAATATAAGTGTAAGTATTTAGAATACAGTAAGAAATTGTATTAATCTAGGTAAGTGACAGAAGTAGGTTCTTTTCTAGAGTCTGCAACCTCTCCAACCTTGTGAACTTGGCCATGACTTGCTATGTTTACAGTACCATGCACTGATTCTCTCCTCTCAAGAGGGCCATAAGTCCAATTTTTATTTGTTTAATTTTGTGTGTATGAGTGTATTACCTGCATGTAGGTAAGTGCACTTGTGTCATGCAGTGTCCGTGGAGGTCAAAAGAGGATGCCAGATTCCTTGGAACTGGAGTTATGGATAGTTGTTAGTCACCTTGTGTATGTTGGGAACTGAACTCAGGTCCTCTGTAAGAGCCACCAGTATGCTTAACTGCTGAACCCTCTCTCTAGTCCCTTAAGTCTGACTAGACATTTGTTGATTACCCCAAACATAAAAGTGCCACTATTGTACAAAATTAAGCTAATTTTTCTGAGCTAGTCATTGTTGTGGTCTGTAGACTCTACAGCTAGGGAGGATCATTGATTGCCATTCTCCCTTGGTAGTTTGTAATAGTACCTTCTGATACTCAAGAGCTAGTTCTGGGAGAGGAGACGTCCAGGTCAGTTCCAGCTCAATTGCTGGTATTGTGGTGTCTTCAGCAATAAGATCTTACCTTCAGGGTCTGGGAAGTGATCAAGGACTGTGTCAATTATTAATTGCTGAATTATTTTGGAAATCTTTTGGACTACTGTAACTACCACTTGAGGGGAGGTTTCCCTTGCCTGGCACTGTGATTTTAGTTTTGTAGCCTCAATACACATGTACTCATTTATATATGTATATTTTCAGTGGGCTTATGAAATAATATATTTCCCCTAGGCTTTTCGCACTGCCTGTGTATTAATTGTCTCCCTCTCCCTCTGTATAAGTCTTCTTCCACCTTCCCCCGTGTACCCCATTTTCCCTCTATCCCCCCTTGATAACACCTTGCTCTACCAATTTCCTTCTCTGGAGCCCCATTTCCCCGCTCCCCTCATGCATGGTTCCTTTCTATTTCCCTTGTTCTTGTGGTTACTTTAATATACATACTTACATCTAAGGATTTGTAACCAGGATCCACAAATGAACGGGAACATAGGTTGCTGAGCCTGGATTACCTCACTAAATATAATGGTTTCTGGTTCTATGTGTTCACCTGCAAGTCTCATGATTTCAGTTTTTCTTACAGTTGAATAGAGCTCCATTGTGCAAATGTACCACAGTTTCATTTTCCATCTATCCACTCAGGGACATTTAGGCTGTTTCTGTTTCCTAACTATTGTGAAAAGAGTCGCAATAAACATGGTTGAACAAGTGTCTTTGTGGTAGGAAACTGAGTCTTTTGGATTTATGACAAGAAGAGTTATAGCTAGATACAAGCACTGTTGTTTAGTCCCTAATGAAAGATGAGAGCTGGATTCAGTCGGCCTTGGATTCTTGTTTACTTCTAGCACCCTGTCAACAGCCTCCTGGAGTACTTAAAACATCCAGGACAAGTGGATGTTTGAGATGTATTTATTTTGTCAAAATATCAACATGAATTATTTTTCATCTTGTGAATGCTTATCCTCACCTTTTGAACTCTGTCCTAGTTTTTCAGCATCTCATTCCTTCCTCAGTTTTTCTTTTCTAAGTTAGCTAGGCTTAGGAGAGTTTCTTTCTAGAGAAAACTGGTATCTTGTGACCAGTGCATATTGGAACACATTGAAACAATTTATTATTTGTGTGCATGAATTAATATAACTTTAAGAGAAAAGCACTATAGAAATGTTAAGGAAGGCCCATGGGATGGCTCAGTGGGTGAAGCCAAATCCTCCAAGCCTGATAACCTGAGTTTGTTCTCTAAAAGGCAGATGGTAGACAGAGAGAACTGACTTCTACAAGTTGTCTTCTGATCTCCACATGTGTGCCACCCCCCATCACTTGATCTCCATCCAAAATAAATAACTAAATGTCCGAAGTTTAAAAATAAACATAGACATTAAAGAAGGAATATTATAATACCAGGCCAGAAGATGGTCCTGTTTAAAGTAGTTTATCTTTAAGTGCATCAGTCAGCATTCAACCAGAGAAGCACAATCAGTATAATGGATGTATGCTGGGTAGATAGATATATGCTACACAAATAGTTGACAAATCGATAATAGGAAGAAAGATAGATATATGATGGATCAATGAATGGTAGTTCAGTCGGTTGTTGGAGGAAGAGGGAAAGGGACAGGAGGGAAGGAGAGAAGGAGAGAAGGAAAAGTCTTAAAAAGATTTGGCTCACACCGCTGTGAAAGCTGATTAAGAATGTCTGAGCGTCATGGGATGGTCATGGGACAGGGAAATTCATGGCAAACTCTAACCCATGGGCAGGGTGGAAGAGACTTTCTTCTTACTGAGTGAAACTTCAGCCTTTCTATTGCATTCTTTCATCTGATCAAATCATTCCTACTCAGATTATATGGGACAGTACACCTTACTTAAAGTGCCGGTGAGGGCCTTTCATTAATTCTGCAGAGATCCTTCAAAGCAATGCCTGGAATGTCATGTGACTAAATAACTGGGGACTGCAGCCCAGCTTAAACTGGCTAACTTGGCACATCGAAAACAGAAAGCTGACCTTATGAATCAGAGTTTTGAGAATCTTTATTGAGGTGTATATACTAAACCCTTGAAATATATAATTTTTCTCTTAAGGACTTTAAATACCTTTTTCAATGTGTAAAGTTTGCTTTTGTATTTTATACTATTCACATATGTAACAAACATAAGAAATTTATTTTCAAGTGTCAAGATAAATCAATCCAATGCCTCGTTTGTCTTCCAAACTTATTTCATATTAAAAACAAAGCAAAACAAAAAGATTGTTAGTTGTATGCAATATTTGTACCCACAGAAGAGAAAATTGTTTTCTTTTCTTTTCCTTTCAAACTCCAGGAAGAACTACATTACGGTGTCAGAAAAAAATGACTCAGACAAAAGAAAAATGGAAAACAAAACAAAGAAAAAGTTGCAGTTTGTGTATTTTTTTCAAGGAAGGGGTATGTTTCCGTGTGTGTCTGCATGTCTGTGTGCCTGCATGCTTACATGCCTGTATGTAATAGGCAGTGTATGGCCTTGACACATTGGATCAGTCAAAACTAGTCGTGGAGATCTTTTGAGGGTCAGCAGGGCCAAGACTGGTCATATGACCCAGTTTTAGCCAAGGCCATGAAAATCGATATCACATGGAGGTTTTTCAGAAAGATTTAGCATCCTTAGAAAAAAGAGTCACTGAAAGAAGAAATTCCTTTTCCTCCAGCCCTCTTCTTGCTTGGAAAACCTAGAGCAATTCTGTGAGACTGGAAGCTTTACAGCCCAGATGTGACCATAAGGGATGCATTATAGAGACTTGGTGACCAGCAGAGCCAAAGGAAGATCCATGTGCTGATGATGCCATTGAGCTGCCGGGCTACCATTCCATATTTAAAATTCAGACTTTAGAAGTATAAGCTATATTATAGCACCAGAAAATAAAGAAGTGCTCGGACAAAACCTAAAGGCAAACCTCCAAAAACTGTCAACAACGACAGCAGTATGCCAAGAGGACACAGGGTTCCAGTGGAAGATGAGTGAGTGGCCAATGCTGGAACACTGGACTAGCAAAATGGAGAATGCTTCCATCAGAACATGCAGCAATTGCCCCTAGTTACCTGCTACATCAAAGAAAAATAGTTGGGAAAGAACTTGGGGAGAATGTGAATGCCACTCTACCTAATTTAACCACTTACAGATTTTAAGGGGAAAACATTTGATCTATATTGTAAATAGAAAGATTGATCTGGTCAGAATTTTAAGAAGTCTGTTTGGATAGAAAAGAGAGAGGTAGGAAGATATTATGTATAGGCAAAAAGCATATGAATCTTATTAGCATATGTATGAAAGTTAAATTTTTGTTGATATCTCATTAGAATATTATAAAAGGTCAGTGATTCACAGCAAATGATTCTCTGCTCATGTTGAAAAACCCCAGTGTGTCTGAATCAGAGCTCATAGCTGTTTATAGCTATTTATGGCTTATTCCTATATGTTCCTTCTTATTTCTGATATCAAGTGTAATGGCTAATTATGGTTTTTAAATTTTAGGTGATTTATTTTGACCCTAAAATGGAAAATGAACATTAGCCAGCATTCTGTTCATTCATTCTATAATTCTTTTCTCCCATTCTTATGGCATAGCTAGGTTAACCATTTTGTATTCAATATTCATATTAATGATTCATAAGCATTATGCATGGATAAGCTGTTGGATGATTATGATGCTCACACTTCCTTTCTTACACTACTTGGTTTGTGTTGAAGGTAATAATTGCCTTGTTTACTTAGGTGTCTACAGTCTTTAAAATACAGTTATGTACTTTGTCCTCCTCCAGCTTGAAACAAGTATGCTCTATCATGTGCTCAGAGTAACAACCTTTACATATCAGACATAATAATATCTTGGAAATTCGAATTTCTTTTTGTTTGAATTGACTGTTTGGTGTATTTCACATTTTCCTCCTTATTATCTGGTTTTCTTGAAGTATATATTCCAGATACCCTAGGTATCTGGAAGGTAATATTTGAAAGATTAATGTTTATGCACTACTGCTTAATTTAATACATTAGATAATCTACAAATGTAGTTTGTGATTAATTTTCCTTAGATTTTTAAAGACTGGTCAGTTATCTGGTGTTTAATAGTGCAATGCAGTTGAAAGCCTTTCTGAATTCTGAAGCTTTCCACTCAGCATGTTTGTTATACTTGGGAGACTTTAGGATTTAAAAAGAATCCCACAGAATTCTGAAGCTTCCTGATGTGTGCCTTGGTGGAAGGTTCTTTCTGGTTTTTTGGGTTTGCCTGTCACTTTATTTCCAGCAGCTGTTTTGCCCAGTTTTAATTTCCAATACTTCCATTGAATATTTCATACCCTTAATCTGATTATGCTATTTATCTTCTGAAGATTTTTGGAAGTAAGATAATTTCTGTTCTCATTTCCTGGGAATAATCTTTTATCTCTCTGTGAATATGAACTGCAGCTTTGGGGAACCTCCTACTTGGAGTTCATTTTTCCACTGGCTTTGTTTAGTCTTTCATGCCCTCAAATATTTAATGATCCTTGACTTTCATTCAGTCTGATTTAAGGTTCTATGCATGAGGGTGAGACAACTCTGGGGAGCGAACAGATGGAGTTCCCATGATTTTCCCAGGAATCCCCAGGTGTCAAGTAGATAGATGTTTTATTTTTGACCAGGTTAGGGGAAAAAAATCCCCCAACCTCTGACATCTTCCAGGAATGTTGCTGTAAATTTGAATCCTGAATCTCTCCGAAGCCCATCTTTGGTCCCTTCCTGTAGTGCTATTGGGAAGCGATGGACTCTGAAAGGTGAGGTCATTTCATGACGTCAAGCCACTGACCGGGGACGTGTGGACCCTGGCCTTGTTCTTTGGCTTCACCTCTTTTTCATCAACTTGCTGTTTCCCAGAATCTGCTTTTCGTATCTCTTCCTTTATACCTTCTACCATAATAGTTGAACATACACTTTGTACCAGCTTTATTCCTCAGCCACCTTTGTACAGGAGTTTTAGGAATGTACAGAGATTATTGGATTCTTTAACTTGGCTGCACATGCCAAGGTTCAGTGACTTTCTGAGATATAGGTAAAGCAAGACTTGTACAAACTCAAGTCAAACAGGGGCCCAGCACGGATGGGGAGGTGGGCCACAAGCTCCAGCCCTAGCTGAGGGTCAACTGGGGACTGATGGGTGCTGGGAGAGGGAGTGTCAGTCTCCTTACTGGCATGACACCTGGTAGGTGACCAGACTCCAGGGCATGGACCCACACCCAGCACTCGGGCACAGGCTGGAATTGATAGACCTTTAAAGAACAAAAATTTAAGAGAAGAAATGATAATAAAGGAGGACATAAAATTGAGGGTAGGGTGGGGCTGTGGATGTGGAGAGGGGGAGGAATGGGTATTAAATCAAAATACATTGTGTGAAGTTCTGGACCCCAAGGAAAACAACAACAAACAAACACCCAAATAGTGATCTAGGTGAAATTCCATAACTACCTGTTAGTTAACTAAGGATAGTAAGTTTGGGGGCAAGGCACAAAGGGTGATACTGTATTTTATTTTTAATATTTTTATTTGTGTATGTGTATTATCTGTCTGTGTATGAGTATGTGTATGTGAGTGAAGTTGTCTCCCAGAGGTCAAAAGAGGGCTAGCATCCCCTGGAGCTGGAGTTACAGGTAGTTGTGAGCTGCCAGTGTGGGTTCTGTGAACCAAAGCTGGGTCCTCTGAAAGAGCGAGCAGTCAGTTCTCTTCACTGCTGAGCCCTTTAGCAGTGCAGTTCCTGTTCTGTTCATACCCATAGGCTGTTAGCACTGCTGTCTGCGTTGCGCTAGGTGTTACTCTTCTTGCCGATCCATCTCTCACTCTCAGATGTCCAATCCTCATCTCTAGTAACTGTGACTGTTACTTTATAGAGTAAAAGGATGGATAATGCTTTATCAGCCAAATGTGGTGAGTGAAGGCTCAGGCTCGACAGAGGAAAACCTATCCCGAGTCATCACATCTTTAAGATGCTCAAATGGGGAAGTTCAGAGTTAGGCAGAGAAAGTGGGACTATGAAAGATGAGATGAACATCAAGCAATGTCAGTTGCTACTGGAAACTGGAAGATACTTGAAACTCACCCTCCCTGGAGCCCCTGGAGGAATGCAGCACCTGTACCTTGGTTTTGGACTTGTTTGAAGCCATGCCAGTTTTGTTAATTTATTATGGCAGCCTTAGGAAACTAACATACTGGCCATACAATATGGCATTGTTCTCTGGAAATGAGAACCAGCTTTCATTATGTGAGAGAACTCAGCAAATTATCTTAGTTTTAATTTTGGAAAAGTTGGCCCTATTCTGTAGGACTCAGTTTTAAGTTTAGGAATTAGAGGTGAATATCAATTTTTTAAAGTGCTTCTACAATTCAGTAATATTTTGCATAGTTTTAATAGGGTGATGAGGAAATTGACCTATTTATATCATTTACATAATGACTATACAAATACATTCCATATAGACCCAATAATATCACTCATATTCTAGGGATAGATTTATTTTCTCTTTGTTTTCTTACTCTTTCTTTTGGAATAGCTACTTAGAAGTACTTTTGTGTAAAAGCTACAGCACATTTCATATGGACCACTTGTTTGATTTGTTTGGGATATCCAACCTAGATCAATGCTGTATGAAATTTTGCTACTCTACTTTACAGATATTTATATTACTCATATAAAGAGATTATGTGAAAATCAAATTAACAGTTATTTTAATCTCTATTTCTGTTGCCTAGATGGCTGTCTATCTTCTCTATAGGGCTTTTCTTAATTTAAAAATTAATGGTTGGCTGATTCAATCACAGGAATTTTTAAGTGTTCACTGAAAAACACATTTAACTTCATTGCATAGTACAAAGACCTTTCTTCTTGCAAATAATCTGTCACCAAACAGCCTTGGGTCTTTTTCCTTTTTATACTCCTGAGGATTTTTCTTTCTGTCCTAGAAATCATTTTCAAAGGAACTTTTTCATTTTCCTACAGGACCTCAGATCCTGCTCGCTCCTCTCTCCACCTTTTTTCCTTCATAGCATTCACATTGCTGCCCCCGCCCTCCCCCCGCCCGTGCTTCCTCCAGCAAG
Organism: Eospalax fontanierii; assembly: GCA_035773235.1. NCBI lineage: Eukaryota > Metazoa > Chordata > Mammalia > Rodentia > Spalacidae > Eospalax > Eospalax fontanierii. Next base: position 77,348,736 of record CM069535.1, on the reverse strand, counting down.
GCCACATCTTCTAAGACCTTCCAAAAAAGCATCACTAAATGGGGACAAAATGTCCAAATACTTGAAGCTTATGGCATTCTCATTCAAATCGCCACACATGCTTAGCTTTTTAATGTGGGTGTTGGGGATCCAAACTCAGTCCTTCTGCTTATATGGCACTCCTCTACCAACTGAGCCTTAGTCACCCCTCCCACTTTTCCAGGTTTATCTGAAAGCGTAGAATTACTCTTGCCATGACAGAGAATTGCAGTCAAGTCCCAGGGATTTTTCAGAGCCTCACTGACAGCAGCCCTGTGACCAGTCAGCAGTTACAAAAAGCAACTTTTCTGCTAATCTTTGGAAGAGTTCTGTGGGTGGGAATGTTCAAGCTTCTGATTACAGTAGTTTCATTCTAGAAAGCAAAGCCACTACAACCTTTGCCCGAGTGAGGCTGGACACAGCCCCTCTCCTCACCAGCACCCTCCCACACACTTCCTCAGCCCAACGCAGCTGGATAGCAAGGACTAGAAATCAGAAGCGGCCTCCACATTCCAAGAGAAAAGAAGTTGTGCAAAAGGTAGGGAACTGACAGAGGCAAAGCATGATCTTATGTCTTTGTGGTTCTTCTTGCCTGAGTCAGAAGAGAAATTTTAAGAGCACTGTATTCTGAGAGTCACATGACATATTTTGCATCTTTTCCCTGCTTCTGGTTCTGCCCAGTTGATGAGAAGAAATTTTTGAACAAGTCAAGCACCTAGACCTCTCTGTGCCTCCACAACATTTAAGAGCAAAGGAACTCTCCATGTGTTGGTCAGAAATTTATTTTCATTGTTAATTCAACTTTTATTTTCATCGAGTCTCTGAATTTCAACTTATCACTCAGTCACTCATCATTTATTGAATATGCTCTGTGAACCATAGAATGAGATTAATGACATTTTCTAGTATACCATGTTGCTCACAACTGTGGTAAACTGTCTCAGGCTAATAGGTTTTCATGTTCTAAAGCAAGTGTCTTTATGGTGTTCACTAGCATCAGTTTAATAAGCAAACAATGACAGATCATTACTGGGTCTAATCTTTTGCAAGTCTTATGGGGGCAGTCACAGTGACTAAGAGTTCAAGAGGGCAACAGCCATGCCATGACTATGGGCCAGCATCTCATAATCTCATGCTAGATTCAGACAGGCAAAAATAAGTAAGTCCCTCCCTCAGAGTTCACCTCTATCATCAAAGCTCACAAATTCATTTGTATGAGTTAGTTCTGTCTATGATAGTGTTGGTATTATTACATATACCAATCAGATACATTGCATAACAATGAGGAATAGCATTAAAATAATGGGAGACAAAAAGGAACCAAGCACACTCTACCACTCTGTGATATCTGCCATTTTGCTCTTTTCAGCTGAGGTGAGACTGGATTGTCATCTCTCTTACCTATCCCTGACTGTCCTCTGCAAACCATGTTGTTAGCAAAGCTGATCTTTCACACAAAAACCTGACCTTGAGTAAGTGAGTTCTTTGCAATGAGCTTCATTCCTTGCCAGAGACTCTAAACACAGTTCAAGGACCCTTTATGAAGAAAAGAATCCTCCTTGTTCCAAGTGACGCAGATGTTGCTGTGTTTTGAGAAGGATCCAAAGGAAGCTAAAAGCTTATTTAGTAGCCATTGGTGACTGGAACAACCATGCATATATAGTTGCCGAATATTCTTTTGAATATACAATGAAATAGTTAGTTTTGATATTTAACAGTGAATAGTTAGTAGAAATAAGAAGTTGAGATATTCTTGTATATTTTCTCACCAAAAAACTAATTTAAGTCAACATTACCATGAAGAATTCACTCTGTGTGCTTGGGCTCAGGTGGATTTTGTTTATAGTATATAGAAATTGGTTAAAATCACATTATTGTGGTAAAATGTATTTTCACTGCCTATTTTAGAACCCATTTCTGTCGCAGCATAAGCATATGCAAGCATTTGTGAGGGAGAAATACAATTATAACTCAGAACTCTGTGCTCATCCTCTAAAAGAAAAATATCCTGAGCTCTGCAGTTGTAAATAACTTCTATGGTTCTGTGCATCAGATCTTCTTCAATTACACAGTTGTGGCAGATTACACCTTAGTCCTCCAGAGTGCTCAAATATAGGGCTGCTGTACAAACAGACTTGCCACAGAGAGCAATTACCCTGCATTTTGAGATGTATGGCATATGGCTTAACTCTAAGATAAATACAAACAATTTTTAAATATTTTGAATAGTTGTTACTTAATCTGTAATTTGCAGCTATGCACCTCAACAATAATTAAATGGCAGCTTCTAGTAGCATTTTGATATTGGCTTTTGTGTCTCTGTAGCTTAATGGACTAGAGCTTGAATTCTGTGGAAGAACATCTCTAGTATAGCTTGTGCCTGGAATAAGCTTAATTCCTTTACATGTATACCTTATGCACTTCTTTTAGATCCATTTTAACTTATTTTGTTCTTTAGATGGCAGTGTACTAACTGGGCTAACCCAGAGACGTTATTCTTTGTTTACCTGCCTCTCAGGCTGACTGCCAGTTTAGGGAAGAACATAATATTCCTGCCATCTCTACTTCTACAAAGAATGGCAGGGTCCCTCTTTGGGAATGCCATTGATCTTTTCTGCTAATCTTTAATAACATCTGGCAGTTACATGGTGAACTCTTTCAGTTATAGCCATCTCCCACGGGAGAGATACCCCACTACAAACCTATAAATCCAATGTGATCTTAAAGCAGAATTCAAATAGCCTACTTTTTAGCTCTACTTGAAAATATATTTGGGGGATTAAGTAAATTCATATAATATTTTATGCCTAAAGACATATTTGGACAAAATGCCTCCTCCTCCCTTCTTCCCTCCTAGATCCCTCAGGACCCACCTTCCATATTACAGGTATAACAGATGCTTCATTTTGTTTTTAAAGTCTGCCAGACAAAATCATCTGCATCTATGCTTCATGAGTGTTGGGTCAAGTTAGATATTATCTCCATTATTTCAAGTTCTGAATATTATATGTAGGTTACAGATAAAGCCATGAGGGCAAATAATGTTCATTTATCACTAGCACTTATATTTTACAGTTTGCATGGAATTAATTTTAAGGTTATGTACCTAATATAAATAAAGAAAGGATGAGAGCTAACATTTACATGACATTTCCAAAACATTAATTAATTTACCAGCAAAATAAATATTATATCTTGTCAGAAAGCTCCCTAAATTTTATGACTAAATAATTTATTACTTTGAGAAGTGTTTTAGTTGAATGATGATTAGATAAGCAGGAAAATGTACTTTGCTTCATGTTTATATTGAGATAATTTGATAGGCTTCTCTGTTCACAGGGAGTGCACCTGATAGTTTAACTTATGAGAGTGACAGTCATGCAATGCTAGGGATATTTTAATGAGCTCGTGCTTATGTTCTTAAATTCAGATTCCAAATAAACTATACATAGCAACCAAGAAAGCTATAAAGAACAAGAAAGGAAAACCGTTGGGATTGTAGTGCATCTGAGGCCATAATTTTGTTATCAGAGGGTAAATGGTAAATGCATTCTTCCTCTCTCCATCTCATGGCTGCTGGAACAAATTCCCATAAACTTGGTGGCTTCAATCAATACCTAATAGCTGTAGAGGTCCAAAGTCTGACATGGATCTCCAGGGTGCAACACTAAGGTACTGACAAGGCTGCATTGCTTTCTGGAAACTAGCGGGGAAATCTTCCTTGCCTTCTGCAGCTTCCGATGTGGCCTGTGCTCCGTGTTCCCAACTTTCTTGCATTCTCAGAGCCAACACCGGCTTTCAAGTCTCTCATCTTGAGGCTCTCTGACCCTGGCTTTTCCGACTCCCCTCACAGGGTGAATCCATTTCATCCATCTGGATGATCCGGGGTACTCTCCCCATTTCAAGGCCAACTAGTTCACAAACTGATTCCATTCCCGGTAATTGTAATGCTCAGTTTCTAGGGTTAGAGCATGGCCATCTTTGAGGTACTTTTATTCTGCCTACTACAGAAGGCAGGTTAGGACAGTTTCTTCCCCGACAAGTCTAAGGACCCAATCTGTTGCCAAGCTCTGTTAATTTAATCTATTACATATCTCTTGCTTGCTCCCTTTTTTGAATCCTTTGTCTTTTCTTAGTTCAGGTTCTTATCATTGCTCACCAGAACAATTGCTTTTATGTCCCAGCAATTGCTCCTGTGTAAACTCTTGGAAGTTAGTTTATCACCATTTCTCATAGAAATGTCAGGGTGCACTCCCTAAAACTCAAGTTTGTTTATTTCTTTTCTCTTAGAATCACTCAATGGCTGCCCAGTCCTCACAGCAGGGATCACCGTCTGGGTAGAGAGAATCAATACTGTTTGTTTGATTTATTTATTATTTATTATTATTTTTTATTTTTAAGTTGAATCATTCTGTATTTCATACAGAACATCTTAATTAATCTTAATCATCTTTATACCTCCTTCCCTACAAGCATCACATCGCTACAGCCCCCAACTAGAATGTATACATTCTTCCATTTCTCTTAAGATCTATTGTGTCAAGTTAGTATCTACAAATGTTCCTCAGTGCGAGTTCATCTATTGAGGTCTAGTCAGTCTATCCAGAGTCCCTCCCTTTAAGAAGATTAACTCATCTTCACCCAACAGTAACCAGTTGCCAATCAGCAAAGACCGGGGCCTGTTACCCATTTCCCCAGTTCCATACTGGGTTTTTGTCTGCTTGAGTCTGCATGGGTCTATAGGTTAATATGAGTAAGGTCCCAGGAGCTTATACAGAATCTATTTCAATATGGTCACTTACCTCCTCACTGGCTCTTACAATCTTTCTGTCCCCTCTGGTACAATGGTCCCTGAGCCTTGGGTGAGTGAAACTTAATATAGGAATCTTGTCCAGGGACCCACAGTCAGCAGAATCCTAATCTCCATGCATTGGTCATTTGTGACCATTTGTGTTAGTGGTCCTCTGTTGCATGAGGGAGTTTCATCAATGAGAGTTGAGAGATTCATTAGTGTCCTCTTTACTCCTTGTCCTATGTTATGTGAGCCTTAAATGTAGAGTTGCCCACTTAGGCTTGGGAAATTCACAGACCATGTCTGTGTGTGACCAGTTATGGTATTCTGTACTCACCATCTGGTGCAAAAGAAGCTTCTTTGATGGTGACTAGGATACTTGACTGTAAATATAATTTGCATGTTTTTCACTTAGTAAGAAGTTACATTAGATTAGCCTAAGGGGTGTGATAGCACTGGGGATTTCTCTAAGATCTATGACCTCTTCAGTCATGTGTATTTGGCTATGATTACAGTACCACACAGGAGTTTCCTACCTTTGAGTGGGCGTTAAGAACAATTAGGTAGCAGTTGATTACCCCTAAGATAAAAATGCCACCACTGCAGCAGTGTCGTATGCTGCGCCAGACTCGGATGTAGCTATGTGTCATGAAGCTGGTGTTGGGCCATCCTTTGTTGCTTTCCCTTAGCTGCTTGCATAGTGCTCTCCAGAGCTATGAGAGTTACTAGCCTTTAGGTGAAGAGGCTTTCAGGTCAGTTCCTGCTCCATTGCTCCAAATCTGGTCTCTGAAGTATGTCCTGTGTTCAGCAAGTTCTGGGAGACAATCAAGGACTGTGACAGTAGCCTTTGTAATTCTGGAGTCTCTTGGACCACCCTGACCAACACCTCAAATGAAGGTTTCTCCTGTCTGACAATGACACTGTTTTTTGTTATATAGTCTTCCTCTATGTACACGGACTGATGTTGATATACTGTATGTGGAGTTTGTCATTAGATTGTTGGACTAATATGGTTCTTCTGGTGTTTTACAGTAACTAGGCATTATTTCTCTCTCTCTCTCTCTCTCTCTCTCTCTCTCTCTCTGTCTCTCTTTCTTCCTGTCTAATCCTCCCTCCATGTCTTCCCCATTTAAAGTGTCTCAATTTTCCTCATTTCTCCGTTGATAGCACCAGTCTCTATGGCCCCACTCTCTTGAGCTCCTGGTTTCCCATTGTCCCTGAAGGTTCTGCGTAATCCTCTCTATTCTTCCCTTTTCAATACCCCTATTTTATCTACGTCTCCCTTAGTAACACCTGTCTTCTACTATTCTTCTCTGTCAGGTTCTTTCTTTCCCTTTACCTCCCTGGTTCCTTTCCATTTTCCTGGTGCCTGCAGGATACATACTCACATATAAAGATTTGTTGTTAGGGCCCACAAATGAGAGCGAACATTTGTTATTTATTTTTCTGAATCTCTGTTGCTTCACTTAGCATAACCATTCTAGTTCCATCCATTTACCTGCAGAACTCCATTGTGTAAATATACCACATTTTCATTATCTACTTGTGAGTTGAGGGACACTTAGGTTGCTTCTGTTCCTTAGCTATTGTGAAAAGAGCAGCAACAAACATAGATGTAAACGTATCTCTGCAATAGCACGAGTCTTCTGGTTATATGAGAAGGAATGGTATAACCAAATCAAATGGTAGATTCACTTTTTGGTTTTTCAAGAGTTCTCCACATTGCCTTCCATAGGGGTTGCACAAGCTTACAATCTCACCAGCAGCAAATGAATGCTCCTCTTTTCCCAAATCCTCTCCAGCATTTGGTATTATTTGTTCTCTTGATCTTAGCCAGTCTGACTGGGGTAAAATGAAATATTAAAGTGGTTTTAATTTGTATTTCCTTAATTATTAATGCTGTTGAATACTTTTTATGATGTTTCTCAGACATCTTTATTTCTTCTTTTGAGAGATCTGTTCAGGTCCTTAGCCCATCTTTTAATTGGGTCACTTGTTTTCATGATTCTTTGTGTTTTGAGTTCTTTATATATTCTGGATGTTAAACCTCTGTGAGATGTATCACTGATGAAGATTTTTCTCCTACTCTGTGGGTTTTCTCTTCACTTCCTTAGTTGTTTCTTTTGCTGTGCAGAAGTTTTTTAGTTTAATGAGGTCACACTTATTGATTGCTGACCTTAATTTCTGAACAACTGCTATCTGATATAGAATGTTCTTTCTTATACCTATTATCTTATAGGTTACTGCTAGTGTTTTCTTCTAACAGTTTCAGAGTTTCAGGGTTCACATTTAGGTCTTTGATCCATTTAGAGTTGGCTTTTGTGCAAGGTGAAGGATTAGGTTCTGTTTCATCCTTCTACAGGTGGAGATCCAGTTTTGTAAGCACCATGTCCTGAAGATGCTGTTTTTCCTCCAGTGACTGTTCTTGGCCCCTTTGTCAAATATCAGGTGGCTGAAATTGCATGTACTCATGTTTGCGTATTGAATGAGATGGTCTATAGGTCTATATTTGTTCTCATACCACACTGTGTTTATGACTATATCTCTGCAATACAGTTTGAAATCTGGTACAGTAATCCCTGCATTGCTCTTTGTGCTCAGGGTTGCTTTGACTTGTGGGGTCTTTTGTGCTTCCATATGAATTTCAAAATTTTTTTCTTATTCTGTGAAGAATGTCATGGGGCTTTTGATTGGGATTCCATTGACTTTATATATTGCTTTCAGTAGGATGATCGTTTTCACAATATTAATTCTTCCAATCCATGAGCATGGGAGGTCCTTCCATCTTCTGGTATCTTCATCAATCCCTTTCTTTAAAAATCTAAAATGTTCATTGTAGAGATCTTCAATGTCTTTGGTCAGGTTTATTCTGAGATATTTTATTTATTATCTATTTTGAGGCTATTGAATGGGAGGGTTTCCTTGTGGTCTTTTTCCAACTGCTTGTTATTGGTATAGAGAAAAGAGTGCTGATTTTTTTTTGTAGATTGGATTTGTAACCTGCCACTTTACTGAAAGCATTAATCATTTCTTAGATCTTTCTGGTAGAATTTTTGGCATCTCTTAGGTATAATATCATGTCATCTCCAAAATGGGATAATTTGACCTCTTCATTTCTATTGAATGCTCCTTCAACTTTCTTCTTCTGTCTTATTTCTCTAGCAAGGTTTTCAAGCACTATATTAAAAAGGAGTGGGGATAGTCGGCAGGCTTGTCTGGTTCCCTATTTGAATGGGAATGCTTCCAGTTTTTCTCCATTTACAGTGATGTTGGCTGTGGGTTTTTGTATATAGCTTTAATTATGTTGAGTTATGTTCCTTCCTGTTAAATTCCCTCTAGGACTTTTAACATAAATGCATGTTGAATTTTGAAAAGGCCTTTTCTGCATCTATTGACATGACCATATGATTTTTGTCTTTGAGTCTATTTATGTGTTTTATAACATTTATTGACTTACATATATTGAGCCACCCCTGAATCTCTGGAATAAAGCAGACTTGATTATTGTGAATGATCTTCTTGATGTGTGTCTGTATGTAGTTGGCAAGTGTTTTGCTGAGAATTTTTCATTAAGGATATGGGTCTGTAGTTTTCTTTTTTGTTTGGATCTTTACCTGGTTTTGGTATTAGAGTGATGCTTGCTTCATTGAAGGAATGTGGGAGTTCCGCCTTGATGTGGGTGATATACTCTCTGACTCTAGGAATGCTGAGTTATTTTCAGTATCACTGTGCTGAGACCTTTTTATCCTTGTGCTTTACCTTTTAATAAATAAGCTCATATATAACCCACATCTAGTCATGGCATTCACTCTTTCCTGATCAATCCATGTTTGGAGCCAGTTAACTTAACGATGCTGTCTTTTATTCTCGCCTAGAGAATTTCACCAGCCTTACTTTGTTTTTTGACTCTTTCCAGTGTAGAGTCATTGGCTGAATTGTATACCCTCAAAGTTCATATGCTGAACCCTGCATGCGTGTGAAGTCAGATTGGGATGTATGTGAAGATGAAACCTTCAAAGGGTAATTAAGTACAAATGAAGCCCTTAGGGTAGACCCCCATCCAATACGACTGGTGTCCTCACAAGAAAGGAAGATTTGAGCCAAGTTTGGTCTTAGTGCACATCTGTAATCCCAGCACTAAAGAGAAAGGAACAAGAAGGATCTTGTTTCAAAACAGGTGTGGAGGGAGGAGCCAGTGAGTGAGATCTGAGCACATAGACTCGGGGAGTGTGCACACAGAGAAAATGTCACATGAACACACTGTGGAAAGGCAGTCACCTGGAGGCTGAGGCCCCTGCTCCAGCCTTTAGATTTGCTACCTTTGAGAAAATAAACTTCTGTTCTTTAGTCTTCTTGGACCAAGATGTTCTGTTGTACCTCCTTCACATGCTGCATGCCTAGGAAGACATAAACGTGCTAGTGTTTATACTAGAATAACACCTGTACAAGTAGAGTGATCTTGAGAAACTGATATATTCAGAAATTATGTAAAACTCTCTGCTTGAAATTCTCAGTGACCTGATGTATTTAATATATTTCTATGTTCAAGACCATCATTAGGATCTAAAATACATGGAAAGATATAGCTAGTGGTACTGGATGAATGTTGCACTGAGAAGGATGTGTGTGTGTGTGTGTGTGTGTGTGTGTGTGTGTATGTGTTTTGAGAAAAAGGTGGAGAAATGTGAGAATCAAGTCATTGTTCTACTGATAAGATTATCCAACTTGCCCAGGGAATTGTATATATTCAGTGTCCCAACATCCCCAGATAGCCTCATCCTAAGCTGAATCTTAGACAATAAGAAAAAAAAGATGAGCCTACAGATTGCTCTGTTTCTGGGTAGAAAGAGCACAGCTGTGTAGGTCAGCAGAGCAGGCAGAACCCCGCAGAGCTCCTCAGAGTAAGGTAGATGCGGAGATTGAGCATCAAAGGATTCTCCGCACAAGACTGAAAGCTGGGAACCTGGACTGAGTGTCTCTGAACTGGACTGGGCGGGCTGAACTGCTGTAAAAAGACTTATTTTTGGAATATTTTACAGGAAAACAGTCCCACCAGGAACTTTGATCTAAAAGCTATTTACTGACAACAGAAGAAAAAAAGCTTAATATACCATGGTGGTAAAAGTCTTGCCCCTGAAGGAGTCCAAGTTCAAAGTTCAAATCCAGCTTAAGGAAGAAGTTCATAGTTGTCAGAATATGTTGCTAGACTGTACAGCTTCATACATAAGAATGAGAGTAGTTGACTCTACCCTTTTCCATTTGATCTCGCTGTACTTATTTTTATTTTATGTGTATGAGTGTATTGCCTGCATGTATGTAAATGCACCCATATTGTGTAATGCCCACGGAGTTCAGAAAGGGTGTTCAGATCTTCTGAAACTGGAGTTATGGATGCTTGTTAGCTGCCCTGTGGGTCCTGGAAATGGAATCTGGGCCCTCTGCAAGAGAAGTCAGTGCTCTTAACTGCCGCACCAACTCTCCCCAATCTTGTTTTCTTGTTGATTGACAACTTTGGGATCTGTTAGAGTTCTGTCTTTGCCATGACAGCTTTAGCCATTTCTGTATTATCTCCAACTTTCTATCATTTCACACAGAGAACGAATGTTGATCTCAGATATCTGTCTTCCTTTTTAAATTTTCCTGTAGTATAGGATGGAGAAACTACCCTAGAAACATTTTCAACTTGTATGCACTCTTAGAAATTATATCTGTACTACTGGGAAGGATCAAGCTGAAAAGCAATGAAATATGGGGACTAGTAAAATAGAACCTTAATGTGGAAAACAAGACTGTAGAGAGGCCTTTGGATATGAACACTGAGCCAAAGGCGGCATCTTGAATTTAAATGTTAACCAGACCTGGGGTTCTGGCTCAGTTCTGTCAGATCGACGAATAAGTTCAGTTCTGGGGTAGATTTTGGTTCTGAATTCATATCAACCTCTTGAATCAATCTCATCAGATATCTGACTGAGCATTTAATAACCAATCTTGAAATGATATTTTCTTTTTCTCTTTTCTCCTTCCTTCCTTCCTTCCTTCCTTCCTTCCTTCCTTCCTTCCTTCCTTCCTTCCTTCCTTCCTTCCAATAAGATAGTGCTATATACCATGTAGCTTGGGATGCCCTTGATATCACCATCTTCTCTCTTCCTGTCATAGCCTGTTGAGTGCTAGAATTGCAAGTGTGTGATAATGTACCTAGTTTAGTCCAATTCTTTCGGTACATATACAACTGATTTTGACCAGGTAATCATCCTAGCATTTCCTCTAATTTCTTGTAATAAAGCATTAGGATAGCTTTTAAATTTGTGACACCCGTTTTGATGGTCTGATGCAGAAATCACCATTGTTTGAAAGAGTTCTTTAGCTGTCTACTTCAACTGAATGTGGAGGAGCTTCTGAAAGATCAAGCAGTCAGCCACAATGGCTTTCTATCTTGGGAAAATCTCATGTTTGCTTAATAATAATGTTCAGAGGACATCATGTTGGGTCTCAAACTGAACTTCTATAGGCCTGTTCTTTCAATAAAGGAAGCTAAATTGCATTCACTCTGTGGGCTTGTCAATCCATGATTCTACATGACTGAATCTTCTGTTCTGTTTCTCCAAGGAGAAGCAATGCTGATAGGAAGTCTGCTGTGAACTCAGAAGATTATCCTATAACTCAGGGTTTACAAGATTTTTTTCCTGTTCTTTTATATTTTTACTGTGTAGTTTCATTGTACATGGTACCTTTATGTAAAGACGCTTTCATGTAAGTATAGGTTTTATAGTGAGCATATCCTCCCTGCCTCTCCTCCTTCTCATCCCTTTCAGTCCTAATAGCTTCCTTTGTTCTAGAATTTTGATTCTATTCTCATTTCATATATATACCTGACTTCATGTATTGATTAAAAATCTAGGAATCAAGAATGAGAGCAAACATTCTGTTTGCCTTTCTGAGCTGACTCGATTTATTTAATATGATCATCATCAGTTGTATCCATTTTCTGAAAGCAGCATAACTTTAGTCTTCATAGCTGAAGACTACACACGACTGTGTAGAAATACACCTTTTCTTTATTCCTGCCTCTGTTGTTAGACACTTAGTTTGGTTCCATAATGTATCTGCACTAAATGTTAATGTGCTGGTGTCTCTGTAATATGTGACCTTGGGTAAATACTCAGGACTTGTCTAGATGGATCATATGCTAGATCTATTTTTTGGTTTTATGAGAAACTGGCATACTCATTTTCACACTGGCTTGACTAGTTTACATTCCCATCAGCAGTGAGTGTATAAGGATTCCCTTTCACCCACATTCATGCTATCTTTTGTTATTTTCTTTCTTTTTCTTTTTTACTGAATCTTTGTGATTTTCATCCAATATGGTTTAATGGCACTTAGATTCCTCTTATCTGCACCTCCCACCACTGCCCCTCATCCAATTTAATGTACTCTTTTTCATACATATATATATATATATATATATATATATATATATATATATATAGCCTGCAGAGTCTGATTTGTGTCCTAAAATGTTCTTTAGTGTGGGTCCATCCACTGGGCCCACCAAGAGTCCCATCTATGGAAGACTTTGTCTTTTTCCCTTCTCAGCAGCCTTCAATTGCCAAAAATTCCTTAAGTTGAGTTGGGATTTCTTACCCACTTCCCCCTGTGCTTATGCTGAGAGTTTGTCTGGTTTGTGCTTGCATAAGACTTGTGTATGCTGTCGCCATTGCTCTGAGTTCATATGAGTAAGTGACCAACTTTGTTTCCTTCTGATCAGTCACCCTCTCTGGTTCTTGCAATCAGATGTTGATTAACACAAAAACCCACGATTGATCAATGTGCAGAGAACAAGAGGCTGCAGAGTGCTCGTCCCTGCATAGGACACCTATTTCAAACATCTGCCTTCCAAGGCTTAGGAGACATTGTGAAAGAAGAGGTGGAAAGGTTATTTTCTTAATGATTGCCATTTGACTGGGGTGAGATTACATCTCAAGAGAATTTTAATTCACATTTATTTGATTAACCTTCTTTTGCTATATCTGGTAACCAAGAAGTGGCCATCATAAAGAGTATACTCTTTCCACACTTTCATCAGAATAACATATAGACTGATAGAGGTGTGTTTACATGATATATGACACATATCATATTCATATAAATATATGTGTAGTTATATAGGCATATTATTATAAAACAGTTGACATCCTTCAGCTAACAAGTAAAGCGGTAGTTTATAGGCTACAGATTCAAATTCTTGTAAAGAAGTGACAGTTGCTATATATTTAAGTTCATTCTGTTGCTCTACCTTCACAGAACTTTATGAAGTACATATGATAGGTCAGCTGTCCAGATCCAAGATCACTATAACGTGAGGCTGAGTGCTATTTAGACAAGTCTCTGTGGCATAGCCCACGTTCATTTTCATCTACCAGTGCTTACTCAAAGAATCTTAGCTGAGTGTGTTAGTTTGTCATCCCTGTGGCCAAACACTTAACAGACACAACTTCAGAGAGAGGGAATATATTTTGGCTGGTGGTTTAACGGATACAATCTGACATGGCAGAGAAAGCGTGGTGGTTGGAAGCTCCAACAGTGACAGAAAGGTGCAGCTGCTGCTTTTTTTCACCAAGTCCCCACTGAAAAGCAGAGAGCCCAGGCAGAATGCTGGGTGAGCTGTAGCTCTCAAGCTCCAGCCTCTAATGGCCACTTCCTCCAGCAAGGCCCTACTTCCTGACATTTCTAAAACCTCCCCAAACAGTACCACAAGTTGCTGACCAAGTGTCCAAACATGGGAACCTTTTACATTTAAACTTAACAGTGACTTTTGCCTTTAGAGAGTCTCCTAAGGCCTTCTGGGACACTTTTGTTATGTGACTTTGCCTTTCTGCTGACGATACTTGCTTGGAACTTGGTTTTGGAAAATGACATATTTTAGGCTATTGATCTGAGAGAGGTTTATACCACTTCCGTCTGTATTTCACTGTCTGATTTCAGTCACATTGGCAGAAAACTGCAAGGGACTCTTCTAGAATTGCCACTTATCCTACCTAACCTTGTATCCAAAGTTAATTCTATGTTTTGACATCATTTGACGCTGTCGGTTGCATCTACCTTCCTACTTCATAATCATCGTTAAATTCATCAAACTTTTGGTAAAACAATGTGAACAATCTTACTAGGCCTTGGCTCCTCTTGGAATCACCTTTCAGAAGGTATGCTAAACATATAAGAAAACATTAATCTTGTAAAAACATTTATTGAATTTTTGAGAATATAATAGAATGCATTTTGATAATTTTCAAGCCTAGTCCCCTATCTGCAACCACTTTTCTACCTCCTTTTGATTTTACATCCTTTATTATTATTTTTAAAGACCTATCAATCTAATTCATGTCTTCAAATACTCTTCAGTGTGGATTCATCCCTTGGAACCTAGTCAACCTACTCAGTCTCACAACCTTAAAAAAAAACTGACTCTCTCTCTCCCAGTAGGTATCAGTAGCCAAGAGTTCCTCAACTAGGGTTGGTGCTTCTTACCCACCTCCTCTCCTCTGTGTTGAGAAATTGTCTGAGTCAAATTTGCATAGTTCTTGTATACATGTAAACAATTTCTGTCAATTAAAATGAATAACTGCTCTGTTGTTTGGAAAACTCTGTTTCCTTGTGGTCATCCACCCCCTCTGGCTCTTATAGTCTTTCTGCCACCTCTTCCACAATGATCCCTGAGTCTTGGTAGGCAGAGGTTTGATATAGGTGTCCTATTCAGAGCTATACTCTCTGCAGGCTCTGCATGTTAATCAGTTGTGGGTCTCAGTGTTCATCACCATCTGATGCAAGAAGATTCTCTGGTGAAAGTTGAGAAGTGTATTAATTTATGGGAATAACAATAAGTCATTAAGAGTCAATTTAATACTATATCTATTTATCAGAAAACTAGTATAAGCCTCTCCCCTGTGTCCTATGATCTGTCTAGCCCCAAGTTCCTAGGTTTTATATCAGTGTCATCTATGGGCTCCATCTTGTAAAGTTGAACTTAAATCTAATCAGAAAATGATTGGTTACTCCCACAACATTAATTTAATTATTGTATCAGTGGGCATATCATGCTAGGTCAGTTGTTGTAGTAGCTTACATGGTTCACAGATGAGCAAGGTTGATGATAACTCTTCTCTTCTCATGATATACACAGCACCTTTCAGCACTCTGACAGCTAGTCAGTAGAGAAGAGGCCTGAGGTCAGCACCAGCTTGATTTCTCATTGCTTGTTCTATGACTCATATATGTAATATCATCAGCAGTAGGGTTTTATCTTCAGCTGCTGGTGGGTAACCAAACACAATGGTAGGAGCCACTGTTGTTTGAGGCTCTATGGGAATTCCTTTGTCAACAGCTTCAAAAAGTCCATTCCTCACATTGGGCTTTCTATTTGCCTACGGTGCCTGGAGGGGCATTGCGCCCTCATCATAGGGTGACTTAATTTAAATTCGTTAATTCTTTATGAACACTTTAATAATCATCTATAAGGGTAGATTTCCACGTAACTTTTCCAAAGAGCCTTCCGCTCAGTCGCCCTCCCGTGCGTCCTCTTCCCCTTTGAATTTGTACCACATTTATCTCTTCCTACTCCATTTATTCCTTTTTCCCCTTTTATGGTTACATCCTAGTTTCCCTCCCCTAAAGCCTCCCCAATGGCTCCTTACCAGCTTCCTGACCTCTATGGATTTTCCAGTTGAAACACACATATCTAAAGATTAAAAACCAGAATCCACTTATGAGAGAGCACATTCAATGTTGATCATTCTGGGGTTGGGTTACCTTACTTAGGATGATTGTTTTCAGTTCCGTCCATTTATCTGCAAATTACATAAATTCATTTTCCTTAACAGGTGAATAGTAGTCTGTTGTTTAAATGTACAGTATTTGCTTATCCCCTCATCACTTGATGGACATCTGGGCTGTTTCGGTTTCCTGGCTACTGTGAGTAGAGTAGAAAGGCACATGATGAACAGGTATCTCTGTAGTAGGACACAAAGTGCTTTTGGTATATCCCCCAAGTATGACTTGATTATGTGGCAGATGTATTTCTAGCTTTTTGAGGAAACTCCACAGTGATTTCCACAGTTTTCACTCCCACCAGTATTCCCTTCTCCCTACATTCTCTCCAGCATTTGTTGTTTGTTTTATGTGTCTTAGCCATTCTGACAGGTTAAGATGAAATCTCAAAGTAGTTTTACCTTGCATGGCCCTGATGGCTAAACTTGTTAAACATTAAAAAAAAAAAATTTCTCAGTCATTTGCTTTTCATCTTTTGAGAACTTTCTTTTTGTGATGTTGAGGTTTTTGGGATATTTGTGTATTCTAGATGTAAACCTGCTGTCGAGATACAGCTAGTAAAGATTATATTCCAGTTCTGTAGGTGATCACTTCACTATAATGATGGTGTCCTTTGCTGTAGAAAAGCTTTTCAGTTTCAAGTGGTCCCATTTGTCAATTGTTGAACTTAATGCCTGCACTGTCAGAGTCCTGTTCAGAAAGTCCTTTCCCTCACCTATAAGTTTTAGTATATTCCCTACTTTCTCCTCTGTCAGATTCAAGGTATCAGGCTTTATACTGAGATCCTTGGTCAATCTGGAGTTGAGGTTTTTGCATGGTGAGAGATAGGGATCTAGTTTCATTTTCTGCATTTGACCAGCACCATTTGTTGAATATTCTGTCTTTTCTCCAAAAATGTATCTTTGAGCCATGTGTCACAAAGTAGGTGTCTCTGTGTGTACTTAAATTCCACTCCATTGATTTATATGTCTATTTTTAGTCTAGTACCATCCTGGTTTTAGTACTATAGCTCTGTAGTATTATTTGAAATCAGGGATGCTGATGCCTCCAGTTCTTCTGTTATTCAGGATTGTTTTGGTTAGCCTGGATTTGTTGTGTTTCTACATGCAATTGGAGGTTTTCCAATTTCTGTGAGGAATTCTGTTGGAATTTAAATGAGGATTGCCTTGATTATGTAGATTGCTTTTTTTTCAGGGTGGCCATTTTTACAATATTAATCCTACAAATTCATGAGAATGGAAGATCTTCCCATTTCCTGATATCTTCTTCAATTATTTTCTTTATTGTCTTAAAATTTTTATTATACAGGTTTTCAGTTTCTTTGTTAGATTTATTTTAAGATATTTTCTTGAGGCTATCATGAGTGGGATTATTTCTCTGGTTTCTTTCTCTGTGTTTGTTGGTGGTGTATAGGAAGGCTACTGATTTACACCTGTTAATTTTGTATACTGTTCATGTGGTAAATGAGTTTAACAGTTTCAGGAGTTTTCTGGTGGAATCTTGGGGGTCTTTTATGTATAGAAATAGCTTATCTGAAAATAAGAATACTTTGACTTATTCCTTTCCAATTTGTGTCCCCTTTATCTTCTTCTCTTTATTGCTCTTCCTAAAACTTCAAGCATTATATTGAACAGGAATGGAGAGTGAATATCCTTGTCTTATTCTTGATTTTCCTAGAAATGATTTGAGTTTTTCTCTGTTTGTATGATATTGGCTGTGAGCTTTCTTTAAATTGCCTTCGTTATGTTGAAATTTATTCACTATATCCCTACGTTCTCCATGACTTTTATTATTAATGGATGTTGGATTTTTCCAAAGTCCTTTACTATATCTAAGGAAATAATCATGTATTTTATGTCCCTGAGTCTGTTTATTTGGTGAATTACATTTATTGACTTACACATATTGAATCATCTCTGCATCTTCAGGATGGAGCATACTCAATTATGTTGTATCTTTTTGATGTGCTTTTGCATTCAGTTTGTTAGTATTTTATCAAGAATTTTTGCATTTATATTCAATAGAGATATTGGTCTACAATTTTATTTTTTGTTGGATCCTTGTCTTTTTGTTTATTAGGGTAATAATTGCTTCATAAAATTTTGAGGTATTACTTCCTTTCCCTATCATTTGGAATAATTTGAGGAGTATTGATATTAAATAAATCTTAAACTTTATTCCTTATTTCTCTCTCATGACCCTTCTTTGCTCCTGACAAAGATAACATATATGTTGTGAAAATATCATTGCTGAAAGCCACAGCAATGGAGGCAATGAATTTTCCACAATATGTTGCAAACAACATGTGGATTTAGGTTGATACCATCTGTTGGAGGGTGGTATTCTGTTCTGGATCAGACAAGGAAAGTTATCCCTTGACAAGACAATATTCCTCATTTCTGATCCCATGTTCAATGGACTGTTTAAAAATACATAGAGAAAACTATTGCTTTGAAGTAAAGCTCTAAGAGAAATGAGAAAGGAGTAGATTTGAGAACAGATCAGGCTCACTCTTGGTTTAAACCACTCTAGGAGTTAGGTAGTCTTGGTCCATGCACCTCCACAATATGACAAGCTCCACTGGAAAACACAGAGCTACACACTGATATATGGTATGTTCTACAGTATCTGAACTCCCTTACATACCCAGTTAGTGGATAAACCCATAGGCTTCAAAATACACAGGGAGAGTGGGAGGAGAGATAACTGTTGTATGCCGTGAGTTAGAGAAAACAGCCAGCTTGTAGTTTGAGTTCATCTCAGAGGAAATCAGCTTTAGGTAGATTCCACCCCCTTGTGACCACCTGTTTCCAGAGACTCATGTCCACTGTTGCCCGCTGGACGGGACAGATAACTAATACTTAGATGGTGTGAAAAATAGAGGGAAATGTATTAGCTCAAACTCCTACCGAAAAATACACATACAATAGATATACGACTGCGTGTGTATAGTCAAAGGCTAATTAATAAAAAAGACAGTTACTGATATGAATGCAGGGCAATGGTGACAGCATGCACAAGTCCTATATAAGCTCAAACCAGACAAAATCCCAGCATAGACATAAGGAAGTGGGTAAGAAACCCCAATCCAAATTAAGGAACTTTTGGCAATTGATGGTTGCTGGGAAAGGGAGAGACAATATCTCTTTGTGGGCCCAGTGAACGGACCCACACCGAAGGACATTTAGGGACATATATCAGACTCTATAGGCTGTATTATATATATTATGTATAATATATAATATAATACATTGAGTGGGAGCAGTGGAGGTAGATGAAGATAAGGTAGAGGATCTAAATACTGTCAAACTATGTTGGTTGAAAATTGCAATAGCTCAAAAAATAAAATTTAAAAAATATAAAATAAAAATTAAATTTTAAATAAAAATTATATATATATATATATGAAAGTATGTGTAACCAAAACTCTTTGAAAACTTATAAGGTTCATTTAGAGGCACTATGAGAATATTTCCAAACTTCTTCATGGAACGTTTTTCTTCTTTTTTCCTATGTTTTTAAATTGAGAAAAAATGGTTAGATGCCACAAAGTAGATGACCATGGCTTAACCATGTGCATGCTGTCAGGCCCCATGGCTTCTTCCATCCTTGTCAAGGGTCATGCTAACCCTTTTTATTTTCGTACAACACACTGCTTGTCTATTGTTTGTCTTAAGACATTTCATGATATTCTGGAATATTAGTCATCAGAAACAAAAATCATGTGATCTGGGTTAACAAATTTCCAAACGCCTTCATTATCAAATGAAAACAACTTTTTATTTTATGTGTATGAATTTTTCCTGCATGTATGGGAGTGCAACACGTGTGTAAAATGCCTACAGAGGTCAGGAAAGGATGTTAGATTTCCTGGAAATGGAGTTAAAGCTGATATGTGATGCTGGGAATTGAACCTGGGTTCTCTGGAAAAAGAGCCAGTGCTCTCAACCTCTAAGTCATCTCTCTGGTCCTGGAAACAAGTGTTTTTTTACAATTCTTTTTGAGCTTTTTCACATTTCATACAATAATTCTTAATCGAATTTAGACTGTCTCCCCGACTCATGCCCATAAACTACCCCCAAATAGTCTTCATGTATTCTGCCATACATGTTTAGTCCCAAGGTGTCAAGCATTTTACCCAGATGTTAAGTGCAAGTTCATCACTGGAGTCTAGTCAGCCTACCTAGAGATCTTAAGAAAGCTGTACTCTCCTCCCAGTCACAATCAGTTTCTAAGAGTTCTCAGGCTAGGCCTGGCTCATCGTCCAGTTCCCTTGCACCGCTCTGGGTCTTGGGAAAATTAGTCCATCCCTGTATAATCCAGTTATTTTATCACTGACGTTAGGATAAAACATCTGCCTTTATTGGGCAATTTTTCATGAGCTGATATAAAGTACTTAGTACAGAAATTACATATTATTCCTATTTAATATTAAGTATACTAGTAATAAAAATCATCACTGTGGATGTTATTATTATAGTTTTATTTAATATATCCCACTAAGATAGTTCTAATAATCTCTTCATTATAGTGTCAGTAAAGGATATACATATATAGTCTTAATATGCATTATACACTGTGTGAAATTATTTCTCGATTCTGTTCTAACTAAAATAGAAACCCAAACCTTCTCTCGGTTCAGTTTACAGAAACAATGATACTCTTTTGAGTAAATCCTTTACACTCTGCAACAGTCCTTAACAGTTTCTTAATTGTAAAGGATATTTCTATAAGTTTTTGGGATGGGAGATTGTTGGTATTTAATACTAGATTACTTATTATTATTAATTTTTAAATTTTGTGTCTGAG
Source organism: Eospalax fontanierii (assembly GCA_035773235.1). Classification (NCBI taxonomy): domain Eukaryota; kingdom Metazoa; phylum Chordata; class Mammalia; order Rodentia; family Spalacidae; genus Eospalax; species Eospalax fontanierii. The sequence goes on along the minus strand of CM069535.1, from coordinate 77,328,293 downwards.
TGTCTTGCCTGCATGTATGTAAGTGCATTTATGTAGTGCATAAAATTCCCCTGGAACTGGAGTTACGAATGGTTGTTAGCTGCCATGTAGATGCCGGGACTCTAACAAGAGTGTCCAGTGCTCTTTAAATGCTGAGCCATCTCTCCAGGCCTGGTATTTAATACTTCTTTGAGCAGAATTTTTTCACAGCTTTCTGTTTGTGGGTTGTGCTGCTCACCACAGTTAGAATCCACTCAAGTTGTGATTATGAAATACCCATCAGATAGAGAAGTTTCCTCATGTGTTTGAACATACAGGTTTATCCGATGCTAGCGCTGTGCCTCTGTGTGATTCTAGAGACTTTTTTCTAAACCTGTGCATAGGTATATAATATATAATATCTAAACCTGTGCATATAGTATCTGTTATGAACCTTACATACAAAACAGGTTCTGATTTGCTGACAATCTTGAAGCTTTCAGTGTCTGCATTCTGAGTTAGCATTCGTGCCATGGTAACCTGGATGATGCTCATTTCTGTGACCCAGGGCTATAATTAGTATGCTCCAATCATTTAATAACTGTATAAAATACCTAGGTCCATGTACCAGGTGTCCTCTAAAGCAAGGCACAGACCTGTGGTGTTGCCATTTCCTATATCAACTTTTAAGTTCTCAGACTGAAGATGCTGACTGATGGTTTGAGTTTGGAAAAGAAGAAAGAATGTCCAGAGAAGAATATATTCAGACCTTTTGAACCCAAATATAGAGAATGCAATGGTAAGATGATTTTCCCATCGGAATCTGTAATGCTTTCTACTTAGCTGCAGATCCTGCCGCACTGGATTAAACTGAAACCCTTACTTGAAGTGAAGAAAGAGGAACTGGGAGAGCTGAGTGCCTTCAGCTGCATCTCTGCTTTAGATTTGGAGTGGAGACTGTTCTTGAAAGCACTTCCTGCTGCCTTGACAATTTTTCTGTCTCTTTTGGATTATGAAAAAAATGACTACAGTAGAGTTGTTATTCTTCTTGCTCTATGTTTTAGCCTTTCTCCCTGCCCGCGTTTCTTTCTTAATTAGAATTATCTGCCATCTCCCACTACTGAAAGTTAGGTAAAGCTGTGATTCTTCAGGCTTCTGGATAGCAAACGACATGATCAGTAAGGCCAGCTTCTGGCAGGAAAATGAAATCATTTTTTATGTTAAACAAAATAACTGCAGGATTCTACTTGCAGCACAAGTCTGACTGGGAAATGATAAAAGATGAAGTCAGGATAGAACTCTTTGATCAAATGGATTGCTGTTACACAAAGTTTTTTAAAAAGAAGCCCAGCCCCAAAGCCTTACAGCTTTAAGCCCATATGCAGAAAAAAAATTGAGCCACTTATAGGAGTTGGAGATTAACAAAGTCTCATTAGGGACCCAGGCAGGAAGCTACAAAAGGATAGCTGTGCTTTCCCATACCCGTCCAGAGCCATGGCACAAGTGCACTTTGGGGAAATAGAATGCTCTGTGTGTGTTACATCTGTATAATAAGTATTCCAAGGGACCCCCAAATGCCATTCAGAGTGTGCCTAAGTGCTAACCTAAACATGTTAATTTGTTGGGCAAAAGGTCTGACCTCATATACTGTGAGATTCAGCTGTAACTCACCAAAGTCCCTGGAGGGGCTGGGTGTTGACATAGCAAGCTAAGGCATTGTGGGTGACTGGACAAATGGGAGCAATCTGGAGAGCACTGTACCAAGATTCATATCTCTCAGATGAGGCTGATTGATACTTGCTCTTCTTGAATTGCCACTGTGCACTGGCTGTGCCCTTGTAAGACGAATGAAGATGCAGAAATATATCTATCTTCAACAGGCTTTCATTTTCTCAGCATAAGAAGCAGCTTTGCTGGGTCAAAATGATGACTGCTTAGCCTCACAGGTCCAACACTTACTCAATGAAAGGAATATTTAAGGAATATAGATGAAGAAGGTTTTTGGTTTGTATCTGCTTTCTTTCTTTCTTTCTTTCTTTCTTTCTTTCTTTCTTTCTCTCTCCCCCCTCTCTTTCTTTCATTTTTAATTGAAATTTTGTGACTTTTGATCTGTGCCTTTCTATGTGTTCATTTCACAATACATTGATTTAAATCAATGGAACAGTGATATCTGTGCCATACGATATGCAGACAGTCCCAGTGACACCAGTGTAACACCCTCCAAAGACATTCCCTCCATGGTTCAGCAACACTTTGAAGAGATGATTTTGGTTGAATTCATGTTTGTGCCATTGGGTCTTTCCTTTCCAAACTGGCTTAAAGGTACTGGAAGATGTTGATCACACGCACACGCACACACACACGTGTGTGTGTGCGGGTGCGTGTGCGTGTGTGTGTGTGTGTGTGAGAGAGAGAGAGAGAGAGCGCGCACCATTGAGGAAGTTAGTGGGTGATCTCAAGTTGCAAGTGACATCTTTCTTTCCTTGTAAAGGTTTCCAGCTAATAATATGAAACATTTAAATGTGGGATGTATAAACTGTAGGGTAGAGAAAAGCCACAGGATAATTATTAACCTTAGAAGGGCACAGGCTCATCCTTCACCTCACATTCTTGTTCTGCAGTGCTGAGAGAACAGTGGTGGAAGGCAGTTCCTGTGATGTACAACACAGGGCACACATCCGAGAAGCCCGTGGTCTGTAATTATTTGGGGGCTGACAGCTGCTGAACATCTTCTCTAACAGTACTGGATGCATGTCTTAACACTTTGCTCAGGCAGAGAGCAAAGTGCATTACAGTAGCTGGAGATGCCAAAGCTCTGCCAGCTTCACTTCATCACTCCTGAAGTCAGTCATAGGGGAGTGTTCCAGGACTATATCAAAGGCGACCTTATAAAAAGCTTAAACTTTTGAAATGTCTTCCTTTACAGTTATAGTTACTACTGTTTAAATCATGGGATCGAGGGGAGAGAGGTGATGGGTCTTGGAGCCATGGAAAAATTCCAAGTTCCTTAGAAAAGTGCCTTGTAAATTTGAGATATAATTATATGGATCACTGTGATCATCGTTTCCATCTCAACAAGTTCGTAGATGTTTGGCTAAAATAACAAGAATGCTATGGAATGCACGTCTCAGAGCTGGGAAAATGTGGGCCCTGGAAAGGAAAAGCCTCTTTCTAGCCATGTCCTCAGGGTCTATTACTTTACAAACTTCCATAGCCATGCGATGGGACCATCCATTCCACTTCCCACTAATGCTATGCTGTGTGTTTCAGCACTTCCAAAGATGCATTCAACTTTAATGAGCAGGGCAGAGAAACAATCATAAAGAAAACTGGATTTCTATTACATATTGTATCATGAAATTGTATGTTGAAAGAAGAGAGAACATTTCACAAAGATACAGAAAACTATACTGATACATCTTAAGATGGGGAAGACAAGAAGATATAATTAGTAAGTTTCCAGTTCTCAGAAGTAGTGTGTCATCTGTTTTCTCAAGAAGTCAGGACCTGCTGTCACACTGAATACTATTGAGAGAACAGAAAAAGCCAAGATACTGCAGAAAGAAAAAGCCAGAAGAAGAAAACCATCTGTGGACATTTAACTGAAGAAGAGTGTTAGATGCAAGAATATCTGTTGATGTTGTTTGATGTATATTATAAAATGTTAACTATTTCCTCCATCTTCCTTATGTAAATGTTAGGCTGTCTTGCTCACTTACTGTGCATATGCAAGTCTGCGTATTTAATGGTTCAGTCAGAGAAGTAGTGAGCTCTACATCCAGATTTATTCAGAGAGCCGGGCATGTACTGATAAACTCATGAGCAAATGAATTAGGGAAGATCAAGTCTAGAATCTAGGATACATTTCTTTTCAATTACTGAGGAAAAGTCCAAGACAAAGAAAGTTTCCAGGATAAAGAAGGTCATCATTACATTTCTTGGTATCTGGCCTGAGAATGAAAACATACGAGTGCAATGAAAAGGAAAGAGCCTAAGGAAGGAAGAGGAACAGGAAATTTTGTTCATTGCTATTTTTAGTTTGCTTTATAATTATTTTGGTAACAATTAGTAATGGTTTTTAAACTATCTCCACATTGCTTGTCCAGTGTTGTTACTACATTTTCTCAGTTTCTTTTGGTTACCTAGATATTTGATGTATTTGAACTCAGAATTCTCCTTTAATCTCTGAATGATTTTAATGTTATAGTTGAAATAACAATGTCTGTGCTATCACAATATGCTCAAAAAGGAAGAGATGTTAATTAACAATATCTAAGTAGAATATATGGAAATATTTATTGAAATGCATCATATTTTCATTTTCTGTTTGTCCTGGAATATGAGGGAGTCCTCTAGGCCATTTGATACAGAGGTGACCTGTGGATCACGAGATCTTAAGGGAAAAAGGATTTATGGACTACAGTCTGTGCTGGAGTGCTCCCTTGGTACTGATAATCTAGAATCAGGTTCTAGCCTCTACTTGAACTTTAGAAGTTTAAAAGGCTGACAATTATATTTTCTAAACTGCTCTAAATCAAAGAAAAATTTAAACTATGGAATGTTCAGTGGAACTTTTGGCTGTTGTCTTCAGAGGCCCAAAGCTGAAGAAGGAAACATCTTAAATTAAGCAAATGACCTTAAACTGAGTCTGCCCATACCAGCTCTCACATAGGCCAGGCATATGTAAAATTCAAAGTTGAATAGCATCTGGGAAGACACAGCTATAGGTTGAAGGAGGAAACCGTGTTTTCCTCCCCACACTAAGAGGGATCAAGGGAGGAGCAGGTGAAAACACTATGATAGTTTGCTGTTACTATAACAAATATCTGGAATAATCAGTCTACAAAGATTGAAGACGTATTTTGACTTTCAGTTTTGGAATTTTAGTCCATGATTGCTTGACACCATTGCTTTGCACCTATTAGAGAAACAAAAAAGAGAGAGGAGGAGATAAGGGCTTATTATTCCCTTCAAGGACCTATCTCCAGTAATCCAAATGCCTCTGGTTAGGCTCTGCTTTCTAAAGACTCTACCCCTCACAACCGAACCACAAAAGCAAACCTCCACAACAGGGACATTTGCGGGGAGATAGCAACATTTAAATTATGTAAACAAAACCACCAAAACTCAAGTAAAAAGCTATTAGAACTAATAAATTTGGGAAAATTGTAGGTTAGAAAACCTACATTTCTGTATGAAAATCAGCATTTCTACATGCCAATAATGAATTATCTGAAACAAATCAAGAAAGCAATCCCAATTATAACTTTTAAAGATAAATTAGGAATAAGTTTAACCGAAGAAATGAAAGATCTCTACAGAGAAAACTGTGACCTATTCAAGTGAAGAAATGAAGAAAACACTTAAAAACGGAAAGCGAAAAGACGTCCCATGTTTACAGGTTGGAAGATTTGATAGTTAAGTAAAAATTTAAAATTACATCTAATGGAGCTAAAAGATGGCTCAGCAGTTAAGAGCACACACTGTTTTTCCAGAATACTCAAGTTTAGTTCCCAGCACCTAGATCAGGGAGCTCACAATGCTCATAACTCCAAATCCAGGGCTGTCTGACACCTCTGGTTTACACAAGCACTTGCACTCATATGCACTCATATGGCAAGCGCCTTTACCCACTGAGCCATCTTACTGGCCCCAGATTCAATATTTTTAAAATGTTTACATTATCCAAAGTGATCTGCAGATTAAATGAAATCCTGATCAAAATGTCAATGATACAGACTATTGCCACAGTTCCTAACTTGAAGGTAAGACCCTATTGCTGAAGATAGAACAGACTTCAAAGAGAGGACTTGGAACTGGAACTGTCCTGGAGGACTCTTCTCTGAAGACTGAATCTAATGATATGCAAAGGCCAAGGTAGGACCACCAATCAGTGGACCTACCCAGCTGTAAAGCCTATGAAACACAATAATGACCAGCCCAGCAAATTATCTCTGTTGGTACAGTAGTGAAACATTTATCTTGGGTGTAATCAACAGTTGTCTAATTAGACTTAAGACCTGAGAGAAAAATAAATCCACTCCATCACTGCCTTAGATCAATGTAATTTCTTGCTGTAGTCTAAATGCATACTCTTATATTTATAGAGAAGTGTACCTTTAACCACTCATTAAAAAAGCTTATTTTTGCAACAGATGGAGACTATTTCAAAGTTCTGAAAGTGGTCAGATGTAGAGAACAAGGGACTGTGAGTTGCCCAGCCATAAGTGATACATCTACAATGCAACCTTTACACCTAAGTCTCAGGAACATTGTGGAAGAGGGGGCAGAAAGGGTTTAAGAATGTATGAGCCAGAAGGTCTAGACACCTGCTCTTCTTAATGCATCCTGAACGTGAAAGAGAAGCTACACCAATGACATCTTCACAGTATGATGGTATATAACAAGATCTGCAAAATGAAAAAATAAGTTGACATGCCACTATGAATGGGGCGAATTTCAGAGGGTTCCACATCAAGAAGAGGAGCTATAGGCAGTCAGTAGATGTGGATGGAGGGAGAAGCACTTTCTTCCAGGGATCAGTTCCCTGAGGGGTTATCTAATCCCAGGTGGGCAGCCCTAAACACAGGTACACATGAGTACCACTAAGTGCATTGTATATACATATAAATACATACATACATACATATATATATATACACATAAATGTATGCACATTATGTGTAATAATAAAAAAGAGGACAAGAAGTTACAAGGGACATGGGAGGAATTGGAAGGAGATAAGGATGAAAATAATGCCAATATAATACTCATGTGTGAAATTGTAAAAAAAATTAAAAATGCCAATGACATACTTCTACAAACTGGGAAAATCGTATAAATTAGAGAAAGCTACAAAAATGCCCAGATTTCAAAGTTATTTGAGCAAAAGCAAAATAATAAAAATAAAAAGCAAGAAACACTCTACTATCTGAATTTAAAATATACTAAAAATCTACAGTCATTAAAGCAATCTGTTATTGTAAGAGAAACAGATGTGATCAGTAAAACAGAATAGTCTGAAGTCACATGTCAACAGTCAATTTTATATAAAGGTGTGAACACACATCAGAGGATTGAAATTCAGTAAATGCAGAATTGTAACTTTCCCCACCATTAACAAATACAGCCCCCAAAATGAATTAAAGATCTAAACATAAGACCTAAGTCTATTAAATTACTGGAAGAAAACATGGGAGAAATGCTTCCTGAGATCAGGATGGGAAGGGTTTCGGGGGGCAAGAATCTAAAAATATAAGAAAAAATAGGCAAGTAATATTACATCACATTAAGAAGCTTCTGCACAGCCAAAGAGAAAATAAAAGTGAGAAGATAACTTAGAGAATTTGAAAATATGACATCTAACAAGGAGGTAATAGACTGAGTATAAAAAGAATTCAAGAATCTTGGCAGCAAAAATCCAAAGTGAAAAGACCTAGGTAGATGTTTCTCAAAAGAAGATATCAATAACACACAAATAGGAAATGAAACTCAATGCCACGCCCCAGGAAAAATGACTATACTAAAAACAACTCAGGATAACCAATGATGGCCAAGATGTGGAGTGAGGGGCCCTGGATGGGTGTTATCCAGTAGTGAGAAGTATTCCACCATAGGACCACATGTTTAAACTTGGTTCCTGGCAGTTGATTCTGTTTTGGGAGGTTGTGGGGCTTGACTGGTAGAAGTGAGCCCCTAGAGCGGACCATGGAGGTTTCACATACTTCAGGTTCTGGTCACTCTCTTGGTTTATTGTGTACTGCTGTAATGCAAGGAACCATGGTTGCTACCATTCCTTCTTCACCATGATGCACTGAGAAGTTGTCACACCAGCAGATAAAATATATCCTCCTGTCCCTAGTCTGCTTCTGTGCGGTATTTTGCTACAGTAAAGAGAGAAGAGTAATTAATATAAATGGGGATGTAAATTATGGTAGTCATTGAGAAAAGTGCAGAGATCTTCAATAAAATCAACCAGAGAGAGAGAAATAGAGAGAGAGAGAGAGAGAGAGAGAGAGAGAATGAAATACTGTGTGATCCCACAGTTCTTTGCCATAGGAAATGAAATCAGTTACCTGAGACAGACACCCTCACTGCACTGTTTCCTGCAATATTGCTCAGAGTACTCAAGAAATGCTAAAACCATGAGTATTAGGTAAATGATAAGTCTGTTTGCAAAATGTGGAACATGCCACAATGGAATGTTGTTCAATCACAGGACAGATGAAATCTTGCCACTTGGAACAACTGGATGGAAGTGCAGGTCATCATAGTAAGCGAAATCAAGCACAGAAAGACAACCACTGTCTGTTCTCATTCATTTGTAGACTTTAGAACAGTTGGTCTTGTAGAAGTTGAGATAAGACAGTGGCTAGCAGAGCTTGAGAAGAAGAGAGTTGGGGGAGACAGGGATGAAGAAAGGTTGGTTAGTGGGTAATGAAGTCACCATTAAGGAGGAATAAGCAATTCTAGTGTGATGTTATACAGTGGTTATTGGTATACAGTAAGGTACTGAATGTATCAGTAATGAACTGTATTTCAGTTAGAAAGAAGAATTTTGAAACACTTTACCATAAAGACATTAACCTGATTCAAGTATTATGCAGTGTGTACATGTATTGAAACATCAGGTGGTACCCACTAAGATACATAGTTTTAATGATTTTTAGATACCAGTTAAAATAATTAAAGAATATAAATAAAGACATGCATGTGTTGGTCAAGATCTTGATGTGTGGAGATGAGATAATTGAGTTATACCACACTGGCACTGTCCTTTCTTGGTGGCACAGGAAACACCAAGCTAATGAGCTATGCTCGCTCTGATAAAGGCAGATAAATGTCCTCACCTTTATAAAAACTTGAATCTCACTGAAGAGAACTGAAGGGAGGTCTGCTCTTAATGGGTGCTGCCCAGGTCTACTCAAGGGACAAGAAGAATGCTGTAGGACCTCAGATTAGTCATTGGAGTCACCAGGAGTGGTCTTACTTAGGTTGACACGCAGTTGGTGAATACTTAAGAGAAGTGTTCTAAGGTGTCTTCAAAAATACCAATGAGAGAAACTATCACCCAACCCCACACAACTAAGCCAATTCCACAAAGTTCCTTCTCTCTACCTGAGCCTGGACTTTAAAATGACCAGAAAAGATGGAATTAGAAAGATAAAGAATGCAATCACCATGCAGCTCAGATTTCTAGCCCAGATACAGAGGGAGAGAAGTTTTGAATAGGATATGGCTAGGTGTTTTTATGTTATTGGATGAGGCTTTTAAATCAATTGAGCTATGATGTTCTTGTCACTACACAGGGTGGAGAGGAGAGAGCCTCTCCCTGGATGTCAGATGCCCTCAATGCCAGAAAGAGGAAAACCCTGAGTAACTGGTTTGAGGTTGACATTTTCATAAACAAGACTGTAATCCATTTCCTTTTGCTTCTATTTTGTGTTTTTCTTGTCTCTGAAGACACATACAAATGATTTATTCATTTCCCATATTCAAAGTTCTGAAGATAACACTTGTAGTACCCCTGAAATCCTCATTTATTCAAGGTCTAAAATATTCTAATGCTCCAGCTTTCCTAAGTCTTTTTAAGTTTATATCTTTCCCCTTAAAATAAGTCTTGTTGGAATGCATTTTGAGCACAGGGAGGCTGTTCTTGCCTGACCCCGTCATACCTCACATATAGTGTGTAAAGCCCCCCATGAATCACTGTGCTTAGCCTACTACTTATGAAAAAGCATATATTGGAAATATAGACTAATAATTCTCCAATATTAGTGGTAAAGATTCAAATTTGAAGTAGCTGTGTTCTTCAAAAACACTGTTCTTTCATTTAGGTGGAATTGTAAGATGAGTTCAGTCTGCATCAATTTAAAGATTAGCATGAGACTAAAAGCATTTTCCCACACTGATAGCTAAAATGCTAGTTATTCGTTTGGTATTTTCTATTGACCAAATGTATGACATTGGAAAAGTCCCTTCCATTCCAGTGTATTGTTTTTCTTTACTTGTAAAATGAGAAGGGGGGCAGAACTAAATTTTATACCCATTTAATTGAGTTCTTCCCATGTACTACAGTGTTACAGCGTCACCATATAATACATCAAAGGTTCATCTTGAAAGTACTGACCACTGAAAGGGAAGTGAAAAGAATCCGACTAACACTGGTATAGAGCAGGCTGGGTTGACACAGAAGAATTTAAGTACTGTGAAGCTCTCTGTTGGCCTAGAAAAATATATGTGTTAAGGGCATTGGGAAGACAGTGGTGGAATGCCTGTTTAGCATGCAACAAACAAACAAACAAAAGCTATTTAACGGAATAATCAAATAAGTAAGTAAAATACAATGAAACCAAAGAGAGAATGAATCAATGCCTCCCAGTGCTATCATGTTAATTTTACACTGACCTTCATTCAGTCTTAGAGAGCTAGGGACAGAGATGCTGGCAGGGAAGGGCTGACCTAAAAAGATGGAGAAAATGGAGTTTAGAAAAGGTAGAAAGAAACATACATGAGCGAAAATGATATTTACTCCTAAATCTCCTAGAATTTTTATTCAGTTCTATGTCACTGAACTCCAAATTGCTGTTTCTCAAATACTGTTTCTCAAATACTGCATATAGTCTGAAAGTCAATTAAAAATCACAGAATGTTTGGAACTGAGTTGGAATTGAGATCAAGGTCTGATAACTTTCACTAATAAAATTAAAACAGAAACTGCTCGGGAAAGATTTTGGGAGAGAATAGAGTCTCAGAGAGACAGAGGTTGGAGTGGGTGAACTGAAGTAGAAGAAAGTGACTCTGAGCTTTCCCAAGAACACTCATTCTAACCATGTACATGTCACAGGGAGTCACTGAAGTTGGTCTGTCATACCTAAGTACTAAGCACATAAGTACTAAACAGAGAATGTGGCTGAGTAGTCAAATAAAGGGCTCATTATGGAATGACATGTGTGTAACTGGAGGGGTAAAGTAGAGGAATGCATACAAAAAATTAATAATATAAAGTAGCTTTTAAAATCAAACATGCTTTTAATAGTTCAATTGTTACCCTGTTTAGTTATATTCAACTAGTAACTTAGTGACTTTGAGATTGTAACTGTTCACTATTGCATATGTGGGATGTACACTTTGAGGACAAAGTGAGAGATTTAGAGAGAGGACAGATTTAAAATCAACATTGTAGGGAGTAGGAAAGATAGCTCAGTGGTCAAGAGCACTTGCTGTTTTGGCAGAGCGCCCAGGTTCAGTTTCCAGCACCTACATGGCAGTTCATAGCCCTCTGTGACTTCAGTTCCAGGAAATTTGTCACTGCCTTCTGGCCTCAATGGGAACCAGGCATACATATGGTACATACACATATATGCTGACAGACATTTTAAAAATCTGAAAAGAAACTTGAAATACAAGTCGCCTGGAGAAATATACTTCAAATTTTAAACAATGCTATTAATTCTCTAAAAGAAATTTGAAAAATCATAAGGTTTTAAAATTTTAAAAATTCGAAATGGATTACATTTGTTGAATGTAAATATGTATAGAGTCCATTGTTTCTAGCAGAATTTAAATCTGCACTATTTCAAATTAAAGCACAACATTACCTTTCAATGATTTAATAATTCAAAAATATAGTGATTTTGTTCTTCTTCTAGCCTTGGGCACAGGCCCATTCCTGCTCTCAGCACCCCAGAACCCGAGACTAATTTCTTAGTCCAGACACACACACACTGCATCCTGAATCCCATACTTAGACAAGCTCAATTTTTCAGTCTTCTTAGAGCCTTCACAGGCTGTCCTAACCCCAACTTACCTTTAAACCTGTGACCTTCCATCTAGCTTGGCTGTCCCCTTCCCCAACCTGCCTTGGACTTCTGTGAGCAACCTTCTTCACTGGGGCCCAGACTTTTGCTGACTGTCTGAGAAAGTCTGAACTCAGCCTCTGTCTAAAATTTTTTTCAAATTGTGCTGTGCCTGCTGGCTAGAGGATAGCTGACCTTAAGAGAGAGCCTGAGGGCATCTGATCATGTCTAACCTGTGCCTCTGAGGGAACTCTGCAGCATCTGAACTAGAGTCATCTAGTCTCTACAATATAAAATCAAAAGAGAGAACCTGATGCCTTGATCAACCAGTTTTTCATACCCAAGAAGAAAACAATGAAGTCATAACAGTATACAAACAGAATCAGACTTCAGCTGAACAAAGGAAGGCTCAAATCTCACATCAGGCTCACAAAAAAAGGAAAGAAATCAACATACCAAGATCACAATGAAAAATCAATAATAGGACCCCCCCCCAAAATATGTTCCCAACAATCATCATAGTCTTATAGAAGAGTTCTACAGCAGGAACTCCATAGAGATAACTCAGGACTCAGAGTTTACAAGAACAGTCATAAGCATGATCAAATAATTCAGTTAATTTAAAGAACACACAAATAAACAAATAAAAAACCTAAGAGAAGATAGGGATAAACTTCTGACTGAATTCACAAGAGATAGGAATACTAAAGAAAATTCAGGCTGAAATGAAGAAAGCAGTGAAAAATTCAATAAGCCAATTGAAATGATGGGAGAAAGCCTTACCAACATAATGAATAAAATGGAAAACAGAATATCAGGTCTGGAAGATAAGGTTGAAGAATTGGAATACTCAAGAAAAGATTATGAAAAATTTAAGAAAAGACAGGAATGGAATATGCAGAAAATGTGGGATATCATGAGAAAACCAAAGTTATGCATTATAAGTAGGAAGGAGAAGAATCTTAGGATAATTTTGTTGACCAGATCTTCAACCAGATTGTAGAAGAAAATTTCTGAAAATTAAAGAAAGATATTCCCATACAAATACAAGAAGCAAATAAAATACCAAATAAACAAGACTGGAAAAGAAACTACCCACAGCATACAGTAAAAACCCTAAGCATACAAAAGAAAAGAGAGAATTCTGAAAGCTGTAAAAGAAAAACAACATGTCACATATAAAGGAAAAAAAAAAACATCAGAATTACAGCTGACTTTTCATTGCAAATTATGAAAGACAGTAGGACCTGGACCAAAGTATTCCAAGTTCTAAATGACCATAGATGCCAACCTAGAATGCTTTACCTAGCAAAATGAAAGAAAAGTCTTTCACAAGGTGAATAGGCTGAAAGAATTCACGTCCAGAAAACTAGCTCTTCAGAGAACACTTGAAACAATACAAAGAGCTGAAGAAAGGAATGTGCATACCCAAGGTGCAACAGAAAGAAATAAAATGAAGGTATAAGTGGGGAAACACAAAGTTAAACCAAAGATGCAAAGAGAATTAAAAATTATGGGAATTAATACACAGATTACACCAACACACTAATAGTAGGGGTCCCCATTAGACAGATCAGCCATACAGAGAATAAACAGAGAGACATCTGAATTAAACAGTACCATAAATCAAAAGGATCTAACAGACATCTATTGAATATTCCATCCAAACTCCAAAGAATACCCATTCTATTCAGAATCACATGGAAATGTCTTCAAAATGGACCACATACTGGGGCATAAAACTAACTTCAACAAATACAAAAAAACTGAAATATTTCCATGTATTCTGTCAGATCATAATGTAATAAAACTTAATAATGTTTAAAACTTAAAACAATGGAAGAAGTCCTAGTAACTTCATGAACTCATGGAGAATAAATAACACACTCTTGAATAATGAATGGGTCAAAGTACAATTTAAGAAAGAAATAAAACTATTTCTGGAAACAAATGAAAAGGACAATACAACCCTCCCAAACCTATGGGACACATTAAAACAGTCCTAAGAGGGATGTTTACAGCTCTAAGCGCCTACATTAAAATCAGAAAGAGTACAAATAAATGACTTAACACTGCAACTCAAAAATCCTGAAAGGTAAGAACAAATGAAACCCAAACCCTTCTGACAAGAAGAAATAATAAAAATCAGAGTGAAATTAATGAAGTAGAAACAAAGAAAACAATACAAAGAATCAATGAGTCCAAGAGCTGGGTTTTTGAAAGAATAAACAAGATAAACAGCCCCTTGGCCCAGTTAACCAAAAGAAATAAAGAATAAATCTAACTCAATAAATTCAGAGATGAAAAGGGAAGCATCACAACAGACACCAAAAAGATCCAGAACAATGTAAGGAAATACTTTAAAAACACATATGCTGTTAAATTAGAAAACCTTAAAGAAATGGATTCATATTTAAAATCATGGGACTCAGCAAAGCTAAACCAAGAAGAGATCAATAGCTTAAGCAGACCCGTAACACATAAGGAAATTGAAACAGTAATATAAAAAAACTCCCAACCAAAAAAAAAAAGAAGAAGAAGAAAGAAAAGCCCAGGCCCAGATGGATTCACAGCAGAATTCTACTAGACATTCAGAGATCTTTATCAAATAATACTTAAATTATTAAAACAAGCTAGAAACAGAGAAAGAATGTCCAAATACCTTCTATGAAGCCAGCATCTAATAACAAAACCAGGTAAAGATACACATCCAAAGAAGAGTATAGCCCCATATCCTTAATGAGCATAGATGCAAAAATTCTCAGCAAAATATTTGCAAGCCACATAAAGACCCACATCAAAAAAGATCACCCACCATGATCAAATTGGCTTTACTCCAGAGACGTAGGGGTGGTTCAATGTATGTAAGTTAATAAATGTCATAAAGCATATAAATGAACTCAAAGACAAAAATCATACGATCATCTCAACAGATGCAGAAAAGGCCTGCAAAATTCAACATACGTTTTTGTTAAAAGTTCTAGAGGGAATTGGACTGGAGGGAACATAACCTCAAAATAACTAATGCTATGCGCAAAACCACCACAGCCAAAATCATTCTAAATGGAGAATAACTGGAACCATGCTCATTAAAATTAGGAACCAGACAAGACTGTCCACTATCTCCACTCTTTTTTTATAAAGTGGTTGAAACCCTTGCTAGAGAAACAAGAAAAGAAGTTAAAGGAGTACTCATTGGAAAAGAAGAAGTCAAATTATCCCCTTTTGGATAGGACATGATACTATATCTAATAGATTCTGAAACTTCCACCAGAAAACTTCTAGAATTGATTAACACATTCAGTAAAGTGACAGGTTACAAAATTAATCTATAAAAATCAGTAGCTTTTCTAAACACCAATAATACACAATTGGAGAAAGAGTACAAGGAAACCTTCCAATTCACTTTAGCCTCAATAAAATAAAATAAAATATTTTACAATAAACCTGACAAAAGTTATTTAAGATCTATACAGTGGAAATTTTAGATCTTTAAAGAAAGAGATTGATGAGAACACCAGAATATGGAAGAGCCTCCCATGCTCATGGACTGGAAGAATTAATATTCTGAAAATGACCATCTTACCAAAAGCAATATATTGATATAATGCAATCGCAATCAAAATCCCCATGACATTGTTTAAAGTGTTAGAAAAAAATCATCTTAAAATTCACATGGAAGAACAAAAGACCCCAGATAGCTAAAACAATCCTGAGAATAAACAGCAATGCAGGGGATTGCTAAACCAGATTTCAAATAGAGCGAGAACCATAAAAAAGCATGGTACTGGCCAAAAAATAGACTCATAGGCCAGTGGAATATAACTGATGACTCAAACATGAGTACATGCAATTTCAGCCACTTGATGTTTGACAAAGGGGCCAAGAACAGTCACTGGGAGGAAAGACAGCATCTTCAGCAAATGGTGCTGGCAAAATTGGATCTCCACCTGAGAAGGATGAAGCAAGACCTTTTATCTTTCACCTTGCACAAAAGCCAACTCCAAATGGATCAAAGACCTCAATGTGAAACCTGAAACTCTGAAAGTGTTAGAAGAAAATATTGGCAGTAACTTACAAATATATGTTTAGGAAAGGAATTTCTATATCAGACAGCATTTATGCAGGAATTAAGGTTAGTATTAAGCATGTGGGACCACATTAAACTAAAAAGCTGTACACCAAAAGAAACAACCAAAGAAGTGAAGAGAAAACCCTCAGAATGAGAGAAAATCTTCACCAGTGATGTATCTGACAGAAGTTTAACATCCAGAATATATAAAGAACTCAGAAAACAAAGAATCAAGAAAATATGTGACCCAATTAAAAGGTAGCCTAAGTATCTGAGTAGAGAGTTCTCAGAGGAAGGTAAAGATGACTGAAAAACATCTTAAAACATGTTTACATCACTAATAATTAGGGAAATGCAAATTAAAACCACTTTAATATTTGATCTTACCCCAGTCAGACTGGTTAAGATCAAGAGAACAAATGATACCAAATGCAGAAGAGGTTGTAGGGAAATAGAAAAGCTCATTCACTTCTGCTGGGATTGTAAACCCGTGCAGCCCCTATGGAAAGTTGTGTGGAGAATGCATAAAAAAAACTGAAAATGAACCTACCATTGGATTTAGTTACATTTCTCCTTGGCATATACCATCATCCTGTTGCACAGATACATATTTGTTGCTGCTCTTTACACAATAGCTAAGGAATGGGAGCAATCTGAATCTCCCTCAGCTGAGGATTGAATCATCAACATGTGGTGCCTTTACACAGTGGAGTTCTACTCAGCGGTAATAAAGGATGAAATCATGACATTTGCAGGTAAATGGATGGAACTAGAAACTGAAGTAACACAGGATCAGAAAAAGAACAGGTGTATGTTTTCTCTAATTTGTGATTCTAGCACCAAAGCCTTATACATGAGTAAGTATCCTGATGTAACTTAAGGAACTGGGAAAGTGGGAAGGAACCAGGGAGGTAAAGGGAAAGAAGGAACTTAAGAGGGAAGAAAAATAGAAGACGGGTGTCACTAAGGGAGAAATAGAGCAAATGGGGATAGTTAGATGGAAGGGGAGGGCGGTTATACAAAGAAATACGGGGATGAAGGGAAAGAAGTAGCTCAGGAGCACTGGGGCCTTGGCGGACTGGTGTCATCAAGGAGAAGTGGGGAAAATGGGGGCATTTTAAATGGGGAAGGCACGGGGGGATGGTCAGGGAGAGGGGAGAGATAAATAATGCAAGTTAGTGTAAAAAAACAGAGGGAACTGATTGCTGCAAGAGTCCATGTGCACAGCTGAAGGCTACATAACAAGAAGCAGTGCCAGACAGGAGAAACCTTCCTTTGAGTTGTCGGCCAGAGTGGTTCAAAGGACTCCAAAATTTCATGGGCTATTGCAATAGCACTTAAATCCCACCCAGAAGTTGAATGTAAGACCATATTACTGAAGACACCACATACTTCAGAGACTGGGTTCGGGGCAATGGAGCTGGAACTGGCCTGGAAGCCACTTGCTCTAAAATTTAGTAGTCCTAACTCTGGACAGCACTATATAGAGTAGCCAAGGGAGAGTATCAACTGATGGCCCAACACCAGCGTCATGAACAAATAACCACATCTATGACTGGGACAGCATTTGGCACTAGTGCAATAGTGGCACTTTTATCTTGGGACCAATCAATGGCTACTTAATTGGTATTAGAGCCCACTCAATTGGAGGGAACTCATATGTGGTACTTTAGTCATAGCCAAATTCATATGGCTGAAGAGGTCACAGACCTTAGAGAGATCACTAGGGCTGTCACATCCCCAGGATAATATAACTTCTTACTAAATGCAAAATATGTATCTTATATTTATAGTCAATTATCCTAGTCACCACTCATCAAAGAAGTTGCTTTTACACCAAATGGAGAGTAATTTACAGTACCAAAGCTGGTCACACACAGACATTGTCTGTGAATTGCTCATGCCTGAGCAGCACATCTACAATGCAGCCTCTACATGCAATTTAGAACAAGAAGTAAAGAGGTCACTAACAAATCTTTCAACTCTCATTAATGAAGCAACAAAGGGTCAATAACTCAAAAAGCCACAAATGAATGAATCATGGGGATTAGGAATCTGCAGAGTTGGGTTCCTGGACAGAATTCTTATAAGTCTCATTCACTTGGGGCTCAGGGGCTATTGTGGAACAGGGGGAAAAAAGATTGTAAGAGCCAGTGAAGAGGGGCCTGATCATACAGAAATAGAATCCTATAAGCTCCTAGGACCCTGCTCATATGAATCTACAGCATTCATTTCAGCATGTTCAAGATCCATGCAAACTCAAACTGACAAAAACCCAGCATGGATTTGGGGAAATGGGTAGCAGACCCTAATCTTTGCTTAAGAAATACTGGCAACCAAATACTATTGGGTGAGGATTAGCTAGTCCTCTTAAAGCAAGGAACTCTGGATAGGCTGACTAGACCTCAGTGGATGAACCTGCACTGAGGTCACTTAGGGATACCAACTTGACTCAATATACCTTAACACAGATGAAAGAATATATGGATTCCAGTTAGGGGACTATGGGCGGGTGCTGGGGAGAAAAGGACATAAAGATGATTAAGATTGATTGAGATGTTCTGTATGAAACACACAGGCTGTTTCAATAAAATTTTAAAAAATAGAGTGATTTGATGTTCTTTCTATTATTAGTTGTGAAAAAAGCTGCTTTTTGTCACAATGTTCTATTTTGGACTTACACAGTTATATGCTACAGGATAGCTATATATTTTCAGAATAAGTGAAAGATGTAATATGGTAGAATTTTAAGAAGATAAATGGACCCCCAATCCCCTCAAGTTAAGTTCTTGCAGCTCTTTACATGCAGTTGATGGTACTATACTAAGAGGCAGGGGTCTCTCAGTGGATGTCAGTGAATGATCATGCCTGAAGTGACAACAATGCAGTCATTTAATCCTACAACTCTTCTGTGTCCAGATAATCATTTTCTCACAAGAAATATGTGACACAAAACGTTGGTACTATTGAATGATTCGTGTGCAATAAAATGACCTTGCAATAAAATGATCTTATCATTTTTAAAACCATTTAAATGCACTCAATATTTCTTAAAACAATCATTGAATTCTAAAATTTTTCCAACATTTAAGATTCTACCATCCTCTTTTGCAATTTATTTAATTTATTTTTTGGATATTTTATTTTTATCTGAATTTCACTTGCAAGCCAATGAGACGAAAAACAGTAACATAACTTATTTTGCAAATTGATTGATTTTGTTACTTCTTTAACAAAAATCATACCTACTTCGCAGACTAACTATAGTCTTCAGCATGATTTAAGATTTTTGGTTTCTGGATTTAAAGATTTCTTGCTAAATATCAGATTACATTTTTATGAGTCAATAATACAACATGATTTTGTAACAAAGATCGTCTTGCTTCCCCCATTAAAACAACGAAGTGGGCAGGAAGCTCTTTATTGGGTACTTTTACTTTAATCCTTTGAGGATGAAAAGTCTGATTAAAGATGTAATTGATATGTAGCTGCTTTCACAGAAGCACAGTTGAACTATTCTCAGAACTGAAGAAAGAGATAGTTCACAGATATATACATACATACATACATAGACATATAGACAGATGATAGATAGATGATTGATAGGTAGGTAGATATGAGAAGACAGTCATCTATTTCAGCACCAGTTTTGACTGAGGTTCTGATGAAGTAGTGCCTACTGGTACCCCGCTCCAAAAAGAGATAAGGAGCCATCTCTGCGGTCTTCAGACGCGAGTGTTAGGTGAAAGGGGGTGCACTTCCTTTGACCTCAAAAAAAATGAAAGGGGCTCTAAAGCAATTCAGAGCACAAGGGACACTGCAGACAGGCATTTGTTTCTGATCTTTGCCTAAGAATTCTAAAAGGCAAGCATGAGAGTTAGGGTCAGCGGCAGAGAGCACAGGCTATGCTGATTTGAACCAATGCCTTTTCCTCTTAGTTCACATGTTAGTTTTCCTTCTGTCACTCTTACAAAATGCCCGAGAATTGGCTTATAAGAAGGCACGATTAACTTTGGTTCATGGTTTCAGAGATTTCAATTCATGGCCGCTTGGTCTTGTCACCTGAACCAGTTGTGAGGCTGCACATCCTGGTGGAGGTATGTGGCAGAGCAAGGTTGCTCATCTCCCAGTGGCTGGGAAGGAGAGGGAGAGAGGGAGGAAGAGAGACAGAACCACAGAGAAGGACGGGGGTGGGGCGGGTATGTGTGGTTAGAGACAGACAACTCGTCCCCCAGGCCCACTAAAACAGAAGTCCGTGGAGGAACTGATCCGCTTTTAGAGAGGAGCCCTTCATGCCACCGAAGGCCCCACTTCTCAACACCACTGCGAGGGACTGGACCTTCACACAAGAACTTTGGAGGACTTTTGAGACTCATTCCAGATCAGTTGAACCACTTTCTTATTTCTCTCTAAACTTCTTCTCTGACCTAAGGTTTATTTAATAGAGGGTTATTTTGTTTCCAAATATTTGGGTATTTTCCCAGGGGCCTTAATGTTGTTGATTTCTCAGGAAATTCTATTGTGAGCAGGAAAGGGCCTCTGGGTGGCCTGACCCCTCTTTAGCGCTCAGCTCTCTTCTCTCTACTGTGCCCTCAACATTCCTTAGGGAGGAACACAGCTTTACAGGCATTATCTCATTTTGAACCTAGCAGGGATCACTATCCTTTGTTGTCGGCATCTGCAGAACCTTGTTTTATATATTCTGTCCTCATTTCCAGGTGTTTCTGATAGGAAGGTAAATCTGGTCCTTGTGATACTGTGTCACTTAGAGGTACACTCTTAGATTTAAGTTAAATATTCTTAAACATATTTAAGTTAAAAAATATTATGTACTTTTATTGAAGCTTAAATGTCTGTTTTTTATTGTTGTTTGTTTTATTTTGTTTTGAGACAAGGATCTCCTCACTGTTTAGTCCTGGCTGTCCTGAAACTTGATATGTAGACCAGATTGGCCTGGAACTCACAGAGCTCCAACTGCTTCTGTTTCCCAAGTGCTGAGATTAAGGTGTGCACCACCATGCCTGGCTATACCTGGGTTCTTGATTTCCTTCTATGTTTTCACAAAAACAGTAACAAAGTAACAGGAAGTATCTGTGAAAATTGGGTGAAATATATGCTTTCATGTTGTCTGCCAAGGAATTAAAAGCTTAGGAAAAAAGCAGTGAAATTTACTAAATACAGAGGATGAGATCATAAAACAATAATAACAATAATAGTCATATCCCTAAGTATTACACTGGCAACCCTAAAGATGTAATGGGAAAGTACAAGCTTACATGCAGACATAGGACACCTAGAGTTCAAGGTTTTGCATTCTACTGTAAGATGTTGACAAGTAACTTAAGACCACTAAGTATCATTAATAAAAATTATCTGATGAATTGGAAATAATTTTATGGATAGCATTCATATAAATTCTGACCTAATAAATTTGAGGTAAATTTTCAAATGTCTAGTTTTATAAAACGCATGCAGATTATATTGACACAAACCTAGATTGATGAGCCATTAATGATCTGACTTCTTACATTACCTTTCAGTTCTGGTCTTATATATGCTTAACTTTTATTTTTATTTATTTATTTATTTATTTTTATTTAATGTGTATGAATGTGTTTCCTGAATGTGTGTTAAGTGCACCCATTTCATATTATACCTGGGAAGGTCAGAAGAGGGCGGAGGATTTCCTGGAACTGGAGTTATGGGACCGTTGTTAGCCATCATGTGGGTGCCAGGAATTTAACCCAAGTCCTCTGTAAGAGCAGTCAGTGCTTTTAACTACTAAGCCATGTTTCCAGCCCCATGTGCTTAACTTTTAATAATGATAATGATAACTACCACTTAAGGGACACTGAACATATATTGTTTCTCACTGTAAGAAATGGAATTGTCTCTTCTAGCCCAACAATCCCGGCCAATGAATCTTATTACATTTACTTTCTCAAAGAAAGATGTCATTTCTTTCTCTGCAAAGCTTTCTTTTCTATTTTTTTCCAGTGTGCTTTTATTGAACTTTTGTGCATTCTTTTCTTTTCTAAAAGTGGAATCAATGCCCTTCACATTGCCTTTCAAACAGTGTTCCTTCCTGTCCTCCCATACTTTCTGTGTATTTACCACTTTCATAACTCTTCCCTTCTGTCCACTTACTTCCACTGGCCACCCCTTTATTTTGTCTATTCCTGTCTTTCAGTCTTTTATTACTTTTCCTTTTTATAGCTCAAGGCAGTGCTTGTAAGTCCCCTCCAGGTGCCTATTTCTCATTTTCAATGTTACAACATTTGTTAGAAACAGGTGGAGACATTTGTGCCATTCTCATGTAAAAGTGAATGAGTATTAGAGGCCTCTGACAGCTGTTACCCCTGTGAGTCAGTCAAATGAGAAAGTTTATGTCAGAAGTTCTACCCAGTTTCCAAAAATGGCAAAAAAGTAATAAAAATTAAAATTATGTCCTGGCTAAGATTTTTAAAAAGAGTAAATACTTCTGCTTGAGTATTGTGGAGGAATGCTTTATGTTGAGGTCACTGATTTAATTCTACCCTTCCCTCCCTTCTTACCCAATGGCCTTTGTCTCCCTCTCCCTCTATTTAATTGGAGCATTCTTCAATGAATACCAAAGTGAAATACCTAATTTCCTGGGAAGATGTAGGGTAGCAATATGTCAGGAAGCCTGTTAATCCCTTCTTTCTCTCTGCCTCTCTGCTCAGTTCTCAGGCCTCCCTTGAAACCCCAGGAGAGGGAGAATTAACAAAGCCCCTGAAGCCTAATGCTACAGCCCTTTTAGGGCACTGTCTAATTTCACTTTCCTGCTCCATTTGAGCCGCTGGGGGGACTGTTCTTGGGGGAAATAATAGGACCTGTTGCTTAAAATCTGTTACATTTTAAAATAAAATTGTAACAAGTGTGCTTATCAAACTGAAAAAAATAAATGGTGTTCTCTATTTGCCTGGACCACTGACATACACACTGCCACAAACAACTCACGTTTCTTCTTCAGTGTGCATTTTGTTAACTAATTAGAATTTCCAAGATTACTTTTGATCCCTAATATTTACTGAGTAAATTCTTTTCGCCATACGCAATAATTATGTTTATCAGTAAGAAACAAACCACTGAGGTTTTTCTTTTTCCGGTAACGGTTCTGACTGGAGTGCTCTGCTCCCCTGCTTCCCGCTCCTCTTTCAACATCCAGAATACTTCCTGGATCTTTGGTTAGAAAATCAAACCATGACCTCGATGCAGAAGTACCTTCTATCATGCCAGACTCTGTCCATTACGCAGAGGGCATCATGAGAAGAAATCATATGGGAACTGGCATCTCTCACAATTTTCTCATTCCTAAAATCACTTTATTTCTGTAACATATACATACTTTTAAAATCACAAGCCATTCTTTTCCCAGGTTTGTAAATTCATCAAACATTAACAGTTTTAAACTGTACTCTAAGGATGTCTCACTATTAACCGTTTAATATTCTGAGCCTTAACCCTTCAATTTTTCTTAGTTAATTTAAAAGATGTTTGCATGAAGGAGCTTCATTTTGACCTTTGCTTACTAAATTTCCCGATCTTTCATTTGTGGGGAAATTTCATAAAACTACATCTCAGGGCGGGGTGTGGCACATGCCTAGAATCCCGGCACTTGGGAGGTAGAAGCAGGCGGGTCAGGAGTTTAAGATCATTTTCCCTACTTAAAGAGGTGGAAGCCAGTCTTGGCAATGCTAGGCTTTGTCTGTACAGAACAAAACAAAATCAAGGCAAATCAAAACAAAGCGAAACAAAAAATGAAGTAAAATAAATCAAATCAAATCAAATAACCATTATTCAAAATATTGGATGAAGTGTTTTAGTATTTCTAAATATGAACCTTCAATTAGATTTAGAATAAAACGAACAAACTTGAGATGAGCTTACAAATATTAACATCTAAGAATATCAGTGGTTAAAGTACCTGTAATGTCACCCAGAAGCCTTCATGACAAGTACAGGCAGATGCTTCCTTTTAATATTAATTGACACACCTTTCTGTAGGTCATCAAATGTTGTTGGATGCTGTTGTGCTGTGAATATGTTAAAAGGAAAATATCACTTAGAATTGCTTTTGAAAATCATGGAAAACTCTATTTTGAACATCAGAGCCCCTGACAAGTGAAGCTGGTCTCATTATCTCAACATGTATCCTGGCTTATAAAATTCCTGCAGCTTTATGATGCATGACAGCACCCTCCACTACCTGCTCTTGTCCTTCCACATAAAGCTGCCACTTACACTAAAACAAGCCCGATAAGACGTCTTAGAGATCCAATTCATTTAAAGAGAGCATTGCTGCAGACACTAATGTCTTTTGCTGTAGCTCTTCAGTGCCGGAGTTAGAATATTATATTCAAGAGTTAGAAGGATGAGGTAGAGACACATTATATGCACAGAATCAGCTCTCATTCCTAAAGGGGTATAGTCTTAAATATCAAGTTATTCATTCCAATAGGAGTGGCAGAAAAGTGCTGCTTTTGCACTTTCTCAAATGAGACCATAGACTCCAACCATCTACTCTACTGTCCTTAGTAAATGGACAATAAGAAGAATAATAAACCATGGTTCATTTTAGATGTTAACCCACACCCAGATACCTGAATGACCTTCTCCCAAAACTGTTTTAAATAAATGGTGTATAAAATACATACCAGGAGAGTCATAAATGGCCAAGGTGATATTTGGGGCCTTATGGGAGGCACTCATTTAAAAATTCCATGCTCTGTCACCTCTAATGATCTTTGGCTCTTCATTTAGCTGAGAGTTGGCTTTTTAATGAACAAATGCCCTAACCAGTCTAGATGGCATTCTTATTATGGTCATATATTTTGAATGTATGATGGGTAAAATTGATATTAGAAAGTATGGTAGAAGTAAAAGAAGCCCTGAGAGACAGAGGGCACCCACCCTCCAAAAAAGTGATGATAAATTCGGTGCTTCTGGTTATTATTGTCAGTCAGTGGTGAATTAAGGCTGGTATTTTGACCTGCATGAATTTGAATATTTGTTCAGAGATAAGTCTAAGCGAATAGGCACATAATCCAATGCATAATGGTGTGTGTGTGTGTGTGTGTGTGTGTGTGTGTGTGTGTGTGTTACTGAAATCTGGATGTTCTCTGGGGTTGCAAAACAATGGTAGAGTCTTTGGAGGAAATTTGGACCAAATAAATATATCTTAAACCTTTTAGAATGTTTTGACTCTTGCAGGTAGAAAAGGGAGCAGGCAAAGAGTCCCATGTAACAGGTTTCTAGGTATTATCCTGGCCTGAAAATTGTCTCCACTGAGGTCATCCTGGTGCATATTATCAGATCTGTGTTTCACAATGGTGATGCAGTGCCCCTCTGAAACTTCAGGAGGACTTGGGAAGAGTTAAACATAAGAGGATGATTAGCATAATAGGTTTCTAAGTCCAGGGACAAAAGAGACTGCCCCTGGTCTTCTCACTCAGTTGAGTTGACCCATAATGCAAAAGGACATTTGATTTTCTTTGGTTAATCATGGTTTTTAAATGGCTCTACTCCATATATAAACATCTTTCTCTACACTACATCTTTGGAAATAAAGAACCTGATTTACATTAGTTCCTTCAACTCCAACTGAAAAGCATATTTAATATATTTTTGAGGTTTAACACATGTTGTGCCAAATAACATTGCTCCAATTACACCTAGAGTAATTACTGTTTTGTTCTTATCATTTAGTGGTATTTGTTTTTATTCAACATAGGGATGCCAGGCTGATAAAAAAGCACAGACATGTGATTTACATGTCACATAGTATAGACTTATATATATATATATATATTTTCAGCATTTTAGTTATACTTTCTTACAGTATCTTTTTGGTTTGTTTTTAAAGTTTGTATATTTTTTTGCTTGGATTATGGGGTACTAAATAAAGCAGTATTTGGATATTCTTTTCCATGTATCAGAGTCCAGATCCAAATCACATTCATAGTACTAATTTATATAATAATTTCAAAGTCCTGCCATTTTGTTGATTCATAGTAGAAAATAAGCAGATGGAGATAGCTTAGCCATGTACTTTATCAGGGATCTTGAAAGGTACGGGGTAGGATATTTATAAGTCACACACGTATATGTCTTAGTCTGTTGTGTTACTGTAACGTGATGTTTTCCTGGGAGAGGACACCTATATCTACTCAATCAATTGCACCAAAGTCCAATTTAATGAACCAATACATTTATTGGGGTTACTAACAAGAGTGTGGATGAGGGGTTACTTATAGGAGCAGTGAGGACTTCAAAAGCATCTACTTCACTAAAAATCCCACCCCAACATTGATAACAGCTCACAAAACTGCACCCCTGGATCCACTTGTGTACCTTGGAAGCAAGTCAGCAGGCTCTGGGTTCTCCTCTAGGCAGCCCCAGGGCTCAGTCTCCTTCCGCAGTAGTTGTTGACCCATTCCATAACTTTGAGAAGGGCCCTTGTGTATCTTGTCAGTTTCACTTCACCACATATGTGAAGTTTGTTTACTTTCTGAGTTTCCTAAGCCTCCTTTCTGGAGGGAATATTTCAATTCAGAAGAACTTGCTAGATAACAATTAATTTAACAGAATACTGCATACTAATGATTTGTTTTGAACACAAGTTTATTGACTTGGCATTCTGGAGACTGGGAAGAGCAAGATCAAGAAACTGGCATCTAGTAAAGGCCTCCTCATGGCATCATCCCATGGTGAAAGGAATCGAGAGATTAACATCCAAACTCAGGTTCTCCAACTTTGTTATAATCCATATTAATACACTTATGAGTATAAAGAACTTACAGCCTAAACACCTGCATTAGGTTCTAAGTCCAATTTTTCAATAGGAATTAAGTTTTGAGACAATGTGATTTGGTGAAGGATGTACTGAAAGCATAGCAGGACCAGTTAAAAACTGATTTTTTAATCTTGAATACAGTTTATTTATTTGCTTATTTATTTTTGTTTGGCAGCAGTACGTTGTCTGGTTAAACAACTTTTGAATATGAAAATATTACTTTGTCTTGTCCTGTTGTCATGGAAGAAAAAGTGATTTGTGAAAACTCAACAGTTTTCACTTGACAGATGAGACAGAAGTACGAACAACTTGCTTGGTTTATTTTATGCTCATCTGCATTTGTGTCTAGGAGTGCAGGGCAAATAGTCCCTCCTTCTAGTGTTCTGAAGACAGTACAGCTGATGTTGTCTCTGAGGAACTGCAGAGTGGGGCTGTTGCAGGAGAGACCACAATACACCTGGTTCATTGTTCTCCTTGGATAACTTACTATACCACTTAGACATGGTAAAAGTCACATTTTGCCTCCAGTTTCTCATACTCACCATTCATTGTTTTAGTCACAAGAAATGAAACTATTAAAAGTATCCTTTTGCCAATAGTTCCTCATTTAAGGTTGGGGGTTCTTAGTATTGAAATTAATCTAGTTCCTTAAATCCAAAATATGTTACCTTGTCTTACAGAAGTGAACAGAAATCTCAGGGAACTTACAATAAAATGTCTACTTTTAATTTTTTTGATGCATACTCTTGGAGAACGGAGTCTGTATATAGCATATTCCCCCCATTTTAGGATCGAGATAAGTCTGCGACAAAGGCCATTAACATCAACACCAAATAGCTCTTGAAGCTTCTGCTCAGATGTTGCCAACATTGATCACCTTGGCAATCATAAATCACATGACCCGGTTTGTCATGAAGAACACTTCAGTTTGTAGGGCTCACCTTTCCCAAAGAGAAACACTGCAAGTCATAGGCAGAAGGTAGAGGCCCATTATCCTCTTCCACCAAGAGGGGTGAGAGGGGACACAAGAGCGTGGTGCTCTTGCCCTTGGTACACTGGGAACCTCATGGAGGTAAAATGTGATACTGTGGAGATCACACTTTGGCTCCTCCTTCTGAGAGAGGAAGAAGATGGCTGGGTGTGATTCCCACACCAGGCTTCATGAGCATCTCTTGAAAAGTTCTCACAGATGTCTGTTTCCATGCTGTCCCCACTCTCACTTCTGAAATGGTAGGCTTAAAATGAAGCGCAGTCTGTTTCTGAAGAAACGGCTCAGCAGTGCATCGTGGGCACTGACCCAGATACTCTGTCCTCCGGTCGGTGTCCATTCATAATATACTGTAAAGCCATGGCTGTGAGAAATGCTGAGAAAAATAAAAAATTTTCATAAAATCCCAATCCTTAATTTTTGGTATTTCCTAGTGTGATTAATTATCCTTCCCCCAAATATCTTAACATTTGTTTTTCTTTCCTGTTCTTACTCAAATAATCGGAAAATATGAAAGTATTGCGTATCTAGTAACATAAGAAAGAATTAATATTATCAAGAGGGGAGAGTCTTCTCAAAGATATTTTACTCTGACTCATTGGAAACACAAGAAAGCTATGGGATTATCATGGAATCGTTATCATTTGTGATTGGATGCTTGCCAGAAAAGACAACCTCTGAGGATTCAAATCAAGTTGAGATTCTATCAGGATGGAAGTGGGATTGTAAGAACAAATAAATTTAAAATAGGGAAAGAAGAAAAAAAAAAGAGAGAACATGGTTCAAGGCAAGGCGTATAGGAAATGGGACAGACAGCAGAGGGGACAGTTGGTTTAGAATAGTTGTCTCTGGCCTTGGGCAGATCCAGCTCTCCTTCATCATATGCAGTTCTCACAAATTACTGTGCAACATGTTGAGAATTCAGCACCTTCAGATACAAAGCAACCAACTTTCCTGTGAGCACTTCAATCCAGAAAACACTGCAAATGGTAGGCACGCCAGTTGCTCAACGTGGTTGCTATATATCTGTTACTTGACTCATAGACAGCAAACCATATAACTGCGTTGTCCTCATGTCTTCCTGTCTGTAGACACAAGTCCCCAAACAACATAAATGTGAGTAGTAGTTGTGAACAAGATGAAGATATCCTAGAAGAAACCATCCTGACAAAAACACTTCACACTAAAAAACTCACAGAGATAGTTCAAGATAATGATAAAATTATCCAAAAATAAAATAAAATAAAATGATCCAAATTAAAAAGGATAATGACCAATTCCTGATGAAGAAATAAGATGTTTACATTGTTAGTTTTATAACTAACTAGGTACTAGTCAAACTACTTTTGATAAGTTTTTATAAAGCATAATTGCATTTAATACACTCTAATTATTGGAATTTGAGACAGACTATTTAGGTACTGGCATTATTTAATGAACTCATGTTTAACTATCATCTATCTATCATCTATCTATCTATCTATCTATCTATCTATCTATCATCTATAAATGTGGAATACTAGGCCTGTCAGTGTATGTATATAGTAATTATATAGCATCATGATATTTTGGATAACATTTTTGTGTTTGTAATTTCCATTTTTAATTGAAAAACAGAGTCATAGGCATAGTTACTTTTCACGGTCTTGTATGTAGGAGAGAAAGGTTTGAAACCAGGCAGTATAACTCCCAACTCCATGCTTTAAAACATTGAACTAGATCTCATTTATTCTTATATCATTCATTCATTCATTCACTGAGAGTATCAAATACTGTAACGGGGAGAAAATAGCATGTTTTTAAAAGTACACGTGTAGCAGATTACACAGCAAGTAAGGATTAAAGTAACAACATGAGAAATGAGTGGTCATTTCATAGTAAACTAGAGACATGGAGAAATTCAAAAGAGATGGCTCTTGAAATACGTGTGGACAGTAACCTGGGAGGCAGCACTGAGTGTCACGGACAAGAACATTTCAAGATGGAGGGAGGGGTAATAACATAGCAAAGGAGCATGAAATAAATTGATGGTTTTTGACCCTTTTCATGCCAGTAAAAAAAAAAAAAAGAGCTGGAAACATAGCAAAGGACCAGTAGAATAGATTCCATTAATTTGGTTCTGTCAACAGAATTTGAGTGTCTATCAGATTCCCACACTTCTGTCTGGGACATTCAAGAAAACCACAGAGGGCTCTTTTTTTTTTTAGTAAAGGAAGTCCATTCCTATTCACTTCTCCATTGTAAAAAACCACTCCCTGCTCAATATCACATTCCTTCTTCCTTTCTAAGACATAGCTCATGATTCAGTCCTGTACATTTTCACACTGTTGGGCATTGTGTGTTGCTGTAAATGTGAGGGAAAATGAGATTTGCTTTTAGAAGTTCAATATAAAGGAACCCGCAGTCCTCCATCTCTCACTAGAAGAGTGGATCGTGATCTCTTAAGGTTTATTTGTCTGCATAAAAGATCATAAATAATATATGGACTCTGACACTGGCTGCAGTTTCTAATGTTTCATGACTGGGACCTGAGTCCATCACTCTCCATGCTTCCTGGCTCGTGAACTGTTCCCCTAGATGGTTCCCTCTGAAACCAAGTGGTTTCTGGGGTTCTTTCTTTGATCCATGGCTTTTCTTTCTCTGAGTGTTATATATACATTTTATTTTCTAGAATCTTCTTTCTTTCCCCTCCTTTTCACCTGTGTACACCTATTAACTCCTAAGGTCTAAGCTTAGAAACCGTTCCTCTGCCAAGTCTTTCTAACCAAAATGTGGGCAGTGCCCTGCTTGCCTAGTCCTTCAACGCCCTGCACTTCACCTAACGTAGTTCTCACACATTAGCCAACAAATGTCACTTGGATGCTCTCAGCAGGAAACTGAGAGTTCCCTGATGATGGATGGCCACTTACCTTATTTTTGTGTTCCTATGTCCTACTACTCTCTAGGGACATAAAAGAGTTCTCCAAAAATGTATTGATGACTTAGAAAAGAAAGGATGAGTAAATGTATATATATATTGTCTAAATTTTTCACATGAGAAAGAGGTTAATTCATACTTCTTGTATGTAAAGCCACAAGGGATTTGTATTTAATGACATGTGTTCAGTGTGGAAGAGATGGCTCAGGAAGTAAAGAGACTTGATGTTAAGCCTGATAACCTGGGTTTGATCCCCGGTACACTTTGGTGAAAGGAAAGATCTGAATCTTTCAAGTTGTCCACTGACCTCCATGTGTGCCATGGAATTCTTACACATGCACAAACAGACATACACATACAATAAATACACAAAATGTAATAAGAATTTTAAGATATATATTCAGTTCTAAGGAGCTGCCTCAGCATATTACTCAGTGCTTCTTTTTGATAATATTTGACATTGAGGATTACAATAAAATTGATGTCGGTGTTTGCACAGGTACATTTCAACATTAATCAAACACATGACCAGGGGAAATATTACTGCAACTTATGAAATTAAGTATCTGAAGAGTATACAGCCAAAGTAAGCAATTGCAGCTCTAGTTGTGCTCGAGTAGGAAGAAGTAATGCCTGAACTACCTGATCTTCTTCCAGCTTATCTATTTCTAGAATCCTAAAATAGTTTAAAAATCTTCTAACATCCACTATAAGAATTCCTGCAATATCTGTCAAGTGTAGCCCACTAGCCACCCTTTTAATTTTTCAGAACTATCTTATCATTTTACATTAATTAGAACACAGCAAGTATTGATAGTTGTGATATTAATAACTACTGTTCCTGAGGCTCTACTCTGTGCTGAGCACAGATGTGGGTGCTGAATGTACAACATTCCATTTAATTTTCACAGAAGCCATGTCAAACAGTTGCTATTGCTTTCTTTGTTCTGCAGGGTAATAGTCAAGTCAGAGAGAAAGATCTTTATTTTTTTTTAAGTCATGGTCCACATCGGACAATTACTACTGATAAAAAGGATTTTATATTATTTTCTCTATTACAGCAAAATTCAAAGCCTTTCTTATAGGATCTTATATAGATTCTCAAAGAAAATATATTTAACGAAAATTTTTATTCTCCCTAACTTTACATCTTTGTATTTTAGAAAATCTCAGAAAAATCTCACCCTCTTTTCCAACCTCATTTTTCAGAAACTTGAAAATAGTGATCACGGGGCTGGAGAGACGGCTCAGCGGTTAAGAGTACTAGCCGCTCTTTCAGAGGACCAAGGTTTGAGTCCCAGCATCCACATAGCAGCTAACAACTATCTGTAACTCCAGTTCCAGGGGATTTGATACCTTCTGACTTCCATGAGTATTGCATGGAGGTGCATCTACACACATGCAGGCAATATACTCATGCATAAAATAAAAATACAATATTAAAAAGAAAATAGTGATTGTGAGTATTCTAATGCTCTCCTTATGTGAATGGGATTAATTCCCTTACAAAAGAAGAGCTGGGGGTGTCCCATGTTCCATCTCACATGTAAGGACTCAGGGAAGGACCCATGTGGGGAGCCTGTCTAAACAAAGAGAGAGAGAACTTATGGACTGAACTGTATTCTCCCTAAGTTCACGTGTTGAAAAATCATCCTTTGCTGTTTAGAATGTGACCTTATTGGGTGATAGTGTATTTACAGAGGCAATCAAATTAAAACAAGCCACTAAGGTGAAACCTAATCCAGCATGGCAGCATTGTTCTAAAGAGGGCAATTTGGACATAAAATACAGAGAGAAAATAATATGGAAAATACTTGGAGAATACGATCCGCAGCTTAGGAAAGAAGCCTGGAACAGATGTTGCCCTTCAGGCTTTCAGAAGGATTTCACACCCCGAGTCTCCAGAACCAAGAGACAATAAATTTTTGCTGCTTAAGTCACCCAGGTTGAGGTAGTATTTGTTGTGGCAGTCTGGCAAGCCAATACAACAGCCAGAGGTGCTCAGCTATCTCTTACAGTGCCTTGCTATCCCCATGGATTCTGACCACTGGCATTCTAGTGTATCAGTATTTGCAATTTGATGCCAGGATTGAAAAGACATGGCCTGATGAGTGAACAGAAGGGAGGGGTGTTCTCTCCCTCTCTCTCATTTCCGTTCCACAATTATACTATACACTGCACACTGAGTTGCAGCAATTGGAACTGTTGATTCAGAATGAGCTTCTGCCTTTCTAAAGAACAAATGATGCTTTGAAACCCTTGTGGAAGTAAGGGAATTTTCCTCTACTAAGTAAGCAGCTAATTCATAATAGTTACAAAGTTTGAAGGGGTGAACAAAGGGCGTTTTATGTTTCTCTGATGACATATCTTCTTTCTGATGACCCATAAAAAGCAATATGTCTTTCTAATACATCTTGTTGCAGATCACTAAGCTGAAGATGTTCTAAGTAGTCATGTGTTTGGAAACAGTGAGAATAAATATGCAAAGAGGAAGAGCACTTTTAAAGCAGCTGCTAGTGACTAAAAGTTTCTGCTCTAACTCCAATGGGATTGTTTGGACAAGCATATTAGCAGTAGCACTTTGGGGCTGGGATGCCAGTTCAGTGGGTAAAAGAGCACTTGCAACACAAATGTGAGGACCTGAGTTAAGATCCCCAGCATTCTTGTCTGGCTGTGTGTGCCTGTAATGCCAGTGCTGGGGATAGAGTGGGGAGTGGGGCACGGACAGGAGGGCTACTGGGGCATGCTAGCTGCCAGCCTAGCAAAAGTATGATGAGTTCCAGGTTCAGTGGAAGACCCCACCTCAAGACAATAAGATGAAAAGCAATAGCACAGGGCACCTGACACCTCCTGTTATCTCCAGAAATGCACAACAGCATAAACATCTCTGTATACATGCACACACACACATATCATGGTAAATAAAAATATAAAGCATTAAAAGGACTTTAAATAAACACATATTCATCTGTATCGGAGAGAAAGCTGAATGTCACTCCGATCAGGATCTTTCCCAGTGAATGATTACTGTGGAGAAGAGATTTGTAAATTATGATGTCCACCCTTTGCAGATTCTGTAACTCAAGTTGTTTTCATAAGGGAGTTCATTCTTCCTAAATGCTCCATAGTCTTCACAAATTCACAGTCATATTATACAAGTACATGTATTACTAGTCAAGAGTAGGATAATACTTTTAGCAATAACTTGCCTTTAAAAACAAGGTAACTTGCATGGAGACCATGCACACAATTTTGAATGAATGTTATGTTAAAAATGTGCTAATATATCAGATTTAAAAATCATTTCACCTACTGACATACATGGAATGCAGGTCTTGTTTTCAGAAACACACATACTCCACAGGAAAAGTCACTATGATTACCTCCATGCGAATGTAAAGGAGTGGCGCTGGGGACTGCTCTGCTGTGCTGAGCATGCCGGAAATGTGCTCTGCCGCTGAGCACATCCTCAGTACTTCAAACTTCTCTGCCCCAGTTTTCAGGTGCTGCATCGAGAGAGATTATTTGGAATCTGACCTGAAGAGCGGGAGATGAGTTGATGCAATGGGCATGGCTGCCCCACCCTTCACAGTCCTTGTCGGCCTCCTGAGACCCACACTTGGTAGGACTTCCTTGGTTTTTTGAATAATCTGAGTGACTCGTGCTATTATTTCAACATTCAGTCAGAGCTTTTTTTTATATCAGTGACCACTATCTGCTTGTGCTCTGTTGTAATCTCCTCCCCTTGACTACAGACAGCCTACTAACAACCATGTTCCAAGTGAGCAGCATTGAAGACCCTTCCCCACTAAACTTGGTAAGACTGCAGCTCCTCTTGACTGTGTTGTGATTCTGAGTGATCCTAATCTAGGGTATCTAGTTGTGCCCTGCCCTGACTACCAAGAGAACTTGCAGAATAACACATTTTAAATTACTAGTTTTGGAGAGCTAATTTTCTGTACAGAAATGGATAACCCATAAGGACAAATACCCAGGAATAGAGCTCAGGGACAGAGCACTTAACCAGCATGCATGAGGCTCCAGCTTCAATCCCCAATTCCACATGAGGAACAAATACTGCACATGCCTTGTTGTCATTGAGTATGATGAGTGAGAAACAGAACTGAGCAAAGAAAAACTGGAACGAAAACAGAAGCACATTATGTTGGATTGAAGTCCACTATTCTGAGAATATTTAATATTTTTCCTTATGGGAGTTCAGCTTCTTCGAAATTGGAATTACGTGTGATGTTCTAGCCTACATCCCTCACTTACTCTGAAAGCAATTTGATTTTGTATGTTTTATAATTGTATTGCTAACAAAATCTTGTTATTCTATATAATGCCAAATGCTAGAAACTTCAGATAGCAAGAAGTTTTGTCCTTGAACTATTAGTAATTATAATTTGAATCTTTCTCCAGCTAAATATGCCTGTAAATGATTGCAATAAATGTTATAAATGTTGAGAATATGATAAAGCTCATCCTGTGGAGCAGTGCCCCGGAAAGCCAGTCACTCTCCCAGAACCTGTTAAAGGCAAAACTCACACTCATTACAGAGAGAAAAAGGAAGAGCTAGGCATGGTACTGTTGGGTGAAGACAAAGGTTTTGATGGCTTATTTGTTTTTGTTTTCAGCCTTTCATTTTTTTCATTTATGAGTTTGACTTCCTTTGGAAGTTACCAAGATCAATTCTCTTTCTCACCACTTGCATAGAAATAGTTCGTGTTAACATGCATTGAAAGAGTTACTGGGCCTGTCAGAAGCTTGGTACTTCATTCCGTTTGACTTTAAAATGGGGCCTTGCAGATGTTTAATTCATACACTAGCTTTCTGAGGTCAGGATTATTACCCTTATTTACAGGATCTGTAAACCAAGGCAGAAAAGTTGAGTAATTTATCCTTGGTTGCAGTGAGGCTCAGTGTCTGAGCTAGGATTACAGTTCTGAAAGCCTCAGATTTCCAGACCTGAGCTCAGACCACTGCACGTATTTCAAGCTGGCTTGACCTCCTTAAAATAAGCACTCCCCGCATCCCTCCTGTCCTGAAAGTCCCCCGGTGAGCATTTGAACTGCTGTCGGCAAATGTGAAAGAGGTCTGAAGGCCCAGACTAGAGAGTGGATCTGACACTGCCTGGCGGCCCTCCAGCTTCCTTATGACCTAACAAGCAGCTTCTCTTTCAGAATTGGTTTTCCTACAAGGATATTTGAAAGGGATTTTCATTTCACATAGGATTATTTAGTCATCCTTCATTAGGCTTCATCTTGTGTCCTAGAATTCTATTCAGAAGTAGAAAACATCAGGAAACAAATCTGCATAATGACAGTAGATAATATTTCAGAAGTTTAAACAGATTTCCAATTAAGGTTTTTCCTGAAAAGAGCTTCCATATGTGCTAACTTTTCATTATTTTCCCTGAGTTGTTTCAGACATACAATTCACAAGAATCCACAAATAAAAATACATGTGTGTGTCCTCTACCATGTTAATGTTAGTAAAAATAATAAGACTCTTAAGTTCGGTCAAAAGAGAAGAAACTTCAGAAGAAATACTTTTAGTACACTGGATTTGGTGGAGGCAGGATGGTAGGATCGGTCTGTTTTTTTTTTTTTTTTTTTTTTTTTGCCAATGTTTTGATCTTAAGCCAATCACTTAGCTTCTCTGAAGGTATGAAGACAAACAAAGGGCTTGTTAGAGGGTTCGCTGTGGTGGAAAGGATTCACCAGCCACAGCATGATGTGATTCGTGGTATATTAGTGTTATGATCAAAGAGCTTAGGGAACACAGAGGTAGCAACATTTAAGCCTGACCTTGATTTTCACTGCATACAAAACAGAAAGTATTTTAATTGGAATGACCCTTGCAGACCTGCTGTGGAAAACTACAGTCTATGTTAGAAAGGATGAGTCCTGGGTGACTGGATCACTCGAGTGAGCAGACAATCTAAGAAAAGTTAAGGGAGACGAGGCTGGAAAGGAAGAAGGGGAAAAGTGGAAACAGGCTAGTGAGTCTAGGCTACCCCTCTGAGGAGATGGGGCCCTGCACAAGAACTCAGCCTTTAGCCTGTACACGAATGCATTCAGAGTTAAAATCCAGGCATCTAGTTAAACACGATGCCAGAATTGTTTGAAAGATAGATGAACAGAGGGACAATTACAGAGTACTAACCAGCACCACAAAGACCAGTGCACAGGAACAGAGGAGAAGCAGAAAACTGAGACTGCAGTGTGCACGATAGGCAGAAGAGAGAATCCGCTCACACTCACTGGCAGCAGGTCTAGTTCTTTTCGGAGACCTCTACCCAAGCAGAATTAGGGTTTGTGGTTTTGATGAAGAAAAGAATTTCAGGAAAAGCAAGTATGAAATAGAGTTGGACTTTATTAAAATCAAAAGAAAAGTGTTCAGGAAAAGAATTAAAGCACATGCCCAAGAACAGTGTGGCCTTCTCAAAGAAGAATCCCAGTTTACTAAAAGACATTTGTAACTGAGACTTTAAGCATGGGGTGGGGGAGGGAGAGAATGAGAGAGAGAGAGAGGGAGAGAGAGGGAAAGAGAGAGAGAGAGAGAGAGGGACTTAGGGAAGAAAGAAGATGTACAAATATGGACATGGGCTCTAAGCGAGAGTCACAGTTAAGTGACCTAGCATTAGCTGTAGACATTATTTTGGTGGCTCTCAGGTTACATCTCAAAAGACTAAGAAACTCCCCATTTTCTCTCTCTTCTTGGATAAGTGAGATTATAGGGTGGCTCCAGAGGTGACCTGGATGGAATTATAATCAAATGGGATTAAACCAGGAGCCATTTGAGTTACACAGTGGTTGGAGACGCATCCTTCACTGTGAAGGGGCCTCTGCTTCTTCAGTACTGTGACTGCATGTTACTGCACTGCTCTACATGGGTTCAGTGCAGAATGCAGGGAGGTCTGCGTTCTTATGGAATCGTCACTTTTCTGATTGAGTATCTCCCCAACCCTGAAAACCTTTCCTTAACAAACTCAAAAAATTCATAGCTTATAACATAGCTGCATAATTAATTTACTACCTTTCTTTAAATGTGAATATTAAATACTTTTGTTCATGTACTTTTAGGAATATCTTTAAGGTAAAACAAAACACCTTTAGTTATTTCAATTACAGTTTTTAGGAATAACAATATTGTTTATATTTTGTACTACAAATTTTAAAATGGAAATATAATTGCTATATTAATACATCACTAGATATAAAATGGGAGACAATACCAACCTGATTCTCTGTTCTGAGATTCAGTGAGAAGACTTCTTTTCTTGACAGGACTCTTAGAACCTGCAAAAAAGAGATTCAGCCTGTCCCTCTATAGAGCAGAAAGGAAGTTTTACAGCAATTCCTGATGAAGGGAATGCATTTTCTACTATTGGAAAAGAAAGAGAGACAAAGTGTCCTATTTGGCCCCTTACTTTAGAAAAGGGAACTTTGGTCAAATGTGAAATCTGGAGGAAACTGGAATCAAGTTTAAAAATTCTTTAAGATCCTCAAACATTTAGAACTCCTTAAAAACATTTTATTCTAAAGCTAAGAGAATTGGCTGGCATGTATTAAGAAATATGAGCTATTTGTGAGCTCTCTGTGAACCTAAGCTATAAAGGAAGAAAAACACAGCTGGGCGGTAAGGGTAATGCATGTGGTAGTAAAGGCTGAAGGGCAGCAAGCAGTGGCAAAGCAGATCTATCAGGCAGAAATCACATCAACCTTCATTTTGTTTGTACTAATGTGCTAATCATTGTAGAGGCTTAAAAGACAGGAGATGCTGCATCCCTTAACCTTAAGAGAGCCCATCATCTTGTAGAGATTCGATGCCTCATGGAGAACACAGAAGACTAGTGTGAGGCATTAATCTTAAGACAAGATACTATCACTGAAGTGATAGCTACTGAGGAAGAGATCATGGCATACAGGGACTCAGGGGGCCTCAGAGAGAGATCACTGCACACTGGGGCATCAGGGAAAATCAGTGTGCATAGGGGTCCTTGGATTTTCAGGAAGAGTTTGGAATTAAGGATTGATTCTAATGAAATGTTGCATTTTAGATCAATCAAAGGAAGAGTATTTGTATATCAGGATCAGAAAAATATCACAACTAAATTAAAAGGAAACAAAACACACCTGGAAATGATATCGCCACACCACAAAGAAGAGCAAGCATCTAAAACTGGGGAATCATGAAGTAACTCTTAGTAGTCAGTCTGTGAGCCTTTACTGAGAGTATATGTGCACATGCCTCATTCCCTGCTGCTATAGAGATGGTCGGGGGGGTATTTCTGCATTCAAGAAGCATAGAGTTCTGTGTAAGAAGTGAGACTATGTCGTAAGTCATTTGTACTGCCTGTCCATTTGACTCTAAGGAATATGTTTGTGTCATATGCTTGTTTTGTGGTATGTACATTCCAAAGAATGTAGAAAATGGGAAAACATCAATAGCGTTAGGAAAGAAATTTGATGACCTAAGCTCCGAGGGATGGCTAAAACTAGAAGAGGTGTCACAGTGCACAGGACAGTTCCTGAAAGTGGCTGAATATGGTATTCGGGGCCTATTTTGATGAGGGATTACAAATCTAAGGGATCCCAACTTAATTCTGTTTCAACAGATGACTACTTTTTGTCAAGTGTAACCCAGTTCACATTGCAATTGGTGATTTTATTTCTCTTTCTGATCGTAGTAGATGGCACTGACTGCCTGTCTAACCTTTGAAATGGGAATGTCTGAAATCTAAGGCTTCCCTGTATTGTTTAACTTAATTGGGGAGAAATTATTCATGATATGATAAACACTGTGTTCTTTTTTCTAATGCTTACACATTAAAACTTATTAAGTAGTAAAACTTAAAACAGAGTATTTGCTCTAATGTTTATTTTCATTTTTAAATTATATTTGAACCTTTAAGAAACATGCTATCACTATTGCTATTGCTCTCAGTTGCCCAACAGAATTGCATGGCTTGAGTCTATTGCTGAAGAAACATAGAGAAAACAGGCTGGAACTGACCTAAAAACTTCCTCCTTGTTGATAGACCTCATAGTGCCAGGAGGTGCTATATAGGCCATCAAAGGAGAAAAGACATTAATGGTATGATTCTGTGTCAACCTCTGCATGCTATAGTACTGGGCCTACCACACAAGCTAAGCCCACCAGTCCAATAGTGGCACAAAGGTTATAGATGTAGCCAATTTCTCTTGGATTGGTTTTGAGACCTGTTCCACAGGAAGGAATTTTATGTTTAATATTGTAGAGCTGGGTAAAGCCTTGGGAGATCATAGGCCCTAGAGGTAAACCTGCTACTATTGGCTTAAATGGACATGTTGCCAAATTGCCTTCTAAATGTTTATACACACAGATTAGTGTTGCCCTCAACCTTGGCCAGAGAAACTTTTTTTTGCAATAGACATCAGTAACTCATAACTCATTAGAGTAC
Organism: Eospalax fontanierii; assembly: GCA_035773235.1. Lineage (NCBI taxonomy): Eukaryota > Metazoa > Chordata > Mammalia > Rodentia > Spalacidae > Eospalax > Eospalax fontanierii. The sequence goes on along the minus strand of CM069535.1, from coordinate 77,288,296 downwards.
TGAGAATAAGTTACTATTGAGTGCTCAGCCCTATATGGGACATTTATATCAATCCTTACTCCTCACCCAAAGCTCAAGGAACATCACAGAAAAGGGCTGAAAAGAAAGAATGTAAGACCTGGAGGATGGGAAAGAATTCTATGAAATATTGCCATGGCCACTTTGCTGATGAACTCATTGCAGCTATGATTATGTGCACAAGATCAAGCCAATAAGATTGGTCAACAATCCAGCAGACAGTACTAACTGGATCCAATAGGTTACAGGGAAAGAAAGAGAAAGAGAGAGAGAGGGAGGAGGGTTGGGAATGTTTGGGGGTTCATAGGGGGTGTGGAAGGGGAATCTGGGATGCATATGATCAAGATAGATACATTTTTACATGTACGAAATGGTCATAAAATAAGTAAAAGAAAAAAGAAAAGAAATATATCATCTTGTATACTAGTGTTCAATAAAAATATATACTAGTTTTTAAGAAACCTATGTGACTCAAACTATTTTATACTAGTTTCCAGCATTTATTAAGAGTTAATCAAAAGGTATCTTTCTGTGGGGTCTTGAAACTTGAACTTTGAACATATTCATTACTGAAAAATAATTTCCATTGGAATTATTTTTATTATCGTATGTATTATCATACAGTGTATTTTTGGTAATTATTGACTATAAAATTTAAATAATGTGAATAGAGTTTATGAATGTTGTCTTTGAATGGAATCTGAAATACAGACATAAGCCCATGTATTCAATATCAGATGCATGAGCTGTGTATTGTTTACAGAAAGCAGGAAGATGCTTAGTGGGGACAGTGAGACTGCTTCCAGGAAGTATGAATGATAAAGGTGTTGGCTCAGGATTGAGTGAACATTTCATCTCTAAGAAAGTCTTATATCAGCTAAGTGCTATAGAAGAAGAAAGGATTAAAGCACTCACACACAGAGTTGAGAACATCAACAAGTGTCCTGAGCTATCATGATGAAGGTTCGAATAGTTCCTACTAGGCTAAAAGCGATAGCAAGAAACCATCCCCTCCAACCTCTCAGTAGGATGGAGTGGCTGGCGCAGTGCAGGGAGGCTGGCAAAAAGCCCAAGTTCATGAATGATGGGAAAAGTGTGCTTCTCTTGCTTTCATTACAGACCTGGATGGCCAGGGATACTGAGCTGTAGCTGAATTGTCTTCTGAATCACTGACTTGGAAACCGCTGTTGTCATTGGTCTCCCGACTATTGACAATCTTACTGAATTGTCTCTTCAACTATTGACAATATTAAGTGAAATTGATAAGTATCATATAAACAAATATATTACTTCAGATTGTCACTTGCAAAACAAGAAGTTCTTCACTTCACATTTAGGAGTTAGAACTGAAAAATAATATGCATCAGAAAATCCAGGAATGAAATTCTCAAAGTACTACTTTTGATTTTAGGTAAGTGGTTTAACAAACTTTAGGCTAAAACCTCTGGTCTACTAACTGAAGTTAGTAAAAGTGATGATGTAGTCCTATTTAGAGAATTTTGCAGAGGTCACAAGAGAGCATTGGACTCCTTGCAGCTGGAGTTATGCATAGTTCTTAGCCACCATGTGGATGCTGGGAATCAAACCAAGGTCCTCTGTAAGAGCAGCCAGTGCTCTTAACTACTGCGCCATCTCTCTAGTCCTCCAAAAGGCTATATTTTAACTACTTTAACTTTTAGGATTTTAAACATTTTTATTTGCGTATATATGTCTGTATGACATATGTGTACAGATGCTTTCAGAAGGCATCTGATTCCCTGCAGCTGGAGTTACAGGTAGTTGTGAAATGCCCAATGTGAGGGTTGGGAACTGAACTCAGGCCCTCTAGAAGAGCATCAAGCTTTCTAAACTGCACAGCCATCTCTTCAATCCCCACTTTCAATATTTATTGACCATACACATGTACCCAAAACTTTCAGTACTTCATTGAAAGGTGAAAAGCTGTGGCTAACAGTACCTTTGGAATGGAGCACCGTGAAAGTTTGTGAGCCCAGAGGTAGACAAATGTTCAGAATACTATTTGCAAATGGCCCTTTGCTTGGGCATTGGGGAAATTGCCCTCATGATTTTAAACAGTTTGTGGATTCCCCTTCAAAGTAGAATCTTCAAGGAGAACTGAATATAACCTCTGCTTAATTCTAGTTGGTATTTCATTTGTCTTTTGTTTGCAAGGTATTAATTATTAAATGTGCTTCATATTGATAATTATACTGCATCTTATTTATTAATGATTCACTATTAAGCTTAAACTTAATATCTCCAAAGGTTCTCAGGTCTCTGTTTTTGCAGGTCATTGCCTTCTCTTTCGCCAGGACTAAGAGCTGAGGTTTCATGCTTTGAGGTTTAAAGTGAACCGGTCTTGATGGCGTGATTACCCACGACACAGTTCATTACCACTAATGGAGTCACCCATGCAGCCAAAGAGAGAAAGTGAGCCTTCAAAATAATGTGAACTAATAAGCAATAAATTATTACACCTGGGAAGAGCAATCACACATAAAAGCAGTAAACGGCTGGAGTCTAGGAGAAAGGCATACATGTTTTATTTTGCTTTATGTATTTGTCTCTATTGGTTCTTTTTCAAAAAGACAGGTCTTATGCTCCATACAATTTTTTTCTACTTCTTTGGATCAATGTAGACATGACAAGAGACACAAAATAATCAAGGCAAAAATCAAATATGTGGCTCCCTATAATCCCCATTTCCTTGTTTAAGATTCACTGAAATTGAGAACTATACCTGCAGACTTACATTCAAGACTTCAGAGACGTAGAGTGCAATTTTGCATTATGAGAAGATAAAAAAATCTCTGGTTTGTCCCAAAGGAGAAAAAAATAGATATCCTAATAAGCAGACATTTTTAATATGAGCTTTAGAGAAAGATTCAATTAACAGTAACAAAAACTCATAAATCTGGTCTATAGTGCCCATATGGGACCTTAGAGACCACAGTGCCTAGAAGGCCTGGGTATCCCCCAGTGGAGATTCATTCCCTAGTTTATTTCTAGCACATTCCACGGAGAAGAACTTCTTTGCCTCTGAGCTGCAGGAGAGTCTTGCAGTTGCTTTCCTGAGCTTTGTTACTCCCACAGCTCTCCTTATTTGGGGTCTACTCCCAGTACCTTCAAAGTAACCCCTTCTAAGTTTCACCTCAAGTAACAGATTCTTAATAAGCCCTTTCTTCTACATAAGAAGAAACCTCTTGTTGCTTCAGTGTTCAGCTGAGATTTAGAAATTCCCATCCAGCCCTGAAATCAGGAGAGAGATCTTTCATCCAGGTAATTATATCCCCCAATCTATTCAGTTTAGCCAACAGTCACATCCACTCTTCCAAGTTAAGCCCTATCTCTATGATTCCAGTCTGATATCTTGGGGGAAGAGGCATTTTTTGTGACTCTTTTATCATTGGTTTAGATTTATATTAAAGTTGTGAGCTAGTTCAGAGTTCCTGTTTTCCTTGTTGTTAACATTTCATATTACTATGGTGACTTTGTTACAACTGAGGGACCAACATTCATACGTTATTATCAACACCACCATGATCAAGATTTCACTAATTCTTTTCTCATGTCTTTTGCGGGGGGAGGTGTCTCTTTTTAATTCTGTTTCAGGATTTCATCCAGAATACATTACATTTGTTGTAATACCCTGTGATAGTCCCATGTAACCATTCTCTGACTTTGATAATCTTGACAGTTATCCTGGTCAGACATCAGAGGTACTGTGCTTCAGGCTGGATGTATGTGAGGTTTCTTCCTGATTGGACTTGGGTTATATGTTCTAGGGGACGACAGCTGAGGTGAGGTACTGTTCCCCTCACATGCTGTTCCTGCAGCCTGCACTGGCAATGCCGATCTGAACACTAACCTGGGATTCTATGGCCAGGTTTCTCCACTGTGAAGTCTTTCTTTCTGCCCTTTTATGCACTCTGCTTCTTGGAAAAAAAAAATTGATAAGGCAGTGAATTTGGCCCACAGGCAAGGAATATGGAGCTATTTCTCCACACTTACCACTTCTCTAATTTGTTTATTGACCCAGTAATTTATTTAGATCAAGATCGTAATCTGCTATATTGACTGATAAATTCTTATGCTGTACCTGGATGGAGTGGTAGCTCAATTAAACTAATAAATCTGAAATGACTTAATATGACTCCAAGTTCAGAAGGAACCCAAATGTTCTCTGATAACTTCAACACTAACAGTGAAAAATCCCAATACGTTTGTTTATTTTAGGCTGGGTTTTGCTTTTTTAATACATAAAAATTAGAAAGCAAAATCTAGTGCACAGAATTGTTGCAGAACAGGCTCAATACAAGCACAGTCAATGGGACAAGAATTAGAGTGCTCTTCTAATTGTTGTTATTTTTATCTTCTAGAGCTGTTCAAATCTGTATAAAACAGGAATTCTCAGTTGTCATTGAAGCTCCATCTACAATATATATATGCATATACAATTAATATATACACATATGCTCATATCAGTCACACATATATAAGTCCTACACATATACCATGTATAATTCATGCATAAATAACATATAATTTTTAAGTTGCTGAGGATCAAACTATAGACTGATGAATAATTTTCCCTTGTAAAATAATTACTTTTGCTAATGTAAAAATAAACAATACCATAGAATTTTTTTTTCATTCTCTATGTGTGGGGTTTTGGCCCAGAGAATTTTATTTTTAATTTAACTTTTAAAATATTTTTTCAGAATTTCATGCTGAGTGCTGCATTTACAGTTTTTCCACCCTTCTCTCTCCCAGCCTCCATCCCTCTCATGTTCCCCTTACTCTCTCTCAACTTCCTAGTCTCTTCTTTAATTATTATTGTTTTACACACACACACACACACACACATCCTACTGAGTCCATTTAGTGGTGCTAGTATGTGTGTGTGCTCAGGGCTGACCATTTGGGATTGGATAACTCATCAGAGATCTTGTCCCTGGAGAAAAGTGATTCTTCCTTTTTCTGCAGTCATTGATTGCCCAACAGAGTTTTTTATTCTATGGTTTATATTCAAGAATGGATAAAATTGTAAGTAGCTTTCTTTGGGTAATAAGCAAATCATTTTTACTTTGTAGATTAGAATAATAAAATAGAATAATAAAATAATAATAAAATAGTAACAAGTTTGTACAGAAAGAGTTTTTCCTGTATTTAAACATAAAGATTTTTGAACTGATGCTGGTCATATTTTTAAGTGAATTCTGAATTCTCAGAAAATTTCTGATATTAAGATTCATTTACTAAGTTACCACTCTTGTGATCACTTCTTCAGGTATTAGGAATCAATAACTTAGATAAACCTCCTGGTTTTGTGCCAATGAATAGGCAACAAGAAAAAAATTGAAGTATGTATTTGCACCAGAGTTGGGTGAAATTCAGAAGGGTTCTGTGATAGGATGACTTTTAAGAGAGCCTAAAGCAAGGGAGCAAATGAGTTGATCTGATACCTGAGAGAACAGCTCTTAAAGGCAAATGGCAAATTAAGGGCCCTGAGGTGGAGAAGCAATTCAGCACAGGTCTGTAGGAAACAAACAGATGAGAACAGACCCTCGGCTGTTAATATTTAGTACTCACGACCAAACTGAAACTAATTTGAATTAAATTAGGCATTCTCATTGCTTTAAAAGAAGCATATTTGAAGGGAAAGCTGAGATAACTGTATCATTCATTTACATTTAATCTCTATTTGTAAACAAATCTCTATTTACCAATAAATCTTCATTTGTTTCTGTACATATGCTTCTTTTCTAGAAAGTAAATGTCTGAAATATTTGAATTCCTTCTGACCTGTTAATCTTTTCTTGTGCTTTTAGTTAACAGTAAAATTTTCTTTAAATTTGTAAGTTTGATTAAAGAAACAAGCTTTACTTGCCTTTCCTAGGCATCTGGCAGTACGTGACTATAGTATTTACTTTATATTGCATGATCTAGCCTTCTCTCCTTGCAGTTCACAGGAGTCCTTGATATCACCAAATTTACTAAAATCAAGTCTATTAAAAAGTTATTACAATGTGACCTAATTACTTTCTATTGCTGTGACAAAAACACTGACCAAAGCAAACTTGGAGAGGCAAGGGTTTATTTCACTTATAACGTAATCCATCACTGAGGGAAGTCTAGACAAGCATTCAAGGCAGGAACCTAGAGATAGGAGCTGAAGCACAGACCACAGAGGAACACTGCTTACTGGCTTGCTTACTTATACAACCTAGGACCAGATGTGGCAACCCCCATGGTGGGGTAGGCCCTCTCACATTACTCATCAATCAAGAAAATGCCCAACAGATATGGTCACAGGCCAATCCAATGGAGAAAATTCCTTAATTGAGGTTCCCAACACCCAGGTATATCAAATTGACAGTGCACAGTAGCACATAATGGGAGGTCAGGACAGAGGAAGGAGTATTAGGAGGAATAAACAGCACCAAAGGCCTTTAGAAAAACAGTTATAGAAACCTACCACTCATAGAAGCTTCTTAAAGTATGTGCATATACATTATAAAAAGAGATTAAAAAGAGTTACCTTATATCAGGGGACATTGCCCTTCCTAGGATAACATGGCCCAATATAGGCTAACAAATTCCAGGAATGGGTCCCTTTCTAGAAGTGGTTCACCAAGGGTCGGTCCCATAGACCCTAAAATGGTACGGTCATTGTCCTTGCTCTTGAGTATCCACCAGAAATCCACAGTGAAATCCTATTGCTGAAGACACTACATACACAAACTATGTAACAAAAAAGAAATCAAGCTGGTGTTGATTTCAAATCCCCATCTGTAGAGCCCTGTCTACTTTCATCGGCGGAGGGCTGCAGATTGAATGATGCACACATAAGACAGAGAGACAGAGACACACACACTAGGTAGGAGGAAAGGAGAATGACTGACTTTATTGGGAGGCAGCAAGCCTTATATACCCTGAGGGTGGGGCTTTACAGGAGGTTAAAGGTTCAGGTTCTCAGGAGACATCTAGCCACATGACACACACCTGATGTAAACTGAGGAAGTCTGTAAAGGTCAAGTTGTTTATTTCTGAACTGCAACTGACAACATCCTGCCAGGTCTTGGCCTAGAGCCCAGCACTAAGAGAGAAGGGCTGCAGGGGGGCCAGACCCTACACCCATCTTTACTGACTAACTCTCATAATGATGGAAAGCTCTATGGAAGTTATCTGAAGAGAAAATTTAGCATGAACCTTACTTAACTGTGACTCCTGCAAGCTACAACAACCAGACTGGCAAGTTATATCAGCCAGTGCAATAGTGGCACAAATATTAGTGGAGTAACTAACCACTTCCTAATTGAATTTATGGTCCATTTCATAGGACCCCACATCTGACATTGCTATAAGCCTGGGAGGACAGACCGGTAGACAGGTCATACAGAAGAGCCTAAAACTAGTTTTCTGCTAAACATATACAGTGCTAAACTGACTCCTTAAAGAATTTGGGGATAAGGGAGAATATCTCAATATGATCAAAATATATTGTATGAAAATCACAAAAATTCAATAAAAAAGAAAAAAATACCTTGTATGAAATTCTCAAAGGATTAATAAAAATATTATTTAAAACATTTTACATTCATTAATTAATGTGTGTATATGCTTGTGTGTGTGTACATACACATATATGGAGGTCAAAGGACAGTTTTAAGGGGTTGCTTCTCTCTTCCATGTGGATCCTGGGGATTAAACTCAGGTTATCAGGCTTAGCAACAAATGATTTTACCTGCTGAGACATCTTACTGGCCTGCAATTAAACTTTAAATATTTTCCTTTTTTTGGAGTTAATTTTTAACATGAGGAAAAACTGAAGTAATATCATGAGTTCAAGAAATATGTTCTTCAATATTTATTAAAATTATAAAACTAGATTGCAGATTCATGACTCCTTTGATTTCATATTTGAACTCACTTCAGTTTTTTAAAGCATTTTGGTTTCTTAAACATCTTTAAAATTTATTTCAAAGCATTCCCTTATAAAAACTGTCAGACTATTAAAAGCAGACATTTCACCCTCTGTCACTCACTCCAGGTTCACAGATGCCTATGTTCACTGCACCAGGCAAGTCAGATTTCAGCACCAGGAAGACGTATTCCTTACCTCAAGTATGAAGTGAGAGATATTTTCTGCTGTTTTATGTCAACTGGGAAAGTTTCTCACTTCCCTGGGGACTTCAGCTAGCTCAGGGGTGTGCCTTAGCGGGGAGAATCACCGCGGTGAAGTAGGTACATTATGATCCTCTTCCGCATGCTTGTGCCTACTTGTGTGCATATCATTTAATCTTAAATTTTCTTTCTTGGCTTATGGTAAGAACACTTGATGCATCTTTATAAATAATGAGGAAAAATGTTTTTAAATGACATTGAATTGATGGAACTAGGTTACTATCAGATCAACTTGCTGCCAAGGAAGAGAATCAATTAATGATCCCACCCAATAAACAACAATGACTGGCCCAACAAACTATCGTTATTGGTGTAGTAGTGGCACTTTTATTTTAGGGATAATCAACAGCTAATTGGAATTGCAGCCCACTCAATGGGAGGGAACTCATCTGTGATACTGTAAACATATCTAAATACATATAACTGGGAAGGTCATAAAGGTTAGAGAAAAACCTACTTTTGTCACATCCCTTAGGCAACTTAATTTTTTACTTATTCTAAATATGTATCCTCATATTACAGACAAACTTTCCTTTAACCCATTATCACAGAAGCTTCTTTTTGCAACAGATGGAGACTATTACAGAGTTCCAGAACTTGCCAAATGTATATAATAAGTATCTGTGAGACATTTAACCCTAAGTGATACATCTACAATGCATCATAGGATGAATGCATCTCTCAGCTCCCACCAGAGAATTTTCTTCTGCATCAGATGGTGATTAAAACCACAACTGGCTAACATGCAGAGAATAAGAATACTACTATAAGACACCTACATCAAACTTCTGCCTCCAAAGGCTCGAGGATACTTGGGGAAGAGACGGGGAAAGATTGTAAGAGCCAGAGGGGGTAGATGACTACCAGGTAATAGGATCTTCCAGACAGCTGGTCAGATACTCACATGAACTCACAGAAATAGTAACAGCATGCACAAATCCTCTGCTAGTTCAAACCACACAAAATTCCAGCATAGACAATGGGAAGAGGATAAAAAATCCCAACCTACCTATGGAACTTTTGGCAACTGATGGCTGTTGGAGAGGGAGAGACAGTGTCATAGAGGGATGGGATTATTGGTGGGCCCAGAGGACAGACCCACACTGAAGAACATTTGGGGACACAAATCAAATTATATAGGCTGTACTATATATTATAGAGGGGTGGGGCCAGTGGGGTTAGATGTGGTTAGTGGAGGGGATCTAAATACCACCAAACTATATTGTATGAAATTGAAAATTTTCAATATAAATAAACTTATTAAAAATAAAATGAAATTTAAAAATGAGGAACAAATGTTTTATATGACATTAATGAGACTATGTTAATATTAGATCAACTTGTCTGTTTTTTATTTAAACTATTGCTCTGGAATAGATAATTCTGTACCATCAATGTTTTGGACATTTTCCAGTTTGTATTATTAATACAAAGCATGTGAAGCCTGGAAATGCAAAGAGAAGAGAACTTTTTAGTTTACAATTCTGGTGCCTGTAGAGTCCAAACAGACCATGCGATCCTTGCCAGGGCCCTCTAGTGATCTCACAACATGGCAGAGAAACAGAAAGGGCACAAGCTAAATGCAAAGGGCATTGTGCAGGGAGGCCTCTTTTATACCACCTGGATACCAGAGAGAACTGACTGGAGGTGCTTAAGACCTATGCTGAGTTCGTCCCTTCTAAGGCAGTGATGGTCTAATGACCTCCTATTTGGCCCAGTCTCTTAAAAGGTCCAGTAACTACAGACAGTCACATAGGGAAACAAATGGAGGACTGACCCAGAAAAGTCTTTACTCCGAGTTCTCTTCTGTAATTGATATTTATGAGACATCTTATAATTGTTAGATGTCTTTCATATTTATCATATTTATCTCTATCTCATTATTACCTTTAGCTATGGGTATGTGTCTATTCTCCCTGCCTTTCTCCCTTCTTTATTCCAGTCTTCCATTTCATAGTGTTCAAGATAAGTGCAAAATACAAATAGAGATTGGAAATCAAAAGCATGAAAACAATATCAAGTTAAAATGTCTTTTTGGTCAAAAATCACATAATAAAAAGTCCCACTGAAATTTTATAACCAGAGCTTACTTTTAGCTGTCCTGTAAATTTTCTACTGATTGGGAAAGGTAATGAATGTGTTAGATATAAGCGTATTATTTCATTTAAAGAAAAACAAAGTGAGAATTCAATTATATTAAATATTTTAATATATGAATCTATAATCTGTGAAGTCCAGAGAGACAGATTGCTTGGTGACAAACTATTAAATTAATTCAGAAGGTATGCTACGCTTGAGGTTAGCATAGGTGGAGAATGGGAGGGCAGGGCAGAAGATGGAGTATAGGAAGGGACAAGTAACACTAACGGTCTTTAGGAAAAGTCAATTCAAACCTACTGCTATGTATATGCATATACATTATAAAAAGAGATTAAAAAGTTACCCTACAACAGAGGGCCATTGCGCCTTCTAGAAACCATAATCCAATGAAAAAAACCTCAATGCCAGGAATGGACTCCCTTTCTAGAAGTTGTTGACTAGGGGTCCCATAGATCCTCAAACAATACTGGCTCTATACCCTGCTCTTGGTGACCTACCAGAACTGAATGGTAAGACTGTACTTTTGAAGACACTATATATATGAGCCATAGAAGAAACAAGGATAAATCAAGCTGGTGCTGATTTCAGAGCCTCATCTCTACTGGCCAGAGTCCCTAGTGCTCTGTGGTACTATGCAAATTACCTAAGGAGAAAATTTAGCTGTGAATCCTGTGAGTTACAGCACAACTAGCCTGGAATATATGTTCACTGTGGCATACAGAGTGCTCATCCCTGAGTAGGACACCTATATTAAACTTCTGTATTACAAGATTTGAGTATCATTATGAAAGAAAGGTTGGAAAGGTCGTAGGACCCAAAGGATGTGGGTAATCACAAGGAAACCGAGCTTCCAGGAAGACAGTTGGTTAGTTACTCATATGAACTCACAGCAATGATGAAAGAATGCACAAGTTCTACACAAACTGAAACCAGACAAAATCTAAGCATAGAAATGGGAAGTGGATGAGATGCCACAAGCCTCCTGAGGAAATATTGGCAATTGGTGACTGCTCCGATGGGCAAAGATGGTCTCTTTCAAGGATGTGACTCTTGGTAGATTAACCAGGTTTCAGTAGACACACACTGAAATACATTCGGGGACACAAATTAACTTTAAGATTTACTTTTTATTATTTAAAAATTATATGCATGTGTGTTTGTGTGTGGTTATGTGCACTTGAGTTCGGGTGCCATCAGAGTCCAGACACATGAAATCCTGTTAGAGCTGGAGTTATGGGCAGTTGTTACTTGCCCAACTTGGTTGTTGGGAACCTAACTCAGGTCCTCTATAAGAGCAGTACATGCTCTTAACTGCTAAATCATTTCTCTAGCCTATTGAATGTATGTTTTAAATAAACCCACATATCTGTTTTATTTTCATTTTGATACAGGACCTCATATATATATTTCATTGGCTTCAAACTCACTATACAGCCAAGGACAACCTTGAAGTCCTGTCCTGACTTACCTCGCAAGTGCTCAGATTACAGGTATGTGCTACCATACCTGGCTCAAGTCTGATTTCAGGGATTGTATTGTTCTACCACATTTAGAAATCTGGTCGATACCATGTGTGGTTCACAGAATAAGCCAAGTTAGTATTAGGGACACCTGTTTTCTCATCCCCCACTAGCAAAATATGTTTCCTTCCTATCTGGGATTAGGGACGTGGTTTAGTCTGTGAAGAGCTTGCTGCTTAAGCATGATGACCTGAGTTTGAACCCTAGTATCCACGTCAAAAACCAGCTGCTGTGGTGATCCTAGCTCTGAGGCTGCAGAAACAGAACAATCTGTGGGATTTGCTGGCCAGACATTTGAACTAATCAGGGAGCTCCAGGTTTGAGAGACCCTGTCTCAAAAAATCAGGCAGAGAGTGATTAAAGAAGATGCCTAATGTCTCCTTTGGATTTTACATGCATGCATATGTACCCACATCCTCACATACACAAGCATACACAGACACAGACACAGACAGAGAAACACACACAGACACAGACACAGACACAGACACAGATACACACAGACACATCTCTCTAAAAGCATTTCTTTTCCAAGGTTGAATGCGTTGTTATAATTCAAGCTATGTATGAACATCTCCTTTCTAACGCTGGCACTTCCTAATCCTAACTGGAGAAAAATTGTTTACAGTTGGAGAAACCCGATTAACAAATTGCTTTTTAGCCTTCACTCATTTCTCAATTGCTTCTTATGGTGAAGCGAAGATCATCTCTTCCTGATACCTTGGATTCTTTCTTCTCCTTAACTTAATGAGCTCTTCCTCTATAATACACCAAGCTCAATGCATAAAGACTGTAAAGATGAATATGCAGTGCTTACATTATACTGAAGGAGGTCACTGTGATCTAAATAAAATGGCATAAATACAAACTCAGACTCACAATAAACTGAAAGTTGCTGAGTACCTGAGGCTCCCTTCATATCCAAATAAACCACTCGAGACCCCATCCCACACAGCACAGGGCGGTCAGCAGCGCGTCTAACATTTTTGGTCAGTCCTGCCAGGCGGTGCCTGCATCTTATACCCCGTACTCCATTCTGGTTCATCCACCTCACTCATGCCTCTTGCCTCCTGAGTCCGAGGCTTTACCCAAAGTATGGAAACTTCATTTTTTCCAAAAGACTCATTCTACAACGCTGCTGTGTTGAATAACAGAAAATTCAGAGGCATAATGCCCTTTGCAGTGTACAGACTGTCTCTGAATATCACCTTTTAATTCTGGAACGCTTTCTTAGGTCAGGCATTCTTAGGTATGGAAATAACTCACTCATAATACATGTCTTCTGGTCCCAGACTCTCAAAGTATCCTCAAGGTTTACCACCGCAGTAACTAAAATCCAACTTTCAGTGTGTTGCCCAGATTTTAGGGAGAACATCACAAATCACCAGGCGAAACCCAGAGTTGATAATAATTATGTGAACTCAGTTTCTCCTCTAATTTTAGTGATGCCTCCAGGAAGCAAGTCCAAGTGAAAGCATAGGAGAGAGAGAAAGAGAGAGAGAGAGAGAGAGAGAGAGAGAGAGACTAAGACTATAGTTTTTTGAGATGAGCACAAATCTTTCTTTTTGATTTTTAAAGTGGTAATATAGCTCTTCTCATAAAAGTCTTTCTTGTTCTTTGCTTATAGAATAAAATGATAATTGAATGTTTAAGGATATGTGTGTATCCATTTAAGTTATGAAACAGGGACCGTAAGTCTGTTGAGAAGTCTAGGAGACATGAAACACCTGGGAAGGCTGAGAATGGATATGTGGTAGGGTGTGGCCACCCACTTAAGCAGTTAATTTTTCAAGATAATTAGTTATTTAATTGGCCAGTTACCCAATGTTAATGCCTTTGAATTTGTAATCAATCTCCATTTTATTTTCAGCATTTTATTCTTATATTTCAAATTCTAATTTATCAACAAGGTCATAAGTGCACTGAGCACTAATCTTTCTCTCTCATACTCACACATACACACAAACACACAAATATACATACACAGGAATAAGAAATTATTAATAAAGTCAGCCACATTGGCTTTTCAGAAGATATTTTCTAAAAGACATGGAATAGTCAAAAAGTTTACATCTTTTAGGTCAAGATGGACATATATGTTCTACAAAGGTCCAGATGGTTCACACTTTAAGGCTTTGGGATCACAAGGCCTCTGTGAAATTCCTTAAGGCATAAAGTAATGGACACTTTGAGAACCTCATTTTCAAATGTAAGAAGTGCTGTGGCTTTGCTCTATGGGTCATTGTTTGGGCCTCTTGCTTTAGATGATTTAAGTTAATCTCTTGTCAGATCCAAAGGGATTTTCCTTCCCCACAAACATGTTCTTTCTCTTCTCAGCTCTGTTTAAAGATAGATGGTATTTCAATGTTAAAAAGTTATGCAATTAAGAAAATGCTATTCTCTCTTAAACGCCATCTGCATCCTCTCTGCTCAGTGATTGTCTGCCTTCCGCCATGTTACTAATTCTTTCATGTATTAGTTACCCAGAATTCTCAGAAGCAGAGCTCTGGTTTTATATTTCTCTTATGTCTGATACAATGAAATTTCCTAACGTTGACCTAATGCTTGTTTGCTTTTTTAATATAAGTAGATCATATTTATTAAAATGAATCTGGAAAAACCTAGAAAAAATGAATGAAAATATTAAAGACAAATAATGCCAAGTATTTCTTTTTTAATATTTTTATTGAATCATTGTGTGTTCGCCACAGTCCCCCAACTGGAATCCGTGCATTCTTACATCTGTGTTAAGGTCTCTTGTGTCAAGTTAGTGTCCCCAAGTGACTTCAGTGCAGGTTCATCCACTGAGGTCCAGTCAGCCTACCTAGAATCCCTCCCTTTATGAAGACCAGTTTATCTTCATCCAACAGTAATTAATTGTCAATATTTCTTCAGTAAAGATTGAGGTCTGCCTCCCAGTTTCTCCAGTTCCATACTGAGTTTTGTCTGCTTCATTTTGCATGGGTCTTGAGCATGCCGAGATCATTGCTATAGGTTCATATGAGCAGGGTCCCAGGAGCTTGTAGGATTCTGTTTCCATATGGGTCACACACCTCTTCATTCACTGTCTTTCCACTATCTCTTGTGCAATGGTCCCTGAGCCCTAGGTGATTGAGACTTAATATAAAAGTCCTTTCGAGGGACCCACACTTGGCAGGTTAGTAATCCCCATAATTTAGTCATTTGTGGCTTTTTGTGTTGCTGGCCCTATACTGCATCAGGGAATTTCATTAATGAGAGTTGAGAGATTCATTAGTGTCTTCTTTACCCCTTGCTCTATATTACATTGTAGATGTGTCTCTTTAGACAGGGGTAATTCACAGATAATATCTGTGTTGATCAGCTGTGGTTTTCTGTGTTCATCTCTGTTAGGTGCAAAAGAAGCTGCTTCGATGAGCAGTGACTGGAATACTTGATCGTTAATGTAAGGATACATACTTTGCCATTTAATGGGAAGTAAATTAGCCTAAGGATGTGACAGCCTTGGGGATTTCTGAGATCTATGACCCCTTTAGTCATATGTATTTGGCTATGATTATAGTACCAAACGCATAAGTTTCCTCCCATTGATAATGCCTGGCTCCCCGGCTCCCCATCTCTTGATCTACTGCTTCCTCTTTACCCCCACGCTTCCTTGTATAACTTCCCTCTACCCCCTACCATTAAAATACCTCCCTTTTGCTCTAGGTAACACCTGTCTTCTAATGTAGGCTCTTTCTTTATCTTTACCTCCCTAGTTCCTGTCCATTTTCCTGATTCCTGCAGTTACATCAGGATATATATGGATTTGGTGCTAAGATCCATATATGAGGAAGAACCTATGTGGCTTGTTGTTCTTCTGAGTCTGTGTTATTTCACTTAGTACCACAGTTTCTAGTTCCATCCATTTACCTACAAATGTTATGATTTCGTCTTTTTTTACCACTGAGTAGAACTCCACTGTGTAAATGAAGCTTCATTATTTATGTGTCAGTTGAGGACACTTAGGTTGCTTCCATTTCTTGGTATTGTAAAAAGAACGGCAACAAGCATGCGCATAAAAATATCTGTGTGGAGGACGATATTTTGGCTATATGTCAAGGAGTGGTCTAACTGGGTATATGGTGGGTTCATTTTTAGTTTTGAAGAGTTCTCCACACTGCTTTCCATCCTGGCTGCATGAGTTTGCACTTCTGCCAGTGAATGAGTCTTCCTCGGTTCCCCACATTCCATCCAGCATTTGGTGTCATTTGTTCTCTTGATCTCAACCAACCTGACTGGGGTAAGATGAAATTTTAGTGTTTTTAATTTGCATTCCATAATTACTAATGATGCTGAACACTGTTTAAGGCATTTCTTAGTCATCTCTATTTCTTCTTTTGAGAACTCTCTGTTGAGATCAATTGACCATTTTTTAATTGGGCAGGTTTTTCTTGATTCTTTGTTTTTTTAGCTCTTTATATGTTCTGGGTATTAGATCTCTGTCAGAGGTGTAGATTTTTCCCTACTCCTTTGTTTTCCTTTTCACTTCCTTGGTTGTTTCTCTTGCAATACAGAAGCTTTTTAGCTTAATGAGTTCCCATTTGCTGATTCTTCTTGACCTTAATTCCTGAGCAACTGATGTCAGATTTAGAAAGTCCTTTCCTACATAGGGTACTACCTATGTTTTCTTCTAGTAGTTTCAAACTTTCATGTTTCATATTGAAGTTGTTGACCCATTTGAAGTTGACTCTTGTACAAGGTGAAATATATGAGTCTAATTTCATTCTTCTATAGAGATCCAGTTTTGCCAGCACCATTTGCTAAAGATGCTATCTTTCCTCCAGTGAGTGTTCTTGGCACCTTTGCCAAATATCAGGCGGCTGAAATTGGGTTCACTCGCATTTGGGTCTTCAATTATGTTCCATTATCTATGTGTCTGTTTTTTTTGGTCCAGTACTATGCTGTTTTATGAATGTAGCTCTTCAACACGATTTGTGACCTGGAATCGGGTAATCCCCTCAGAATGGCACTTTGTGTTTAGGGTTTCTTTAGCTATCCAGGATAGTTTTTGCTTCCATATTAATTTTAGGATTTTTTTTCTAATTCTCTGAAGAATGTCCTGGGGATTTTAATTGGGATTGCATTGAATTTATAGATTGCTTTTCGTATGATCGTCATTTACACAATATTAATTCTTCCAATCCATGAGCACGAGAGGTCCTTCCATCTTTCGGTTTCTTCCTCAATCCCTTTCTTCAAAGATTTAAGCTTTTCATTGTAGAGATCTCTGATATCTTATATTAAGTTTATTCTTAGATATTTTCCTAGGCTATTGTGAATGGGAGGAGTAACATGTACTCTTTCTCCTATTGTTTGTTATTGGTATATAAAAAGGCTACTGATTTTTGTATATTGATTTTGTAAACTGCCATTTGGCTGAAAGAATCATTTCTAGGAGTTTTCCAGTAGAAGTTTCGGGATTTCTTATAAATAATATCATGTCATCTGCAAATAAGAAATGTCTTCTTTTCCAATTAGTACCCTTTTAATTTTCCTCTTTTCTTATTGCACTAGCAAGAGTTTCATAGACTATATTTAAAAGGAGAAGAGATAGTGGGCAGCCTTGTCTGGCTCCTTATTTTGATGGGAAGTCTTTCAGTTTTTCTCCATTTAGAGTTATGCCAACTGTGGGTTTGTTATATATATTCTTAATTATGTTGAGGTAGGCTCCCTCCAGTCCTGTTCCCTCTGGGACTTTTAACATAAATGTATGTTGGATTTTGTCAAAGCCCCTTTCTGCATAGATTCAGATGACCATCTGATTTTTTTCTTTGAGTCTGTTGATATGATTTATAATATTTACTGACTTATGTATATTGAACTACCCTCACATCTCTAGAATGAAGTCTACTTGATCATGTTGAATGGTCTTTTTGATGTGTGTATGTATCTGTGTGTAGGTATTTTGTTGAGAATTTTAGCATCAATGTCATTAAGGATATCTGTCAATTGTCTTCTTTTTGGGTTGTTTGGTTCTTTACCTGGTTTCGTTATTAGAGTAATTCTGTCTTTATAGAAGGAAGTTGGTAGTTGGAAGTTCTTTCTGTTCATATCTCTTTGAGTACGTTTTTACTGGATTGTGGATTTCATCCAGATCAATCTTAGTCATGTTTATACCTCTGTTCTACCTGTACCCTCACACCCGCAACTGGAATTCAGACAATTTTTCATCTGTGTTAAGGTCTATTGTGTCAAGTTAGTGTCGAGTTAGTGTCCTCAAATGTTCCTCAGTGCAGGTTCATTCACTGAGGTCTAGTCACCCTATCTGGAGTCCCTTGCTTTAGGAAGATAAGCTTATCCTCATCCAACAGTAGTCAGTTGACAGTAGTTCAGCAAAGACTGGGGTCTGCTCTTCATTTCTCCAGGTCCATGCTGGGATTTTGCTGCTTCAATTTGCATGAGTCTTGAGCATGCCAAAACCATTGTGGTAGGTTCATGTAAGCAGGGTCCCAGGAGTTTGTAGGATTCTATTTTCATATGGTCAAACACCTCCTCCCTGGCCCTTACAATTTTTCTGCCCCCTCGCCTGCAATGATCCCTGAACCTTGGCTGAATGAAATTTAATAAAATAAGTGTCCTATTTAGGGACTGATATGCTACAGACTCCTAATCTCCATTCTTTGGCATTTTGTGACCTTTTCTATTTTGGTCCTCTGTTACACAAGAGAGCTCCATTAATGAGAATTGAGAGAGTCATTAGTGTCCTCTTTAACCCTTGTTCCACATTGCATGAGCTGTGAGTGTAGATTTTTCATTGTAGATTTGCCACTTAGACATGTGCAATTCATGATATATGTCTGGGTATGACCATTGTAATGGTCATCATCTGGTGCAACAGGTTTCTTTGATGAATGGTCACTGGGATACTTGAATATAAGGGTTTGGTGCTACAATCCAAATATGAGGGATAACATACATGGTTTATTTTTCTGAGTCTGTGTTATTCACTTAGCAATATAATTTCTAGTCCCATCCATTTACCTGCGATGTCATGGTTTCATCTTTCTTTACCATTGAGTATAACTCCATTGTGAAAAGGTACCACATTATCACTATCCACTCATCAGTTGAAGGAGAGCTAGGTTGCTTCCACCTCTTAGCTATTATGAAAATAGCAATTATAAACCTGCATGCACAAGCATCTCTGAAATAGTATGAGTCTTTTGGGTATATGCCAAGGAGTAGTATAATGGGGTTAAATGGTAGATTCATTTTCACTTTTTAAAGATTTCTCCATACTGAACAAATTTACAATCCCACCAGAAGTGAATGAACATTCTCTTTCCCCATATCCTCTCCAGCATTTGCCTTTTTGGTTGTATCTTTCCTGGTTTTGGTATTAGAGTGATGTTGGATTCATAGAAGGAATTTGCAAGTTCTCCCTCTGCTTCTATCTTTCTGAATAATTTAAATAGTATTGGATGTAGGTCTTTGGATGTCTGGTAGAATTCTGCTGTGAATCCATCTGGCTCTGGATTTTCTTTAGTTTACAATCTTCTCTCTGGAATCTTCTTTTCAAGTATTAATGTCCTGGTTTCATACCTAAAGTTGGACTCACATGGGATTTGTTTTTCAGGTACATCTCCTAGAGCATGCATTCAGTGTTGCCCAGATCCACAAGTCTGAAAGACTGAGGTTCAAGCCTGTTCAGCTACTTATATTCCTGTTTAAAGCTTCATTACTTTCCATATCTGATGTACTATTTTAAGACAAATGAGGCATATTGTGAAATTGTTGTCACAAAAGATTGAACTGATTTGTTTCCCTAAAGAAGACCCTCCATTAGAGCTGTGCCAGAGCTTATTCAAATAGACTCTTAAAGTTTGCAGGAGTGTGTCCTACAACCCACTGCTCACTGGTACTGAGAGCAGTAGAGACCTGGAATGAGCTGTGGTGCAAATACTGATATCACAGGCATTAGAAAATGCTGCACACAGGTGTTTTGTCTCCGTCAGAGAGCACATTGATAAGAATAAAAATGAAAAATAAACCTATCATTTGACACAATTATACCACTCCTTGGCATATTCCCCAGAGGATTCATCCTATTTCAGAGATACTTATATATCCATATTTGTGACTGCTCTTTCCACAATAGTTAAGGGATGGAAGCAACCCAAGTGCCCCTCAGTCGACAAGTGGACAATGAAAATGTGGTGCATTTACACAGTAAGTTCTACTCAGCAGTAAAGAAAGATGAAATTATGAAATCTGCAGGTAAATTAATGAAACTAGAAATGGTTATGTCAAATGAAGTAACAGAGACTCAGAACAACAAGCAATATATGTTCTCCCTCCTATGTGGATCCTAGCACCAAATCCTTATATGTGAGTATGTATCCTGATGTAACTACAGAACCAGGAAAATGTAAAGGAACCAGGGAGGTCAAAGGGAAAGAAGGAAACTGAGAGAGAAGAGCAGTAGTAGCAGGCATTACTAAGGGGGAAATTGACAAAATGGAAGGGTATTCAAATGGGAGGGAGGAGAGAGGGATATACAAGGAACTTTGGAGATAAAGGGAAAGGAGCTCAAGATAGATGGGACCATAGGAAACTTGTATTATCAAGGGAGAAATGAGAGAAATGGAGAAATTTTGAATGTAAAAGGCATGGAGAGAGGTTAGATAGGGAGAGAGAGAGGAGAGATAAATAATACCCAGGTAGTGAAAAAAACAGAAGGTATCATATTAGTAAAACAACCTGATGACAGATTCCACATACAATATCTCTACCTGAGTCCATGTGCATAGCTGAAGGTTATATAACAAAAAAACAGTGCCAGAAAGGAAAAACCTTCCTTTGAGTTGCTGGCCAGGGTAGTCCAATATTATACAGGATATACAGTCCCAAAATTATACAGGATATTACCACAGTCCCAATTGCCTCCCTCAACTTGGAGGTAAGATCCACAGCTTGAAAATAAGAGCTCTTTTCTGAGGACAAGACATAGTTCAGACACCGGACAGGAAGCAATGGAGCTGGAACTGACCTGGAAGTCACTTCACCCAAAGGCTAGCTCTCAGAGTTTTGGATGACACTAGGAAAACTGCAAAGGGATAACATCAATCTATGATCCAATCGCAGATTTAAGGCCTAATAACCACAACAATGACCAGCTTTGGAGAGGACTACACAAGTTGCTAAGGGAGAATATCAATTGACATTCCAATCCCAGCTTTAAAGCTTAATAACCACAACAAAGACTAGCACAGTATACAACATTGGTGCAGTAGTGACACTTTTAACTTGGGGCAATTAATAACTATCTAATTGGACTGAAAATCTAATCAATAGGAGGGAACTCATGTGTGGTACTATAATCATAGCCAAATATACATGGTCATAGATCTTACAGAAAATACCAAGACTATCACATGCCTAGACTAATGTAATTTCTTACTATGTACAGAATATGTATCTTTATGTTTACAGACAAACATACTAGTCACCCTCATCAAAGAAGCTTCTTTTGCACCAGATGGAGACTATTACAGAGTACCACAACTTGTCACATGCAGACATTGTCTATGGATTGCTCAAGCCTACATGGCATATCTACAATGCAACCTCTACACATACAGTTCACAGAACAAAGAACAAGGGGAAAGAGGACACTAATGGATCTCTCAGTTCTCATTAATAAAGCTTCCTAATGTAACAGAGGGCCAGGAACACAAAAGGTCACAAAATGCCAAAGTGTAGAAAGTAAAAGTGTGAAGGATGTGGGCTTTTGGACAGGACTCCTGTATTAAGTTTCACTCACCCAGGGCACAGGGACCACTGTCGATGGGGGGGCAGAAAGACTGTGAGATCCAGGGAGGAGATGCATGGCCATATGGAAATAGAATCCTATAAGCTCCTGGGATCCTGCTCATATGAAACTATAGCAGTGGTGTCAGCATGGACAAGACCCATGCAAGCTCAAGCAGAAAAGAACCCAGCATAAAACTGGGGAAATGGACAGCAGAATCCAATCTTACCTGAAGAAATATTGGAAGCTTATTACTGCTGGGTGAAGGAAAGCAGATCTTCTTAAATCAAGGGACTCTAGATGGGATGACTAGACCTCAGTAGATGAACTTGTACTGAGGAACGTCTGGGGACACTAATTTGACAAAATAGGCATTAACACTAATGACAGGATGTATGAATTCTAGTGGAATGAACTATGGGAAGAAGGGGTTATAAAGATGATTAAGACTGATTGAGATCTTCTGTATGAAAAACAATAATTAAATTTAAAAAATTACTCACAAAAAATGTACTACCATGTCACTGAAGCATAGCTTCAGATAATTTAAAGAAAAATTATCCAGCACACATAACTATATATGTACATGTTAGGGGCTGATTTGGGAACGAGCTGGGTTTGGGAACAAAATAACCAGAAGATATGTTATAAGCCATGTGTAGAAGAGGAAGTCTCAGTCTCACTTGTTAATTATGTTTTTGAACTATACTTTTTAGGCATCAGATACAGAAATTAATGAAGCTTTAAGCAGGACTGTAAGTACCCGAACAGGCTAAACCTCAGTCTTTTGGACCTGTGGATCTGGGCAGCATTGAATGCATGCACTAGATGTACCTGAAAAACAAAATCCTATGTGAGTCCAACTTTAGGTGTGAAATCAGGACATTAATACTTGAAAAGAAGATTCCAGAAAGAAGATTATAAATATTGGTCAACTGTTGCGTCTGTCTCTTGTCCAGCAAGGAAAACGCGACCCCGGACTCTTCCAAATGCAGTTTATTTAGGAACCTTGAACAACCTTTTGGCTTCTTAACTTTCTAACTTCTTCTTCCCTTCTTACTTCTCCTCACTACTTCTCCTTCTCCTCCCGGGGAAAGCCCGCCACAGAGTTAAATTCCCTCCTGCCAGCCAACCCCAAATTACCACGTGGTGAAAGCAGATAGGCGCACACAGGCGGAAGCAGGGCCAGACCTCAGCCACAGCCAATTATGGAGCTGTTTGTTCCAGAGAGCGCCCACCTCGGGATGGTGGGAGGCGGGAGCAGGTGCCATCTTTAAGACGCAGCAATCCGCGGCTCTCTACATCTCCCCCTTTTATTTTATATAACTTAGCAGAAACGGGCGAAGATAGAGGTCTTATCCCTGGTGTGCACAATTGGGATTATGTCCTGGAGGCACCCACAGATTCATCACCTGCGGTGGCCCAGACCCATCCCGTACCAATTTTCCCAGGGGAAGGAGTTAAGGGTACCACCTTCATGCAACCAGACATGTCTTCCAAGGAAACGCTTAAACACCAGCAGGCGAAACCTTGTGCAGTGCTTAGCCTCGCATCCCGTCCTCATAACTCCTTCATGGCAATTAGCCATGCTTGGGGGGACTGTCCAGCTTTAATGGCTGTAAAGGTTTGAATGATCATAGCTGCATTTTGCTTTTGTGTGGCTCTAATCTTACATATACACTACAGGCAGACCAGGGAGGCCATAATCAGGAGACCTGCTAACACTCCCATTCCCGCCCACTCTTTCAGATGGTTCATAGTAATTCTTTTAGGGTGTTTTTAAAATTAAATGTCCAGTTTAGTATTGGCTTTGGAAACACTGACAGGATTCCCCATCTCGGTTTCATTTTCCCTAGTTGGCTCATCAGGGCTGGAAGCAGGGGCATCGTCATGCTGACTTTTGAGCTGAATTTTTCTAACCAGGCTTTCAGGTACCCATACTGGATCTTGTTGGTCCTGTGGAAAAATACAAACAGATCCTCGTGCCCATGTCAGCACGGGGTCAGGCCCACGCCAGAGGCCCGTTAATATGTCTTTCCACTTAGCCATCCCTTTTGCAGGGCCATGATATTCCTGATGTCTATCCGCTGCTGAGCGGCCTTGAGCATCCAAATTAAAAAAATTTATAGTAAACAAGGCTAGGGAAAGTCTCTCCCTTGGGGTGCCGCCGTGGCCTACTCCCCCTTTTTGTTTTATAATGTCCTTACTGTGGGGTTGTTTTGCACAGGGTCAGGTGGCCAGCCTCACCCTTTGCAAACAGGATTGAATCTGAAGCGAAATGGCCAGTCCCGCTCCAGAGTTAACCTCTCAGTGTTATCAATATGATTTACACATAGACACAAAAATGTTTGTATTCCTTTAACTCAGAGTTTGCATGGGACAGAAAAGCTGCTGAGTTTAGTAACCAGCAAGTAACTAAACAAATGAGATGTGGGTGGGAATTGAGTTCACAGCCTTTTGTAAAGGAAAGCGCCTTAGGGCAAGGTGTGGAGAAAATTAAGAAAATTTGCTATCATGGTCCTTTAATGTTCCAAGGTTCTAGTCTCCTTGACCATGAGTATTTCTAAAGATAGAGATTTAACTACGCCCTGTAAATGCCATATTTTTTGTAAATAAATTTCCTTTAGTTTAGCCTTAGGCTTTGTTTAGGCAACAAATGGTGAAATTTTTTCCTTTTTCAGATATTTAGCTGTTTTCTTTTTTTTTTTTTTTTTTTTCTTTTTCTTTGGGATTTAAAGACTCTTGAGTATTTTAGGTTTCACAAAAGCTGGCTCCTCCAGCCCAGTGGAAGGTTTAGCATTACTTTTTAGGTTGTTTGGGGCGCTGCCCTGCGGCTTGATTAGCGGCAGCTTGTTCATTAGTATACTCAATTAAGAATGACTTCCAATCTAAGTACTGCCCCGGGCTCAGACATGCGCGAGCCAACCCCGCCCAGTCTTAAAGATGGCGCTGGAGCGTCGGGCCCATACCCGGCCATTGCCGGCAGTTCGGAATGGGACGGACGTTACGCCGTGATGAGGGCCGCAGTGGTGAGCCTTTAAGTCTAGGGTGCGGTTTTTTTTTGTTGTTGTTTTTTTTTTGTTTTTTTTCTTTTAAAGCTGTACATTTTCCCCAGATGAAACTCCTTTTGTTGCTTGGAAAAGCAAAGTACGACCGTGAGACTTTCGGACACTGTGAACCACGGTGCAATGGTATCGTACTTCTCCAAGAATCTCTCCAAAGTGCTTTTCTTAAGCTTTAAATTTTTAGAATGAAGCAGCTCATTTAGAGCCAAAAAAATTGGGTGGGAACTAGTACTTCCGTAACATTTTTCTGGGTACCTCTTGTACATTCTCGACAAAAATAGGCAAAAATAAGGTACCAGAAGACAAAACTAATGCCCATTCCTATAGTAACAATCATATACAAATCCATTTTTACTTTTGTTTCACTATAACCTCCCAGCTGTCCCCGCTCCATCTACAGAGGGAGCAAAGCACCCCGCTTTTGTAGCGGCTCCCCAATTTGCTTGAGGACTTAGCTAAGTACCCGCTCTTGACGCGGATCCCCAAATTCAATTGAGGACTTTCCCACTTTTGTCGTGGATTCCCATTACCTGAGAACTTTTCCAGTGCACTGCAAAAGGTTCTGAGTCCCTCGATGAGTTCCCCGTACGGGCCGCCACTTGTCGTGTCTGTCTCTCGTCCAGTAAGGAAAACGCGACCCCGGACTCTTCCAAAAGCAGTTTATTCAGGAACCTTGAACAACCTTTTGGCTTCTTAACTTTCTGACTTCTTCTTCCCTTCTTACTTCTCCTCACTACTTTTCCTTCTCCCTCTCCTGACTACTTCTTCTTCTCCTCCCGGGGAAAGCCCACCACAGAGTTAAATTCCCTCCTGCCAGCCAACCCCAAACTACCACGTGGTGAAAGCAGATAGGCGCACACAGGCGGAAGCAGGGCCAGACCTCAGCCACAGCCAATTATGGAGCTGTTTGCTCCAGAGAGCGCCCACCTCGGGATGGTGGGAAGCGGGAGCAGGCGCCATCTTTAAGACGCAGCAATCCGCGGCTCTCTACAGTCAACCACGCATGGATGAGGTAAAAATGCACTAGTTCAAGGGCAGAAATAAGCCAGCAAGCTCCCAAGATTCTCTTAAAAGGGATCCTTTCGAAGGCAGGAGAGCCACTCACGCAACCACAAGTGTCCCCATCTTGAGAAAGTCACACACCTCCTGGAGCCTGCCTCCACGGCAGAGCCACTTGGTTTCCTTCCCTTGGGTTCTGAGGACATTTAACTTCAAATTCCTGATGGTGTACTGGTTTTTAATTCTCTGCTTTGTCTTTCTGTAGACCTTCTACTCTTTTACCTTGGAGGATTATTCTTCTGTATTCCATCTCCTACTCTTTTCTGGCTAGCCAGTAGCCACATATTCCCAACACTGAAAAGATCACCTCCTTTTCACTTGTATTTTATTTCATATTTTCTCAAAAATATCTAATTGTTTAATCTGCTTAAATGTAATCTATACCAAGACCCATTAAAAATTCTTGTCTGTCTTTCCCCAAACCATTTTCTTATTACTTGATTCTACATTTTAAAGTCAAACATGCCAGTGGATTTTTGTCATGAACTTGATCTTCTTCTGTGAGTTTGATGTACTGAGATATAAAACAAAGGCCTCAATTATGAAACAAAAGGAAGCAAATGGAAGGAAAAATGAAAACCTTTATTAAAGAAAAATGACAAAAGGTAGGCTTAGGGGCGCTAATCGAAGCCAATGGACATTATCCCTGAGTTATTTTCCAGCACTCACTGAGAAGCAGGTTGGGTCCAAGTTCTCTCAAATACTGATATAATTTCTGGCACATATATGCTGCTTTATGGAAGAGAAATTCATGGCTGTGTGTATGGCAGAGTGATAGATCATATGTGATTGGGTTAGAGGCTATGGAATTGATTTGCAGGTGCTTAACACAATCTATGCTGTGCAATCATTTGTTCCTCTGTTAGAGTATTGTAGAAGCAATGACTTCATGGAGATATAGATCAGACTTTATATACATTTTATATACATTTTATATATCAGGTAATATTTTTCAGGTTATTTTTTCTGTATAGTGTGAGTTATGTAGTTGGAATCAGTATCAGCTAATATGACAGAAACAAAACACAACAAAGAAAGAAATAAAAATAGTTTAAAAAAGATAGATATAAAGTTTTCTCTTGTCAATTAATTCTAGAGGAATTTGATGCAGGACTTCTGCAGAAGCTTCACTATGTCATCTGGAGGAAGAGCTCTTATGCCTATACTTCACACACATGACACATGGCTTCTACCATGGTCAACAAAGAAACAAGAGCTCCAGTCATCATACCCACATTCAGGAGAAGCACCACAGGGAGACAGAAAGCTTTTGTCCATTTGCTCTCTCCTTTTGTGCAAGCTCATTTACAGAATAACCATATTAATGTGACCATAATAGGCTGCATCGGAGGTAGGGACACAGATAAAAAATGAAGTTGTTAGTAAGGAAGAGTCTTTGGATTGGTGGAGGAAGACAAATTCTCTTCATCTGTCCTAGTCAACTGCTATTCATTATTTTCTTTACCTAAAATTTTATTTTTTTTAAATGTCATATATAGTACTGTATTGACTTGATTTCTACCCTTTTCAGCCCCTTCCAGCTCCCCTCACTCCTCAAATTTATGATCTCTTTATCTATAATTATTATTGTATTTTATGTATGTGTGTGTATATAATTTACTGACTTCATTTAATATTGCTCTTATGTACATGTGTTTAGGGATGACCATTTCAGATTGAATAACGTATCAGGAGACTCATCACTGATGGAAACTTGTTTTCCCTCTCTCAGCAGTCATTTATAGCTCTTCATCTAGGGTATACCCCGCGCAGTCATAGAAATACAATTTGAAATTAAGATGTCATCTTACCTTAGTCAGAGTGACTGAGATCAAGACGATGTTTGACAACAAATGCTGGCGAGGGTGCTGGAGAAGGGGAACCCTCATTCACTCTTCATGCAGACACTATAAAAATCTGTGTTTGGGATTCTCTATAAGCAGAAAAATAAACTGGGTATGGTGGCACACTCTTAGATCCCAGAACTGAGAAGACAGAGGCAGAGAATCAGGTAGATCCCTGTGAGATCAAGGCCAGTCTGGTATACACAGCAAGTTCCAGGCCAGCTGGAGCTGCAGGGAGAGCCTGTTTAAAAAATTATAGCTGAAAATAGACCTACCAGATACCAATGCTTGACATATATTCAAAGGACTCGATACGCTACTACAGGGTTACATGCTCAGCCATGTTCATTGCCACTCTATTCACAATAGGTAGGAATGGAAACAACCTAGATGCCCATTAACAGATGAATGAATAATAAAAAATGTGGTACTACACATGATGGAATTCTATTCAACTATAAAGAAAAATAAAGTCATGAAATTTGTAGGTAAATGGATGAAACTGGAGATATTATACTGAATAATTATGCTGAGGTAATCCAGATCCAGAAAGACAAAGTCTGCATGTTCTCTATTATTTGTGAATCACAGTTCTGAAATTTCAGATTTTTTGAGTATATAACTTTAAGTAACCCCAGAAGCTAAGAAAGTAGAAAGAGACCTCAAGGTGAGTGGAGAAGGAGCTCCAGATAGTGGGATAGTAGGACATAAGTGTGATGAAGGGGGATGGGACAAATGAAGAAGTGAGGAGAGGAAAGGGAGGGTATTAATGAGGGGGAGGGGAAGGCAGGTAAATAGCGTCAAGTATTGTTTGAAAAGTCACAGGATAACATATTTTATAAAGTTACTTCAAAATTTACTGTTTTTCATTTTAAATACCATATATGGAGAGTTAGTGATATTGTGTCTTGTTTGAATTTGTAGGGGAGAGAATGAAGGAATGAGACTATGTTTTCCATGTGTATGAGTATATGTCGCATGTGCATACGTGTGTATGTGTGTGTGTGTGTGCATGTGTGCAAGTGTGCTCAGCTGTACATGCTTATGTGGAGGCCCGGGGTTCAGGTTGGATGTCTTCCTTAATAACGTTCTACATTATTTTGAGACAGGAACTCTCATTGACAATACTAGCTATTTTCTCTGGTTGGCTGGGCAAGTGAGCCCTTGGGGTCCATCTGTTTCTACCTCCCATGCACTGGATTTACAACTCCTGGCTTTTATGTGGGTGATGGGAAATCAAACTCAGATCTTCAGCTTGCACAAGAGGTACTTTGCCCACTAAGCCGTGGCCCAAGCTCAGGACTCCTTTTTAAGGTTCAGTTTCATTCAACAATTAATACTGAATGTCATACTGAATCAGGTCATAGGCCTAAGAAAAGATATTGTTTCTACCTGTGGAGTATTTACATTATGCTGGAAAATAAAAAAATAAGCTATTTTAGGATAAGCGTTTAGGATGATGGAATCCAAAATTGATTGTCTAAGTACCTTCTGATTCATAGACTCATTTACATGGAAAATCTTAACAGTGATGATATTTAAATTTGATTAATTTCTTGCCATTTATCCATTGTGGGGATAGTACTATACCTAAAGAAGTTTTTGAAAGAAAGGAAATATAACAGATTGGTTTTTATGTCTATTCTTTGGGCATTTTCAGCATTAATTTAAAATAAAATTTTTATTGAATTTTTGTATTTTTGTATTTCTGTATTTCATACAGAACGTCTTAATCTCTCTTAGTCATCATTATACCCCTTAAACACTGTCACCCACATAGCACTCCAACTGGAATTCATACATTCTTTCATCTGTGTTAAGGTCTATTGTGTCAAGTTAGTGTCCCCAAATGTTCCTCAGTCCAGGTTCATCCACCGAGGTCTAGTCACTGTATCCAGTTTCCCTCACTTTAACTCATCCTAAACCAACAGTAATCAGTTGCTAGTATTTCTTCAGAGAGTACCACAATTGGTCACATATAGACACTGTCTGTGAATCTCCCATGCCTAAATGGCACATCTACAATGCAACTTCTACACCCATGGCTCATGCAACACAGAACAAGCAGTAAACAGGACACTAATGACTCTCTCAACTCTCATTAAGGAAGCTTCCTCAGTAACAGAGGGCCAGTAGCACAAAAGGTCACAAATGGCCAAAGCATGGAGATTAGGAGTCTACAGAGTGTGGGTCCCTGGACAGGACTCCTCTATTAGGTTTCACTCATCCAGGGCTCAGGGACCATCGAGGAAGAGGGGGGCGGAAAGGTTATAAGAGCCAGTGAGGAAGCTCATGACCATATGAAAATAGAATCCTACAAGCTCCTGGTGCCTTGCTCATATGAACCTTCAGCATTCAGTTTTTTAATTGAAATGCTATTTACTGTTTATCTTACACTTTATTAAACAAGTGTCTTTTAGATCTTTCTATGTATGTCTCAGAGAAATTCATGCCTTAGACTGCTAACAGTTATTTACAGTTTCAATTGTAAATGATTAGGTTTTCCAACTTCCAGAGTTTGTTAAACATGGAGATGACCCCTCCATTTCCACATTCACACTGAATAATGAAACGATAATTTCACACATTTTCTTCTGTTTGGCACACTGATGTTTTCTTATTAAAATCACTTAATAGACTTTACTATATGATTTTGTGCATTTCCTCCAAGTCTAATCAAAATATGACTTAAGGTCAAAGATATCATCATAAAGATTGTTACACAATAGTGATTCATTGTCAACCAAGCAACCAAAATGTAACTTAACTGAGTAACTTAATTCTTGTTACTTGCTGCCTTAGTATCAAGCCAGAATGAAAACTAGACCTCACATTTTCCTCCTGTATTTATTCATGTCTGTAAAAAAGTTATGATTTCAAGTTTGCTGCTCATATTCTGACAGTGTTGGAAATAAACACCTTGAAAGCTCCCTAGCAAATTTTCTTGTTTAGTAAAGCAAGGTGTATCACAATGTTGTTTATTTCGTCAAACTTAGAAGGTGCAGAATATAACAAGGACAGGAAAAACTAAAACGATCCATTAAGGAGTGGTATTTTAAACATATAAACCTTATAATATTTCTTTAAAATTATTACATTTATTTATTAGTGTATGGGTATTGTGTGGGGGGTGTACATATCATGGTGTGTTTATGGAGGTCAGAGGACTGCTTGCAGGAGTCACTTCTCTCCTTCCACCATGTGGGTCCTGAGGATCAAACTCAGGTTGTCAAATTTGGTGGCAAGTGTTGTTTTTGTGCTAAGTCACCTCAATGGCCCTTAAAATACAACATTTAATTTAAGAACCATGTTCAAATCATAGCATTTTTGTTTTTAGAATTATTTTCTTTCCTCAACATATTACAATTAATATTTTTGTTTTGTTTTTTAAATACCAATGTAAGTTGTTATAAATAAGTATGTATATATGTGTGTATGTATATATATATATATACATGTCTCACAAATCTATGTACTGATGAAAACAAAACATGTAAGTCTTTGCAAAGTGATTGTACTAGAAAACTTGTGCCAAGTTCAGAATGCAGTACCATTTTCTAATGGTCGCCTACTTGTGACCCTTCAAATCAGTATTTTGTCTAAAATATAGCTACTATTCTCTCACTTCTAGTTGTAATAAATTCATCTGGATTTGACTGTGAGCGTGTGTGTGTGCATATAAGTGTGTGCATTTGGTTGTGTGTACATGTTGTGTGCATGCATATGCCAGAGGTTAGCATCATATGTCTTCCTCGATTGATTTCCACTTTATTTTTTGAGACAGGACTCCTCACTGAACCTGGAGCTCACTAATGTAGCTGTATTAGGTGGTCAGTGAGACCCAGGGATCCTCCTAACTCCACCTCCCCAGGGCTGGGATTACAAATGTGTGTCACCATATCTGACTTTTAAAAACTGTGGGTGTTAGGGATCAGAACTCAAGTCCCCATGCTCACATGGTAAACACTTTACCAACTGAGCCACCTCCCAGCCCTAATTAGATTGTTTTAATGATGTGTCAATAGAACAATGTGGCATACACATTTTTGTTTAGTTTCATTGCTTCAATATTGTATTTTGAAATTAACTCAGGACATTCTGATCTATCAAACACAATCCATTTTTCTTGGTTTAGAGTATCTAGTGTGTGCTTATTATCTCCAAATATTACCTGTTTGCCTTTATCTTTCTCCTCTTTACTTACACATATAATCAGCTCTTTAATCTTCTGGGTGTATTCTTCAGACTTTGTATATGCTTTCTTGAATATCCAACTTATAAAGTCTTTCAAGCTTCATGCTCCTTTTCTTCTCCCCTCTCTTCTAGTTTTGTAATTATGTCTCTGATATTATCTAACTTTCTATTTAATATGTACATCGAGCTAATTAACTCTGGTTATTGTCTTCTCTCAATCAGACTTTCTATTGGTTCATTTTTGTTATTTCCAGTTTTCTGCCACAGTTCCTAGCTGTTATCTTTGTTTTCTTGAACTTGCACAGAATATTTATCTATTACTTTGCCTGGTTTTCCTGGTTCTCTGAAGATCTGTTTGTTGTTTATTTTTTTGATCAAATTAACTGACTGTTCATGTGACTATGTGTTGCTGAGTACTGCATACTACCTATGCAAATTAGTAGAAATAATTTGAAGTTTAAGATAGAAATATCTGATTAAAGGTTTCTTTTTGGCTTCTGAGTGACAAATACAGATTCTAAAAATCCTGATCCCATGTCCACATTTTGCTTCATTTTGGTGCAATTCAGGTCTGTGAGTACTGGTATTCTCTATGTATTTTTTTTTCTAAATTATAACTCTTAGGTTTTTAGTCCAAATCACTGAAGATTTATCATGATCCTAGACTCTAATTGTTTTCCACTTGGCTTTGCAAAGATTTCTAAAGCTCTGCTCATCTTCTAGGCTCCTTAACACTCATTGTGAAATTAGTGTATTCTCCTAGGATCAAAGAAGGTCTGAACGTGAGGTTTGCTTGTTCTATCCTGTTCAGCTACACAGGATGAGATGAGGTAACAGTGTTTTGAGGTGATGCTGGTTTAGAAATTTCTCCTACATTGTTCAGATTTAAAAATATCCTGCCTTGCTATTTGAAGTTTCATTTTTATCCACCAGATTTTGGCCTTGAAACTCATGAATACTTTGAGCTCTTTGAGGTCTTCAAATAGATTTTCAAATGTGTTTAGTCCAAGTTATTTTAATTATTTTTAGAGTAGCTGATATAAACTACTTGATAGGATTTTGCTGAAATCAGAGCTTACAAATACTGTTTAATTAAAGTCATGTCTTTAAAATGAGGCAAATCTTCCAATTATAAACTTGCACACAGATGTTTCAGTAGCATTAAGACACTGTAATAGATTTCTATTACAAACTTAAATATAACTGGTAATAGCATTGGCATCAATGAACTATTCCTTTGTGGAAAATAAAAACAAGATAAAGACCAATTTGTAAACTGAAAGATCACATTCATAAAACAACAGCCACATCAACACATTCTGACACCTAGGGATTGTATTTTTTTCCTATTGGTCTGTTTTTATTATCACAGTGCAAAACAGAAAAATCATGCAAGCTACGAATATTGGGCATTTAAAAATGAAGAAATTTTGGAGAATGTAGGACGTGTTGCTTTTTTCTTTAATATATTTACATCATTCTCTATATTAAAATCAACATGAATTTCTTTTAAAAGTTTAAAGAAGATTCTATAAGGCACATTTCAAACAAATACAGTAAAAATAAAGTGAAATTTTCCAACTATGGGCCAGTGATATGGTTAAGTGGGTAAAGGTGCTTGCTGAACAAGACTAGTGACCTAAATCAGTCCCTAGAATCCGCGAAAAGGTGGAAGGAGAGTACCTACTCCACAAAGTATCCTTTGACCTCTACATGTATACCATGACAGTTGTGTACCTGGCTAATATATAGAAGAGCCTCTCTCTCTCTCATTAAGAAATAAAACTTAATACAGTTCAAGAGAACAGTAGGTACCTTGATTTTCTTGGACCTCCACAGCAAAACGCCACAGACTAGGTGGCTCAACATCAGATATTTAGTTATCGTTTTGAGGTGTTGAAAGCCCCAGATCAAAGTACTGGTAGTGCCGCGAGGCTTAGTCTAACCCAAAGAAAGTTGGGAAAAGGGGACATGGAGACCAGGTGTCAAAGCCCAACAGCTCTTTTTATTGATCAAAACAAATTAAAGCAAATTCATTCTCACATTTCCACACAGCCAATTGATACCTGTCCCAGAAGAGAGATAGTTGTGGTCACCAACTCCACTCCTGTGACAGGCAGATCCTGCAATGCAAGGCAGCCTTGAACTCGAGCTCCAGGCGGTTCTGAATTCCAGCAAAAGGTTTGGGCCAGCAGGGCTGGTTCCACAGGCTCCAGGTTCCACGGCTCAGCGGGTGGCCCAGTGGTAGGCTCGCAGGTATGGCTCATGAACTTGCTCCACGCCAGAGCTGTGCGGGCCTCAAGGCGTGGCCCTTTCCATGGTGACACATCCTAGGGCTAGACTGAAGGGACTTAAGACAAGGGGATCGCTGTCTCGGGATTCTTCGCCATCTAGCCTTAGGCTTTATAGGGAATTTTGGCAGTGTGGCCCCACTAGCCAATCAGCTGCCAGATGACTTCCCTCACTGTCCTGCCTTATCACAACTTTACAGGGTGTGTGTGACCAAGGGGTCTGATATGAAAGGGAGCCACTGAGCTCTAGGCAGGAGGTGCAGACTATGGGCGTTCTGTCCACCAGGAGCTTGACCAGAGCTTTTCCAAGAAGAAGTCTCTATCTGCAGAGTGCCCAACTTTTCTAAGAAAGTGCTCTGGCCCTATCAGCCTAGAGCTTGACCAGAGGCCTTCCTAAGAAACTGAGGCACTTCTCTGGCTTTATCAGCCCAGCGCTTGCTAGAGGCTTTTCTGGGAAACTGAGCAAAGGCTTTGGCCTATGTCTTTCCTAGAAGGAAAGTGCTTTGAGGTTGTGGAGGCCACTTCTAACAGGCTTCTAACTTATGAAACTAGGCTCTAACTTCTAATTTATAGTATCCTAACTTACAAGATTATATTATGAGTTTACAATGTCACTACTTATATGCTAATTGTCTATTACTTATATGCTATATTGTCTATTATGCACTTTATATTTATAACATTGTGGGCTTACATTGTTACAACTTACAAACTAGTAGCTTATAAGACTATTGGTTTACAACTTATAGACTTAATTACTTAGCATGTGCTTCTAATACTTATGAATTTAATCTAATTATTTATCTAATACATGAAATTATACTTATAAACTTATGGGGTTTACATCATTACAACTTACAAACTAATTGTTTAATACATGCTCCTTACAGGCAGATTCAATTCTTGGTGAGGAGCTACTTCCTAACTTGCAGGTAGTAGCCTGCTTGTTCTGTCTTGTATCATAGGGTGATGCGCCTCCTCTTCTTGTGAGGATGTTAGCTCATCATGGAGCTCTTCTGTCATGACTTTATCCAAACCTGTTCACCTTGCAAAGACTCACTCCCTAAGACCATCACATTTTGGGGTGCAGTTGACAGGAATTTGGGGAGTAATATAAACTGTCTTCATCTGTTTTGTAATGCTGTAGCAAAATACCATACATCATGTAATTTATAATTTACTGAAATGTATTGGTTTTTGGTTCTGAAGCCAGGCAAGCACAACGAATCAGCATCTGGTGAGGTCCTTCTCATGTCATCACTTGGCAGAAGGTGAGAATGGCAGAGATGATTGGAGGAGGGTTCAGAGAGCTAGAATTGATATTTTATAGTGAGTCCACTTGCCCTATCATGATGGTAATCCATTTATAATGGCAGAACCTTCTTAAACTAATCACCCTTCAATAGGCCCAATACTAGTGCCTAGGAAATTAAGTCTCTAGCACACGTTTCTGGGTAGACATGTTGAAATCATCTTGTAAGCATGCAGGACACAGCTGTCACTGTCACTTATTCCTGAAGCTTTGCTTGCCTTCAAAAATATCAGCTATGGTCACAGCAATGATCTTTGTCGTGATTCCAATTTCTGCAACATTTGATCACCCTTTAAACGTTTTTTAGAGCAAGGCATCTAAAAATTTGTTTTCTGTGTGGACTTTCTTTTCTTTTTCTTCTACTTTTAAAAATGTTATTTACACAGCTCTTTTCTGATCTTTCTCATGGAGTTTCATTAGAGGCATTTTAGTACTTCATATTCTTTGGGGCTCAATGGAAAACAGACTGTTTCCCCTTTCAGGTACTGATCTCTGATCGCCTCAATGACCTGCCTAACCAGGACTCAAAGATTTCATCCCCTGGGAAATTCCAGAATTGCTTACAAGGTCTAGTGCCACAAAAATCTAGACCTTGGCTCTTCTATCACATGTGATGAACCCTTTTTTCAGAAGCTATTCCCAAAGTCTTTAGGGAAGGATGTCAAGGGATAAGATATGTCCACTCCTTTATGACTTTTTTTCTTTAAGATGACATTTAGTTAAAAAAAATAAATGCTTGAGTTGATGTTTAACTATCACTCTCCAGACATTTGCCTTTCACAAGAGCATTGTAGAGATATCAGTATCATGGGCACACTCTATTGAAGCAGTAGGCATGAGATTCCACTTGAACATCTAACCAAGCACTCTATGTCTAGAGAGAAGCCTTGAAAAAGAGGCTGGAGATTCTTTATTTTTCCAATATCATCTTGGTTTTAATTTTCCAAACCTTCAGTGATCCAGTGATCTTTGTCAATGCATGTAAAAACTTTTGAACCAGCTCTTTAAAAATGTCATGTCTATTATTGCAAAAAACATTCATTGCATCTGTTTGTAAGGTGTAGTTATTAGTTTATGTGTAGGTTGATATAGCTGTTATTAGACTTAATGACAGTATGTGGTTACATTTGGCTATAATACTATGGATAATGCATTGTATTCTAGGATTATCTTAAGTTGGAAACACTCAAAATCCTGAAAATGTTTCTTTTTTTCATTGTCTCTCTTTAATGAGTTTTGTGGAACACACAGATTTATTGTCACTTTTTTATGGAGAAAAACACAGTCTGGTCTAGATTAGTTTCAGCTTCATTTTTGATACAGAATTTTTCCCTCCTCCCCTCACTGATCAACCCAAAACAATATATGAGGTTAGAAATGAGGAAATCTCTAATCGTAAAACACCACCTCCTTCTTAGCTGTAAAGACAGAACAAAATAGGAGAAATAGAAGTTGCTCATCTAACTTAGAATTTCATACAAACAACAAAAAATTGCGGCGTACTTCCAATATTGCACATAGCACCACTGCTTTCTGTGTATTTGAAATTCAAATATAAGTGAACAGTGTATATATTAAAATGTTTCTCTATTTTTATTTTATGCGCATGAGTGTTTTTTGCTGCAGGTAAGTGCACTATGTTGTGCATTACCTTTGGAGACCAAAACAAGATATCTGATCTCTTAGAACTAGAGTTACAGATGATTGTCAGCTACCATGTGAGTGCTGGGAACCAAACTCAGGTCCTTTGCAAGAGAAGCCAGTGCTCTTAATCACTTTATCTTATAATCACATTTGTACAGTAACTGGATTTTGGAACTAGGATAAGTGGAAAGGAAGAAGTGAACGGTTTTGTGTAAATGAACATGTAAACACTTCTCTCCTGGTTGTTTCTCAAGGTTTGACTGTGCTGGACAAAATTCCAGCAGCTCAAGTGGGGGCTTTTTCGTGTGGATAATTCTACTAAAGCACAAATAGAGAATGATTGGGAACAGGAGGACAGAGATTCTTGGGGGCTTTCCTAAACTTGGGTCCTGGTTTCAGGGATTGTACGATTTCTGTTGAGTCCCCTCAGTTTTATCCAGACAGGAGACTCCATAGCAGAGAGAGAAGTTCAGCAAATCTACCGAATGAACAGAAGCCCTGGTGCACTTGAAAGACACTTGTTTCCCTTGTAGGTTTTTCTCTAGAAAAATAGTTTTCTGATTCTCCCTTTGCCCACGTGATGTTAAAAGGTGTATCTGTCTGGGCAAAATGTTTAACGATATTCAAAAAAATCTAAATGAAGAGAGGTTTCAAAAGTTTTAAAAGAAAACTGCCTCAAACATTGTAGAAAAAGATGTAGGAAAACACAGATTTGTGTCGTCGTTTGTTACAGCATGGTGCAGTTGCTACTCCTGAGCTAAGCCCGAAGTGCTAGCGGAAGAACAGGTCACTGGAGCGGAGACAGAGCTGTGGGGAGAGGGCCCAATAGGAGCTGCAGAGTTCACCGGGGAGGGAGACCAGTTCTTCGTAACCGCACTGGAACTCTCCCATCTGGCTCCCATCCCTGTGCGTTCTCTCCAAGAGAGGCAACCAGTGGAGGAGTGGGGGAAAGACAATCCACTGGTGCAGCCCAAAGAAGGCAGCCTCTTGGAGAAAAAAGCACATACCGTTCTTTGCCTAAATAATACCATCTCCTAGAGTACATTCTCCTTGTGTTTTCAGTCTTTTTTTTTGAAATCTCGAAAACTTGAATGGGGTATGAGAAGCAAGTATTTTGAAGATGTAAGATGTATCTGATTATGTTCTGTACACTCTATGGATGATGCCTAACATTCATTACACATGACTTTTGAAGTTTAGCAGTTTCAAGAATGAAATAATTTTATTCATTCATGATTCAGGTATTGACATGCCATCGAGAGATAGATATTGTTTTTATGGACCTGAAGCTTGTATAATTTTGCACTTTGAGAAAAAAACATACAAAAGTATGAATAGAGAGTTTGGCATAAAGGACTTGGTGGAGAGTTAGACAAATACAATGAATTTGAAAATACTGGCTTTTTCAAAGAACACTGTTAAATCTTCATAACACTTTAAAATGCTGTTCTCCTCTTCTTTTGAGGACGTGTTCTTTGAATATCTCCTTAATGAGAATACGTGTTAAAGCAATTTTTTTCTCTATTTTTGAGGTGATATTCTTTGAATATCCCTTCCTATGAGAAAAGTCTTCTAGTATTTTCTATAACTGTAGGAAGATACTTCAGTCTTGTCTTAGGATAGCTGACTGACATTTGTTTATATATATTACTTCACAACTTAATATCATTCTGTTAATTTTTAGAATTGATAGGAAATTTAGAAAAATGAAATGCATTTATGGTTTTATGTAAATACTTATTTACCAACTATATTCTTTTTAAATTTTTAAAAAATTATTTTTTGTCATTATTTTGTGTATGAGTATTTTGCCTAAGTGCTTGTAAGTGCACCACATGTGTACAGTGCCTGTGGAATGTGTGGATGTTTCGTCTGATGCTCAGGTCTTCCTGTAAACCCCACAAGTTTTGCTTCTGTAACTGCTGGTTTATTTGGTTCTTTCCCACCACCTCCCAATCCTAGAGGATTTAGGAAGTACTTAGAAAGATAAATTTGTATGTCTGATTTTTCTTCCCGAAGACATTTCTTGCCCCAGATAAATCAACATGCACATCAAGTATTTAAGGATGAACTCATCTCTATGTGACAAATATTTGAACTCCAGATAAGTCAGATACATGATGAGCAGGAGAAAGCTTCAGGATGTCTGAGACTGAGATATATGGAGGCAGTCTCTGCCCACACAAAAAATCTTTGGCAGAAATTATTCAGAAAACCATGCATTCATGGTGTTTAATATTCATTTCGTTTTTATTTATTTAAATTAATAATTAAATATTGAAATTCCTTTTGAACTTTTGGGAACTTTATTGTCAAGGCACTTGAATGAGCTGATAATACTTGTAGGTTTAAATAAAGCCAATACTGGAAAAACTTCAGACTAAAATTCTTCCTTTATTCTGTCAAACTACAGGAAGAACATCCAGTTCAAAGGGCCATTTTTCATTAGGGTAATAAAATAAAATAATAAAATTTGAATTTGTAATATAAATAATGATCACGTATATTGAAATAAATATGTGCTATATATATGAAGTGTGTTTAAAGAGTCTTTGGGGATGGAGTTTAACAGAAACAAAATAGGATCTCTTCTTCCTCTATAACTGGGCATACTGGTGTTCAGATATTCACAATAGGGAACAATATGAATCATTATTATTTCAACCTTGATCTGGAAGACTGATGCATATAAATGAACCTGCCTGCCAGGTTGCACTTCTGTTCTTTTATGTTGTTGCCATGGAAAGGTACAAAACACAATGCTAGGCTGAATGCAGGAAGAAGAATTGATATGCGGAGAAGGCTTAGATGCACAGTAAATAAGTTATTATGAAATTATAAGTTTGTTGTGATAAGTAAATAAGGTAGAATAAGTTAAAATACTTTCCAGAAATATAATAAGCGGTGGCCAAATTGCTTTTTACAATTTTATTTCTCTGTATTTAAACATAGTGACCCCATAATCCATGAATATCTAGAGTTTTTACTTTGAAAATTCAAAATGATTTGAAGGTTATTTCCTGAAAAGTTTATGAGTGTGATGGCTCTAATTGTGCTCACTGGACAGAATGTGGTTTTCTAAAAAAAAAAAAAAAAAAAAATTTGCAAATCTAGTTTTGGCCAAATAACTCTTGAAAGTTGAAGTTTTTTGAGAAAAAAAACAAAGGCAAATAGAGATACAATCACTTATATTCCTAAATATAACAACTGAAATAAATGTAACACAAAGAGCAATCTGAACATAGAACTAGCTCATGCTTTGTTTCTTCCCCTTATTTTTCTTACCCATGTGTTATAATAGTGACAGAGGTCACAGATGTTAGCAGTTAAGGGTGATCTTTTCTTTCTAAACTTTACTTTGATGTTCTCAATAAGCTCAAAGGAATTAATGTCAGAAACAAGGGAGAAAGTGATCTCTATTTCTGGTTATTCTATATGCATAGTTTTAATTTGTAACCTCATGAGCTGTCAAACTTGTGTTTAATTCACAGACTTTAAATAAAAACTCTATACTATATAATAATTTTTAGTTGTGTGACTTAGAATTAATATACATTTATAGATATTAGATGGTTACACACTTTTAATAGCAATAATTACATATATCCAAGTATGTATGTATGCATATTATCTTAAAGTTCTGATCATAAAATATTAGATTTCTGGTTTGCTATTTTATGATAAGATAGCCCCATGATAACACTAAGATCAGAGAGTAGGTATTTAACTTATTAGATCATTTGAATTTTAAAGAAATTTCCCTTTGCTTAAAAGAATTTTAGTTCCACACCTGTAAATATTTTTAACTCATAAAAATTGTAATGCTCCAAATTTCTCTGACACTTGAAAATCAAGGGTGTGTATCAAACTAAAAACAGGGCTAACATCTGATTTTTCATTCTAGCAAGTCATAACCCATATTTCAGTTTATGTCTTTTCTAATTGATTGAGCAGACCAGACACTGATCAGCACATAATATGAGCAGTTTGATGAAGTGTAGCCTGTCCTCAGGTAACTGTATAATTTAAAAAGACTGCACACAGATCCTTGTGCCTACGGGTTCAAACTTGGACAATATTACTTGTAAATATATATGAAGACAAATCATCTACTTGCTATGCAATTTCAAAGTTTCACTTTGCAAAAAGTTTTTTTTTGAGAATAAAGTGTAATCTTAGAGACAGAATCAGGGTACATTTGTAATAGCATATTGCATTTCTGTAGTGCAGTGACGATATCTGCATTTCATTGAGGAGACAAAAATTGTATTGCTTTAAAATGGAGATCTGAACTGGAGAACTGTGTCATTTCCTCTCTAGTAGTAAAAATCTGTGTAAATACAATGAACAAAGGCCGGTATCCTAGGAAAGAAAGCACGGGGCCATGTGGAGATTTCTTCATAACTTCTATGTCACAGATCTTCCCTTTGATTTTCCTCTTTCATATTATGTTTTCCTTCAATATAGGTTAACAAGAATTATCAAATTTATGTCAGGCAAAATGCTGAGTGATGAGATAAAACAGGAAAAATCCAGAAAAGTAGCTGATGTGTTTATTGGGATACTGTCCATATTCATTTCACTTTGAAAATAGAGTTATTTGTGTGTTGCTAGGAAATTTCTCAGCAGGACAACCTGTACATCTGTTTTAAAGTGGCTCACAGGGAGGAGCAAAAAATAATTTGATTTCCACACTCTCTGATATTTTCTTGTCTATTAAAAAAGGCCATTTGAAGAAAAGAAATGTTTAAAAGTTCTTGGTTGTGGCAGTTGCTGAAGAAGCAGCTGCCATTCCTGTACTTCAGACCGTTGTCAGGCGTCAGGACTCAGGAGCATTTGCTGACTAAATCGCCAGTAGTATATGAAATATGTAACAGGTCATTGTTTGCCCCTGAAATCTTGGTCTTCAATGTTGAATGCTTCTATGGTCTGGATAGGTTCTCCACAACCACTGAAAATCAGAGTTGAGGTTGGCAGAGATTATTATAAAGAAACATGCTGTGGCTAAAATTCTTTCTGGGAGGCAAGCACAGTATCCAGCCCTGTGCTCCTTTCTAGGTCCCTAACGACAAGGGAAGTATAATTTCACCATTCTAGGGTTTGGGAAACTGGAGTTGGAGTTTATTCGGGCTTACTTACAGAGCAATGGGGGAGGGGCCTACAGTAGCTGGGGACGGGGCTCCCCTACTGAAGCCATACAGCAAATTCTACGTTCTGGCAGGGACCCTGCGACCTACTGACAGCTGCCCAAGATGGCGAAGGGGCTGACTTCACCCCAGTTTCCTCCTCTCGTACCCTTAGTCCCTCCCCCCACATATAACTGAGGCCACTGTCTAGTTAGAAGGCATGACTGAAGCTCTCTACCCCTTCCTTCCTACAGAGAGCCAACAGTCACGTTTATTTGTGCTGATCTAAGCAGGCAGATACAACCGCATGCAATCCAGTCTGCCAGGCAGAAGACAAGTCCATGCATCACATACACCTCATAAAAATTGTGCCAGTGTTCATGCTTCGGGATTTACTAGAATGATACATTTGTATTTTCTTTCAGGAAGGTCTCCTAGTTCACTTAGCATTTCTGAGTTGAAAAACTGAAACTCCAAAGCATGACCCAAAATGGAGGATTTGGCAGCAAGGTTCTTATCTTAACAGTGGAACAAGCTATCCTTTAAAAATAAGACTTCCTTTACTTTGCCTCTCCTACTGGAGATTATTTTTATTTTATTTTATTTTTATCTACAGATGAAGCGAATACTTATTACAAAAATATTCTCAATAAGTCATAAAACTTCTCAGAATAGCATAGCTTATAAAATAGTTCTATCAGTAGTGTGCATGGTAGCATTAATTTTCAGTTACAAAGTATAAATGTCATATGTATTGAATATTGAATGTGGTGATTAAACTGATTCCCATAAAATATATTTTCCAGCCTTTAATATTACATGAACCATCTAGAATTTTTGATAAGTTATAAATAAAGCCAACCTGAAACAACTGATCCATTCTTCAGGTGATAAAATTGAGACATAGATATGATAAGTCATTTGCCTGATGTCTCTTTAATAAGTGCTATAAAATGCATATAGAAAAATAGTCTTAAATATTGTTACATTATCGTATAGACATTTTTCTGTAGAGATCTTTCTGGAATGTCAGACCACAATACTGTCATATAACAAATGAAAATCTAGTATAAGGAAAATTGCATCTAACTTTATATTGAAAGCCTGTGTTGCACTTCAAAATCTCTCTCATATAACATAATTAAAATTCCTTATGATTCTGATAAAGGTTTTGAATAGTGGCATAATGCTTTCTAAATCTGAGGGTGGCTGATTTATTTGAATAATGTGGTCTCCCTGTATAATTACACATTTTACTATAGTTGTTAGACATACAACATGTACTTTATTAAGGCGATGGAAGAACATATTTTTATACTTGAAATTCAAAACTATTATAAAAGAACTTTGAGTCTTGGGAATATGTTTCATCATTATACAATCATTCATCTACCTAAGAATCTGAATCGTGTGATCAATTTTTAAAGTAATTTTGAGTGAAATGATCACAATTCTTTCATACTTTTTGGTGATCTCCTTGATCCATCACCCTTAAAAGTTTATAATGTTATAATAAACTGGGACATTTCATGGAACAACTGAGAGTTTAACCTAGGTTACCTCTTCTAAGAAATCCAATAGAGAGAAAACAGGTGGTTTCTGAGCATAGTTGTCAATATAATAAAACAAACAAAAAATATTAAGAGGTCAGAGACTTTATAGGTGTGTTAGAGATTGAAAAGAGAAGGAGAAAACTCAAGAAAGCTCCAAAAAAATAGATTGACCTTGAAATGATCAATTAGATATCAGAAGCAATATGCTTTAGTGGAAATTGTTTTGGAGGCTAGAAATAGTTTATCCCGAGACTCAATCGTCTCTCAACCTAGAAAACATATTGCCCAAGACGGCCTGAAGTAGGGCTTTGTGAAGAATGTATTGTAACTTTTTCTGTGGAGATGTGAACAAAAGCCTATGTATCCCAGTTAAGGCACTGACATCAGACCAAAGAAAAAGTGCCACCCAAGTCACACTTGGCAAGCCAATGAGTTTATTAGAGTTAACTGTAGAAGCATGGGTGAATCAAAGACAGCGCATCATGGGACAGCCCACCCTAGCTGGATGATACTGTACAAAAGCCACAGCCTTAGAACTCC
The DNA here is from genome assembly GCA_035773235.1 of Eospalax fontanierii. Lineage (NCBI taxonomy): Eukaryota > Metazoa > Chordata > Mammalia > Rodentia > Spalacidae > Eospalax > Eospalax fontanierii. The sequence goes on along the minus strand of CM069535.1, from coordinate 77,244,071 downwards.
CAGTCCAACTTGCAGGCAGTCCCAAAGAGTACTTTCTTCCCAGTAATTACTACTTTTTCAAGCTTGGAAGGTCCTTGAACATCTTGTTGTAACCTTCAGGAACTTCCAAAGCCTCATAGCTTTCAGCTGGTTTCCTGGATTTTAGGAGCCTCCCTCTAACCTTTCATATCAGAGGAAAGATCTGTACAGCAAACAAGATCAAGGAACAAACCTTCATAGGAAGAGAACTGAATCTTAAAGAACATCCTTCCTCTTATGAGTCACACTGCCAGATGCACATAGTATAAGCTCAACATGGAGTTCTGAGAACCTGAGTTTGGAATATGTGCAACTTAAAGGTTCTAACATAAAATGTGACTGGTTTACTGCCAGGTGTGGCACTCCTTCCATTCTTATTATGTATTAAGTACTTTACATACAAGAACTCCCTGGATACCAGGATAATCCTCTGGGGAAAGTTGTAATGCACTTGTCAGGATCAAATGAGTCAGAAATTCCATACACTCAGTGAACACAGCAAGTTGAGAGTAAATGGACATTTACATTATAGTTATTTCTGAATCCAAGCCTGATTTTAGTACACGAAGATCAGAAAAATAAATCATCCTGCACATGTTATGAAGACTTAACAGATAAATATTTGTTTACTGTCTTTCAGGAGCTGTCTGTTGCTGACAGACACCTATATATAGGTGTTTGCTATAGTTTGAATCTGGGATGTCTCCTAAAGCCTAATGAGTTCCAGTAGGAGGAATTAGGTCATTGGGGAGCACAATCAGAGGGAATTGTAGGACTCTACTTCTTATCTCTCTTAATCCTTGCTATGTGGTAAATGGGCATTGTCTAGCGACATACTCATACCGCCACAAGTTCAACACAGCAAGGCCAATCAGCCATGTATTTAAACCTCCAAACTGTGAGTCAAAATAATCCTTTCCTCTTTTTGATTGTTTTATCTCAGCTTTTTGTGACAGTTACAGAAAGCAGATTAATGCAGTATGTCTTGAGGATGGTTCTCTAATAAACACATTTTTGTTGGACTCTTTGTTCTGTTCAAAATAAATTTCATAGGAGAATATATATTGGATGCAGTAAAATTTCAAATTCGGGGGTTGGGGGGCTGGAGAGATAGCCCAGAATTAAGAACACTGGCTGCTTTTGCAAGGATCCGGCACTCCAGCACCTACATGGTGGCGAACAACCATTCATAACTCCAGTTCCCGGGGATCCAACACCCTTTTCTGACCTCCACAGGCATTGTACAACACCAGTGTACTTACATAAATGCAGGCAATGCATTCCTACACATAAAATAAAAATAATAAAATATATTAAAAAAAGAAAATAAAATTTCAGATTCTGACTGAACTTAGTTGGCTGTGTAAGAATTACTACCTCTTAACCATAGTAATTTTTAATGTTTTACTAAGCCAAACATTATCCATATTTTCCTTCCTTTTTTGGTAAAGATTCAATTATTTATTATACACAAAGTGCTTAAAACATAACTAACAAGTGTACATATTCTCAAGAACTGTCGGCTATTATTTTAATTGAAAAAAATGCATGTTATGTTATAAGAAAGCACAGATGACTATTATTACGGTTTTGTAGAGACAACAGAGCTAGTGAAACTACGTTATGTATCCATAACATACAACCTTACTAATCATTATGTGCCTTGGCCAAGATACTTAGCTTCTCAGAGCCTGTTTCAAAGATTAGTAAGACAGGAGCCTGTAAAACACCGCACACTCAGTCAGCACCCACCTTGCTCTTCTATTTTTTTAAATAGATTTTAATTTAATGTTTGTGATTTTCATATGGTATGCCCTAATCATATTCAGTGCCCACCTTGCTGCCTATACCCCGTAGCCTGACCACAGGACTTCGTGTATCATGTCACGTATGTTGAGTCAAGTTTGTGTAGTCAGATGACCCGTGAGTTCATCCTCTGAAGCCTGTTCAGCCTATCTAGCATCACTCCCTTAATGAAAACCAACTCTCCCTCACCCAACAGTGATCAGCTGCCAACAGTTTCTCAACTATGATTGAGGCCTCCTATACATTTTCCAAATTCTATGATTTTTTTTTTGTCTGATTGAATTTGCATGGGCCTGTGCTTGCTGATATCATTGTTATAGGTTCAGATAAGCAAGAACCCAGGAACCTGGAAGTTTTTCCACATGGTCATGTACTTCCTCCAGTGGCTCTTACAATCTTTCTACCCCCTCTTCCAAAATGGTCCCTGAGCCTAGAGTGGGTAAAGTTTAATACAGGAGTCCTGTCTGGGAACCCACTCTCAGCAGTTTCTTTTTCTTTATATTGTGCCTAGTTGAGTTCTTTTGTGTTCATCGCCCTCTGTTGCATGATGAGACTTCACTAATGAGAGCTGAGAGATGCATTAGTATTCTTTCTACCCCTGGTTCCACTGTGTTGTGTGAGCTTTAGGTATAGCAGTTCCATTGTAGATTTGTCACTTAGTGTTGGGCATCTCACAGACACTTCTTCTCTATGTGTGACCAGTTGTGAAACTCTGTAAGTCTCCATCTGTTGCAAAAGAAGCTTCTTTGGTGAGTGGTGACTCTTATATCTCTCTGTAAATATAAAGATCCATATTTAGAAATGTAAGAAATTACATTTGTTTAGGATTGTGACAGACTTGAGGTTTTCTCTAAGATCTGTGATCTCTCCAGCCATGTGCATTTGGCTATATTTCCAGTGCTACACATGAGTTCCCTCCCATTGAATGGGCTTTAAGTTCATCTAGGTAACTGTTGATTGCCCTCAAGATAAAATTCTACTACTGCACTGCTATGGTTTGCTGTGATAGTCATTGTTGTGATTTTTAGGCTTTAAAGCTGGGGTTGGACTATTGATTGATTTTTTTTCCCCTTACAAGCTTGCATAGTGTCCTCTGAAATTATGAAATCTAGTCTTCAGAAAGGAGGCTTTCAGGTCAGTTCCAGTTTCATTGCTCCAAGTCCTATGTCCAAAGTATGCCCTGTCTTCATCAATAGTGTTTTACCTTCAAGTTCTGGGAGATAATCAAAGACTGTGGCAATAGCCTGTGTAATTTTGGGAGTCTCTTGGACTGCCTTGACCAACTACTCAAAGGGAGGTTTCTCCCATCTGGCACTGTGTTTCTTGTTATATAGCTTTCAACTCTACACACACACACACACATGCACACACACACACACACGTACACACACACACACACGCTCATGTACACATTTTGTATGAATATTTTTCAGTAAACTTTGAACTAATATATTTAACTTTGGCTTTGAATTACAGCTAAGCATTATTTATCTCTCCTCTCACTCCCTGTCTAACCCTCCCTCCTTCCTCCCCGGCTAAAGCACTGCATCTTCCTCATTTCCCCTTGATAATATCTGCCTCCTATGACCCTCCCTCTCTTGAGCTCTTTCTCCCCTTTACCCCATTACTTGTGTAACCCTTCATCTTCCACGGCCAGTTAAATATCCCCATGTTTTCCACTTCACCCTGATATTTCCTTCTCTTTAATGAAGTTTTGCAGAAATAGTTGAAACAGTCAGGCACAATGGTGCACACCTGTAATCCCAGAGCCTGGGCAAGGCTGCGGAAGGAAGACTGTGAGTCTGAATCCTGATTAGGTTACATAGTGAGACAGTCAGAAGAAAGAAGCATACCTGTACACACACACACACACAGAGAGAGAGAGAGAGAGAGAGAGAGAGAGAGAGAGCGCAAAGAGAGGGAGGAAGGGACAGAGAGAGTGAGAGGAGGTGATGATGATGGAAAGAAGCAGGATGGAGGGATGGAAACCTACATATCTTGGTCTGTGATATAGAGCTTTTCAAGTTAAATAATAGTGGAGTGAAATGAATCCTGAATCAGAATAAGAACTGGATGAAAGATGAAAAGATCAGTCTTTCCTGAATATTTATTGTGGGAATTAGGAAACAAGTATATTTTACAAGTCATGCATTTTTATTCAAGTCTAATTAATACTTTAAAACTGTTAGATCTTTAAAAATGCTCAATGTCAATTAAAGGCATTAATAATCATCAAGAACAATATGAAATACACACTTCATTCATCTGCCAGGCAGGCACATGATTACTGTTCTCCAGAATCCTAAAAGCAAGTAAAATTTAGGGAAGTATTTTGGATGTATGTTTTTCTCATGAGATTGGAACTTTCAGGATGGTATAACCATAAACAGACATAAGGCTTTGAAACAGGAGAATGACACTACTCCCCCAATGCAAAATAACCTTGGAAATTATATGTGATTATAAGTTTATTGTCAAAATAGAGGAATTGACAACCTTTGGTTGTCTGATACTGTGATATTTTGAATTAGTAATATCATTCATAGGCTTCACGTATTTGAACATTTGGTCAATTGATGGTGTTGTTTGAGGAGGGTCATGGAACCATTAGGAGGTGTGGCCAAGATGGGGGAGAACTTTGAGAGTATGTAGCTTGCCAGTTTCCAGTTTGTCTCTCTACCCTCTGTGCATCCTTGAAGATGTGAACTCTCAGTTTTCTGCTGTGACTGCCTTCTGCCATAATGGACTCATCCCTATGGAAATGTAAACTTGTATAGGTTGCCTTGGTCATGATGTTTTATCACAGCTACAGAAAAGTAACTAATACAGATACTTTTCAGATAGCTAAGAAAACAAAACAAACCAAAATGTGAAGAGTAGCTTTTGAAAAAGTCTTTTCTTATACTAAAATATTGATCTCAATAAAAATGTGGGAATGAAATATAGGCTGAGCTCCTATAAACTGGTAACCTTGGCAGGGCTCTAAGTGATGTTCTTTCTGTGTGAGTATTTATTTGTTGCTTAGGAAGATGCAGTACATAAGCTGATGTGTCAGGAAAATGAGCCCTTTAGGACCCAGCAATGGTAACAGCTCCAGTATGGAGAGCCTTCTCTGAGATCTGGGACTATTCACCCAGGAGGCTTCCTTTGTTTTTTATGATACACAGAATGTTTTCTGTTTTCATTTGAATTTCTTTTCTTAGCAAAGAGAACCTATTCACTCAAATGCCCCCCTTCCCTCTGTTTTTATTGTTCTTTTCTTTAGAGACTGACTCTGTGTTCTAAATTACTTAGTCAACATTATAGTCAGTGTCTTCTGGGGTCTGACTAAAGTCTTAAATTGATCTCCAGAAAGTTTCCAAGCCACCCTTTCATCAGCAGAAGTGTTGCCCGCCTTCTACACTGACAGTAGGATTGCCTGTGTCAGTTGGAGTTTGTGCATAAGACATATGAAAAGAAAACATTCATTCTGATTGGGTATAAACAGAGTATCTACTTCAGCTACTGATTTTTTTCTAGGGATGAGAGAAAAAAAATAACACGGTTTTTAGATTTCAGGACACTTTGAAATTGATGTCAGATTCTTCCAACTTAGAGGGGAATGGCAAGAGCTTAGCCTCAGGAAGAAGATATCTAAATTTCAAGTCACTCCTAGTGGAACTTATATTCATCTGTTGGTTTCCTGAACTCTCTTGAGACTCTGTTCCTTCATCTGTCAAGCAAGGATTTCTGTAAATACCCCATTAGAGTCTTGAGAGCACTGAGATATTTGATTCATAGAGGGGAGCTTCAGTAATGGGAGAGGATTTTTACAAGGAAGAGGAGAATTTTATCAAAGTAGAATAAAGAGTTCAGAGCTGTTCCCATTATAGTATGCTTCCTAGTCATATTTGGTCTTTACCTGTGAAAATTGAGAGCTGAATTATGTGAGCCATGAATGTATAAAAATATTAGAAGGAAGGCCCCATAAACTACTTGCTTCTGACTTAAGACTACTTTTCTTCTGAATAATAGAAGAAAACACACTGCTTTAAGGAGAGTAGAAGAGGTTTGTAACGAGTAATGGTCTGGATCTCCCTCAATAGAAATAAAGTGAAAGCATCAGTTTAATACAGGTGCTATAACATCATATCTCCGTGACATTGTTCTAGGTAAAGGGGGCAGGGAAATGAATAAAAGAGATGAAATGTCATGATGTCAAGCTTGCATAAGGGCAGAAAAGGCACATGTGAGGTGCAATGAGTCCATAATTCATAACATATAATAGAAAGACAGAAAAATGTTTTGGAGAAAACTCAAGCAGAAATTCATTAGTGATGGTCCACTGGCTAAAAGGCCAATTATTCAGAAATAGTCAGGGATAGCCTCTTAACTTCAATGACATAGACAAGGTTGCCATTTTGTGGTCGAGTGCGTACAGGAGATCCTTGACTTAATCCCTAGAACTGGAAAAAGAGAAAGAAAGAGATAGAAAGCCAGCAGATTTCTGAAGCTAAAGTGGTCTAGATACAGAAGGGTGAGGTGAATGTGCTGAGGCAGGATGAGCCGTGGTAGTCCCCAAGAACAGTACAAAAAGCACTGTAGATAGTGTACTGGGTCAAGAGAAAATACTGCCCGAGTAAGACTAAGGGAACTTTCCAGGTGTCGCAAACCAAAGGGAACACTTACCAGGACTTAAGATTTTAGAGTGGAACGTCCCTCCATCTCCACAGAAAAGTCGTAATGACATGTGGCTATAACAGGGAATACGCATTGTTGAAAATTCTCAAGTGTGCCTTCACTTATGCCTTAATTGAACTTCTAGAATAAAAATCAAAGTCTGGGAAGTTATAAAAAAGAAGAAATAGAAAGCATTGAAATAACTAAACTGATATAATCCTCAAACTAAAAATATACAGTGGTATATTCGAATATAGATTTGAATTTTTATGTGTATCAGTGTATTGCTGGCATGTATGTAAATGCACGCATGCCATGCAATGCCCCCAGACATCGTAAGAAAGGGATGAATTCCCCCTGGAACTGGAACTGAAGTTACAGAAGGTTATTAGTTTCCATGTGGGTGCTGGGAATTGAACCTGGGTCTTCTGTAAGAGCAGCCACTGCTCTTAACTGTGAACCATCTCTCTAGCCCCCATAAACTAGAAATTCTGTGGTTACTATAGTTTTTGAATATTTGTTGCTGACAAAACTGCACTACTGAGATTCAACAATAATGTGAAATTTGTTGTTGTTCCTATAATGTGTCTGCCATTCACTCCTTTTCCGAATTTTCCAACTCATACAAAGGTTTTCAATGTATTCATGTTAGATCTTTTTCATTCATTTTATAAAACAGGGCCTCCCTAGTCCCAGCCCACCTGGAAGTCACTATGTGGTCTGGGCTGGCTTATTTCTCATGGAGATCTGCCTGCCTCTTCCTCTCTGGGACTGGGAATAAGGTGTGTGCCCCTACACTGGGAGTTCATGTTACTTCTTAAAGAATGCAATGCTAATAAAATATTTTTAAATTTAAAAAGTTTTTCAAATGTGAAATTCAATAGTAAATGATAATAATAGTGTCTCAGTCCATTTTGTGCTACTTTAACAGAGCAGACAAGACTAATTTATAAAGAGAAAAGGTTTCTCTCTTATAGTTCTAAATGCTGGGAAGAGCAAGAATATGACAAGACTCTTTTTGCTGAATCATCACATGGCAGAAAGGCACAAACATATAAAATAGAATAAGACATAAACCCATAGCCTCAAGCCACTTATGACTGTCACTAATCCATTCAGGGGGTGAATCCCTATTAACTTAATCCCTCCCATTTAGGCCCCATCTTCCAACACTGTTGGAGATTAGATGTCCAGTGCCTGGTTTCAGGCAGGGGGAACACATTCAAACTATGTGCATTATGCTCCTGCTGACTCTTTTCTTCCCCAGCTTAAAATTCTTCTGAAGCACAAAATGCATTTATTTTATCCCAATAGATCAGAACATTCCAGCAGTAATTCCAAAATCCAGTGTACAAAGTATCTTCTAATCTAGACATAGGTGAGGCTCAAGGCATGAATTATCTTGATTCAAATGCTCTCTAGTTGTGACCCTAAGAACCAAACAAGTTACCACATTTAAAATACGATGGCAATACAGACATAGGATACTCTAATTCCTAAAGGGGAGAAAGAACCAGGAAAAGAGCACTAACTTGTTCCAGGTAAATCCAAACCCAACGGAGCAAACAATATTAAATCTTAAACTGCAGAATAATCTTTCTTGACTCTCTGTTCGCGTTCTGGTCAATTAGGTGTGTGAAGCTGGGTTCCCAAGTCCTCAGACAGCCCTGTTTATATGGCTTTTCTGGATCCAGGTCACTCCTCAGCCCTCCCATGTCAGTCTGCTGGGTCCAGGTCACTCCTCGGCCATCCCTATGTCAGTCCGCTGGGTCCAGGTCACTCCTCGGCCATCCCATGTCAGTCTGCTGTGCCTTCAATGCCTCTAAGCTGGATTTGCATCCTGGTAGCCATGTACTTATGGCCTGTCAGAGACGCTTCTATTCCCATGACTCCTCCAGGCATTATTCCAGTGAGTGTCTCTGTAGCCAAGTCCTCCCCACAGCTGTCTAGGATACCCTTAGAAATGTAGGTAGAAGAAACCAGCCTTCTATAACTCCTACATTCTGCAAGCCTGTTGAGTTTGCATTGCATTGAAGGCACTGAACTTTATGGCCTGTATCTCACAGTGCAGCTCATGCCACAGCTATGGTGGTCAAGAGACTCTATGCTGCAGTGTGGGAAACAGTCTTGAGGCAAAGAATGGCAGTGAATGATGAAGTCTAACCTTAACTTTTCTAGAAAATTTACATCTAAAATGCTAGCTTCCTTCAAAGATCTCTGGAATAAGAATGTCTCAATGTCTTCATGAGCAGAACTTGACTCCTTGTCCTCATGGTAATATCATTAGCAAATGGCCATTTGGATACACCCTTGGTATTTTCTTCACAATGCTTTTTCAGCCTTTATATATCTGGGATAAGACTTTTCCAAAGCCTTCACTGAATTCTCCTTTTAATTATAAATTCTCTTTAAGGCTTCCTTTCTTAATTCATTTTACTATACAAAAAATGAAGCCCAGTGCTATCTTGAAACTTGGCTGTTTAGATATTTCTTCTGTTCATCACTGTTAAGTTTTGTCTTCCACAAAGTCCTAGGTACTGACTGCAAGTTTGCCAAGCTCAGATGTAGGCCTTTACTTTAGTTTCCAGTACCTTGCTCTCCTGTTCAGTGAAATCATCCATTTTTCTTTGCACATTCTTGTAATGAACATTTAAGCATTGCTATGAAGATTTAGGCTCTCTTTCTGCAGCCATGATGTTCTTCTGAGCCCTCGTTAGAATTGTCCTTAATGCCCAATTTATGGAAATCTAAGCTTTTTCTAGTATACTTCTCCAGATTCTTCCAGGAACTACTCATTACTGAGTTTCAAAGGTGCTTCCACATTTTCAGGTATCCACTACAGGTTTCACTCAACAGCTGCTGTTTGCCTTGATCTTTGTTGTAATTGTATAACGGAAGCCTGTTAAACCTCCATAATCTGTGAAGTCATTTTTGCAACTCAGAGATTTGTTCCATTTTTTTAGACTTTTATTTTTATTTTATGTGTAGAAGTGTATTGCTTACACGTATGTAAGTGCATCCATGCTGTGCAATGCTCTCATAGGTCAGAAGAGGGTGTTGGATCCCCTGGAACTGAAGTTACAGACAGTTACTAGCTGCCATCTGGGTTCTGAGAGCAGAACCCAAGTCCTCTACAAGAGCAGTCAGTTCTCTTATCCACTGAGCCATCTCTCCAGCCTGGAGATTTGTTTCTTACACTTGTTACATCCAAGGTCTAGGCCTGTATATAGGAGAGGATGTCTTGTTCATCCCATGGTAGAATGTGGAAGGGCAAAAGAATGTGTGTACAAGATAAGAGCAAAAGAGGAAATTACAACCTAAGGACCATATATGATTGGTATTCGTTCAGTTGTGGGGGTGGAACCCTTGTGACCTAAATAGTTCCTATTAGGTTATGCCTAAAATACCTGTTCTTTGGAGACACATTCAAACCACAGAAAACTATAGTTTGAATATATCATAAATCCTATGCAGATTTAATATCACATAATTTCATTTACTTCTGACAAAAAAGAGATAGCACATATTATATTCTTATTTTATATAGAGAAAAATGAGTGTACAGAATTTAAGTAACCTGTTTAAAATCTCAGTTAGTGAGTCATATTGAGAAAATCCAGTTTTAGAGTCAGCCTCTAATATGTCTTTCTTCTTTTGACATTAGATTTTTATAACCTTACCCATTTCAGATGGAAATGGTCGTTATAGCTTGCTATCAGTGGTAAAATGAATAATATCTCTTCAAAGACGTCCATATCCTAATCCCTGAAACCTGTGACTAAGTTAACTTACCTCACTGCTTCTGAACTCCTGATGGGGTTATAACTTGACAAATGCATAATAAACGGAAGTGATCTGAACTGAAATGACTTAGCACACCTCGCTTATGAAGGCTGTAGCTTAGCAACGGTCTGCTGCAGTACACCAGTTGTTTACCCTTGTGATCTGGCCTACCGGAAGCTGCAGCTCATTCCCACTGCAGTGTGCTGTGAGAGAGTCCTATGTCACAATGCTAGACTGGAAACAGAATGAAATTTGAAGCACTGCTTCTGTTAAATACAAATGATCTTCACACAATGAAGTAGTCAAAGTATTGTAAGTGAAATCATCATAAGTTAGAAACTCCTGATATTTGAAGATATGGCTAAATTAAGGATCTTAGGATGGGGAGATTATTCTTGGTTATCTGAGTGAACTCAGTATAATCATAAAGGCTTTTACAAAAGGGAGAAAGGGACCAGAGAGGAACAGGCCATTCATGCTTCTATCCACACATCTTGAAACAGGACTGAAAGCAGGAGAAAATGTGTGGATAAACTCAGGCAAAATCTTATTCACATCCACTGGATAAGTGTATGGTGATTTCAGAACAAAGGTAGATTGGGCATGTGGGTGAACAAGGGTTGCCTCAGACCCTTGTCACGATGATAAATCTTCATCTGATCAAATGAGGGTGCTAATTCTCTACCTGCCCTTGGTGCTTCCTAACTGAGGGCTTGAGAAAAATAAACTGTTTGATGCTAGTAAATCCAGAAATAGGGGAAGGGGAGGGAGGCACAAGGCAAGAAGATGGGCCTGTGCCACAAGCAGGTTAGCATCATCCAGTGTTTTGCAAGGTTTGGTAGCCTATTAGAAAGTTTGTTTGAATTGTTGTGTAACTCTACTACTCTGTCAGAGCTGGCATTACGCGACGACGCAGACAATTCAAAACCAATAAACAAAAATCCTTCATGATCCACAATTGATTTTCCACAGAAAATATTCCTGTGGGATTAAAGCTTATAACAGCCTTTAGCATTTTCTGTGCATTTCTCCAATACAATTTCTCTTTTATTGTTTTAAGTAAAGTTAAATATGTTCTCACTGAGGAAACCGTTATTTTTGCATCCTGAAGAGGCCCTCAGTGGATCCAGTTGGGGAAACTGAATAACCCAAACCACACAACATTCAGCTGAAAAGGGGAGAGCAAGATTGAATGCTGGCAGTGATAAATCTTCCGCAATTTGCTAGTTGGTAAGTGTGCCACTGACATGTTTTTCTCTGGAAGATGCTGCATTCCTCAGATGCTCCTACTTTTTTATTTTAAAACAACAAAAATAGTTTAATTTTGTCAAACCCGTTAAAATGGTTGGCTCCCATTTCTCTTTCTAATATGTAAAAATGTGTCACAGAAACATGAGTTATTGTAATTAGGTGCTTTCCTATGGACTGTTTTGACTTGGTTGGGATGCTGTAATGAATTACCAGAGTCCGAGTACCTAGTGCATGGTAGATGTTTACTTCTCCTTGTTCAGATGTTCTGGGATGTGAGAAGTTTAAGATCAAGGACAAAGCTGCCTTAGAGTCTGATGAGGTTCCATTTGCTGGTCCACAAACAGTGCCTTCCCTGTGTCCTCGCGGAGGCTCTTACAAGGTCACTGCTGTGGTTTGAACATGAAATGTACCTTGCAGACTCCTGTGATTGAACATTCAGCTCCCAGTTCGCAGAGCTGTGTTGAGTGTTTGTTGAACTGTTAAGACACAGGGCCTTGCTGGAGGAGGTGGGCCACTGAGGACCAGCTCTTTAGTTTTATAGCCTGGCCCTGCCTTGACCCTGCTTCCAGCTCGATTTCTGCTTCCTGATCTGCCCAGACTGAGTAAGATCTTGTAGACACAGCCACCAGTCAATCTAGCCACCATGCCTTCTGGGTCATGGATCTGTTTCCCAAAGGGCACACTCCCTTAATTCCAAAGCATTGCTTAGTAGGTTTTCTACTCACAAAATTTAGAGGCATTCAAGTAGTCAGACTGTATTCAGAGAAAATAGAATGTAACATCCAGCCGTGAATGTACTTCCTATTCATCTTCCTGCCTATCCTTTCATCCACATTTTATCCAGTCCTTTACTTTCTTCCTTTCCTTTTATCAGAATTGCAACCCAATGCTGACTGAGTTTGCTAGGAAAACATATGGGGCACAAATAAGTATAGAGCCCTTGTTTCATTGATGCGTTAAGTGCCAAGATAAATAAGCCATACACACCTAGGCTAATGCATTGCCTTCTACAAAAACCCGTCACAATTATTCAGTCCTAACCTCTTATGGCAGCAGACTGAAATTGTTACATTCTGAAATGTTGGAGGCAGAAAAAGTCCAAACTCACTGCTAACTTTGAGATTTTCAAAATTTAATTATTGTTGATTATGGAGTATTGTTGATTATGGCATGCTGGTCACAAACATGGTATAATGATCATAAAACTTCAATCATTTGTTTTTGCCTTGAGTTAGATTTCCTCCCTGTGTCCTGTCTCCTTCTCATGAACAACCATCTGAACTTTTATCTTTAATTCCTTTTTCCAAAAATTGTTGGCTTACATTCGTTGATGCTTTCCCTCACAGAGCATATGTGTGGGGTTTGCTTTAACCTGGTTTTCTGTTTTGGTTCTCCTCTAAGCTGTCATGTATTGACACAGTGGGTTGGACAGGACAGATTGCTAGCTTTCTCTTTTCTCCCTTATTTGGTAGACTGATGAGTTAAGAATTTTAGAGCAGATAGAACAATTGTATCATATGTATTTCATGTTTTTCATTTGAATGGATAGTACAGAGATCCTCATGTTTTGTTATTTTGGGTTATTCATTTATGTGCGCTTGTATGTTTGTATGTGTGGTGTGCCAGGCACGAGCCCACATGCGAGCATGTGGAGACCAGAAGAGAACTATCCTTTATTAGTTTCTACTGTACTTTTTGAGACAGGGTATCTCATTGAACTGGAAACTTGTCAGTTTGACTAGCCTGGCTATCTAGTGAGCTTCTGGGATCCACCTCTTTCTACCAGCTAACCTGGAATTACAGACCTGTGTAGCCATGATGTTTTTTTTTTATATAGACACTAGAATTTGAACACAGGTCCTCTTGCTTTCACAGTAAACTCTGTGAAAGCATTTATACACTGAGCCATTGAACTCCTAATCCTCCTGCCTTTACTTCCCAAGTGCAGCTATGTGCCATTAGACCTGGCTCAAGGCGATTAAAGCACCTTTAATCACAAAGTTTACTGTAGTTACGTATTGACGTTCAATCTGTCCCTTCTCACAAACACACTTAGATAGGCATATACAGTCTCCACTTGACTTCCAGAGGTTTTAACACCATGCCTACATTTCCGAGACCTTTGCTGCTGCTGTTGTGTTATTTTATTGTAATATCTATTATCTTTATTAGATTTTTTTGTTTCTGCTTTAGAAACTGGAAGATCCATGCACAAACCTGAAAAAAAATCTTTATAATGGTTTCAATAGAACATTGATACCATAGGGTACTAGTCTGGAGATTTAAACAATTTATTATAGCATACTTTACCTTTAAACGTGTTTCTTATAGACTTTGCTCTATTTGCTTTTGCTTTTTTGAATGTACAACTATGCTCTTAAAGTTGTAATAAAAAGGAAGACAGAAGTTGTTAGTTTGAGAATAGGGAAAGAATTCCCCTTGGGAACAGGAAATGTGTTTCTTGAGATGAAACCCCATGATGAGTGGTTTAGTTGGCAGAAAGATGACTTTTAGTGGAGAAAAGGGCTGGGCTAGGAGTGACACAACCAGATTTCTCTGACTGGTAGATAAGAATTCAAAATTTCTCTAGAAAGCCTGGGAATTGGAGAAGATAAAAAGTCAGTGGGAGAAGATGTAAAGACCCCCCAGAAATGGAAAGTGAAAGCTGCAGCAAACCTGACTCCATTTTGTTAGAGAAAAACCTCTGCTATGTAAGCCTGATTTCCCAGCTCCAGGAAAGGCCACAAACAGTCTTTCCCACACTCATAGGAAAACACCTGCAAGGACATAGCCTTCAAATATCAGACGGTTTTGTAAAAACACCCTACTTAGGACTACATGAGATCTGGTCAGGTTGACCAAGGCTAAAATCAGAGACATAAACAAGACCTTGAAGCATACTCTGGTAAGCCCATTCCATGGGCCCTGTTACCTTAATATGAGTAAGATGTTTTTTCGCGCCAAGTGGGCTTCCTTAACCAATCCCAACCCTTGTCCCTCCTCTCTTTGTTTTAACCCTATAAAACATCACCTCACCCTCCACTCGGGGCCACTGTCTTATCACCCTCTGCGTCGGTGTGTCAGACTGTGGACCGAGCTCGAGCTTGTAAATAAAGACCCTTTCTTCTTGCATCAGATTTGACCTCCCTGGTGGTCTTTTGAGAGGATTCTATAACCTGGGCACATTTTGGGCCCTCATGCGGGATCCTCCCAGGGACCCCATGGACACCAAATCTGGAGGGTCTCCACCCGGCCGGTAAGTTCTGTCTTTGGTGTTACTTGTTCCTGTTACTTGTTCTGTCCCTTTCCACTTTCACCCTGAGAGCGCTCAGGTATTTGGGTTTGTGGTTGAGAACGGTTATAGCGGACGCGCTGGACAACCGTAACCACAGGGGGCTAGAAGACGTTCCATGCCCCCAGAGGTGAGGACATGGAATCCCTCACACTGGACTTTGAAATTGAAAGAGCTCCTTGAAGAAGCAAGGGGCCTCAGCATTTTTGGTGAAAGAAATTGCAGGTCGGCCTGCAGCACAGCTGGTTGCCGTCAGCTTATCAGCTTACTTTCATTTTCTTCTTGAAACTTTCCGGGACGCGTCCTAATAGGAGATTTTGTGTTTGTGTCTGCTCTGATGATATTTCTGTCTGTATTTACGACTAAGACTGACCATATGGGACAGACTCCTTCCACTCCCTTGGACTTGGTTCTTTCTCATTTTAGAGATGTGAATTCTAGGGCACATGATCTTTCTGTTTTAGTTTAAAAAAGTAAATTCTTTGTTTTCTGCAGGAATGAATGGCCCACTTTTGAGGTGAGGTGACCAAGAGAGGGAACTTTTGATCTGGACATCATCCGGGCAGTTGAGAGGGTCATGTTTCAACCTCGCAGTGGCCACCCTGATCAGATTCCCTATATAGTAGTCTGGAGGAATTTAGTAGAAAACCCCCCTCCATGGATTAAAGCTTTTCTTCCCAGACAGGTGGAGGTTTTGGCAGCAGCTGTGCCTGAGAAGACTGATAACCCTAAGGAGCTGATTAACCTTCTTGAAACTGTCCTTTTCACCCACCAGCCTACGTGGGAGGATTGCCAGCAGCTGCTGCGGATCCTGTTTACTACTGAGGAGAGGGAAAAGGTGTTTGTGGAGTCCAGGAAGCTGGTTCCTGGACCTACTGGAGACCCTACTATTGACCCTGCTCTAATAGAGGCATCCTTTCCCCTCACTAGACCAGAATGGGACTACAACATGGAAGCAGGTAGGAAGAGCCTTCTGGTTTATCGCCAGACTCTGCTGGCAGGTCTCAGAGCGGCTGCAAGACGGCCCACAAATTTGGCTAAGGTTTATGATGTTAGACAGGGAAAAGAGGAAAGCCCGGCAGCCTTTTTAGAGAGGTTACAAGATGCATTCAGGAGATACGCACATTATGATCCAGAAGCACCTAGTAGTGCAGCAGCAGTTACTTTGGCCTTTATCAATCAGTCAGCCCCAGACGTAAAAAGGAAGTTACAAAAGTTGGAAAGATTAGGTGAGAAGAGCATCAGGGACTTAATTGAGGTGGCAGAGAAAGTGTATAATGGAAGAGAAAGCGGAGTGGCGGAAGACACAGCACCTTGCCAGTGTCCTACTGGCTGCCACTGCGGAACCAGAGGAAAGACGTAGGAGGTTGCAGCACCCAGCAAATGGAGAGGAAGACACCTGCAGAACTGAAGGTAAGAGAGAGCGACCTCGCTTAAGAAAGAGTCAGTGTGCGTACTGCAAAGAAGAAGGACATTGGGCTAGAGAGTGCCCTCAAAAGATGGCCAAGCCAAAGGTACTGGCTTCGGATAGTGAATAGAGGGGACGGGTTTCAGTGCCCCTCCCCAAACCTAGGGTAACCCTGAAAGTGGAGAGGAAACCAGTAGAATTTATGGTTGATACTGGAGCTCAAATCCATTTTTCAAATGAGGGAGCAGAAGTCTCACATGGCAAGGAGGAGGAACCCATCCACAGTACTTGCTTTGGATAGTGATTAGGGGAGTAAAACAAAGCAAGTCCGTTCCTCTGCAGGAAAAGGTTTTTCCTTTAACCTAGCTTCTCATTCCTTCTGCCTTCTTTTTGAGTAATTTCTCCCAGCAATAAATTACATCTAGGAATGAAGAGATCCAGAGGACATTGCTTCACATTCACCTTTGAACTGGGGTTCTTGATGGGATCAAAGAAAAGCAAGAGATTCTCCCATGGTCTTTTGTAACAAGGTTAATATGTTTCTGTGTCAAATTAGGAAAACAATATCAGCATTTTAGTATCATTTTGCTCTGTTTTTAATGACAGTTATTTTAAATTCTAACTTTTAACATGGTATTTACTGGTTTTTAGAGTGACATTGTCTTATGCATTTACTGGTTTTTACAGGGAACTATTTTAAATTCTGATATTTGTTTTTAAAATCTTTATCTGTTTTTAAAGGAAATTATTTCGGATTTTAACATCTCTATAAGGTAAATTTGCTGATTTCTAAAAGTAACTATTTAAAATCTTACATTGTTTTCCATAATGCATTTGTTAGTTTCTAAAGGTGCTTAAAATGTTTTTCATGCATTTGGGGAATGCTAAAAGAAAGAATTTGATCCATAAGGTTGTAGAAAATTCAACATCCATGCTAGGTAAAGACTTTATAGTGCATCTATTCTCAGGTCACCTGTATACCTCACCCGTCTGTATGAGTAAAATCATTCATTCCCCAGGGGTGAACTTTAATATGATCAAACATTGGTTTGATACTAAAGCCTTAGAAATGGAATAAACATTGCTTAGTACACCCAGGAAGAAAATTTTTAATGTTATTACATCTCATGATTAAGAGAGAAAATGAAAAGATGAACGGAGATATTAGAAAAATATGAGAATGGAAATATTTTATTAAGGATCTATGTAGGAAGATTATGATGACTGGACAGTTCCAGATTAGGAAGGGAAAAATGAGAAAGTCTATGCAAGTGATTGAAGGTCTGAGACAATATGTTGTAATATATAAAAGATGAGAGACTTATGTATGTGAATCTTGGAATTTATGGGATGATGGTTCGGATGGTCTGAAGAACAAATATATGTTTGGTTTTTGCCCAAGCTTTAGCTACATAGCATATAGTTATTAAAAGTATTGATTGGTGGAACTACTCTTGGGTATTTAAAACCATATTTAGAGGCCAAGGCTAATCTGGTCAGAGGGATTTAAAGGGACACTTTTTTTGTCTCTTGCCCTCCAAGGTCAACTAAGTTCCAGGGGACTGGGGCATCTCTCAAAATGTCCTGTAACTATGATGAGTCACCTGTCCTCCTGTTCAGGGAGGTCATGGAGGCCTCACTAGAAGGACTTGAACCAGTGTCCAGTCTGCAAAGAGGAGGGTCAGCACAGGAAAAGGTTTCCTTGATGCTTCTAAGTGAAGCCATGGTCTAGCAAGACTTTCTGACTTATCTTCACACAGGTGGAACTGGTAAAAGAAAGGCCTAAGGAGCCAGGTGCTCCTCTGAAGCCCATGTGAACACCCTTCCCCCCTCCCCTCGAGGAACAGATGCTCAACTGACCTTAAGAGTAAAGCTAAATTGGTTTGTAAGGGCCAACTGTATGATCTTAAATACCCAAAAGGAAAGTATAACCAAGAATTAAAATGATTAATATACTTCTAAAGAAAAGAATCATACTTCCCAAATATTGGGTTTAAATGAAATAAGCACTAATGATTTTATTCTAAGCAAAAAATGTTACTTAGATGTAAGACTTCAAATCCTGGCCTACTCCAACACTGCAGTGCATAATGGCTAAGAAAGGCAAGCTCACCATTGTTCTGACCCTGAAATTAAATGACTAATTTCTTTTCTCTCCCTGTCCAGAAGCCATTTGGGAGAGAACTTATCTTAACTATCAGGTGCCTGAAAACACATCCTGACTTCAAGACTCTCAAGTTCAGC
Source organism: Eospalax fontanierii (assembly GCA_035773235.1). NCBI lineage: Eukaryota > Metazoa > Chordata > Mammalia > Rodentia > Spalacidae > Eospalax > Eospalax fontanierii. The sequence goes on along the minus strand of CM069535.1, from coordinate 77,225,610 downwards.
CTTGACAGCCAAAAAGAGAAACAAGGGGGAATGCAACTGAACAAAAATTCTAATGGACTTTGAATTGGACATTTGAAATGTTCCCTGTCCTGACTAATTTTGCTCCATTTTCCAGGCATCAGTTATGCTATTCAGGGGTCTTTTAGATAGACTTACTGAGGAGGTACCCCAAAACTGCCACAACCTATGACCCTGTCCAGCTATGAAGCAGTCAGAGCGGTCAACGCCCCAATTCCCCATTGGCAGTTGGGGTGACCTCTTCAGAGGATAAATAAAGATAGGAGATAGAAATTAACTAGGCAGTTGCGGGTAAAAAGACCCCCTAAATACCTGGATGGTTTTAAGGTCTCAGTATCAGCAACTAATGAGTCTTATAGAGGCCCATGATTGAGCCTCAGGTACCTATGAGAGGGGGGAATGTAAGGACCCCCTAGAAATGGAAAGTGAAGGGTGCAGCAAACCTGACTCCATTTTGTTAGAGAAAAACCTCTGCTATGTAAGCCTGATTTCCCAGCTCCAGGAAAGGCCACAAACAGTCCTTCCCACACTCATAGGAAAACACCTGCAAGGACATAGCCTTCAAATATCAGACGGTTTTGTAAAAACACCCTACTTAGGACTACATGAGATCTGGTCAGGTTGACCAAGGCTAAAATCAGAGACATAAACAGACCTTGAAGCATACTCTGGTAAGCACATTCCATGGGCCCTGTTACCTTAATATGAGTAAGATGCTTTTTCGCGCCAAGTGGGCTTCCTTAACCAATCCCAACCCTTGTCCCTCCTCTCTTTGTTTTAACCCTATAAGACATCACCTCACCCTCCACTCGGGGCCACTGTCTTATCACCCTCTGCGTCGGTGTGTCAGACTGTGGACCGAGCTCGAGCTTGTAAATAAAGACCCTTTGTTCTTGCATCAGATTTGACCTCCCTGGTGGTCTTTTGAGAGGATTCTATAACCTGGGCACAACAAAGACAGGTTAGAAGTTTCGGCAATGGACGTTTCAGCATTTTCTGTGGGAGGAGAATGTCAGGTAACGGTTTCTGGTATCAGGAGCAAATGGGAGACTGAAGACAGGTGCTGGGTTAAAAGGGGTTTGTGTTCCCAAAGGCTATGTGTTGGCAGCTTTTTCTCACTGTGGTAGTGCTGATGTGGTAGAAGTTTTAAGAGAAGGGACAGAGAGTACACTAATGAATCTTTCAGAGCTCATCAATGAAGCTCCCTCATGCAACAGAGGGCCATGAACACAAAAGAACATAAATGGCCAAAGTGTAGAAATAAGTCTGCAATGTGGGTCCTTGAATGGGACTCCTTATTAAAGTCCACCCGCCCAGGGCTCAGGGATCATTGCAGAAGATAGGGCAGAAAGATTTTAGAGCCAAGAAGAAGACACAGGACCATGTGGAAAATGAGTTCTACAGGCTCCTAGGATCCTGTTCATGTGAGCCTACAGCAATGGTGTCAGCATGGACAAGACCCAGCAAAGTTCAGCAGACAAGGCTCAGCACAGAATAGTAGAAATTGCAGCAGACCCCGATCTTAGTCAAAGAGCTATTGGCAGCTGATTAATGCTGGGTGAGGAAGAGCAGGTCTTCTTAAGAAAGGGACTCTGGATGGGCTGACTAGAAAATGGATGTGCACTGGGGGACGTATGGGGACACTGTCTTGACAGAATAGGCCTTAACAGAAATGAGAGAATGCATGAATTCCAGTTGGGGGAGGCTATGGAAGGATATGAATGAGGAAGTGGGTATAAAGATGATTAAGATGTTCTGTATGAAATGCACACAAATTCACTTAAAAACTTACCAAAGAAAGAGAAGGAGCCTAGTGGAAGATAACCTGATCATGGGAAGAGCACCTGGAGGAGATGAGTGCTGATCTTTGGGAATGGATATGCTCCTGAGCAGGTTTACAAGAAGGAGCCTGGACCCTCCCAGCCCCCACCTGCGATTGGTTTCCTTTCTACTTTTTACCATGAAATGCCACTTTGAGGGACTTTCTAGGATGCTGGTACAATGCCATTTGAGCCTCCTAGACACCAGAACTATAACCAAGTCAATTTCTCTAGAATAGAATTTACCCAGCTCCAGATATTTTGTCATGTCAGCACACAGTGGACTAACTCAGCAGACATACCTGATTTTCAGTTTTGAGTTCTTTACATGGTATGAAATGCTCTTTCTCCAAAAATTCATGCTACATGTATAAATCACAATTTTGAGTGGTTACTGTGTGTGTGTGTGTGTGTGTATGTGAAAAGACTGAAGGAAGTAACCAGGGAAAGAGAGCGGGCAAGGAGATCAGAGCACAAGAAGTCAGAGTGGCTTATGGTGTTCAATGAGAGTAAAAACTTTATGGCAGTGGTAGTTGGCAGCAGACATGTTTGTGCCTCCTGAGTCCCTTACCAAATCTGCAGTACATATGGAAGAGAAGTGAGCTTCCTTTTTTAACCTGAAATGACCTTAGTACCTCAGCATCCAGGGGCCTGGATTTGCCTTTCAGTATAACTTACAGGGTAGATGAACTCTGATGACAGCAGTTTTAAATTGTTTATTCATTTACGAGTGTTGGTAGGCAAGGGAGGGACACAAAGAAAGCGAGAAGAAAAAGAACATCAGATCTCTGCAGGATCTCTTTCTTTCATTTCCTTTTATACTTGCTTTTCCATTCTCTTCTTTCATTCACTTCGTTCTTCCCCTTCTGTACTCATTTTCTGTTCAGATACTAGATTGGGATAGTCTCTGGAGTGAGATAGCCTTACCTCAGCCCTGTCTCTTTTCTCTTTAGGTTTCCTGACGTGGGTAGGGAAGAATTGTGCACAAGTGCTCATCTAATTTTATTTCTGTTGCTCTGATAACACTGACCAAAACTGTCTAGGGGAGGAAAGGGTTTATTTCCGCTTACATCACCAAGTGAAGTCAGGAAAAGAGGTCAAGGCAGGACCCCGGAGGCAGAAACTGTCGTAGAGACCAAAGAAGGAAGTTTCTTGCTGGCTGGCCTCACTTCTACTAAGCCCAGGCCCACCTGTCCGAGGGTGGCCATGTCCACAGGATTCTGGGTCCTCCCGCATTTAGTAGCATTCAAGGAAATGCCCCACAGGCCAACTTGATGGAGGAAATTCCTCATCTGAGGTTCCTTCCTCCCAGGTGTATCAAGGTGACAAGTAAGTTTAACCATCACAAGTACTTATGTGAGTCTCTGTATCTACAAAATAAAAATTGTTTTAGAACAATGGGACAAGATGAAGGAGAGTGATTGGTAGAAGAAGCATTCCTGTTCTTTCTAAGAGACATCAGCTCTGCCTTTCAGACAATTTCTTGCTATTACAACACTTACAGTTTTGCTTTTTAGAATTTATTACAATTATAATCAACTTATCAACTGCTTCTTTCATATTCAGTTAAAAAGTTGACGAATGCAGAAAACTTAAAGTTCTTATGTGGTGCCAGGCATATGATACAAGTCATTACTATCAACTGCTGTTTACTCCAACCCACTGTAATGCCTTCTATATGGGGGTAGTCGTTAAATGTTTTTCCAAAGAAGAGATAAGTGGACAGATGCCCAGGGGAGAAGCATAGACTAAAGCACCCTGGACTCCTATTGCTCTTCCAAAGTGAACATTCCCTCATAGGGCTTCCTCTCCCTGGGGAGCTTAGGACTTCATATGCCATTCAAGGAATGCTCAAGTTGAATGAAAATTTTCTTAGTAAAATCAATTCGACCATTTATTATCATAAGCATATTTTAAAATAATTCACATTTAGAAAATTTGATTTTACTTTTTTTAAAACTTTAGAATTTGTTAGTTCTTTGAAATACTTGCTCCCATGAGGTTTTAGTAAATTCTGATCCTGAATTTCCTTTTGTGATTTTGTGTAAGTCATGATGTATCTGACTATATTTGTGTGTTTAACAGATATGGATCTATTTATGTTAGAGGCTACAATCCTCAGTCCCTCCCTCTTCTGCTAATGCTTTTATTCATGGCCATTTCCTCTGGTGAATTCCTTTAAAAAGCATTTTGCCAGTACAAAGTATATAGCATAGAGCCTTTGATAAATGACTCCATTAGTCACACAGTATATATGCTGCCCACAGTAATGAAGGGTGTATCCTTTCCAGAGATTATAAGATTTCCTGCTTCTCAAAAGAACAAGTATTGCAGATCCAGGTTGAGACTTGCTTGTGCTTACATTGGGATGACTCAGTGTTTTTATTGAAATCAAGGTCCATAGTTCCTTAACAGCCTGAAGTTTTGAAATGGGAACACACCACAAGAATTATGGTATTTCAAATATCTGCATGACTCACATTTATACTCCTAATCATAATTTTTGTTTCATGCCTTCTATATATTTTCTATGGAGTTTATATGTCTCTTAAAAATGATAGCATCAACAGTTCAGGATTTAAATACTCTATTTACTGAGGGAGTTTTGAGGTTGCTCATGGATGAATGATATAAATTTGCTTAATACAATCCCAACAATTTGCTACAGAATGTATACTTTCTCTCAGTTTCCGATGACTGTAAAAATTTCATATCCCAGCTAGGTGCTCTCCCCCAAAGCTCCTTTTCTCCTTTGGAATTTAGGTTTAGTTGAACGAAATAATTACAGACAAGACTGGACACATTGAGTGATCCCATGAATTCCAACAATTACTTTGTTGGTGTGTACAGAGTTCTTCCTAGAAGAGAGGAGCTCATGGGGCCATACAAAGTTGCAGACTTCAGAACAAATTGCCATATAATCACATTCAATTCAGTTTTATTGATGATACAATTCAATGCCACAGACCAAAAATAAAAAATGAAGCTGACATGGTATGTTGTTAAATTTGATTTTAACGGATACCATTTTACCACATTTCTTTAAACTCAGAGTTTCTCTTTGTTTTAAAGAAATGAAACTAAAAATCACAGCAAAATATTGTCCCTGTAATCTCTTCCTTCCTCAAAGGTAAGCACTATTTTGGGAGCTGGTAAATCTTTGTGGGTATTCTTATTCTTTGACTACAGATGGAACAGATTAATAAGCAACATGCCAGAGTGTGTCCCTTTAACTTTAACACAAATGGGATCGCAATGTGGACATTGCTTCTTCTACTTAACCTGGTGTTTTTAGGATATTAACACATGAAAATTTAGTTCATATGCTTTACTGGTAGGAATGAATCTCATCCAATCTAGTCCCTTATGATTTTTCTATATTTTCACTCCCAGAAACATAGCTGCAAATGATTCTTGGGTTGAATCCTGAGCATTATATGGAATTTCTTTAATGGAATTTCTGTTAAGATTTCTAAGCACAGGTGAAGTTTTTATTTCTCTAGATCTTTCAAGATGTTTTCCTAATGTCTTTTTATAAACGTATCTTCTTGGATCAATATTTAGGTTTCTTTTTCTCAGTGTTCTTACTAACACAGACATTATTCATCTTGATGATGTGTTAGCCTGTAGGGGAAAGGTTAACTTTACTTCTGTAAAATAGCTGGTTAAGACTCATTATTAGAGTTTTGGGGGATGTAGCTCAGTATTAGAGTATTTTCATAGCATATATGAGACCCTAGGTTCTATCTCTGTACTGAAAAAAATATTGTTAACTCTGGAACCAAAGGTACATGTGACGGCTGGTTTTGATTGTCAACTAGACTGAATTTGGAATAACTTGGGAGAAACACCTATGGGAATGTCTGTACAGGTGTTGCCAGAGAAATGTAAATAAGAAGGGAAGTCCCACCTTGAATGTGAGCAACATCATGACTTGGATTGTGTTCAAGAATAAAAATGAAGAGAAAAATTAGAGGAAGTGAATCAGATGCAATTTGATCTTTAGCCTCACATTCTTACAATCATGCCTTACCCAACATGATGCTCTGGTGTCCTGTCAAACTGTGACCCAAAATAAACCTTCCTTGAACACAATTCTATTCCTAGGTTCATTACAACATTACAAGTTTTCAATAGATGGCCAGTATTTTGTTTTCTTGTTTGTTTATAAATAAAGTCATGGATGCCCATGGTTTAAAAAAATCCTCTTCTATTGTACTTCATCCCCTTGAATTTTAAATTGCCATTTCCTCACATAATTCGTGTGTGTGTGTGTGCGTGTGTGTGTGTGCATGTGTGTGTGTGTGTTGTTGTTGTTTGCTGAATGAAGAGAATTTTATATGAAATGGGCCGGTGAGACTTTAACATTATGGTAAGATTAACCACGAGTTTCTATACAGCTGTGGGGTTTCTATTTTCAGACTCTGTTGTGTGATTTTGACATAATCACTCAGCACTGTCCACTTGAAAGGACTTTCGGTTACTTGTGGTGTTTTGCTTTTTGATCATGTTGCCCACATCTTCTCCTGTAAGCACTCCTCTCATTTATATTACTGTTAAGTAGAATCTGTGAGTTGAGATACTCACATTTTCATTACTTTTTTTCATTGTTTTTAAAACAAGATTCACCTAAGGAGCTGTTTGGATGCTTTGTCAATTTTATCTAAGGTTTTAGCAACTTTTAAAATTATTTAGTAGTTACAAGAACACCCAACCATTGAATGTCACCACAAGTCAGTTTTATTTGGTGAACTTTGATAGTTTGTCCATTTGTCACCTCTAGGTTGAATTTAACAGTATTGATTTGTTCTTTTAAAAGCTATTTCATTTTATTTATTTATTTACTTATACTGTGTGTGTGTATGTGTGCGTATGTGAACATGTGCACACCACAGTACACTTGAGGAGGTCAGAAGATAACTCGCAGTTTGTCATGTTTTGTGGCAAGCATCATCTTTTTTGAGCCATCTCACTGGCTCTCTATACTTTAAAACTCAGCTCAATCGTTATTATTCTGCTTCTTTTATTATTCATACAATCATTACATGTCTCTTTTTATTAACATGAGAATCGCCAGAGGTTTGCTTTGACTGTTACTTTTCGAAGAACTAGAGATTATTTAACTTTCCTTTGCCTATTTCCTATTTCACTATCTCATCTCTTGAATTTCTTTGGGCTCATTGTTTCTGAGTTTTACATTGGAGACTTACTTTATAGTTAATCTTTCTTGTTTTCTAATGTGGCCTTAATTAGTACCCACAAATTTCCATGTAATATTGTTACTTTTCATCCATCTCTCAGAATTATTAAACTAATTGCCATTTTTTGACCACAGTTTGATTGGGGACCTTAATTTTCCTACTTCAGGCTTCTCAGTGGTGCTTTTGTCAGAGAGCATCATCTCTCTCTGTCTTCCCTGAAGTATTCTGAGATTCGTTTTAGGTCATACTATGTGCTCCATTGTGTGACATGCTACATGTATCGGAGAAAACAATTTTTTTTTCATTTCTGTCTTCTATTTTTGTATTCAGTTAGGGAATGCTAGTCCAGGGAGCAAAGATGGTTTTGCTCACATCTGGGGTAACGTATTGTAACTTGCACTCAGCAGTCGGGTTGATGAGATAAGCCTGCAGCCGATGGGCAGTTACTGGCACGTACCCAGATTCAACCTGTATGCAAGTTGCTTCGGCATTCTTTGTGTTGGGCTAGATCTGGAAAAAGGACGGCAGGCTAACAGAAATCCCGAAGACTTCACTCACTGTCATTGGTGTGTTAGAATCTACTCTGGTGAACTTGACTCACCATCCCTGCTTAAGGCTGTGGCTGAGGTAGTTGAGATGATTCTTACTGTCATTGCTCCGGACTCTGTGCTTCAAGTAGGTCTGTCCTGTTGGATTTTCACAAGCATCATGGTTCTACTATTGACACGGGTGGACCCAGTGGTCTGTACCAATTAAGGTAGTTTTGATATTTTTCTCTTTGTGAGTTATCCTTTCTTTTTTTCTCTCTTGAGTTGATTGCTTTTCTTATACATTTGAATATATCTTCATATATTGTAGACTATACCAGTTTCTATTATATGCAAAACCAATATAATCTCTCAGATAAGGCCTGATTCTGTGTTTATATATTTTCAATGTACAAAAAAGCTTTAGTTTACTGTCATAAATTTATTAAGAATTTCTTTTATAGCTTGATTTTAATTATACTCTGGAAACCGAAGTGATAGGTACTAGATCCCCAGGATAAAGCACCGAACACAGTAAACCAAGTGTTCATTCCCCTCACAGTCAGAATTATTAGTATCGAGAAATAAAACAGAGTAATGATATAGAGAATGCTAAGCAACAAAGATAAGTGTCTTGATTATTTTTCTCTATGCTGATGAAATAGAATGTGCTATACATTTTCACAAAATATTTTTAAATGAGCATTTCATAGTTAGGATGTTAATAGACCCAATATTTTGTGCATAAAGTGAGGATCTAATTTCAACATTTTCTATATAGAGGTAGCCAGATATTTTAAGACTGGATATTAAATAAGTGACTGAATTGTAGTGTTAACAATTGTATATTACTGATGCCATATAAAACTGAGGCTTTTAAACATAATCTTTTCATTCTCTTCTATTGCTCTATTTGTTTTTCTGTTGATATCACACAGATTTAATTACTATGTCTTGGTTTCCAGTTGGTTGAGTCATTCTCTCACATTCCACACATACTGTTTTTATAAATTATTTTTTCTTGGATAGTCTTGACTTTTTATCCTAATATATTGTGTTAGATGTTTCTCATTGCTGTGATTAAGTATCTGGGAGACATAATTTCTTAAAGGAGAAGGATTTATTTTGATTCAAAGAATTTATAGTCCAAGACTGGCTGGATCCATTGCTTTGGGCTTGAGGTGAGGCAGCACATTTTGGTGGCAGACATGTGTGGTGCAGAAGGCTACTCATGACACACATCTTGTGACAATTGCAATCTGCAATGTATAGCAGAATTACAGGGAGGGAAGGAGGGAGGGAGAGAGAGAGTGAGAGTGCTTGCACTGCTGAGTTTCCTCCTTCTGCCTTTGTCCTGGAGGGAGGGAGGGAGGGAGGGAGGGAGGGAGGGAGGGAGGGAGGGAGGGAGGGAAGGAGGGAGGGAGAGGGAGAGAGAGAATGAGAGTTCTTGCACTACTGAGTTTTCTCCTTCTGCCTTTGTCCTGGCCTGGCTCCCAGCATATGGGATGGTGCCAACCACATTCTGAGTGGATCTTCTTTCCACTGTTACTATCCCAGACCCTAGCTGTCTCTGGAAACCCCTCACACCCATCATCTAGAAGTGTATCTCAGGCCAATCAAGGTGATAATCAACTTTAACTATGACACATATAAATGAGAGATTAACTCATCTACTTTTTTAAAATATTAAAGTTTTTGTTTTAGCTTAATACATCAAGTTCCTTAATGACAAGATATTAAGATTTGTCATCTAGGAAAATAATAAAAAATTCAGTTTGTCTTCTTGTAAATCCTTCAGTAAAGATTATAATATTCTTTTAAGGTATTATTTTAGGTACACTTCCTTTAAAGAGTTTGCATTCATGATTTTTACATTTTAGAACTGTACATATTAGATAAGAATTGATATTCAGCACTCTTGATGAGTATCCTCATCTTTAATATATAGTTGATAGATTCTCATAGACCTACTTGGACAATTATGTCGTCTGTAAATCACACAATAAAGGTTAAATTATGTTTTTTTAACATTCCTTAGATTTCAAAATTTCTTTTAGTGTCTTTGTGTTTGGATTTCTGATAAATAGTGAATAACATATGGATGTATATTTTATTATATGATCATATATTAAATAACAAGAATTATGCAATTAAAGAATTGAAAATCATTCCACATATTGTCTATTTAAGCATATAAATTGTAAATTGTGCATTTATATATGTGAATTACACATGTATAAATTGTACAACAAGCCTTATAACTCATTTTTCTATTTTTTTATTCTGAAAATAATGCTGTGATTGTTATAAACTATTAAATATAGTGTTGAAGAGTTTGATGTTTTAAGAACTTTGTTAAAGCTTTAGGAGACATTTGTATTTGTTTTAAGTAAAACTGGATACATTTTGACCTTCTTTTTACAGTTTATCTTTTGATAACGAAGTACAAAAGAACTTTGTAATTTTTCCCATCCTACCTGGAGTAATATTTTGCATAAGTCAAGAATTATGTGTCCCTGAAGTGTTTGTGGATCCCCCTATAAAATCTGTGCTATTTACTTATTATTAAATGTGATTTCTAAAATATAATAGTCCAATCAGTGCTTTGAGAATTTCACACGCGCACACCACGTGTTTTTATCTATGTTCATTCCCCATCCGTTCCCAGCTCCTCCAGGTCCACCAACCGCCGCCAAACCTGCTCAGCACAGGCCATTGCTCTTGCACTTTCTTGCTATAGAATTAAATGTGATTAAAAAAAAAACTGTTGATTAACTTCCAGGTAGTAAAGAAAGTCAAAGTTTCTGCTTATCCTGGTTCTTATAAATAATAATAGAGTTTTATCATTTAAAAATATTTTATAACATATTAGTTGCAATTGCATCCAATTATAGCTTTGGACCTCTACTTTGTTGCTACTTAACACTCTGTTTTAAAAATATCTTTCACTGAGGACTTTTTTGAGGACTTCATACCGTGCATGTAAATTGCCTGCCTCCTTGCTGTCTGCACCCATAGTCTGCATGGGATTCATGCACTTTAATTGTCACTGTTGTTTCTTTTAAGATTGTCTATGGCTCCTTCTTTTTCTACTTTGATCCAGGCAATGCATTCATAAACATAAACATAATAAATAAAATATTTAGAAAAAAAACCTATCTGGCCAATGGCTACTTTTATTACTGACAATTGTTTGACTGAAAGTTATTTCAACCTCATATGTGTTTTGTAGCTAGATCTTACCTGAATGATGAATTTTTAAAACCAATGTTGTTTATGCTTTATGGTGACTTTAAACCCTGTAAATATACTAATATTACTTATATGCTCTGATACCTATTTTAGGCATTTAAAAAAAAATCTGTGTCGCTCACCCCATTTTTATTTTTATCTTTTTACTTTCCTGATTACAGTTTAAAATGATTGAGGGTTTTTATATTCTTTTTCTGTTTTTATGGCTTAGAGTCGTGCTTTTCGTTTGCTTGCTTTATTCTTTTCTTTCCTCCATCCCTTCACTCCTCTTTCTCGCCTCTCTTTCCTTCTCCTCTTCTTCCTCTTACTCCTCCTACTCCTTCTCTTTCTCCCTTTCTTTTTCTCTCCCTCCCTTCCCTCCTCATCCCCTTCCTTTCATCATTTTTGCCTATCCTACTCTCCTCTTTCTTCTCTTTCTTTCTTTCTTTCTTTCTTTCTTTTTCTTTCCTTCTTCTTTATCTGTCCTACTTATATCATTTCTCATTGTCCCTTCCTTTTAGTGATTACTCTTGTTATTACTATAGATGAATAGTTACATATTCTAAGAAATGAATGTCTCAACCCTCTTGTCCCTAAATAAAACAACCTTACAAATTCTTTTGATGAATTTTATTTCTATGTTATTTTGTTTTAAATTCAGGCATATCCTGTTTTAGTTTTATTTGCTATCAGTTAATAAGTACATAGTGTTATACATGACTTATAAAATGAACTGATGTCCTTGGTTTTTATTATCCCTCAAGGAGAACTCTTTCTCGTTCCACAGAGACAGCAGTTTTTTCCTTCTAATGTGATTTTTTTCCTCTTACTGTTTGTTTCTAGATTTCTGAGTAATATTCTACTTTTATTATGGGGGTTTGAATTGTTATGTTATGCATCGCCATGAGTTAGCTCTTCACGTCTCCTCCCTGCCTTCGAGTCATTCCTTTTTCTTTCCTCTTACAGTCCTACAGTAGTCTTGTTAGTATTACTGAGACTTAATGATTACAAAATATACTCAGTACTTACTACCTCACAGCGGACACGGTATAGGCATTTCAGGATGCACAACTATAAACTCAGTACTAAACAGGGGAATTCACAATCTAACTAACATCAATGTAATCATTAATGCGTTAATAAGAGAGGTAAGAAAATGAAGTATTTTAAAGGACTAGAATTTCAGGTGGAGAGAATGATGATTCTAACTGCACCAAGTCTGTAGCATGCCTGTCTTTGAGGACGAGTGGGCAATGATCCCAGAAGAACAATAATTAGAAAGAGAAAACTGCTTGTAGAAATGGATGGTCAGCTCCTATGTAGGCTCTTAAAATAGATCAGAAAACTTTCCCTACAAAGAGGCAAATAACATTTTCCATTTTGGTGGTTATTTTTCTCTTTTTCAACAATTTAATCATGCTGTTGTGATGAGAAGGAAGCTGTAGACAACAGATTAATGATTATGGGTATGTTTAATAAAACTTTATTTATAAAACTCCTATTATAAACCATTGAAATGACTTATGTATTAATTTATCCTGATTGCAGAAAAGATGCTGATAGATGACAGATGGTGAACTACACAGGAGCTATGAATGACTTTTACATTTTTAAAACGTTGCAAGGTATGCAAACACATTTATATACATAGATGAACACTGAACAGAGAACAGGGGTGACCCTAAATCCCCAAATATTTATTACATGGCTATTTAGAGGAAAAGTTTGTTCTGTACTAAAGCAAGATTCACAGAAATTATTTGGGCTTTCCCACCCCTTCCACATTTTTTCACTCTTTGAATATCAAGAATGAACTTGTTGCAAACAGAAAATACCAAAAATGTGTCCCATCTGTTTTACAGTAAAGACTCTCCAAGTTCTCACCAAATACCTAATCCCTTTCTTAGGACAGTCATTTCATAGAGCTTCAAATTTGAAACACATTTTAAGTGCTGGCAGCCACATGTGGTAATGGCTATAATCATGTAGCACAACCTGCTTATGGAATCTCTAAGGAGGAGCCATCACATCCAGCTCTACTATCTATGTGTGACAGACATTTGTGTGTGGTGTGAGTCACATTCCCAGGAAGAAATGTAGGTGAAAGACTGTTAGGACCTGGAGCCAGGCTTCATTTGTAGGAACTACAGCTGTGACTGCACCAGGACTGTCAGTATCTCTGATTTCCACGTCTTCCTGGTTCCATGAGGACTTTTCAACACAGCCAGAGACTGGTCTCCCAGTTTTGTTTTGTTTTTTTTCCCTGTCATTACAACTTCTAAAAATTATAAAATGATAAATCTAGTTCTGTTTATAAATATCTCAGCTTGAGTCAAATTCCAATACATTGAGGCCAGAGAAATGATTTTGGTTTGGGCCACATTCACACACACATGTATATGTGTGTGTGTGTGTGTGTGTGTGTGTGTGTGTGTGTGTGTATTTGAAGTCATCCAAATTCTTATATTCCAAAGGTAACAGTGGAGGTTATAAGGGTTTATTAACCTTAAAGGTAATTCAACATTTCATTGAAATATTTTCTTTGTATGTTTTTGCAAATTTCTGGGTGGTTCAAAGGGATATTTTGAGGCATTTTTAGTTAAGTGCAGTTTTGAAGAAAGTTTTAGATTCTATCATCTTTACAGCCATTTGTCTTACTTATTTTTCTTCATGAATATTTATTAATATTGACAAGAAAGGAGACTGTTATTTACAGATGGGATGTTTCTTTCCTCTTTCGGAATATGTCCAGCTTCTTCTGTGAGTGGACCCTTAGTCTTATCAGGACAATCATTTATAAAGAAATGAGGAATCAAAATGCTGCCAGTGGTAGGGCCAGCTCATGGTTGCTGGGGAGTCTCAGTGCCCCAGTCCTAACTCATATTTCTTCAGCGTTAATGAGTTACCACTGGGGAACAGAAGTCTCCCCTATCCCCTTTTGTTCATCCATCAGGAGAAGTGGGAGTGGAAGCTCACAACAAGAGCCACGAGGAGAAGAGTCCTTATTTGCTTTCCTTTTTGAAGAGTTTCCACAGTGCTCAATGGCAGAAATTTCTCATTTAAAATTTTTTGGAATACATAATACATAACATCTGAGAAAAAGTATTACCTTTTAAAAACTGCTAAATCATCTATCCATAGCAAAGTACACAGCGTTCTGGTGGACGGGCTCTGATTTTTGTGTGGTAAAGCACTTGCATCCTGTGCACTTTCTCAGGTGACAAAGTAACAGAAGGGTTCTGACTCTCCATGGCACCTTTCCCAAATTTTTCCTGCCTGTGTCACCCCAACATCCACTCCACTCACTCCCACTCCAGCAAGACTTCCTTCCACAGAGCACATTTTGGTTGTACAGCACTAGGGGGCAGAGTCAGGCTGATCTCTGTGAGATCCAGATCAGCCTGGTCTTACTGAGTTCCAGGAACACTGGGGCTAAGGGAGACCCTGTCTTAAAAAAAAAAAAAAAAAAACCCAACCCAAAGCATATTTAATGATGGTCATAAATGTAGCTTCAGGATGATGATGACATTCAGTTCAAATCACAGAGAACCACAGTCCAAACTGATGCAGCTTATTATTACTATAAACACCCAGAGCTTCTTGCTCTATTACTATCTGTTGATTTTAACACATTTAATTCTATAATTCTAATAGTTCACAGATCCAGAAAAAATATGTAATCTCATTACTTTCTACAACTGTTATCTTGGAGTTTCCTTCTCAGGCTTTTGCTCTGTTCCTGCATTTATGTAATTGTAATTATTGCCAAAGTTTCAAAGTGGAATATTTTTTAAATTGGATGGAGCAATATACAAATGAAGAATTTGAGTCTTCTACTTAGTTCGGGAAATCACTCAGTGCTGACAAGAATCAGAAACAAGTCTTTTCTGGAGTCACTATGATTTTTCAATTTCTCATACTCAGATGATCTTAAACACAGATTTATTATGGGTCATAAGCTAATACTTATCTGCTCATATGGACTTGTGGGCAGCAGCTCTAGCGGTAGGTTCTTGGTATGTAAATATTAAATTTGACAGTGTTGCTAGGGAACATATAAAATAAATATGATATAAATTCTAAAATCTAAACTTTGCTGCTGAAAACAATGAAGCTCTAAGGTTCTTTCTATTGTCCAAACAATTGTGCAGAGAAGATTTTGATACAGGAGTTAAAGGTAAAAAGAAATTCTTTAAAATGAAGTAATTGCTTCCTGTTTTATTTTCCACTTTCATTTCGCTTTCGGAACGCTCCTGGTCCCGTCTCCGTTTAGAGTTGCTTTAAGTCTGTTCTGAATTTACTTTTTCTGGATTGGTTGAGATCTCTTTTAAGTGTGTGCTTTGTTCTGGGAAAAGTATGGGTCAGTTGAGCAACGCGTTGCTACTGTTCAAAAAAAAAAAAAAAAAAGCTGAGTAATGTTGGAGCTTTCTCAGGCTGGAGTTTTCTGTGGCTGATGCAAACCTGGAGAATTTGCATCATCATGTAGTCCAGTAAGTTGGTGTGACAGGCGGGAGCATAAATACAAGCCCACGAGGAAGCTGAGCTGGTGTGTAATGATAGGGCAGCAGCGGCGGCTGCAGCAGCTCTGGCTGCGAAGGAGGTGGGGGAGCCTGGAGCCCGTGCCACACAGGTGCTCCTGAGGAGTAATTAGATAGCTGGGAAGGCTAAAATACACCTCTGAGTTTTCACCTGTGAACACAAAAGCGCTGAGAGAGACCCTGAAAACAAAGAGGAAGACAGACAGGACAGTCACTCACACCCAGAGAAAACAAAGTTCAGTTTGTTTTTTCTTCTTCTGTTTTATTTTTTCTCCCCCCTGGCGTGGCACTGCCATGGTCAGAAAGCCAGTTGTGGCCACCATCTCCAGAGGAGGCTACCTACAGGGCAATGTGAGTGGAGGGCTGCCCTCCATGGCTGCCCAGGACGCACCTGGGCAAGAGAAGGTGATACTGAAAAAGAAGATCACTCTGCTGAGGGGGGTCTCCATCATCATCGGCACCATCATCGGAGCGGGCATCTTCATCTCCCCCAAGGGCATACTCCAAAATACGGGCAGCGTGGGCATGTCACTGACTGTCTGGTCCGTCTGTGGAGTACTGTCACTGTTTGGTGAGTGCACTTCTCTGGTGGGTGTGGCTGCGTGGGTCTCTGGGAAAGTTTGCTGACAGGGAAAGCAAAAGGTTATTTCTGAGGAGTAAATGAATGGCAGACACTACACAAAATGTTTTGGGGGTTTTGTTCAGGTATGCGCACTACCCAAACACAGCATCGTCCACTGTTGGCATAAGCCTGAATCTTTCAAATTCCTTCCTGCAGGCTATGCTGTCTTTTCCTGCCTCTTGAGTCTTTTCTTCGTAGTGATAAGAGGGAAGAATCACTTTGATGACCCAGAAAAACCATGCAAGCATACTGTGCAGAGGGTTTGGGCTTAGTGAGGCCCCCTTGGGGCATTTTGGCAGCTGGCACGTTGGATGAAGCACTCTCAAGGTGCAGCCATGGCCTATTTACATGTAGAACTGGTTGTTCAGAACAAGTGTCAGTGACCTTTTATTGGCAAAGCAAATGGGTGGGACTCTAATACTGTAAATTCACAGGTTTGTCAGTAACTAATACTAAGCTTTCAAAAGTCCTTCACTTGGAAGGATGTGTGATTGATGTAACTCAGTCTCCTTAAGTGGGACTATTGCAATGGCCTTAGCTTGCTTTTATTGTATCTATATTTTTCCTTAATACCTGCAAACTCTCAATATGAGTTTCAAAACCTAAGTTGTATGGTAGTCTTCTCTCCTTGCCTGGATATGTTTTCTTCATCTGTATTTTACTTAGTCTCTAGGGAAACAGTAATGTATCCACCTGTTCCCTGAGTTCATCTGAAATGAGCTGGATAGAGTATTATTTTTTTATTCATTTGAGGGTTCATAGTGAAGAGGGAATAATGAATGCCTGATCAGGTGGGCAAACTGCCATAAAGTTCCCAAATTTCATTGTAAGGGTGATAGAAACCAGTGAATTGTCAAAAAAATTTATTTGATTTATACAATGGGGTAAATATCTGCTTATATCTGAACATAATATGTTTTGAATACAAATAATCCTACTTTAAGGTTCCCAGCTGTTTGTCACAACTCTGGGACCAAGTGCTAATTCTTGGTTCCACCTGTACTGATCCATTCATTCTTCCTACTCAGGTCTTCTGATGTTTAATCCATTGGAGGTGGGGCAGTTAATTAGTCAACTCAAATTCCCAGTTTTAGGAAGAACACAGTTCAAAGAAAACTTTGGAAGAAAAGTCCTACTGTGGAAAGTTCTAAGGAGGAATTCTTTGAGAATTTTTGGTGGCATCATTTATGTGAATAGATTTTACTTTCTGAAATGTTTCATGACAGCTGTGTGTTGTCCCTTTCCATGTTCGTCTCTCTGTCCTGTGGAACTCTTTAGAGTTCTGTGATCATTAAAACTCTGAAAGAACCCTTAGCCATTATTAGTATTAAAGTGGTTCTGGCATGTGCAGGTACAGATTAACAAAGAGAAACTCAATTGTTGATCTTTATTGATGTTGTATATCCTCAGGGTTTAAGCTTCCTATGGCACTTGGTATATTTAGAATAAACCAATATCTAATCAGAAAAACTACAGCAAGTTTCCTGAACTTTGCATATTTATGTATAGGCATCTCCCACGATGTGATTCTGTTTTCACACACAATATCATAAAATAAATTACTTTCAAGTGTTGAACTACTTAAAATGATGATGGCATGTGACAATAATATGCTTATTTGTAAGTATGGCATTTTATGCAGAAGCTTAAGAAAAAATAGACGCTAGTTAGGTGGAGAGTAAGAGATTATACTGGAGTTCAGATTTTTGACCAAAAACTTCAGGGGAAGTGCTCTGTATTAGTTGACCTATCTTTATTTGCACTCCATATGTGATTTAATTACTGGTAGCTTTTTCAACTGGAAATCCTTGTCAATAGAAAGAAAAGCAAAATAAAAGGATAAATTTTTTTTCTTTAAAACTCCAGAAACCAGGGAATAAGAGTGAAGAATCTGTATTTAGATGGTCCTAAACTTAAAATGGTTCAATGAATTTATTTACCATATTATAGTGAATAATTATAACTTGTTATTCGATAAATTACTTGAGATAATCAGCACTCATAAAATGAATTGGTGTGGAGTGATTTTGCCTAGTTTGGGGCAGATATATGGAATGTTCCCTAGGCTAGGTGTGTTAAATGCATTTTCTACTGTCTAGTGTTTTTAGCATACCATGCTTGGGGGGAGGGTGATTGTCAGCCTTCTGTAAATGGAGAAGCATCTGTATTTGGTTTACAGCTGTTTTGAAAGCCAAGGCTAATACATGGACTTTTATAGCTTTTCTTTGAACCTCTTTTCATCTGGGCACAGTGGTTATGGAGCTTGAGATCCTTAAATGAAAATTTCATTCCCCCAGAACTCAATTTAAACCTAGGGCAACCATACTAGAGTTTCAGCAAAGCATACAGAGGTCTAGGTATTGATTCTCTGACAATAAATTCCGAGGTGCTTAAGACTCTTTCCAATAATGAGTTATACTGGATGCTTTGCTGGACAACCTACAAACGTGACTATTTTTCAAAAGAAGGTAAAACCATAGCTGGTTAGATTTAGTCCTAAACAAACAAAATATGCCAGCAGTCAGTCCTTAAATGGCCACCTGCAATCTGGTTGCTTTAGAATCATCTGTGGGCATTAAAAAGCAACAGAGATATCTTGGGTGACTCTTTTGGATGAGTCTGGACTCTTGCTGAGAGAACACATCTAGGGTGTTAGTCTTTTTCATTTGATTGCTTTTTAACTTAAAAAATTCCCCAAATGACTCTGAAACAGTGCTAGGCTCAGGAATAAGATAAGTGGTACTCAGATTTCACTAAATTATATTCATGTTGGCAATTCTATGAAAGGACAGCACTAATTAGGAAGTACTTTTCATACATATGGCCTCTTAAGGTGCTTGGGCTGAAACTGTGTTATATTTGAGTACTGAGAAATGCAGATGGAATCTTTGACATGACATATAGATCTATTATTTATTTTCTCCATAATTAATTTCTCCAATTAAATTAATAAGCATCACTATATTATGTGTCATGCCCACCATGTCAGGACCAGTCCCGTCTTTCCTATCTACTGTAACCGGCATACCCACCGCAATGCTTTTATGAGGTGAAAGTTAATATTTTCATTTATTTTTAAATATTTATTATTTGTATTTTTTTATGTGTGTGAATGTATTGCCTGCATATGTGTAAGAGCACCCATGCCTGGTCATACATTGCCTTCCGAGGTCAGAAGAGGGTGTAAGAGCACTTGGAACTGGAGTTTCAGATGGTTGGTTGTTAGCTACCATGTGGGTGCTGGGAATTGAATCTGGGTCCTCTGCAAGAGCAGTCAGTGCTCTTAATTGCAGAGCCATGTAGGATTTGGGGGGCTCATATAACTTTCTAAATTCTATCTGAATAGTATTGTTAAATGCTGACATCTTAGTTTATATATAATTTTAAAAATTAATTTTACATTAAGTTAATGAATGTATGTTAAATCTTTTTGTTGACCAGTCTTATTAAAATTTTGTTTTTTCAGCTGCCTGGGTGTGTACTTTAAAAGCATCCATGATAACTTTTTCTAGAAACATAATAACTGAGTCAGGATTCATTTTGCTGAAAAAAATACATATCCTACAAACTAAATGAAGTCTTACAGGGGGTATAGTCCATACTTTCCTGAAGAACAGATAACTTGTACTTATTTCTATTTACCAAAGTAATATTACTTATTAAAAGTTTTTACTGCATAATGAGGACAGTTTTAGTGTGAGGTGGTAATCTTCAAAGAAGAGTCTGGGATCAGACATCAGTCCTGCCTTTTCCCTTTGCATTCAGCCTTCTGGCTCCAAATTTTGAATCATATATAATATTGGTTTAGAAGTTTGTTTGCACCATTTCAAGCAAAATGCCTTCCCTTTTTAACTAGCTTGAACCAGGTGTTTAGTGTGAAGGAGTCTGAAGAGGAACTTCTTAGTTCTCAGTAATTAGACGATGCCTGCTTTTAGTCAGATTTTTATTCAGACCTCATTTCGTAGCTACATAGCACACAACTTAAATTCTGTGGTATTGATTCCATCCCACGTCGGCTTGACTGTGCATCAAATTTGTACCTTTTTATTACAACCTTTTCACAGGAGCCTTGTCCTACGCTGAATTGGGAACAAGCATAAAGAAGTCCGGTGGCCATTACACATATATCCTGGAGGTCTTTGGCCCATTACTAGCTTTTGTCCGAGTCTGGGTGGAACTACTCATAATACGGTAAGAACATGGAAAACTTAAGGGATAAAGGGACAATGAATCTGTTCATTTCATCTCTTTTCTGCATCATCTTCGTTATTCTTCACTACCTAGAATTCTGAAGGTCATATGACCATGTTGGAAACAAGGAGAGACCTAGGGTGTAAAACAGATTGCCTTTAATCCTCTGTTAAAAATATTTCTGGAAAGATGTTTATTTGAAGGAAGATGAAGCATTAAAATCCACCTTGACTGACCAGACAGATATGTCAAGAATTGGAGATTTTTCTTATTGTAGGTTATGTCATTGGACCATTTAACTTTTCTTCACTTTTGTAATTAAGAAATGTCTGTGCCAACAACTTAGTGCATCATCAAATCTTACATCTTGCACACACACAAAATCAGTTAACATACCATAAAAAATTCATTTCCTCATATTGAGCAAATCAGTGATCTACAGTTAAGTAAATCTTTTGATTTTATTGTTGTAAGAATGTGTTATTCTTCCTGCTTCTCTTGGCACTGAATAGTGCTAAGTCATGCTGAATAGTAAATTTCCTTCAACACTGTAGAGAAACTGTGATGTCATATATGTAGTTTAGGAGTATCAGAGGCACCCAACGCTAATTGCTTCATAAGATGTGACTTGCACTTTCTGATCACAGGGCTCAGTAGAAATCACTAGGGAGCCTTGCTCTCACTGTAACTATCAGTCACACAGTTGAAAGCTCAGGTGAGCTTTTAGTGTAACATTTACAGAGGTGACAATGCAAAGCTCATAAGTGTCTATTAACATGATGTCAATGGTGAGCTTCAGAGTGGTACACACTGCATTGTTAATTCTGTTCCTCACTGCTCAAAAATCAATTCAGTTCAATGATGAGTAAAAAGTTTATTTTTAAACTTTCCTAACAGAATCCTTCCCAGGACATATCTTCAGCTTCTTTTTGATTATCTTAATCATATGTATCATTTGAAGTTTAACTTTAACTTTTTCATAGTTTATTTCTGGTTTACCACATTTCACAGCATTTCTTTCATCTCTTAAAACTTCTGAAGAAAAAATATAACTAACCTCTAATTCTGATTTGACATTGAACTTAATATCTTTTATTTCACATAATATTCTAGGTAGCTATGTTATGTTTCTTTGTTAGGGCTATATGCATTTCAAGGACATAAAACCAGGTCTTACAGTTTTTATAGTTTTTAAACTACTTACATTAGTGCCCTATGTAGCCTCAATACAAATTCTTTCTTAATACATGTTAGAAAGTACAAGATTATATTATTTAAGTATAACATTTTCAGTATTCAAATGAGTGTATTCATTTAAAATACTGGCTGTCAGGCTGTTGAGCTTTAGAGCCTGATGTAGATGGACCTGAATCCATCTTCATCCATGTATTTGTTGTGTAACCATGACTAATTGCTCAGTGTTACTATGAGCAGTATCATTCCATTTGCAAAAGACTGATATGGTGCTCACTCATTAATTTATTCTTTCCACAAATTGCTGCTGAATGGTGAATGGGAGGATAAAGTGATCTAAATTGGAATGAGTCACAATCTCTGCTTCTAAATAGCCTATAATCTGATGTTGCCTTAATTTTGAAAGAGCTGCTTTATGATGTGTGCATGTGTGTGTATGTCTGTGTGCAGCAGAGTTAATTAGATAAATTACAGAAGCTTTAAATATATTTTTCATAGTTCTTTGTCACACTGTACTCACAGGGCTAGGGTGGTCTTTCAAATAGGCTAAATAACATACGACTTGAGGAAGAGTAAGATTCCTTAGCACCTAAATATTTGTCTTTTAATAATATAATATCTCTGTTAGCTAAGTATTTACTTTTAGTCTCTATGAGTGTGTGAGTGCATGTATATGTGTATGTGTATCATGTGTATGTCTGGTGCTCACCAAAGCCAGAAGAGGGCACTGGTTCCCTAAACTGGAATTTAAACGTATTGTGAGCTAACCATTTAGGTGCTGGGAACCCAATAAAGTGCTCTTAATCATTAAGCCTTCTCTCTAGCTCTATCCATAAAATATAAATACTAATATCCATGATCTTTAAATACTAATATTCATGCTGTCTAAATATTCCCCATTAAAATTCACCTTAAAATTAGGTCAGTCATGCTAAAAGTAACCTGTAAAACAAATTTAAGCAAAGAAAAGTCACTGGATAGAACATAACAGGGATTATTAAACTGAATTCACTTATCTACAATATGTGCAATATGTATTAATTCTATATGACAGACACTGTACTAAATAAACATTACACTGGGGATAAAATTATAATTAAAGTGAACACAGTCTTATACCCATAGAATTCATAGTAAAGTAGGGGGAAAGAATGATCAGTTTAGGAATTGTGTGAATCAATATAATATAAAATCACTACTGTGATAAGCAGTGTGGACAGAAAGAATTCAACGCTGTGCTTGGTGCAGTTAAGAGGACATCTGTAATTAAGGAAAGACATACCTATACAGATTCAAGAAGTGCATAGAACACCAATTAGATATGACCAAAACAGAACATTAAAAGTAAAAACATTAAATTTACAGAACAAAGAGAGGGTATTGAAAGCTGCTAGAGAAAAACAACAAATTACATATGAAGGAAAATCTATCAGAATCACAGCTGACTTTTCAATGCAAACTATGAAAGCCAGAAGAGCCTGGACCAAGGTATTCCAGTTCTAAACAACCATGGATGCCAACCCCAAATACATTATCCAGCAAAATATGCAGCAAAACTCTCTATCATAGTCAAAGGGGAACAGAAAATTTTCCATGACAGGAATAGGCTGAAATAATTTATGTCCACCAAACCAGCTCTACACAGAATATGTGAAGCAATACAAAAGCTACAGGAAGAAAACGAAGAAAGGTATAATAACAGAAACACAAAATAGGGACCACAAACACAGGAAATTAAAATGACAGTATCTGATACACATCTTACAATAATAACAGTAAATATCAATTGTCTTAATTCCCCTGTTAAAAGACACAGGCTGGCAGAATAGATCAAGAAAGAAAACCCATCTTTTGTTGTCTTCAAGAAACTCATCTTCCCTTCAAGGACAGACACCACCTTAGGGTGAAAGGATGGAAAAATGAAGAAGATGACTCTAAGAAAATGACTATAAGAAACAAGCAGGAGTTACAATTCTAATATCTGATTTTGTTTTCTTATTCTGTATATTTCTTTTGCTCTCCGTTTCTATCTCTCTATGCCTCTCTCTCTCTCTGTGTATGTGTATATATGTGTGTTTGTGTTTGTGTGGTATCTGCATGTGTGTACACCTTGTGTGTGCTCACCAGTGTATGTACACATGGAGGCCAAAGGTAAATGTTGAGTGTCTTCCTCTATGGCTGTTCACTTTATTTTTGTTAAAGGATCTCTCACTGAACCTGGAGCTCACCATTTTAGTTAGGCTGAATGGGGAGCAAGCCCCTATGATATGACTGTCTCCAACTCCCCAAGCCACACTATGCGATCACATGGGCTTTGTGGGTGTGAACTCAGGTTCTCATACTTGCACAGGAAACACTTTACTGACTGAGCCATCTCCTCAGTTCCAAACCCATGTATTTCTTAATTGTATAAAATTAGAAGAATACTTTCATTTTTCAATTTATGCATTACATCTAAATATATTTATGGAATTAAGGATATTCACTTGACTTTGACAATTTTTGTTAGAAAAATAAGAATCAAACAAGGTCAATTATTTAGTCATGTATTGACAATGAACACCTATTAATTCCAATTTTCACAGAAATATTTAAAAATTAGTTACTATTGATATAGGTAATGTTTCATTTGGGATGTTGTAGCAACTTAATTAAATATAGAGTTCTAAAAGTAATAGACTCTCATGTTAGTCGTGTTTCACATTTTAGGTAGCATCACCTGGAGATAGAAAAATTTAGTGAAAATGTTATTTATTTTCTGCAGTTAACCTAATTATATTGTTTCTTAGCCCTGGAGCAACCGCTGTGATATCCCTGGCATTTGGACGTTATATTCTGGAACCATTTTTTATTCAGTGTGAAATTCCTGAACTTGCAATCAAACTCATAACAGCTGTGGGCATAAGTGAGTATTATAACCATAAACACAAAAGGAGAGAGCAATGCAAAAGGGATTGGAGGCAAATCTTTTTAGAGTTTTTACGTGGTGTTCCCCCAATTGTGTTGTTTTGCCTAAATAGTCAAAGATGAAGACCTAATATTTTGTGAATTGTTTCTGAATTGGAAATGACCCTACCTCAGTGACTATGAAATTAATGTGGGCTTGGGGCATGTTTATGTGTTGGGTGTACATGTTGTATTATGGTGATAGTAGCTGTCATTCTCAGTTTTATTGTTTTCTCTCTCTGTTTTGGGCAATGATAAGACATGTCTTTCAAGATTTGATAATTAGCAATCTTCCTCAGATAGGAAGTTTCTTTATGGAGTACAAATTAGGAAGTTATTTATTTTTATTAATGGACATAGTCGTTTTTAGACATTGAAGAAAAAGGAGAAATCAAAGAGGAACATGCACACAGCTGTGTAAGTTATCTGAAACTAACTCTGACTGACGTTCTATAGAATTCCAAAATGTCTTGAAAAAGGATAACAATCTAGATGATGATTGAATCATTGTTTTCAGTATCAATATGACAAACTCAGATACAGAAAGCTACACAGGAAAAACTGAGCTGTACACTCAAGAAAGAATATTTCGGACAGCATTCTATAGTAGTTCAATAAAATGATACAAAAAGCAATGCACTCTTGACAAGAGAAGAATGTGTGACCACTTTGCAACAAAGTGCTGTGAATTCTATATTAAGAACACCTGGTACTATGTACATGTACTTCTGAACTTAAGTCCTTTCACCCTAAATTTCCTGCCTCACTCACAAAACAACACATATACCATTATTTTTTAAAATTGCAAGAAGACAAAGAAAATGACTCAAAAAACTTGGAGTTCTGGGAGGTAATGTTATAAGGACATAAGCCACTCTGCTGTTTATGTACACACCACTGATAGGACACCTATCGACGAATAACCTTGTTACTCTAAACTTCAGTATTCTTCTGAGTAAATTATGCCAGAGCTACCAGCGTTGAGTGGACTAAATGATACAGGAAGGGTCTGTGATAGCACCTGCAATTCATTACGATTATAGTATAAATGATGAATATGGATTTTTTGGTGGGAATGTCATTGGGATTTCCATGAGGCCATGAGCCTTATTCCTGCATCTCCAGCCCCTTACACAGTACACATATACTTCTTGTGCTCAGTAGTTATTTGTTACTGATTAACTTTATGAGAAAAGGTCTAAGGATTTTTCTTTTTGAACAGTGCTTGGCTATAGTCTGCATACCTGCTAAACTTTAATTGTTAGAGACCTGTAGTTTTTTAGGATGCAGGTAGTTGGTGTAAAACCAAAAAAAAAAAAAAAAAAAAAAAGGAGAGAGAGAGAGAGAGAAAGAAACAGTTTATTTGATAAGATATTTGGATTTAGCACCAGAGGTTTTGTGTGATGAATCATCTTAATATCGTGGTTGTAGCTCATTGGAGGTTAATAACCTGCAGCCAGAACAAAGTGTTCAGTTTCTTGGTTATGTGATCTTGAGCTATTAATGCTTCAGTTTTGATTGGTAAAATGTCTATGAAAAAACAATGTCTTTTGAATGTCTGTAGAAACATGAAATTGTATCAGATTTTAGAGACTTTTAACAGAGCTCCTTGTCTGTAGGCAGTTCTTGATGAATCTAGTGTTCCACTAAAGGACTGACAACCATGTTTATATCCAACTATGTTTTCTCCCTTGAATAAGTCAGAGTCATAAGACAGTTATCACATGGACATTGAGGTAAGAAAAGATAGTATTTTAAAGAACTCTACAGAGTAATAATAGAACTTATTAATTAGGAGTCATAACCAGAAGTCTGTAAGTAGATTCTGATATGAGTTTTAAAATTCCACAACTTTTATCTGCTTTGAACTTGATATTTGGTGAATACTGAAATATATTTTAATTTGTATTTTTGTAAGCATAAATTACTCTGTTCTTATTCATCTAAATTCCATTAATATTTTTAGTAGAGACATCTATAGTTTAGGGCATTAACATTTTCATATCCAAACTTGAAATCATTTGTGAGAGGATCACTAAGTTCTGTTTGGGTTTATAAAATATTTGTAGTTGCAGGGTGTAGATGTGCACGCCTTTAATCCTAGCACTTAGGATGCAGAAGCGGGTGGCTCTCTGTGTGAGATCCAGGTCAACCTGGTTTATAAAGCCAGTTCCAGGCCAGTTGGGGCTATAGGGAGATCCTGTCTCAGCCCTTCCTCTCAGTGTAGTCATGTTATGGAATAGTTAGTGAAGAGCTCAAGTAAGACTTTGCTGAACCCCCAAATTTCTCCTATCTTTGCCAGGAGTCAATAGTATTAGTTTATAAATTTTGATATTCCTTTTGTAAGCTTGATCAAATCAGGGAATGTGTCTCTAGAATCAGAAGCCCTGAAAGAGAAAATGGAATATTCTCATGACTCAGCGGGAAGTAGTTTAAATCAATGCCTTAATTGGAAAAGTCAAACTCTCTTTAAGAGGAATTTAGCTTTAATGGAGCAACAGGGGTTAGAGAAGGAGATATAGAAAGAGGAATTTACCTTGGGGCGAATGTCTCAGATCCTTTATTTTTCAAAGTGACTATAGGTGATTTTCTGCCTGTTAGGGGTGGGAGGTTACTGAGATGTAGAAAATAGAGTTTAATTGCATGAATTGCTTCCCTGTGTTCCTTGAGGGAAACAGGGAGTTTAAAATCTAGTTAACTATAGAAAAGGGTCAAACCTGAAGGGTCTTGTTCTATCACAGAAAAGAGAGTTTCAAATTTTGTGAATATTAACCAACCATTTGAGAAATGAGGGCATTATCTCAGTGCTAATTTACCCTCAGTTTTCAAAGTCCCCCACTTCTGGCAAATAAAGAAGATGAGATATTTGTGATTATCCAAATCCTGTCCCCTTTATTAAAAATGTCAGGCAAGTACTATGGGAAAATCTTTTATGTTCACTGTGGCTCATCTTCCAGAGCCCCATACCGACAAAAGTTACTTTTCTTGTCTTGTTTGGAAGACCACAGGTTTCCTCATTCTCGTAGTGTGAGTGAACAGGAAGTAACATTCAGTATTTAAAAGAGCCTGTCCTTTTGGTCACCCAGAACTGGACGGATAGAAGCATGTGCTTGAATGGTAGACTGTTACCATGAAAATACTGTCTCTTTAGCTTGTGGGATGCACTCATAGATTTCTTGATGACAAATCTCCTTTAGTTGTACATCGTTTGCTACTTTATTTTATGTAACTAGGAGCTGCATTGTACTTCTTCCTAAACCTTGTGGGAGTAGTTGGGAGGAGCAAGAATTTTATTGAGAATTTTTGCATCTATGATCATTAGGAACATTAGCCTGTAGTTTTCCTTTTTGTTGTGTCTTTTACTATTTTGAGTACTTAAGTAATAATGGCTTTGTAGAAAGAGTTTGGGAGTTCTCTATCTCTTTCTTTTTTTCCTTTTTTTCTTTTTGAATAAGTGAAGCAGTGTGATTGTAGTTCTTTGAATGTATGGTAAAATTATGCTATGAATTCATCTGGACCTGGGCTCTTTTATTTTTTTTTTCCAGTCAGAAGATTTTATATTACTATTTCAATTTCCTTGTTTGTTATTGGTATTTTAAGTTGCTGATCTCTTCTTGATTCAACTTGGGTGGTTTCATTGAATCTAGAAGGTCCAATACAATTTGGACAGAATTCAGTATACCAGTGAGCTCACACGTGTATCTTTTGTGCAACCAGGAAATGGGCGTTAACCGAGATCAGTTTAGCATGAAGTGGTAAAGTCAGAAGCCCTAAAGAATCTGAATCAGAGAACTCAATAGTCTGTTAAAATGGAAGACAAAGTTGATTTTTGAAAATGAAAAAATGCTCAACAGTCCTTAAATCACACCTTCCTCCCTGATCCCTGACCATCCTTCTCAAATACAGCTCCATTCAGAATTTATGGATATAGCTTTCCCCTCCACATTTCAGTTTTTAGGAAACTGCATCATAAGTAAGTAAAGACTATATGTACCTGTATTTTCATTTTGGTAAAAATTTGAGGCAAGCCAAAAAATTATTTGTCCTGTGAAATTAGCCATTACTCAAAAAAAGTAAAACTCAAGCCAAAGGAGTGCAGGCTCAAGAGTCCTTTTATTATTATAATATGGGTTTTAAAAGTAGATATTGTTTATGTCAGAAACTCAGAAAGCTCCTACATTTACTGAATTCCGATCCCTTTTCAATATTGTTGGGTAAGCAACATGTGCAGCCTTCAATTTCACTGCACAGACCCACGACGAAACAAAAGTTTCAGCCCTTGAGAACCTTGTCTGTACCTTGGCACAGGCAGCCTTGTTACTTGTTAAGCTCTACCTCCATGTCATCCAGGTGCATCGCGCCTGGAATGTGGTGTACTGAGTAATGAGTTCAGTGTTGGATGCTCAGATAAATTGTAGTCTGGAGAAACCTTTGAGGAAAATCAGTCTTACTCAGAATTCTTAACTAAGGGGAAGTCAAGGTGAAAGGATCAATTCTGAATATTTGTTGATCAATTCTAGATATATGTTTGGCTCTGTCTTCCATTTGAGAAAAATTCCAAAAATAGAGAATAAAGTTCCAGATAATTTTAGCCTGCTTCAATAGACGTAAATAAAACGGCGGGAAATGAGAGCATCCCTAGAGGGTTCTTAGTCTCATTCATGAAAGAATTTAAGAATGGACCCAATCGGAAGCTTTAGGACAATTTTATTGGAATTTGAAGAAAAATCCTCAAGACAGGCAAGCTGGGGATCTCAGCAGCTGTCTGGAGGAGGAGAATGGAGGGGGAAGAAAAGAAGCCAAAAAGTCATGCAGGTTTAGAGCCTGCATGGGGGTCAGACACGTGGAGGACTGGTAGCCACATGGCTGGGAGAAGAAGCTTCAGAGAAAAGGTAGAGAAATACAAGATGCTAGAGCAGCCCAGAGCCTTAGAGAAAGCATGTTTAGAAAAGGGATATGAAAAAGAGAAAGAAAGATTATGCTTTTCTGAAGAATTCAGAAAAGCGGGCAGACTTACGGAGAGCTACATGTCTGTGGCCAGGTCCAAAGAACTGCACTGGGAGGCAGGATTCCAGGCAGGAAAAGTTCACTGCCTCAACACACTCTGTATTCCACCCACCCATTTAGTATAACTTAAGTTGAATCCACCTTCCTAAGGGTGGTCCTGTGATCAGGTGATTGACCAGTGAAACTGGAAATGTGGGTCTTTCAACAGATAAACTAGAGAATTTATAGTGTAACCCAGCTAAATAGTTATTTGCTCTCTAACATTTGTAAGTGCTTAACTTCTTTCGAAGGTAACAAAAGCTCTTTCTTTCAAACACACACATGGCCAGGCATTCCTTAAATAAGAGTATCTCCCCTCCTTCTCTCCTTCCTTCCTTCTCTTCCTCCCTTCCTTCTCCCTACCTCTCAGGCTTGCCATTTCTTCTTTGTCTGTTTTCTCTCCCTTCTCTTTCTCCTAGGGATTCTTTTCTACCATGGAGTATCAGAGGTGGCGAATGTTCTGGCAACTGAAAAGAAAGCAGTGCTCTTTTGTTGCTAGTGGGAACTAAGGTCATATTTTTCCCATTTTCCTGTCAAAGTTGGGCCTCTTTAATTGAAAACAAAATATTTTCATGGGATGACCCATTTATCAAATGGGAACTCACTGGTTGTGTTGTATTTGATTATTTTCAGTATGTAACCACTCTGTATAAGAGACAGATAAATGGCTATATGGTAAAATAATTCCCTTTACCATTCACACTGGACCTGTCTGTCCTTCATGCCTTCATAAAGACAGCTAAAGTATGGAGGAGCAGCTCTGGCCTTTCAGACTGTTGTCATCATTGATTATTTTACATTCTTCATTAACACCATCTGGTTCTTTTCTTTTTCTTTTTTTACTTTTTTATGGGGGGTGGTGTTCTTTTTTGAGACAGGGTATCCTTGTAGCTCCAGTGGGCCTGGAACTCTCTATGTAAACCAGGTTGGCCTGATCTCACATCCATCTGCCTGCCTCTGCCTCCTGAGTGCTTGGATTAAAGGTATGCATCACCATGTCCAATCCCTATTTCACTTTTGAAGGGATCTACTGATCCTTGGTTTTTCCTGTCTTTGATTATTTTTCATTAGGATTTTATTTTCTGCATTATTTAAGTTTTAAAAATGTATCTTTTACTGAGGTGTATTTACTAAATAAAACTGTAGTCTTTTAGTGTGTATAATGTGGTGATTTAATGTCCAGCTCCTTTGTGAAGTCAGTTACCATGTGCGCCACCTCACCTAGCTACCTCTGCTAGTTTTAGTGGTAGGGTGACAACATGCACATAGATTTCACGTATATAATTCACACAAATACTGTCTATTCTAATTTATTGAAATGTTACTGAAAACTAAATTGCAGATTTGGAAATCATTTGGTGCTCTGCCATCTATAGATATTGCTGTATTTTGGCTAAGTATTCTTTCAACCCTCCTCTTTTCCTTTGTTTCTGACTTCACCATCCATCCACAAAATCATACATATTTCCTTAACCTGCACTGTGGGTCAGTATTTTAACACTAGCATCTTTTCATATGATAAATACTTCATTGCGTTTTTATTTTAGGTGGCTGCATAAAACCATTAATTAAACTTCCTAAAAGTGTAGATACTCTTAAAAAATTGTCATATTTATTATATTGATAACATTTCACCTATTATAAAATGAGCTAATGATTATATTAGGTAGGGAAACTATAGCGACAACTCATTACATAATTCTAATTTGAATGACAAAAATTCGGTTAGAATTCTGTTTCATCTCCTGAAAAACAATTTTATATAATTTTTATTTTTGTTAAGGAAAAGTGCATCCTACAAAAATAAGATAATATCTGTAAATGTCAAGAATGAAATAGCTGCTGTTTAGTTGCTTTTTAAATATTGTACACAGGTGAAGGTGGGAGTATAAGGTTAGATTTACTGTGGTTAACACCGAACATTCCACCAGGCAGAAAAGGAAAGACTGAAACGTCACCACTAAGTTTGTGCTGGGATTTTTGGCAGCCCAGTTCACTCTCTCATTCACTTCAATAAGAACATGTTAGCTGTCTTCCTGGGCTGGGCATGGAGCTGATTATTGCCAGTATAGAAATGAAAAGGCTTTATTCTATCCTTGATGCTTTCATGATTCCCAGGGTGAGAAGCGTAGATGGAAGAGGCTGCTTGGGAAACTGGGCAGTATCACTGTGAAGAGAAAACTGCCTGGTTTCAGACTCCGTGTGCATCCAAAGCTGGAAACTCTCAGCATTTTTCACTCAAGTCTCCTACTATATGTTTGAAGCCTGCACTGGTAGGGTAGGTTAAAACTCCCTTCTTGTATATTAGTTGAAAAGTAGAGAGGGACTCGAAGAACAGTGTTATGTAAGGTAATACTTGACAGTGAAGAGTGAGATTCCTGTCACAAACACTTCTTGCCCCCTTCTTGAGTCAAATTCAGCAATCTGATGGCCTCCCATGATGACTTCAGGATGAACATATTTATCTGATTTCTAGAGCATGACTATAAATGACCATTCTTACTGACCTGCTAAGAACAAAAGAAGAATTCTAACTGTGCAGAGATTTTTATCGAAGCTTGTCAAACTTGAATGTGCATCAACAGTGCTCTTGGTGAGCTAGAGATTGGATCTGGGGCAGGGCACTGAATTCTGTACTGCTGAAGCTCTCATGGTTCATGTCAACACTGAAGGATTGTAGGTCACATTTCCAGTCATATGGACCTGAGTTGTCAATGTGCTCAGGGAGATTTGCCTTCTGTAACTTTGTCTGTTTGTTTGCAGCTGTGGTGATGGTCTTAAACAGTATGAGTGTCAGCTGGAGTGCCCGGATCCAGATTTTCCTAACCTTTTGCAAGCTCACTGCAATTCTGATAATTATAGTCCCAGGAGTTATACAGCTAATTAAAGGTATGGACCGAAAAGTAAATGCTTTTTAAACTACGTATCTGCTTTTGGTCTTTTCGAACACTAACTTTCGCTTGTATAGCAGAATCCTTAATTAGTCTTTGCTCGT
The DNA here is from genome assembly GCA_035773235.1 of Eospalax fontanierii. Lineage (NCBI taxonomy): Eukaryota > Metazoa > Chordata > Mammalia > Rodentia > Spalacidae > Eospalax > Eospalax fontanierii. The sequence goes on along the minus strand of CM069535.1, from coordinate 77,193,281 downwards.
GGAACTTAAACTCTATACTGTCATTAATTGATTTGAAAGGCTACGCTGAGGGTGAGTTGGTATTTATAGTTGAATGGCAGCAAGAGAATCAAGACTGGGCCAAGCAACAAAAATGAGGCAGCCAAGAATTCCCTGGGTGTAAATTGCTTGGAGTCAAAACCCAAAGTGGAAAAGAAAATAATTTACTATTTAGCTTTAAGTATAGGTCAATATATCCTTTCGATAGCATTGTAAAACTTTTCAGTAATAGCAATGAATATCAAAGGTAAAAAGATTTCTGGAAAATAATGAAGGATGACCACTGATTCTTTTATATTCTGCTGAGCATTTCTTCCTTGTGAGGTTAATGTCCTCAGAAGAAAACTGAGTTATAAGAGCAGCATTCCTAAAAACAAATTCTGTGTGACAAAAACATCGCAAAAAAACTTATTTTAATTGCTATGTTCTTTTCTATATAAAATTTGCATTTCTAACGAAATCAGAAATTTCTGTATTTATTTGTCCTGTAGAGTATAATAAGTAAAGAAGTTAAGGGGTGGTATCAGTGAGTTACAGTTGTTCTAGTAAAGTCTGTGCAATTCCTTGGATTTGACAGAAATGCTTAGAAGAAAAAGAAGGCCCCATGGGTTTTTGAACTTGCGACAGGAAATAATAAGAAATAACAAAAGAGAGAAACAATTGTAAAAAGGTTGCATCACTTAGGAATGTTAAGTATTTAATGTTTACATTGACACTGTCTGTTCCTAGAAAGGGAATTTATAAAGTTAATGATGTTGCAGGAGAGTTACAACAAGGCAAAGGAAATGACAAAGTTCAGTAAAATCATGGCTGTTGGTAGAGGCATCAGACAATAACAAACACTGAAAGATCAGTCATTCTAGCTGGGAAAGGAGCTGTTCTTGCCCATTTAATAAGCCTAGTGGGAGTTCTCTGAGTCTTGCTGGCAAAATGCTTTCAGCAAATCCAGCAACCTCAGCCAACCCAGAATAAACACAATGAAGAATCTCAACACTAGAGCCTGTACTGGGAGATGTGAGCTTGTTCTTCTAATTCACATTGGCCTCCACAGAGCTAGCCTGTTCATACTCCATTTCAGTTATCATAAATGCAGGCAATAAAGGGTCTGAGCTCTTTGTGCTTTCTTTTTCTGAACTAAGTCTTTAGTCTTCTGTAGCTTTTAAGGATGTCTGAATCATTAGCCTTTCTCATTTTAGTATACATTTCTAGTTGAGGACATATCCTTTAAGCTAAGATTTATTTCTCTGGCTTTTCTTTTTGACGTAATATTGAACATAATGTTAGTGTTATAATTTGCAGGTGGCTTTGACCCTTGCTTATGTATGTGTGTGTGCAAGGTGGGGTTTTGTTGTGAAATGTTACTGTGTTTCAATTCCTTGAGAGCAGAGATCATGATAGAACTCCTGCCCCTTCCCTGTTTGTCACAATATAGTGATACTTTCATAAATGCTTATGACATCAGTAATTCACAGGACCAGCCTTCTTCTCACATAACAAACAAATTCCCTGAGGGTATTACCATATTTGAAGTAAATTTTGCTATTTTGGAGAGAATTCTCAGCAGATATATTTTCTCCATTACTATAAAATTGTATGAAATTGTGATTCAAAGTTTTTTTTCCTAACATGATCATTTGTTGTTTTTTCACATTAATCTGAGACCCCAGAAAGTGAAAGACTTCACTAATATATATTGCATGTTTATTTCTGCTCTAATCAGATCCTGATTAGAGTTGAATGTTGTACATTCACTTAGAAGGACTTGAACTTTCCTTTGAATATTTGAACTTTCATCTTCCTGAAGCCTGTGTTATGCAGCCAAAATATTCCTGAAGTTCAGAAACAATGAACCTCTTTTACAACACTCTCAAAATAGCACTTTTGAAGATCTGTGGTTCAGTCTTCACAGGTTTCCCCCTCCCCCCGGATTATTTATTGTCACATTCTCAGGAATATTCTGTCTTTAGGCCAAGGAGACCACAGATTGAAATAAAAGAATATTCAAAGGAGGTTTCCTAACAGAACCTCTGTATATATCTTTTTATTCTATTAGAGCAGAGAGATGTTTTAGGAAAATGGACATCTTTGATTTGTCGCATCATTTTTTACTGTTTACAATATTTAGAAGTTGATTGTATTGAGGAAAATATCACTCACTGTGTGACTCAACCTTCTCTATCTTGGGTTCCCAACCCCACATTATATCACTATGACTGATCTTGAGATGAAAGGATCAGGTGATTCAGGCAGTAGCAAAGATTTGTTTTGCAAGAGAGTCCTCTACCCTTCATCCATCTCCTGCTCCACAGCCTCCTTTTGTCACTAACATAAAGATAAAATTTGAAACAAGGTCCTTTCCTGATTGAGTGTTCTCACTTGCTGTTTTCTTTAGAACATAGGCTCTTATTCTGTTTAACTTTGAGTCTGTGCTGACTAAAGAAAATATAAAGAAAAAGCTATTTTTCACAAAGCACAAATATATATGATGGACAGAGTGCTCACAATACATGTTAATGCCAAATGTGCTAAAAGTTAGTTTGGAGATTGGTGTGATTTTCTTCCGTGTTTCTAGAAGAAAATGGTGCCATGTACCAGAACAAGTTCAATCAGATTTCCCTGTAAAGGTCCAGGTACTACATGTTTTCAACTTCATAGGTAGGATGGCTTCAGACAGTTCCAACATTGTGCTGTATAGTAACATCAGACCAGCAGCACTGATGGAGATAGGCATGGCAGTGCCAAAGAACCTTTATTTACAAAAGAGCCTTGGATGGCAGATGTGGTCTGAAGTCTCTTCCAAAGCCTACTGTAGGAGACAAGCCCCTAAAGGGAAAGCAGTCAGAAGCACAGTGATGTGTGGATGTGGCTTGGGAGTTTCTTGCGGCCTCTTTATTGAAGGGAGAACCTTTGAGATTCCTTTGTATCTCTCACCAAGTCATAGGTTATCTTCTAAGAGTTTTGTCATACTCCCAAAATTTCAGTTTATAGAAAATCCTTTAGGTTGCTTTCATTGTTAAAAAGAGGCACACTCACACAAGGGAAATGGGTTACTTATTTTAAGTGGCATTTTCATCCTATCTGTTTGCAAAATAATTATAAAATAGTCTGGTTGGCAATCAGTGTACTTTTGGGATACTTTCATAAGGATAGGTGCAGTATTCAAAGATAGTGTTGACAATGTGCAGAGAGTAAGAAATTCTAGACCTAAAGAAGAAAAGTTCATCCCCTAATCACATTTATGATTGGAATAAATTATAACCAACTTTTTGAAAAGCTTTAAAAATCTTCCCATTCTAATTGCAGGGCAAACGCAGCACTTTAAGGATGCTTTTTCAGGAAGAGATGCAAGTCTAATGGGGTTGCCCTTGGCTTTTTATTATGGGATGTACGCATACGCAGGCTGGTAAGTTATTATCTCCAAAAACTTCAGTTAAATATCTTCTTTGTGCTTTTCTCTTGTTAACCTGGTTGGGGTTTTTTTTGTTTTTTTTGTTTTTTTTTTTTCCGCTCTAGGAAGGTCAGTTGTGATCCTCATGGTAGGTGAGGAAACACATCATACCATTCTCTTCCTACAGTGGGTTTCTATGAAGACATGTACACAGTGATAATTTAATCAAAGCTTCATGTAACATGGGAGATCTCAAAAATCAAGACCAGCAAATTCAGGAAAACTATTTTTAGGGTCAAAGTGTATGATGTAATGGAAATAGGCTGAGAGCGGAATTTAGGGTGTGCTATCTGTTCAGATTCTTCTTGGATTCTTTGTGTAGCATTCCTTCCTCTTGGGTATAGAATAGAATCCCTCTGGAGCAAAAATTTTACTATGTATGATGAGACAAGGTAGAACAGAGAATTGTATGGCTAGCTTCACAGAAAGGCAGGAGAAAATTTGAGATATATTATTATTTTATGATTGGCTTGAGAGCAGATAGTTTCTACTTTCTATGACCCAATTTAGGGGGAAAAAGATTGTCCTTCTACAGCTTGCCTTGGCTGGGGAAGCAGAAGAGCAGGGAAAGCGGGGTCAGACTGATTTTTCTTCTGAGATCTTTGTATTTCTTCAGTTCAGTGTGCTTAATATGACAACGCACTGTTATATTTCAACTTTTCTATTGCTGTGTTAAACAACTATGAACAAGGCAACTTATAGAAGAAAGATGTTGGACATATGTTCCCAGAGGGATGAGTCCCTCATGGAAAGGGAACCCCAGCAGGAGGCCACTGGGGCAGACAGCTAAGCATTCAGATCTTCAAGCAGGCACAGGAAGCAGGGGGAGGAAATCTAGAAATAAGAAGAGGCTATGAACTCTCGAAGTCAGCTCCAGTGACATGCTTCCTCCAACAACACCCCCACCTCCTAAACAACCACAAAGAGCACCACCAACAGAGGCAAGTATTTTTGATACTGTAGTGTCATTTTCTAAGCATCCAGTCTGTGAAGGTTTAACCCAGCATCCTAAAAATTCCAAACAAATACTGGGCCTTAGCAGTCAGTATAAATGGTTTCTAATTATTTATCAGTAAGGACAAAATAGTGCCATGCAGTACCAGAGATTAGGACTTGGCTTCTCACAAGGCCTTTCAGCAAAAGATCCAAGGGTATTTACAAATACTGTTAATGTTTTTTTTTACTCTCTCATGAGCAAGAAATAATTCAGGTGTAGAAATAAATAAGATGCTCTCAGGAGATTAAAATGGTACTCTAAAGGCACGAAAAGAGAAAGCAAGATAATAAAATCCACTGTGCCAAATAATGTGTAACATGTTCAAGGACCTGATATGCTCCCTTAAAACGCTACCAATATCTGAAAACAGAACTGTGTAGCAAAGCTGACTCACATCATAATGCCGTGGACATTTCCTTTGACGTGTGTCTACTGTGATTCCTCCTGCTCCCATGCAGAATTTTTTACTTGTGCCTTGTTTTGTTAATAGGCCTGAATAACAATAATCAAACATAAGAGAAGAACTTTTAACAACAAAACTTTATTGACCTTCTCTGATTTAGTTGAAATGACTATTTCAAGAAAGCCTGCAAGGTACAAAAGTTTTATTTAAACATCAGAATTGTTGCAGAAGTATAACTTGAATTTTTTTGCAATAAATGGCAATAATTCTCTTTAGTTATTTATAAAACTAATAGTCAAAGATGTGATAACATTCCATGAACCTAAAAATGTCAGGAAATTTGCTAGCTAAAAATTATGTAATGCACACGTAACACACATGCAATTTCCCCTGTTTTTCAGGTTTTAAGATCTTACCTTCCAGAAGATACAAGGAATAAAAAAATGTATATTTTAAAATACATGAAGTGTGTACTTTATTAATTGCACTGAATTATGAAAATATGGCATTAGAGGAGAATTAAGAGAATAGAGCTGCTCAGTTTAACCTAGCTCTGAAGCAAACTCTATTTTAAGGTTGTCAAGTTATAGCTCTAAGAATATCAGTGTAAAATATTTGTATATCCCAGAATATTTTTATAGCCACTGTGAGCATGCATTAGTTTTGAATGACTCAGTATTTTTGAAGTCCTTTCTCTTTGTCAAAGCACAATGTGGTTCTAGGCAGAGAAAAGAACTGAGTATGATCACAGGGTTAGGACCAGAATCAGCTCATGACTGTTCAGCCTGAATCAGGGCTCCATGCCCTGGGGCATAGCCAAAATACTGTGAGGGTCCCTGGGAGCCCCAGATTAAAGTGGGGAGGGAGTAAGAGCTTTCAGCTCCAGTTGGTGCTGGGAGCCTGTGGTACCTCATCAAGAATGTGGAATGTGGAGATCTCCACAAGGCAGATTTGATTAATTCTGTTGAATGAAGTTTCTCTTGCCTGTGAGCCCCATGCAACTGTTCCCACGGAATATTAAGGCATTTCTGTTCCCTCTCCACTACTGCCCGGCACTAAGTATTCAGGTCGCTTGCTTTATGTACAATCAATTCTTCCCGCTTCTGAGGCTTTTGACAGACGATGGATTTCTCCAGGTATAAAGACTCTTTTCATCTTGAATTATCTTATTAATACTGAATTTTATTGATTCTGAGCCCCAAATGTTACTGTTTTCATTGGTGAAGGCATTTTTTTTGGCACCTTTATTTATGCTTCTGCCCACACAATCCTGGCGTCTACACACTGTTTTAATGAGCCAGGGACCATTGATTTTATTATGTTCTTAAGGGTTCGTTCGCAGTATTAGAAAATAAGTCCAGGATTTGAAGTAGGATGTTATGTAACACAAGTGGCTTGTGTAGAGGGTGATAAGAAATGACTCGTCTGTTATGGGTTGTTATGCTGCCTAAGTGCTGCTTTGTGACGAGGGAGGAATGGTCTGCCTGTTAGTCTGTGGCCATTGATCTTAGAAAAAAGAAGCATGATAAGAAAAAAGAGTGTACAGGTTTGGCGCTCCAGAGGAACAGTTGCCATCGGTATGCAAATGGATCAAAATGGAGTCTAAAATGGTTCTCAAAAACAGGGGCATTGATTCTCTTTCCAAGCCTAACCCATGCTGTCTGAATGCTCCATCCTTTACCATCTAATACTGGCTTGCAGAATTATAAATGGGAATTGAAAATGAGCTACCACTTCCTGTATTGCTGCTGGGACAATATTTGACTAAGAAAAAAGAAAAAGTGGAAGCATTGTAATTGTGTGAGACAGAGCATAGAAGCCAGGACTCAGAACTTGCTGGCCAGGCTGCTGCCAGTTTGGAAAGCAGCAAGTTCTCTGTTGTCCTGGAGACCCTGCTCTAAGAGAAATCTACCTCCAACTACTAGGCAGAATAGCAAAGAGACAGCACCAGACCTCTGGGAACCTGAATAAAGTTTTGGCTCTAAGGAGCACAGAACCTTTCCCGAATGATGAAAACTCCTTCACAAAAGATGATTAAGGGAAAAGAAATCATTAACCCAGCCAGGTCACAGAGTTGGGTCAGAACAACTTTAATATTATTGCCAAGGTCTGCATTCAACAAAATACATCTGCCAGTCCTCCTGCGGCCTTGGGGAAGTCAACAAATTTCAATTCCATATCTGGATCCGAAGCTAAATATTGCATGGCGAAGTTTTTTTCTTTTTTCACTGTGCAATAGAAAATTGTTTTTCATTGTCTTTTCCTCTCTTTTTAATCTTATCCTCAGTGGATTTAGTCTTCCTAAAGCATCAACCTGGATTATTTTACACCTTTGTGCCCAGTCTTACGTCAGAAATCTGTGTCCTTTAAAAATCATGTACGAGGTTGGGTGTTGCACTGCGGACCTGGCATGGCCTTTATACACGATCACTGAAATGCTGGGATGATAGACCTTACACACATTTTCAAGGGCCTTTGAGGAGAAGTAAGCCAGAGAGGATACTGTGGCCTCCACACTCGTGCTGGCAGGCAAGGAGGTGCAGTCCACACAGAGTATGGCTGTTTGCACTGAATTAAGTGGCTTGTCCCTTCCTCCCCCTCATTCTCTCTCAAGCCCTTGTCCTTATATTTTCTAGACCCATGGAAAAGAAGTTGAAATTATGTTATTTTATCACAAATAATTGCCCCTTGGCCTGAAGCTGGAAAAGACTAGTTTCCTAAACAACTATTAAGAAGCAACTGGCTTTCTCTGACTTAAAAACACATAAAATGTGTGATTTATTTTTTTTGTCATATTTATTTACTTACTTTTATTTTCTTTCCATAATTCCTGTTGCTTTGGGTTTGTAACAAACATGAACATGTCAAATCTGTCTCAAACAGAATACTCCAGATATGAGCACTGATGGCGTTTCCCTTTCCTAGAGTAACAAGAACTTCTATTTTTTGAGTTTGGCTTTCTAGTCATTAAAAGAAATCATTGGCTTTAGACTTAAAAAATTTTAGTTATTATTTTTATTTTATGTGTATGAGTACACTGCCTGCATCTATGTGAGTGCACCTGTATTGTGCTATGCCTGTGGAGGTCAGAAGAGGGTGTCAGTTTCCTCTAGAACTAGAGTTCTAAACAGTTGTTTCCTGCCATGTAAGTGCTAGAAATTGAACCCAGGTCTTCTGCAAGAGCAACCAGTGTAGTTAACCACTGAGACATCTTTCTGTCCCTGGCTTTAGGTTTTTTATATTCTTGGTACTGTCTCCTCAGCATTTCAAATATATTGGGCTAATATTCTGGATATTGGGGTTTAGAAGGCAGATAATTTGAATGTAGATTTAAGATCCTGTGTGCCTATGCAAAAACCTATTTTTTACCTTGTAAGGAATAAGGTAATGATAGCATATCTGACTTGTATTCTGTGAAAATGTCCTAAGCCTATGAAATAAGAGATAATGAATTTTTTACTTTTCTGTTCGGCTGTTCTCGTAATGATCCCATGGTTCCCTCGTTCCACAGTCATCTGTTCTCATTAGAGGATGGAATTTCCTTCAACCTTATATTGTGGTTGAGAATTAAGGAAGCGCTACGTAACTTAAAAGGGTCTCCCGCAATCCCTTTGGGAAGGAAAACAAAGCCATGGATTTAAACAAATCACAGATCATCTCACACTTATTTTTCATCCCACCCCCTTTGCCATATTTGCATGGCAGACTACAGAACCATCAGTCCTTTCTCGATGCTTAGGCACTCTGCCATTCTGTGAGCTTATGCCAATCTTAGTGTGGAATGACATTGTACCCCAGGGGTGAATGCCATACATTCTCAAAGGCTCATGTTTGGGGTGCCTCCCCTGGGAATCCTCTCCTGACCTGCTATATGAGCTGCTCTCCTCCCTCCTGTGCTTGCCAGGGCACTGTGTTCCCTGCTCTGTGGCCATCCTCTGAACTGTGAGTTCCTTGTGCAGATTAAGGACTTTCCACTCTATATCCATGGTGAAAATAGGAAAATGATTTGTGGGAGTTCTTAGTTGTTGAACACTGGAAGCATTTTTAGGTAGTTTTCCATAATTCTGAGTTTAATTATTTAAAATGTAAAACTTTAGATTGTAGTTGTAGAATATACTATTAGTAATTTATTTATATATTTTTAGGTTTTACCTCAATTTTGTTACCGAAGAGGTAGACAATCCTGAAAAGTAAGTACCCATCTTTACTATGAGCTTTTTATCGGGAATAAAATTTCAGATTTTCTAATGGAAAAGATACACTTTTAGAAGCAACTGAAAGTGGGGCCAGTCAATTTTACTGTCATTGTCATTTTTATCCTCTTATAAAATCTACATATAAAATTTAGTAGATTTTTACAGTAAATTACATGTAAATAATTATATAATCTATATAATACTAAATTGCCTTATAATCTGAATTCAGGGAAGTATAGAGTTGTATTTTAGGTAACCTGTTTCACATAGTTGCATACATACCACTTTGCATGGACCTTCAGCTACTGTAAGTATACTTAATTCAAAAATTGTTTATACCTAAAAATACATGCATCTTGATAAATATATAATTAGAGATAATATAATTAATAGAAAATTAATTATTAAATACAACAGAATGGTAATGGAACTTATAAACTTTGAAGCTAAGTGATTTTTTAATTTTTACTTGTTCTGCTTTAAAAATAATTTGACAGATGATTTGATGCTTATTTAAATAATGTGTCAAAAGTGGACTAAGAAAATAAATTATTTTTCATGACTTGTGTATGAACATTTGTCTTTGTGTAGAAAAAACAAATAAAATCCATGAACAAAAGAAGAAAAAGTTAAGGAATATAATGTAGAACATAAACTATAAAGTTATTTAATTCATTTCATCTTATTCAGCATCAGCTGTGTTCCAATCTTTGTGTTAGGAGGATTTACAAAATGAATGAAATTTGTCTTCAAATCTTTTCTGGTGTGGCCCTTGAATGAACCATGTGAAAGCAGTGTGATGACACCACAGCAGACTACTCAGCTAGCAAAGGGGAAGTGAGCAGCGCTTAGCTCTATCCAAAGAGCCATTGCTTATAGAGTCTTAGTGGAGCCCAGCATGGTGGCCTGTCTTTAATCCCCCACCCAGAAGGCATAGGCAGAGGGATCTTTTTGAGATCAAGGCAGCCTGATCTACATAGTGAGTATCAGGTCAGCTGGGGCTACAGGGAGCTCCTGTCTCAAAAAGACAAAAACCACTACCACCACCACCACCAGAAACAAAATAAAACAAAATGTCACAAATGAATAAGTGTTACTCACATAAATGAAAGAGAGAAACTGTGAGACTTGGCCTCCGAGAAGAGGAACAAGAACAGAGGTTAGAAAGTATGCGACTTTCTAAAGTATGTGAAACAGGCCAGATCTCAGAGAACTTGTGTAAGTGCGGACAGTTCAGATTAGGAGGAGTTAAGTTCTGGACCCAGGTGCCTCGAGAGGTAGTTATCTGGTTACGTTTGGCCAAGTACCAGCGATTCACGGAGTTTAGAACATGGGAGCCAGCAATGGCTCTTAACAGATTTCAGAGTATCTGATTCAACAACTTTTCAAATCAATATGTAATTTCAGCCTTGAGAAGGCTATTTTAATAAGAAATATGGCCAATTTAAAACTATATTTTCATATTTATAACTGGAATTGAAGGCAGAGAACATATTTACTAGGAACTAGTTCCTACATTACTTGTAAACCATAAGCTACCTTGTGCCTGTAATCCCATCGATTATATAGATCAATGGACATTCTTATCTTTTTGGTATTTTAGAATAATTAGTATATATGTGGCAATATAGAGAAAGGACTGTTCATGCTAACTTTTATGTAAAGTATTTATTGAAGTACGATTATGTGAAAGAAATAACTAGGGTTTACTATGACATTCAAAGCTAAAAATATTTTAAAGGGACCAATTGCTAAAATATAATTAAGAGAATATTTATTATGAATCATAGAAAATTGTGTCCTTCATTTCAATATGAGTGAATGTATAAGTAATCACATTCTCTGTTGAGTTATTTAACAATCTGGACACAGTTCTGTTTACCACGCATACGTTGCTATTGTGTATATTAAGTTCTTTATACCATTGTTACACCAACCTGAGTTTCTGATATGTTCCACCAAAGAGTCTTGCCAGCTAAGGACTTTACTTTTCCCATCTTCTTTCCTGAATTCCATTTCACCTCTTCATTTCAGAGATTGATAAAGCCCACCCTTCAGTGTTTACAAATACTAAGGAATGGTGATCGTAATGCATCGATCCAATGCATTTTCTTTATTCTACTGAAAAGAAATTTCTTATTAAAAATGAATATAACAATAGCACATATCTTACTGGATTGTGTCAATGATTGTGTCGAGTGGATGTCCCAGTTAGTATATATTTAAGTTAATGATGGTCATTATATTTTAGTCCTAATGTAATTGTTTGGTTGTTACTATTATTATTGTTGCATCCTTGTTTTAAAGCGAGGAAAATTGGTACTCATGTAATAGTGTTTTCTAGATTTCAATATCCCAAGCAATTATGTTTTTGAAAGAAGTATGAAGAATTACTACATCTCATTGAAACCACCTCCCTTATTTTTCAGGGATAAAATTGATTATACATTTCATGAATGCTCTTACTCTTGGGTACAGATTTCATTGTGGTGTTATATTTAGAGACAGTAAATCTTCTTTCAAAGGGGAAAAAATGAGATACAAGTTTTATATTAATTTAAAAGTAACAGGTCTGGAGAGATGTTTAGTGGTTAAGAGCATTTGCCACACTTCCAGAGGACTTGATTTTTGTTCTCAGCGCTCATATTAGGTATCTCACAAATCACCTGTAACTGTAGCTCCAGGACTTCCTGCTCCACCTTCAGTCACTTCGGATACTGGCATACATGCACACATGCACACACGTACACACACACACACACACAGAGACACATACACACAGATACACATGTACATATTATACACACATGTACACAATATAAATAATAAAAATGAATCTTTAAAAGTAATTATAAAAGTAGACTTAGACAAGAATATTGTTATGGGGTGTATATAAGAATAAAAACACGATTTTAAGGGACATGTCTTCAGTTTTGATCATGCAGGTCATAGAATCTCAAGGAATACCAGAATTTTTAAATGTTGGCTCAAACATTTTCAATTTCTGAAGGTGACTATTTTGCATACTTCATTAAATATATGCAGAATAATCTTAATATAACACCTTATTTGGGGAACTAGAGATTTGGCTCAGTGGTTAAGAATTGCTCCCCAGGTTTGATTCCCAACACTGACTCTATAACTTAACAACCATCTATAACTCCAGTTTAGGGAATAGGACGTCCTCGTCTGATCTCCACAGGCATTGCTTAACACGGGTACACATACATACATGGCAAATAATATACTTGTACACTAAGAATAATAAATAAAATATTTTAAAACATCTTATTTTAAAACACCTTATATTTAAGTAATTAATATGTGAAACTTCTCAGGAAAGATTAAGAATCTCCAGATTTTGAGATCAATATAAGACAAGTGAAAGAAACAAAACATTGATACCATTTTCTTCTTTCACACAGAGTATCCAGTTATTTTGGTACTTATTTAGAAGGCTCTGTACAAAATTTAGCCAAAACATTTATTTTCTTAAAATTAAAATGATAAATCTGCAAAATTTCCTTAGTACTCAAAGATTTATTGTCATATTACATATTTATCAACTGAAGTAACTGAGTGTTTTGAGCAATTTCATTAATTTTAACATATCTCTTAACAATGTTAATAGACAATTTAGATTTTCCAAACTGAATTTTATTTTTAGAATATAGGAATAATTTGTGAATATTTAAGGCTAAATATCAAGAACAGATGGCACAATTATGTGGATCTGGGCCAAATGTATAATCTGTATTATTTTGAAAGCGGACACAGGTTCCAAAATACCTTTCATTACAAGGGAGAATAATTATGACTCCATCTTCTTTGTGATGCAGCAAGGTGAATGTGTTTCCTCATCAGTCGTGGGTGCATGTGTCCAGGTGTGCCACAGCATGCAACTTGCTAGCAGCTGGTGCAGTGAATCACCAGCCAAAGATATAACACTTTTTACTCTTCTCCTCTATGTAAGCAATAAAATCTTCCTAAAATTGTGACCTAATAGAAAAGAGTGATAATTAATTTTAGTCAGTGAAAGCAGTGGTGTGATTTCAAATATATAGAATACATAGCAGAGTGTCTTAATCTCACTAATTCCCTTTAACATGTAATTTCATTTTGAGTCATCTTTCAAATTGCTCACCACAACCCTATGAAATAATTTCTGAGCTGTTATCGTAGGCATCTCTCATAAAAACAGTTCTTAAATATTGTAGTAAGGGAGAGAAAAACTTGAACAAAAATCTGTGTTTGCATCTAAGTTAAAGCTGAGAAATGTTCTCCTGGCTTTTCTTATAGGACTCTCTCCTCTAGGAGTGTCTGTGCTGGAACCCAGCACCATGTGTGATAGTCACGTGGATAGTCCAGAGGTCAATGCTTGTCTTTCTCAGTTGCTCCCCACCTTGGTTCTTTTGAGACAGGGTTTCCCATTTACCTGGAGCTCACTGAGCAGGTAGACTTACTAGAAAATTATCTTCAGAGATCCATCTGTTCAGTCTCCTCAGCCCTGGGATTACAGCCACTACAGCCAGCCTTTTACATGGGTATTGGGAGTCTGAACTCAGATCCTCAGGCTTGTACAGCAAGCACTCTAAGCCATGTCTCTACCCCTGTTAAACTTTTGTGACAACATAAGAAATAAAAGTTCTGTAATATTGGCTTTAATAATTATCTATAACCTGTTGACTGACTCCACAAACAATTGTATTAGATTAAGACAATGTTCTGAGGGACATGAAAATATAAACTATAAACCATGAAGGTCATAGAATCTCAAGGAATAGTAGAGCTTTAAAATGTTATTATCTTCCCCAAATGATATGTGAAGTAATAATAACAGATGACATGTACATTTTTAATGTGTGTTTTTTGAACTATTGAGAGTTTTGCCTTATATGATTACTTTTGTAGGGAACATATTCTTCAATTTGTCATTGTTCAAAAATTTACACATTGCAAAGATCATATCATTTAGATATATGATATTTGTAATACTATTCATAGATTGATGAATCATGTCTTATATTGATGAGAGCTAAAAAATTAATTGCATTGCTTTGACCTTGGGGCCTGGGATTAGTCAGTCTGTCCGTTAGACTTGTGATGTTCTTTTCACTTCATTTATTCCTTCTGTTCTGAAGTACAGGAAATCACAGACTGAGAGGGAGTCAGCAAAGCCTGATATCATCAGTCATTTCTGAAGAACAGGCTATCAACATGCTCTGAATAATCAACTTTAATAGAAGGTTTAAATAATCAGAGTGTCAAGTTTAATTAATATCTCTCCTGCTTCCAATTTATATCAATCTGTGCCTCAAAGTCATCACACCTTGTACCAGTGATAACTTAGAAGGGAAACTTGGTTTTGGAAAAGTACCCAGAGATCATTGAGGCAGCGTGTTTCATCTGATTGGCCCAATGCAGGCCCCACACAATTCTGTGGTTTGTATTCAGCCCAGATGTTACAGTCTTATATTTTTAGTTTGGGTATTTTAATTTCTTACTGACTGTTTTATTCCTTATTATGCTGTTTAATATGGCTATATGAAAAACTGATTAACTTGATTAAAGAAAGCAAAGCAAATGAAGAAAATCTAGCCTTCATGTTTTGTTTAAGAGTTGTATGAGGAAAAAAAAAAACAACTGAAGATGGATTTGAAGTCTTTTTTATCCTGAGCTTTGGTATCTTTAAGATTTAGCATTCTAGAGTGGAATCCTCCTCTTTGCATGCTTGATTAAAGAGTTCTAACTCACTAGAAAATAACATTAGTATGAATTGCTTATATGAGTTTGGGTTACAGCAAAATTTTGTGGATTTTTTAACCATAAAGTAATGTAGTTTTACATTCTTCAAATATTTCCAAATTTTTATTGCATATACTCAAATGCTGTATGGTCTTAGGTTATGTAACCTGATTTTTTTCACATCATTTTATATTTAAATAAATGTATACATAAAAACTGTATTATTGATCTAATTTAATTTATAATAGTATTTGCTAAATGAATCTTTCTTAAAATGAGGTTTCTTAATAGAGGATTTTAAAGATACAACCCCATTATAAGAAAATTACTTCTGAACCTTTGTTTAGAACTTTTAAATGGATGGTAATAATCCTGATATTATAGTTCTCATAAGTATGAAATCTATGAAATTTAAAAACTATAATAAGCTTGATAAGTAATATTAAATTGTAGAATTGAATTTATGTCCAAGTTTACAAAGATCTTCCCTTTGGCAAAATGAAACCTCTCTGTATTAATGGCAACACACATCATTAGACCTATGTTAAATCATGACACTGCTGCTTCTCGAATTTGAAATGATTAATACCTTAATTAAAATGGTTCCATTTGTGCTTTTTTGAGAACAATACAAAATTTGGTAGGTCTAAGTCCAATGTGTTTTACAGTGTGAATGCAGTCATATTTTGGGGGCCACTGAGGCAGACAGAAGGCATCTGACCTGAAGTCACAGGGAAGAGACAGTTCTAATGCAAAAGCAAGGTCATCAGGCTGTTTTGGCAGTTTGAAAGTTTCTCTCTAATGCAACATGCCATTGATGCACCTTGGGATAAAAATTCTTGCGTTTCTCAGCCTCACATATGCGTAAAAAATACATTTGGTTCCAAGATCCTTTGTTCATAGGAGGCTGAAGTGTCAAATGATGCAGAAATTATAGGGTTATATTATAATATTTTATCATGGGGTAATCAAAGACGACAGACATTAATCCTTCAAGTGCTTTGTAGAAGCCACAGCTGTTTTGTAAGTTTTTAGATTCCAATCCCATCTGGAGCAGATTTTGAAGGACAGTCCTTTTGGGTACTCTGAGTTCCTTGCACTTCAGATGCTTCTAAGCTCTATGTTTAAACTTAATGAAATATATATTGGCATTTAGAATAGAATACTCATGTTTTGGAATCAACAATGTGTTAATTTATCTTCATTCAATTTCTGTTTCTTTTAGCCAAAACTAAGAGACCCCAAGTGGTGCTGTGGTGCAAGTGTTAGAATCCCAAAATTTCAGAATTAGAGGGGAGCCAGGGGATGGTGTAATTTAAACAGATGCATGAATTTCTTGTATCATAACACTGAACAGTAATTCATATGTCAGAAGATGAGAAAAAGGCTTCCTTGAACTGGGCTTCCTTTTTATTTTTTACTTGTTTGTGTTGATTGGCATATTTTTAATTACTATAGCCATTTGCAGTTTAGACAAATTATTCATCGAGTAGCATAAATAAGCTGGTTGCAGATGTCTTGATGCAATAGACATTATCTAAGTGAGGAACCAAATAAATTACACTTGAGAGTCCAGGGTCTCTGATGCTCATAGATGATGCCGTAATGATATTCAAGCCTCTACTTAGCTTTTCACATACTCGGATCTACACAGATATACCTTCTGAATTCAGAAGTATTAAGACAGTCATTAGTCTCTCAGTTATGATATTACATGTTTATAACTCATCCATATTACTCTTGCAAATAACCTGTCCTCCACTATTTTCATGTCTATATTTAAAAATCAGGCAATCACACTCAAAATAAAGTTCAGAAAGAAATTTACATTCTGGGTGATACTTAGACTTCCAAACTCTATTCTGTGGCCTGTTGTTACTTTGGTACCTTTGGTACTCATGCAGACTCAATGTTGTTTAAGATTCTCCTGGAATAGAATAATCTTCCATGTGGTTCTTTATAGGAAGATGCAAGATATCACATAAGAAAGTCATTATGTCTACATAACATCAAGCCCCAAAATCACTTTGATAATTTTTCTAGTCATTCAAACATTGACTCCATTATCAGTCTACCCAGGAAATGAACAACATTTAGATTTGTACAGGCACAAGTCAGAACTGTATTATCAACATACTCATCTGAAACAAGCTAAGGGAAGTACAGGCCTTCCAGCAAAGAAGAGGCATTCCTTCATATTTATGAACTATAAACAGTCAAGTTTATACATACTGAGTTATTGAAAATAGTACTGAATCAGGAAATGGAAATTCCAACCTTCTCTTTCCCTAACTAGCCGTCTGACCTTGGACAGACCTCTAAATTGTTTCCTGAGTTTTTGTTTACTATTTTAAAAGAGAAGGTAGTAATCCCCATATTACGGTTCTCTTGGGGCTGTGAGGATAAATACAAGAAATTCAACTATGTTAATGAGCTCAACAAGTAATAGACAAACACCATCTATAACCCAAACCTATATTCTTTGAAGATTAGAATATTTCATAAGCTTTCAAAAAATTAAAGGATTAACAGAATTATTTTATGAACAGAGGCTGCCTTTTCTGCACACATGACCTATTAATCAGCTTGAATCATTGTTCTGCACCATCAGCAAAGCACCCAATTATTGGCAGTTAGAAGGCTGAGAGGATGCTGAGAACTGCTCCTTACAGGGTAACCTCCCTCAGGTGACTCCAGGCTGACACAACTGAATCAGAATGAATTTCTTGGCAGACATTCTTTCCTTCTGAACCAATGTTTGCATGCCAACACCCTTATTGCCATTGTCATACAGTTGACTGATTGTGCTGATGTAACGGACTGTTTGTGTTTCGACTATAGTTACTTATTTTTAGGTTCACTATCCTACCAAGAAATGCTTTTATGGAATCTGACAAACAGGACTTGATCTCAGTGGCTTACACGATGTATTTTAATATTTTGTTTTACTTTGTATCCAGTAAGAAGTTATTGTTTATATAGTACAAGTGAATGCAAGCTAAATTTTTATAAATTTTTAAATAATTTAAGGACATAGAGTCTTGTTTGATTTGTTTGTTTTATGAAATGTAGCTTATTATGTAGTCCTGGCTGGATCTGAACTCATCTGTAGCCAAGTTTGGCCTTGAATTCAGATAATACTCCTGCTTTAGCCTCAACATGCATAGATTACAAGTATGTGCTACCTCATGCAGTTTTTTTAAACTTTATTGAAAAATGTAATCCATTTTTTTTATCTGACTTCTAGATGAATTACAGGAATTGCATTTCAGATGCCTTTTATAGCATATTGTCATATGAAGTGGAGAAAGCTGAAGCTCAAAGGAGTGAAATGTACCCTTATGCCAATGCAGTTAGCCAGTGAGAAGGTTAGGATTGTAATCTGTGGCTTTCTGGCTCCCAGAGCTTACTTAGATCCCTTCTAGTATACTAGTTAGTCTTCCAGAGGTAAAGCAGGAGTGACCCTTGAGTGCACAGGATGTTTTAGTGCTAACTAAGGGAGCAACTTTGCTCTAGAAGAGGAAGTGAAAGGAAGAGTAGGGCCTACGAAAGCAGAAGAGAAGCGGAGCTGTTGGAGACAGGGTTAGGTGTACGCAAAGCCACAGGAAGAATGGTTGATTTCAGGGAGTAATGTGTACTTTACCTTGGGTAAGAGCAGTGAGTGGTTGTTGGGCTGTGGTGAGCCGGAGTCTCCATTGCAAAGGTTTTGGAACCTCTTTTGGTAGCCAATAGGATGGACAGAGAGTATTGGGGCAAGTCTTTGGTCACTGGGAATCAGCAATTGAAAAAAGCTAACTTGATAGCATTTCCATTGATTTTCTTCCTGTGACACAAAAGTGTAAAGGGAATTTTGGGAACTGAGAAAACTTTCTACCTTCTTCTCCATGTTTTCTCTTAATAAAATACTGTCTTTGAGTAGTTGCGACAAAGCGACACCATATGTGGCTGAAATTCAGAAAAAGAGCACCATAGTTGACGTACCACTCCAGTTCAAACATGTGCCAGCCTGCTTAGAGAGAAAAGATGAGTCAGCACTATGTCAGCATGCTCTCTTTAAAGATAAAAATGCTGTGGGTATTCCATCTTTTAAACTGTTAGTTTGCAGGTGAGTTCAGTTTATTTTGATGTGCTTCTTTTACTCTTTATTCTTATTTCTATTACTATTTTTTCAAATTTGATACAATATTATTTTGATCAAATTTAGGTCCCCTCTCTCATTTGCACCCCCTTACAAACCTTTGCCCAATTTCATATATTCTATTATATACCTATTCATATACAAATGCATATTTGACTATAGAGTCATGTTTGTGCCTACAAATGCTCTTCAGTGTGGGTTCATGCACTGGCTGTCACCTGGTCAACCTACTAAGAGTCTCATCCTTAAATGATATTGCCTGGCTTGAGCTTATGTGTGATTTCTCCATGCTGTCACCATTGTTGTGAGTTCCCATGAGTAACTGACCAGCTGTCTGGAAAACTCTTTCTTGTGATCATCTTCACCTCTGGCTTACAATCTTTCTATCCTCTTAGCAACAGTGTTCCATTTTTAATGAAAAAGATCTATCCTTTATGCCAGTGGAAGAGCAAATGGGATTAGTGTACTGAAAAGATAGTTCATTTAAAAATAAAATTTGTACTTTAAAAGTATTGAAGGCAGAAAATTTGATTAGACAAGGAAATGCTCAAAATATAAATGAAAAGAGCTATTGTTTGGTAACAACTTTTGAGATATTCAGGTTAAATAATGAGCCATACTATTACCTAACTTTGCCTTGGGTTTGCTGATATTCTGACTCTATTTTTAGATGAGTTAATATAGAGGAATCAATATTGGAGCATCTGTCACACTGAGGGATTGCATTGTTGGAGATGGAAGGAAGTCCCATTCTAGTGAGACTGAAAAAACATTCAGATTTTACAGTCAAAAGGGAATCTTAGGTCAGAGTTTGGAAACATTTCAAACAAAATACATTAAAGATCTGACTGTCATGCTCTCAGTATTCTAGGAGAGAAAGATAACAATGTCAGCACAGAAGAAGAGATAGGTTGGCAGGCCATTGCACTGTGAGGCACAGCAAGAGTCACCATGGTTCTGGGCTCTCAGCTCAACACAGAATCAGATGGCCCGGGTTCCAGACCCGGTTTTGTATTTGTCTCCTGGTCTCCTTTCTTTTCTGAGGTAGGGTCTGAGCAGCTGGCTCTGGCTGGCCTTGAACTTGTGGTGCTCCTGCTACAGCCTCCTCAGTGCTGTGGTTGTCACCATCCCCAGCTAAGGGTCCAGTCAGGTTCTGGAAATACTTTTCTTCCTGCCTTGGCTATCCTCCTTATCCTTTACGAGCCTCTTGCTTATTAGTTATGGAAAGAGGCGCCACAGCAGCAGATGCCTTTCAGTTCTGGTGTGCCCTGTGATTCTCGAAGATGGTGCTCAAGAACGAAGCCAGGAGGTGAGATAGAAAGAACCCCCTTGCAGAGGCCGGAGTTAATTTTAGAAAATGGTAAGAGGTTTACATGGCTGAATGGGGAAAATAAGCTAATTTATTAGATCTACAGATCTAAGGTTTCATTTACAACTCTAATCCAGGAGGCCAGCTTGAAGACAGGACTTGTGATCTGTGGCATGTGTGGGAAGGCAGAGAGGAAAGCTTGCTAGGGAGTTATTAATGGCCTGTGATGAGGAGTCTTGATTCTCTACTTTTTCTCTTTCCTTTATTTTCTTTATCATATGTGCTTACAGATGGTAAACAGTGATTTGTACTCCTCAGCTGTCTACAGGTCCATTCAGTGTTTCGCTTTGTGACACATTATCTTTCTTAAGATCATAAACATGTGCATAAAAAGATCTTCTTGAACAAATATCCTACATTATTGAGGATATTTTCAATAATCCAGTTAGGATTTAATTGATTGATTGATTGATTGGTTAGTTGCTTGATGTTAGTTACCTAAAGGGAAACAGGAAGACTTCTTTGTCAAAAGTTTGAGAAATATGTACTGTTCTTTTCCCCAGCTGCTAAGAGAGTGTTCTCATACTACCTTATATAGTTGTAGGAATTTGAAATAATATATATTAATATATTTGAAAATGCTGTACTTTTATTAATAGACACTTATTTAATGGTAGACTATTTTTGTTATTAAACATGGTGTTCTTATCTGTTTGTAATAAGTTAAGGTGTATCAGGTCAGGATTTGTGAACATAGGTAGGCTATTTCTTTTCTTGGCTTTATCTTAATGTTCAGTTTGATGTTCATTTTCACATTATGATTCCTTTATTTGAAACACTGTGCTATATGAGGCAGAATTTATCTCATTTTCAGAGTTGAGCATTTTTAATCTTTGACACTGGAAGTTGTTTTACAAAACCATGTAATATTTCTGTAGTAGGCTTTCTAAGGCAGCAGACTCACAGTTCTTTAAATCCTATAAACTTCTTGGCTATTTACTGTAGTGCCATATTTTCTTTCTCATACTCTTTTTCTCTTCCTTATAGAAGTAGACCAGAGAGTTGTATCCATGGGAAAAACATAACAGTGCTCAATACCGGTAAATGTGAGTTGATAGTGCTATGATCAAATACAAAAGGCATCATTTTACATACTAAGCTGCATACTACCACATGTTAAGTTGTTTATGAATTGAACTTTATGGGAAGGTGTAAGGTAGAATGCATGACTGTGAGAGTTTCCTGGGGACTGGCAAATGTCTATTGTGTGGAGCATTTACAAGCATCCCAGCACTCACCTCTTCTACAGTCTTGGTGCCTTTGCCTTTTCACAGTGCCACATCCTCCTTCCTGTTGAACTGTCACTCTATGATCATTCTCCCAGGAACCATGGCAGTGTCTCCTAATTGTACAAATTTCACATTACCATTCCGTGCAAATATTTCTATTCGTATTTATCTTCCTGTACTTGTACACTGACATAGTTTATTAAAATAACTCATTGTCATTGTTAAACCCCAACAAATACCTTGAAAAAATAAATCACAATGGTGCAGAGTATTAGCATTGAAAAGTAAAGTAGCCATCAGTTTTCCTTCTCTATCGTTGTAAAGTCAAAGAAGAAACTAAGTCAGAGATGGATTTGTTTATATTTACATGTTAAAATTTGGGCCCATTCCTGATCCTCTTTGGGAGGATCTAATGTTATTGAACGAAAATCTAGGGATCATGGTGAGATTTTAGCCTTGAAATGAGCTGGTGTACAAATCTAACCATAAGGAGTATCCTGCATAGCATTTTAGAATAAAATAAAACTGCTCTTAAAACTGTAAAATTGGGCTGGAGATACGGCTCAGTGATTAAGAGCACTGGATGCTCTTGCAGAGGACCTGGGTTTGAATCCTAGCACCCACATAGAGAATAACAACCTTCAGTAACTCCAGTTCCAGGAGATCTGACACTCTCCTCTGACCTCTACATGCATTATACACCACAGTTGTACTTACAAACTTGCTCATAAAATAAAAATAATAACTACAATATTATTTTGAAACCCATAAAATTGTTAGCTTTAACAAATTTTATGAAATTGTTATGCAAACAGATAATGAAAGAGGTCTTAAACTGATGGTAGTAAGCAAGCTATTTGAGGTAAGTTATTGAAGATCGTTTGATTATAACATTAAAACAGTAGTGCTAGGAAGATATGATGAAAACTCAGAATATTATAAAGAAGTAGCTACTTTTTATTAGCTCTACTACCTTTACAAGTATACTATCTCTTGGAGGGGTTATACTTAATTTTTCTGTTATTGTTATTGTCAATCAGATTTCCACTTTCTCTATTTTTGTACTGGGGGGTAAAAAAGAGAAATTGATACCAAAGACTTGGTTAACTTTTGCTTTCAGTTCTAAAATAACAAAAGAAGTAAATGAGCTAGACAGTGAGTAGAGGTTATGAATCTGAGATGCTGTTCATACCTGCACAGGGCCTCAGCTGAGAATATTCAAACCTATTGTGTGCTGGTTTTTCACTGCTTGACCCTCCTGATGCAGTGTCCTCTTGCCAGGAAGAGGTGATGAACTTACAACACGTGAGAAGTAGATATAGATTGAGCTCAGGGATGTCACTCTCTGAGTCATGGGTCTGTTCCTCTGTATGCCAAACCACAACCTGAACTGTGCAGGAGAAATTTACTTTGGATATGTAGGTGCTTTTTAAAGCCTCAATCTGTCCCTGCCTTCTAAGGGCTGAAGCAAATCTCTGCCTAGGCAGAGAATGTAGATACTTCTTCTCCAAGCATGGTGGCATGTGTCAGTATTGCTCCTGTTGTCACATCTATAGCAACAGCTGGATGGAATTCACAGACATCTTAAGCCTGCCTTCCCCACTCTGCCTTTCCCGAGTAGAGAAATTTAGAGATCCAGGTCACATTGATCATTTGTTCCTGTAATCTCCTAATGGGTACTGATTATTTTTTTCACATTTTAAAGAAGCTGGGCCCCCAATATTTTTGCAGTAGTTGTAGTCCAATAATTCATATACTCAAATGATGTATATATAAAATCTACGTATTTTATACCCTACTAGAAGAGTGAAAGTAACAGTTTCAGTTGCAATGGAAATGATTTCCATTGGATTTTCAATATAACAATATAGAACCTTTTGCATTCTCTTCAATAATTTGGCCATGGCAAAAATTTCTGCAAGAGAAAGTTGGGATCAGCCACAGTCACTTAATCATATCCAGTCAAAGTATTTACTGTTATAACTGTGGAGGTTTCCAGCCCCTCTGTGTTAGGGACTATTGCGGTGCATTACTTGACATAAATTACATATGCATTTCTCTTCTTAACTTGGGCGTTTTGCCATTTATTTTCGTTAATTTACTATTTATCTCCTGTGAGAGGAGTCAGGGCCTTATCTGCTCAGTCAGTGCCGCTTTCCCAGCAATGGAAGTTTCCGTCCAGTGTACCCTGTCTTATAGACATGCTGTACCTCACACTCAGCGCTCTACTCAAGTCAGGATTGACTTAGTCCAGTATTTTTTTTTTCTTTTTCAATCTCTTCATTACTTTTTTGTTATTTATTTATTTGTTTGTTTTAATAGAATCTACCTAGTCCCAGATTACCTGGAAGTCACTATGTGGACCAGGCTGGCCTCAATCTGCCCCTGCCTTCTAAGGGCTGGAATTAAATACACATGCTACCACACTGGCGCTCCTCGTTGTTTTTCGGGCAGTTCATGCAGTGTTTTGATCGTATTCTCCAGCTCTCTGGACCCCTCCCAGATCCACTCGCACCCTGCCCTGCTCACTCACCACCCACCACATGCTCTTGTGTTCTGCTTTGTTCTTCTTCCATCGCGTCTGATTCGTGTTACCCAAATAGTGGAGAGAGGTACTGGTCCTGGAGCTTGGTTGACCTGACAGAGGTCACACTCTTAAAGAAAACTGTTTCTCTCTTAGCAGCTATTAGTTGCCAGTAGTTTTGGGCTTAGGGGTGAGTCTTCATGCGTTGCCCTCACTTCCTTGTGGGATTTTGTCTGGCTTGAGCTTGAGCAGGTCTTGTGCACGCTCTCACAACTGCTGTGCATTCCTATGTGCAGTTGCCCTGCTGTCTGGAAAGAAGCTATTTCCTCCTAGTCACCCACCACCTCTGGCTCTGACAATCTGTCTGCCACCTCTTCTGGGAAAATCCCTGAGCCTTGCGGGGAGGGAGATGTGTGAATAGATGTACTGGTTAAGGCAAAACACTCAGTTCTCTGTATGTTGACCAGTTGTTGGTCTTTATGATTAATTGCCTTTTACTTCAAGAAGCTTCTCCAATGAGAGTTCAAAGATGCACTAATCTATGGATTTTGCGATAAATCATTAGGAGTCAGTTTAATATTATTTATAATAAATAATATTATATAAGGTTATGAATAATATTATAATATGACCTACCCCGCCACAAGTTCTTTTTAATGTATATTTTTATTGTATTTTTGTGCATTTCATATAAAACATTTTAATCATTTTCACACCCTTCCTCCATCTGCACTTCTTGTACCCCCATCGGAACTCACACATTCTGTCATATTTGTAAAGATTTGTCAAGTGAAATTAGTGTACACAGACATCCCTCAGTGCAAGTTCATCCAATGGGGTTTAGTCAGCCTATCTACAATCTCTCCCTTAAAGAAGACCAATTCGTCCACAAATGCATTAATCAGCTGCCCATAGTTCTTTGGCTAAGGCTGAGGCCTGTTGCCCATTTCCCAGTTCTTTACTGGGTTGTGAACTGCTTGAGTTTGCATGGGCCTTGTACATGCTGACAACATTGCTGTAGGTTCATATGAGCAAGGCCCCAGGAGCTTATAAGACTGTTTGTGTATGGTCATGAACCTCTTCCCCTAGCACTTACAACTTTCCCATCCCTCTTCTGCACTGGTCCCTGAGCCTTGGGTGTGTGACTATTACAGTCACAACTTGTGACTGAAAATATATTCTATGTGTGTGGCTGATGTCAGTATAGTACAGAATTTCTTTTTCTGGGTATCATGGTTAATTACTAAGTTTGCTTCTTTTTGGTCTTCAAGGTTAAAGAAAAGCTAGTGATTGGAAGTAGCTGTCAGGGGCATTCATCTTCTTTCTGTCTTGGTTTTCTTTTACCCTGGAAGAGATGAATAGAGTACTTTAAAAAATAATTTTCTATTTTCAGAATGCTTTTTAAAACACAGCAAAATATTAACAAAATTATCCATAGCAACATGCAGAAATACTGTGTTATGATCCATGGTGCTGATGAAATTGCCTATAGACAGTTAAATATCAATAATTTAATCATTATATATATATGTACATATATATATATAACTAGTTGGGTTTATAATCCTAAGAATTAATCTTTTCTACATATTATAAAATTAATAAGCATATTTCCTAAGCTATTAGAAATAAATTCTATTATATATGAAAAAGAAGAAGACATGCTTTCTTCCTTGACATCGTTCTTCTCTTTGGAAGGGATATCTGTCAGAAAATATGTAAGTCATGTTTCTCTGACTTTTGTCCATGTTTACTACTCTTCTTACAAAATCGGAATGGCATTATCGGCTGATTTCACTACCAGCCTCTTTTTTTCCCACGATGGTTCCACAGTACTTGGTGTATTTTAAATTATGCATAAAACTTCAACACAAAGCACAATTGCGGTGTTTTTCCAATCCAGTGTTAAGGAGGTGCTATTTTGATAGAGAGTGATCCAGCTGTGTAGCGTATCCTTGCGCCATGTGGCACGTCCTTGAGCCCTCTGTAGTCCTGCATTGCCTTCCATTCGACTGATAGCTCTTTTTCACTGGTGGGTTCTTTCAGGTTACAGAGGCCGGATGGATCTCTTCCAGGCCTCCCCTGCTCAGTCTGTTTGTACCCTTGATTCCTCACTGGTGGCCGCCAGCTGCTTGCACCATGCTGTTTTTTGTGTTTTATGGAGAAATATTCATGTGTGGCTGCTGTGTTTGATATTGAATGCAAGATGAACTTCAGGAGGTTCCTGTTTTTTATTAAAAATGATTTTGGCTACGAGCAGTGTTACCCTGTTCATAAATCAGTTGTTCTGAGAGATTTAATAATTTAGAATTCACATGAGGGTTTGGAGGAATAAACATTTCCTTTCTTTGTTAAAGCTGCCTCCTCACTATTTTGTTCTTCATTGCTTCCATTTACTTTTCTGAAATTTTCTTTTGGGAGCCTTGCAGACTTATCATGTGGTTGTAAAAGTTGCATAAAAGGAGCAGTTAAAAGAATAACTTAGCTTGGTTGAAGTCATTGAAATTTGACCTGTTTTGTGTCTTCCTGCTACTGTTGTAAACCTGCTTCTATTTTAATCAACTTTTAAAAAACTAAATTATAGCTTCTGAAGGAGGAACTGTCTCTTCCTGTTTTAATAAAATGTTTCTTACAGGAGATGTCCTGGAGAGCAAGAGTAGACAAAAAGCTTAAGATTGAACAGAGGCCAAAAAAGCTATAATCCCATTCCATGTGTGGTTAGAAGTATCATAACAATCAGTTATACATGGGCTAGGACAGTGGCTCAGTCCCGAAAGCATTTGATTACAAGTGTGAGGACCTGAGTTCCATCCCCAGAACCCACATAAAAAGTTGGGCATTGGTGAGGTGTGGTGATATAAGTCTTTAGACACAACATTTGAGAGGTACAGACAGGTGAATATCTGTGAGTTCCAGGCCAGCCAGGGCTGTACAATAAGACCCTGTCTCAAAACAAAACAAAACAAAAAACAAACTACACAAACCAAACAAAAAACTGTATGTAGGGGTAGGGGCATACTCTTATAGATGGCATAGTAAGAGACAGATCCCTGGAAGCTCACTGGTCAGCTAGCTTAGCCTACTTGGAGAAGTTCCAGGCTAAAAGAGACCTTATACCAAATAAAGGGTGGAAGATGCCTGTAGAATAACACCACAACACCCTCTGGTCTCTACAGACATGTATATACACACCCATGAACACAAACATATACATATACTCATAGAATGAGATATGCTTGAGGACCACAGTCCTGACAATACCCTTCAGATGTATTTGCACTAGAAATTTAGAGGAGCTTCTTGGGAGTGCTTTTGAGTGCTCAGTGGATATTTCTTTGTAGAATTTGGTGAGTAGAATATAAAGAAAGACATTCCTGTGCCTGGTCCTGTTTGAACTTTAGATTCCACAAGTGGGTGAGCGAGTGAGTGTGTGTGTGTGTATATATGTATGTGTGAGAGATAGAGAGAGAGAGAGAGAGAGGAAGAGAGAGAGAGAGAGAGAGGAGGTCTCAATCATTTTATGTACAATACTTAGAATATAGTAGATATTTGATAATCATCATGGACAAATGCATGAATTTGGAGCTTGCTAGATACAACTGACAGAATTCTTTATTGTGTTACTAGAGGTGTTCTCCTGAAAATCAGATGATGGTGATGGTGATAGTCACCATAAAGTTTTGATGAATGCCAGTCATAACAGTATAGTGACTTATGAAGATCCTCCGTGAGTGTCTATGAGAGCGTGATCAATGAATACAGGCTTTGGAGGTCTGAGTTGATCACAATCTATTTAGAATGCAGGAGGGTGGACAGATCACTTATCCTTTAAATTATCTTCTGTAATGATTTTTTCCAGTCAGGCTGACACTTTGAAGTGATAATGATAGAAAGTGCTTTGATGTGCTGTGTTCCTGGCTGAGGACAGAGTCACATCTTTAGAGGACAGAAGGGATTGTAAAGTTGGCACCTAGTCTATCCTCTGAGAGACAGAACAAAGTAGAGGCAAAAATATCCTTAGGACGCTCAGGTGTATGTGAAAGAACTTACTGAGTTTTCAAAGAATTCTCTTAAAAATATAGATGGATTCACTTTTTGCTGAAATTAACAACAAATACGCTTTCCAGGGAGAAGTTTTAGAATCCATTAGTCCAATATCCTCTGTTTCTGTTGGGGTCTAGAGAGGTTTTCAAAGTCCTATGAAATCAAGTTAGAATAATATCAAAGGCAGAATTATAGTGAGTATAAAGCTCCCCCAAATTATTTACACGGGTATGGTATTTGTAGAGCTTTTTGGCTCAAAGGATTGAGACATGATGCTGAGGTGAAATATGAAAAAGAAGGCTCATGAGGGCCAATGACTGTGTGGCCTCCTACTTCCCTTGGGTGACATGCCACGGAGCCACTGGACAGTGTTTGCCCTGAGTGATGCACATCGAGCCACTGGACAGTGCTTCCCTTGTGTGGTGTGTCACTGAGCCTCTAGACAATGAATTCGATTTTACATTACTGCTGGAGAGAGGACTTCCCATGAAACTTTGCAGTCAAAGGAAAGACATTAGTAAATATAAAATGAGTACATGAAAGTTTATTTTTCAAAAGGTTTTTCTTCTTAGCTGAAAGATACAAGATCATAGCATTCCATTTCTGCTGGAAATATGAATCTTGATAGCTGGACAGCTTGAAAGAGGAGAGGAGGCTTTCACCAGACTCTGCCATTCTTTGGGCCTCTGTGACCTTTTCAGGCAGCTGTCAACTGTTTCAGCCAGGAATTTCCACCCTCACTTTCTTGACAGTGACATATTATCTCTAAACTGTCAGGGTGCTAAGCCAATCAAGTCTATTTTTTTCTGTCCCTACCATTCCATAGCCTACTATGTTGTGTCCTTACTGGCCTTGCAACAGGAGACCTACCACTTTAATCCAGCTCATAGCTATTGGCTCTTCTATCTACTTTATATTTTTCCTGATAAGATTAGCTTTATTTACTAAAATTATTCTTTCCTTAATTACTATAGTATTAAATTATTTTCAACTTTATGGAGTCAAAAATATATATAAAAATCTATGGAAATATTCATATACAAACATTTTATAACACTAATTTATATATTTTAAGCTGAATGTTTGGTAGCCACAATTGAACCAAAACTGTAAACTAAGACAGACAGACTTGTTGTATCTACAGCACTGGCTTAAAAACTATCTGAAAGTTTTTATCTTCTTTTTAGAGGAGATCGAAACATAAAGTAACAAAAGAATATTTAACTGGTTGAAGTGAGATCAGAGTAGTTTCTCATTCTGTCCATTGTGCTCCTTTATTCTGATTCTTAGAGAACACAATTTGAAAAGCAGTTGTCTACTTAATCCCCAGAAATGAAAGTAAAAGTAAAATGATTGATATTAATATTTTATTAATATTTCTAGTCAGAGATGTTGAAGACATTTTTGGTGGCAGTGGCAGTAGTTTGTCATAATTGAATATCTCCATGTTTATCTGTCCCATTTTTATTGTGTAGATGTCAGAAATGTGACTGACTGACATGGATTATATGTGTATAGTATGTTATTAGTTCCTTCCAAGACATGCATTTATAGTCTGAAGGAATTTTGACTCCAATTTGCATGTAACACACAGATCTATTTAAATATAGAATGTGTTTGTTGGTACCCTGTAGATTTTTGCAGATATCAGCCTGTACCCAACACTTCTAGGAATGTTTTGTTGTTATGAAAAAAGTGCCTCTGGGGCTGGAGAGATGGCTCAGCGATTAAGAGCACTGGCTGCTCTTGCAGAAGACTCAGGTTCTATTCCCAGCCCCCACATGGTGGCTGATAACTGTCCTTACTCCTGTTCCAGGGAATCTCATGCTTTCTTTTGATCTCTGAGGACATTGCATGACACGAGTGCACCTACAGGAGACACACATAAAATAAAAGCAATAAATAATAAATAATATTTTTATAAAAGAAAAATGTGCTTCTAAAAGATGTTTCAGACTTCAGTTTCATAGTTTCAAAAATCAGGTATTTCTCCATGTGTGCTAGTTTAGAAATGCTAATTTAAACTAAATTAGCAAGAAGACTATCCAAGATTTTATTAAGACAGTTGTGACTAATAAAAATATCAGATCCATACACTTATTGCCTGTTAATTGGAAAGAACATAGTATTCACAGACAACTCTCAAGGTTCAAGTGACTCTTTTCACTAACTTTGTGCTTTATTAATCTTAGTAAACATGATCAAATCCTTGAAAAAGAGGGTCCACAGGTATGTGTCATTTTTATTCATCACCAAGCTAATGCTTTTGCTGCATTCGGCATTTGTGAATACTCTCAATAACAGAAGCTTTGAAATATCTTTGGCCTCTTGGCTCCTTCCTCTAATTCCTTTCATTTCCTGTGCCATTAGCTTTAGTCTTAGGCTTCTAACCATGCTTATCTGCCCTCTGCATCTAAAGCCTCCAGAAAGATTGCTCTGGCATGGCCTAATAGCTTTTATCAGCTCACCCAGCAGTTCTTTGATGCTTGTAACCAGGATTTAACCACATGGTGCCCATCCCTGAACAGGTCAGCTGTTCTCCTCTGTAAATGATATTGGTTATGCCAAGGCCACTGCAAAACGGGTCCCACTCCTTTTCTCAAAGTGAAACGGAACCAGAGGATGGACGCTAATAGCTCTGCAGCCACAGCATCTCTAATTCCCATGGCTTCATTTGCAGTAATTAGAGAGGATCTCCTGTGTGTTGCATGCTACAGTGCACCCTCTTGCTCTTTGGTCTCATGTTTTACTTGGCTGTGATTGCCCCTCCCACATATTTTGCTACCAAACCTATTTCTTAATAACCCATTGTAACTATTTGATTGCATGATTACTGTTCTCCCTTTTCCATACAGACAGGTCTAGGGCAGTTTATCAAGTGAAATTTCCTTTTAAATAATTAATAATCATAACCTGTTTTCTAAATAGGGAAAGTATCTGAGAACATTCTCTTGACATTGCAGTATGTGCTTTACCAAGACATGATAAAAATCTTAGAATAAGTTTTCCCCTCCCTTACAATGGAGAGAATTGCAGGGTGTTTCTGTGAGAAATATAGTCTTGATAAGATCTTCCCATTTTACTCTATGTGCCACAACTATAATTTTCTTGAAAATTAATTGAGCTGAGAGAGATTATATACCTCAGTGGTTAAAATGCCCTCATTTCCAGTTAGGCCATGCACATAGCTGAATTCTGGATTTCCACTTACCAGCTGCATATCCTTGAACAGTTATTTAAACTCAAAAGACTCCATTTCTTCATAATAAAACAGTGTTGATGTTCTGATCTCACAGGAATTTCCAAGGATAAAATGCAACAAACATGTAAAATGTTTAATAAAATGTTGGGGCCTGTGACAGCGCAGTGGAAAAAACTGCTGCCGCCGTATGTGTTCGTAGCAAACTGAGAGAGGGAAGCTAACCCAGCCCTCTCCTAAGGTCAGTGCGGACAGCCGCACTGAGACACGAACGTCCAGGCAGGGAACAGGCTGAGAGGCTCAGCTCTCTGCTGAGAGGACCCGGTTCCGGGTTTTATTATTTTATTTATTATTTTACAGCTTCGCATGTGTCCTACGCGAGTTAGTCACCTCATTGCACTTTACAATGCCGCCTCATTTGTGTTTAGTAGATCCTTGGTATGCCTCGATCGTGTTTCTTGCTGCTACTCTGCCCTCCATCTCTAGAGAAAGTGTTTATTTCCCAGGTGGGATTACTATAGAAGGTGAAAGAATTCAAGTTCAAAATAATGCAGTGAATGGCTGTGTATGCACCTTATCTTTCCCTTCTTATTCCTTTGCATGATCATGTGGGGTTTTAGAGAACCCGCTTCATCTTTAATGGCTTCACCTCCTAGCATTTCATTGGCGTAGTAAATGTTTTTGGCTTAAATTTAGCATGTATCAATCACAGCTAGCAAAGTCTGTTATGGTGCTAACAGGAAATTCCACAGGACACTCTTTACATTGGGGAAGAGGAACATCTGCTACTTTCATGTTCGGATGCCAGGATTTAGAGGTCAATGTGTTTCCCCATCAAGGCTGAAGGCTTTGGGGATCAGAATGTCAGGCTGCAAGCAGCATAATGAATGGCAGTTGCTGACTAGCTGGGTTTGCCTGTTCTCCACAGGGGATATTGCTGTTCCGTATAATGAGCTGGGACTTAGCATGTTAAACACACCCAGCTTGGCCAGTGAGGCAGGCTCTGACTTTTCCCTCCAGGGTCTAAACTGCATTTTCATCCTGGAAGAAATTATATTGAGGTCTTCATTAGTGGCACCCAGCAGGCAGAAGGCTCCATGGGCGCTGATAAGCAGGATGGCTAAAAAAGCCACCGGCCTTTGTGCAGCAAGTTGAAGGTTTAAGTTGCCTGAACTGGAAAGAGGCTGTAGAGGCGATTATGCTAAGCAAGTAATGTGCATCGGTAACATGGAATCAAATTATGAGGGTCAGTAGCTGCCTGGCTTTCCCAGTGCATTCAATGAAGATGGAACTCTAACCACTTGCACCCGGTACTTCTTGAGACCACACAGTGGCATTACTGTTTGGTCTTCGGTACTTCACAGCATGTCATCTCTAATTTCATGGGATTATCTGCACTCCTGCTTTATTAGGTGCTCATGATCTTGAGCTTCCTTTGAACTCACAGCAGGGCAGCACAAAATCATTATTGAGAACACTTCTTTTACCTACCAAATTATCATTGCCATCATTTTACAAAGGTAGCCACATTCCACTATCTGGCTTCCAACAAGTTTGCATGTATTTGTTGGCTTGAGACACTGCTGGGAAAATCCTGAATGTGAAGGATGTTTTTAAGGGCTCATTTCAGAAAAATGTCAATGCAGTGGATGAATGTTACAAAAGTATATGGTTTAAATGTGGTCTGCAACATCAGAGTCACTTGGTGACATGGGAGAGATGATGATCCCATTAAATCAGAAACTGGGATGGAGCTCAGGGGTCTGTGCTTTAACAAATCTTCCAGATGATCATAGTTTTAGCAGAAACACCTCTTAGTACTCATGCAGTACGAGAGAAGGAAAGATCCTCATATTTGGGGGGAAGGAGGGTACAGCAGTAGACAAGCTAGACAAAATACTTGCCCCAATGGATCTTATTAAGTTGCAAAAGGAGTATGTGGTACTTTGTCCTGATGGAATGTAATCATCCTAGATACTATTACATCCTTCACTGGCATTAGTTTGCTATATTCTTTGGTTTGAGTGAATGATTAACAACTGATAACTATGTTCCTTTGTGTATTTCAGAACCATCCCCCTTGCAATATGTATTTCCATGGTCATTGTCACCGTTGGCTATGTGCTGACAAATGTAGCCTACTTTACAACCATTAGTGCTGAGGAGCTGTTGCTTTCTAATGCAGTGGCAGTGGTGAGTCCAAGCTGAAATTCTGCCAGTTTGAGCAGAGGTGGATGAGTTGATGCAATTTTATCGTAGTTCCCCCAGGAGAAAACATTGTGAAATTTGGTTGTCTTTCCTTGACCTGAATGATGATGAAGAGTCTGAAAATTTAGAGCACACCTTACTTACCCTATGCTACATGATACAGCTAAATTCTGACCTGGCTTCTCTTTATTTTTTATTTCCTGTAAAACATTTTCACATATGCTTAATTGAAAACTCTGTCAAGGCTTTCAAGTAGAAAGAATTATTGTTGCAACATGTCTTTTAGGACAAGTGGACAGTTGCTGAATCTAAATCAATACAGATTTGGGTGTGCAAATTGCAATTCACTATGCACTCTTCCTGTATATAAACTTTTCAAATGTTATTTTGAAACCTCTCCCCCAAAGCTTCACCTAAGAATTTTTGGGAGGGCCATTTATTTTTTTCTAGTATGAACTTGGAATTACAGTCTTGGGGTACCAATAAATTGGGGGAAGTGCTAGGTACTTAAGAGAGAAATCGATGGTGCTGTAGTGCTTCTCAGAACATTAAAAGTAATGGCACATTGAAATGCCCTAAGAAGTATATACACATGATTTTAAAGCATTTCCCCCAATTTATTTGACACCAAGACCATCTTCATTCCCAGTGATCAGATTATGGGACCACTTTTCTGCAACACATACTTTTATTTTTCTGTAACACTGAGTTTTTGAGAGATCAGCTCATAGCCATGAAGGGTAAAAAATTTTAAAAAGTTTAGGGGCATTCTCATCACAGAATGTCAGTTCCTTTTAAAACACTATTTATTGCTTCATATCAGCAGCATCTGCAGGGAATAATTATCTCATTTTGTGTGAACTTGTGCATGAGTTCACTATACTTACTGACAAAGCGTTGTCCACGGCTCTGCATCCTATCAGACAATGAAATGTACAAAGCATTTGAATGTCTGGTCAATCATCTCATCTTTCTAGTCAAAGGGCATCACTCATTTTGGGGGCATAATGGGGTCTGTTAATTACATAGCACCAACAGCATCAAGGACAATGAAAAACCTTTTGTTTTTATTTTAGGAAATGTATCATTCATAGAAATGTTCAAGAATGCACATGTATTAAAATTGAAGGAAACTTCAGAACTTTGTTAGTTTACCTTTTATATTTTTTGTTACCTGTCAGACTTCTAATTGAGTCCTAACCTTTCAAAAGGAAATTCTGGAGGAAGTGGCTACTGCCTGTGGTGGGGGAGGGTGGCTCCATAAACAGGTCAGGCTGGCCTGACCACACTGGGAAGGCGGGGTGGGGGTGTCACACCTGCTCATGTGTAAGACACAGTGATACAGATACAGTGGTCTGTCGTTTATATCTGTCCTCTAGCACCAGCGTGGGTATGCAAAACAAATATCTGTAATTCTCCTCGATGTATATCTATACTATGTGGCCTTGGCGGCTAAAGAAAGGTATTATGTGGAAGGAGTTCTGTCTCTGAAAGTAGACCTTCTGAACTGAGTCTTTTCCACTTTCCAGTTAGGGACAATGTACATGATAACTGATAAAGATTCAGTAAGCGGATGGTTGCCTTTTGCTTTTCGATAGACAGAAGGTGCTTGCTGAGACCTTTGCCCACAGGTTAGCGACAAGCACGTTCCTGCTTCTGACGATTCTCTGAGGAGTCAGTCTGACCCCAACCAGAAGGAGGGATTATAAAACACTCACGCAGCACCAGGCTAATAGGAAGTCAAAGAGCAAGTTTGGCCTAAATTGTTTCATTTTATTCCACTTTCTGGGAAGCATTAATTTGCCTCATTCTTTCTTTCACCAGACCTTCTCCGAGCGGCTGCTGGGAAATTTCTCATTAGCGGTTCCGATCTTTGTTGCCCTCTCCTGTTTCGGCTCCATGAACGGCGGTGTGTTCGCTGTCTCCAGGTGAGCGAGTTCATGTATTTTCAGAAACACATTTCTGTTTTTGAGATTGGATGTGATAAGGATAACTTTTAAAGCAAAAAGCAATAATGCTTCCAAACCTGTTGTTTTTAAAGGGATATGCAAGTTTGTCCTGATTTCCAGAGCAGTGTGTTTGATTCTGCCCAGTAGAGGGCGCTGCGTGTCTGCTCATAGCTTGAGAGCCAGGCTTGTGGCACTTTTAATAACAAATCAGTCTAACAACAGCCTTCATTTCTAGTGATAAAGCCTTTGGTTTTCTGAAGGTGCCATAAAAAAGAATAAAGTAGAAAACAGAAATTATCATTGCACCATCTGTAACCCTTTTGCTTTGTTGGATACTACAAGAGTCTCTTTTCAATAAGATTTAAATGCAATCTGATAAATATGAATGCTCCATGTAAATACACGTTTCTGTATGCATGTGTTAGATGGATTGGCACTAGAAATCTAGAACTGAATTTACAACCAGATAGTCACATGTATGAAGAGCTATACAGAGTCAGATATCGTTACTGTTTTCCCTCAAAGCATAGTAAGATTTATTGACAGGTACTATACATCTTGAATTTAGAATTCTTAGGATGCAGTCAGGCATATCTGCAAAGTACAGTCCAAAAGACCAGCTAAAACTGCCAAGATGTCTGGTCTGAGAAATAATGCAAGTTTCTTCTGAGATTTCTCCCTCCCCCCCCTTTCAAGAATGGATTCTACAGTCAACTCCACCCACATTCTTCTCCCTTCAGGTTATTCTATGTTGCATCTCGAGAGGGTCACCTTCCTGAAATCCTCTCCATGATTCATGTCCGGAAGCACACTCCTCTGCCAGCTGTTATTGTTTTGGTAATGATATTAACAAGTATATCTAGATTTAACCTCAAATAACAGGCCAGCAAAGGGGATTCACATGGACCACACCTAGATCTTACATCCTCACCTTCTTCACTCATGGTTCAATTGACTTAGTGTTTGAGGCCAGAAATGTCATTGCTTCCTTTGACTAGGGGTTTCTGATGGGCATTACCTTTTTCACTTCTGTTTGACCTTTCCAGAAATGTATACCATGTAAGGGGGAAGCAAAAGAACTGTGGTCCCTCTCAGACTTTCTGAGAGAACCTCAAAGAAAAGCAAAAGCAAAAAAAAAAAAAAAAAAAAAAAAAAAAAAGACAAGGAAAGAGTCTCAACTAAAGTCCAGTTAAAATCAGACTGTGCAAAAGTACTCTGATGTCTTATTCTAGCTCTCTTTATAATGACATACACACAAAATAATTCAAAGAATCAATGAAATCCTAAACAGTGAAATGATTCTCCAATTATAAGGGAAATGTGAGAGCAAACCTTATAGGAAAGAAAGAAAAGTCCCCAAATTGGAGTAAATTGGAGCCATAGAATTCTCTATGCAGGGAATAATATTTGTGAAATGTGAGACACAAATGATGATAAAAGATGTAATATATTCAATGCCCATCAGAAATGTTATAGTCACTTTTACCTCTGATTTTTATAACTTTTTTTGCAACTGGACTGTGCTGTCGCGAGCACCTCAGAATGCACTGAGCATTTTTCCCCTTTCTGTGCATTTAATTTGTTTCAAAATGTTTCCTTGAAATTTCTTTTTAAAGTGCGCACACGCTGTGTGGAGTTTGGAAGTTAACGTCACTTGTGAGAACAGAGTGCATTATTCCACGGAGAAGGCTTTCATTTGAAGGCACTGCTATCAGTCGTGCTGTCC
Organism: Eospalax fontanierii; assembly: GCA_035773235.1. Taxonomy (NCBI): domain Eukaryota; kingdom Metazoa; phylum Chordata; class Mammalia; order Rodentia; family Spalacidae; genus Eospalax; species Eospalax fontanierii. The sequence goes on along the minus strand of CM069535.1, from coordinate 77,156,088 downwards.
TTGACGCACGCAGCTTGGAGGCTGTGCTGCTGCTCTCTGCTCTTCATTTTTAACTGCGTCTTGAGGGTGACAGGGAACCAGCACAGGGACAGCAATGTAGAGGGAAAGCACAAGGGGAAAGGTCATTTTGCATTCAGGAGCCAACAGAGTCACCTATACATGGCTATTTCCTACGTTTGGGTCCCAAGAGCAGCTCAGAAAGAACTTGCAGGTATTCCTTTGAATTTCCAGGGGGATGCACATGTAATATCATAATTGATTATTTGCTAATTATTCAACATTGATTTATAAGTGATTGAATGTCCTGTTTTTTATTCTTTGAAAACATATTGTTGGGGACAGGGTGATAGCTTAGTAGGTAAAGTGCTTGCCTTGCAAGTATGGGAACTGAGTTTGGTTCTAAAGGATTCCATTTTAAAAAAAAAGAAAGCAGAGTGTGGTGACTTGTGCTTGAGATCCCTGTGCAAGGGAGGTGGGGACAAGAGGATCCCTGGAGGATCCCTGGAGATCACTGGTCCACCAGCTTAGCCTACTTGGTCAGTTCTAGGCTAGTGAGAGACCCTGTCTCAAAAGAAAGGTAGAAGGCACCTGGTGAACAACAGAATGAAGAATAAGAGCCAAGGCTGACTTCTGGTCCTAAACATGCATACATGCACATATAGTGCATCCACACCATGAGTACATGCACATAGAGAAACACATACACAAGAAACAAAAACAACAATGAAAAAGTGAACCCATGGTCTTCTCCACGGTGCAAAAGAAACTATGAAGCTAACAACAGGCCACCATAAAGGGTGATGACGATAGCACTCCCCCTCTGTGACTGCTGCGCAGGGAGCACAGGAGCAAAAGGTAGAAGTTACTTGAGTCTCGGGTTGTATCCTGGTGACAGTTTTGGTATAAATAATCATTTGAAGCCAACAGTAGTAATGCACAGTGATCTTATTGTTTGATATCATCTATGTTCCTCCTTAATTCTCCATTGGCTTGTCTCTCCCTCCCTGACCCCCCAGCATCCACTGACAATGATAATGCTCTTCTCTGGAGACCTCTACAGCCTTCTGAATTTCCTCAGTTTTGCCAGGTGGCTTTTTATTGGGCTGGCAGTTGCCGGGCTGATTTATCTTCGATACAAACGCCCAGATATGCATCGTCCTTTCAAGGTAACCTCAGCAATCTTGATGGGTTTCCACAAATCTTTCTCCTAATACCTAGTCTTTCATTTGTCATAACTTGATGGTGGGGAGATTGGGAAGGGGGACAGAGTCCTGTGGAGTCAAACATTTAACTCTTGCAGGAAGTATCCCCTGTTGCAGATCACATAGGAAAAAGTCTGCCAATTGTTAAATGTCAAAGACTGAATTTTGTCAAATATTTGAAAACAGATAGTGTTAAGGAAGCTTTTGATGCTGGGTTTTTATGGATGGTTCCAGTGCTCTGATATGTTCAGAAGGTGGGACACCTCTATTTGTCTTTATACTAAATAGTTACAAACAGATGTGCTGTGAAGAGCAGGCGCTGTATTAATTAAAAGTCTGAAAAGGATGCTGCTTTACAGACTAGGCATGCTACATATGTGTGGTGATTTCCTGACATTGTTCTTTTTCTGTCCACTCTAAAAGAAAAAGAAATATGAGACTGAAGGGAGTGTACTGCGCTAAGGTGGCCATTTCCTCTCACCAGCATTTCCTTAGGGAGGGCGGAGGGGCAGGCTTGTCATCTCCTCAGCCTTGGCTGTCCATGGATTGACTGGACTGCGCTATCTATTTTCTTTAAGGAATGGCACAGATAATGCTGTCAGTCATGTTGTCAGAATTTGTTTCTAATTATACTCATTGTCTCATGCCTCAGCATCTTTATTAGCAGTTAAATAGGAGTTTTGGCCTGTTTTATTCCTGTCATGTCTTATTGTGAAGTCCAACAGGAAATCAATATTCACTGAAAGGTTTTAACATGTAGCCAGCCTCCAGTGCTCTTGACACCATGGAAAGGTGGGTTATAATCATAATTATTAAAGAAGCAATCTTTGAAGATGAATAACACACGTCATAGTGGTACTTCCCCAGTAATATAGTTTGAACAGACCACCACTTAGGAAACACCCTTTCCTAGTCTTAGATTTGCCTTTCCTCAGAGATTTAGTAACAGGGTAGGTTAAACTTAAGAATCTGTGCTTCGTATATGCTCTGTGTTGCATGGAACGATTTTGTTGCTGAGTTAATTCGGGCGCATGGCCTGGTTGTGTGGCTGAAGCCTCTCGCTTGGCAGATGGACTGTCACAGAAGGCCCTGTCCCTGGCTGTATGTGAAGCCGCGCCCTCCGCTCTGTTACAGGTGCCTCTCTTCATCCCCGCGCTGTTCTCCTTCACGTGCCTCTTCATGGTCGCCCTTTCGCTGTACTCGGACCCATTTAGTACCGGGATTGGCTTCCTTATCACTCTGACCGGGGTTCCTGCCTACTATCTTTTCATTATATGGGACAAGAAACCCAGGTGGTTTAGACAAATATCAGGTAAGACTCGTAAGCATTTTGGACCTTATGAGAGACTTTGTTGTAGAAACCCATACAGGCACACATGTCTACCATGAATATCTTAAAATGTAAAGATTTAAGTAGCACAATTGTTAGTTGAAGTTATTGCATTTTATTTTTTATAGTGGTTTATTTATTTAAGTGCATTTTTATTGAATTTTTTGAGATTTCTGTACCATAATGTTTGAGGGTATTTGGACTCCCCACGGCATCCACTCCTTAAGTTACTGCATTTTAGTTGGGACTGTGAGGTGAAACTCAAGAAACAGTCATTGAATCCTGTCAGGGTGTTTTCTCTTGGCTGTTGTAATCAATGGCATTCTTGAGAACAGGTTTCAGGTAGAATTTTATCAACACTGAAAATGACTTAACCTCCTCTTTTGAATCCCTTGGTAACATAATTATTGTTCTTTGGCATAGAATACAGTTTAGCGACTCTATATCATAACATTAAGTATACAAATGACTTAAGATTTCTTGGGTGTTAGTGGAAGGCTGCAAATGTCTTAAATATTATGTATATACTATCATCTTGTTTGGAATGGTGAGTGACAGAGGGTTCTGATAACAGCAGAAAGCAATGTGGAGAAGAATAACAGCGCCCCTCTATTGTGTGATTTCACTTATATGACCATTTTTAATCTTAATTGCATTCTGAAGTAGGAAAAGCCTTTGCTCCTATTATATACATTTTGAAGTTTTGGCATGGGAGAATTCATGTTGTAGGTTCCAAGTCATGCAGACATGAAATACAAGAGCTGGTACTTAAACTCAGGCAGTTTCATTTTGAAAACAGTCATCTCAGATATGGTGAGGGTGGAGAAAAGGCTGAGATGGAGAACAGAGAGAATACGGTGGTTTCTACAAAGACTCCAATGAGAGTCAAGGAAAGTCTGAGCGCTGGCCTGAGAGAAGTTAAAAGTACTGAGCAGGAAGCCTAGCTGAGCTTGGTGGTCAGTGAAAGTGGGGGGAGGGGGGGATATATCAGATCCCTCAGTCAGAAGGCTGCTTTGGAATAGCCTCTTCTCAGGGCTGTCCTGAGCTCTTTCTCAAACTTCAATATCTCAAATCACTTTTCTGTTAGAACCACCTGTGAGGTGGCGTTACATACCCAGGTGAAGAAACCAGGGCTCAGCAAAAAGAAGAATTTATGATTAAGTATATAGAGATTTTAGTCTTATAGCTGGGATTTGAACTCATATCTGCTGTATTTTAAAATCCTTTGTGTTACTTTTTTAGAATATGATGAAATATTAGATTGCAAACACCTTAAAGAGGGTAAAATTTATCTCACAGTTTCAACCCATGCCTCTTCAGACCGGCCTAGTCCTGGGGCTGGTTTCACTGTCTCTCCACAGCACTACCTCGGTTAGTTTGGGGGTGCAGGGAACACCTGGTGAGGCAAAGCTGCTGTCTCACAGTAAACAGGAAGCAGAGAGAACCACAGAGCAAGGGACCCGGCTAGAGAAACACCTTCCTAAAGCACACACCAGATACCTATTTCTTTGAAATAAGCCTACTTTCCAGGCCCATTCAATTAAAAACTCATCAGTGGATTAATCCACTAAGGAGACTAGTGGAGGAGTTAACTAGTGGCGCTCAGCACATGAAGGGGGCACGAGCCAAAATAAAGTTTGCCTCCTTTAAGTTGTTTTTAATCTGATATTTTGTCATAATGAACTGTGGTAGAAAAGAGAGACATGGGCTAAATACATAAAATACGCCAGAAAAGCAGATAGAAATGCCCTTGCTAATGGATTTAGTCAATTTGGAATATTAACTTCTCTCTGTTTCGTATTTTGTCATAATTTGCTTAGTTTACAGTGGTTAGTGTTAAAAATCCAGGGAGCTTTATGAGGAATTTTTCAATGAGTGATATGAGTGTTAGACAAAGCAAAAAAGAAAAGAGACAAAAATATACGTGTTGGATTTCTGATATGTTCCGGGAAATCAGCTAGAAATCAGTCATTTAAAACAGTTTTTCTACATTTCTTTATTAGCTTTTAATTAGCATTTTATATCTTCAGGTAGTCTACCACTATTTCTGCAGGGATTTTACTCTCTAGCTGCTACAGTATTTCTGAAAGAAATGTTGCTATATAAATTAGAATTTTTAAGGCTAACACAGAAATACTGACTGAGCATTTGCTCTCTATTTCTTATTAAATCACATTTATTTTTCTATAGAACATGCTTAGTTAGGTTGCCTCTGTTGGAGACACTGACCATATTCTGAAGGGAGAGGAAGTTTTGTTGAAAACATTCATGGTTCATGTTGCTTGAATTCTTGGTAGAGTTTAGGGTTGGATACATGCCATCTCTGAGATCTAGGTGCATAGACAGTTTAAAGGCCTGAACACCATGGAAAGCCAGTGTGTCTTTGAAGAAAAGCCAGCAGCCCTCGAGGGAGAACTTGATGAAAGGGCAAGTTCATCATCCTGTCCCGCCCTGCAGACATTTGATTCTCCTCTGTGCATTCGGCCAGCTCTGAGAGTCTCTCCTCTTGGTAACACACGCAGGCTTTCAGCCATCTCCTCTTGGTGACACACGCAGGCTTTCAGCCATCTCCTCTTGGTGACACACGCAGGCTTTCAGCCATCTCCTCTTGGTAACACACGCAGGCTTTCAGCCATTTCCTCTTGGTAACACACACAGGCTTTCAGCCATTTCCTCTTGGTAACACACGCAGGCTTTCAGCCATTTCTTTGTCTGTTCGCACCGGCAACAATCTCTGTGCTTGTCCTGTCTTTGTTGCCTTTCCATGCTCATGTAATTATGGAGTTCTTGTATTTTTCTGTCTCTAATGATGTTTCGAACATCTCCAAGGCCTTTGAATTTAGTGTCAGCCATTTGAGAAAGGAGCAGCTGTGGAGGAATCCCAGAATGGTCGTTTGGTTCTCAAAAATGCCTCTAAGTCTTACAGGGGACACAGCCTTTCTGCTTTACACAGTGAGCTGTTGTAACTCTTTATCTTTATAGCCGCCTTGAAAGAGAGTAGGGGAAAGCAGCAATCCTCTGTAATTTTCTTTGATTTTCCTCTTAGGCGGCATTCTTGTAGTAAAATAAAGAAAATTCATAATATTTATTACTGCAATAGCAAGCGTTTTCTTAGCCTTTGGCCAAAACAAAACACACACAGACAAAACAATAGAGTCCTAGAGCAGTGATTGACCCTTCCCCCAAAGATGTACTTTCTGTTAGAAAGAAACTCCATGTAAACTTGGAGGTAAGAGAGCTTAGAGCAGTTTATTCCGTAATTTAATATCATATTGTTTTGCTTGGCAAAATTCTCTAGTTATTTGTGTTATCAGGGTTTTTTTCTTTAACCTTAATATATGTAAATAGATTAGCCCTGGGATAATGATATGACAATCTAGTAAAATACACCTTCCCTGGGCTGTTTCCATGAAAAGCTGGGAGGTAAACAGCAGTCTGAAAATGATGCAAGGCTGGCTGGTATAGTCCGCCAGGGAGTGTTCTCAACATAAGGATGTGAGATTTCCAGAGATTTGATGAATTCATCTGGCCACAGGATGCCAGTATTGAACTACTTTCTGTGTGATAGAATTTTCATGGCTAAAAAAATTGACGCTCTTAAGGGGATAGTCAGGTATGTGGAAGGTTTCTCCTGACATCTGTAACAGAGAACTTAATTCTTCCACTTGTTTGTTTATGTTATTTACTTATTTACAGGTAGGTGAGCTTCTCAAGAGAAAAAAGAGAGCAGGTCCCTCTCCCCATATGTGTGGGTGCAGCCACCGAACGTGGCACTCTGTTTATCACTTCAACTAGGTCACAGCTGAGATCACATGGGGTGACTGCAGTGGGCCCCTCTTGCGTAGGTAGAGATATGGAGGTAGCCTTACTTACACAAAACCCTTCTGGCTAACAGCAGAATGACTGTAATGCATCTTTTTGAACAGCAAGTTTGCAACTTTAGAGCCCTAAAAGCGTATGTTGCCCACAAGATAACTTCATATGGGACATGTCTCTGACAGCTAGTTAATGCATTGGCACACTTTTCATGAAGATTGGAGTGCAACATTTTCAATTAATTAAGCTTGCCTGCATTTCTTGGGAGTTCAGAAGATGTTCTGATAAATAGATGTCATGCATATGAAAGAGTTTAAAAACCTTTTAAAAGGAACATACTATTATTCCTAACAAAAGGTTGGTTTGTGCAACTTCACAAATCCACTCAGTCTTGGCTGTTGCCCTCCGCTGGAGCCAGGTGTGGCGGTATGAATGAGATTCTGCAAAGTTAGTTGTTCCAGTTGACTTCAAGAATAACAAGGAAACAAGGAAATAAAGCTAAAGGCACTGCAGTGCTGTTTGGTGCTGTAGGTTGTAATTACTGAAAACTCAAAAGGTAGGTCATTAGCTCACCCTTATTTAAAGACTGATGACTGTGAAGTTACAAACTTTATTGTGAGCATAGATGGGCATGTGGCACGCCAAGCCGTATCTTCTACAGCATTGCTGGATGCTTCCTTGGTCCCTACAGCTAAAGCCAATCACATTGCTAAATGCTCCATCCTGTTAAGTATTGGCATCAGGTGCCATGGAGAATATCAACAAGGCTGGTTGATTTGGGAGGAAGAGAAAAGGACTGTGTGGACAGAACCAGAAGGGAGACACTTTGGATTTCTCTGTTGCTGTGCTTAGCACAGAGTCCAGACTGAGCCTTCAGGGAGTAGAATAGCACACATAAAGCAGAGGCTTCCCAGTTGGCTTCTATGTGTCTGGAATGGATATAGGGCTCTCACATGTGCAAGCAAGATGTTTAAGGGGGCACAGTTCTGGGGTCCACAGTATGGGAAAGCGCTTTAAGAGAAGGTCTCCATGCCAGGTATGGAGGACAGAGGCTTGGTAAAAGAATCATGATAAGGGGCTTCAGAGGAATGTTTCAGGGGCGCTGGCTAAAGGCCATGTCCTTTTAACCCCGTTACTTTTCTTTGAGACTTCTTGGTTGACTTTCCTTTAGTTTTATAACCTACTATCAGATAATGTAGGCCCTTGAGTGCCTACAAAAGCCACATTTCCCACACCATTGAGAGATATTTAATTTTCCCACAAACATCTACCTTTAAAGGGTAATTCTACCATTTCCTTGTCTCTCTCGAGGTAGAGTGGACTGTTACAAATTAAAGTTTATTTAATCAATACATAATATTTATCATTTGACAATATTGTACATGAGAGTCTTTACAATGAACATAGGGTTGAACATAGGGTAAAACATTAGTGTACTTTATGTCACCCACACTTTCAAGCTTCATTAGTCACATCAACCTTATTTTAGTGCAGGATATAAGAAAGATGCCAACCTCAGAGGCTGATTATAAGGATGCCTTGGAGCTGCAATGCCAGGTACATGGACTAGCATGGAGTAAGTGCTCAATAAACACCAGCCCAACCTACTCCAAGATTCCGTTTTGCTCTTGATTATAGCCTCATTAGCTGGCTCAGTTTCTAATGCATGCAAAACACTGATTAAATATGTTCATTAATGTTAGTAGATAAATGAATATTTAGAGTTAAAAAATAATATGCCTAGAAAAGTAACTTTGGGGAACATGATTTTAATGGTTACTTATCTTGTTGCTGTGACAAAATATCTGACAAGTTGCTACTCAGAGGAGGAAGGGTTTATTTTCGCTCATATTTTGAGGGAATATAGTCCATCATGACACGAAATGCATGATAACAGGAGCCTGGCGAGCAGCTGGTCACGTTGCCTACAGTGAGGAAGCAGAATCCCGGGCAGGAAGTGGAACTAGACTGTGAAATCTCAAGGCCCATGACTATTAATCTATTGCTTCCAGTGACGCTCTACCTTCTAAAGGTTCCAAAATCTTCCCAAACAGTGTCTCCCACTGCAATGCAAGTGTTTAAATACTCTAGATTATGGGAAACATATAGCACTCAAGTCACACTGGTCAGACACAAAGGATGTAAATAACTTTTTTAGTGTAGTTAAAGATTGTTTTCAAGGGCCTCTTTGGATAGCAGTCATCAGTAAAGAGAAATGTGGTAGCTAGAGGAGACATGATTTGAGTATGAAACTTTTAAGAGGATAGATTGTAGCATGCTACAAGATTAGGAGAAATTTTAAGACATTCTGTAGGGATTCATGACAAAGAGTAATTAAGAATATCCCTAAAACCAGAGTCACATAGCTCTTGGATGCTGAGATAAGTTATCTGTCTCAAGGCTCGTATATTTCAGTGTCTATTAGAGTTTCTGTTGCTGGAGCTCACCTTCAGCTTCTAACTTAGTAGCTTAAAAATTGAGATTGAACAAAACGTATTTATAATAACAGAGCATGCTAATGTTGCTAGTCTGGGGACCAGGTCTTGAACATTGACTTAGTTCAAGTTCTTCATTCTACCTATCAGACAAACAAAGTCTTGATAAATAAAAGGATTTTCTCAATAGTACAATACTTTAGACACAAGAAATTAACATTCTTCTCCTGATTCTTCTGAGGAATGTTGTTGCGATCACCTAGATGCATGAACAACACACCCGTTTTGAGCTAAATACAAGGCATTTTTTTATATCTTGGTCCTATTGTCTTAAAGTATTTTCATCCTCTGTGTTCAAGAATAAATGCTCTTATTTGAATACAAAATAGTATATATTCTTGCCGAGATGCCATCATAGGAAGTTTGAGAAATGACAAGTAAATTAATTGAGTGTGATAGGATTCTAATGAAATAAATCACTTTTGAAAGGTAGCCGTGTGATTTCAGTACTCTACCCCCAAATAATCCATACTTGGCTATTCTAATGCAATTCTGATTTCTATGCATTTTAATTTCTCATTTCTTTGTAGACAAAATAACCAGAACATTACAGATAATACTAGAAGTTGTACCAGAAGATTCTAATAAATTATGAATTTAATTCATCAAAATGTTGGCCATAGGCCCAAGGACAGAGATGGATCTTACTTCAAGGAAACACAACGTTGGTGATGGACTAAAGGAATCACTTATTTCTATTCATATTCTTTAGTGTATTCAAGTCAACTTTTGAGAAACTTAGTTATAACTCCATGTACCTCTAGAAAGCTGATATGCAAACTATACCATGAGTTCACACTGTTCTTGAGTCTGATGCCTGCCTGTTCAGGCTGGACAAAAGACTTCTCTACACTATTTCGTATGAGGACTGAGAACCTTTTCAAATTGAAGAACAAGATGTTTTATGTATATTTGGGTTTTGTAAACATAGTTTTACCTACTGTATATGTCTACACTGTAAAAAGTGTTTTCTATTTTTATGAAAAAAGTCATTATTGTGGCAAAAAGAACCAAAAAACTTTATTTTGCCTTGATGTGGTATTGCTTTCCCTTAGAAACCATCTTGGATATCACTCATCTTTTAATGGATTATACCCAGAGCATTGGAACAAAAGATGAAGTGGGGTGTGGTGCGTTTGGGGGGGGTGTACCCCTATGTGTGTATATGCATCTGTGTGTATATGTATGTGTGTTGCTGGGTTGAACCCAACCCTTTGCACAAACTATGCAAGCACTCTACCACTGAACTACATCAGTACCTGGATCCTAATTTTCTTGAATGCAGTAAAGAGACCTTTCTAGGAGCTGTTGTTTATGAGGCAACCCAAGGAATTATGTTTTAGTGAAAATCCTTGAAAATTTATTATGTTAATTTTTCCCTCACTGTCAGGAGCTTCCATATTCAGTGTATCATTTTGTTTTCATATAGTTCATTTGGTTAGAAAATGAATATAGTTTTATATGACATTCATTTATGAACCACTTCTTTAGTAATTTACTTCTAGATGAACAAAGTTGTTTAAATCTTCACATTACATATCATTGTAGTGTGGGAGACATTGCCAATAGGAATCCACAGTAACCTCATCTCCGGAATCACTTATGGGCAGCACACCACTTGGCTGTTTTTACATGGCATAGATCTTTGGCAGCTTGCATGTTTCTTTCACACTCCATTGCAATATGGCTTCAGGTGAACGATTGGGTCAATTAGGAAAGGGCACAGATTTACATAAAAACTATGGAAGAAATGACATTGATAAATAAGATTTATAACTGATTTAAAATTTTTTTCTACCTCTGAATCTAAACTGATTCAATCACTTCCTCACCTTAGTTATCTTTCAACTTGCAAAGGAGATTACTAAGAATAATATATTGGAAGGAGAGTCTGCAGACTGTGTGCTCAGATGTGTGTTGCTATGCCAGAGCTAGAAAATCCTGTGGAATTTTCTAATGAGATTAATATAATGGTGAAAAATTTTAACACATGGTTTGCACCATCCAGTGATGAATTGCTCTGTATGACCACAGCAAATTTCATCTCCTAATCTTTGTCCATATTAAAATAAAAAATTTTCAAAACTTATGCTAATTAAAAATCATTAAATGTTCATACATAGATAATGACCCAAAGTAGAAATGGTTATTTTTAATTCTGAAGAATTCACCAATTTCAATTGTTTTATTTTCAATAACATGTAATATGTACTGATGGTTGACTGTTTTTTTTAACCAAGTGTTTAGCTTTCTAAGTGAATTTGTAACAATTCCTTTTTATTTGTACAAATAAAAAAATACATAGACAAAATTTACATAGACTTTTCAAAATGTTATCCATAGTCTTTAGGCCCAATATATTTTGTTCATATTATAGGTATTATTTTTATATGTTTATACTGTCTAGACTCATAAGATCAAAAAGAGCAGATTCTTCTTGAGGAATTTCTTATCTATAAAAGATGGAGTAACTCACCCTGCAGAGGATCTGTAGCTCTTGGTTCTCCCAGAAGCTAATGTCCCCTTTCTACTATAGCAGTTTGAGCTCAATCTTTAGTGCTAAAGTGTCCTTCAATGCATCATTGTTCCCACTAGCAAGAACATACTTCTTCTCACTCTCTTTTAATAAATTTTTTATATTGTTGAATTTTTTTAATTTTATTGTTTTTGTCTTTTATGTGTATGAGTGTATTGCCTGCATGTATGTAAGTGCACCCATGTCATACACTGCCAGCAGAGATCAGAAGAGGGCATCAGATTCCCCTGGAACTGGAGTTACAGATAGCTGTTAGCTGCCATGTGGATGCTGGTTATTGAAACTGGGACCTCTGCAAGGAAAGTCAGTGCTCTTAACCACTGAGCCAACTAGCCAGCCCCCATATATTGCTAAATTTATAATGCTGTTATAATACCACTTTAACTACGCAAAAAATCATATGATGTTTCTTTTAAAAAGCTATTGATTGAGTTGTACTTCTGCTTATTTTGAGGGTATACAATAAGAAGACTAAAAGTTTCTTTAATCATGGAATTCTTAGGCATAATTTTTATTTAAAATTATAGTGTGCAAGGCTAATTCTTGTTCAGTTACTCCCCTGCATACCTGTATATGTGTGATTTTATACAAAGTAAACCTTTTCTCATATACACACACATACACACACACATGTATACATGTAACAGATGGTTAACATGAGTACAATTACACAACAGAAATCTTTAAGAACAGTCTTTGGCAAACTCATTATTTTATCTTAATTTGCAGATGAATGAAATGCAAAGGGAAATATTTTGACTTTTGTTTATGTCAACCTCTTGTAATTGAGGTATGAGCTATTGAAAGATAGGAAGCTGAAGTCCACAGTATCAGGAAATAAAGGTTGATTAGAAGTAACCACATTAGTGTTAAGCAATAAAGTCAGAGAGTGATTAACAGTTGCCTGTTACACGCACATGACTATCCTGAGAAACTAATCAAGCACAAGCTTTGGTGCCTCCATATATTGCAAGTGCCTTCCAAGATCCAGTAACTAGCTTTGGGTAGAAATTTTGCATTTTCTTGAAGAAGACCAGGAAAATCACGTATACTTCTGGCTCTACAATATCCACATCTTCCTTTGTGAACAAGATGAACATAGCTCCCATTATTTTCTCCATTAGAAATAAACATGGAGCTGCAGAATATATATTTTTAAATATTTAGGTGATACATTAACTGAAGTGTACATCTAAATGCTAGTGGCTTTTTAATAAGATCTGTTCTATGCCACATAAAAGGCAATGCTTTCAATTGCGTTTTCAATTGTGTCCCATTTTTAAGTAACAGAAAACCAATGAATGTGATTTTATTTGTAGCTGTCTTATTTCAGAACAAAGTAGATTTGAGATTCTAATTAAGAAGACTCAAGAAATGTAGTTTTACTTGAATATAATTTGCTTCATAACATGCAGTGTATCAGTGTTGATACTATTCACAGAGTGACATTTTATTTTCCTAACCATTGGAGTCAGGAACTAAATCATGGCCTTGTGTATCTGGCAAGAAGCTCATAGTGGAAACAAATTAGGGTAGGTGTCAAATCCTTTGAGTGGCCTCTGTTTACATTATATATGGGTAAAAAATATTGTCTACATATGCATTTTAGCTAAATTTTCCCATAGACAGTATTTTAAAAGTCATATCTCAATGTATGTGATACCTGAAAGTGTGACTTCTAGGTAGGTATTGGTATTGTACTTTTAGAAAGGTAACTTAATAGTCATTTTTTTCAAGTAATCCTTTTATTTTTTTAAATAATATTTTATTGCATTTTTGAATTGTTTGGTGCTTGAAAAAAATGCTTTGTCTGTTTTCAGATTGCATACAGGTTCATGAAAACATGAATAATCATGGGCTGATAGAAAGATCACTGGTTTTCGTTGTTATGAGACATTGTCCTTCCTTACCAACAATACTGACTTGATCTTTTTTGAACACTTCTGTTTCATTTGAACAGAGTAATGGCTTTCTTCACTACAGTTGTTGACACTACACCTTAGAGATTGTATTTGTAGAAATGCAAATTAAGACTCACTTCGCAGGCTTTTCTTTCTGAGAATCTATTTTCTTTGAACTTTTCTCTTCTTTATTTCCAATTAGCTTTTCTCTTCTTTATTTCCAATTAACTTAAACCGCACAGAGGATGGTTAGAGTTTACAAATAGCTCCCTTCGACATATGTGCATTTCAGCATGTTTGGATCAAGGATACTTTTAAGGTATCAATAAATGCCTGCATGGTTTTATCAATAGCACTTTTAAAGAAACTGTGACTCATTAAGTGTCTGAGAGCCACCTGGATGGCTGCAGCAATTTGAAAATGAACATAATTTTTTTCCTTAGCATATACACTACTGATTATTTTAAGTATGATTTTTTTTCAAGTGAATTAACTTAGTGGTTAGAAGCCCAGCTTGCTAAGAAGGCTAGAGGGGGAATGAGAAGACTAATGCACAGTTATCTCACTGGCAGTGCTGACTCTATTTTGAACACTTCTTGCATTGTATTTTGCACAGCATCTTGTAGGAAAAGGTGTTAGGTCTTTGGATGTTTCTGCTATAATTGGATTGTATGTGGTCTGACTAAAATGTACTTTGTGAAGGTAGACCTCACCTATTCCTACTAATGAACCTTATTAGGTGCAGGCTAATCATATGGTCATATCACACTGGGAAACAAAGTGGTGTGATTCCCTGGTCCTAGATTTAAAGGGTCTTTATTCCAAAGAATCTAGGAATTCATTTTTCCTAGTTTCTCTTTCATTCTACTTACTGAATAATAGAATAGAATATTTCCTTAAAGTAGAAAAGTACTTTGGAGAAACACATTAAACACATCAAACACATTGTTTCAAGTGAATTTATATATATAATATATATATATGTTACAGATGAGAAAGTATTCACATTAAACTACCATTTTAATAATTTTAATTATTTCAAATACCAGCAAATAGCTCTATTTCATTGCTCTGAAAAGAAAAAAAAACCCTCTATTACTTATATGTATCTATCTATATATAGACAAATCATTTTATATATAGTTATATATCTGTATACATCTATGACAGTGGTTATTGCACAAATCACCAGAACCTTCCAACGGTTCTAAGTAATCTGATCCTCTCCATGGAGAAATTTCCTATCCAACAGTTTTCTTTAAGAATGTTATTACTGCTGGTATAAAATCAGCAACCAAACTTTTATCTGGGTTCTTTGTGATATTATCCATATTCAGAGAGCATTGCTCATTCAGGAAAGTTCCTGGCTGGGATCCATAGTAGTAGTAGTATATTCTTTGTTTAAAAAGCTTATTTATTTTGAGATATTGATCTCAAATTTCTATGTATCTTTTGATATAGTTTAGCACAATAGTAATGACTCTTCAGTCGTATTTTTCAATATTTGGCTACTTTGCATAAGTATCAGATATGTTTTCTGCCTGTGCCAAACAGGTCAAAAAAAAATCCCATATTCTTATGTCTCACTAGTACTGTGCTAGTTGCTATGTGTCTCTAATAAGCACATGCTGGAGAAGGGGAGACAAATGAGCTTGTGCTGAGTGCTTGCTGAACTTAATTTGTCTTATTTTTGGATAAGGATTTAATTTTAAATTTCATACTGCTTAGTATCATTGTAGAATGTGTTACGTGGTGGTGATGCACTGGTAATAGAGGACTTTAGTTGTTAATTCACAATTCATTCATGGTGAATCCTTCATGTCTTTTTATTTTAATTATATCTACATTTATTTTATAGAAATGTGGACACTTTTAGATTTATCTAAAGGTTTGACCTAGTAATTGTAACTTTTTTTCCTTTAGTCAAGGGGTAGAAAAATTTTCAAATATGTTGTATGTTCATATTAACATATTAGGTACTGTCAATAAATGGATTTAAATTTCTTTTCATTCTGAAAACATCAATAACTTGAATTGATGGTGAACTTAGTTCAGTAGGAATGTAGCAGTCAGATTATTCTTGAAGGCTGTGTTGGCATCTGTCCCTTTGATCTGTGCTCAAATTATAATTTACAGACCTGTTAAACTATAGGTTTGATCTGGAATGTGTTTGCCATGACCTTGGAACATTCCTTAAAGTGCAAAACATAGTGGGTTTGGCCTGGTGATCCAAAATACAGGATTAGAATGATGCAGCTAAGACTGCAGTGTTCTCTGGGCTCTTCATCTGTGGCAGGGTTTCCTTACCCTGGCTTTGTGACAGTGAGTCTTGGTAAAAATGATGCAATTGCACAAATATCTCATGATGTCTTATATCGAGTGGTAAACACTGAACAGACAAAATGCTGCTTCCATATTCTAACTGTATGAGGAGTGCTGAGATTTAAATGATGAAATGGGAGCAGTGTTCAAGAACTTTCATTTGTGGATTGCGGTGTGTTTCTTCGGGCTCCTTGGCACTGGTGCTGTACCAACATGTGATATGTGAAATAAAGTGGGTTCTTCTACAGCTAAATGATGTCCCTCTGGGGAGAGTTCCAGTGCAGCAATCACATTGCCAGATGGTGTTTATGGGCTATTTGTGTAAGTGGTAAAGCTCAATGAAATAAGTGGTTTTTCACCTGATGGGAACACTCCCTGCTTGTCTTTTCCTATGAAATAACTTTTGGTGCAATATGATTTCACTCCACTTTGCACTGAATTATATTTCAGTTTTATTTATGTATATGCATATTTGTTATACTTCTGGCTGCTTCTAACTCTGTATATCTGTTTTGTATATATTTTTACTTGAAAAAACTTTAAATAGACATTTAAATAAACATTTGATAATTTACAAAGTAAATATCATGCTTTGCTCTTTTTCAGTATTAAATATTGTTTTAAATTGAAGGTCTTTGTTTTCATTTTTATTTATTTTAATTTTATGTGCATGAATATTTTGCCTGCATGCATGTATGTGCACCCATGCATACAATGCCTGAGAAGGACAAAAATGGCATCAGATCCTCTTGAACTTGGAATTATGGGTGGTTATTAGCTGCCATGTGAGTGTTGGGAATTGAACTTGGTTCCTCTGCAAGAGCACCTGATGCTCTTAACTGCTGAGCCATCTCTCTGCCTTTGATGGTCTTTGTTTTAATGACTGGATTTGTCTCACTGATTCTGTGAATGTGTTGAACTATGCCTGTTTACAGTAACTTTCTGCACTGTAGACCATTTCTGAAATATCCTTCCAGGCCATGTCTGTTTGACCTGTGTTCTGATTTATCTAATGCCTTCTTTTCACCTGTTCAGGGTCCTTACCATTTCTTATCTTCCACAAAAGAATTGTCTACATTTAATTGAACCTCATGTGTTTCATTAGAATATTATTTGTGAACCACAAATCAGGTCAGATTTTCAATAGTTTCTCATATATTTATTCATTTATGGATGAAATCTAAATTCCTTCCTATAATGTATAGATTTTTCTGTTGTCTTCCATCTTTTTAAATCTAGCCGTCCATATTTTCTAAAACCACATCAATATTATTATTTATGCAATGCAAATCCCTATAGGCATTAGATCTTCCTCCCCTGGTCCATTCCCTTTCTTTACACAAAGAAAGCTCCTACCCATCCTTTCACATTGAATTAAAGAATTATAACTTCCAGAAAGCCTCACTGAATCGGTTCAGGACTTGATCCTGGGTCCTTGTCATCTGGGGACACCTCTTTTTAGAGTTCATTGGACACTGCTGCCACTGATTGACTGAGCTTTCCTTCCCTGGATTTGCATACTTTATCTTTCGTGGACTAAAGCAGTGCTTCTTCAACTTTTTCCACTCATAGTTCCTTTTTTCTCAAGAAATTTTTCACAAGCCTGAGTATGTAGGTCTATAAAAAGGATATACATTTGCCGATAATAATAAATCATAAATTTATTTTAAAACAGTTCTTTGGTTTATCTTCACAGAAAGAATTAAATCTTACCTGAATATTTGATACTGCTGAATATAGAGCATCCTCACTGTTTTTGAGATTTGACTGTTATTTTGATTTTATAAACATCAATGCTAAGAATGCCACTTTTCATAAATACACAGTGACGAATGACAGAAATAAGTTTAAAGACATGTTAGAAATTATTGTAAATTCTATCCTAATATTAAGCCAACTTACTGATTTTGAAAATAGAATTCAAGTCCATAATTTTTAAGCCAAATATATTAACATAAAATACAATCTAAATTTACAAATATGGTACAGTAAGGAAATAGTAAAAATTTTTTGGTTTGGGGCTGGAGAGGTGACAGCATTTAAGAGCGTTTGTTGCTCTTCCAGAGGACCTGGGTTCAATTCCCATGGCAGCTCACAACTGTCTGAAACTCTGGTTCAGGGGATCCAATGCACTCTTCCAGCTCCTTAGCCACCAGGCATGCATATGTGTACATACATACATTCAGGCAAAACAAATACACATAAAAAATAAAAATAGTTCATGTTTATGGGCTGGAGAGATGACTCAGCAGTTAGAGCACTGGGTGCTCTTGCTGGAGACCTGGATTTTGTTCCTAGTACTCACATGGACGCTAACAACTCTCTGTAACTCTACTTCCAGACTATGTCCACATCTCTTTTTGTCTCCACAGGTGGGGCCACTCACGTATATGCAAGGAAAACACACAGACACATAAAATAAAAATAAAGTTTTAAAATTGTTCTTAATTTGACACATCTGGGAAGAGGAAATCTCAACTGAAGAATTTCTTCCGTGAGATTTGCCTGTAGGCATGTCTGTATAGCACTGATGTGGGAGGGCCCAGGGCTTTGCTGATAGAACCATCTCTCAGCAGGTGGGCCTAGTCTTTTAAGGAAAGATAGCTCAAAGAGAGCCTGGGAGTAAGCCACTGAGCAGCATTCTTCTGTGGGTGTCTGCTTCAAGCTCCTGTCTTGAGTTCCCTTGGCTTCCCTCTGTGATGTAAGATGGGGTTTATAACCCCAAATAAACCTTCTTCCCCAAGTTGCCTTTGATCAAAGTGTTTATCACAGCATCAGAAACTAAACTATAACATCATCCTACCAAAAGGATCCTGAAGATTCAAAGAAGTCCAGATCCCAGGATCATTCTTCACAGAATAGAAAAAAAATATTAAAATTTATATGGAAATACAAAAGACAAAGGATAACCAAAGCAATGTTGAATAAGAATAATACTGCTGGAGGGCAGCATACTTAACTTCAAGTTATATTATAGAGCCATAGTAATAAAAAGAGCATGGTCCTGGCACAACAATAAGCAAACAGATAGATCAATGGAAAAAATAGAGGACTCAGACACAAGTGCACTCACCTGTAACTCCTTGATCTTCAACAAAGATACCAAATCTTCAGAAATCTTCAACAAATAGTGTTTAAAAATCTGGATGTTAACACTCAGAAGAATGAAACTATATCCTTATCTCTCATCTTGCACTTAATTCCAAATGGATTAAGGACCTCAACATAAGACCTGACACTTTGAAACTGACTGAGGGAAAAGTAGGGAATATGATTCATCTTATAGTCACAGATAGAGACTTCTAAATAGGACAGGAAATAAGACTGATTGCTAAATGGCATATCATGAAACTAAAATGCTTCTGTACAAAAAAGAGGCTATCAACCAAATAAAGAGACCATCTACAGAATGGGAGAATATCTTTGCCAGTCATATGTCTGGCAGGGCATTGGTGTTTAGAGTACACGAAGAACTAGAGAAAAATCTAACACGAATCTAACAACCCAATTTAAAAATGGACCATGTAACTAAACGGGATTCTCAAGAAGAAATACAAAGGTTAGGGAAAATTTTGAGATGTATTTAACAGCCTTAGCCATTAGGGAAATACAGACTAAAAGTATTGTTTGAAGATATCATCTCCAATCAAAACGGCTCTATCAAGAACACAAATAGCAAGCAAGAATGTGGGTAAAGGAAACTTTTGTACACCATTGATGGGAATGTAAACTAGTACAGCCACGCTGGAAATCATTCTGGTTTCCTCAAAACTAGAAGCATATCAAGCATATGACACAACTATACCACCTCCCAGCATATACTCAAAGGTGTCCGTATCATGATATCCTCACTTCTATGTCCATCTGCTGCTCAGGTCACAATAGGTAGGGGATGGAGCAGCCTAGATGTCCATCAGCTGACAAGCACTCCATGAACATGTGGGTATGTATGCATTATGTGAGAACATGAATGGATTTGTGAGATATTCTTCACATCTAAAATGATGTAACTTTTAGATTCTATAGAGACAAATCTATGATACTTCTCTTACATTAAGAACAAAAACAAAAGGAACTTGGAAACTTGAGCTTCTCTTTCTCTGTCTGTCTCTCTGTCTCTCTCTCTGTCTCTCTCTCTCTCTCTCTCTCTCTCTTTGTCTCTTTCTCTCCCTTTGGGTAGCAAGAAGTCCTCAAACAATGTGTCATTATTTTTTCTGTGTAAGCACATTTAGGTTCCCTTTAGGTACCCTGGCCAAATAATAATATATATTTTCATGACAATAACTTGAATAACTGTTATAGTCTGAAATGTAGAATAGAAGAAAACCTCAATTGTGATGACTAAGCTTCACTTTGAAACAGACATCAAAGATGAAGAGGCAGTTTATACCCTTGCAAACTATAGGGAATCATTGCTCAAGGAACCTAACGATTATGACACTGGTAAAGTGATTACATAATGCTACTTTTTGAAAAGAAATCCAAACCACATAATATGTAGCTTTGCTTATTTTAAAATAGAGACTATGACTGAACATTTAATGAAAGAGATAATATTCACTATTTGGTTTGGGAGCTATCATTCGGATTTTAAATGTGCTGGTTCAGGTTAACAGAGACTTCTGCAAATAGAACACACCTAATGATGCCTACCTGAATGTTTTGGGCTGAATCTAATTTGCAAGGACGTAATGCATTCTGGAATGGGACCTGGCAAGCCACGGCAATGGCTACATGTACCCACCGCTTGCTTTGCTTCCATATGGCTTCAAATTACATTTTCAGACTCCCTGGAACAGAGTTTGAAGGTCAAACCTTTACAGCCCTCTTACTGTTTTTATGGTCTTAAGCTTAAGAACACCTGGTTGCCAGTCCTCAGTGGCTAAAACTGTGGCCTAAAAAGTATTTGATGTTTAAAAAAATTATGAAATAAAAATTATTTTGAATTCAATATCCTTTAAATGTTTAACTTCTATGGCTTATTGATTCTGAAAGATATGAAACAAGATTTGTTAATGCAGGCTAAACACTACAAAAGCTGTGATATCCTCCATCTACAATAAAATAACTTAATAGATGAGCTTAATGAAAAGAATTGTGTAGCAAACTAGTAAGTCTCCTCTTGCTTAATTTTTATTCTTAAAAATAAAGGCTACTAAAACCTGAAAGCAATCTAAATATTTTCATGTTCTGTATTTTGCTTTAAAATCACTTATGTTTACTTCTCATGCTCACATTGCCAGATTATCTTCATAATTTATTACTTGATGAGCCATAGTGAAAGATTAGTTATTCATTTTTTGATTAACAAACATCACTAAATAGTGCCCTGCAGTCCACCCTCTGAACACTAGAGACAGTTTAGATGTTGCCTCTGTTTCATAAGCATAAGTACTGGGGAAATAGTTTTTTCTTAATCACACTAATTAACATCATTGCTAATTAGAGTAAGACTCAGGTGCTTTAAGTCAGTAAACCAGGTGGACGGGGCTTGGTCTTGGAGTGGAGAGAGACTGAGTTGACATTAAATAATAGGTATCTGTCACCAGAAAACAAACAGAAGGTCAAGGGAGGAATGTTGCTGGCAAAGTGAAGTGTATGGTAGGACCTACACCTGAGAAGCAAGGACTGTCTATAGACATACATGAGCTTAGTAGTAAAGCCCTTGCCTAGCATGTGCAAGACTTTGGGCTCCATTTCCACTACTCAGAAAGAAAATCAAACAAATAAAAAAGAGTCAGAAAGAAAAATGTAATAGCTTATACTCTTCTTTGTACCAAGAAATAAGTGAAAGGCCAGTGCAGATAGAGGCCTGGGGGGCTTTGAAACAAAGTACAGACTGCACCTCCAAAAGCAGAAACAGGGGAGGACTTATCAGAACACAGTCTAGGATTCACCTGCATAGTGGAGAGCATTCAGGGAGGGTGAAATCCACATGTAACACAGATACTGAACTCCACAAAACCCCAAATCTTTCTTTCTCCTAACTCCTCTAGATAGAATTCTTAAAAAATAAAGATCTGGGGCTGGAGAGATGGTTCAGTGGTTAAGAAAACCGGCTACTCTTGCAAAGGATTGGATTCAGTACCCAGCATCCACATGGCAGCTAATAGTTATCCATAATTCCAGTTCCAGGAGATCCAGCACTCTCTTCTGACTTCCATGGACATTGCATGACACAGGTGCACTAATATACATGCAGGCAATATGCTTGTATACACATAAAATAGAATTTTTTAAAAAATTTAAAATTCTTTAAAATCTTTAAAATAAAGAGATTCATTTCATCTGTAGTTTTCCAATATTTTGCCTAATTAGTTCACACTATCAAAACTGTTTGCAAATTGTAATAGACTTTAAAATGTATATTTTGAAAAAACAAGTAATTAGAAGATTTACATCATCAATAACTGTGGGAAATCTTACTTGCAGGATTTGTTATTTCAGCACAATCCAAGTCAGATTATATTTGATTAATATTATTAAACATTAATGGCTATCAAATAATTCAATTTCATAAAAATTTTCAGTATTTTAATTTTTGATGGTTCTTTAGAAATATAATGTAATTTAGGGGGAGGGTTAGTGCACACTAAAATTCACAATGAATGAAAAATAGCTTTTCTAGAAAGAAAACAATATTTTTCTTAAGGAATTATAAAAATTAAGAAAGAAAATACTATTGGGGGTTAGTTGAAGAGCTATTATATAAAATCTAGGGTTTTCTGACAGTGTTAAAGCTCAGATTTCTCTTACCTGAAGCCCATCATCAGGTGTTTTTCTGTGCACTTTTAGTGATACATTGATTTCGTTAAAAGAATAATTTTATATCATCCAGGTGTCCCTATTGATAAGAAAAGGTTAATGTAGGAAGTCTATGATTATTAGTAAGACATTTAATCAGATTAAAGTTCTCAAATTTCAGTAGAGAGTATTGAATCAAAGGACTGAAAGGGCAGTAGAAATTGAACAGTGGTTCGGTTTTATAATGGATGTTATTTATCATTTTTATTAAACTTTGTATTAGCCATGTGCCTTGCATCGACTAGGACACTCCTCACCACTCTCTATGAACAAGACAGATGACAGGCCTGACTTCCATTTTTGGATTAAGAAAATGAATATGAAATCACTAAAATGGCCTGCCTGGAGCAATAGAGAAAGTCAAAGAGGTCAAAGTAGAAATTCTGATGATCAAATCACTCTAAAAGTTTAGAGTACTGAACCAAACCATCTTTTAGGTGAAGACAGTTACTTTGTTTTTATTTATAAGTCAATCGATCATTAATTTTTTTACAGCTACTATATGATCATCAATGAATTTTATGATATGGGAAGTGGACTCTGATTCTTCAGTCACAAGAACTCACATTACTGCAGTTTGGGTAAAGATAAAGCTGTAAAAAACCAGAGGAACACTCAATTTAATATAATGTATGAGTACACAAGAAGCTTAGCATTGCAGCTATAAAATAACATTGCAGGGTAGGAGATGCTGGACTTTCCTCCTGTTCTTATATATTTGGAGGAGTTAGACAGGTGCAGAAAGGCTGATTTGGGATGATGATGTGTAGCTGAATTTCAATTTGAGTATAGCCATATAGTCAATGTGTAGCCATTAATGTCATCTAGATGTGTAAGAATGGGTTCATTTTCTCTGCCAATTAAAGGATTGAACATCAGGAAAAAAGTGGTACTAGAAATCTTGGTGACTCCTAGAAGAGCCATCATATGACACCTGAGAAATTGGGGTCCCCTCCTTGAGGTTTTTAGTCTCATTATTAAAATAATTCCAGAATGGGTATCAACACAAGCTCTAGAACAAAGACACTCAAGCTCCAGGAAGATTTATTAGAGTTTATCACTTAGTGTACTGATAATAGATCAAATAAATGGTTCAATGCAAGTTTACCTTACTGAACAAGTGAGTTTATTGGGGTTATTTACAGGAATATGGGTAAAGAGTTACAGGAAGATGTATGTTCAAAGGTAGCTGTATCACTGAAAAGTGTACTCTGACCTGGGCACTGAGTCATGAAAGCTTCATCCTTGAGCTCCATGGATGACTTGCAGGCAGTTATGCGGCATTTTGTCTCCTTTCCTAAGCAATTGTTACTGCTTGTGTAAGCTTGTGAAAAGACATTTTAAATTTTGTAACTTTCAGAGGTTTCTTGAGACTGGTGAATTGTGTTTACCTTCTGGGCCTTTATTTACTTCCTGAGTCTTAAAAGCCCTCACCCAGGAGGAATGTTTCAATTCAGAGCAAATAGCTGCAGTGCAATTTGTTTATGGGTGCTGGTGGAAGCACTGTAACACGGGGGAGGAATTAGATGCGGAAACGGAAGCCACTGAAAGAAATGCTGAGGGCAATGATGTGATAAAGAGGCATTTGAGCAAGGCCTCTGGCCACTTCTGAAGAGCTCACAAGGAAAATGTGGAATCAAATGCACAATTCCAGCTGTGAGATTTGGGAGAGGAGTGGAAAATAGCACGAAAATGTCTACATTGGAATCAATCCGATATAAAAGTGCAGATAGATGAAGAATGCTCTGGTGACCCTGAGGTTCCAGGCCTGAATGAGTTGATAAGACAGTGTGGCTAAACCAGGAGCAATTGGTGCAGACTTCCAGTTCTCTCTTATGGAATGGCTGGACACTGGAGGAAGTCGTTACCTGGTAGGTGCTGAATTCGAGGTGGTGAACAATCCATCCGGCAACGTGTCTGTATTATTAGATGGCAGGGCAAGGTCTCAGACAAGAGGGCAGGATTTTCAATACACAGTTGCTAATATTCTCAAGCAGACTTTCAATAGAACCCACTTCATTGTTTGAATTATAAGTTAAGACTCAAAATTGCAGTCAGATGGGAGAGCAAAGCAACCAATATGCCGAACAGGAGAACTTGCCTGTGTTTTGGGACAGTGAATTTTCTTATATTAAACTCTAGGGTTAAAAAAGTAAATCAATTACCTTTCCTATCGTAGGAAGCCATCTGTAATTAGGCATTTTGTCACAGATGCCTAACCATGCAAAACTTAATGTGTTATCACGGTGGGTTGATATTCTCTATGATCACGCTTCCAGGGGCAAAAAGCACGTGGCCTGTTTTGCTCTCTCTCAATAATCACTAATACAATTAGCCTACTAATTTTTCTGGAAAGTAGTCTAGAGTTTTCCATCCTTTTAGTTCTGTCTACAAGCTAAACCCTAGGTACACGAAAGGACCACGTCTTTCTTTCTCCACACCACCACATGTAGCAGAACCCCACACAGAGGTGACAGCTCTGAATTATGCCTTCTGCTCACTGTAGTACCCACCTAACTCAAGCATGGTGCCTGGAAACAGTAATCACTCAACAAGTAATTTTGATAAATGGAGTAGATTAACTGTGCAGCTGATGATATGAACTGATGGATTTCCATCAGAGAAGTGTGAAAAGCGAACAGCATGGTGCCATTCGAGCGCTCACACGCACTGGACAGGAAGCAGGAAGAGGCAGAGTGGGTTGAGTGAGAAATGTCCCTCCTGTATTTAAATACTTGGTCCCTTGTGAGTGTAGCTATTTGTGAGGTTATGGGATTCTAAGGACAGGAGTCTTGCTTGCTGAAGGGACTCTGTCGTGGAGGAGGGTTTTCAGGGTTTATTGCCTCACTCATTTCCAGTCCCCACTCTCTGCTTTCTGTTTGCAGTTGAGATCTCTCAGCTCCCTCCTCCTGCCGCATGCTACCACGATGAACTTCAATGCATTTGGAAACATAAGACAAAATAAGCACTCTCATCTATCAGTTGCTTTTGGTCATGATATTTTATCACAGCCACAGAAAAAAATAGTTGATATGAGACAACATTCTCTTAGATTTATGTATTTGCATGACTCAATTATATAGTATTTTCCTATGTTCTATTTTCTCTACATATTGTCTGTGGCTGCCTGTTTTCCTCAATCAAGAAAATGACTCAAGGACTCAAATCATCCAGTCATAACTACAAGTATTTAATATGAACTCAAATAGTTCCTCTTTGGTTGCTGCACATAATGGTGAATGAATGATTTTGGAGAGGTGAAAACCTTTGCAAGACTTTCCCCATGAATATACGTATAAGTACACCTGTATAGAAGACAGGGATAAATCAAGACATTGGAAAGAACATGAAGATTGAGGTGCAATCAAAATTTATCAAGTACATATTATGTAATTTAGCATTATTATCAACACTAACTACATATATATTAATATGCCAGTTCACTCATTTAGTTCTTATCCCAGTTTATGAAAAGTCCTCCATCATGATAAAACTGAGTCAAGATGGAATGAAGTTGTTTTGTCTACAGACATGTAGATAACCGTGTGAATATTTTAGGTGTTTCTAAATAAAAGCATTTAAAAATTATTCCTATTCTCTCACCAATAAACATTACTTTTCAATATATTCCTAAAATCTGGAATTTTTATTACTCAACAAAATAAGAAACCTAACTCATTGAGAAGACCTATGATGACTTATTGGCTATGTAGCCTAGCATTGGTCCCAGGGCATGCTGGTGTTTAGTAGGACCAAAATGCCTTACGTAGCCTAGGGGAATAGTGGAGATAGAATAGCAATTTGGAAAGTTTTTCTCAAACAATAAAACTCAGCAAATAGTAAGACAATTGAGTTCAAATTACAGGCTTCATGTCTACTACACTGCCATGAGACCATAGCTAGAATAAAATACTTAATTTCTCACTAACATTTCTGACTCACTTTGATTCCTGGAGAAGTTTCTTTGCTGGTAAGAGTACAGTAGAGGGAACACTGATCCAAACATTAGGGAGGTTTAGATGTTTTATCTGTTTTAACTGGAGATTTTAACACTTCCTCAGAAATTGTTTAGACCAAACTAACAAAAACACAGATATAGAATGTTTAGCTCTGTACAACACATGCAAAATTAAGTTTAACCAATATATATGCATATGTATTGTCTAATTCAGGTAGAATTTTAGTGCCTATGAGCCATTTACAAAAAATATTCTTTCTTGAGGCTCAGGAGGTATATCGGCTGCTTTTCTTGTTACTATGACAAAATACCTGAAAGAAGGGTTTATTCTGGCTCATGGTGTGAACACGTACAGTTCAGCATGACAGAGAAGTCTTGGCAGCAGAAGGGTGAGGCCGCTGGTCGTGTTGTAGGAAGCAGAGAGTGATGAATGCTCAGATTATTTTCTTATGTCTCTTATGTAATACTAAATCCAGTCAAATTGACAATTATGAATGACTTCCAGAGGAGGAGTCTAACTGATATGATTCTACCTAAACCTCAAACTTGCATAAAATTTGTGTTGCAAGGATTTGGTATCATGGAGATTGTGGTTTACAATATAGTAAAATGAGAAATATGATAGTAAAGGGTAGCTTAATCGTATGTCTCCAAGCTTATAGAAATGCTAAAAATGTCATAAGCAAGAGGCAGGCAGATCTTGGTGAGATGGAAGCCAGCTTGCTCTACACAGGAAGTTCCAGGCCAGCTGGGGCTACAGGGAGACTGTCTCAAAAACAACAACAACAACAACAAGAAAAAAGAATGTCATAAGCAAAAGAAAGTTGCAAAATACTTAGGCATTGAAGACCATGAAGAAAAGGACAAACTGGCATGTTTTGGCCTTTAGGGCAGTTCTTAGAGGGACATCGGGAAGGCGTAGGAAATGCAGGCATGGTCATGGGGACAAAGAACAATGGCCCCAACACAGCAGAGACTGCACAGGTTCATCAAGATGAAGGACTGTGGCTGAGGAACTGCTGAGCAATGTTTGTTAAAGACAAGTTATTTGGACGAATGAAGTGTAACAAGAGGGCATTCTGTTAAAATCAGGCTTTAGAAATGGAGGAGTTATCTATATGGAAAAGAGGATGACACTGAGCAGCTGTGTTAGAAATGTGTGCACTAATGAAAACATTGCCAGCAGATCCTGCAAACTGCCATGACCTTTTCAGTTATTTATGCATCTGAGGTCTAAAATAGAAAAAGAGGAAAAAATAAAGAAAAAGTAGTATGCTTAGTTTGCTGTTTTATCTTTTAAGTCCATTTCATCAGTAACAAGCTATAATTCCCTGCTTCCCCATTCAGGGCATTCACTAGTGTTTTCCGGGTTACAGAGAAAAACCAAATATAGCTCAGACCTTCTCACTTCCTAGCTTCCCTGGTAGAATCCTTGGCCTGATAATCTGGAGTGTTCAGACTGGATAATGTTCAAGTAAGATATCTTCCACAATTTACATCTAGCTCTGTAGTAAATGAAGCAAGAAAAATAAGGCCTAAGACTGGCCTATTAACCTTTTACCCATAAAATAAGATGAATGTAGCAATGGGAGACCACTGTGGAGAGTTTCTTTGAATTCCAATTTGAATGTGGATTTTAATCATGCATTATCCTCTGGAATCTACCTTCATTTACTAGAACTTATCAGCACTAAACAGATGCAATGTGTGTGTGTGTGTGTGTGTGTATGTCTGCATGTGTGTATAAGAACACACTTCTTTGTGTGGTGTGGTATATGTGTATGTATGCATGTGTTGATGCGTGCCTGAGCAGAGGCCAGAGGTTGATGTCAGCCATCTTTTTCTATGGCTCTCTACCTTACTTTTAGATATAATCTCTCTTAATGTCATTTAGATGAGGTGAGACTGGTTGGCTATGAGCTCTGCAAATCCTCCTGTCTCTGCCCTCCACCTGTGCTGGGGCTACAGGTCCTTACCACCACACCTAGATGCTTTTCACAAGGATGCTGGAGCTCTGAATTCAGGTCCTCATGCTTGTGCAGCAACTATATTATCCACAGACACATCTTCCCAGCTCAGTAATTTATATTTTCAAACTTGAAATCTACTACTGCAACCCGATTTGCTTTATACACTATTTCTGGGTTTATCAGGATATAAATGACAGAATGAGTTGTGACATTTTATAACATACATTAAAATTTATGTCACTGGTGACATGTGTTTCTGTCACAGTTCCTCAATATTATTTCAATCACTATTATTTCAATTTTTACTAAATAATTCTGCTTCTTTTGCTAGAAACTAATCTTTTAAGAGATATGCAATATTATATAGTTTAATTCAATAGTTAAACAAATAATGAATAACTACTGCATGTCAAGATATAAGCTGTACAATCAAATATAAATCAAAGACTTTCTCAAGTTTTTGCATTCCAATGAAAGAAAGATTAGCAGATACATAGTAGGTCAGTATTTGAAGGTCTGGAGAGCCATACATGGAAGCATCTAATAGTCATACCACATCCCTTCTAGGAAACCAAGAGATGAGGCCATGGAGGGATGATTCATCAACAAGGCATCAAAAGTTCAGTGGCTAAAGGACTGTGGAGGGTTGAGACTGTGAAAAAACTACCGGAGGGGGGCGGGTCACCATGTGTAAATTCAAGAAGGCACATATGGGGGTCCATGAGCAAGAAGAAAAGATGAACAACAGTCAGGTAATCGTGAGGACCTCTTGCATGACTAGTTCATGTAGTAAAATGTTCAGAAACCCCTATACTGAGTAGAGAAAAATTACAGAGAAGCCACATACTAAGATGGGTTGTAGTAAAAAGCTTGGCAGGTGTCCTGGGCAAGACAATGTGAATCAAAGTAGGGATGCAGACAAAGAAATTGAGATGAGGGCATGCATCCTTTCAATTCTACCATAATAAATGTATGTTGAGCGGCTGAATACAACTCCGACTTATTATCTTTGAAGTTCTGGAAGTCAGAAGTCTGGAGGGAGGAAGGGAGGGAGGGAGGGAGGGAGGGAGGGAGGGAGGGAGGGAGAGAGAGAGAGAGAAACTTTGGACACTGGGAAAGCAGGGATGGGTCCCTTTAAGAGAAGCTGTTTCTTGTTTCCTAGGTCTATTGCAATCTTTATAAACTGCTAACAGCCAGTAATGGCTGGAAGAAAAAGTCCACTGACTGGAGAAAAGAGCCAGCCTAAGAGAAACTCCTTGGGAGGCACCAATGCGGGAGAAGGGGAGGGAGGCAGGAAAGCGGGGATCCAAGGGCCTACGAAAGGTTCCACCAGGAGCTTCTGGGGAGATTCCAAGCTCTCAGGCCCCTCCCATTCGGATGGAAGCTGTTTGCTCCAATGAAGTCTGTCCTTTTCCGTTTCTCTTTGTCCTGGCTGTTCCTTCCGTGCTGCCCATCTGCCTGTACCTGCCCCGCTTCGCTGCGTTTCCGTAGACCTGTCACTTTCACTTTCTTGGCAGACCTCCTTGTAAGTGGCTTTCCTGCTCCTCCTGTTTCTTACTTGCTTTCACTTTCTCTGCCTATACTTCCTTTCATTTTCCCAGATGTTAAGTTCTTTGTTCCTCCCTTAGAGCAACTCAATCTGAGAAGATCACTTCTCACCCAGACCCCCTGTAAAATGTCCATGGAGCTAAAAGTCCAGGTTTCAGCAGAGCTGTGTTTCCTGTTCACTAGCCCTTTCCAGATTTCCTGTGTTCCTTGGCTCATGGCCTCCTCCTTGCACTGGCCTCGTTCATGTCATAGCAACTCTGAGTAATTCTTTTGCCTTAGTTTACAAGGATTCTTGGTGTTATGTTGAGTTGAGCTCACCCAGATGAACCACGGTAGATTCCTTATCTCAAGGGACTTTGTTAAATGCACCTGCATAGTCCATTTTGCCTTTTAAAGTAACATATTCATAGCACTGAGGCATGAAAATGCAGACATCTTTGGAGGTCTAAAATTGGTAGGCTAAAAAAGTATTTGAGAGCTCTTAATCATATATAAATGTGGTATAGGATAATCCAGAGGAGAAGTAGACAAAATAAAGAAACAAACTAAAAAGGATTAATCACAAGGTATTTAAGTTAGTTGGTTCTTGAGAACGGAAGTGTCATCCGTAAACACAGGGTGCGGGAAGGAGTCATTTAGGATTCAGGACTATGGTATCAAAGTTATAGAGGTATCTGTGAACGCATGTTGATAAGAGGTATAGAGTAGGCGTGTGGCCATCTGAAACTACAACCTGAAAGAAAATTGTGGCGGAGGTTTAGATTTTGAGCAGAATCAAAACCATGTTGAACTAAAACACACAGAGAAAGCTTTGTGAGATGGTGCACACCGTTAGTCCCAGCACTCTGGAGGCAGAGGCAGGCAGAGCTCTGTGATATTGAGAACAGTCTGGTGTACACTGTAGGTTCCAGGCCAGTTGGGGCTATAAAAATATCCTCCAAACAAACAAATAAATAAATGAACACACAAACAAACCACAGAGAAGACAGAGAGGAGCAGCAGGGAGCTGGCGTTTAGGGGTTTAGAAAAGGAAATCCTTAGCCCTGAGGCAGAGTTGTTGGGTGGAAAATTGTGGGAGTAGAGTGTTCAGGAACCTATTTAACCAGAATGGTGATTTTCTACTTTCATACTATCTCCCCAAAGTCCCCCATGTGGTAGCTACATTTAGTAATAGCACAGAAGAATAGCTTCTTACAGTGTGAGAGAAGCTATGCTTGAACTCTCAGCTCTGTTTTTATTCTAACTAATTTCAGACATTTCTGGTAACAATTGTGTTTGCATTTTGAAATTTTTTTGCTCATAGAGTTAGATGTGGAGTGAGTGATGGAGGTCTCTGTTTACTAAACTAGAGCAGTTTAACTGTTACCACAGGAACATGTTGCTGGTGACGGTCTGCTTCCCCATCGGTGAAGGGTGCCCTTGGCTCCTCTGGCCTGTTCTCTGGGACGCTTTGCAGGCTCTAGTGCATTTTGGTTTCCACTTCTATGTATCCCCCTCTAGACTGTGATCACAAAAAGCTCTCCAGTCATGTTCATCTTTTGTGCTGCAGGAGTAAAAATATAAGGAAAACTTTTACCTACCAGATATCCTCACAAAAAGAAAACTGTCTTCAGGAGCGAGACAGTTCTCAATTGCAGACTCAAAGGGAGATGTTTAATAAAAAGGAGAGAAGAGACAGAAAGGAAAGAATGAAGATGGAGGAGGAGGCAGCGAAAGACTGGGTGACTCGGCGATCTGTTCATCGTAGCTACAGTTTTCCACATGTAAATTCCTTTCTTTGATGTCTTCTTTCTTTTTACATCTTTGTGTGTACATGGTGTATGGGTGTGTGCATGTCTGTGTGCACATGTGTGCACTGGAGTGCATGCATGTGTGTTCCTGTGTGGGAGTGAAAATGTGTGTGGGCCAAAGCATACATGTGGGTATCAGTCCTCACCTTCTACCTTATTTGAAATAGGACCTCTTGTTCACTCCTGCCTACACCAGGATAGCTGGCGACCGGGACCCTCCTGTCTTCACCCCTCACCTTGCTTTGTGAACACTGGGATTACAGGTGCACAATACTGCATCCAGCTTTATATGGCTCAAACAAGTCTTCAAGGTTTGTGGGGCAAGGACTTTTACCCACTGAACCAGTGTCAAGTCTAGAAACTCTGAAATTCTAGTTGTGTTAAAAGAAAACAGAGACAGTATATATACAGAGCAGATATTTGAAAATTTTCCCATGAAAATGTAATATGTGGAAATTTGAACGGACCTCAGAGGAGCTTTCCACTGGTATGGGCAACAAATATCTGAAAGAAAAATTTTAGAACAATATTAACAAGCAAAAATTTAATATGATTCAATAAATATAAAGTAAACATGTAAATTTTAATGTTCTAGAAGTTACATTTATACTCAAGATAAACAAATGAAAATTAATTTTAATAACTTTTTAATTTAATATAATAGATCCAAATTATCATTTCTGCATATATTTAATACATAAATAATATATCTTACAGTCTATTTTGTACTAGTTTTAGAATCTGGTACATATTCTGTATGTACAATATATATCGGTTTGAACTAGCTATATCTCAAGTGTTGTATAACCACACGTAATAGATGGATGCCATGTTGGAAATCTGGAAACAGGATCACTAGGCACTAACTGGTCTCAGCCCCAGCATACAATACCCTGATAATACTATGTACTGACATCCATCTATCCTTAGAAGTTCAGGGACAGAGAATACTCCCAAAAGTTAAGCAAAGTAACTTTATTATTCACAGTTAAGCAGGAAGAGTCATTATAAGTCCAGGATTTATAGCAAGCCATCTGCTAATGCTCAGGAACACTTCCTAGGGTAGAAAGGATCTCACTTCTGTGAGCCCCGTGTCACACCACAGATGTGGGATCTGCCTGGGTTTCATACTTGAGGTGATTAAAATTACCCAGGCAAAGCACTGCAGGCACCCTCTTTTGGGGTGGTGTAAACAGAACTGTGCTAGTCTAGTCAGCTTCTCTTTGTCTTAGGGTGTTGCAGTCCTTATGTAATTTACAGTTATGCCGAGAACAACTAGATAGCGGGGAGTAAGACAGTTGCCTAAGTTATCCAGACATGCTCTCTGTAATGTCAATATTCCGAATCTTTCTAATATAGGTTATTTGCATTCAATATTAAGATTTTATTTTTAAGGGCTATTCTGTAATTTTCTATATAAGAACTTAATAATGGATGTATCAATCTCATATCACTAAATGAGCTTCTTGAAGAAAGTAGATAAGCATCAGGTCCTCAGTATATTTCTTCTACCCTGACTTAGGAAATACCTCCAAGGGAAAACAAAGGATAATTTACTTCAAGTCCTTTTATAAATATAAACATTTAAATTAATGACTGAGAACTAATAGTAATTCTATTTAGAAATAGGAAAGGATTAACCTTTGGAGAACGTTCAATGGATGCCACAGGTCTACCAGTGACCTCTGTGGCAAACTTCTGATTGTTGAGAATGAACTATTGATGTATGGGCATGGCTCTATGAAAAGCTTAATGAAGACGGTTTGGTTCAAAGTGGGCTAGTTCATAATTAAGAGATCCCTCTTGACAGATACTGCAGAGTATTCTTTAGGGGTCATAGGATAGATAGGCTTGCCATATGGAGAGATACTATGAGAACGAGGATCAGGATTCTTACAAATCTCATGCTTTGTGTGGTGCATGGATTATTTTTCAGCTCAAAATTGTTAGTAAATCCTAAACCTGGCAAGACAGTATTAGGCTGTAATCCTAACACTTCAGAGAGAGGCTGAATGATCAGAAGTCCATGGCTAGCTTCAGCTACATAGTGAAGTGCAAACCAGCCTGAGCTACATGAGACCCTGAGCCAAAATAAACAACAACAACAAAAAACAAAAAACAAAAACAAAACAACAAATATAGTAAGGTTTAATACTGCTTCAAAAAATTCACTGATTTTTGTATGGTTTGATAATTCAAGTGAAGAAAATGAAGTATATGGAGATAGGTCTGGAAGCTTGATTCCATATGAGCCCTGGCTATGAGGCAATCATTTATTACCTAGCAGTGGACACTTTATCTAGTGTGGGGGGTGCTGTTTTAAATAGGAGCCACTAGCCATGAATGAATTTCTTAAGAATTAAAAAAGTTAAATATTCAGTCTTCTCTTGAATTAGCCCATATTCACATGCTCAGTAGTCACATAGGGCTGGTGTCTGTTCTGCAAACAAATGAATATAGAATATTTCATCATCTCAGAAAGTTCTCTTGAACAACCTGTCCTAGAAATTAGAGATATCACTAGGTGCTGTGAACTAGAAAGAGGATTTTATTTTGAGTTAGAGAATATGAATGAAATATTATAGAGCTGTCAGATAGAGAGGCAAGAAAGCAATTTGTTTTTGTCGTGAGAGATGTAGGGGAGAGGGAAAAGAGAACAGTTTAATGGACAGAGATGCAGAGAATGAAAGAAGTGGAAGACAGTTGTATTTTGCATGAAAGAATTCCACTATTGTAAATACAAGTTTTAAACAGCATTATTAAGCATAAGAAAAAGAAAACATATGTATATGTGAGTGTGTGTGCTTGTGTGTGTTTATGCATGAATTCACACATCTTTACTATTAAAGAAATGGTTTCCTTTATGGATGGTTCTGGAAATATTGATGATATCACTGTAAAGTAAGACTCAAATTATAGCAATTGTACAGACAGCATTGGATTTTCTAGTTAAGTTGGGATTTGCAATTCAAACCTTATTGCTATATTTCTAAAGAAGATAGGGGAGATGCACTTGACTTTGGATTTATTAATGTATGCCACAGAGTCTGACATAAAGTAGAACCTCAGTTAAGTGTCAAAATGTATTAATCAAATACCAAATGCATTTTTTGAAGAAGGGTCATTTACAGACAACCATTGCTTTGCAGAAAATCAATGTAAGACAATCTTTGACATGTTTGGATTTTAAAATGATATTATAAATTTGGATCAGTCATAGTTCCGGCAGCCTTAGAAGCTAAAAGGTAGGTTAGCTTGACTGAAGGGCTCTTAACTTTCAGAAGTTCATGTATTATTTTGCTTTAGATTTATCGCTATAGTCAAAACTACAGTATGACTAAGTCAGCATTAATCTACAGCATATCTTCAACTACAGAGTAAACCTAATAAATTTAAAGGGATTTGTAGACAGCTACTACATTGAAAAAAACATGTAGAAAGCTGATGACGTAGATGTTGACCCTTTTAACTTACCTAACAAAGATGATTCTAGAAGTACATTTGTCTAAATTTTAATCCCAGAAAACCAGCCTTGTGATATGACTTAAATGCAGAATTGTCTTGTCTAGAAATTGGTCTAGATTCAGTGTTGCTGAGCTGTACAAAAAGACTTCCGAAAGTAGGCTTTCACTTTATTTAAACCTTTGTCATTTCCTTCAATGTTTAAGTGAAAATAACACATCGGAAACCATTGTTGACAGGCCTGGAATTGATCTTATATTGTTATTGTGATACTCCCTCTCCACTCACCATGACATTCCAACAAGTCAAATAGCAGTTAAAGGGATGTTTAAGATATTGTAATTCACAGCATGGTATCTGTTTTCACTATATTTAATGGCATGCACTTACTCCAAATGAGTTAAAGCATGTTATCGTGTAAGCATTTATTTTTACTACTTTACTGTCCTGATAAAACATTTTTTCTGCTTCTCTTTTGCTTTTCTGTTCTCTTGTAAGTTTGAATCACAGAAAGTAACCAGCCAATAAGCAGTACTAGCACTGGGTTGATAAGTGTAGGAAATTATTCCTACACTTAAAAGCATAAACAAATATCTACATATCAACCCCTCAAGCCTGATGTTCTTTCTCCTGTTGATGTCTATATGAATTTCTTCCTTTTGAATTCAGTCTCTCTAGTTGTCCATCTCTCTAGAGAACTATATTAACATTTATCTTGTTGTTGGAGCCAGAAATGGGGCTATTTTCCCAACCATTCTTCAGTCCCACTGTCAAGTATACACAGTTTTTTGAATTTGAAATCTAATTCTATAGCAAATAAGGTAATTTTGAATGAAGCTAAGATTTCTTCCTTTGTCTTTTTTTCATAATTATCTAGATGGCATCACCTGTAGATGTGCATATTTTAGGTTTTTTTTGTAATTATTGTTATTTTTCTCTTTCACATCTAGGGTCAGCAATAATCTTGACTTTTAAAAATCATATTGAGCCTAGAATTGTTATTTCTTAAATATGAAAGGGGAAAAGTATCCAGATACATTAAATTATTGACTTTTGACATTTTCCTTACATTATTTTCTAAGGAACTCTGAAGCAAGCCTGATCGTCTCTATCAAAGACAATAAAATTCAGTTCTAATGCTAGACTTAGATTTGTATAAATATAATCATTTGTGCAATTACTGTTCAAAAATTATTTCATCATCTTTTAAGCTATCTCTTTAAGCGTCAGAGAAAATAAGTTTATAACACACAAGCAGTTGTCTAGTTATAATTATGACTAGCTCTGTGTCATTTGCAACAATTAGTATGGAAAGGTATCAACAGAAAACAAGAAAGCTACAAGCTAATGAAAGGGATGCTACAGACATATTTTAAAACAGTAAAATTCATAATCAGTTAAACTTTTAAAATTATGTCCTAAAATTTTGATTATCAGAGTAAAGAAAATTTCTACACTTTCATTTATATTGTAAATTAACAGGAAATAAACTAAGCTCCAATGATTCAATAAGCAACTAATCAATAGAACATAACTATTAAAATAGTAATTTCGAGCCCACCCCACATCCTGTTCTCCTTCTAGTTGTGGACACAGACCGGCTTTTGCTCTTAGCACCCAGGATTTCTGGACTGTCCTCTTCATCCAGACCCACCCACTGCAACCTCATCCCCATACTCAGATCTGCTCAACGTTGAGCCTTCACAGTCTGTCTCCACCCCCAACTTGCCTTTGTATTCCTAAGTACAGCCTACCACTGAGGCAGTAACCACCCCCAACTTGCCTTAGATTCTGGAAGGCAGCATTCTTCCCTGTTAAACCTGATCCTGCCCAGGGCATCTCCACTTCCTTACCATGCAGGAACTCCAAACTCCCTTACTCCACATCCTGTTCTTCTAGCTTTAGATACAGGCACAGTTTTACTGTCAGTTCCCAGAACTCTGGACTACTCTCTTACCTCTGCCTGTGAGTTCTCCAAATCCCAGGGTGTCTTTCCCACTACATTGTTATCATCCGCTGGAGGGTTAGGATTCTGTTCCCTTTGGCGGAGGCCCAGACCTTGGCAGACTGCCTGAGAAAATTCTAATTCAGCCTCTGCCTAGCCATCTTCCAAACTGTTCTGTGTCTGCTGGCCAGAGGGGCCCAGATCTTTAAGAGAGGCTCTGCGATCCCCTGACCTGTGCTTCCAAGGGAACTCCTAAGCAGCAGCAGAGATAAGAGAGAGAACCTGAAGTCTTGACCAACCAGCTTTTCATACCCATTAAGAAAACAACCAAGTCACATTAAGTATAGAAATAGAATCGGACTTCAATTCAACAAAGGAAGGCTTGAGTCTCACATCAAATTCACAAACAACAAAAGAAATACAACATGCCAAGATCACAATGAAAAAAAAAATAGAAAAACCCAAATATGTCCCCACCAAATATCATCAGTTCTATAGAAGAGTTCTACAAGAACCCCAAAGAGATAACCTAGGACACAGAATTTAAAAGAATAATCATAAACATGATCAAAGAATTCAATTAACTTAAAGAACTTAAAGCAAAAAAATGAAAGAACTAAAAGAAGATAGTTATAAACTTCAGACTGAATTCCCAAAAGAGAAACCTCAGGCTGAAATGAAGAAGGAAGTGAAAAACTCAATAAGCCAATTTGAAACAACAGGAGAAAGCCTCACCAACAGAATGAATGAAATGGAAAACTGGATCAAGACTGGAGGATAAAGTTGAAGAACTGGATGACTCAAGCCAAGATTATGCAATATTTTCCAAAATACAGGAATGGAATATGTAGGAAATGTGGGACACCATGAAAAGATCAAATTACTGGAGGAAGGAGAAAATCTCAGGATAATGATAATTACCAGATCTTCAACCAGAGTGCAGAAGAAAAATTCCCAAGTTAAGGAAAGCATGCCCATACATATACAAGGACCTACACCACCAAATAGACAGGACCAGAAAAGAAACTCCCCATGGCATATCATAGTACAAATCTTCAGCATACAGAACAAAGAAAGAATTCTGAAATCTGCAAAAGAAAAACAAGTGACATATATAGGAAAACCCATCAGAATTATAGCTGACTTTTCAGTGCAAATTATGTCAGAAGAGCCTGGACCAAATCCCAGTACTAACTGACCATAGATGCCAACCTAGAACACTCTACTCAGCAAAAATTTCAATTATAGTTGAAGGTGAAAGAAAAACATCCCAGGACATAAATAGGCTAAAATAATTCATGTCCATAAATCCAGTCCTTCAGAAAATAGTTAGGAGCTGAAGAATGGAATGACTCTACCCAAGGGGCAACTGAAAGAAGCTAAATGAAGGTCTAACTAGGGAACCACAAAGTTAGACATGCAGAATTTGAAATGACAAGAATCAATACATATCTTTCAATAATAACTTTAATTATCAATGGACTGATCTTCCCAGTCAAAAGACACAGGCTAGTTGAATGGATTAAGAAATAAAATATTTTTGTTGTTGTCTGCAAGAAACCTATCCACCTTCAACGAGAGGCGCTACCTTAGGGTGAAAGAATGGAAAAAATTATTCCGAGCAAATGGCACTGAGAAACAAGCAGGAGTTTCCATTGTAGTATCTGACATAATAGACTTCCAACTAAAACTAATCAGAAGAGATACAGAGAGTCATTTCATTCTGCTCAAAGGAACAATTAACCAGGAAGATATTATAGTCATGATCACATATGCAACAAACTGTTGTTCACTCAACTTCGTGTAATCAGTACTACAGTACCATAAGTCACAGATTAATCCCAACTAACAAAAATCAGAACAGAAATCAATGAAATAGAAACAAAGAAATCAATTCAAATTTTCAATATATCCAGGATCTGGTTCTTTGAAAGGATAAGATAGACAGATCCTTAGCCCAGTTAACTAAAAGAAAGAAAGTGCAACACCAAATCAACAAAATCAGAGATTAAAGAGGTAACATCACACTGGACAACAAAAAGACTCAGAACATTATAAAGGAATACTTTAAAAACCTATCTGCAATTAAATTTGAAAACCTTTAAGAAAAGGATGTACATCTAAAATCATGGGAATCCCCAAAGCTAAATCACAAGAGAGCAACAGCTTAAACAGACTCATAACATAAAAGGAAAGTGAAACAGTAATACAAAACCTTCCAACTAAAACAAGCCCAGGTCCAGATGGTTTCATAGCATAATTCTACCAGACATTCAAAGAGGACCTATACTACTGAATTAAACAATACAATTCTAATACTACTGAAATTATTCAAAAAGATAGAAACAGAGGGAAAACTCCCAAATTCCTCCCATGAAGCCAGCATTACTCTAATACCCAAATCAGGTAAAGATACAAAAAAAAAATAAATACAGATCCATATCCTTAATGAACATTGATGCAATATTCTCAACAAAATACTTGCAAACCGCATACAGACGCACATCAAAAACATCCATCATGATCAAGTTGACTTTATTCCAGAGATGCAAATGGTGCTGAAAAAACTGGATCTCCACAAGTGGAAGAATGAAGCTAGACTCCTACCTTTCACCTTGCACAAAAGTCATCTCCAAATATATCAAAGCACTCAATGTAAAACCTGAAACTCTGAAACTGTTAGAAGAAAAAAATTTGCAGTAACCTACAAGATATACGTGTAGGAAAGGACTTTCTAAATCAGACATCAGTTGTTCAGGACTTAAGGTCAATAATCAACAGTTGGACCTCAAACTATAAAGCTTCTCTACAGCAAAATAAACAATAAAGGGAGTGAAGCAGAAACCCACAGAGTGAGAGAAAATCTTCACGAATGACACATCTGACCAAAGTTTAACCTCCAGAATATACAAAGAACTCAAAAAACAAAGAATCAAGAAAATGATTGACACAATTAAAAGATGGGCTAAGGATCTGAGCAGAGATTTCTTAAAAGAAAAAACAAAGATGGCAGAAAAATATCTTAAAATTGTTTAACATCATTAGTAATTAAGTAAATGCAAATTAAAAGCACTTTAAGATTCCATCTTACTCCAGTAAGACTGGCTGAGCTGAAGAGAACAAATGATACCAGCTAAAGGAGACCATCAATTGATGGTGGAACACCAACTTCATGACCACATCAAAGACTGGCACAGCATATGACATTGTTGCAGTAGTGGCACTTTTATCTTGGGGGCAATCAAAGGCTACCTAATTGATCTTAAAGCCCACTCAATGGGAGAAAACTCATGTATTATAATCATAGCCAAATATGAATGGTTGGAGTCACAGATCTTAGAAAAGTCCCTAAGACTGTCAAATCCCTAGGATAATGTAACTTCTTTCTAAGTGCAAAATATTTATCCTTATATTTATAATCAAGTATTCCTAGTCACCACTCATCAAGGAAGCTTCTTTTGCAGCAGATGGAGACTACTACAGAGTGCAACTAGTCACACACAGACATCATCTGTGAATTGCCTATGCCTAAGCTGCACAGCTACAATGTAGCCTCTACACCCAAGGCTCATGCAATATATATAACAAGGGGTAAAGATGTCACTAATGAATCTCTCATCGCTCATTAGTGAAGCTCCCTCTTGCAACAGAGAGCCAGTAACATGGCCAAAGCATGGAGATTAGGAGTCTGCAGAGTGCTGATACCTGGACAGGACTCCTATATTAACTTTCACTCACCCAGGGCTTAGAGACCATTGCAGAAGAGGGGGCAGAAAGATTGTAAGAGCCAGTGAAAAAGTATGACCATGTGCAAGTAGAATCCTATACTCTTCTGGGACTGTCCTCATATGAACTTACAGCAATGGTTTTGGCATTCTCAAGACCCATGTAAACTCAAGCAGACTAAAACCCCACATGAAACTTGGGAAATGTGCAGCAGACCCCAATCTTTGCTGAAGAAATATTGACAACTGATTACTGTTGAGTGAGGATGAGAGAATGTTATTTCTTACAGTACGTTCTCCAGGTAGGTTGACTAGACCTCAGTGGATAAACCTGCACTGAGGTCATTTGAGGACACTAACTTGACACAATAGACCCTAACACAGATGAAAGTATGTACGGATTCCAGTTGGGGGCTGTGGGGGTGCTGGTGGCAAAGAGGGTATAAGGATGATTAAGCCTGATTAAGCCGTTCTGTGTGAATACACAATGACTCAATTAAAAAAAAAAAACATTTAAACACTGTAATTTCCAAGATGCTTAAGACATGAATCAGATAGTGAAAAAAAAATACCCTGAGTTTTTACATTATACTGTCCTGCTAGTCACCTCTCAGCCGTCTTACACAGGAAGT
Organism: Eospalax fontanierii; assembly: GCA_035773235.1. NCBI lineage: Eukaryota > Metazoa > Chordata > Mammalia > Rodentia > Spalacidae > Eospalax > Eospalax fontanierii. The sequence goes on along the minus strand of CM069535.1, from coordinate 77,114,652 downwards.
CACCTCGCTGTACTCTTGCCCAGTGCAGTTCTTGCAGCTTTATTAGGCACTAGCACTTCTTCCTGCCGTCATCTGTCACATCGTCCATAAGTTAGTTGGTGAAAGCTTCAGAACCTTGTACAGATCTGTCAGAACGGGCTGTGCCACACTGCAGTGGTTACTCAAATCCTTGTTGACTTCTGATGGCAGATGCTTTTTTCTCAGGTGACTGTCCTCCCTCATTAGGTTACCTGCAGCTCTTCTCTTGGGAAGTTCCTGCATTATTCCCTCAGGGGTATATGGTCTCTGCCTCTGAAACTTTGTCACTTCAGAGAGAAGAGCCGCAAACCACATGAACACTTTAAACGTGTATCTCTTAGTAACTCATGTCTTTTGATGCGCATTCTATTTGCTACAAGTCAAACACCAGCTTCCAAGCTTTAACAGGGCAGGAGCAGAAACCTCTCTCCAAGAGACACATCACAGGAAGAGAAATATTTGACCTGAGAATAAACAACGACCTTTACCTCACGTGTCCACACTATCTCACATTAGATAATTTCCTGCTTGAGTCCACTTTACCCACGCCTGTCTCTGTATGTTTATGTACCTATGTCATTCTTACCACAGGTCCAGTTCAGAAATTATTCCACCACTCTGTTATCTTGTACTACGATTTTTACCTCTCACAGGAGGTCAAATTCTGTTTCTGTACAAAATCTGATTCAAGAAGAGGTGGAAGTACTTTAGTTAAATGAGACTCTGGGAAAAGTGTTGTTCAAAGTTACAGTTAATTATTACTTATTTGTGAATGACTTTCTTTGAGCCAGAGTTATCTGTGGTGGCCAGAATCATCCTCTTTCCCATAGGTGCTAGGCTATTTATCTTTGTGTATCTTTTTCTTATCTTTTCTTTTCCCCAACTAGAAGCCTTTCCTGGCTGTGAGTAAGAAAAAACATTTCCCAATTGCTTGGGCTAAAATTTAGAAATTAATAATGATTTCCTGCTTAACTCTTCAGCTCCAAATTTGTCTTGGGCACAGAATAGATTCTTTCTAAGGTAGAAATGATGATTTGTGTGGGTTTGATATGGTTTGTATATGTTTGAAGAATTTGAGTTCATATTTATTTTTGTAGCTTCTCAGATTTTCCAGATACTTATTTTACCATAATGATTTTATTACTTTTCTATTTATTAAAACACAATGAAAATTGTTTCCAACACAACTAAGAAAAAATGAAGAGAGACTGACTAAGGAGACAGTCTTCATGGAAGTTGGATGACTCTAAGCCATTTTTGCAATGTTTGTCAGTATTATTTTCTCATAGCTTTCGGGTAGAACGGTATTAGCATGACTGTATGGAGGGGTTACTTCTGGTGATTCACAGTTATTCAAAATATACACTAGGAAAATAAACTCTACCATGCAGTTCTGGGCAAGAGTGAGCAGAAATGGTAACATGAGAGAAAATATACTGTAGAAATTTCTAAAGCTCACATTATAGTGAATAATAACTCCTGTGACTTACTCTGAGCTGAAAGGAGGACATTTGGATCTAGTGCAGACTTTTAGACTAAAAACCTAGAAGCAGAGGTATCTGCATGTCCTATCCTGCTCTTTGGTGATAAATACACAAGCCTAAGGATTTCTAATTTAAAGCACAATAGCAATAAGCAGAGGAGTCATGATCAAGACCCAGGCTCCTCCTGGACTGGGTGTTTCAGATGTTTCCTTAGGTACTGAGAAGCTTTCTACTTTGGGGATCTATTTCCCTAACAGAGGTAAGATAAAGAGAGAAAGAACAAAAGATTCAAGGAAAGATGACAGAGAGAGTACAAAGAGTGATCCCCAGAAGAAAAGGTCTTGAGTGGCCTGCACTTACTAGCCAAGGGTCGATAAGGTATCCCAGGATCTGAAAATGTCATGGTGCTTTTGTTATTTGTTGGAGAAGTGAAGCATGCTCTGAGTGTTCCCTAGCCAACACTTGATGTAGTTGCTGAGTGTTGAAGTGAGGAGATGATTTCATGTTGAACTGAAGAGGTAGACTCTTCTAATATCTCTAATAGAGGAGAGGTAGGTTAGAGTTATTTTCCTCTTGAAGAATAGAGATCTAAGCCTTTATTCATCACCGTATTGTCTTTATTCCAATGTATTTTCAATCTGATAGAGAAATTTTCATGCATAAGTTGTATGGAGAATATTAGTAAACTGTAATATATTGCAGATTAAAAAGCATGCATAGGAGTTATCTAATTTAATAGCTAAAAAGTGAATAGAGCCAGCACTTTGAATAAGCAATCTTCTGCTACATTAATAGGTGTCCTATTATTTTACAAATATTTTAGGGATAATATGGTTGACTACAGTGACATATTTGCATCATGGATTCTCTGGCTGTTACAAAATTCCTTTATGAAAACACTTATTAAAATATTTCTTATTAAAACAAAATACTGGTTGAGTGAAATTTTAGGAATTAAACAACTCTGAATCCAAATTTAACCATGTAAGCTGTGAATACAATTCAAAAGGAGAAAAATAAAAGTAATCTTCATGAGTTTAAGAGGGGGGAGAAAGCACTTGAGTAAAGAAAGAATTCTTTACCACCTTAATCCATTATTAAAGGTGACCATTCATCCTTTGTAATCAGATCAATTTGTGCTGAAAATTTGGTTCTATATATGAGAATTGGAAGTGATCTTATTAGTGTTCTACTACATCACATTTTATAAAATCCTCAATCCATTTCAGTTAAATTTCTATTGAGCCACTTAAGGAGATCAATTTGGACTTCTTCAATTCTTTTGTCAAGGGATTTCGTCTGGTTTGAGTTTAACATTATGAAATAAATGTGATTTAAAAACATACGAGTGAATGAGAAGGAGTTCAAATGAATGTTAACTATTGTTTGAACTCAAGGTTTTGCACTGGAGCATTTTATGGGACATTACCATCTTGAAGTGGACTAGAGAACACAATAGCATGAAGAGGCAGAGTGTGCCTTTCAGCAGGTGACTGGTGCATCTTTCATTCCATTAATTATCATGTATTCTGTGTTTTTTAGCAATTTGAAGTCCTTTTGGCAGTCAAAATGCCTTTATTTTTATGTATTTATTTTTAAAATATTTTATTTTTTATTTTTATTTTGTTTAGAAGTGTATTGTCTACATGTTTGTATTTGTAAGTGCACCTGTGTAATGCTGGCTCATTTATTTTCCACACCTTAGCGGGGGCTGGGTCTGGTTAATCCAGCTGGATAAAACGGAAACTGATCTTCCATTTAGAGAGATTGATTTATTTAGGGTGATTCGCTCAAGTTATTGTTTACCTTCAGAGCAGCCAGGCAGCGCAGAGCTCTTAGTCCATTCCTGGCCTGAATTTCACTTCCACTCACATGATCTTAGCACTGCGGGGACTTGGAACGCTGCCTCCTGAATCTTGGCCTTCCATGGGGGCCTGGGGCCCGGCCACTTTTCCTCTCATTTGAGTAGTCTCTGTGCCTCTCCCCAGGACTCGCCGCCATGCTTCCTCCACTTTCTCCCCACCTTCTTGCCCCTTTATTGGTCAGAGGGTGGGACTTGCCACTGAATGAACAAATAGTAAAAAAGAACCTCAGAGAGAAACACGTATCTACAATACACATGCAATGCCTATGGAGGCCAGAAGAGGGTGTTGGATGCCCTGGAACTGGTGGTACAGATTGTTGTTGGCTTGCCAAGTGGGTGCTAGGAACTGAACCTGGGTCCTTTGCAAGAACAGCCAGTGCTCTTAACCACAGAGCCATGTCTCCAGCCTCATCATTATTCTTTAATCTTTATCTTTTTATATCTTTATCTTTAAACATCTTGTATGTATATTTATATGGAAAATTTCCTTAGAAAAGCATTTCCTCCAAACCTACTTTTTAGTTTTATTTATTTTTTGTATTTCATTGTAATTTTTCTTAGAAGACAGTAAAGAATGGACTTGTGAAATACAAGAAGATCCCAGGGACAGTTACTGGAGCTGCACCTGACAATCATTCTTTCTCCCTTCACCTCTCTACAGGTATAGTTTTAGAAGTGGTTTGGAGCAAGAACTTCCCAGAAACACATTTCTTTCTTCTGTAATTCTATTTCCTTGTTTGCAGGATAAAGAGCTCTTTCTTCCGATAGTCAGTCCTCAAGACTGTGTGTTCTTCCTGGTAAAGAGACACACATGCTGGCAATATTGCTGAGTTTCTTTAGTATATTACCAAGATTAGAGTGGAATGGGGTGAAGATATGAAGACTGAAAATAATTTATTGTCAAGTTGCTACCCAAGGTAATTGTCAGTTTTTAGGTAGAAGAGTCACTATAAATTCCACAGTAATCCAAGGTTTATCAGAACCCATGAAGGAATCAGAATACACATAAACATGGGGGTTTGCTAAGGAGGCATAGCTCTTGGAAGATCAGACAGATCATGTCTAAGTAAACATGTAATTACTGGTGTGAGCAGACAAATTGTGCCTGCTGCAGGGATTCAAGTGTGTCTGGGACTTGAGGTCAGGGCGCACAATGGTATATATTTATGCACACACACATTCTAACATCATAAAAAAACAGGGAGAATATGACAGGGAAAGACTATTAGGAAAGGACTCAAATGCACTAATTTGCTCACTATGATTTTATTTTATTATTTGATTTTATTGAATTACTTAGTTTTTGTGGTCTCCCTGTAGCCCCAGCTGGCCTGGAACTTGCTATGGAGACCAGGCTAGCCTACACTCCATAGAGATCCCCCTGTCTCTGCCTCCCAAATGGTGGCCTTAAAGGCCTATGACACCATGTCTTATTATGACTTTATTTTAATGATTAAATAATTATTATACTCTAATTTTAAAGACTTGCTACATCCCTCATGTTCATTGGTTTATTTGACAAAAAGAAATAGCAGGTGTCTTCTGTGATACCTTATTCTTTCTCAAGATACTTTTGACTTAAACTTTTGTACAGGTCTCATACTTTAAAATGCTTTTATCATACAACTGGCTTTAATTGACATTTATTTTAGAAAGTCTAATGTTCATGGGGTTTTTTCCAAGAAGCTGAGTAGCTTCTTGCATCCCTGGAGACCAGCTTGCAAGTGGAGATGTCAAAATATAACTTACCGTGTCCTTGCTGCAAAAGAATATTCATCTTTATTGGATTTTACCTGGGAATTCCAAGACATCTAAAGGTAGCAATAAGGAGCATCGATAGCTGCTCTGCATCATGACATCATGAGCCATTCTGTTTTCTCATGTTATAGTCTACTAACTTTATATCAACTTTGTAATGATCGAAATGCTTATTAAGGAGGGTAGCTTAAACATTCAGCTCAGGTTTATTCCAGTAAGCAAAAATAACAGCACAGAACATGGGAAGTCAAAATGTGTTTTCTCAAAGATACATAGAGATGGGGGAAAATTATGACAGCTGCAGGCTATGTTTTCACACAAGACAACTGTATGTCTTTTAAAGTAAACTGGATCATGCGATGAGCTGGGACGATGATAAAAATGGGAATGCCTAGATTTCTATATTACCTAATAATAGATGCTTTTCAATCAATAGATTGCTCAAACGAATTACAAGCAAATTTAGCCATGCCTGTTGATTTTTTGCTATTACTTTTCTTATGACAGGTAAAGTAGTAAGTTGTTGATGTCATTGATTAATTGTTATGTGAGCGCTTGGGAACGTAATCAATCTTGGAAACAATTTATTGTTTGTGCGGTTTACAGCCAGTGCTGCAAGACAGATCTTTCTTTTCATACATTTGAGATCACAAGAAAATTGCCTTTCTTCCTCCCTGGCAGTGGGCTGCTCCGTCCCTGGCTGTCTGAAAGAGGACGGCAGGGATAAATTTCTGTCAGCCTTTCCATGAGCTACTTGAGGATGGAGTCTTGTACATAGGAGCAAGGTGACCATTCTGCCATCCTCCTACTTACGCTAGGGAAGGCGACAGACAGGGTGTGTTTGGGGAAAATGAAATGTAAGTGATGGAAGCATCAGAGCATCAATTAATGAGTGGTTACTGAGGAGAGAGCAAGTGTGTGAGAGAGACAGGAAAAGGAGAGAGTGAGAGCAATGAGTGTGGGCTGGACACCGAGGCCGGTCTGCTCTAGATAGACACTTGTGAGCTCTGTTTGATTTCTGCTGCTGAAAACGTCCGTAGCATCAGTGGTCATCAGTCTACATGACTCCTCAGCATGGACGTAACCTTATTTCTACTTGGCAGTTCAGTTTCCTCTGTTCTGTTTGGGGTAGGACCTTTACAAGTAGGCACAACTTCAATGTAAGAGTGTCAAGATGTTGACTGCTTTGTAAATTCGACAAGCACTTGAAAAGAATCTGGGAAGAAACACTCCATGCAAGAGACCCCACTTCTTCCTGGAAAGCAGCGTCCCCTCAAGTGGAAGGAGCTCGGCCACTGAGTGATTTCAGGTGACCTTGTGAGCTCTCCTATCTGGGTAGTTGCCTTGTAGATTTCCTTAATGTTTGTTTGAACCAGCTGTCATAGAGAAGAAAATAAACCAAGTTTGTTTTGCTCGTGTCTGATTTTTTGCTTTCTTAGTGGGGATCTATTTCACTGAATGAACTCAAGAGAACTTACACTTGGCCCTGGGTGAGACTAAAGATAAAAAGATAGGAAAATATAAGTAAGTTTCCAGAGATTGAGTTATTTGACATAGAGAATTGAAAGAACAGATATGATATCAATAACAGTTGATAAAGATTCTGACCAATCAATACACAAGGTCACGGAATAGAACCTGTGACCCAACTGAAAGACTATAGGATGGAAATGTGAATGTTAAAAGTGATTATTGCTCCCTCTGTTGGTGAGGAAAGGCAGTGATTCATCATATCTCATGAAATTCACATATTTTATAGTTTTCAAAAATTATTTTAAATCAATGATTTTATATATTTATAAAGTGCAATGAAATGCTTTTATCTCTGTATATATTCTATAAAAAAGTAACATAAAGATCAAATAGCACTTCTATCTCTGGAGCAATGTGTTGGAGGCCACAGGTCAGAGAATAGCCAGCTTAGCCTGCATGCCCTTCTCTCTTAGTGCTAGACTCTTGGCCAAGGGCTAGCCAGGATCTTGTCAATTGCAAAGCTCAAGTAAACAACTTGACCTTTAAGCTAGCCCAACCACAACTTCCTTTTTCCTGTTTACAGCTGTGTGTCATCAATAGAGAAACCTCCTGTAAAGCCCCGCCCTCAGGGTATATAAGGCTTGTTGCCTCTTAATAAAGTCAGTGTGTCAGTCATTCTCCTTTCCTCCTACCTAGTGTGTCTCTCTCTCTCTGTGTCTGTGTGTGTATACTTTTCTCTTCAACCTCGACGTCCCTCGCAGAGACTCGGACCCAGGGCCGTGCAGGCGCGGCAGCAATGCATCATTTATTTAGTCTTTTATCTAGTTAGTTGTTTATTCATTTATTGGTGATTGCTAAAAATATTTTATTTTAGCACTTAGAAATGCACAATGCATTGTATTTATGACAGTCGATGTGCAGGGTGACAGACCACTAATGTCTAATCTGCTGGTGTAATAGAAATTTTATACTTCTTTCTCCATTGCATTCCAATCCCCAGCCTCTGATCCCCTTCTATATTTCTATAATATTGACACCTTTAGATTCCCACTAAAATGAGAACATGTAATATTTGACTTCTGTACCTCACTTGTTTCTTTTTGCACAAAGTTTTCTAGGTTTTTCTACATTATTGCAAATGATGCAAACATCTTTCTTTCTCTTTTAAACTGAGGAGAGCACATAAACTTCCACTGAGAATACATAACCCATTTACGTTCCTCCATGTAGCTGAGGTCACTTAGGTCACTTCTGTATCTTAGTTACTGTGAGTAATACACATGGGAGTCAGATATTTTTAACATGTTGTTGTAGCCTTTGTATATCTACCCAGAAGTGGGTGCAAGGCTTCCTCAGACTCACATGTCTCTTCTAGTGCACTTACAGCCTACCACCCGTTACACTGCTTTCACTGTGAATTTTATGGCCATGAGCTCCTCAAACATATAAATCAAATGTTTAAATTATTAAAATATTTTTGTGATTAAAAAATCTATTATAGTGCTCTATGTACAGTTAGTGCTCAATGGATATTAAAATATCTGAAAGAAGGTTATTAGAGATTCATGTAGTTTTTTAGCTGTCTTTTGATATGACACGGCCATTACACTCACAAACTCACAGCACCTGAGGTTGTTTTGTAATTAAGTTCTTTTAGAAGAAAGGATGGAATTTAAAATGATACTAAGGAATATATGTAAAACATATAAGCAAGTACCGCAGTCATTTCTTACTGCTGTCAAGTGTTGCTGCTGTAGATGATTGCGGTGCTGTATTCTGATATGGCTCTCAGAGCAGTGGGCTTGTTTGCATAGGCATCAAATGTGAAGGAAATGTGAAGGAGGTGTGAGATTCCTGTAACTCTGGTGACAACATTACTTAGTTATAAGATTTTCTTTTTGAGACAGAGTCTCACTATGTAGTCCTGACTGGCTTCAACCTCATTGTATAAAACAGGTTTGCCTCAAACTCATAAAAATCCACCTGCCTTTGTCTATTGAGTGCAGGGATTAAAGACATACTCCACAACAACTAGCATTAATGACAGGGATTTCAGCTCCAATGTAATCTTAAGAATTACCATAATATTTGTGATCTATCATTGACCAAATATTGTCATATTACACATGACTATGCTTAACATTTAACAAACAAAATGAACTTTAAAAATTAAACTGAAAAAGTGAGAAAGAAAGTGAAAATATTGGAGGATTCCACAGGATCCACTGAGTTTTCAAATTTAATATACAATTAAGGCACCCATATGAGCTGAAATTCAGCATGAAACTGGGAACCAAACAGTACCAAGAGAATATTTGCTGTTGGAGGATAGATGAGTTCATTTCTTCAACATTTGTTTTTATGACTAATCAGAACTAATTTCTTTGTTATAAGATTTAACCTCAATATTTAGAAAAAGCTTTTCTATCCTTACTGGGGGTATATATGATGTTATTGCCTTTAATAAAAAGAGAACCAAAAATGAAAAGTTACCCACTTGAAGTTAGTTTTTGATCTGTTTTTGTCTCTTTCACGCTGATGCTCTTCATTTGCTGCACTCTCTTTTTAGTCTAATTGAGCATCAAAATGTCACACAACTTTTAAACTTTTTAAAGAGTTTTGGGGAAAAATCAGAACTTTATGAAGACCTGATGTAAGAAACAACTTATTGTATTATACTAAAAATACTACCTACCAGAAATCTGTTTCTAAAGGAAGCTAGTTCATGTTATTCACCATCAAAGGACAGAAAGAAGGACTTTGAAATATTCATTCAAATTTAACAGCGGATTCATCACCTTGAGTAACTGGTCTCTTAAAGAAGTTTGTACTCTGAGGGCCATTGTATCCCACCATAAAAGAATATGACCCTTTTATGGATAAATGGGTCCTGAATATTCTAAGTAAGCAGAGTATTGACCTCTTCACTTCCCAGATGGGTTGAGCAGAATGGTGGCTGTGACTTACGAAGAGACTCTCTCACATAAATTTAGGTGATTCCCTTCTCCATCAAGAGTCACTTCTATGTCCTCTGCCCACACAGTAAGTGCCTTCATCTAGGCCAGCAGTAACATTGACTCACTTCAGTTCATAAATAGCCTTAGAAGGATGTTTACACTTTAGAAAGAGGATGGACTTCATGTTCTAATTTGAAATGAAAATATGCTAATAAAAACAAACATATAATTTATATATATGTGTGTGTCTGTATCTTATATCTCTGAGAAGCTGTGGGAACAAAGACATCTTAGCATAAATTTCATTAATTTCACAGTAATTTTGCTGCTAACGATCTCTAAATTCTAAGTCTTCACTATGATTTAATGAAAAAAATAAGTTTTAAAGTGTGGTTACTCAGGAGAGTCTGCTGAGTATTGAATGGTTGAGCATGTATGATATTCGTGGTTTATTTTCTTGATGCATTCCTGTGGCCTTGGAGAGTGGCATACATAATGAAAAGGAATACTCTGAAGTTTTATAATCTCTCTGCTCTGCAAATATTAAAACGTATTTTGAAAGCTGGGCTTCTGCACCTTCATACTTTATGATAGAAAACAATAGTAGATGTCCAGAGGAGAGTTTTTGTTTCTGATACTCTTCAGTGTAGAAAGCAAAAGATAAATGTGAGTAAATAGATTTTCTTAGCATCAGGAACTACTGAAGACGTAGATTTTTTTTCTTGAGTCTTCAGTTAATTTTGAAACTACTCTTTTTTCAAGAAAATGTGCCAAAAAGAGTAATTTTTTTGCTTTTGAGAATAATATTCTATTACCATGCAACATGTTTGACTTTAGGTATAAATAAGGGCAGATCACTTGAATATTGAGTGCTTATTGTTTTACTTATTTTTTAATTAATTAATTTTAAAACTTTAAGTGTATCAGTGTTTTGCCTGCATGTGTGTAAGTGCACCTTATGCATACAGTGCCTGCAGAGGCCAGAAGAGGCTGTCAGATCCCCTGGAACTGGAGTTACAGATGGTTGTTAGGCACTTTGTGAGTGCTGGGAACAGAACCTGGTGCTAAGCAAGAGCAGCCAGTGGTATTAACCATAGAGCTATATCCCAGCCCCATCTTATATTGATTTCTTAATATTTATTCTATTGATGTGCTAACTTATTATTATTATTATTAAAATTCTAAAGAAGATCATAAGAATCCAATATTTAAGAAACCGGAGAAACAGAAATTAACTAGGAAAAAACAAATAAATAAACTCAGAATGAATATTGAATCATAAAATGCATTTCAGAATGTCTGATAGACTTGAATAGAAAACTTAATGTTAATTTTCTTTATAATTAGGACAGAGAACATTCAAGAAATATTTTCTTGCTGATCCTGATGATTTTTCTGTATATCCAACCATGAAATTTATATATTTCCAACATATATATATATATATATATATATATATATATATATATATATAATGTGTTTAACAAAAGTTAAAATAGTGAGAAAGAATTATATGCTATTTAGATTTGTAAAATTTATACAAACTAAAGACACCTGGGAAACAGGAGCCTCTCTTTAGGAATTTCCTCCATCAGATTGGCCTATGGGCATGTCTGTGGGTCATTGTCTTGATTGCTAATTGATTTGGGAGTCTCCAGGTTTCAATGGGTGATGTCATTTCTAGGCACAAGAACTTGGGCTATATAAGAAAGGTAGCTGAGCTGGTCAGAGTAAGCAAGCCAGTAAGCAGCATTTCTCCACCGTCTTTCAGTCCTGACTCAAATTCCTGCCTTGGGTTTCATGTCCTGACTCCTTTCAATGATTGATGGTGACCTGGAAGTTTATGATGAAATAAATCCTTTCTTCCCAAACCTAGTTTTGGATGGTGTTTTTTCACAGCAAGAGAGAAGCAAATTAGAAGAGAAGTTGGTTAGTCCTCTGATGGATGTGACCACGTTGTATTTTCAGGAAGATTGTGAAAGTGTTTGGCATTTGGGCTGGAAAAGACCATTGACTGTTCAGAGTTTAATGAGCTGTTATTGTGGAGTTTGGAACAGTTATGCTGAGAGAAACATGGATGGTGGCGGCCTGGCTTGTGAAGTTGCAGAGGAAAGATTAAGAGTCCCTCAGAGAATATATCAAGATCTATCAAGATTGTTTAGGTGATATATTTGAATCAAGAATTTATAAAAGTGAAACCTTGCTTTATTGAGACAATTGGTGCATTTAAGATGGGGCGGAAAATCAGCTGTGATTAAGAAGAGGCCAGGATCACTGAGGCAAAGTCTTCTGGGAAGTTTTTTTCTCAGGGTCAGCACACAGAAGCTGTGATCTGGAGGGGGCTAAAATTATACCTCAAGCTAGAAGCCAAACATCAGTACTAAGTCTTCTGTGTGGTATTGGTTTTGCAGGCATGAAGAGGTAATGAAGATCAGCTGAGGTTTGGCACTGTGAGAGGCCAGGATAGATCATTGGTGAAGATGCAGTAAAAGTCTGTGATTGGCAGGGTCACAATGAGTAGCTGAGGCTCCACACCTTGTAAGGATTGAAATCCTGAAAGAGGCCATAAAGGCCATTGGTAAAAGCTCAGCCTCCCTTGTATTGAAGACCCCAATGTATTGAAGATGCCAGGACCAGTGACTGTCTGTTTTCCTCATGGCTTTGATTTCATCTGTAACGCACCAGAGAAGTAGATGCTACAGGAAACTGCTTCACTCTTTTCACTTGCACACCATGAGACTGCATGTCACACCTGCACTTTGAACCATGTCTCCTTTCCTATTTGTCTTCTTGTTTTCATTATGTAATTCTCATTTCTGCTGTTCTCACTGAAGTTAATGTACTCATGAGGATCACTGCATCAATTTTTAAATTATTGATTCCTGAGAGATGCTCTGTTTCAAATTATTCTTAGTTCCACACATGTTTTCCATTGATACGATTAGATTAAAAGGGATGCCACAGTTTCTATTCTCTTGACACCCCTCTCCTGTTAAGATGTTGACGCCATCTTAACATCTCATACTACAGACTCACTGAGTACAGAGACCAATTCTCTGCTTATCCAGGTAACAGGATCACACAGTGGGAAAGCACAGTAGGGGCCAGAACTATAAGTAATTTCATCTATGAGGAATAGGAGAAGCATTTAAGAAATTGTAAAACAGACCTGAAAGGTAAGCTAGGCTTATCTTGTAGAAATCTTTGATAGGCTGAGAAAACTGCATTTCCTTTGATAAGAAATGGGTACTTAGTAGAAGATTTTCAGCAGGATTCATTGTCTATATACATCTCTCCACTCTTTCACTCACGTGTTTGTTACTACTGTGAATATATACATACATGTGTATTTCTCATAGTACTTTGTTATAGAAAAAGAGGTTGGGGTTTACTGTTTCATTTCACAGTGATATCCATAGCGCCAGGCATGTGGGAAGGGCTTTGTGGAGAAGAAAATAGTGATGAAATTAGGGATAGTTTGCTGGACCACAGTGCTTTTCAGAACCCCATGTTTATAGAGGGATCAAATATCTCTCAAAGGAAAATGTATTGCTTATGACAAAGAAAGTAGACAATGCCATTAAAACTGGTAATATGTATTTACCCTGTGAAAGTCTTTAGTTTTAACTGGCAGAGACTAAATGGAAGTTGAAACAAATCTCAGAATTTTATGCTTGGCTGACAGCAGAGACATGGTTTAGCTAGCTTTAAGCCTAATGTTTAAGGGACGCTGAAACTCTTCCAGTTTACAGTACATTTAGCAGCTCTCTGTTGGATAATCTTTTTTTATGTGTATTCTGTTTGCAAGTGAATTCTACACCACTTACTTTAAGTAGTATTTTTAAAAATCTGTTGCTGTGTTAATTATAGCAGGGGCAACAACAACACAATCACATAGTGATGTCAATGTTTTATTCAGTGAACCAAAGAGATATCCACCAGAGCTGTATAGAAATGGCAGTGGATGACAGTAATCAAATATGAATGAGTCTAGGTAGCCAATGGCACTGACAGCTTATGAAGCTGAACCAGGACACTTTTTCCTACTGCAGTTTATGTGAAAGTCACTGAAGAAAGAAACTCTGGCATGATTATATTTTCTTGTGGAATGTAAGTAATTTCACAGTGGAATAATTTTGACAAGAGTTCTTAGTTTCTTTCCATATGTTTTATTTCATTTTCTTGAAAAGCAATCCTTGCTTTGGCATTTGATTGCTATTGAGCACTGTAGAAAAAATGTTTACCCTCTGTGCAGTCATCTGGAACAAAAACAAAAACAAACAAAAAAGGAGGTGGGTCACAGAGAATTGCTTTTACCCAGTTGCATGCTAGTGCAGAGACTCCAGACCAGACAAAGCAAGAGGCCATCTTGGATTCTCCGTGAGACCTACACCAATGAGAAAACTGAAAGCCACAGAGGCTGATGTGGAGAGGAATTCTGCCCCTTTCTACTAACACTGCTGATGATGCTTGTGTCTGCCTTGGCTGTAAAGATAGCCGAGGAATCACTATGTGCTCATTTTAAGCAGAAAAGCAATGGCATAGAGTCTAGAAAACTAAATCTTTCCTTTTTCCTGCTAAAAGAAATGCTGCTGTGTGCAGTATGTTAAAAAGACAGTGAAGCACACACAGAAGCAGTACTCCTGTTGTGGCGTTGAGGGGCAGAGCTCTGATTTCTTCAAAGCTATTATATATTAAACTGCTCTCAGGTATTAGAGTTAGTGGCACAGAACTTTGATATGTCTTAGAAGGCTTTGCTTTTATACCTGGTTCTTTTATTGATTGAAAAAGAAACTTCAGCCCTTAAATGGTTTATGTGAGCTAACCTCTTCTACCTCTACCCCGCATATTTGAGGACATTCATGCCATGTGTAGACAATCATCTTTTCTTGCTGACTTTTAAGAAATAATATTGTAAATTTAAAAAAACAGTCAAAAATTTCTGTATTTATATGAATAAAGGAAATTATTTCTCTATCATTTCAGGGTTCTTAGTCAGGATGTCTTATAACCAAATATGACTTAAGAAAAGGACAGGTAGAAATTCATTATTACTGCATGTATTCCTCATGAATATATGGGAGATACTCAGAGATGTAAATAAACCTTAAGAGGTTGCTAGAGTTTAAGCTTATGTCCCACAACCAAATTAATCTTTTTGCCAAAGAAGAATATTGGGGTGACACAGTTTGTTCTCCCAAAGTCATATTTTGGAGTGGAAATTCTGATTTCCTGCATTATTCTTCATTTAACGTCAACAAATGAGGGAAATTGGAGTTATAGGGAAACAAAAACTTTCCCTGTACTTTCTCGAACAGTCAATATTGGGCAGGTTAACAAGTACAAAGGTGTATAAATTTACTGTGGGCATATATGCACAGGAGTCTGACAAAATATAAGATTCAAAGAAAAGCCAGATGGTTGGAGTTTATAGACTGTCCAAATCTATAGAGGAGAATAAGAGTTTAGAGTTTCTGGAGCCAGTGACAAGTTATAGGAGGGGGAGGTAAAAAGACATGTTTAGTCAGATAAGGCCAATTTGAAAATGTTCCACACCTTGTTTGGGGGAAGAAATGGATGTGAGAGACAGGAGGTCAGGACTTGACCTCAAGAGCTTTAGTTTCTTTAATTAAAAATATTTAAGACGTCACTCTTTGGGGATCCTGCCTTCTGAGCCCCAATAGAGCAGTCAGATGATAACCAGATGACACTACATGTCCATTAGACGTGCCGGCACCAGTTGCATCATTCCATGGCTTTCTTGGAAAACATGAAGATATGCTAAAAAGAAGCACTCATGTTCCTCCCTTTAGCTGTCAGTCACTGAAACAATGCAGTCCCAGAAGCTGGAATTTCTTAGATGTCTCAGACTCAGAAAAGAAATGGTTGCGACCCACCAGAAAGGGGCTTTGTCTCCAGAGAGACATTTCCTATGGTTCTGATGCTGTGTCAGACAATCTTGCAGGAGAGAGTATAGCTAAGACAATGATGGGTAGATGCTCTTGGTTAGGAGTGCTTAGCTGGGCATACTTATTGGTTTCTTTTTAAACCGCAACCTCATGTTAATGTCTCAAGATGGACTTGTGAGGCACTGAATTTCTTTATTTGTTTCTCTTGTCCAAATAGCCACACTGAATAACTGGTCTTTTCTGTTTTCTACTATTACTTGTCTTTCTAATTGGCTTATTGAGGATGGATGACCTGGACTTTGCTCTGACTCTTATAACAATTTCCATGTAGCACCAGTTCAAGATCAAGAGAAAAATATAAAATCAACAACATTAGTGATTCATTCAAAGATAATTTATTACTGCCATTTTAAGAACCTGGTGTTATGTTAATACACAAGAGATATAAAATTTGACAAAATGTGGTATCTTTTCTTGAGATGATCAAAGTATAATAGAATATTTAGTTATAATTATTACATAATATAATAAATTTATAGTCCACAAGCATTGATAGATCTCATGATGAATCACCCCAGAAAGAAGAATAAGATATTCCACCTTAAAATACACTTCTATAGCATGTAGATTATTTTGAAGTGGATACATTAGTAATCAGCTCTGAAACATTACTCCTTTGTAAAAGAAATAGACATCTATAAAGAAAATCTTCATTGTGTGTGTTTGTGTAGCTGTGTGTACATTTGTGTGCATATGTATGCGTGTGGGGGCCAGAGGCCAAGTCAGGTGGATTCCATAATTGCACTACACATTTATAATAATAGTTATTATTATTATCAGTAGTAGTAGTATTTTGAAACAAAGTCTTTCACTGCATTTAGAATTCACAAATTTGCCTAGTCTGACTGGTTAACAAACCCCAGGGATCTCCCCGGGTCTGGCACCCACTGTTGAGATCACCGGTGTGCTCCACTGGGACCCGTTTGTATGTGGGTGTCGGAAATCCAAACCCTCATGTGTACACTATGATCACTTTATTGGCTGGGCTCTCCAGTTCTGAAAATAGCAGTTTTTAAAGCTTGTTTGAAACCTCTGTCGATGGAGACAACATGAAGAAGGGGGTTATTTTAACTCACAGAGGGAACCTGATTTGTCTAAGGTGTGACTGTCCTGGATCTAATTCTTATTGGCTTTTCCCTCAGTCCTTTCTTTGTTTCAGAGAACAATGGCATTTAAGCCTGAAGTTTAAATAAATACTTACTTTAAGACTGAGTCAAGAGTCTGCACTCTCTTTTCGGTGTCTCCCACATATATAAAACTAGACAAGCTAATAAACTTCTGCTTTTATTCTTACTTATTCATGTATTATTTGTTACACAGAGTTCGAGTTTAGAAATATGAAGGGCAGAGAAAATTGTTTCCCTCCTATAGAAGCCGTAGAATGGGATAATTTTAATAAGTAGAGTCCAACATCCAATTGTATATGCCGAAAAATCTGCAATAGTAGTAACAAAACCTAAGTCCCTAACATGTAAAGATCTCATTGAAATTCACTTTTAATTTCCATCATAATATAGTTAACAAAAAGGAAAATTATACTAAAATAGCAACTTTTACCTGTTTAGGTTGATGGAGACACTTCTGTTTGATAATACTGTGTAATCATGAATACGGGAGAAATAAGCTTTCCTGTAATATAGCAGTGACCTCCCCTATGTGAATTTTCCTTCTGATGCTGCCAGCATATAAATTTTCAAGGGAAACTACACCAAAATGGTTAAGATGTAAACTGCTAATCCGAGCACTGGACTAGTGGAGGCAGGAAGAGGCAGAGTTGAAGGTCAGACTGGGCTGCATAGCAGAGACCTTGTCCCTCAAACCCAAACCAAAACAACACAGAAATGAACCAATAGAATGAAACAAAATACCAAACATGTTAAATACTGATAAGCTTCCTTTAGATTTTCAAAATCCAGAACATCTGTTGACTCTGAGGTAGCATCAAAATGTGCAGCACCCCTCCCTCTTGCGGTGCTGTGCACTGACTTCAACAGGGCGCGTGTGTTTCTGCGAGGTGTAACCGTGGAAATGTAATGTGTTCGCAGAAAGAACAAGAACTCTACAAGGAAGTCAAGACTGATAGCCAGAGGGGAGAGGAAGAATACAAAACAACAACATGAAATAACAGCAAGAAAGTCCAAACCGAGGGTGGGGAGAGAGAGGGAGAAAGGAGGGAGAGAGGGGAGGGAGAGAGAGACACAGAGAGAGCAGAGTGAGAGAGACAGAGGGAGAGTGGGGAGAGAGAGAGAAGGGGAAGAGAGAGGAGGGAGGGGGGCTATAGAGCCAGCTTAGCAGTTAAGAGCACATGCCGCCTTGTGCTGGTGCAGAGCACAGGCTCGGCTCCCAGCATCCACATCAACTGGCTCCTAAGTAGCCATAAGTCCAGTTCAAGGGAATCCAATGCCCTCTTCTGGCCTCTATGATCACCTACATGGTTTACATAGAGACAAATAGGTATACACACGTACACATATATAAATTAAAAAGAAAAAAGGAAAAGAAAAGTCAGACACGTGGCCTTCCTGACACTCACTGCCTGCAGCCACCGGTTTCTTTGCATCTCCTTTCTTTCTCTGTAATGCCTGCTTCTTCCAGGTCCTAACATGGACCTTCTTGAGAGGATGTGTCTTCTCTGGTCCTTCAGTACAACAAATTTTGATCCTATCAGTTCTTCTCTCCTGAGTATTGACTTTGGAGCAGTGAACAGATAGTTTCCAGTTTGGTAATAACAGTGTTTGAAAAAGTATGAAGTAGTATAATACTCCCAAAGAGCAACTGAAAATTTATTTAAAATATTATACTTTTCATAGAATGCTTCTAGTTTAACCCAGAGGTTCATTTTGTACATTTCCAAAATGACGTGTGTATAACACTACTAATTTCATCATTGCACAGTTAGAAACCATTTGAGTTGCATTAATAAGAAAGTGATTAAATGCAATGTACTGTCATGCTGCAGTAGAGATCTACATGGCTGTAAGAGAATGAGATGAAAACACCTCCCTCCCAAATACATAATTAAGTGAGAAACAGCAATGTGTAGAACACACCGGATTGCCCCCTATCATTTGTCGAAAAGAAGAGGAAAAAGATGGTTATCTTTGCTTACTTGTGCACAAATATCTTTGGAAACACACACATAAAATATCTAGAGATAGGAAAGAAAACTTGCTAAGATAAAAAAGGGCAAAAGAGATTTTTACCTGAAAAATTAAATATATTAAAAATAATAAAGAAACAAATAATCCCAACCCAGATTCCTCTCAAAAGCATTTTGAGCTGATTTGCAGAAGATTCAAGTATTTCAAGCAGAGAGGAAGAAAGATATGGATATCATAAGAAATGGCATGAAACTATGAAACTCTGCAGAGGGTCAGCAAAACCACAAAAAGCCACTTACCAGGAAGGTTCAAAGACATAAGAAAAGAGCACTGATATCTAAAACAAAGGGAAGAGAAAGTTCCAGGAAGAGGCCCTGATCATTAGCTGCACACACCGCAGGGAGGTCAGGCAAGGCTGCTGCTCTCCTGCGGTTGTCTGCAGTTGATCTCCACTCTCAGCTCTTGACTCTTTGCCTTTGGGGCCCTGCGGTGAAGCGGTGATTTCTAGCTTCACTAACTGGTAATTTTCAGATTGTTTGCTATACATGTGTCTCTTTGTTAAGAGATACGGGTGGTACAAAATAACGGGAAATGAAACATATGATTTCAGAAATTTAAGCATCTCTGCATATTCTTCAAAACTCGGGACTGGTTGCAAAACAGTGTACTGAGAATACAGAGAGTTCAAGCATGTTTCTGATGTTCACATATTTAGTATACTAAGATACTTTCCAGAATAAAATGAATTCACATTCACACTAAAAAATCATCGTGGGATATTGTAGGGATAGAATGAGATGCTGCTGCTACGATTCTAATACTACTCATAATGACACTACAGTGAAGTGAGTTCTTCACCCAGCTTTGACTTCATGCTGAAGTTGATTTCCTCCTGTACTTTTCTCTGGACTTCCTACAACTTGGTTTTATATAGATTAAAGAAAGCTTGGATCCCCAAAGATCTTCATGGACTTAAGTTTGGATAAAGGAGTAGGGCATTCAGTCAGGAAAGAGGAGAGTCCATGGTCCTGTGGAAGGAGCAGCAGTACAGTTAGAGCCCCAAGCTTCCTAGAATGTGACCCATTTCAATCTCAGAGGGTAAGGAGACATAGCCCACTTCTGACTTACTTGGTCCTGAGACTAGATGGATTATAGTAGCCTAATTAGCTCACTCTTCCCAGTTTGAGTGTTCTTGTTCATAAATTACTTGAGCCATAGTTTTTCACTTATAGTAGAAGTCAAATTTTATTTCCAAGCAGTCATGTTTAGGGCTGAACTTTCTGGGTATACTTACCAGGGTTCAAGTTGCTCTTTTGTAGACAGACAATGCCAGTTCTAATGGTTAATTGATTCATATCTCTAACCCTTCATGATTTGCATCCTATATGTGTGTCCAGGTAGACATGTACATGTGTCTATGTGTACAGGCCAGAGGACAACTTCAGGTGTAGTTTCTCAGGTGCCATCTACCTTCTTTTGAGATAGTTTCTTCATTAATATTTTTCTTTCTTATTTTTATGTGTCTGAGTGTTTTGCCTGCATGCCGTAAGTGTGATCATGTCAAACAAAGTACATGGAGGACAGAAGATGGTGTCAGATCCCCTGGAACTCGAGTTACAGGGGATTGTTAGCCCTCAAATGGATCCTCTGGAAGAACTGAAGCAGGGTTCTCTGCAAGAGCAGTCAGTACTCTTTTTATTTAAACTTTCTTAAATCAAATCACTGTGTGTTTCATACGGAACGTCTCAATCAGTCTCCATCATCTTTATACGTCTTTCCACACTGGCTCCCTCCATAGCCCTCCACAACTTGAATTCGTACATTCTTTAATCTGTGTTAAGGTCTATTGTGCCAAATTAGTGCTCCCAAGTAACCTCAGTGCAGGTTGATCCATGGAGGTCTAGTCAGCCTACTCAGAGTCCCTCGTATCAGGAAGACTAGCTCATCTTCACCCAACAGTAATCAGTTACCATTATTTCTCAAACAAGGTTTGGGCCTGCTGCCCATTTCCCCGGTGCCATACTGGATTTTTGTCTTCTTGAGTCTGCATGGCTCTTGAGCATGCCAAAACAATGAGCATTCAGTACTTTTAATCCCCGAGTCATCTCTTCATTCTCTGGGCCTCTTTTAGCCCTTACCTGCTGAGCTATTTCATTGATCCTTCTTTGGTTTCTTAATTGAAGCTTACCAATTAGGCTAGGCTACTTGGGCAGGAAACTTCTGTGATCCCTTGGTCTAATTACAAGTCCATACTACTACACCCTGGTTTTTACATATGTGCTGGAAATTGAACTCAGGTCGTCATGCTTGCCATGTAAACACTTTATGGACTGAACCATCTCCCCAGCCCAATTCCTCATGATTTTAACTTAAAATTGCTGAACTGAAGTCTTGATTTTCAGAAAAATGTATTCCTGTTGCCTAACTGAAATTAATCAGTATTTTCAAAGCATTTACTGAAATGGATTGTTTCAAACATATCACAGTATCCAGCACTTGCTTTATTCAGTAACATTGAGTTGAAAGGGTTAATCACTGGTAAGTGTGGAGCATGGTGCTGTGGTTGCCTCAGACTTGGCAGATGTGTTTCAGCACACTTTGTCTTGTGTTGAAGAATCAAAAAGTCATTGCCTGTGGTGCCTGCCCAGGGCTGGCTCCTGTTGCTGGATTTAGCATCCTCATGTTGTGCAGTCTTTGCTGTTTCTAGCAAGCACTGTGCTTGATTGGCAGCCCTCTAGAAAGCAGCAAGGCTGGCTAAGAGACAGAAGGGAAAGTGAGAATGATATCAATAGCCTCCACGGGGGATTTATTTTAAAGCCTGCCATCTTGTCAACATTGTTTCAGTACGACAGCTGAGGCTTTTGCCAAGTATTGAACATCTGACCCCATTTGGCACGTCACTTTAAGCTGTGCCTTATTCTAAATGGAAGGGCTGACCCTCTGAGAAGACATGGTCTGAATCTGAGTTTGGTTCATCACCGAGTTCAAGATGATTATCTGAAGTTTGTCTGAACCTCAAGGGAGAATAAAATTGAACTAAAAAAAAAATATCACCCGAGCAAAATTCTCTACTGATTTTTGGCCTTTCAGTTTCTGCTTAGAACAGAGATGAAAGCAGGTTTTTGTCCTCTGGCCATTTGGGACTGGATGGTAGATTCTTCATATACTATATGTCATACTGGTAAGAATCTAGAAGAGAAAAATGATTAATCATTTTTAAATGAGATGCAGGATTTAGTGTTTAATGTTAGGTTTCATTGTTGTTTAAATTGTCTTTCTTTAGCTGATAGATATTGTGATATACAATGGTTTATTCATAGAAACGAAGTTTTTAATTACTTAGACTTCAACAGCTAAGAGAAATGAAATTAAAACTCTTAGAAGTGGTCAATAAGAATGTAAACTTTAGAGACTTCGGTTTAAATTTTGGTTCTTATCATATCTTAGAGACAAAACGAGGGGGAAGTTATTAATCTTGTTGACCTTCAATCTAGTTATTTTGAAAATATGTTTGGTAATTTCTCCCCTGCACAGGTATGAACTGAAGATTATGTTGCCTGTAAATACAGTGACTAGATAGCAACACATTTTCTATACATGGTAATAATTTTCATGATGTTAATAAAGCACACAGTAAAAACAATGATACCCTTATGGAAGCTTAATTTACAAAACATGGTATTCTAGCTACTTTTCTGCTACTATGATAAAACACTGTATTCAAAAGCAACTTGAGTTGGAAAGAGTTCATTTGGCATCACTTCCAAGGCATGGTGCATCAATGAAGGAAGTCGGGGCTGGAACAAAAGCAGAAACAGAAGCAGAAAACGTAGAGGTGTGCTGTGTACTGGCTCTGCCTCTCTGGCTTACTCAGATAGCGTTCTTACACCTCTTCGGCCTACCTGCCTGGGAATGGTGCCACCCATAATGGACTGGGCTCTCCCACATCAATCACCAGTCTAGACAATCTCCCATAGTCATGGCCACAGATTAGTCTCATCAACGAAATTCTTCCTTTGATGTTCCCTCTTCCTATTGTGTCAAGCTGAAAATAACTGGTATACACAGCCACTTCCTATTTAAATGTTTATAAGAAAGGTACTGTGTCCTTCTTCTTAGCTCTTCATTGTGGGCATGGCCGTGCTGCCATGCCACTCCCTTGGCCAATATTTTAAAAAATTCCTAACAATTCTTTAAGAGTGCTTAAAGAACAAAAATTTTACTCATAAGGATAAGGAAGTAAAAGTGATGGTTTTAGCTTGGAGCAAGCTGTGAAGTTTTCATTATTAAGTTCTTGTCTTCCTAATCAGAATATTACTGTTCTTTGAATTTCAAGCAGCTATGCAGGAGTGACTAATAGTTCTAAGCTGGCTGCAGAGCTTGGACTAGTGTTGTGCTAGGTGAAAGTGGTAATCACGAAACAGAATATATTGACTATAATGTGGTAATAGTTCAACTAGACTATATAGGCACCATTTTTCACTCAGCATTTATCTACAGATAACATGTAGCTTGATGTCCAAGCTGACAGCAGGACAGGAGTGGACTGGAAGTTGGGTCACCCAGTTGTCGCTTTAGCATATCATGATGTAAAATTTTTATGCATCTGTACTTAAGTTATATATTTTATTATTGGTGTGTGTGTGTGTGTGTGTGTGTGTGTGTATACAGATGCACACATGGCACAGAGTGTATGTGGAGGTCAGAAGACACCATTTAGGAGTCTGCTTTATCCTTCTGCCATGGGATCTGTGGATTGAACTCAGATCATCTAGTTTGTGTGGCAAATGCTTTTACCCACTGAGTCATCTTGTTGGCCTATATCTGTATTCAAATTAGTAGTTTTAACCACATATTTTTTAACCTTTTAAAATGATTTATTTAATTACATGTCTCTATCAATGAAATGAGGAGGCAGCAAATATTTTGAGTATAGAATTTTAATCTTGATATAATGAAGAAAAGTGACAGAATTTGTGTTATTATATAAGATATAGCAAAAACAAAGTATCTGATTTTGTGAATGACTGGAAATGTTTACAGAGTTGAGTCTGAAAATTTTATTTATCTAAGTATTTCAAAATATTTAGAACAAAGTTATTGTTGAATTCATAGCTTCTTGGGGAAGTTACTTGAAGAAAGTCACCCATTTAAACTAGAGTTAGTTTTAATATATAATCAATTTCATTCCTTTATTGTTCACAGACCACGTTTTATTTAAGAACCTGATGAATACTAGACTGAGCTGCCTGCTTTCCACGTCTCTTCACTAGAAACTGAAAATTCTACAATAAGGCATTAGAAAGTCTTTAAAATTCCCTATCAAAAGAAAAGTCCTTGTAATTAGTAGCTAGTGATTATATCTTCCCAGTCCCCAGTAAACAGCAGTCAACTTTCATAGGAAAATAACACAGTAACTGCTTTGGTTGATTTTAGTTCTTTAAAAGCAGGCATTTAATTTCTTCAGAGGAGAAGTAACATATTGTTCTCCCTAATGTTGACTCATTAAATGCAGGAGTAATCAAAGCAACCAGCTTTGGCATAAATGGCATGGTGGTGTGATTTGGTCTACTTAGTATAAACATTTATATTATATACTGCAACACAGTGACACTCTAGGACCAGTCATGATGGGCCAGGACCATGAGAATGGGAATTGTGGCATGAAGCTTTGTGAAACAGACAACAGTATACGCTCTCATAAGGACAAGAATGGCCAGTGTCTTTTAAATTCTGTATGCTTTTCTAGACCTAATATCAATATTATTTTCCTCTGTGTATATATACACATGTGTGAATGCAGATAGTTGCCTGCATAAATTCATGTTCATGGGGATCAGAGGTTACACTGGGTGTCTCTCTTAGTCAGTTGTTTCTTATTTGTTTATTTTCATTTATTTAAATCTAGTTTTTAAAAGTTATTTTATTTTATGTGTTTGAATGTTTTGCCTGCATGTGTGCAATGCCTGTGAAAGCCAGATGAAGGTGTCAAATTCTCTGGAACTGAAATTGTAGGTGATTGTTAGACACCTTCTGGGTACTTAGACTCGAACCCGAGTCCTCTGCAAGAGCAGCCAATTCCCTTAACTGTGGTACCATATTTCCAGTCCCTAGTTTATTATATGGATGCAGTGTTTGCACACATATGTATGCGTTCCTGTGTGTGTACTGGGGTGCATGTGCATGTGTGTGTGCATATATGTGCACTACAGAGATCTATGTCAGATGCTTTCCTTTCTTGCTCTCTATCTTATTTCTTGCTGAAGCCAGAGCTCACTGATCTTGCTAGACTGGCTAACCAAAAAGCTCAGGAATCTCCCTGTCTCAGCTTCCGCAGTTCTGGGATTATGGGCACAGACCACCACAATCAGATTTTTGATGTAGATGTTGGAGATCTGAACTGCAGTCCACATGCTTTCATGGCAAGCACTTTGTCTACTGAGCCTTCTTTCCTATCTTTCCTTTGTGTGTGCTTAGCAATTGGGAAAGCCTACTCAACCATCTCCTGAAACGTGTTGTAGGGCAGTTTCTGGCTTGATGCGTGCTGTGCCCCTAATTTCTTAATATCATAAATTCAACCACTCTTTAAAATTTGTGAAAGTCTCTATCTTCCTGCATTTAAGAATACATGGCCTCGTCCTTTGTCGAATGTACAATCATTTCTATGACGCCTCATTTTCCTGTTTCTCCAATGAATGATGGGTGTCTGATGGCAAATGAATTCATTGTTACTATTTATCATGCACAGGCTAAGAAGGCCTTTTGTTCAACAATAGTATTATACATTGGCAATTATTTCTTTGAGACTTGCTGAAAGCATTTCTAAAAATACCATACTCCACCTTGATTCTCCTTAACTCTTCTACTGGCTGTCAATGTCTTCTCCATTTAAATTACCACGGTTTTGGATACCACTTCCATTTACATTGGATGTCTAGGGACTTGAAACGTTTAAAAAAAAAAGGAAAGAAATGGATTTTAATGATAACTAAAACCTCTGGGGACATTTTATTCTCTGTACTCCTCAAAAATGTGTGTGGTCTTATCTAAAAAGGACTTGTCTCACTGCTCATTGAAAGGTGGAG
Organism: Eospalax fontanierii; assembly: GCA_035773235.1. Taxonomy (NCBI): domain Eukaryota; kingdom Metazoa; phylum Chordata; class Mammalia; order Rodentia; family Spalacidae; genus Eospalax; species Eospalax fontanierii. Next base: position 77,088,943 of record CM069535.1, on the reverse strand, counting down.
TTGCTAAGAAGAATGTTTGATTTGAAAGCTGGTGGCTCTTAAACATTAATCTGCTCTATCTCATTCAACTCTTTTAAACATCTTTAAATGTCTGCTGTGCTTTTTAGTTTACTTCCTCTCAAGTTGTTGGGAACATAGCAACAAAGATCATGGCTTTTATGAGCTATTAGAAAGTAGTGAGTTGCCACATAGTACATAATACTGACAGGCTGACACTTTTATAAAACTGCTGCTCCTAAACAGATCCTGTTCATACTATGAGGGAGTTTCATGCAGTCTTTCCTCTATATATGTTCTGGTGAGTCATTCTTTTCAGTTCACTATTATTAATGTGATTTAAGGTCCTTTAGGTAAGGCATTGTAATTTTTTTCCACTAAAAATCTTAGCATTCCTATGACCCCCTTTATCTTCTTTCTTGGCAAGGTTTCAAGTTCTGGACTGATCTCAGACCCAGATGAGGAAGTGGTTTACCACCTCAGGCTTCTAAGAGTCCCCGTGCCTCTCACCTTGCTCAGCGGCCTCACCCTTCCTGGCTTTTTAGAAGCCAGCATCCTACTTTTCCATTTCTATTTTGAATGATGAAATACTGCTTGGAAAGTTAAAAAATCACTTCTCTACAACTTAAATTTGGCAAACTTAATATAAATTTTATGCTCATTTTTTTTCATTGTAAATACACTATTATAGAACAAAAGAAAAGAATTAGTTTACAAAACAACAACAACAAGAACAACAACAATAAGTTCCAGAGTCAAATTTGGTCAAAGATTTCTATTCTTGAAGTAGGAAATTTTTTTAAAGGAAAGTTAAATAAAAAAAAAATGTTTTTCAGCTTAGAAAAAGAGAACCATGATGTAGTACTAGAGAAATCCCTCTTAAAACAATGCAGAGACCATAACAATATATAATTATCTTTCTACTCTAGGAATGATTTGTGATTGAAACAACAGAGCAATCCTGGGAAAAAACTCAAGTTGCTTCCATTACCATCCAGCTTTGCTGTCATAAGCCATCTCCCTTCCCAGGAGCCGAAGGGCTGTTAACTTTCTCACTGAAATTTTGAGGTGCCCAAATACTGGTTTCCATGAACAGCTAAATTTGTAGCACATATCGCATATAAAATGGAATTGCAACAGCCCGACATACAACCTTCAGACCTTCTCATGAGGGGAAAATAATCGACAGAATTAATGAAAGCATTCGTTTTCTTGCTGCAATTTTCACCAATGGTAGAGTGTACCTAACCATGAGTTGCATTGTAACCGAGCCCCTCTCAGGAGGAATGCAGGCCCTTGATTTATTGAAACTAATCTTGAAATCATGGTATATACCTGCTGACTATTGTAGAAATAATTTACAAACATTAATGGCAGGAAAGAATGAAACCATTTGCTTCAAAGAGCCCATCAGCAAGCTGTCCTTCCTGTTTTATCAGTAAGCAAAGCTGAGAGCAAATAACAGATGGAACTGTCCCTTGGTGGCAGCACAGAGCACTCATGAAATATAGCACAATCTTCCCCCAGTGTGTTATGCTTTTAACAGTGGAAGATCAGAGGCAGGAGAGTGCGGGTGAGGATGAATGACTCTGCGTGATGAAACATCCCTTTCTTCTGGGAAGATTCCCATAGCAGATTGAGCTCTGGCCGTTGATCATAGAGGTTTGATACAGTGTCATTATGAAAATGCATCTGGAAGATTCTCAGCAAAAAGGACAAACCCTGGAAGACCAAGGTGAATCTAAGGTCTGTTCTGTACTCCTAATGGGTGGTTAAAGTCTAGTTCCTTGAATAAGCATCAAAGACACTGAAAAACCACAGACAAAGCTGCCATAGACAGCTATATTTGGTGCCCATTTATAACCTGTCAAAATCACTTCATTCTCTTGCAATATTTTACTCTTATTATTATAACTGTAAGGATATGTTTGCACATATACAGTGTGTTAGTGTGTGGCTAAAATTTCCTCTTGTGTCTTTTGTGTGAAGAAGTCACATTGAAAAAGGTTGTTACTAGGACTCTAGAAGCTCTGGAAGAGCAAAATTTTTTTATCCTAATGGAAAAATCTATCAGCCCAATGTCAGTGACCGTTATTAAGCAGCTCTTAGGCGGTCAGATAGGAAGTGGTCCTCCTTTCCCCTAGTAGATCTTTTATGCATGCCTAGTTCATTATCACTTTTATCGCAGCTGTTCTAAATGTTGTCTAGTCATCCAGGCTTCCTGACTTCTTTTAATAAACACTGGCTACTGCCCCTGCTTCTCATCTTATTAATTTCTTTCCTTCTGTCATATGTGAAGGGAAAAGCTATTACTTTATTCTATAAAGTTTATCCAAATGCATGAATCCTTAATTTTACCCACGTTATTTATTCTTCAACCAGCTCCATAATGACTGCAGTATTAAACTTTTTGAAATGATTACTCTCACTGGCTCACATGTACATGTTCTAATGGAAAAGAATCAAAACATTACTTTCAAACTTGCATTATTTTTCAAACTACTAGGTCTTCTGTTCCTGTAAAACTCCTTGAGACAGTGACCTCTATTTCCTACCATCCTTCTCCATTTAATTTACTCCTCTCGTTATGATGGTCTCCCTTTCTTCATTCCTGTTCTAAAACTTTCCTATGAATGCATGCAACTCATGCTGATTGACCTCCAATAGCGTTAAGCTATTCAACAGTTTTGAAGCTTATCCTACCCTGGGTTTTCAAGTCCTGGTACACAAGGATGAACAGGTCGAATGCTCTTCCTTTCTCTACTTAAATGGTGAGGTTACAGGTGCACAATCTTAGCTCGGCAGTGAGATGGTTCCATCTAGGTATAGAAAAGAAATTATTCATAGTAAAACAATAGTAGCCACAACAGAAGGAGCTGGAAGCAAGCTGACAGTGTTAACTGCATACTCTATGGTGCTCCAGGTAGCATCTCCTGCTGTCTGCTCTATGATTACTCTCTCCTTCTTTTGTAACTTCTACATAATTCTGTGAGCTACCTATCACCCTTGTTATAAGGTACTCTCATCTTTTCATTCCAACATGTGTAGTTTATTTTAGAGTCAGAGAGCTCACAGATGTAGAAAATGGTACTTGGGAATGGGCCCCTAAGTATTGAAGTCTTAAAGAAAGTGTTGTGAAACATGAGTGTTGAGACTGATTTTCAGACTGGAGAGGAAGGTAAGACGCTTCATCAATCTTTGGGGACATGGATCTTGCAGCCTGCACATGTGGTGGGAAAAGAGCTTAGTAAAGAAAACCTGTGGTTTCTGCAATAAACAGCTCTCCCAGAGTTAACACCTATTCAGTGTAAAGCTTTGGGTGAAACCAATTTGCCACTGTCACTGAACACATTAAGGATGTATAGGGATTCATAGGCTATTCTAACAACAATTAACCACTGAAAAAGCATAGCTAAATAAGTTGATCCTTCAAAATTCTTCAGTACAGCAAACACCAAATTTCAGGAACTGGAAGAGTACTAAAAGTCTCAGGGGCTGGAGACACGACTTAGCAGTTAAGAGAACTGGTTGTTCTTCTAAAGGATCTGGGTTCAATTCCCAATACTCACATGGTGGCTAACAACTATCTGTAACTCCAAATTCTAGGGGATTTGACACCCTTTTCTCGCCTTCATGGGTTTTGCACAACATGGGTGCATTTATATATGTGCAGGCCAAACACTCATAAACATCAAAAAAGTCTTAATTCTGGTTGCATCTTTAAATTGTTGCACACTTTAAAATCTTCCTCAAAGTTTGATATCATTGTTGTAAAATTGTAATATTGGCTAATCTGAATTTTTCTAACAACAATGACCACAAATATAAGAATCCTAAACATAACAGTTAGACCATGTGCATGATTCCAGAGGCTTGAAGGACCATAAACACAACACCTCTCCCCATCTTTGCAGTGCTGGTATTCTTCATGACTCCTGAGAATCACCGACTTGATGTATCTCTTTCTAGTTTGGCTCAATGATGGACAACCTGAAACTAATCATTTGTAAGTATTTCAAATGGTACAAATCAGAGCTCAGTTGTCTTCTTTTGCTAGAGAGTAAATTTTTAAACATATGCCAGTTCATTCATTCATGCTCTTGTGAATGTCAAAAATACTTTCTGCTTCTTTGATGAGTGCATTTTCTTGTTTGGAGGGCATGTTCCTTTCTCTTAGAGTGCTAAAGTTTGAATATGAAATCCAGCCCCACTCCCCCATCGCATGTATTTAAACACTTGGTCTCTAACCGGTGGTGTTGTTCATTCTTGTCTACTTCCTGCCTGATATCTCTCTCTCCCTCTCTCCTCTCCCCCCCCCCCGTCTCTCTCCTTAAACTGTGAGCCAAAATAATCCTCCTTCTCTTAAGTTTCTTAACTGAGTATTTTATCACAGTGATGATAGAAACTCATACATGGGAGAACTTAAAAGTCTGAAATGATGGGTGGTGAGGGATAGTTTCAAGTGGGGAGATGCCAGCATGCTGAATAGAGTCGATTGCATTGTAGAAACTAGTTGGAGAGATTTTTTTCTTTTTAAACAAAATTGAAAGGTTTGTGTAAGAATATAGTGATTTTGAGAATGAGGGACCTTGAGCAGATGACAGTACACAACTTTACAGAAATGGCTTGTCAGTCTGAGATCTGCAAAGTCTGCAAAGTGTTAGTCAAGTGGCAGGAAGGATCTAAATCCTTGCTTTATTTCTTGATTACTGACTGCATTCAGTGGAGGCTTAGGATAAGGAAGCCGAGGTCTTAGAAGTCCTTTGCCCTCAGGAGGTCTAGGAGATAATTTCTTTACCAGGGTCTTTGGACTGTATCAGTGAAGAGCGTGCCAGCAGTTTGTAAGGGGATTTCAGTCACTGTTATTCTACTTGTGGTAGAGGCTTCTGTTTAAAAGGGTTTCCTAATGGATGAGCATGAGACCATTCCAGGGCAGCACCAGCCAGTTGGTGCCATCTACAGATGAGATGCACTATTGCTATGGTCATCTTAATCAGTGGGGCAAGCTCTTTGATCAGGCTGTTCTGAATTTCAGGAATCTTTGGTAGTCACCACCCCCCTCAATAAAATAGACAATCATACTTTCATCCTTTCTGATTTGCATTATGGAAAAAAATTCCACTTAGGGTTACAGGTCGTACACAGATTGCTGTCAGGTAGGTGATCATTCTTACCCAATTCTCAGGCGTGCCTTTGATTCATAATGAAGAACTCTTTTATGATGAATTTAGCAACAATAGCACTTGTATATGCAGTAAATCTTCTCCCTGGCCTTCAGCAACGGATTTTGGCTATTTCCTAGCATTGCAGATAAATAGCCCTTAATGGGCTCAGCCTATTCTTTGTCCTGGATTTATGTACAATGGATGTGACATGCTGTCCTCTTAGAGAAAGAATTCCAAAGAGCCACTACTCCTTTAGCCAATGATCAGGAAAGCATCATGAACAGTGATATTATATTCTAAGGGTAATGTGCTTTTAGGGGTCAGCATTCACATAAATGTGTTCAAGCACCAGATGTTACTGTTTTGACTTTGTGACAAAAAATAGACTGCTTGCATTTCAGGTCATGCTGACTAAAATACATCTTAGACCTGGCTGCACAGACATTTCATGGTAGGGTTCCTCTGTATGTGAATATAATGCAGTAAAATGCTAACGGAATGTCAATGAGCTACAAGGACTCAGATAGTAGAAATACATATAGTAAACATGACCTGGAAAAGGAGATGAGTGGGGATTTGGGATATTGTTACGCACTGACTCTGAGCCACCTGGATTCCTGCAGGCTGAGAAATCGCTGACACTACTTATCAGGACAACAAATCATACTTCAGGTTATAAACTGAATTGGTTTCTTGGTAGTTCAATCTTGTGATTATTGTTTTGAGTACATAACTGGAATAGGTCTCTTAAGCAATTGGTGGAGTCCAACGTGGTCCCTGAACCATAGAATAGGGAAATTCTGATATGAGTTGTCATTGTCTCTATTGTCGAAACTACTAAAACCCAAAGCAAACTGCATCTGTAGATGAATCATAAAAATTAAGTCTGTTATATAAGGCTTGAAAGTTGTTGAATTGATGGTTCTCATACTCTTGTTTCAGTCATAGAGATGGCAGGCTTGAGGGTTGGAATGTAATTCAGAGGCAGAGCATTTGCACAGCATATGCAGGACCCTTCCTTCAATTCCCTGGACATATTATACAATCAAACAACCACGTTCAGTTTTAAAAATTATGTAGTAGCTTGGAAGATACAGAGATACTGAATGATTATAAATCGGAGCCCTGGGTATCCATTCAACAACTGTGTATTCCCTTTCAACCAAGAACAAAATTTTACTGTATGCTAGGTGTTGGGAGTTCAATATTGAGAGAATCTTGACATGGCATTTTCTTTGATAGCACAGATATTTTGGCAGTACACAATTGGTGCTTCTCAAGATAATTCTATGAACTTGTGCTATAGGGGACTCTTGCGTTGTGTGGTGTTTGCATTTTTGCACAGAGGATTTTGGAGGAAGGAACAAGGAAAGCCGGAAAAACCTTTCTTCAGCAAGTTTCATGTCAAATGAGTGCTGAGACAGATGCAGGTGTTAACTAATCAGATGGAGGAAGGCAAGTCATCACTCATGGAGGAGTTTGTACACCCCATCCCCTCCAGAAAGAACAAAGTCTGTGGATGGAAAGAGACACCCATCCCAGAACGTGGAGTATAGGGTCGAAAGTGTGTGAAGAGACACAGGAATCTCAAACAGTGGTTAAATGTCAAGATTTCCCCCTATTTTAAGAGCAATGAGAAATCAAGTTCATGGGCTTAAACAAGGAGATATGGTCAGGTATTGAAAGGTTTCACTGGCTGCAGTATAATAGGAGAGTGGCAACATCAGTTACTGAGGGTGTCAGTAGTACAAGTTCATTGTATGGATGCAGGGAGGCAGGCTATGAGATACCCAAGAGCTGATATCAATGGACTGCAGAGGATCTGGAGGTGATGGATTGGATAGTGGGTATAAAGCAAGGGAGAAAGGAAAGCAATGTGCTGGCATAGCAGGATCTATCTGTTATTTATCATGTATGTATCTATAATCTAATACATCTGCCCCCTATCTATTATCTGTCATCTGTTACCAATACATCATTTATCTATCCATGCATAATCTATGTGTCTATCATATATGTATATATCACTACTTCTCATACCTTTCTATCTCTCATCTACCTATAATCTCTCATCTATCTAGCTCTCATATATCTATCTATCTATCTATCTATCTATTGAATGATAATAAATTGGGGCTTATGCTCTTGAACCTGGTTTTGTGGGCTCATGTGAAAATATTGAGTGAAAATTAAACATGAGAGTGAAGGGTGAGAATTATTTGGTGATTAAATAAACATGTAAGTCACTGGTTCAGGATAGGTTCATGGATGAGTCCATCAGGCACATTAATAAGCTAATGTGCCTTACACCTAAGTAAAGCCTGTCATGTGGTGAAAATGTAGCAAGAAATGAACTGTAGTGCATGTTGGGCTGCAGTGTATGAGGTGAGGTTCTTCTGGAACAACACTGAATATAGTGACACACTAGAAAGTATCCAGGAAACATGTATGGGCTTAAAGACAGAACGATATTGATAGAAAGGAGAGCGCAATTTAGGAGTTTTCATTTCTTTCTAGCTTGTTCTGCAATACTGAAAAAAAAAACCCAAACCTGAAAGGAAACGAGTTCAGTTGCAATTCTTAGCTGGATCCATCTTTTTCTGAACATCCTAGGTATTTGATCAGGTGAGTCAAATAACATATAAAATATTTATCATTTATCAAGTGATTTTTTGATAAGCTCTACTTCAACTTCAACTTCATTTCTCCCTCTCTCTCTCTCTTTCTCTCTCTCTGTGTGTGTGTGTGTGTCTGTCATTAATATCAGCAAACTCCTGTGTCTAAGTTCCTTGGCTGGGAATCTGAGCAATCTGACAATCTCAGGAACCTGGGAAAAGTGACAGAAGATGGCCTAGTTCCATGTGTATCTAGATCCCTTCCTGCAGTATGTGCTTCTGTGTCATAAAAGGTTTTGTTTTTCTTTAATATATGCCTCAATTTTTAAAGTTATAAAAATTGTTATAAAAATAAAGTTATATAAAGTTGTGGAGTGGAGCGTGTTGTTTTCGTCTGAATGCATATTGCAAAAATTTAAGTATTAGTCTAATTTTTGGTAGTTGGCTTAAAACTAAACATCAGGTACATTAATACGTCAATGGCTTTTGTACTGCTCACAAGACAGTCCTAATTTTTATTATAAGCATGCATTATCCAAAATTGACCACTGGGGGGCAGCATAGCGCAAAGCTAGCATTTCACTCTTTGCTTCTCCAATGTTGTCGACTCTGTAATGTCTGTCCTCCAAAGCAAAAAACTTGTGTTGTGCCAGAGTCTTTATCAACTGTCTGTCTCTGTTCCTTTGTCAGGTTCGTTTCTCTTGCTATTTTTCCATGGCATCATAGGTTAAAACTTTTGAAACTTCTAGGAGCTTAATTAATAAGCACAGAAACTCAGTTGAAGCTGGCGCAATGCCCTTCCTTGCTCAACGACACGAGCATGCCAGGGTAATTGTAGTTATTTACATTTGGCATCCAACTGACTCCGAAGCAACACTGCTTTTCCTCCTCCACGAGTGCTGAGCCTATTAAATTAAACAGGTTAATGTGACTACAGCATTTCGCCCCGCTGTCCCCACAACTACAGTAAATCTGCCACCTGTTTATTTCCATAAAAATTCAATTACAGCCCCGCCAGTTATTCTTGTGTGAGCAATTCACTTCAGGCAGTATCTGGCCAACGAAAGGCCAGACCGGTCTCTTTCTTTCTTTCTTTCATCTTTCTTTCTTTCTTTCTTTCTTTCTTTCTTTCTTTCTTTCTTTCTTTCTTCTTTCTTTCTTCTTTCTTTCTTCTCTTTGCTCTAGTCTTCCAGTGTTTCTTCTGTTAAGTGAAGGCTCACCATCATACCAGTGAATTCCGAGAGAAATAGACTGGACACTCTTATTCCAATGAAAAACAAAACTGAAAAATTGCTAACAATCGCTCTTGCTTCTCTCTGTTCCAACAGAAGACTGCGAAGTCACCAGGGACTCGGTGACTTTCCAGTCGTTTAATAATACAGCAGCTTGAAGAAGGGATTGCTTTAAAACTTGTTCTTTTCCTCCCTCTTTATCTTTGTAGAAAACGCTCTCATGTAGCGGAAGCTTGGCAAAGCGCCACAGCATCCGGGCTGAAGCAACAAGGCAATTGCAAAGAGATAAAACCACGCGGGCCTGGGCTTCCCAGCACCTGGTAGAACCAAGCGCATTGAAAAGCAGGTGTACGCCTTGGTCTCTTTAAGAGGAATGAGTCTTTAGCTCCAGGCTACCAGGCAACAAACGCCAACGTCTTCCTTTCATTTGTTTTCTTCTTTATAACGTCTGCCTCTCTCTGTCATATTTCTTTTTCTTCTCACAAAAAGTCCGTCGATAAAAACAAAAGGCCCCAAATCTCACAGCTGATGATTCCCTGTAGAATCTAATTACTGGCACAGTTTGAGATTCTTGCACCTCAGTCTCTCATATCTTGGACTCTGATTTTCTTTAAATAAGTGATGCTCATAGTAAATACACATATAAATACCGTTTATAAATATAGAGAGAACCAGATGCTGTTACTCTGCTGAATGAACATGTTAATATGCCTTCTTACTTTCACAGCCGTAGATTAGTGCATCTCCCAATCCCTATCAGAGAAGCTTCTTTTTAGAATAGATGGTGATTGACACAGAGACCTACAACAGGTCAATGTACAGAGAACAAGGTACTGTGGAGTGCTCAGCTCCTAATGGTACATCTATATCATCCCACACTCACTCCACAAGGCTCAGGAATCATCGCAGAAGTGTGGGGAAGTAAAGCTTATAAAAGCTAGAGGTAGTGGACATTTGTAGTGAAACAATATTTTTTGTTTGTTTATTTGTTCTCTTGAGACAGTCTCCCTGTCGCCCCAGCTGCCTGGATCTCAATGTTTCACCTGCCTCTGCCTCCAAAATGCAGAAATTAAAGGCATGTGTCAGCACATGCAATGTGAAACAGTATTTTGCTAAGCATAACAGGGCAATGTTACACATGAAATCACAGTGGCTATGATTACAGGCATAACATCTGTGTAAGATAAAGTCGACCACAGTCCCAACATAGACAAGGGAGGGATTCCAGAAGCCTGACCTCTAGCTGAGGAACTACGAGGAAGTGATGACTACTGGGGATGGAGAATCAGGTCTCTTCAGTGATGTGGTCTCAAGAGCCTGCCTATGCCACAGATTGTCCAATACTCATAATACATACATCATTAAGTTTAAAATCAAAGCACATGAACTTGTCAGGGAAAGGTGGAGGGGGCTAGGAGGGAGGGGGCTGGAATAGAGGCACTGAGGCTGGATTTAATCAAAATACATTATATGAACGTATGAAATTCTCAAACAATAAAAATACAATTAAAATAAGGGCAAGCTGGAGAGTCAAATGATCATTAATTAAACCATTATGTTTCAGGTCAAAACAAATTTTCCGTAAGCAAGTTGGTTAGTGCTGTCATTTTATTACCACTAAACTCAGAGAATCAGAGAAACATCCAAAGTGCACTAAAGTTTAAGATGATAAAACCCAAGGAGACTTTGAGTCCTGAGCAAGGGCAGGTGAGTGGGCTGGGTTGTAGGGCTTTTCCAAACTTTCATGTGTCTCATCTGGTCTCTGGGCAGTATTTACACAGATTGTGCTGTTGGGCAGGCAATGGATGTCACATGTCAGCCATTCCTAAAATACAGGAGGCTGAGTATAAGAGTTCCCCTGTGTGAAGATGACAGCATTCAGACACCACAGGTGTAGAGAAGCACAATAAAGACATTTGAAGGCAGAATGTCACAAGGAAAATATACAGCATAATTGGATTTTATCTTCTTTTAAATGGTTACTCAAAAGAGAGCCTCTCTGCTAGAAGTTCAAAAGGGCATGCTGAAATCCCCCAGGGAAAGTCCTTACCATGGGCTAAAGTGTGGCTGTGGAAAAGGGGATGTGAGTTTCATCTCCATAAGGCTGATGAGACTTTAATGAAGACAGACCAATGTTCTGTGACCCCAAGACCACATCCTCTGCCATCAAATGAATTCAAGTTCATGGTCCTGAAAGTTGTCTTTTTTTCCTATCTTCATTCTCACGAGTCCTTTTATTTTTCAGTTCAAAGTGTACATTAAAATGAGTTTTAAGTGTTTACTTTTCATCCTCGATTTTGGGCAGATGCCTAATTTCCATAGCTTTCTTACCCCCTGAAGAGTTTCAGGCTTTTTGCATCTGCCAAAATAAAACAAATATAGGGCTTGGTACTTTGAAGCCTGAGTTAAAGCAAAACTAAATGGACCATGTTTATCTGATCAATTAAGGCATTGCCTACATCCTCAGCACTGATGTTACTCATTGAGCAGCATTCTATACAATCCACAGGAAAGTAACAGCAGACACTGAGCTTAGGAATGGGGGTCATCATACAACGAAATGCCAAACAGTGTGGAAAAAACTGACTACATTTTGGTATAAGCTAAATAAGCTGATGGAATTCTAGCACCACCTGAGGAATGTCTTTGTAGAAGGTAGACTGCAGGAAAACATTACCTAAAATTTCCCCCAGTAGAAGTTTGATTTAGAACTTCCATTATATAAAGTGATCTACTCAATCCAAGGGCCTTTCTGTGATGGATGCTTTTAAATTTTTGAAACTCATCTTTCTCTAAGCTCTTGTTAACCAGAGTTGGGCAAGAGAAGGCTATAAATAACAGTGTGCTAAGCAGAGCCTGAGATTTAGAAGAATTTTTAAAAGCAAACATAAAAATGTTCCTTGAGGGACTGATAGATGGTTCAGTGGCTAATGGCACTTGCCCTCAAGCCTGACAACCAATCTCTGGGACTCACATGGCAGAAGGAGAGAATCAGCTCCTGCAAGTTGTTCTGTGGTCTCCACATGAACACACACATGAACACACACATACATATACACACATTCTTAGATTAAATAATTAAGAAAAACTCTCCTTGGGGTTTATAGGTTTTTGAAACGAAACTGACCAACACCAGTCAATTAGAATGGAATGAAAGAGACCATTCATTCCTTACAGTGTCCTCCATCATCTCCTTTCCTATTGGAAACGGTAGCTGGATACACAAGCACATGGTACATACAGCTTCTTCTCTTGATAGTTGAAGCCCCATGCTTGTTCTAGAAAGGCATCCAACTCTCTTCCCTGAGAAATGCTGGCAGTCTGTTGTCTTTTACTCCTTGGTTTGAGTGAATTATGTTGCTTACCTTATACCAAGCAGGTTTGACTTAAACAGCATGGGGAGAATGTTGATGTTTCCATAGTTGACAGATTTCAAGGCACTTGCTGCCAAAATTCAAAGATCTGACTCTAGCACTTTGAGTAAACTGTTACATGATCTTCACTGTATGCAGTGGGATTGAATTCTTTTGGTCTATAGACAACTTGGGAAGCTTCTAAGATTACTTTATTTGAGCTCCAAATTTGAAATGCTCATTCACTTTAGCTGTGAAGGAGGAAACTTGGTAGAGATGAAGCTCATCTGTGTGTCACATACTTCCCCATTATGGTGTTTATTTTATTCATCTAATCCCCTATCAAGGCAGATGATGCTTGTCTAGATAAATAATTAGTAATGACTACTAAATTTGATCTATTAAATATTGTATGATTGTGGAGACTTTTGTAGATGTATGTATGAGGAAGAAAAGATGCCCTGGGAAATTTGATTTTAAAAATATAGAGTTAGACAACTTTATGGAGTACAGTTTGATCTTTCTATTTACATATATAATATTTAGTGATCAAATCAGGGTAGTTAACATTCCCCTCTTCTTAAACATTAAAATAGCCATTTGATTCACACAAGTAATTGCTCCTAGGTATAGATCTGGAGTGATAATTCAATATACGCTTACCATAGGTACTGATCAAATCAAAATACTTAAACTTTTATGTTCTTATTACTTTGTGTTTGGAACAGAAAATTTATTTTCCAATGTATTTATGATAAGATCCTCACTGTGCTTAGAACACTAAAACTTCTTACTTCTGTCCGAGTTTTAGCACTTGCCACCACCACTCTCACCCTCATCAGTCTAAACGTCTATTGATCTAAGTCTCTAGTAATTCATCTAAGCCAGTGGCCATCTCTGGTTGTGACTCCTAAACAACTGTTTTTTTAAAACTTTGACTTTTGTGTTTATATGCTTCTTTTCTTTCACTTAAAGCATAACATCTTCTAGTTCTACTACATTTGCTACAAATGACAGAATATCATTTTTTGGGGTGAGTAATATCCCATTGTGTGATTTTATCATTTTTTTCCCTTATCCGTAGACATCATAGGTATCTAGCTCAAGTCTTTCTCTTCGCTATTGTTGTTATTGTGGCACTAAATGTCAGAAGTCAGGCAAAGTAACTGCCTCTTATCACAGCACAAGGGTGGCTGAGCCAGGATGATTAATTAGTTAAAGTGTGAGTCTGATTTGTGTGTACAAATGCCCCTCACTGGGTCCACCAAGATTCCTTTCCCAGCAACCATTAATTGCCAAAAGTTCCTTATGATGGCATGGGATTTCTTACCCACTTCACCATGGTTATGCTGAAATTTTTGTCTGATTTGAGCTTGCATAGGACTTACATATGCTGTCACCTTTACTGTTTATTAGTTCAGTTCTTTTTAAATCCCCAAATGTCAACTTCTAGAATCGAGGAGAATAACAAATCACTTATTCCAAGGGAAAAAAATGTATGCCAATTTCTGAGACAATTTAACTGAGTATATCAACACACCATTTTTTCTTTTTAATTTGCATCTGAACCTGGGCAAACTATCTCAATTCATTACTTGCTCCTATGAACACTAGCTGGAGCAATTATAAAAGTTAGGTTGGTATATACACTCTCAAGGCCAGGTGGTTAATATTCTTAAAGCTAATGACTCTAACTTGTTTTAAATTATATTTAAGACCCATTCTCCAGACTGTGACCTCACTTTTCTATGTTTTTGTGAAGAAACTGAGGAATATTTTGCAGACATGACCTAACCATTGCCATGTTTGCAAGTTTTTCTGTTGTCTTTTTTTCTTTTAACCTTGAACAACCTTGAATGCAGAGACTGTGTATTACTTACAGGAATCTGAATGCCTGTGTCCTGTGTGGGTGGACAATGCTGCTCCTAGATGACATGAATTATTTAACGAAAATCTCCTCCCAGGAATATTGGTCAGGGGGCCCAGAGTCCCCCACACAGCACAAGCTATCACTATTGTTCTTGATCCTCTTGTACTTGATAGTAAAACTGTATCAGATGAAGCTGGGTGCAGATATGTAGGGGGGTCGGGGGGGGTTGGAAGGGATGAGCAGGCAGTGTGTCCTATCAAAGTATCATATTTATGATATTCTCAAAGAATAAATAAATGTTACTTATAAATAATAAAATAAATATATATTATATATTAATTTAAAATTCCCCACTCTACTGTATTCTCCCCTTCTCACTCAGTCTTTAAAGAGAAACACAACATTATTGAAATGTAACTATCAAATACAACCAAATTTTTCCCCAAACGTTGTTCTTAGACATTTCTTCCTAAATCTTCTCTTCTAATTTTCAAAATGTTCCTCATGTTTCTTAGATGTCAGCTTGTGGAAGATCAGGACTGTGTTGTTAAAAAAATCAACTTTCTTATTTTCAACTACAGCAAATATCACTTATCATAATTTTACTAGTTTATGGTTTTACTTGGCTTGGATCAAGAATTCTTCTGCTCTTTAGCCATGGTTGGAAGGAATGCCTCAAGATGAATAAATCAGAATAAACTTCATTGTATTTGATTATGTTCTCTAAAGTAGGCCAATTCATTTGACTTTTTGACAAAGTATGCAAATAAGGAAGCCTAGCAGATACTCTGGTAAGGCTACTTTTCAAAAGAATGTTTTCACAGCATCATAAATAGAATTTTCTATGGTTATTAAAATAAACACAACCAGTAAATGTTTTGTTTTGAAAAACTATAAGCCGAACAAACTAAAATGCTCAAGTTATCTGTAATGAAGGACTGGGGTGGAGTTGGGGCTAGAGAGATGGCTCAGTGGTTAAGAACACTGGTTGCTTTTGCAGAGGAGCCAGGTTTGGCTCCCAGCACCAAAGTGGCAGCTAACAATGGTCAGTAACTCCAGTTCCAGGTGATGTGATGCCCTCCTCTGACCTCCATGACATTGCAAGACATGGGTGTACCTATACACATTCAGGCAACAAACTCATACACATGAAATAAAAATAATAAATAAAATATTTTCTAAAATGAATGGAATTTTGTTACCATTGTTTGTGTGACTCTTACAGAGTTACAGAACAATATTTCTGTAGAACGCAGTGATTAGGTGCTTGTTGATGGCATGAGAGTATCAAGTTACAATAAATACTCTTTTCTGGTCATTTTGAGTGCCAGCTCACACTATGTAGTGTACTCAGTTGCAGTTTGAAGACCCATCAGCTAGTGAGCTGTATTTCAAATGACATTGATCAATGCTCTTATTTATGATATAGAATCTTAGGGAATTAATCAATGAATTGCATCTGTACTAAAACAACATTAAAATATATTCAGGAAAAACTTATTTCTCACAGGAGGAAATCTTTCAAGTCTTCTTTATGGAAGATTATCATCTGTTCAGGACGGAGGTTACGGATTCTTTGAAAAATCAGGTATTATCTAATTTCTTCTTTCAAGTCTAACATTACAGAAAATCCATTGCCCTGCAAAACAATGTAACATTGGACTTAAACTTCTGCCAAAACTTTATACGGAATTTTGGATCTTAGGCTCTCTTCTAGGTTTTCTCTTTGGCTATATTTGCTTCTTTGTTTTTGGCTTAGATTGAGTCAAATTAAGTGTCTAGGTATATGGCTTACAGTGTCCCGATCGCTAGAAAGAAATCTTCAATTGTAATAACTATGAATTATATTCCTGTCTTATACTTAATGAATTAATAACAAGTCTATACACTGTTTCCCTTCTAGATTTTTTAATTGTTCAATAAGTATTGTCTATTTGAAAATTTATTGGAAGAGTCGAGTTGATTTAATATTTGTAAAAGTCACCTTATTTTTGCAAGTTATTATTTTAGTTTCAATGTGCTTAATGTACTACATTGATTTATAAGTATGAGTTATTAATATGACTAATCCACATTCAGATGTTCCTAGCTTGTTTTTCATTCATCCATGTAGCAAGTAGTCATGAAATGCATACTCTATGTGAACTTTGGTATGCGGTCTTGATAGTTTAACAAGGAGCAGTCCAGACATGCAGGTGCCAAAGGAACATAAAGCTGTAATTATAATAAGAATAGGGCTTAGTTCCTTATGACAGCTATAATGAAACACATAACCTGGGTAACATTATCAGAAAAGCATTCATTTTTCACAGTTTTAGAGTGGGAGTTCCAAGATAAGAATGCTCTGGTGAGGAAGCTCGCAGGTGGCCATCTGCTGACTTCTAGAATATGGAAGCTTCTTGGGCTTTGTTTTCAAAACACCACTAATTCCACTCCAGAACTCTGCCCTTCTGACCTAATCACTTCCCAATGGTCCCACCTCTTGCTTCTATGATATCAGAGATTAGGTTTCAGAATATAAATTTAACAGTGACACGAATCTTTAGACCATAACAGCACTTTAAAAGAGAAGTACAGTATTGTAGATGACTATCCAGTTTTTGGAACTATTCAGTAAGAAATCATGAGTCTGTTTCTCAGCCTCCATTCTAGGCTACCAGATCCGGACATCATCTAGTCCAGTTCAGAGTAGTATTACAGAGACATGCAAATGATCTCAAGATATTAGTACTCTCAGCCCTAAATGGAGCACCTACAACATCACACCCTCTCCTCCCAAGGCTCCTGGAACATTTCCGAAGATCTTATGAACCAGAGGAGGTAGATGACTACAAGGAAGCTCTGTCATCTGGACACCACAGGAAAGTTACACAGGTGACCCAAAGAGCTTGAGATAGCACGCACAAGGCCTCCTGCATGGGTAGAGTAGCTGCATGAGAAGCCACAGCCGTAGGATCTACTGGCAATTGCTGTGGAAGAAGGAGAGTCCCTTTGTCTTTATCTTTATCTAGCCAACCAGGATAAAGTTTTGGTAAATTTTTCTTTTAGTCCGAAAAATTCATCATACTTGAATTTTTTTCTCTTTTTTCCTAAGGCCCATGTAAGAAAATAAATAAGATGGCTCATGGTAGATATTACAGCCATCCCATGATATCCACATTCCTGAACTCCATTTTTATTCAATGCAGAAATGTTTCCTGTTAGCTAGGAAATGTTGCTCTTTTCAAACTAAGATCAGAGAACTGGGTCTGTTACATTAGACTGACCCCAGCTTAGGCTACAAAAATTAGTAGAAAGCAATATGTATTCATTAGAAATCCAGCTTGGGTTTGGTCTTGGCTAGTGACATGTGATGTGATGTTCTTTTAGGATGTTGAGCAGTGTCTTAGAGCAGCACTCCCAGCCAGCCATATGAGCACCAAGGTTAACTGACGTTGTAGCATACTGTGCTGTTTAATTGATGTGTTTTGCAAATTAAGTATATGTATTAAACGCATTTTAATCTTATGATAATTCAATATGCGATGGGTTTATTGAGATGTATTAATACAATATGTATGTGTACAAATATGACCCATGGCATACAAAAGACTTATATTGCATTACATTCCTTTGTCTTTGGAAACATTTAAAAATTGTGTTTAAGTCAGTGGATATTATATTTTTCCTAATGTAAGATAAAAGTTCCAGGTTTGCCTAGAGCTGAATGAAATCTGTGGAGGTGAACTAGAGGAAAAATATATATGAGAAGTGTACTGGACTTAACATTTATACAGCTTTAATTTACAAAGAGATGATTTTCTGTATGCAAAATGACAATGAGGTGGCTGAGTATAGTGTACATGCTTTTAATCCCAGCGCCAGGGAGCAGAGGGAAGCAGATCTCTGTAGCTGGAGGCCATCCTGGTTCACATAGCAATGTCTAAGCCAGATGGGACTATAGGGAGACCTGTCTCAAAAATTAGACGATGGAGGGCTAAGGAGATGAGGAGATAGCTTAGCATGTAAGGCTACTTGCGACACAAGTACGAAGACCTGAATTCAAATCTCCAATACCCACAAAAAAAGCCAGGTGTGGCCATGCACGCATCTGCAACCCAAACACTGTGTGGGATGGAGACAAGATGATTTGCAGGGCTTCCTGGCTTCCAGTCTAGCTCCGGATTCAGTGAGAAAGTGAGAAACCCTGTCTCAAAGGATTAAGGAGGAGAGTGACAGAACAGGACAATGTATGTTCTCCTCTGGCCTCTACATACCTCATGAACATACACCCTCCACCCCCCAAACACAAATGGTTAATGAGGACTGTTTATATGTTCATATTTGGGAAGATGTTCCTTTCTAATATTTAGATATGGTGGCCTCATGTGTGCTAGAGACATCTGTTATTTCTGACCTGCTCAGTGTGCATTCACCAATACAGCACTCCTGTTTTACTTATTGATTCATTTCTTGCCAACCCTCAGTCCATGTGATTGAAAGAGACTGATTTTACTCTCTAACTCTAGCTCTGAAATGATACCATCCTGACCAATCAGAGTCATAGCAATCAGTGCATGTATTACGAGCCATCTCTCTGTTGGGATTAATAAGATGGAAGGATGCCAACACCAAGAAAATATTGATTGTCTTTTCAATGAAATAGGAAAAACCTGTCTGGGAATTAAGCCAACACAATGGACACCAGGACAGAAAGCCAGAACATGACCATGTTGTCACATCATACTCTGCAGTAAACATCTCAAGCTGCTGTCACAGCAGAGCTTTTCAAATGACATTAAACTGTAAAGTCTTTCTTTGCTTAAACTGGTAGAGATAGTGCCCTGGTATTTACAACAGAAAAGATTCTAAAACATACTACTCATGGTATAGCCCGCTCTTGTGCACTGTGTTGAAGCACACAGCTAGACATAAACTGAGATTAGAAGTAGAATCAGGAGAGAGAATTTAATACAGTATTTTAGATTTCAAATTTAAATGTCATTATTTTAAGTGTGTTCCAGAGTTAATGTTTGCTATCCGTTCTGACCTATTTCAGAGTCTTAGAGTACAAAACTTAATTTTCCACTTCACTAGACCTTAGAAGGTAACAAAAGGAGATCTTTTCCTAAGAGAGACACCAGGCTTGAACTTTGACTTAACTGTTATTGGATATAGATTAAAACTGATCAAGAAGGTAAGAGAAGTGTTAGACTCACCTTAGAACATGTTCCTCTCTACCAATCCATTCTTAGTTCCTTCATGGGAGGAAGCGAGGCAGGTTCCTTTAGTGATGCACAGAGCAAGTGTCTGAGGCTCAGTTGTTTGTGGACAAAGTCATTGTTCAGTAAACTCTATACATCCCTCTGAATAATAATAATATTATTCTAACTCTTGGTCCATGGAGACGAATGGGTCAGTAGAGCTAAAGATCCTCTCATCCTATGCTGTACTTTCCCACTGTGCTGTTCTCAGCCTCTCTCCCTCGTCCTTTCTCTACAGGCATGAGCTTGTTTTCAAGACTTTCATAGAATTTGTTGGTTCTGCTCATGCTGGACTTTACAATAGTTTAGAAACAGGGTCAAGAGAGTTGACATCATGACATATATTGTTACTTTGATATTCATTCTGACACTGCTGCTTATGTGAATAAGTATTTGTGTATTTCTATAATAAGAAAACAAGAGAATAATTTTTCTATTATCTGATAGTCTTATAGGTCAAATGTGTAGCTGGAATTTTTACTATGTAAAGAATTCCTTGACTTTTATAATTATCAGTCCCTGGGATACATTGTTATCTGGAGGTGTGGCTGGGAAACATTCATCTGTCTGCACATGCATGCTTTTGGAAGGATTTATTTCATTCTCTAGGTATATTTACAGGCCCTGGCTTTTTTCTGGAGGCCACTTTTTTTGCCCAGAGGTTTTGTTTGTAATTCTCTGCTATGGAGTTATCACAGAAAGAAGTTTACCTTATAGCTGTTGGAGTCTTTCAGGGCAGTGCAGAGAACTTGAGGAGAAAATGGTTTTGAGCTCACAACACTGAGGGAAGTCAGGACAGGAACTCAAGGAGGGATATCAGATGGGAACTGACAGTAGAGAGCATGGGAGAAGTTTTCTCCCTGGCTTGTCTCCCTGACTTCTCAGTATTTCTTATATAGCTCAGACCTACCTGCCCAGTGATGGAGCTGCCGACAGTGGAATGGAGCCTTCTATATCAATCAGCAATCAAAAAAATGCTCCATCTACACACCCACAAACAATCTGATGGAGAAAATTCCTCAGTTGATGTTCTCTTTTCTCATGTGTCTATAGTTAGATTCAACTTGACAAGAACTTACCAGCACAGTTGAAACCCTTGTCAGCTTGACATAGAAACACACCATTATTAAACCATGGCATTTCTATTTACCCCAAGATTTTAGGTTGATATCAGGATATAAAATAAAACTAAAGCTCAAAGATCTTTAAAAATACAATGACTTAAAAGTTCAAGTTCTCTTTAAAAATTCAACATCTCTTAACTGTGAGCACTTGTAAAATTAAAAACAGGTTGCATAAATTCTAAGACACAAGAAACAGGGCACAGCTACAACCAAACCAAATCAAAGCCAAAATTCAACAGCATGAAAAGCTCAATGTCTAGTGTATGGGACTCACTCCTGACCTTTTGAGCTCTAGAAGGCAAGGCAGCCTCACATCTCTGACTCTGCGATCTAAAGCACTTTGTTTGTCTAAGCACACAGGTTCAGGCAGAATTCATACCACATCTATTGCTGTCCTTGCTGACCATCCCACAGTCCTGGCATTTCAGATATCCTGGGATTTCCATTGGAGCTGAGGCTGCACCTTTACCAATGACCTATCTGAGCCTCTCATGGTGCCAAATCTCAGTTTCTCTCATGATGCCCTCCCATGACCGTGTGGGAGACTCTTACATATTACTTGGTTAGGAGTGCAGCCTTAACATCCTCTGTACCAGAGCCTCTGTGTGTTGGCCCTGCAGAAACACTTCCTGAAGATTTCACCTCAATGATCCTGGTCTCTTATTATTCACAGATAATTGTTTTTCAGTACCAGTTAACTAGCATCCATTGTCTTAGTAAGATAAATATTTCAGTCTACAAATTTAAAATAAAAAACATAAACATTCCCAATATAGTCTTTCAGAGACTCTCATATTTCCTTCTGAAACCTCATGAGCCAGGCCTCCACTGCTTGCATGAAATTGAGTGTTATCTTGGAAGTTCTCAGAACAGCTCATTATGTGCTGAGAACTTATGGTTTTTTCCAGCCCAAAGCTCCAAATTCTTCCATAACCCTCTATTCAACAACATGGTCATACCCTTAACAACAAAACCCCACTTTAAGTACCAACTTGGGGAAGAAAGAGTTTATTTAATCTCACACTTTATAATCCTTCATCAAAAGAAGCCATATCAGAAGCCCAAGGCAGGAACCAGAAGGCAGGAACTGTGGTAGAGATAATGGAGGAACACTGCTTATTGATTTGCTTTGCCATGGCTTGCGTAACTATTTTTCTTATGCAGCACAGGCTTACCTTCCCAGGGATGGCACTATGCACATGGGTTGAGCCCTCTTATATCAACCAACAATAGAGAAAATGCCCCAAAGACATGACCAGTATCTAATGGAGGAATTTCCCTATTTGAGAGGCCCTCTTCCTTGGTGTCTCTAGTTTGTGTCAAGTTGACAAATACTAAGCAGCACACTATGATACAGTGTCATCACGCAAGTGAAATCTCATTAACTTTAACTTTGTTATGTAATGGAACCTAACTAAAGGATAGATAACTTAAGAAGATCTTTACTGAACACAGACTTATAGTCCCAGCTATGGTTAGTAGCTAGAAGCAAAAGACTAATTAAAGAAAGGCAGAGGTTGTGAGGGTAATCTTAACCTTCTGCCTTCCATATCAAAATTCACTAAAGTGTATTTCATTACTGTTTCTCCATAGGTTAGTATAAGTCTGTGTTCACAGAGTATGTTTAAGCAACAGAATTTAAGTGGCAGGAGACAAAGTCACATCTTCTGAAAAAAACAACTATTTTTTACTTTTACTCATAGAACTGAACATCTTCAGGGATTATTTTGAGCATTAGACAGCAATAAAATTAGGTTGGAGAAACATTCAGCTCTAGTAAAACATTTACGCAGTGAGTGAAAGATAGCATTCCAGGAATAAGAAGTCATGAACACTGAACAGGACATGGGAAACAGAAGTGACAGAGGATTCAGGCTCAACACAGAATGTACCGGGGTGGGGATCAAGGGCAGTCCTCTTTCAACAATGTGGCTCACGTTAAACCTGAACAGACTAAACCAGGCAAAGACTGAGTACAGAACCTTCAGGCATCCATCCTGCTGTCATGTAGCATTCACCCATTCCAGCAAGCACTGCCTCTCAGATTTTCCTTGGTAGCAACTACTGTGTCTTTCTTTCTTATGATAAGGGTACTCATCTCATCTATCTTTAACTACTTTGTGCTGAATATACATGTGGGTATCACACCCTCTTCCCCTAAGGCTCAGGGAAGAGATAGACAGATAAACAGATCTTCTCATGAAAAAAATCAATAAAATATGACTTATAAAAAAGGAGGTCCCATTCATTTTTTTATGGGATCTTTTAAAATTCCATTTGTCCTTTAGATGAAGTTTGGTTGCACATTCCATGTGCCTATACTTTGGTAGGTACTTTCAGCAAGCCCTGCCTACTCTTCTTCTTCATTAATTCCTCTAGCAAATCATAGCCACATGTCATGGTTCTTGCCACTAAAGTATAAATGTTCTGGTTAGAGGTGTTGTTCCCTTCTGCAGAATTTTCCATTTTCCATCCCATTCTCATTCTGGTACTGAACACAAATATAATAGCTAGGGCACCACAGCCCATCTTATGACCAAAGTGGAAATGCTGAGAGACTCACACAAAGCTGATCCATGATATCATTATTCTGATGAACCATCCTAGTAACAAATTTCCATTATATGGCTTTTGTGTAAAACAAACTAAAAACAAGTCTTCATTGTTTAGTGCATTTTACTTTATCATTTAATGACTAATGCCATTCTAAGTGAACTATATTAGTTATTTTTCTGCTCTGTGATAATACCAAGACAACTTAGCGATGGAAGTTTATTTGGCTAATGGTTCCAGAGAGTTAGAGTCCACGTGGTTCAGAGAAGCATGGGTGCAGGAGGAGGCAGAAAGCCAAGCACTCACAGTCTGGGCAGGCACAGAAAGCAGAGACAGGAAATCTGGAAAGGCTTAAGAACTTTCAAACCTGCCCGCAGTGACCTGCTCCCTCCAGCAAGGCCACGCCTCCTCACGCCTCCCAAAGCAGCGGCGACAAAATGTCCAAATAGTCAGAAGCTATGGGGGACATTTTCGTTCAAACCACTGCATTCAATCCCTGGCCCCCACAGGCTCATGACCATATAAAATGCAAAGTGTGTTTAGTCCACCTTCAAATGTCCCTATCATCTTTCCCAGTCTCAATACTATTCAATTGTCCAGACTCCAAAGTCTCTTCTGAGACTCAAATCAATCTCTTAACTATAAGACACTAAAATAAAAACCAAATCACATTTTTCCAACATACAATAGAACTGAATACACATTCCTATTCCAAAAGAAAGGAATGAGAACATAGTGAGGAAATATTGGACCAAAACAGGACTGAAAACAGTCAGGGCAAAAATTAAATCTCGCAGCTCCATGTCTGACTTTGGGTACTTTACTTCCAAAGGGCGTAGACGGCTAGGCCCCTCCAGTGTTGCGCCTGAAACACATGTCTCTCTCTTGGGCTGGTGCCACTCCCCATAGGCAGCTCTCACAGCTATAGCATCTCAGAGTTTTGGGGTCACCATTGACAACCAGGCTTCTTATTCATAACTTCATGCAATAGCTTATCAGAGTCTCTTCTTTATGGAGTGACACCCCTGCTACCCTTTGAAACCACAGAAGAAGAATCATGTCCCCTTCACTCTTGCATTTGTCATGCCTCTAAAGCCAGCATCATGTAAAGATACTCCCAAATCCCCTGCCAGGCTGAGATGGACTCTGATGTGCTTCATTCCATTAGAGGCTTTTCTATGCTGTGGTTTTCTAGGAGCAGAAAACCCCTCTACATTTTCCTTTCACAGGTTAGAGTCTTAGCTGGGTGTGACCTTGTCCTGAAGGCACTCTTTCCATTTTTTAAATGCAAGTCTATAGTCCTCTCTTTAAACACTTTAATCTTACCAAAGGCAGCCTCTCCTTCAGCACTGGCCTCCAACATTGAGCTTCTTAGTACGTTTTTTAAATCCAAACTGTACGTTCTGGATTTCTTTCTGTACCACTTGTTCTTTTTCACTGTGGATCTGCATAACATTCACTATTGATAATCACAGCACTGATTCAACATTAGGCTATGTTGAAATTTCCTTTGTCAAAGAAATTAGGGCATTACTTTTCAACTTAGCCTGGGGCAAACTCCTAGGCTGGAGGCAGACTGGAGCCAGATGCTTTACCAAAATATTCCAGTTGCTGCTTAAGTTCTTATTTCCTTCTGGGACTACCTTGCTCTCAGCCTACTTTCTTCCAGCCTCCTATTAGAATAACCCATTAGTCTCTGCTTACAGCAATCAATCAAAGTCTTTCAGACTCCTCCATAACCCCACATGGTCAGGTTCTTCATAGTAACATCCCACTGTCCTGGTACTAACATTTGTATTAGTCATTTTTCTGTTACTATGACAAGACAACATGAACAAGACAACTTTTAGAATCAAGAGTTATTTGGGTTAGAATCCATAATTGCAAGGCTGCATGATGGCCACAGGTGGTCAGAGTAGAAAGCCAAACACTCACATCTTCAAGAAGGCACAGGAAGCAGACAGAGAGAGAGAGACTGGAAATCTGGCAAGACTTAGAAACTTGCAAACCTGCTTCTAGTGATGTGCTTCCTCGAACTACTCCAAAAATTCCCCAAAGCAGCACAGCCAAGTGGAGACAAAATGTTCAAATACTTGGAGCTTATGGGGGACATTCTCATTCAAACCACCACATGAAGTGTTATATATTTCTAGATGATAGCATTGGTTGTAAAGTATAAAGTTATTGATTTTCTTTCTAACTTATGGCATCATGAATAAGCTTCTCCATAGTATAGTGTTTTGCTAGTTGTATCATATTCAGTTTAGCATCCATAATTTTAGAAAAACACATGAAAAATATCTAGCATATGTTCATTAGATGATTTAATAAATACTAGATTTTGTTTTCAATGTTTTAAGAGATTATCTAGAGAAAATAATGTATCCTTGTCAGACATAATGAAAAAGTTATAGTACTCTGTTGATTTAATCTAGATTCCTAGTTATCTGTTTATGTATTCAGCATGGTTAGCAACATCAACAGTTTAGAAATATAGAGAAGACAGATGAATAAAATCTATGAGTACTGTAAAACCATAGAAATAACTAAACTGTTGGATAGTAAAACCAGTATTCAAAATGAAACTCTAAAATAAATGGGAGAATCTCTTACACTATGCATGGTTAACTACATAGGAATAAATAAACCTAACATATCAATCCAAAAAACACAACTAAATCTATGATTTTGCATTCAGATCTGATTGGAAAATATAACTCAGAAGCCTGTTTTCTGAACAATAAACACGAATGGGTTAAACTCCGATGAGAAAGCATTGACAGAATGAGGAATATTTAAGTTGGGGAAGATGATTCTTACAGATATGGAAAGGATATTTATAACATGTGAAGCACTTTTTCATAGGAGATAAGTTAAATTTATTTGATGTCATTTCAAGAGACTAAGGAGAAGAATTTCGAGCACAGTAGACGCTTCAGGCTGAGAAATGGGAGCTCAATATGAAGAAGATGTGAGCAATGTGAAATGTTCAGAGCAGATTCACCTGACTTGTGAAGTCCAAAGCTGTGCCAAATGGCAGTGAATTGTCACATATCTAATTGTTGAAGGTAAAGTCAGAGTTTCCTGCTTCGGTTTGGAGCTTGCCTGCTTTTCCTCTTAAGATCCTCCATCTTGATGTATTTCAGTTAAACCAATTTCCTGGGCTCTCTTCTTCTGTTCTACAATATAGTGGGTATCTTATGAAATAAAGTGAAAAAGTGGGGCAATTATGGGCTGAGGACTTGTCATAATGTTATTAGCTCTACTTGGTTTTCATAGCAAGGTAGTTTCTCATGCTGTTCCTTCTTTATCTAGGATTTCTGATGCTGTTATTGGTGATGGGTAGGTAGGGTTCGCTGAACTTGCTTAGTTTAGATATTACGTAGGCTGGTACTTAAGTTAAAATGGAGCATACTTACATCTGTGAGAGACATTAGACCAGGGGTGATGTATGCACACCTGTGTGACCATAGCAAATCTTAACAATATTTACTTCAGTTTTGGTACATACTTGTATGTTAATACCTTTGAAGGTACAATGTTGGACAAATAGGATTTCATCATAAACGTTCCAAATGTTCAAGTTCCTTCTTTTGCCTGGTTTTGACTTTCAGAGATAAATCTGAACTATGCAGAAAGGGAATGGGTTATTGACTTGATATCTCTTGTGTTAGCAAAGAATTAAATCATTTTAATCAATGCAGTTATATTTTGATTTCATATGGAGCATAATTTATTCTTTAAAAGAAATGTACAGCACTAATATGCATATTTCATTTGTGTGTATAAGATGTACCTGAGTTTATTTTTTATTTAATATTTCATTTGAATAAGATCACTTGGCAGTTTAGATATGGCTAAATTGGAAGGTAATGATAGAGTGCTGTTCCACCAACTGGGAAGATATAATAAGAGAAAATATTATTATAAGTCTCATTCAATCATATTTGGTTGGAAAAGGATAGAGATATCATGCCAGCAAAATTTGGAGGTATTTAATAAACTGTTATTTCAAACATCAGTCATGATAAACTAATAATAACAATAGATCACAAGGGGTAAACCTACAAGTTGAAATTCCATTTGAGAAAGACATATAACATATAAAATCAAAATTACACTGTTTTGGAAAATAACAATGAAGAAATATGAACTATATCAACTTAGACGACACATATAAAAATAGAACCTTAAAGAATACAAATTTAAAATAAATCACAAGAGCATTGGGCCACCCAGATATATTCACATTCATGCAATAGAACCAAATAAAAATGAACGTCTGAGCTATATGAGATCAGTACAGCCATCCCATTAGGTCCTACTGAAAAAGCGGAATAATGAAGGAACTCAGAGTGATCCCTGATGAAAAGATATGAATTTATCATCTCTGACAATGAGAAGGGATCACCTGTATTTGCTGCCATAAATGAAATAGCTGTTCCAAATTCCCAGTATGGTCACTGCTCACTGTAGGATTATATGGTACTGGCCTGTTTGAATATTATTTTAATTCACGGAAGCTTTTCTGGGTCATTTTAATGAGTGGAAGTGATTACCTGTGCTTGGGCATCTGCAGTACTACTTTCAGAATCATACAGCCTCCGTCACAAATCTGGGATCACACAACTGTTTCTTAACATGTGTGTATTTTATCAGATTATTTATAGTTCTATAAATTTTTGCTTTCATTTGCATATTCTGCAACTTTACTGAACTGATGGTTGATGATTAACTGTGAACAAAGGTAAATGGTTAGATATGACACAAAACATGCATAGAATTCTTCTTTTCCTATATTGAATGCCCTAAATAATGGGGTTATGATAATAAATTAATAATTAAAGGTGAAAGTCACTGATTTAAGGACTTTAATTTTGAATCGTCATTACATTATCTTCCCTGTAAAGCTTTAGCTCAGTACAGTTTCTCATTCTAATGCCAGCAAGAACACGACTACTGATGAAACACACAAATCATATGAAAAGTGCTGACTCAAGAAAAACCTGGAACGCTTCCTGAAGGCATGCCTCCGGGACTCGCTTTGGAAAGGAGTAAGTTTAAAGGTGGAGATCACGTAGGGGGATGTGGAAGATTTCAAGCAGGAGTTGGCCTTTCTTTGATTCTGGCTGCACAAGTTCAAGGACATAGCGAAAGAAAGCCACAGTTTGAAGAAAGAAGGTGGTCCATAGAACAATTATAGCTGATGACAAAAAGCTTCAGAGTTCTCTAAAAAAAAACTGGCTGTGAATAATATAGCTGGTGTTGGAGAGGTGAACATGATTAAAGATGATGAAACAGTTATTCATTTCAATAATTCGTTAAGTCCAAGCTTTCCTCTACGCTAACACATTTACTATTATTGGTCATGCAGAAGCCAAACCGATCACAGAAATGTTTCCTGTAATATTAAGTCAGCTTGTTGCTAACAGTTTAACAAGCCTTGGAAAGTTAGCTGAACAGTTCCCATGATGTATTGAATAGCAAAGCACTAAAAGTAAGAAGATACTGATGAAGAACACTGTGATGTTCCAGATCTTATAGAAAAATTTGATGAAGCATGAAAGAATGAAGCTAACTAAAACCCTCCAGGTTTTGGAAGCTGGCATGGACTAGATTTAACAATCAGCTATGCTATTCCAAAATTTTACAGTCATGGAGGTTATCACCTGTTTCTAGTTCTGTAAAACTATAAATATTTTGTATATCAATAATGCTGTTTGTTCAGCATTTCTTGGTCATTTGATTTTGTACTTTGCACCTTTTCTGGGATCTATTTTTTGGTCAAAATATTGGTGCAGTTTGTGAGTGGCTTTTGGTTTTTTATTCTTTGAGGCAGGAGGATTTTGATGTATGTATGTATGTATATGTATTGGTATATGTGTATCAGTGATGAGCAAATTGAATAATAGTTATACTTATCCTCTTCCTTCACTCGGTAGAAATAAAACAAATCTTTACATTTGTTCTTTTTTTCTAATTACACACAAAGTTGATAAGATCCGTGTGCCTTTCATTTCAGATCTGAAGTGATTCTTACTGTCGGAGGTTGGGTTTAATCTGCTTGGTTAGCTGTCATGTTTTTCAGGCACTTCTCTGGGTTGAAAGTGTCCTGAGACATTTTGTCACTGTATTCATGCTAGAGTAACGGGTCAGGTGCCTTTGGTGTGGTTGCCTTAGATTCACTTACCTAACCACACCCAGAAATTCCCCTTTACTTAGCTGACTTCCTACTACTTCTCTCTCCTCCTTTTGGTCTTTCAATGGACTGGCAGCCCTTGATACGTCCTTACCTCCTGCCCAGCTCGAGAAGGAGGTTTTCCTTGTAGAGTTAAGTGGGCACCTGGTCCCTCTTTATAAGCTTTTGATTCCTCATCTGAAGAAACTCTGTCTTCAACATCTTATTTCTCTTTACCTTTACAGTGTGGTAAATTTCAAACGGGATTAGCTTGCATGTGCTTGCTAAATAATTTTATACTAACTTTACCCAGTATCCCAGCTGTTCTCAGCAGCAGCTACAAGAGTGCCACTTTTTGAGCATGGCTGAAATTGGGAACTTCCTTTTGAATGAAAATAACATAGGCCATGGGGTGATTCCCTAGAATAAACGCTGCTGACCCTAGGAGAATTTCTTTGGTCATTCTACTCTTGGCCTTGAACCTACCTCTGGGTACAACATCCTCCTGCATGCTTAGAATAATGCTTTGGGGGGAGCAATGGTAAAACACAGCAATTTTCTTTTTAGCTCCTTTCAGAGGATTTGGAGATAAGTTGCATTCACTCACTAAAGTTTTCCTCTTGCTTTCTGATACAAGCTTGCATTTTGCACATTAGCATTTATTATAGCCAATATGTTAGGATAAGATTTAAGGAAACTGTTCTTTCCCGGCCATCACAAAATTAACTGCAGCCTAACTTTGTACCCTGCCAACATTTATTTCAAGCTAGGTCTCTTTCCCTGATAATTACAGTGCAAGACTAATGGTACACTGAGAGATCTGTAGTCATGAAGACAAGTTCTTTGTGCTTTTCTCATCTAAACAATTCCAATTTATTTTGTAAATTTATTTCTCCCATAATGTTTTATATAATATATGGTGTTAAAATAAAGTAACAGTTTTAGAATAACAAAAAAGAGAGAAATATTTATTGAATCAAATACAGGAATGCTTAGTAAGATTAGGGTCCGGAGTGTTTGAACCACAGCCATTTCCTTTCCCTCACCTACTATAGCTTGGCTTTACAGAATCTTCACCAAGGAAGAAATGGCCAAGAAGACTTCCTAATCTCTGCTCCTCATTGAAGCCTATATTGTTCCATTATTAGGGACAATCTCCCATTGTCTCTGACTGTGCCGTAAAGGAGCTAAGTGACAGTGACTATGGCTAGAGGTCAAGGGCTGTGTCTATCCAGCATTGTTCTGAATATAGGATGGTGACTCTCCCAAGCAGAGAAAAGTGAGAATACCTGAACTAAGACTGACTTCATCCTACCTCACTCACTGGGCACAGGCTCTCTGATGGGAGAGACAAACTAAAAGGAGCCAAACTATGTTCAGTGTCTGGAACAGTGGTTTAGAGGGTTTGTGTGGGAAGACAGGCTGTGGCAGGGAGGACTCTAATACAGTTCATTGGGTTCCAAGTTAAACATTTTAATTTATTATGACCTTGCACAATGAGCCTGTTATCACATATTGCTCTATTTGCCTCCAACTGCTGTGACAAAACACTCTGACCAATACCAACTTGGTGCCGCAAAGTAGCTCTATGCAGGGCATAATGCAAGGTGGGCCTTAGCCAGGTCATCTGCTATGTGATCAAGGGAGTGGCTCCTGTGGGTGTGGCGCTCCGCTCCAGCCAGGCCTGACACCAGCTTCCACCCTGCGTCTGGAGAGAAACTTCACAGAGATGATCCATCCAGTGACAGATTACTATTGGCTGCAGTTGGGAACCATCCCTTAGGGCCACTGGCTAACCGAACTCATAAACCCCCTGCACTTCCTTGGATAAATGAGTTTTGCTGCGGCTCACCCTCTGCATGCTTCCACCCAGCTCCCAGGGTCTGTGTGTTGACTGTGTCTCTCATCCCCGCACGGCGGAGACCCTGCATCCCACTCAGCCTGCATGGAGCAGAGGGACCCCAACAGCTCAAGGCTGGACATCTGGGATTCACTCACAATCTTTTGGGCTCCAGTGGGTATTGGCAGCTCCGCTTCACTGGTTCTGCCGTTCACAGTACACACAACCTGTCTTGCAGGCCCACGCTGGCTCCATTCCACACCTGTTCCTGCCCTTGGTAGTTATCCCATCTATGGGTTATGGCATCTCCAAACACCTGGGGTCTCCACTGAAAAAGCCCAGCAGTGGGCTATCCTGGCCTCTGGTTGTAAAGCCTCAGATTCTCTCCATGACCCCCTCAGTCCTGGGGTCTTCACTGTAACCGAGGCTGCACTTTCACCAATGGCTTTTCCTGACCTCTCAGAGTGTCAAGCTTCAGCTGCTCTCTGTGACCCCTTCATGCTTTCAACACCCCTAAACATGTAGGAGACCCTTACATATACCAAGTCCTCCTTCTAGCTTGAGTTGTTGGCTTGCCCCTTCACCCCCACCTGGAACATAGCTTCAGTGTGCTGACCCTCGGAAAATTATTCCCAGAAGATTTCGCTTGATGATGTTGGTCCCTTGTCACAGCTGATTTTTCAGCCCCAGGTAGCCAGAATCAGTTGTCTCAGTAAAGCCAAGGTTTCACTTCTGGTTAGGGTGAAATTATTTCCAGTTAATTGTTCAGCCCCAGCGGACCAGAACCCACAGATTCTCAATTCAAAATATTACACAAACAGCTCTGCTAGTCTCTTCTTCCCTTTGAAGCTTCACAAGCCAGGCCTACATCATCTAAAACTCTGTCAGCAGAACCGTGCTAAGCTCCACAGCAATAATCTTTAAGCAATCGATGACTTTTCTACCCCAAAGTTCCAAACACTTCCACAGTCCTCCCGAAACACCAAGGTCAGGTTTCTCACAGCAGTACCCGACCATCTAGATACCAATTTCTGTTCTAGTCTGCTTTTTTCAATTGTCGTGACAAAACACTCTGACCAACACCAACTTAGGGAGGAAAGGGTTTATTCGGCTCACATCTTCTGGGTCACAGTTCATCACTTAAGGAACCCAAGGCAGCCACTCAGGGCATGAACTTGGAGGCCGGAGCTGAAGCACAGGTCATGAAAGAACTCTGCTTGCTGGCTTGCTCCTTTGGCGCAGTCTCAGCCTGCTTTTTATATAACATGGAGCAGGTTCATCAAGTTGACAACTAAAGCTATCCAGCACAATATTGTATTTCCTGATTGTATTTGAACTATCATCACTTATTTCTCCATTGAGTTACAATGTTTTGTGAGCAACATTTAAAACAGAATTTCAGGTTAAGAGAGAAGCTCAGCTTTTACAAACATTCACTCTGGTAAAACATGGACACTTAGAGACAGTGATACTGTGTTTTGGAAAGTTCATTAAGGTTTTCTAAGGATGACAAAAAGATTTCTTGAGGATAATTCAAACTCCAAGTGGAATTTGTGTTAGGACCTGATAACAATGTGACTATATGGGGATAGATGACGGAGAGACAATATTTCAAACAGGGATTTCTGTTTTTCTTCTTCTTGTATGTGCCCATTCTCCTGCTCATCACTATAGAATGCTTTAGGTTTTATATCTCAAAAGGTCAACTATGGATTTTTCATGCACATTTCCAGGCTTCAGTTCCTGTTCTCATCCTTAACTGTGCGGCCGGAAACAGCCTCAGTTTCAATGCATTTTTAAAGAAATTAAGAAACAGCAACTAAGAAAGGAAAGATTTATTTACAGATTGGACAAACTGGTGAAAGACTACTGATTTCTCTCTTCTTTTCCTATAGTTGTGTGACTGTTTTATAGACAAGCTGAACCAAAAGCCAGGACACACGCCCTGGGTATTTAACCATGAGACAGGTTAGCTGGTACTTCCCTGGGAGAAGAACTGGGAACTAAGTTGTCTCTATTCTTTGTTGTAGACAAAATTTTTACTTATTTATTTAAATATGGGTCCAAGAAGATGGGTTTGAAAAGATGCCTTATTTTGAAAGAGTAAAAGAATGTTTTGTGAATGTATGATTCCTGCCTGGACAAGTTCTTTGCCTGTAAGTCTATTCCATTAATAGATAGTAGAGGAATTCTTTTTTAAGTTTTCTTTGTATATATGTTTCAGCTTCTAGCTCTCATATTCCCCTTAAATTAACTAATTTTGTAAGTGTAAAGGAAGGTGGTAATCTGATTGAGGCCAGGAGGGGAATAGACACGTGTCTTCTTTTAGAATAGCGCCTCTCCTACAAAGGCTCCAGTAAATATCATGATTATACTAGGAGTTCCGGGCATCAGCAAGGACGGTAGCACTGTGTAGAGGCGAGATGGGATTTCTATCAGACAGAAAAAACCAATGCAGCCTCTATCAAAAGTCCATAGCTCCTCGGTTGTGTGTGGAAGTACCTGCCCACATCCCCTCCTCCATGCTGAGATTTTGTCTGTAATAAGCTTGAGCAAGTCTTACGCATGATGTCAAAATTGCTATTGATTAATATCTGAAACTGCCCTGCTGTCCTTATACTCTTACAGGCAATTATCACAGGATTCAGTGGAACCTGAGGACTCCGTCCTTCTAAGGTATTTCCCTGCTCCTCTGTTGCCATTCTCTCCTAGCAAATGTTTTTATTTTAAAACCTTTGCCTTGGGAGACAAGGGCAAAGGATAAAACCAGAAGAATATCAGATATGCCTCACTACTGGAAATGGAAAATTATGTGAGCTTCATATCTGGATTAAAAAAATAGTTACCCCCAAAGAGATCTTTCCAAGGCCATGCAACTGAGCAGCTTGGAAAAACACTGGCCATATTTTTAAAAAGAAGTTCAAATGGGACTAGAGATGTAGCTCAATACAAAGTTTGTGTTTAGCATGTGTGCTGCCCAGGGTCCAACCCTCATCAAAAATTGATGCAAATTAATAAATAAAAATAAAAAGGAGGCTCAGAGAGCAAGTTGAATGCACAGAGGAGAAACTCCTAAATACTTGTGTCTGCCATTTGAATCAGAATGGATCATTTCAAACCCACTACAAGTAAAACCACTACAAGCCCCTTGCGACTCACACTTCTAAGCCAGACACAGAAGCCATGGACATGTAGGTGAAGCAAGCAGGAGTCTCTTCCAGGCCTTTCTATCCTTTCTGCTGTGTCTCTGCCCTGTGGTGGATCCTCTCATTCTCATAGTATCCTGCCCGGCTGTGAAAGGTTGAACTAGAATTTTGCCCCAAATATGAGCTTTCTAAATTCCCATTCCTCATATTTAAAACATAAAGCATTCCTGCCTGTATGCTGTTTATAATTCCATTGCTTCTCTTGATTCTATTCTCCTCTGCCCCATCCTTTAGCTACAGTGATGATTTCTCCGAGTTTTCTAGATTCTGAGGCTCTGCATCTAATGTGGATGTGTTTAATCCAGGTCTCCTGCTAGGCAATGAACATGCTGGGTGAGACTCAGTGGGAGGATCATTGTAAATCACCTTTGGCAGAAGGAGTCATTTTGTGCTGAGAACAGGGCTAGAAAGCAATTCCTCATTGATGGGCAAGATAGCATGTCTTTGTTACCATTAAATGTTCCCTTGCCAGTAGCAGCTAGAAGATGTTATCCTCTAAACACTTCCCATCCAATATCTTATAGGCAACAGGAGTTCTGTGTGCCCCCAAGTAAATGCCTAATCCAGAAATGATGGCATTTCTCATAGGTGACTCTTTCATGAAGTTTGAGGATACTAGTTTTGTCTTGTTTGTCCTTTAATTTAAGATAAATATTATCCCACCACTCAAAACTCATTAGTTGCTGTTGTATACAATTTTTAGTATTTCTGAGTGCATTGAAAAATTTTCTGTAAGTCACTGAAGAAGGTAATTTTCCTTGTTGAGGAAAGATGATCACAATAGAGCCAAAGTTAAGTTTCACAAATCAGTTTTGATTACCTTTCTACAAGCAGTTAGAATGTTATTTTCTAAGCTGCAGAGCAATTAATGACTAGAACTGCAGGAAGTATTTAATTGAGTATTGATTTAAGGCCAAGCTGCTGTTTGGCTGAGAAATTGCATTATAATTAATAGACCTTAACTGGACTTTAATTTTTCTACACTGTGCGATTTTCAAGCACTGTAGTTGCAACCCTCAAATTATTCATAGAGGGAGCTATGGAATTTTCCTATTTAACCTTTAGAGTTTAGAGTGAATTTGTGTGTGTATGTGTGTATAAGTGTGTGTTTGTGGCTGTGTATGTGCATGTGTGGTGAGGTACATATCCACTCAGAGTGATAACACAGTCAACCCTGGGTGTCATTCCTCAGGCTTTTTCCACTTCTTTTCCCTTCTTTTTAAAAATAGGTTTCTCCTTCCCCTGGGACTTGCAAAGTCAGCTAGACTGGCTGGCCACCAAGTCCCAGGAATTCACCAGTCTACTTCCCATGAGCTGAGACTACCAGGGCACACCACTATCCATGATGAACTTTTTATGTAGGTGCTAAGAATTGAACCCAGGTCCTTATGGTTTCCTGGTAAATACTACCAAATGAGCTGTCCTTCCAGCCTATGACTGAATTCTTAACATAATCTTCAAACTTCTGCATAATTTGCTAGTAATTTTAAAGTTTGCCATATTGTTAATACACTTAAGATTAATTTTTCCATTTACATATTGGTGAGTGGTTAACAAATTCATCCATCCAATTTTAATACAGGGTACTGAAAGTGGTGAGATGCTTTCTGAGTAAGATGTTTCATTCCTCCCTGGAGTTCAGTGGAAAAAGAATGAATTCTCATTTGTTTAGCATGGTACAGTCAAATGCAGATTGAAGGGCAGAGACTGGGGGAAAATTTCTTTCAAGGCTATTCTACAATGACATCTAGTGACTGATTAGTCTCTATAGGATGACAACAATTTATGAGTTTGTAATTTTTAAAATATCCATCTGGCCACTGTTATGGTATATTACCTCTCAAAGCTTTGCTGCATTGAAGATAATGACTGAAATTTTATCAGTTTTGAGGATTCAATTAAGTATGTCTCAAGTGCATTGCATTTTTGGAAACTTTGGGGATATAAAGATGAGCATATCATACTGGGAATGCCTCCATGCATGTGTTAACCAACTATGAACAGAAACACTGCAGATAGTACTAAGCCACAGGGCAATTATGATAGAGCATGATTCCAATGAAAAGCAGCTTACTAACTGAATCTGTGTTCAGCACTTCAGGCCGTTATCAGCCACCCATTCTCACTGTTCTGATCTCCAGTCGTTTCCCTCAGCTGCTACCTCAGCCAAAACCCCTTAATTCTACGTCTTCTCCATGTTTCCTAGACAGTTGCTGTGGAACACTCCATTGAGTAAAAATTGTGGTCTTCAAGTTCATCTTGCTACTTTAACATAGCAGGCTGACTCTTGTTCCTGCCATGATGTGGTTTGGGAATTTCCTCTAATCCCAGCAGCAATTTGGAGTCTGGCAAGTGGTTCTTCCTTCCTGAAGCATGGAACAGTTCCTCTGCGCCAGCTCCCAGGAGGCTTTGTGCATTGGGGAAAAATCAGTGTAGTACTTGCAGTAAGAGTTATGCTGGATGAATTCAATGCATTGAAATGCTTCAATGCATTCATGACTAGTACATTTTAATGATCATGGATCCTGGAGCATAACTGGTTGAATCTCTTAGGAAGTAGATGCTCAGGCTTAGTCATTCTGTGTTTAGATACAAGTTACCCAGTGACCTTTAATTTACTCTGCACCTTCAGAACAGGTGAAGTAAAGAGAAAGGAGAGGAAAAAATGTGGAGTTACTTCTATTTCAGGTTCACCAGGTCGCCTGCTTGAAAAAATGTCATACAAATTTCCTTCTGATTGTATCCACTGCGGTCACTGAGCAATAAATGTCAGCTGTGTGGGGATGCGTATGGACTGATGAAAAGTGTATTTTTTGTTTCTTTGTGAACGTTTTATTTGTTTATATCGACATAGGCTAAATATCATCTAAAATTGGCAGAACTTTAGAAAATTCCAAGGTTCCCTTGGAAACTTTCTCTCTTTCTTTTTTTACAAGTTCATTTTTCTGTAGAATTTATTGGACATCTGTACAAATTCAAAACATTTTTGAATGTGGTTGTTTATGTGCCTCAACTTGGTTGTCCTCAAATGTGATAGGAAAAAAAAAAACAGCATGTGGTTGCACATGCTTGTAATCCCAGCACTTGAGAGGTTGAAGCAGAAGATTTAGAAGTTCAAGGTCATTTTGTATACATATTAAATTTGAGATCAGTCTGGACTAGATGTCATTCCAACTAGGAACATATGAAGAAAAGCCATTTCATTAAATACTAATTGTCATGATTGCACTATGATAGAAACATAGACTAATGTGTTTGTGCCTCTCCACAGTGTCATAATTTACAGAATAACAATAAATTCACAAGGTCAGATATTTTCAATTTATCATATCTGCCTTCTTTGGTAACCTGTTCAAAGCGAATGCAAGTTCTTCTATTCCAATTCTAATTACTGATACTAACTTTCATATCATATAGCACATTGTGAATATATGTGTGTTTCTCTATGCGTATATGGGTTATAGAATAAATACATGTTTAAAGGCTGAAGCAGAGTCCAAGAAGTTTCAAAAGTGGGCCTAGAAGAGTCTGTGTGGATCAGATGATGGACTGGACCAGTGCTGCTGTGGGGTAGCTATGGCTGGAGCTGCTGGAGTCAGGTTTGAAAGCAGAACGGCAGAGCTGATCTGCTTGGTGAAAGGCCTAACAAATCAGGAGCTGGATATGGCAGATCAGGTCCAGGTCCAGATGGGTAAACAGGTGGACAGGCAGGCAGGTGAATGTGCTGCATCAACAGTGGGGCACCAAGCTGATCCAACTCTAGGAATCTTGGTCCTTGAAGCACACATTAGATATCAAATGAAAGGTTGGTGTTGGCCCATGCCATCACAGTGTCAGGTGTCCATTGCTTTAAGGGGTCCTGGTGTGGGAGTTATACCTTTTCCTTGTTCTGGCATGTCAGATAAGTTCTTAGGCATGGTTTCCCTAGTATGATTTTAATACGACAATGCATTTCTACAGTCTCAATTCACCCCAGTAAACTTAAAGAATGGCTTCCATCCTATTCTCAGCAATACATTATTTATTGGTCTGTGCTGGATGGGTGGTGCCTGACAGATGATGCAGTTCTTGTGTCCACTCAGATACTTCAGTCTTTCTCAGAATGGAGTCTCCTAAGGGAATGCAGAAACTGGAAAAAAAACCCTACAGTTTTTATGTAATTTATAGTAACTTAGAATGGGAATACCTTGATCTCAGCAGTAATTATCAGCATATCATTTTCAATAAAACTGGATTTTATTTTGAGCTAAAATATTTTCAGTACAAACACATAGAACTACTGAGAATTCATATAATAATATGATAACTATCTTAATATATGTAGTATCTGATTAGTGTCAAAGTATTTAATAAATCTTTATATTGTGGTAGCAGAGGATCTGAACTCTGAGCTTCTTTCTATCCTCTTAAGATGGAATAGGAAAGCAGGTCCTGGGGTGTCTGTTACCCTAGCTGATGAATTGAGGGTTTCCTCTGGGAAAGGAGGTGAGCATGTGGATCTGGCAGTTTGTGGATTTTGTAGTGAACACGCAGGGCATAGTCAGGGCAGATGTGTTTTTCAACGGATGAATCAGCGTATGAGTAAATGAAAGACAAAATTCTGTACCACATGATGGAGTAGGCTTTTTTGTTACTCATTTCTCTTCCTTCAGTTTTCTAAGCAGATTGAGAGCCACAAAGTAACAACAGCGGCAGTACCAAAGAAGACCAAGGACTTAGACACCTAAGCCTCTCTCTCCTCTGACTCAGAAGCTGTAGTATTAACACACACACACACACACACACACACACACACACACACACACTGCATCAGAACACCCCTTTCAAAACTCTGCATGGCACTGATTTTTCCCTTAAGTAAGTGAAGGTAAGCCCTTAAACTCACAACCTTTAATTTGTGAATTTGTGAAAACAGGATAATAATTGTACCCCATGGGCTTCAATGGAATTATATAATAAGAGAAGGCAATTAATGAAATGAGATATTACCCACTAAACACTTGGAGACCTTTGACAAATTTAAACA
Organism: Eospalax fontanierii; assembly: GCA_035773235.1. Taxonomy (NCBI): domain Eukaryota; kingdom Metazoa; phylum Chordata; class Mammalia; order Rodentia; family Spalacidae; genus Eospalax; species Eospalax fontanierii. Next base: position 77,049,541 of record CM069535.1, on the reverse strand, counting down.
ATTTTCTGTGCATCAGTAATTGCTGTTATATTGTCATTATCTTACTTCTTCTGTTCAGTCTTGGATGGCTGTCCATTTTCTTTTGTGGCCCTCACATTTTATTTTCCCATAAGTAATGATCTGCCCTTTGCCTCTGGTCACTTGACTCTTGTCTGACCTTCGCAGTAGTCTCGTACGTACTGCGGTTCCCTGATGCTTCCAGCTTACACGTCCCTCTTCCTTTCCCTCTGTGGGCCTCTCACTGAAGGAAATCCCTACTTCTGACAGGTTCTAAGGCAAGTCTGGCCTTCCCAGTTTCTTGGTAATTTGAAGATACATGCTAGTCTTTTCATTTATTCTTGTGGCTATTCCTGGAAGGCCTCCTAGGAATTTGCTGGAAAGAGATAAATGCAAGTGATCTGAATTTTGTCTCCACTAATTCTCTCATTCAGTGAGCTATAGCAAAGCCAAGTCTTGTAGTGCAGGTGTGTTTGCTGCTCACCGGAAACACACTTTAGGCCGTAGCATTGTCTTCTCTGAAGCCCTTAGTTGGAATAAATGATTTTGATGCTGTAAATACCAATTACATCTCACAAGATTTCTTATATAGTTTCTCTTAAGTTTTCCTCTTTCTTCTAGGCAGTGAAAAGATATTGCCAGACTGAAGTCAAAGGTATTCTGGTGAACAGCATAGAGCTTTGTAAATGAAGATGTGTCATATGCTGGCATTTTGAAATCTAACCTTACCGCCAACACTCTATTGTGACGCAAATAAGCATAATAGAGAAACAACTTGAAGACATGAGGACATGTTCTGAATGACTTTGTTTGGTCGAACACGCGGTTTAGGAAACTATTAGACAATATAGAAATCACAGATTCTCCATTCAACGTGTTCAGTCTCTTTAAAGCAGACTTGTGCTCTTGGATATTTATGAGTCATTTTGAAAAGATGGAGGGTAAGTCTAGTTACTGACCAAATAGGAGGAAATATCATTTGTTTTTTAAAAAATAAAAATCCACTGGATTTTCAGGAATGGATAAGCAAATAATTCATTACTGTTATGAGGGATTTTGGGGGAAATTGCCACCATTCGGTAGAATTTATTTGAGTATTGTAATGGGAAGCAGAGTTCATAAAAGAGTGAAATTCCTAGAGTGTCAGAAATGATGAAAACGGTATGCTGTAAAACTTACAATGTTTCTTGTTCTTAAAAGGGACATGAGACTATGGAATGCTGTGATGAGTTTGGATGCAGATGTAAAACACTGTGTACTATTTCTTTGCCATAAATCATAGCAATGCTCCACAATGTAAATGCTTAGGATACTTTCATTGAATTACTGCACTCATAATAACATGGGATGAAAGAAAGGCATTCATATATATGCTAATTAAAAAAACAGCAACACACTGTAACTATTGCACAAACCATAAAACATACAGTGCGTGTTTGTTCAGAATCCAAAGAGTTTCTGCTTTAGCTTTATAGGTGCAATTTGGCTGGAAAGGAGGTGTGCACTGAACGGATTGTTGAATGCGCCTTTACTGCTACTCGCTGTTTAACAAGGTGCTCCAGTGTGATGAAAGGCAAGGACAACCTGGACTGGAAATACTGTTTTAAATCACTTTGATGAGTCTGAAGAAGGACATTGACAGCCACCTCCAAAGCAGCATCTTTGCTTTGCAAATCACTTTAATGAGTATGAAGGCTATAGAAACTATTTTGTAGCCATTGATCAAGGTGATGTAGCTGAGTAGTTGGAGGGATTGGCTCTAAATTTGGTAGTGTTTATGTTTTGTGGTTCATCTGCATGTTAAATTCAGAATGGAAGGCTATCATGAGACCTATAACTCAATCCTTAAGTGGTTTCAAAAGTATTACACCAAATTTTCATTGTTCTTTCTAGTTCTAGTCATGGGGCCATATAACTGTACAGGTCAGACAAAGACCATGCCTATCATCAAGTGTTAAGTTTAATCAAAATGTTCTGACAAAACATTCCCAGTATTTTCTCATTTTCTTGTTCTGTTTCACTCAAATGTCAAATGTGATTTATTTTTCCTTTAGAAATGGTCACTGTTTACAGACATTAAATCAAATTTATGTTGCACAATTTTTGGTGCCCATGGACTGAACGGTTTCTAAATTTTAGGCCTAAATTACTTTTGCTTCTCTAAGTTTGCAGATAATACCATTTGTACCCTAATGCTTTCAGTTTCCATCCTAATCAAACCAAATATATTACCAGGTTGACTGGCAGAAATGGAAAATGGGTCAACATACTTGGATCAAAATTGCTATTTGACAAACTTCTTGTCTCTTACCTACTGGTAAATCTCCTGTGTCAGAGATCCTATCCATAACCTCAGCAGTTTGAGCCTAGTGCTCAAGACTCTAGACTGTTCTAACTCAATTTCCTCCTGAGACAGGAATCTTTTTCCCTAGTAGAACCATTAGTATGGGCATAAGATATTCCAAATAGTGCAAAGATCTGGAGTCAAGCTAATGGTCTGGTTTGGAGACAATGCATGCATAAGCACTTTACCGAAGGTTTCCTCTGGATGTTCTGGTGCAATTAGTTGATCAGAATTGCTCTGCCTTCTGTCAGGTTCTTCCTCAGCTTTCCCTGAATTTGTATCAAATTCATCTGTTTAGCACCATGAGGAGTGTCTTGTCTCTACAGGACAACCTTATCACCCAGGACCCACAAGTAGAAAACACTGTCCTTGAGGACTCTAGCTCCTAATTATGAATTGTATTTTTTCTGTTCCTCACTTTCTCTATACCATCTTTTGCCTATATTTTTTCTCAAATTGTTTGCATTGTAGACTTCAAGTTCCAGAATTAAATGTAGAATCAACAGCTTAATTATTTTTACCACACTTTGTAAGTTTAAATCCCCATCATAAACTGCTCACTATTTCTCTCTGTCCCCACCCCCAGCCTTCCTGCTTCTCTAATAAAACTCTGACATTAATTTGATAATATAAATGGTCCTAGTGGAACAGAATCTTATGAATGTCTAGTTGTTTCTGTTTTTTGTTTCCTGAAATTATTTATTTGATTAGATGTAAATGTCATTAATAATATTGTTTCCAGCAGCTGAGAACTGACTGTGTCATCCAATGGAACAGCATTTTATAAATTATCATCTTTAGATACTCATAATCATGTACCTATTAAGGAAGTTCTGAATAGCCAAGGATTTGCTATCATCAGAACCTTTACTAAGGCTGGGAAATGTAGCCTAATGTGCTAGCATGATCGAGATTGTGAGTTCTATCTCCAGCACTGCAAAAACCAAAAGCCAAACCAAACAATAACCCTTAACTCTCCAAAACGGTCTTATTAAAAATTTGGATCTAATACACAGACTCTTACTGTGGAGCACATGTTATCCACCTGTCCCACTGAGATTATAGACATGTAGTACCATATCCAGCCCTGGTAAATATGTTTTTGGTATTGTCTGTTGCAGCAGACGCCCTCTGACCAGCAGAGGAAGAAAACCACCACAACGAGGATTCTTCTTGGATTGCACTTTATTGGAGAGCCTCTCGGTTAACTGATGGGCGATGATGACGAGGGACGACAGACAGGCTCGCACAGCGGCTTTTATAGCAAGGAGGGCGGTATGTCAGCTCGGGATTGGATGCAGGCAGCCCACCACAAGCAAAGCCACAGGATTGGCTCGGGACAGTTTAAATTGACGCTCGAATTGACGCGCATGCGCGGCCTCGGGATGGCTTGCGCGCCAAGGCATTACCTTATATGGAGTAGTTTGACAGGCGGCTCAGGAAGTCGGCGCCATCTTGTAATGGCGTTGACCGGCTCCCTGCAGCTCCCCCTTTTTTCTTATATACTAGCAGACCCTAGGAAATACAGCGTTCCCGATCTGGTCTTCACCTCATGATGTGCCGACTGATCAAGGGAAACAAAGGCCAAACAGTCTTTCCTAAGCCCGTGCAATGGGCAAACACTCCCCGGACGTGCTAAGGCAAAGTCTGGGCCAAAAATATCCCTGCCACTGCCCATCCTCGTGCAATGGGTCATACTGATCCCAGAGGGTGCAAGGGCCAGGGCAGAGCCAATTTTTTATTTCTTTAGGGCTGCGAGCCATACCTGAGGGGATACTCCACATTCCAAGGCGGCCAATGCCTGAGAAATAATAACTTTGTCCCTTTTCGCCTGAGCTCTCATCCTACAAATTAACCATAGACATAGTATGCATCCTCCAATGCCGCAGACCGCAAACATGCCTACTCCCACCCATTCTTTAAAATGTGAAAATACAGAGGAAAACCAAGAAACAAACCCATTTGCCAGGCTGGGGTCTACACGGGTGGAATTAATGGTAATAACAGCTCTCCGAAGTTTTTCCAAATCCCTATCAAAAGCGTCACTCCAATTACCCACTAAATAATTAGACAACTGTCTAGACAAATTTGCTGCTGTAGAAGCATTATCATACAGAACACTTGTAACACTTAATGCTTGAAATTTCCACTCACATCCCAATTGGGCTACTTGCCACAATATGTCAAGTTGTTCTTGTACCAAATCTATTCTTTGATTCAATATCATAATCCCTCCCTTTACTCTAGAATCTAAGAATCGTTGAGAGTCTAAGGCCTGTGCAGTCTCTGAGGCCATGTTATTAAGTGTCTCTGCAGTTTGGACATTCTGACTTAGGGCTATTCCTACCACAGTAGCGGCAGCGGTAGCTGCAACTATAGCTGTAATTACTGCAGCCGTAATTCCAAAGTCTCTTTTAGAGCGGAAAAGGGTTAGGGTACCAGGGACCTCCACAGGGACTGGAACCCAGCGGGGTACTCTAAGTACCAGAGCACTTTTCCACTGATTAGCCTTCCAGCATTGTGCAAGAGCACATATATTGTTAGTACAATTACTAAAGGTGTAATTGCTAAGCACAAATAAAAAGGGTGGATATACACAAACTGGAGTTATGGAATAAGCCTTGTTTTTTGTTGGGTCTATATGGCGATTAATTGCAACCGCTCCTCCTGTTGTATTAAAGACTGTGTATGATGCTCCTTCATTTGGGGTAGGTGTTGTTTTTGACTTGTCTGCCCATGTTAAGCTAGTAATAGTGATACTGCTATAGGCTACGGACCCTCCCTGTAAGAGAACAAAGGGTGTCATATCAGTACAACTTCCATTAACCCCACACAACAACCACTTGGTAAAAGGATAATATCTGGCATCTTGTAGAAAAAGTCCCATTGTCCATGTATTTTGAAATGGCCTTTGGCCACGCATGTCTGGTGAGAAAGTGAAAAACCTGCCTGCATCTGCCCAATTGACAGAAGTGGACTGACACTCCGTCCAAGGCCAAAGGTCCTGTTCATATGTGCCTGAACAATGTGGAGCAAGACGAGGCTGGTGAAGTGTCTCATTAGAGTGCCAGTGTGTAACATCTGGCAAGGTTCCATTGAACCAGACAGCTATGTCGGTGAAGGTCATATTATAAACCCGCTTTGTGTTATCTTCTACATCCATAACCTGAGGTATACCAGCATAGGTTTTACTGTTTTTGTCCTTAAACCATGCAAAACTCTGTTGCCTTAATGGGATGCAAGAACTGCGGGGAGCATCAAGGGTAAAGCATAAGGCACCGGTCTCAACAAAACTCCGAGAGCCCTGTAGGAATGCAGCAAGAGTGTCCTCTGGAAGCAATGGCAAACCTAAGTCCTTTTCAGTTGTAAAGAAGCGAGGAAAGACCAACGAATCATGGCGAACTGGGACAGGTATTGGAAAAACGGACAGAAATCCCCAGCGTTGTTCTCCTTCATTTGGTGTCCAGAGTTGGAGGAGGATCAGCAACATTGGCAGGCTCCGTCTTGCCCTGTGCAGAGGCATCATCCAGCGCGGGTTGGATGGTCTTTACCAAGCGACTGGGGACCCAATGAGGCGATTCTTCACTCTGAGGAAAAACACAAACAGCTCCCCTGGATCTGTTAATAACCAGATCCGGTCCCATCCATTTATTGGATATAACATCCTTCCACATGACCATCTCGCGGGACTTAGAAACATCCCTTTGACTATGTCTGTCAGCAGCAGACTGGCCATGAGGGTCTAATATTAGGAAATTTATTGTAAAAAGGGCGAGGGAAACCCGCTCCTTGGGGGTTGCATTCTCCGCAATACCCTTTCTTTGCTTAATCAAAATGGCCTGCAAGGTTTTATTAGCCCTTTCTACTATACCTTGGCCCTGTGGATTGTGGCATGGGCTACTTGCATTAAGGCACAAAAGGCACGGAAACCTGAAGAGGAATACGCTGGGCCATTATCTGTCTTTAGGCGACCTGGCCTTCCCCAGGCAGCCCAGGCTTCCAAGCAATGGGTCTTTACGTGAAGTACCTTTTCCCCCGTCAGGGGAGTGGCATGAACAATGCCAGAACAAGTGTCCACGGACACATGAACATATTTTAACTTTCCAAATTCAGAAATATGTGTCACATCCATTTGCCATAAGTCTCCAGGACGAAGGCCACGAGGATTAACCCCAACATGGGGAGCTGGTAAAAAGGTGACACAGGTTTGACAAGCCTTAACTATATTCCGCGCCTCTTGGCGGGAAAGGGAAAATTTGCGCCTCAGGGTTTCAGCAGGCACATGGTACAACTTATGGAAGTCAAAGGCAAGTGATGTTTTATCATTTAGGGAAAGCATAGCCATCCTGGTGGCCTGGTCTACGATATCATTGCCTTGTGTTAGGGGGCCAGGAAGCAAAGAATGAGCACGTAAATGCGAAACGAAAAAGGGGCAAGCTCGTTGTAAAATTAATGATTGGAGTTGAACTAAAATGGTGGAAACTGTGCTAGCAGATTTTACATAAGCCGCCACCTCCAAGGCGGACAGTGCATTAGCCACGTATTGGGAATCAGTATATAAATTAAAAGGTTCAGAAAAGGTTTGGAAAACCTCTAGCATAATCATGCACTCTACAACCTGAGGAGCATCGGGTCGAAACATGCGGACCACAGGCTCTCTACCTTGTATAAGATAGGCTCCCCGGCCTGTCTTGGACCCATCGGTAAAAATTGTAATAGCATTTGTAATGGGCCTAATGGCAGTAACTATGGGAAAATACACTAAATTATGTTCAACAAAGGTTAAGATGGGACTTTTGGGATAATGGTTATCTATTTTATAAGGAAAAGCACATACTAATATACTCCAATCATCCACCGTGGCAGCCAAAACTTCCACCTGTTGTTTAGTGTAGGGAATTATCAACTTATCAGGCAGCTTACCAAAATGCATCAAGCAATATTTAAACCCTAAAATAGCTTGTTGAGCTACTAGTTGAGGAAAATATTGTAATGTGTGAAAACCTAAACTATTTCCATGAAGCCACAACAGGGGCCCTTTTTGCCATACCACTCCTAAGGGAACGTCTTTGGTCTTTAAAATGCATAATAAAAGTGGCTCAGCCGGCTCCTATCGATCAAGCTGAGCTGCAGTTAGTGCACTTTCAATCTTGGTTAGAGCTCCACGTGCTGCTGATGTAAGAGCACGGGGGAGGAAACATTTGGATCACCCTCAAGGATGGAAAAAAGTGGCAATAATTCTGACCGGGGAATATGCAGAAACCCTCGAAGCCAATTAACATCTCCCAACAACTTTTGAAAATCATGCAGGGTATATAGATGGGAAGTACGAATGCACAGCTTTTGTGGTTTGATGGTAATCGGGGAAACGAGAGACCCCAAAAAGGAGACAGTATCTGTCTGTTGAACCTTGTCTGGGGCGATAACGAGTCCTCTTTTTTCCAAAGCCTTCACTGTCTCCCTAAAGGAGTCATGCAACACAGCCAATGTAGATGCAGATAACAAAATATCATCCATATAATGGACTATATGCAAAGAAGGAAATAGCTGCTGTACTGGAAGAAGGGCAAAATCCACAAACAATTGGCACATGGTGGGACTATTAGCCATGCCCTGTGGCAAAACCTTCCACTGAAAACGAGCATCTGGTTGTTCATGATTAATGGAGGGAAGGGTAAAGGCAAAGTGTTTTCTATCATCAGGAAAGAGGGGGACAGAAAAGAAACAATCTTTAATATCAAGCACTATTACAGCCCAGCCTTTAGGCAAGGCTGAGAGGACAGGTAGACCTCTTTGAACTGGTCCCAATAGTTGCATCTGTGCATTTACTGCTCTTAAGTCATGAAGTAATCTCCATTTCCCCAAGCGTTTCTTAATAACAAAAATAGGAGTATTCCAGGGGGAAACAGAAGGCTCTAAATGACCTAACAATTTTTCCTGTGAAACTAACTGGTGAGCTGCCTCCAGTTTCTCCAAAGACAGGGGCCACTGAGGGACCCATACTGGCTTTTCAGAAAGCCATGGGATAGGTATAGGGTCCTCAGTGGAGGCAAGGTTTTCAGCGGCCCCTAGGTAAAACCCAGTCCTTTGCGATCTTGCTTGGGTGTAGGGATAATGGGTTCAACTCGTCCCTGTAAGTGCTTCCCTAGGCCTTTCTCTGGAACAAACCCCTGAATTTTTAGCATAGTTTGGCTAGCCTTTGAATAATCATTGGTAAGGCGTAATTGCATTTGGGTTTGAATGTCCTGTCCCCATAAATTAACGGGTACTTCCAAGACGTAAGGTTGGAACCTGCCTTCTTGTCCCTCCTCTGTACTCCAGGACAATTCTTTTGCGCTGACTTTCGGGGAGTTTGCATACCCCAGGCCCTGCAATGTTTGCGAGGAGTCTTGAAGAGGCCAGGCTCGGGGCCATGAACTCATCCGGACAATGCTACAGTCCGCGCCAGTGTCTATAAGGCCCGAGAAAGTCCTCCCTTCTATCTTAAGATCTAGCATAGGTCTGTAATCCAATCGCATAGAAAGATATGCTACATCCATACCTGAGGACTCAAGACATCCTTCTTGGCGACTTTTGTCTTGTGTTGGGAAATGGGAATGTGAGGAAGGTAGAAACAACAACTGGGCTATGCGGTCACCAGGGGCAATTGAAACAACCCCATAAGGGGAATGACAGAGAACCTTAAGGGTCCCCTGATAATCTGAGTCAATAACTCCAGGGAGAACAATGAGTCCTTTTTGGGTGGAGGAGGAGCGTCCTAACAACAGGCCAACCTTATCATTGCCCAGTGGCCCGCAGACGTCCGTCTCTAAAACTTGAACTCCCATATTAGGTGTTAATACTGTCCCGGAGGCGGCACAGATGTCCAGCCCTGCGGAGCCTGAGGTGGCTCTTTGGACGGTAGTGGCCCCAGGGTGACAGGTGGTGCCTGGAGTGCCCCATAGATTTGCGGGCCCTGGGGTCAAGGGCCCGTCACTCCGTTTTTTGACTCCTGGGCTGTTACTGCTGGCCGAATAGGCATCCCGTTAATGTCCTTAGTGGACCTACACTCGTTAGCCCAATGTTTTCCCTTTTTACATCGAGGGCAGGTACCAGGAGGCCGCGCTACATGCGTTCCTCGAGCGGGGGGTCCTCCAGGGAAGCCATCCGGCTGGGGGCACTGGCGCTTAAAGTGACCCTGTTGTCCACATTTAAAGCATCCCTTGGTAAGTTGAGCGGACTTGGCCCTAGTGGCGGCAAGCACCGCAGCTGCTAAACCTGCATTGGACAACGGTCCACCTACTTCCCGACAAGCTTTAATCCAGGCATCCAACCCCTTTTCCCTTATGGGGTTTATGGCCTTTTGGCAGTCTTTTGTACTTTGTTCATAGATTAGTTGTAGAACAAAGGGCATGGTATGATCGGCGTTGCCAACAGTTTTTTCAGCCACATCCATGAGCCGAGCCGCAAAATCTGCAAACGGCTCAGTAGGGCCTTGAACAATCTTAGTTAAGTGTCCTATTGTTTCTCCTTTGTTAGGAATAGCTCACCAAGCCTTATAATGAATTTCATTAATTTGTTGATACACCTCTGTCGAGTAGCCAGTTTGATTCATCATAAACTGTCCAAGACCTAAAAGCATATCCATATTCCAATGTGGGTGACCATCCTGAGCATTTTTTCTAGCCTGAGTCTGGGCATTATCTGTGACTATCGATTTAAATTCAAGAAACTGGCCTCTTGTTAGGCAAGCCTTGGCCAGTTCAATCCAATCTGTGGGGGTCAAAGGGACTGCTATAATTCTCCGTAATAAAGCTACCGAGTAGTCCGCTCCTGGTCCAAAATCTTTAACCGCCTGCACTAAATCTTTAAGCTGTTTGTAAGGCACTGGCTCATGCCTTCTAATATGGGTGGCTAAATCCTCAAACACGGGGAAAATAGAAAATAAATGAGACCAGGTTCCTGGCTGGATAAAACAACACTGGCCTGTATTGGATACATAGGGTGGGGGTGCTATAGGCCCCGCCCCTTGTTTCCAGTTTCCCGCCGAAACAGTAACCCTTTTCTTTATGGAGGCCCCTCCTCCCTCAGGGGGGTGCCAGGGCCCTGTTGCACGAGGGATGACTACTTCCTCCACTTCCTGTTCCTCTTCAGATACCTCCTCACTAGAACTTTGTTCTTGTATTGACAAATGTACAAACTCCTCTAAGGAAGGATATAAAGGTTTAGGGGGTGGCAACCGCCATTTTTTATCCTTAATGTCCCTTTCAATGGGATCTTTACTATGACTGGCTTCTTGGAGCTCTTCTTTTAAACTTTTATCCTTCTGTTTTTGTTTTCTTTTTGGCCTTACTTGCATTTCCCCACTCACATCTGACTCTGAGAGGCTATCCTGATGCCTTACTAGTGCCCTTCTTCCCTCCTTAATAAGATTGGTATGGCTTCCTTTGCTGAGACAGGAGTGGATTAATCTCCAAAAGGGGAGGGTACCTTTCCCTAATTCTCCCTCTTCCTTGACCCTCTCCAGGTCTTTACCCAATTTTTCCCATGAAGGGAGAGAAAGGTCTCCCGAGACCGCGAACCATGGAGCGGCCGCATCCAGGTCCCTTACGATCTTCTTTATGGTCTGAGTGGAGATCTTAATGTCTCTCTGCCGAAGTAACTCCTTAATGGGTGTAATGAAGTCCCCCCCCGGAAGTTCAGAGCTGGGACTGTGACCCATAACTAACAAATGCGTGCCCTTTTTTTCCTTAAGGCACAGCTTAAACCTTCTTATGGAATAAGGGAAATGCCTTGTTCACTACCAAGGAATTACTTTCACCTTTTCGCCGCTGACTAGACGGAATTGCGGCAGCACGCTTTGTTCGGGTCGTCACATCGGAGACAATGGCAACAAACAGCAACCACAAAGAACCACAAAATAAGGGCAATAGCGCAGATCAGGGTGAGCTGCAGCTCAGACACGATCATGGGGATGACTTACCGGTGCCTTCCTCTCCGTGCATCAAGTTCTGAATCCTCTTCGGCCCCTCGCCAGGCAGCCGCACTGCACCCGGCGTCCCGGGTTTCGGCACCACTTTGCAGCGGACGCCCTCCGACCAGCAGAGGAAGAAAACCACCACAACGAGGATTCTTCTTGGATCGCACTTTATTGGAGAGCCTCTCAGTTAACTGATGGGCGATGATGACGAGGGACAACAGACAGGCTCGCACAGCGGCTTTTATAGCAAGGAGGGCGGTATGTCAGCTCAGGATTGGATGCAGGCAGCCCGTCACAAGCAAAGCCAAGGGATTGGCTCGGGACAGTTTAAATTGACACTCGAATTGACGCGCATGCGCGGCCTCGGGATGGCTTGCGCACCAAGGCATTACCTTATATGGAGTAGTTTGACAGGCGGCTCAGGAAGTCGGCGCCATCTTGTAATGGCGTTGACCGGCTCCCTGCAGTCTGTGTTAGCTTACTACACTTAATAAATAGCAGAACCGAAGCTGTTATCAAAATAGTGTGATCCACAGAGTTTGATGCACTGATTAACTTTGCTGTTAACTGAACTACAAGAGAATCAACTCTTGTTAGTCACGTGTTCTCCATTTAAGAATTTACATACTTGTAGAATTTATGTTTATCTCCAAAATGAAATCAAGCAGTAACTTACAGTCTTTTGTGTATATACCTGGGTCCAGAATGGCAAAGAAATAAAACAATGCACCTCAAAATTCCGATGCATCCAACTGTTGTCCGAGACGCTAATATTCTTATTTGAGCTGTTGTGCTGCAAACAAGTGCTCTACTCACATTTTATTTAGTGACACATTTTTCTGCATTTTTGTGCAGATAACTGGACTCAGTGTTCAAAATGGCCCCTAATCATGCTGTTAATATACTATGCTGTGAGTCTTCCTGCAATCTGACTGCTGTGTGCCTTGCAGAGAAAATATAAATGCTACAGAAGCAGGAGTAATAATGCTCTTGGCAATCAGTGCATTATGGATGGGTAAACAATGTTTATTAAATACAGTCTCCTTTAAACAGAAACACACATAAAGTGCTTTTACTTTCAAACACACAAGTTTGTGTATTTGACGGATGACGAAATACTATTACCACAGGTTTAGGGGAACTGGGTGCAAAAACTGTGCATTTACTAATTCAGTGTTAATGGTGATTCTGTTGAACATAACTACTATTGAAGGGGGAGAGCCAGATGTGATGCTACTGAAATCTTCCTTGCTGTGCCTGAGTAGAAAGCCGCAGATTAGGGAGCCTGATTCACGGAATCAAACTTGCAATAAACATTTCCCACATTGAGTTACTTATAGACCCTGAATACCCTTGACTGAAGGTGAGAGTAGTACTTTGGGGGGGAAGCTATGACTACACCACCCACCCACAGGGGGATTTCTAGCAGCTGGTCCTGAAATTCTTTGAATGGCTAGAAATTCAAAGTATCATTGTGGTTTTTTTAATTAGAGAGGGGCTTTTGGACATCATGTCATACTTTAGATGTCTGCTAAGGTTCCCACCCAGTAGCTCCATGGGTCATTTACTCCCTGAAATTCACTTTCAGAAGACACATTTAGAAATTGGTTCTCTAACCTGTAAAATGAGAGAGATATCTAGACCCACTGGGTCCAAAACAAGAATGAACTTCATTCCAGGAAGGATCATAGATGTCACTGGATCTTCAGATGAGTCTTGCCACATCATGGGATTGACTAATTTGACTTATTCAAAGAGAAGTGGTCTTAGAGAGTAACAGTAAATTATTGTGAATCAAAAAGGTGGAGATTACTGTTTGAAATGGCATTTTATTCAAAGGGCCGAGTAATAGTCCTTGCTCCCTGGTATGTAGCTATATAAGGGCGTAAGAAGCAGCATAGTTTTAGCTGGCAAGGCAGCTAATATATTGTGCCCTACTTCAAGGATATCGCAATGCCTTAGTCTGAAGGTATAAGGACAAGTTCAGAGATCTTGTGTGTGTGTGTGCACGCGTGTGTGCGTGTGTGTGTGTGCACGTTTGCCATGTTTATGCGCACATGCGCATGTATGCATGAAAAGGCCAGAGGCTGACATTTGCTGCTTCCCTCTATTATTCTCCATCTTATTTTTGTACATAGAACTCAACCTGGAGCTCACCAATTCTGCAATACTGGTAACAGGAAAGCCCTAGGAAGGCTCTAGCTCCTAACTCCCAAGTACTGGGATTACAGGCATGCACCTAATTTTTACATTAATGTTATGGACAGAACTTGGGACCTCATTCTTGCATGGTATCCTCTGCTGGCTGAGCCATCTTCCCAGGATCATGTTTTTTCTTTGTAGTCTGTTTTTTGAGTTGTGTTCTCATGTAGTCCAAGCTGGACTGGAGTTTATCATGTAGTCAAGGATGACTTTGAATTTATGACCTTCCTGCCTTCACCTTCTGAATATTGAAAATATATGTGTGTATCTGATTTATGTGGTACTGGGGATCAAGCCCAGGGCTTTTTGCATGCTGTATAAGTGCTCTACCAACTGAACTACATCCCTAGCTCTAATCACAGGATCTTGATCAGTGTAGTCATCTTGTGAGAACAGCTTTTAGCTTTCTGACAGATCTTAGTAGAAACCAAATACCTGCTTGTGACCTGACAAGTTGCCATATGGCCAGAAATGCTCTTTCAGAACTGTGCACTATACCACAGTCATATCTGAGCACTAGCACCTATGAGTAAATGACCCATATTCTGAAACCATAAATTATGTTAGAAGGCTGCTTAGATGCCCATGACTCCACTTCTGACAAGTCTTCTTTCAATCTCTATCTGAGGAATTTTCGGGTGATCTGAATGCTCAGTTGCCTGAGGAAAGAAAAAGTAGAATCCACATTAGTATGGATGCTCATTGGAAGAGGGTCTTCCATTAAAATATGTACTTGGTGGGGTTGGGTCTGGAAAGAGTTTGAGGAGAAGTCAGGAGTGAATATGATCAAAATACATTGAAATTCTCAAGGAATAAATAAAAGTAGATTTTAAAAGGAATATAAGAGCTAGAGGATAGGAGGGAGTGCAGTGAAATGCTGTCTTCTGCACATGAGAAGGCTCTTGTAATCTGGAATTCATCACAAGACCTGTACAGGACCAAGCCAGCATTCTAGGAGGTGGTTGGCCTCAGTGGCTTTCCAAAAGAAAAGGAAAGCATGTGCCAGTGGGGTGGGGATGTGCTGGGTGTTGTCTGGAGGACAGGGAGAAAAGAACGGGGGTGAGCATGATCGAGACACTTCATATACACGTATAAAGTGTCAAAAATAATGTTTAAAAATTAATTTCTAAGCTGCTGATGGAGGTGCATGCCTCTATTCCCAGTACTTGTGTGGCAGAGACAGGTAGATATCTGTGAGATTGAGGCCAGCCTGGTCTACATTACAAATCCCAGGCTACCTGTGGTGGCTGGGGGACCCTATCTCAAAAAAGAAAAACCACCAAAACCCCCCAGTGAATTCTAACAAATAAGGCTGTTTGGGGAACAGTTGTGTGGTGCTCCACATTCTATATTTCTGGACATGTATCTTCAGGGTAGACTGAGTATTCTTTGTTCACTGGATTCTGTTTTGTGATGGGAAAAGGCATGGTTTTATTATTATCTCATGATATGCACAGATGCCAAGAGGTTGACTTGCTCACTTGCGAGGGTAGTGTGAGGACATGTCTTTAAGCTCTCTTTTCTGTTTGTTTCTGGTAGGGTGAGGCATGAGGCATTCTTCTGGGATCATTTGAAATACAGAAGCATAGGCATATGCATTTTATACTCACACAGTGTGGCTTATCTGCTGGTTTCTTTTGGTTTCCTTCCTGGTCAGATGGCAGTTAAGCTTGCAAGTGTTCCAGCCTTCTCTTCCTCAGTTTCTCTGAATCCCAGACTAGGTATGTCTCACAGTGAGTACAGCTTCTGTAGGCAGCATATACTGAGCTCAGAGGTAATGGATCGTGTGTCCATCTTCACGACCTCTAGCTTATGCTACAGGGTCCTGGTGCTTCCCTTCTCATCTTCACTTTATATTCATCTCTTCATCCTGGCTGACTTCCTTATAGCCCTCAAGCTCCAGCATCAGACAAGAAAGGTGCTGCATACAGAGACCACAGAGCCAGCAGTTCCCACAATTCTGTGAAATCACATTTCTGAAAAAAGGAGGTGTCAGGTGTGTCTGTACAGTATGTGCTTCCTTTTCTTTCAATGAATGAAAATGAAAATATCTACAAAGCTTTCTTTGTCTACAGTGAAGACCATTCTAAACAGAACTCCAAAAGCAGAAATATGCAAAAACAACAGCAACAACAGAACAACTCTCAAGGGTGTGGCTGGATAACTTCCTGTAAACTGGTTGTAGATGAGGCAGGAGGACACCTGAGTCAGAACACAAAGCCAGGCCCTCTTGTCTACCCTCCCTGTAGCCATGGCCCTTGGGTAGTGAGATGCTCTGCCTTAGGACACAGGTAGAGGATTTGAGAACTGAGCGGATGTCCCTGGATCAGAGCACTCATAACAGAAAGAAAAGAAAAACAAAAATGACAACAAAAGTCAAACTTATAGATTCACGTACTCTGGAAATGTTGAAGACATTTTTAGAGAGACCGATAATGGATAAGAAGCTGGGTTTTACCACTTTCCTCTTGGAACCTGTTTAGTTTCTGTGTAATCTGTAAAATTGTTCTAAAGAATATAAAATCTGTGCAGTTATTGATTGATTGTCATTATTCTTCTTCCCCGGCTGTGAGACTTATTTTTGTCTCTGTGAGAGCCTGGGGCAATGGGGTCCTTAAGAATCTAGCTTTTATGGGCTTAATGCTCCCTCTGCTGGAAAGATTTAAAACATTAGGAAGGGCTGAAGACTAATCTCACCCAAGCATTTTGCACCCTGCTGAGAGGTTAAATCATCTCACTCTCTCAGCCACCATTTTAATTTTACCGGGATTAGTCTCTTAGTTGAAGAGCTATGTGGTTTGGCTCCAGAAATCATGCATCCAGCTCTATCGTGCAGAAATGGCTACTTTGGGATCTGTTAGTATTAAAGTAGAAATGTCCCTACCCACTCGCAAACAGGCATCTAATTTATGGCCTCCCTGGAGGAATTTAAACTCATCCATTCAGATAGCAGTATCTACGCTATTGGATTACTATGCTTAGTCAAGGCCATCTAGCTCCTTTTAGTGTCTCACAGTACTTCCACCTGATATTAGACAAATTTCTTACCCTTTTAGAGACTCTCCCTGAAGAAGTGAAGATGTTTTCATTAGTATTCTCAAATATCTTTATCTTTTTTCGGTGGTACCTAAATATTTGTATTGAGTTTTTGTTCATTTCATATAGTAAATCTTAATCAAATTCAGACCGCCTCCCCCATCCACATCTCCAAGCCCCCCACCGGATTTCCATGCATTCTGTCATTTATGCCGAGTCCCACCGAGGCAGGTATTAGCATTCAGATGTCCCTCCGTTCAGGTTCATCCACCTCAGTCCACTCAGTCTATCTACTCTCTCCCTTAAAGAAGATCTGCTTTCTGCTAACCAGCAATAATCACTTGTCAATAGTTCTTTGGCTGTGGTTGGGGCCTGCTTCCCATTTCCCTAGTTCTATGCTGGATTTTTGTCTGGGTTGGCATGGGTCTCGTGCATGCAAACTTATGCAAACACTATGGAGAGCAGAGTAGAGAGCTCTTAAAAATGAATCCGACGCATGCTCTGGTTTTACCGCTTCTCGGCATACACCCTAAGGACTCATCTTACTGTAGAGCTCTCTGCACATCCATATTTGTCTCTGCTTTTTTCACAATAGCTAAGAAATGGAAACAACCTAAACGTCCCTCAACTGATGACTGAATAACGAACATGTGGTGCCTTTACACAATTGAGTTCTACTCAGCAGTAAGAGAAGATGAAATCATTAAATCTGCAGGTAAACAGATGAAACTAGAGACTGTCATACTAAGTGAAGTAACACAAACTCCGAAAAGCAAGTGACCTATGTTCTCCCTCATTTTCAGATCATAGCACCAATACCTTATATGTGACTGTGTATCCTGATGTTACAGCAGAAGCCAGGGAAATGGAAAGGAAACACAGACATAAAGGAAAAGAAAGACCCTTAGAGAGAGATTGGATCGGTGCGAGAGAGATAAAAGGAGCTTAGGGTGCTAGCGAAGTCAGAGGGAGATGTGTTGACTCAGGAACTCCCTGAGAAATGCACATATGGTGTCTGAACATTAGTTGGGGAGGGGATGTACCGCAAGGAGCAGTGCCAGGCAGGAGAGACCTCCCTTTGAGTGGTCGATCAGAGTAGTCCATGAGACTTCAAAATTAACACAGGCTATTGCTAGAGCTCTTTGTTACCTCTCAGAGCTTGAAGATAAAACCCTACTAATAAAGACAGGACATACTTTGGACACAGGACTTGGAGCAATGCAGCAGGAACTGACCTGGAAGCTTTCTGCCTAAGGTCTAGCTCTCATAATTCTAGAGGGTACTATGTAAGCTGCTAAGGGAGAAAATCAATCAACAGTCCAACTTAGCCCTAAAGCCTAATAACCATAACGGCTAGCACAGCAAACGACCTCTATTGAGGTGCAGTAGTGACTCTATTATCCGGGGCACAATCAAGAACTATCTAAGTGCACTTAAAGCCAGTGTGTACTTGGGTGGCCAGAAAGGTCATAGATCCTAGAGAAAACCTGACTTTTGTTATATTTCTAGACAAATGAAATTTCTTACCATATGCTAAATATAGATTCATATATTTACAGACAAGTATACTGTACATCACTCATCAAAGAAGTTTCTTTTTGCCACAGATGGAGGCTACTGCAGAATCCTACAACTGATCACACAGAGAGAATATACATCTGGGAGATGCCAGGTTCTAGGGTGACACATCTGCTGTGGAACCTCTACACATAAAGCTCACGGAACATAGCAGAAGAGAGGGTGGAGAACATACTAGTGCATCCCTCAACTCTCAGCAGCAAAGCTTCCTTAAACAACAGCTTAAGAAGCAGGTAGAAGGCCACAACTAGCTAAATTTTAGAGAATAAGAGACTGCAGGGTATGTGTGTTCCTGGACAGGACTCCTTTTAAACCCACCCACCCACAGATCAGTGAACAATTTGGAAGAGGGGATGGACAGACTCTAAGAATCAGAATTGGTCCATGAATCTTGGGAAGCAGAGGCTCTGAGGCCACTGGAAGCTTGCACATGTGAACTTGTGGCAATGGTGACTTTGAACACAAAACCCATTCCAACTGATTCAGACTGGGGCCCAGAGTGGAGCAAGGAAAATTGGCTCAGGCCAGTCCTAGCCTGGAAACTAATGGAGACTGATTACTACTGGGACAGGGAGAGTAGACCTTATTTAGGATCTGTAGATAGGCTGACTGGACTCCTGTGGGTGAATTTGCTCGGAAAGGCATCTGGACACAAATGCTTGACAGAGCAGGACTTAACATGCATGGAGGCACGCATGAGGTCCAGTGGGTGTGTGCATGTTGGGGGCATGGAGAGCAGAGGTGAAGGTGATTAAGAAGTGTCGCATACAATGTACAAAAGCTCAATAAAAATTTTTATTGTTTTTGTTCTTCTCATATAATAAATCTTGATCAAATTGAGACCGCCCTCACCCGAACCACTCAAATATCCCCCCAGATTTCATGTACTCTATCATTTATGTTAAGTCCGTTGCCCCAGTTCTAGCTGGCCTTTTGTCTGATTAAGCTGACATGGGTCTTGTGCATGCTGTCACCATTGTAGCAAGTTTGAAGTTTAATCTCATTTTATCTTGCACAACTTTTAATTTCATGATTTGGGTCCTTGGTCTTAGTTTAGAAATCTCTGCCTCAGTATCCTCCCCTGATGACAGTAACCACATCACAAGACTTAGCATGCTTTGATACAAGTCACACACATGTATAATGGCTTGCTTTGAAATTTCAGGGTTAACAAGGATTCCTTTACTCTTCATTTCTTCCCATCTATAAGGTTTAGCAATGTAAACATTTAGTCTTGTTTGCAAATCCATTTAAGTCTAGATGTGTTCCTATGCAAATGAAGTGGTTCAGTAGCCCTGTCATTTAGATTATAGGTAATGCAAAGTCATCTTCTTGAGTCAACATGAACTATGTCCAACATTCTAACTATCAGATTAAAATTACTTGCCAGATATATTCTTTACTCTAGAATCTGTAGGGATTTTTATCTTTCTTTCCAATGCTGACCCTGTTAACATTCCTTAGACGTTTAAATGTTCTGTCCTTTGGCCCATTTAAACTTTCTGTGCAATTTAAGGAATCTTTGTGGCCATCTCCAGCTTGTTGCTTTTTTAACTTGGAACTTGGGTGGTGGGATTTGAACTAAGACCCTCAGGCATGCTTTCAGAACAAGCTCTCTTAATCACTGAGCCATCTCTTCAGCCCCTATTTGTAGACATTTGTGAATAAGGTATGTAAGCTTGCTGTAATATAGCTTAATGAGCATGTTTTAAATTCATTCCTCCTGCTGCTAGAAAGTTTGGCCTACTTGAGGTTAGGGATCTAATCTAATGTCTCTAATCCAGATCATCTATATATGTGAAGAAAAACAAATCAAAGAATGGGGGGTGATTTTATCAAATAGATTAAAATATATGAACAATAATATGATTTATCTGAAACCAAATGGCTCACAGCAGTTGTTACTTTGCCTGAAGGTAGCAAATACACTGATTTCTACAGTGTACTTCAGAATGGAATGCTATAATTCCTGAAATACTCCTGAGCTAT
Organism: Eospalax fontanierii; assembly: GCA_035773235.1. Taxonomy (NCBI): domain Eukaryota; kingdom Metazoa; phylum Chordata; class Mammalia; order Rodentia; family Spalacidae; genus Eospalax; species Eospalax fontanierii. The sequence continues at coordinate 77,029,436 of CM069535.1, read as the reverse complement.
ATTATACCACCCTTGCCCATCTACGTTTTTACTTGCTACCTTGTTTGGTGGTAATTAGTATGCAAAGAAGATCCACATGTGTCTATTGTATGAACCAGGTTACTTGATCTACTATCTGTCTCTTTCAAGAGATTGTAATAAAGATAATACAAAATACTTTGATCTTTCAATCCAAAACCAGTCATATTGGTAATATGGTACTGCTCATCTATTTAAGCATTCATTCTGCATCTCAAAGCCAGTAGCCTAGAAGAAAAGATCTAACAGTGATTTGTATAAAATGGGTGTGTTGTTTTAGCCCCAAGATTTGTTTGCTATTCTGCTTGCATGCATTCCCATTGGTAATATTTTATATTTGACTGGTGTATTTAAAGAAATCAATAAAATTATTTTTAAAAAACGCCATATGTTTCAGGGGAATCCAGGTAAACTTTACTTATACTGAACAGGTAAAGATATTTGGATAAGGACTTCCGCCGCTCACTGCTCATGATAAACTATTAGAACACTGCACCCTTCAGAGGACATTCATGTCCCTCTCAGGACATGGAGCTAATGTTCTATGGCGCATTTGTCATGCAGGAGCATGATTTATGTGGCTTCATTTTAGAATGCTCTTGCTTCAGAGATGATACAGCCACTGCATAAGAAAAAAGTTACACACTTGAGGTGGAAGTGGAGAAAAACATAACTAGTAAAAATCTTAATTAAGACTGAAAGAACAGATAGACAAGACCAGAGCAGACTTAAAATTAGAGAAAATTAAATAAAGCCTTAAAGTTACTTTGCTTATCTGAATTTCTTATACTGTCTATAATTGTCTATATGAATCAGTACTTCCTCATCTCTTTTCATGTGCTGCAGCTAACTGGACTGAATGGTATGTTTTTTCTTCAGGTACAGAGGCATGAGGAAGGAATAGCAAGAGCTTCTAGATAATTGCATCAGCCTTCTCTACTATTATGACCGCATACTAGCATTTCAATAATGTCCCTTTTGTCTCACAGAGAAAAATCATTTCATGATTTATTACACTGGATTAAAGGGTGTAGACAATGCCCACATGACTGAAGGGCATTCAGACTTAAAGAATGCCAGAGAAGTAGATGTGCTTAGATTTATCTGAAGTCCTTAAATATATATTTTATTGTTTTCTCATGAAACAATCAGAAGATAAAAAACACACATGATTTGCATAAAGTAGAGCTGATGTCCCTTTGTCTCCACATTCTAGAATTTCGGTTAGAAACTGGGACTGTAGAAAGCTTTCTTTTTTGAAGTTTCTTTTTCATCACATTACCCGTTGTCAAGTGAATTTTGCAGCCTGTGACTTCTTTCAATATTAATTGTCATTGAAGCTGACAGCCTGAGGTTTATGCAGCAATTCTTACAATATATAGAAAGATGCCACCAAAAGGAACCTCTGATTTTCTTCTGGGTATTGCTTAGAAAATGTGTAAAATCAAAGTTTATTCTACTTTTTTAAATTCTCTGCATGCCTTAAATAAACATAGGCTTCAGACAGGGTTAGAAATGAAATGTGACTGTTCATTGTTGGTACAGTTCCTTTCCAGATAAGCAAGTTAGTTATTATACTGCCTGGTTCTGCAACGGATTGTCTTTTTGATTAAGTAATATGATTTTGTGAACTTTAAATTACAAAGAGAAAAAAACATTTAATTTTTAATGCTTCACATGAAGACTGGAGTCTTTCAGTATACACTCCAATAAACGAATATTTAAATATTTAATGGTTCCACTGGGAGATTCCAGCCAGTTCCTCTCTTCTAATATCAAGGTCTATGAACAGTTTTCAGTTGAGGAATTTCAACGTTTTTCAAAGAGAAAGAGAAAATTGACTCAGTCAGTCAATTTTCTTGCTTAATTAAGTCAGATTATTTATCTTAAAAGTCATCAACAGAGTAGTCATTCATATTCATTCTTATGCATCTTTTATAAATGTTACCAAAGTATAATCTCAAAGGCAATTTCAAAATAGAAAGAGCCATACCAAGCCATCTTCATGACCTGCAAAGTCAGTCATGTTGAAAACAGAAAACTTTTGTCTTCTTGGCTTAATCTACTCTCAAGTTTTAATTATCAAAGTAGTTGAAAACAAATGGAGTCAACCCAATGATTTATTTAATTCATAATGAAAGAATAAGTAAAATGATAACACTGATTCAAAATTTATAGGTAAAACAGAACACTTTATAGTCAGTAAATTACAAGAATATTGGTGTAATGCTAAGTAAAAATGAATAATGCTCAGCAAGAATTTGTGGCCTTGCCTTTTGTCTGGCAGAATCAGTTCCAGTGTGATTCATAGGTCACAAACTTTCAGGGGAGAATTACATCATCAGAGAACTATCAGCTTACATGACGGGGAGCAAGGACACTGCAAAGGGAAAGAGGAAAGTTTTGGACACTCAGGAAACTTCTCAACTACTACAATAAATTATTTAAAAATTTTTTTAAAATGAAGGAATAATGCTAAGCTTTTAATAGAATCAACTGGAGTAACTGGGTTTTATACCTTGGTAAGGACCTGTGGATAAGGCCACGTTGCTGCTAGGATAGTGCTTAGAAACCTAGTGGGCGTACCTGCACTGACCTGGTGGATGGTAAAGAAAGTAGTAGACGCTTTGGGTGTACTACTGCACGTAGTAGGTCAGATGAGAACATTTACACGATTTGGGTCCACAGAAACCCAGAGCAAAAGCCGGTCACTGAGGATATCAGAAAAGTCCCAGTTAGAGGTGCCGGCGCCGCTTCCCACCTCCTATCAGTGCGGTGTGCTATTTCCTGTAAGTAACATTTTAGCAAATGTGAAATGCCTGATTTGTGCCTTGAGGATAATTCTTATTTTCTGAAACCCTTTCAAATTTGCTGTTTGTTCTAGTTTTTTCTCTTTGGCTGTGATAAAAACAAAAACAAAAACAAACAAACAAACAAAAAACCTCTCATGAAAAGCAACAGGAAAAGAGAGGGCTTATTTCAACTGATAGTTTACAACCAGTCACTGGGGAGTCAAAGCAGGAACTCAGCTGGGTACATGAAGCAGAAGTCATGGAGGAATGCGGATTGCTGGCTTGCTGGCTCTCAGACTCATGACTAGCTACACTTACCATACACCCAGGACTGCCTGCTCAGGGAATGGGGCTACCTGCTGTGGGCTGGGCCCCTGCAAGTGAATTAGCAATCAAGACATTTCTCAAAAGACACAGCTTAAGCTTGTGCCAAATTATTATTAGTAAGAATACACGAGTTAAAGAAAACATTTGTTTTTCTCTTTGTGCCGATAATGTATTTGACTTTCAGAAAGCTGTATCCTTCATTAAACATCATTACAGTATTCTGGATGGTTAGGAAATTTCACAGATTGAGCATATGCTCTCAAATGAGGAAGACATTTCTTCTGAAACTAGACATGTAATTTAAGCTATAGAAAAATCTCTGTAACTCTGTGTATTTAATATAATAATAGATACTTTTGAGTCAATAATATATGCACCACTCTCTTCTAATTAATTTGTTTGGAATTGTATATTCAGCACCCATAACCCCATGAAGATTGTGCTATCATCACCCTCATCATCCACAATTTATTCACAGAGATAGGCCAAGTAAGTTGGGTGGATAGACATGGAAAGTTTGGAGGAAAGAGTGATTGGTATGACTACATTGACTTTGTTAGTTTTACTTTATTATTTTGTTAACTGGCTTTGACACTCACTGTTTTTTAATTCCAGCATGGAATTAAATGTAGGATAACTATGTTTGCAATGGAACAGTCTTTTCAAAATGTCTGACTTCAAGGACTGCCATCTCAAACACATAATAATCTGATACTGTAGCTTGATACATAGTTCTAAAGTTATTTATTGAGCTTGTACAGCAAGAGACTGTATCGGCATAGGAAAGCACGGAACAGGAAAGGTCATGAGGCTCATGAAGAAATGGGAATGGTGAGGTGATTGTTGTTAGGTTCAAATACATGACCCAGTGTGTTGAGAACACACAGAAAATAGACAGTAAACAATGCAATACATATTCCCTGAAGAGCAAAGAAAAATAGTATTATCCAAAGAACCTACAGACACACTTAGCATTAACAGGCAACCAAGCTACTGATTCTTTGAGTTAAGTAACAAGCTAAGTGCAGGAAAGCAATTCTGGAACTTCAAGAATAACTTTCTGACATTTTTGATAGTTAGTATATCTTTAATAGCTGATATTGTAGATGCCATATCTGTATATGCCTTTAAACTTGTCTATGAAGGACTTTATAAACATACTGATCATCTAGTCCATATATAGTGTTATTGAAAATAAGATAAAAGTGCAAAATAATGCTTAATCCTCAGTGCATTTATAATCCCAACTAGGGTGGGAAGAAGAGAAATGTGTAATAGAATGTTTCATTAAACATTTTTGTGGAATATGCAATTTTATGGAAAGTTTGGAGGAAAGAGTGATTGGTATGACTACATTGACTTTGCTAGTTTTATTATTTTGTGAACTGGCTTTGACACTCACTGTTTTTTAATTCCAGCATGGGAAAAGTCACTGTCCCAAATGCCCCCAGTAAGGCTATGTGTTGTAGAGTTCTGTCTTCTGAGCCAATGGTCACAGCAACTGTGACTACTTGTAAAACCCCCTAGGTCCAGCTGGTTGACAGTCCCTCATAGAAGAGGGCAATGGGGAGGCCCTGAGACTCACACCACTCTTTCCTACACTTCCCTGCTAGTTGGGTATGACTGGCCCCTGCCGCATGCAATCTCATGGTCTCAGGTGGTACTCAAGTATAGAAAGTACGGAAGGTTAACTGAAGGGGAACTCCTGTCTATGGAACTATAGAGTCATCATTCATGTTGGAGTGAGATTTTTCTATGATATGGATGCTTTGGGGTCACTCACATTCCTATAATTAATGACTCACCGAGGCTCTGTAAGTGATCTCATTGTACTAATTGGTTATTCAGGTTGGACTTTAGTGGAATCCTTGCTTTGCTCCATCCTTTGAGTCCTCTCTGGGGGTGAGCCGACATTTGTGCTGGTTTCCTTAGGAAAAGTTCACACAACACTATGTATCTTGACAAGAAATAAAATTCCCTTCACCTGTTGTTTCTTTTGTGGTCTACAGAAATGATATACTTTAACCATAAATGCCATGCATATTAATAACAGTAAAATAAATCAGTTAAACAAAAGTAGTTTTTGTTGTTAAGCCATATAGTATTTATATCTGTAGAGCTATAATAAAGACTGATATAACTAAAGATACAGACTATGATTATTATTGAGTTTGCTTGATAAACCAAAGCAATGCATATGTTCTCTGGTTTAATTATTGTTTACTTAACAGAATTCAACTAACTGTGTCTTAGAGAACTAATGATCAAACCTGCCATTTATACTATCTCAAATTCCTAAGATTATTATCACATCCTGGGCTCAAGAAATAATGAAAGAAATGTAATCTGTACTGAATTCAAGTAGAAATGGAAGGTCTCTCTGTGGAATACAAACATAATCTGCTCTAAGATGTGTTCTGATAATAACTAGCTGCTGACAGATTGGTATTTCCAGAAAGGAAGAACGATTCTTGATGTTAAATGTTGATCTGACATTTTCATTCTGGGCTATAAGCACACATTAGCCAACTGCTGATAAGCAGGTGTTACCAGGTAACTATTTTTAGGAACAGCCCATTAAATTGCTATAAAGGATAAAAATTCTCAAATAACGTATATCTGTAAAGACCACATAAGACATGCATAGAAGCTTACAAAAGTGGAAGAAATGAAACCACAATTTTATTTTTACATCTATTAAAAAACAGACTGAGTAAATCAGTTTTACTCCTCCAGATGCTACTGCAAGGTTAAAATTTAACAGTATTTCTCTTAGGTGACTTCTTAGTACAGCAATATGTTCTTACTAATATTTTGAGTATTGTTAATGTGCTAAAATTTTTGACCCTCCATTTTATTTTTCAGTGTAGGCATTTATTATTCTTATCTTTGATTGTGTTGATATAAACAACAAAAAAACAGAATTCACTAAAAGCAAATTAAACCAATAAAGAGAGAAAAATACACCTATTGCTTACCAATATAACATAAGGGAATTTGCATGTTGAAACTGAACTTTGATTCCTTGCTGCTCCATACTGCACTCTTTTTGCTTCCACATAAACCTGAGCTGTGCTGTGCTCTAACTGCTGAGCAAAGTATGCCCACAGTCATGCAAACACTGTGCCACTCTCTGAAAGTGGGTTTTTTTCTTTTTCCCACCTATCCCATGCACCACAGTAACCACTTTAATCCTCTATACTTTGAAAAGTGGGGGAGGACCAAGACACAGGAGACTAAAACGTGTCATTTGGCCTAAATTTATAGTATAATTCCAGTTTCTGAACTTTCCAAGCACATGAATTAATTTTCTTTTTGTCCCTGTCCTAATATTTGTAGGTTAAACCTCACAAATCGGTATCGAACAACTTTCACCAAACAAGGAAGACTTGTGGGAGTTCCCGAGCCCTAGGACTTATTGGAGGAGGGACAAATCTCTTTCCAAGAAGAATCTTCTGAAATTCAGTGAACATTCTGTCCCATTCTTTCCAGGAAACATGGTTGAGGAGGTAAAATCGCCATGACCAGGTCAAGCTCTATCAGGTTCACAACAATTTTAATTGATAGGCACCTGGGAGTACCTCATAGTATCTTTATACAAACTGTTTTTTTCATTGTGAATATAGTTACTGGGCACATACTAGAAATGGGCACTTGGGAATACAACAATTAGAAAGGGATTCTTTCTTTTTAGTTCTAGTACTCTGTCCTTTCACTTTTCTTCTTCTCTTCCTCTTCCCCTTACTTTCCCAACTTCCTTCCTCCCTCTATCTGTATGCCTGTGCTTAAGAAAGTAAAGTATACATACAATTATATGCAATTATAGCATTGCATCATAAACAGCTTGATTAACTTAGATTTTACTTGCACACACACACGCACACACACATGCACACACGTGCACACACGCACACCCACGCACACACACACGCACACACGCACACACACGCACACACACGCACACACACAATCCCTGCTCTATTCCCCGCCTCTAAAAATGAATACTTTGTCTCAACGATTCTTAAACCCAGCTCTCTAGGAATTTTGAACCAGATAATTGTAAAGGAGACCCTTCCAGGGTCTTGAGGGACGCCTAGCAACTTCAGGGTTGTCTTCTTACGTGCTGTCAGTAGGAGGATCATTCTAACTGTGACAAGCCACAATGTCTGTAGGCATTGCCACTTATCCTCAGGGTAACAGCGTCACCCCGGGGTAATCAGTGCTCTGCACTCAAGTTTATGGAGGTCACAGCGCCCTTTTCTTCTTACGTGCCTAGGTATATATTCAGGCAGCACTGGACATTATTAAGTAGTTTCATTGGAAAGGGGATTTTTTTCATTTATTTCATTGTGTGTGTGTGTGTGGTTGTGTGTAGCATGGCATGAGCATCATGCTGCATGTGAAGATCAGAGGACAACTTGTAAAAATTGTTTCTGTCCTTTACTATGTGGGTCCTGGAGACCAAATTCAAGTTGTCCGACTTGGCAGCAAACACCTTTACCTGTTAAGCCATCTCTCAGGCTCATTGAAAGGAATTCTTTCTAAAGTGATTTAACATATTAAATAGAGCCTGGTCTTAGCCCCCTAAAATAGCTTTTAAAGGTAGACTGACTATATAATTTATTATTCCCATGGAAGCTGCAGGTATTAGATTTGGCCTAAATATGCTTGCATGACCACCTTGCTACTGAGAGACATCCGCTGTGAATGAACATCACCCTCACAGCCTCAGAAAACCCATCAAGATTAATTTTCCAGTGAACAACTGTACATACCATGAAAGTAGTACAATTAGAAACAGGGCATTTCCAAGAACAAAGTAACATAAGCCCAACTCAACACATGACAGATGAAAAGTTGCAAAATGCAGATTTCATCCAACTCTGAGGGATAAGTTTATTTCGTTCAAGTAGTTTCACTACTCCCCAATACAACAGCCATGTCCAATACATTTAGACAGCATACAAAGATAAATGGCTTCTAAGATATACTTATAAGTTTATCAAAGATCTAAATCATTACATTTAATAGGACTTAAGTCCATGAGATGTGTATGGATGTGTCTTATTGTGATACCTATCACACACAATGTACAATTATTGTACTTAAAATGCATTGTTGAACAGAGTTTAGAACATCTGAGCCAGGGGCCGGGGTGGGGATGGTCTATAAAGACATGGTACTAAGATTATTCCACAGTCACATATGAAACAATAAAATTGGTCCAGTTCTCCAACATATAGAATAAAATAAAAGTTTGCAAATCATGTGCAATAAGAAATTTATATCTCAAATATATAAAATTATTTTACAATCCAGTGGCAAAATAACAAAACAATACAATTAAAAGTAGGTGAAAGATATGAGAAGACATAGCTTTTTCTGATAATTTAGTAATTTTACACTCAGATACACACCAAAAAGACTGAAAACAAAGAACTGAGAAGATACTTGCACACTGCTGTTCATAGTATTATTCGCAACAATTAGGAGGTGGAACCCAAAACAGAGGAATGAGTAAATGAAATGGAGAATAATAATAATTTGTAATATTATATAATAATTCAGTGAATACACCACAATAAAAATGAAACTTAGGAACATTATGGTAAGTGAAATAAACAGGGCATAAAGAGCAAAGTTTGCATGATTACGCTTAAATGAATATCTCCAGTAGGAAACATCACAGTGACAGAGGGCAGGATACTAAGAGCTGAGGGGAGAATGGGTCTTATTTAAGAATGGGTGTAAAGTTTCTGAATGGGATGATGAAGTTCTAGAAGTGGATATTGGTTGTGGTGGCACTCAGAATCTCCTGGAGAATGGTCTCTGGGCACACCTGTGAAAGATTATCTTGATTATGTTAATTGATGCTGAAAGGTTAGTCTAAATTGTGGGAGGGACGATTCCCAGGGCAGGGGATCTCCGACTGTATAAGATGGAGAATGGAGGCAGAACACTTGTACTCTTGTAGGAGACCCCTGTTTCCTGGTTGTGGATGTCATGCGGCCCGCTGTTTCATTAAGCTACCTTGACTTACTGGCTACCATAGACTAGGAGCTGTGAGTTAAAATAAACACTTTGTCCCTTAAATTGCATTTTATCACAGCAACAAGAAAAGGAAACAAGACAGTGATAATAGTTGAATAATGAAAAGAATCCAATGCCTTTTTGTTGTAACACTTGAAAATGTATAAATTGATCTGGTATTATATTTTGCATGCTTCTTACAATAAAGATCTCAAATATACCTTTAAAATGTAAGAGTTTATGACAAGTGAAAATAGTAAGTGGTAGCTGAATGGCGATTTCTGGTGGTTTATACAAGCAAAGGAAGCATACATAGAAAACAATTTGAAAAAAAAAAACACCTGCATGTTATAACAAAATATTGAGTAAGATGAACTTTGAATTACTACGAAACTTGTCTTTGTAACATTTATTTTTAATATAAAATCATAGTTGTACATATTTATGGCTCATAATATTTTAAGTTCTTCAATGGTTGAGTTACACCTTATTCTGTATTTCTGACATATAGATTCATATTTATTCAACATTTCATATTACTATTTATCTTACACCTGTGGATTTCTTCTATTTCTATCTCTAAAATAAATCAATATTTTGAAGAATGCTTTTCTTGTAGATTAACCCATACTTCACCAGTCATCAGGGTTGTGTTTGCTTTGCCCATTTATGGACTATTTATCTAGCTAAAGTTGTATTTACTGTTGTGTTATAGTGTTCTGTGTGAACCTTATTGTTTTAGACACACATCTAATTAGTGCTTAATAAATATTCACTTTTATGATAGACTGTGCAATAGTCTGTGACAGCACAAATACCTCTTTCAAACCTTACTGCTCATCAATTTCCTAGTAACTCAATCAACCACCAGTTCCCTTCCTTTCCGTTAGTCCTTTGAGCTGGCTAAAATATTTCTTTTTTTTTCATTTTCTTTTTTGACTGGCTTGGAACTCATTATGTAGACCAGGCTGACTCAAACTCACAGAGATTCATCTGTCTCTGCCCCCTGAGTGCTGAGATTAAAAGCATGTGCCATCATGCGGGAATAATATTTCGAGTTGTGTCAACAAATCAAATAATTTAAAATTTATTGTTATGTATCTGAGTTTCTCAGTTAAATGTATTCTATTATTCTTTAATGTCTGTTTTTATTTTTGACATTTGCACACAAGGGTGTACATTATTTGTCACAATCATTTCACACCCCATTACCTTCTCTCTTCCCTCTCCTAGTTCTGCAGAGCCCCTTGTTCTTCCCAAGCCCCCTCCGACATCCAAATATATATATTTGACCCACTGAGTTTACTTAGGGTAGCTTTTACGAGCATGGATGGAGTGCTTATACTAGAACATGGGAAATTACTAGAGGCTAGACCACTGAAAAAAATTTCCCATGAATCATTACCTGCCAAGCTCCTCAATGAAGAGCCAGTTAACTATATTATTATTACTATTATTATTATTAAAATTTGGGGGGTCTTTTTTGATAGTGTTTCCCTTTTTCGACAGTGTCTCCAGTTGGCCTGGAATATACTATGTAGACCAGGCTGGCAGATTTTATGTTATTTTAAATTCTGAGTGTATGTGTGTCTGTGTGTGGGTATGTCTATTTTAGTGTAGGTGCTCACTGAGGCCAGAATAGGGCATAGAATCCCCCAGAGCTGGAGTTACAGGTGATAGTAAGCCACATGTAGGTACAGAGAACTGAACTTGGGTCTTCTGCAACCACAGCATGTGCTCTTAATTGCTGAGTCATCTCTTCAATCCCTAAGTTGATTATTGAATTAAGTAAAAGTACTTGAAATGTAATTAGTAGCTGTGTACTTCACAATTAAGTCAAGTATTGATTTCCTGATAGCCAGGAAAGATTTGATACAACTTCTTAGCTTTGCGTTTTTAATTTTAAACTACTGTCTTTATTCCCTATAATATCACTTGTTTTAAGTATCTTAATTTTCATCTCAGAAAGCTCTCAATATATCTCTCAAAGAACAACATACTTGTTTTTTTTTTAAATACTCAACCCTCTCGACATCTATGCATGTGAATGTACTATTCCCTAATGGTTAATTTCCTCCTTTTCTCTCTGACTCTCTGAGGAAGTGTTTCTTGGGCTTAGGTAATATTTTATGAAAGCTGACACTTCTTTTCTATTATTTTATTCTATAGATGGTCTTCCATATTACATTCTCAATTCTGGTTCCCATAAATGATATGTCATCATTGATAACTATGATTGTCAGATTTAGCTAATGAGAGTAAAAAGCATTCTGTTAGATCAATTCTCAAATAAACAAAAGGATACTTTTTTTATTTTAGTATTTGGGACATACTTACAGTAAACTATTTTTAGTATAGGATTAAAACTTAGCCAGACTTTATAGATTTTTCCTGACAGCCCAACTAATAGCTAATAGCATAGCTAAATTAAGAATACTTTTATGAATTTCAAAATGTCACAGTAAACACCATTCTTTCTTAAAGATTTTCTGATGAATAACTCCATAGCTAATTCTCATACTATTTTAAGAAATCAACTTCCTGCTGGCTGGTGAGGTGGCTCAGTGGTTAATAGCACTGGCTGCTCTTGTAGAGGACCTGCTTCTAATTCCCAGCACCCATATGGCGGCTAACAACTGTCTGTAATTCCAGTTCCAGGGGATCTGATGCCTCCTTCTGACCTTTAAAGGAACTGCACAACATGAGTGCATTTACATACATGCAGTCAATGTACTCATACACGTAAAATAAAAAATAACAAATAAGATATAAAAAAAATCAGTTTCTTATTGTTAGTACAGCCTTTTTATTTTCCATGAATAAAGACACATTTTCAAATTGAAATTTCAGCACTCATGCATATTTTTGTAAAATTAAAATAAAAAAATGAAGGCATATCTATCAACTAGATTGTATGGCTTCATACGAACTGCTCAGAAATAGGTTTCCATAAAATCACAGAACACAGATATTTTTACAAGAGTACATTATTTTGAGAAAAAAAAAGGCTTCTACAGCAAAATGTATGTACATCAATTTTGAAACAACATTTTATCCAAATCTGTCTTTTTGGAGCTAAAAATAAAGAGCTCCATAGGTCTTATCATACGGTCTCAACATGTATGGCTTGAAGGACAGTTTTGCAGCTGACTTTTAAGCCCCTGTGAAATGGGGTTTCCAATGGAAAGGTTGACAGGCTCCTCACTGCAGGGACCCGGCAGGCACATTTATAATAAATTGGTCTGAGGGAGACATGATACAGGCTCACAGGTAATTAATGGCAGGAATGAAATAAAATTCAGGCACACCATCCCACAGAGCATGATGCAATGGAAGAAACTTAAATAAAACTCAGAGCATGTCTATTTAGCAAAACAGTGAGGAAAGACTTAAAAATAAATCACAACTCAAGACTATAACCTCAAACAGTCACTGCATATTACCTTATAATTAAGAGTTTTACAAAAACACTATAAAATTCATTTTTGGCTAAGCAAAATTACTCTGTACAGTGAATTGTGAAGGCAATGAAATACAAACTCAGGTACTCAAACTAGCTAATGACATCCTGGGTTTTCTAGTCGGAAATAGCTGTAAGCCTTCCAAGAATGTGGGACTGCAACACACATTATCAGAACATGGACTGATACTAATGCATTTCTTTCCCAAATATGTTGATTTGACTAGCCAGTTGGAAGTTTAACTCTACAATCATACAATCGAGGTGTTTTCCTTTACCTTTGAATGCTACAGTTAACACTTGATTATTTTCTTTCTTTTTCGAGGATGAATGACATCTATTTCAGGGATTGAAATGCTCTTTAACTGCCTCTTCACATAAGACTTGAATTCACCCATTATCTTCTGTGGAAATTCAGTGTTTGTTAGTCTATGTTATGTGTCCTAGGAGACTGCCTGTGGATTGATGCACTTATTGGGAGAATGTAGAGTACTTGACAGGTGGGGGTGCAAAGCTTAGAAAATGAAAACGATTATGACAGATTATTGATCTAAAACTTTTAAGAGATTGCCATCAATTCTCTGCCTTGCTTCACGGCCTCAGTGTGGCAAGAAATTAATCCTGTATGTTAGATGGAATGACTGCGACCCCATGAGTCTGAGGAACTTACTTAGTTCTCACAGTTAAGTCACTGGAAGAGTAGTGATAAATATCAACCATCTCATGTGCTAAAGGTTTTTTATTTTCACGTATGGCCCTAGCAATTTCTGAAATGATTAAAATTCTTACCTGAACAAGAGATTCTCAATTGCTTTACAAAGACAGGTTTTGGCTGAATATTTCAGATGAATTTGCTTCTAGTGTGAATACTTTCATAGATGTTACTATGGTTTCCCTAGCAACATCAATAAAATCAACTTCATTATTTTCTCATTATTAACTTGAAAAAATAACTTAATAAAGTTATTTATATCCTTTTAGTAAAATTTCTAAAAATGTCTATTACATTTCTGAAATTAGTATTTATATTCTTTTTCCTTCTTTCCTTTTTTTGTTTGACCTAGGCAACCTGACAGTTTAAAAATATTTTTCAATAAGATTTTCAATGATGAAGAAAAGAAAGTGACAGGAAAACGAATTATTAATTTATAATTCTCAAAATATACTTCTACAACTTTCATGGAAATATACTTCAGTTCATTGTTTTTTGGCTGTTGTATTATCTCTGTCCAGTTTTGAAGTCAGCAAGTTTGTATTTTATCATTGAATTGTGATAATAATGAACATGTCCATAATTTTTGTCTTAAATTGAAAGTAAGGTGGTCTAGTGGTTTTGTTCTATTATAGTGGTATTTCTGATCTTGTGCAGGAGGAAACTCTATTAATATTGAAAATAAATGAACATAGGAATTTAGGGAGATGAGCAACTACAATGAAGCTAACCTTTGGTCATCCTTGGTCACCTTGCCCTGCTGTTTTAATAGCCATGTAGGGTGAGCTTTACAAAAAGCAAAAATCTAGCTCCACAGAACACATGGTATAAACTAGCCGACTCACAGCAAGTGCTGAAGTGCTATGTTTTCCCTGAAAAAAGAGAAAATTACTCCCCTTGAACTAACTTCTAAGAAGTTCATGGTAGTTTCTGTCTGAAGTTTTAGCCCAAACTCATCAGGCCTTGTGATCCGAAATGCCTACAGTGTCCGTGTGTGTGTGATTTCTCATATAAAGATTTAAGTTATTTACTTTCTATACCCCTGAGTTTTCATTTCTTCATACCAATATCCTTCATTAAAATATTCAGTCAGTAAGCAGCTTCCATTTCATAAAATTTGGCCTCAAAACATTTAAATATTTGAATTCAAAGTATTTATAAAATATTCCATTTTGTGTTTCCATTACATATGAAAGCTAAGAATGTACTTTTAATGTTGCATAGAACTTTTTTTTATAAGGGTGTATTTTAATTTGCTAGTTAATGTTATAGGTTTTTAATAAACACCTTATTAAATTCAACATACAACTTTTGTTTTAAATTAGCAAAGCTGATGACTTTAAAAATGTTAAAAAGTCATATACTGATTTCTTGATCATAATTAAATTAATAATTTTGACAGTTTTAAATATTAGGAAGTGCATATATATATATATACATATAGCTCTTCAATTTTGTAAATATGTTATAATCTCTGGTCACAGAATTATCTTGAAATTTATCTTAAGATTTTAACTAACAAAATGTGCTAGTTACTTTTTTGTTGCTATCACCAAAATCCCTAACAGAAACAACTAAAGGACTCACAGTTTAAGGGAGTAAAGGCGTGCTGGGGCTCAGCCTGCGGCAATGGGGGTGTCTGTGAAGTCTGCTTCACTTTCATGGATAAGAAGCAGAGAGCTGGCTGGAGTGGGGGTAGTGCCATGAACCTCAGCGCTCAGCCACCCCCATCCCACACCTCAGCTTTCTCCAGCTAGGCCCTAGCTCTTAAGGGTTTTAAAACCTCTCACAACAAGGGTCACTAGTTGGACTTAAAGCATGAAAACAAGTTTGCAGGACTAGTCTTGCACTACCCTTTTCACTTATTTATCTAAAACACTTTGGCTTTAACCTTATTTGGAAGACAAGATTTTTGCATCCTTTAAGTTTCAATGAATGCCTTTGCCAGAGTCAGAATGCAATGAATAAACTTGGACTCCAGACACTGGCAAATAAATCTCTTGATTACTCAAATGAATGATAATTGGCTTCTATGTGTTATTTATATTCAACTTCTTCATCGAACTGATTAACAGTTTATGTATAGCGAACAATAACATATAAGAGATTGCTTTCAAAATGAGTGACATAGATTATCTTTTCTTTACACAATTTTGTAAATGCAGCATTTGGGAAAGGTTCATGTAAATGACTAAAGTCATAGTTGTGTTCAGGCTAAAGGTTCAATTATAACTCAGTCACAGGATTGACAAAGGATGCTAGTTGATGGCTGGTTGAGACATCAGCTATGGCAGTCAACTAGGGATTCCTTGCATGGCCTTTCCATATGAAGATTCAATTACTGCAGCTAAGAAGCCGCTTCTTAGCTGGTAGCTTACCGTCTCAGTGAGAACACCAGTAGGCAGGGCATAAACTACATTTTCTTTATGACTTAAATCAAGGAAATTGCATAATTTCACTTTCTTCTGCGTGCTAGTGAAAATGGTCACAGGTTCCTGAAGATTCAGGAGGTAAGCACAGACATTAACGCAAATGAGAAAAGTTGTTGCAAAACACATAACATTTAAACAATTCTAAATATATTAGCAAGCCAGTTACAAATTAACTCTAACATTATGACTTGTCCAATCCATAAATTACCATGGTGTTATATATATATGGACATTTTCATTTTATCTAGGATTTAATAAACTTTATGAGTATAGAGAGCATATCATTTATAATTTTTTTGCATAACAATGTACTTTGTAGCTCAGTTTTTATATAAGATTTAGTAGTGAATTTTCAATGCAAAATAGAAAACTATTTTTATTTGCTCATATAGCAATTTCATTTAAGAGAATATTTGTTTAATTACATTATTTTAGCAAATATTTTATGACTAGGAATAAGACATTCCTTAATTGTTCAATAAAAATTTAAGTACACTTTCTTAGTATAAATGTTAGAAATGGAATTTATCAAAGGATCTTTATTAATCAAAAAATGACAAAATATATCAAATCAGACAAATAACGGCAAACAAATGTTAATTGATCTAGAAGACAGATACTTATAAAGAATCAGGTGATTTTCAATACTGATGTTGTAGGTGATGATATTATTTTAATGTGGATATTGTCTAAAACAAATTTGTTTATGAACAGAATGTTTTCCAGAACCTCCGAACAGCTCAAGAGTGAATTTTTACACTGCTGTGGAATTGCCAGGAGTCCTAGCTAGTAGGAGAAGGCACAACTGGAATTGTTGAGTGGCTTCGAATTAATCTCTTTGTCTTGATTGTCTCTGTCATCTCATAAACTTCAGTTTCCTGAATTGCTTTCAAAGTTAAGGCCCTTTTAAGAAGAACTTTTATTTTGATATAATGATAGATACATGCATTTGTAAGAAATAATTCATGGTATCCTCACACAGTTTCCCTCAGTGTTAACATTTTATATATGACTAAATAACCTGGAGACCGACATTTATCCTATTTAATAACCTTATTCAGACTTTGCCAACTGTGTGTGTGTGTGTGTGAGTGTGTGTGTGTGTGTGTGTAGTGTATTTGGTTCTATAGAAATTTAACACATTCATAGATTCACCAATGTACTTTTGAGATACAGAAAAGCCTCACTAGTGTAAGAATCCTCACTTCTGTTCCTTTGTGTTCACATCTCTTCCACGGTTTCCATTACTTGACCATCAGAGTCATCCCACTTACAGAACATCCTACCCACACCATACTATCACAAAAATACAGGAAAAATGCCAGGAATACAAAAACAGTGCCAGCTTTTAATTGTAAGTCTTCTTTGAGAGAGTTTAGCATCACACTTATAATTCTTGTTCCACAACTGCAACTAAAACAGTATTTGTAAAGGAAGCAGTCACCCCTATTAAATGTCTGTGTGGATTCTTTGAATGAGCACCATGGATAGATAGCACATATAAAGTTTTAACTGTGACCAAATGTTCTCTTCTCGCTTGTTAATTTCAATTTATATAATTCAAACATTTTCACGGTCTTATTTTAGTAGCAGTCCCAGAGAAAGCATTTTTCAGTATAATGTTGACTAGTATTGAATAAGAGACTATAAAACAATTGAAACAATCTCACACTGTGTGTTGCTTTTATCTAACAAGCAAACAATGCTGTATTACCAAAATTCATATTAAATCTTTTATCACTTGTCATTTCTAGTAATTTAGTCTTTAATCTTATTTTTAAATTTAGATGACGAAGATGAGTTGAATGAGATAGACCTTGTCCCACTATTTTATATCCCCAAATTCTCAATAATATTTTAAATTCATAAACTTAGTTATTTATGGTATCTATTATAAGTTTCTGGAATCAGCTACTCTCTGTCATCTATTTCACTAACAATATTGTGAAACATCTGCTTTGTGTGGAAACTAATTTTTGTTTTTGTTCTCCAATCTTATCTACTAATGGAAACAATTTTGATATATTTATTCTATTAATATGATTTTTAAAAATCCCTAAGATCACAAATGATTAAATGTTCCTAAAAATTCCACTTATTTAAAAATCTGAAAAATTTATTTTTTGACACATTAAGGATTGATTCTGTGATTCACACACTTGTGACAAATGTTTTCTATTGATTACCATCTACTACCACCATATAATAACTATAAGACCAGTTTCTATATCACAAAATAATAAAGAATATCATGTTCAATGCATTAACCACTTTAGCTCTTTAACTGGGGAGGGGAACATCATGAGAGAGGGGGAGTCAGAAGAGATAAATTACACTAAGGACATTCAAAAAATGTCCTGAAAAACATGTTATTTTATAAGATTGCTTACACATATATTTTAAATGAAGTTATAATTCATGGGTGACAGTGTTCCCTCAAAAGCCTTAGACTATCCAAGAAAAACCATTGTGTTAGACATAGGAAATGTCACTTCACGTTGTTGGTCAAGAAGGTTCAAGAGGTGAACCAAAACAGGCTATGGCCATTGCCCTCAGTTGCCTCATATTAACCAATTTTTTCTGTAATACAAAGCATACTGTTTGATTTACCTGAAACCCATGTAACCACACGAAGGAGTGTCCGATTGGGTTAGTTTAATGCTGCTGCAGTCCTCTTGATTGGAGTACCCACTCAGATATTTTCTTGTCATTTGAAATTTCATGTGTCCAAAACTTGAATTCCAAACTATGTATAGTCATCACATACTTAGTCAACACTGGCAGATCATTAAACAATGTGCTTGGAATCTCTGAATTTATATGATAGCTGAATTTGAACACTGTATGAGTGTATAAAAGTGTAGATGTTTGTGTTACAGCAGCCCTGGGTCGTGGATCACATTGGGAATACCATACCATTGCTCTTGATGATTAGTTTTAATTGTCAACTTGACCCAATCCCTAATCACTGGGGAAGAGGATTTCAGAGGGGTTGTCTATAATCAGTTTGGCCCGTGGGTATGTCCATGGATTATTTTCGACCATTCATAAATTGATGTCGGAAGACAGCCAACTAAATGGCATCATTCCCTAGGCAAGTGGTCTTGGGCTATGTAAGTGTAGAGAGGAGTCTGGGAACAGTAGGCATGTATGCATTTCTCTCTACTTTTGACTGTGGATGTGCTGAAGCTGGCTGTCTCAAGCTCATCCCACTATGATTTCCCTTGGAGTCTTGGACAGTAACCTGGAATTGTAGGCTGAATTAAAGATTTATGTACTTTTTTTATTTGTATGAGAGTTTTACCTGCATGTATGCAAATGTACCAGATGCATGCAAACCTGTGAGGGCCAGAAAAGGGTACTGAGCTCTCTAGAACTGGAGTTACAGATAGTTATCAGCTGTTACATAAGAATTGGGAACTGAATCCAGGTCTTCTGCAAGAGCAACCTATACTCTTAGGTGCTGAGCCCTGTTTCCAGCCCCTGCAAGGTAAAGTAATGCTTTCTCCCTTACGTTGATTTCTTTGGGGTATTTTATCACACCAAGAGAAATGAAAATAGGATAATGCATTAAACATTTTCCAGCACAACTGTGATTTTGTTTCCTCTTAAGAAAAAGGACTAAACTATTCCACTTACATTTTTCAAGTGGATCAGGGAGCAGAAATATTATGTTTTTAAACCATATGGGAATATACTTTCAAACTTCCAAAGATGATGAATGTGGGATGTAATATCTACACTTTTCTAACTATAAAAAGTTTACTAGAAAAATTCACCAGAAATATCACCCACCCATAGAATAATCCTTCCTTTCATTGTAAACTGTACCACAGACTGAAGATGACTAGAAATAACTATGTAAATATTTCAGTTTTCTATATATTTATCTTTCTACTCTGTTTATGCTGGCCTGTCTTACCCCTGTCAATGTTCTGAATAGTCTCTACTGGCATAAAAATATTCATGTATCACCTGGTACATATGAACATTTTGTATTCTGTTTTGATTATCAGACGTGACATAATTTAAAAGTTGTCCAGAAAGAATAATGCCCTTTTAATTCCACAATAGTGAAATACAAACAGGTACCACATACTAAATCCTGATAGTATTTTCGGCAGAATATAAACTCAGTTTCTAAGATTTTTAAAGTTGGGATCATAATAAAAAGTATAGTTTTATTTTTTTGGTTATGCAGGCTTTGAATTAGAACCATTAAATGGATGGTGGAATTATTGTTTATGTGCACTTTTCTGAACAGAGTAGCTTCATCTGTGGACAAAGCAATAAAACCAAGCTATAAACTGCTTTCTATACCTGTTTTAAGTTTTTTTCTTTCTCCTACATAACTGGAAAATGTGTTTAAAAATGTATTCATGACAGAGTATATAAAGAGTAGTACCCTCAGCTAGACATTGTGAATGTATTTCGTGGTTCAGAGACTTCTCAAGAACAGCAGGGTAAACAAGTAGTGGACTGGAACAGCAACGTATAACAAGACAAAATAGGTCACAGTCTTGCTTACTGCATTTCACGTGGAAAATCATGCCAATTTCAGGTTTCTTGAACAGGTGGTGAAACCATGTTTGTACCTTCTTTAATTATTGTATTTTGGAAATGTCACATATTTGTGTGGTGGCATGTCATGTTTGGTAGTGACATGAGGACTAGCCGTAAGAGTGCAATACCAGAATTTGTGCTCTGTTGTGAAGTGTTGTGCACTTCATATTTTATGAAGTATTTCTGCTTTTGCATGCGGATGGGTTGATGACACAGCTATGGTCATTACCCAGGGTCGCCTCCTGAATGCTACACCAAGAGATTCTTTTCTGTGATCACAGCCTCAGACTCTTAGTTAGATGACCTACTTTGAGCATTATGTCATTTCTTATCTCTTAGGAAAACACACACACAAAAAAAGATTTTGCTAAAATGAGTTAACTCTGTGGTTGATTGCCTCCTAATGCCATAGACTGTTGGCTGAAGATGCTTGTCATTTTCTGAGCACAATGCTCTGCTCTAGGTCTTGTCCCAGTAAGTCACTGACGTTTCACAAGCTTTTGCCTTCATCAGTCCATTGGGTGGCACATCTCATTCCTCATAGATCTTCACAGAACCAGCCTAGCAAGTGAATTTAAACAAAACCCCTCTCCTGGTGAACTAGCCATCCTGCAAGACTTGCTCTGTGTTTTAGTCCTTACATTTCATATTGAAAGAAACAAGAGAATGGCACTTGTATAATTAGCTAAAATCAGAAAATAATTCTGGGGACATTAATGTTCTACACTTTCTTGGAATTTGCACCTTTTCTCTCTTTTTTTTTTTTTTGCATGTGTATGAGTATGTGGTGTGAACATATGTGCATATTTGTTCATGTGTGGGCACTTGTTTGTGTGTGTGTGTGTGTGTGTGTGTGTGTGCAGGTACATGTGTAGGTGTGTGGAGGCCTGAGGCTGCTTTGGTGTCTTCCTCCATCATTCTCTATGTATGGTAAATACAGGGTTCTCTCTGAGGTTTTTTTTTTTTTTCTATTGGTTCATTCCATGGCAAGTCCTGCCCTCTGCCCAATAAGGAGGCAGGAAGGTGGGGAGAAGGGAGAGACAGCAGGGCGGTGAGTCCTGGGGAGGGCACGGATTGAATCCACGCAGGAAGGAAAATGCCCCAGCCCCAGGCCCACGTGGAAGGCCAAGACTGAGAAGGCAGCATTCCAAGTCCCCACAGTCCTAAGAATCATGTGAGTGGAAGTGAAATTCTGGCCAGGAATGAACTAAGAGCCCTGTGCCCGGCTGTCACGGACTTTGTGGACGGACTGCAGGTAACCAGTAACTTTGTAAATTGCCCTAAATAAATCAGTCTCTCTAAATGGAAGATCAGTTTCCATTTTATCCAGCCGGATTAACCAGACCCCGCCCACTAAGGCGCGGAGAATAAATTTCATGAGACACTCTACCATATATATTGAAGCAGTGTCTCTACATCCTAAGCTTACTCACTGGGCTAGGTTGGCAAGCCTGCTTGCTCTAGAGATTCCTGATCTTTGTCTCTCTGATGAGGCTACTAAACCATATACCTTTTACATGTGTTCTAGAGACCCAAACTCTGGTCCTCAGGCTTGGGCAGCAAACACTTTAACTACTCAACAATCTCTCTTTCTCTCTCTCTCTCTCTCTCTCCATATATATATATATATATATATATATCATCTGAAGGCCTTGTTTGTGGCACAAGGTGTGAAAGCCAGGAGCAATTTCTGCTTCCTTTTCCATCCTTAACTCGACCTTATGAGTCCTTAATTCCACGTCTTGTGTTCCTCAAAGGTTTAGAGGGGCATCTCTTTTCCCTCTGACCTCACCACTTTAGCCACAGGGCTATCTTTTACTTAAGTACTCCAGAGCAGTATGAGCACGATTCTCCTACCAGGAAGCCTTTTCTCTAATGTATTTCCATGTCCAACTGCACTACTTCAGGTTTTGGCCCAAATGCCAGTTTCTTCGTCACATTCCTTAAAACCCTCTCTAATCTGTTCCCATTTCTACGTCACATCCCTTAACACCCTCTCTAATCTGTTCCCATGCATGGCCCCTATGCCCCCTCATTTTCTAGCTCTCTTTCCAGGTGTAGTTTTCACAGTCAACTTTGTTATTTGTAATGTTAGTGATTGGATCCTCTAAGTGATGGTTAGTTTTGTCATCTTAACACACTCCAGGGACTCCTGGGAAGAGAGTCTAAAGAATAAGGTGCAGATGTTACTGCTCTGTGGGCCTGCCTTGTGAGAGATTTTTACTACCGGAATATGGGGTGCTCTATTTCACAGCCTGAACCCCTGCTTTGAATGAAAAGGACAGAGCGAGCAGCACTCCAGCATGGCTGTGTTCATTCTCCCCCTGCCCCTGACAAGGGATGAGAACACTGCTACAAGCTCCTGGCACCCTGACTTCCCTCCTACGATGGACTGTAACCTAGAATTGTCGGTCAAACTGCTTTGTCAGGGTGGTTTTTTTCATAGCAATAGGAATAGAAACTAAGACACCATGTCTGCCTACCTAACTACAGTGTAAGTCCACAGAGTTAAGCTTTTTCTTCTTTTATTTACTGGTACTTACTGGGTTCTCTGAGCATAAGCAATGTGTTAATTATGTGTTGAATGGATAAGAGAAGGAGCAGTATAAATGGATGAGAGAAAAATTTAAAAATCCCTCAAAAGTGATTAACATTCACTGCTTTAATCTTCTCTCAAATAGTTCATAGTTTCCATGAAATCACAACTAAAATCAAGAGTCTGTAACAATTAGAAAGACTGATTCATACAGAAATACAGAGACTGTGGACTAGCTGGAGTAACAAAGAAAACCAAATTTAAAAGACAAAAAGAAACCATCCAGAGGACTAGTTCTCCTTGACTTCCAAGACACTGTAGCACTTCCAGTTATCAAGACAGCTGCACATTTCCCTAAAGAAGGACAGATCAACGAAACAGACTAGAATGTCAAGAAATAGATCCGCATGTATAAAGATCATGAACTCTTACCCAAAGCAAAAGAGGAATTCACCAGGGCAAAGCTGGAGTTACCAAGGAATGGTAATGGAATAATAGAATATTCGTCTGCAAGTAATGAACTATATCTGACACACATGTAAAAATGAATCCAGAATGGACCAACACTTGTAAGTGTAAAACTTCCAGAAGGAATCATAGGAGACTGATTTGCCACTTTGGGTTAGACAAAGATTTCTTTGATCTAATAAAAACAAAAATTAAATTGGTCTTTCTCAAAATTAAAATTCTCTGTTTAAGACTATGGTTATAAATTTAAAAAGAGAAAATAAATTAAGAGAAAATGTTTTCAAAATGCATGTCAAATAAAAGGTAAATGACTGGAAACTATTTAAAATACAAAAATCCTGTAAAATATCTTGCAAGCAAGTAATAAGAAAGCAAATAACCAAACTGAAAAATGAGCAAAAGCCTAGAACAAATGAATCTCCCTGAATTGTTGATCAGGGTTGTTCAAGAGAGTCCAAAAATAGTAATAGCTATTGCCACAGCATTTGGCTGCCTCTCATAACTTGGAGGTAAGGCCCTATTACTGAAGACACAACATGTTTCAGACATAGGACTTAGAGCAGTTGAGCTGGAACTGACCAGGAAGCCTGCTCCCTGAAGACTAGCTCTTTCAGTAGCAGAAGATACTAAGCAAACTGCGAAGAGAGAAACACAATCATCAGTCCTAACCGGTTGTAAAGCCAATAAACCACAATGATAAGCTGAGCAAATGATCGCCATTGATGGAATAGTGGACTTTTATTTAGGAGGTAATCAACTGTTGTCTAATTGGACTGAAGGCTTCCTCAATAGGAAGTATAGTTGAGTACACATGGTTGGAGATGTCATAGACCCTAGACCAACACAACTTTTCACTCTATTCTCAATATGTATCTTTATATTCACAGACAAATATAGCTCTCACCATTCATCAAAGAAGCAGCTTTTTGCAATACATGGAGATGATTGCCAAGTTCTTCAACTGGTTGATATAGAGAATAAATTGATGTGAAGTGCCCAGCTCTAATGGATACATTTGCAATATAACCTCAACATCTAGGGGTCAGGGAACATCATGGAAGAGGGGAAGTAAAGACTGTAAGTGTCAGAAGGACAAGATACACACTGCTAGTTCATGCAGTCTAGACATGCCAGGGAAACTGCATCGATGGCATACCTGCAGTATGGAGCCTAACAAGATCTCAGTGACGACCAAATCAGCCGACGAGCCAGTGGGGTGGGGAAACACAATACTCACGTTTGAAATTTCTCAAAAAGTAAAAAGTATTAAGAACTTAAAAGAAAAAAG
Organism: Eospalax fontanierii; assembly: GCA_035773235.1. NCBI lineage: Eukaryota > Metazoa > Chordata > Mammalia > Rodentia > Spalacidae > Eospalax > Eospalax fontanierii. The sequence continues at coordinate 77,004,810 of CM069535.1, read as the reverse complement.
AAAATAATGAATGAATGTGAGAGATACTGAGAAGAAGAAAGCACCCCGTGTATACATGTGCCTAAGATACCACTGAGCATCCTAAATACCAAGGACATGCAGATTGAAATGACACACAATTTCTTTCTTTAAATAATATGATAAATATTTAAACCAATAATAATTTCTACTACTAACCTACTAAGACTAATAAGAAAAAGGAGTGCTTACGAAAATAGCTTAACAATGTGCATTACTATTCTAAAGATTGATCTTCCTGCCTTTGAGAATGTTACAGCCATGCCTGGGACATCAAAAGTAGAAAACTGAGTATGAACTCCCTCATGATTAAAATCACCATTACTTCTAATTTCCCACTGGAAATTATGTCATTTGTATCATCTCTGTAAATGCAACCACCTTAGAGGTAAGTGTTATGAAACTGGCCTTGGAGAATCTTCACAGAATAATCTAATTAAAGACATTTTAATTTATTTTTATTTTATGTGCATGAGTGTTTTTCTCTATGTATGTAAGTACAACTATGTCATTCAATGCCCATGGAGACCAGGAGAGGGTGTTGTATCCCCTGGAACTGGAGTAACAGTGGGGAAAGTTGTTAGCCAACATCTGGGTTCTAGAAACCAAACCTGGGTCCTCTGTAAGAGCAGCCAGTACACTTAACCATGGGGCTAGCTCTCTAGTCATGAATGATGTAATTTTAAAAGTATTTTCAATTCATTCTATATTAAATTTAATCATAATTTTTACTTAGTATTGACTCAGCCTTGTGTGTGTGCGTGTGTGTGTGTGTGTGTGTGTGTGTGTGTGTGTATGATCTGTTTGACACAGTGCTCAAAGGGCAAATTTCTCTGATGAGAATTGTGTGGATCTTAACTTTGACCTTCTCGGTTGATTCTGGAGATAACGGATGAATAAAAGTATGCGTGTAAACACTGTTCTATGAGACTTCTGGAGGAGGGGGTGCCTCAGAATTTAGGACCAATTTTGACCAGAAAGCTAAAAGCTAAGAATCAGACTATTTCTTTATTTAGGCATAAATGTAATGTGGCTTAGAAATGTCACAGGCTTTCTAAGTATTCCCTGGAATGTTCTCCCGGTTATGTGAGAAGAATATTTTCCAAGGTGCTTCCTTTCTGGAATCTTCCAGATGCTTTTCTAACCCTGCCCTTTTCTGCATTGTCCACGAACCATAATCTTTTCTTCCATTCCTTTCTCAGGATATAGCTCAGTGGTAGAGCGTTGTATGAAACTCTAGGATCAATCCTCAGCACCAAAAGAAAGAAGGAAAGAAAGAAAGAGAGAGAGAAAGAAAGGAAGAAAGGATAAACAGGAAGGCAACTGTTTAATATTTTCAGTCAGAACAATTTCTGGATCTTAAGAAAAGAATCTGCATGTCTGGACTTAATCCCACTTGTCACTGAAGCAAACATCTGCAGTTACACCGCCATGCTTCTCCATATTCTGTCAAAATTCTGTAATAAGTTGGTTTTCAGTTTTTAAGAGGTTTATAGTGTGTGATTTGGAGCATCTTGGCCAGGTGTCATTTGAATAATCGCTACATTGTGAGATTTCTGTAGCAGTCTTTGTTCTCACAGGTCACTCACAGTGTAGAATACTCAGTTTAATCTCTATTCTAAATCCATTAGTAAATAAAGCCTCTGGGATGAAGAGAGTTTAGCCATATTGCTGTAAAGGTATAATACAGGAAAAATGTATAGCCATCACAAATTTGTAAAAATGTGTTTTCCACAAATTTAACAACCTTGTTATTTCAGCCAAACACTATAGGAATGGGGAAGGCTGAATTCCATTTCAAGGGGGTAGATACAGTCATGATAAAATGCTCTGCAGTGTGTGCTTTGTATTTAATTATGTGCAGAAAATGTAAAGGGTAGCTCATTTCAACTGCCATAGCACAGACATTAAACTAAACACTGAACTCAAATGTGGTACCTGAAACTCCATGAACTCAGTAACTGCTCTGTTAGGAAGTTCTTTGTAAACATGCATAAAATTGCCAGTGGAATAGAGAATGTTATTTCTGACCTTGGGAAATTTGCCCATTTGATGGATCTTCCAACCTTCTGAAGTTATGCAGAACAAATAATTCAGTATGTTCTCTTTAAAAAGCCAGAAGCATATAACAGTTCCTGAAATGCTGGTTTCTTTCCAACACAGATCAAAGCAGCAATAAACATGGAGGGAATAAAAGGAGCAGCTTTCCTTGTAAGTGGTAAATGTCTTGGAACATCCTGCGCGTAGGAAGTCCCAGCAAATCAGTATTTTAGATGGCCTGATATTAGTTACAGAAATTTGCCTTCAATTAAAGCCTTCTGTCTACACTAAATTACCAAAGAATAGGAGGGTTTGGATGCACAACCCATAGTTTCTAAGGGGAGAGTGTGAACGCAGTCTCCAACTACCAAAAGTTATATACTTGAGTTTCCCATGTTCAGGAAAATTGCAGGGACCAGCACATTGCAAGTGGAATGGATGTGCTTCGCCCTGGGAAAACCACTTTCCTGATTGTGGTTTCCCCCACCAGGTAAGCATGACATTTTTATTAGTGATACGTAAATGAGCACAAAATATTACTGATGCAGTGTTATCACTTCCCATACAGCCTCCCCTCCCCTCCCCTCCCTCAACCCCTGACCCTTCCTTTCCCAGACACCCCCTTCTTCCTCCACACTACTGACATTTTTCCACTCTTTTCTTGAAAGCTCTCTCATGCCCCCTTACTTGTTTACTCACTTCTCTGGGTATTCCAATTTAAACTCTGTATCAAAAAGTTCAAAGTGAGCATCCACACATGCGAGACATCATGTGGTGCTTTCTGGGTCTGGGTTTCCGTTCTCAGTGTAAATATTTCCAGCTCCATCCCATCTATTTACTGTGAATTTTATAACTCCATTTTTTTGTTATAGCTGAATTTTTATTATCCATTCATCAGTTGGTAGACATCTAGGTTATTTACATTTCATAGCTATTATTAATAAAGCAATGATGAACATGAATGAAGAAATATCTTTTTAGTAGGAATATGCTCTGGGACTGGTCCAGCTGCGTTATGTGGTAGATGCAGTTCTAACCTTGTGAGGAACCTCCACAGGGATTTCCGGAGTTTGCATTCCCATCAGCAGTGAGTAAGCACTCCCCTTACTCATGCCAGTATTTGCTTTCATTTGATTTTTTATCTTAGTTATTCCTGATGAAATAAAATAACACCTTTGAAACTTCCCTGTGGATACCTACTACTGTGGAAGCTTCTGAAAATGCACACACCTGCATATATAAAGGAGGTTTAAATGAACTAATCCTGTAATGGGGGCACAATGCCTCTCTCAGACACCACAGGTCACCAGTGGCAGACATAGCTACCTCTTTTTAGTTTTTGGTCACTGCTGTCTCATAGATGCCCCATCAAACATTACAGGGTATTGTAATTGCTCTTGATTTCCAGGAGAACTTGATGGTTAGACCTCACTGTTGAAAAACCACACATTTGAATCATAATAAATGAGGAAATCAAGCTGGTACTGACCTGGAAGCTTCATCCCAACTTACTAGGTTTCACAGCACTCTAAAGTTCTTTATACACTACTGGGGGAAAAAGTAATCTTACCTGGTTATGAACCTCGCCAGCTACAATAATAGCTGGCCTGGCAAGATATACCACTGGTATAATAATGGCACAGATGTCTTAGGAGTAATCAACTCTTTATAACTGGATTTAAAGCCTGCTCCACAAAATAGAAATCATGATTGTTATTATTAACTGGACCAATAGCTGGCTAGGTATCTAGGGGGAACTTAATACTGATATTCTACCAAATGAATATAGTAATAAACTGTCCCATACGTTCTTTCTTTTTTAGTCAGAGATTAGTAAATCTGTGAGTCCTCATCAAAGAACTTTCTTCTTGGAATACATCTTGATTAAGACAGAGACCCACAATCTGTCAACATTCAGAAAATAAGAGACTATGGAGTGCTCAGCTCTAAGTAGAACATATCTTCTTTCCCTAAGGCTCAGGATTCATCACATAAAAGGGGTGGGAAGAATGTAAAAACCAGAAGAAGCAGCCATCTGCATTGAAATAGTATTTCCAGACAAGATAGGGCCTTTGTACACATGAACTCACTGTGGCTGTAACTGCATTTGTGAGACCTGGGCGAGATTAAGAAAACCCAAATCCCAGCGTGGTTGAGAAGGGGCTCCAGAAGTCCCAACCCTAGCTGAGGTTCTATTATCAACTGACAGCTGCAGGGGAATGGAAAGTTCAGTTGCTTCAGGGAAGTGACCTCTGAGAAGCTCCCCATGTTCTAGCAGATGGTCCTACACCCATGCACATACAGGCAGCAGAAAATGGAGTAAGTCATGTTTTTAAAAAAGGGCACATGAAATTGGGAGGGAAAAGTGGTAAGGGTGTGCATGGTGGAGGGACTGGAGAGGAAAGAACGGGGAGGATTTGCTAAAATATTATGTGCATGTATGAAATCCTCAGACAATAAAAAATGAAAATCTTACTGATTTAGATTAAGGAAATATGATTTATTATTATTATGTTTTTCTGTATTTGTAAGAAATATACAAGGGAAACATTTTTATGCATTGATAGGAAAATTAGTAATTAAAATTATGCTTTTGGGAGATGGGTCAGTTGGTAAAGCACTTGCCTTGTAAACATGAGGACTTGTGCTCAATTCCCTACAACCCACATCAAAACGCTGTGTGTGCTGGCACAGGAATCTCCAATACTGGAGATGCAGATGCAGGAGGGTCCCTGGGGCTTACTGCTCAGACAGTCTCTGTACTCGTGAACTCCAGACTCTTAAGACACCCTGTTGCCAAAACAGAGATGGATAGCTCCTGAGGAATGACTCTCAAGGCTGTCCTGTGCCCTCCACGTGCACATGCAAGAACAACACACACCCACACTCAAACACAAACACACACAGCCCACAAATACATAAACACACATATACACATACTACATATATAATCATATACATACACATCATACATACACACCAATATACACATACCACATATACAGACACAAACATACATACATATGTACATACACACATATGAAAGGACATACACATATCACATGCACATACACATATACACACAATCATGATTTGGCTCATTATTAATCTCTTAATATCTACTACTCTTACCTGCTTCTTTTCTGTTGTTTAGAAAAATCTGCCATTAGAGATTTCTGTGGACCTTTGTAATGCTGATACTCTGGTTTACAAATTCCTAGCAGTAAATTTGTTTGCCAGGTAACAGTCTAAGAATCTAGGAAGGAATTCAACATAAGTTTTTCCATGTTCGAGGCATTCAATCGGAAAATCCACCACAGCTCTTTGTCCTTTGCCATCCTTTGCCTCTTGAAGAATGATGTGGGTGAGTAACATTACTGGTTTCCATTAGGGTCTGGCCAGTGGAAGTGGGAGGAGGGAGGAGCATCCTTGGAGTGACAGTCTTAGCTCCTGGAATGACAGTTCTTACTCATAGCATCCTCTACTCTTCAAGTCTAGCCATGGAAACATGTGGACATCCCTGAGCTCCTATACAGTCCCCAATAACTTGTCTACAGTACATCCCATGCAATTATTTATGGGTACACTATTAATTATAGCATTCAGTGTGTTTTCTATTCTATCCTAACAAGAAAATTTTGAATAGGACTTATGAAAGCTTTTTAATATTAAAATGTAAATAACATCACTTTAGCTTTTTAGAGAACATTAATAGCCCTCCTCTTCCTTCTTTCTCCTTTGTTTATTTATTTGTTTATATGTTTATTTATTTATTTTGTGTGTGTGTGTGTGTGTGTGTATACCTGTATTGCCTGCATGTGTATAAGTGCCCCAGTGTCAAGCAGTACCAGCAGAGGACAGAAAAAGTGTTGGATTCCATGGAACTAGGGTTATGGATGATTGTTAGTTGCCATGTGGGTGCTGGCATTCAAACCTGGGTCTCCTGTAAGAACAACTGGTGTTCTTAATCACTAAGCCATCTCTCCAGCCCCTTTCTTCTTTGTTTTTAATACAATGTCTTACTATATAGACCATGATGCTCTTAAGCTTTGAGTTATCTTCTGACTTCAGTGTCCTAAATGCTGGGATTACAGGCATTGACCACCAGAGTTGAATCTCTTTGAATGCCATGTTAATCCTAGATTTCAGTTGCAAAGACATAGAACAAAATAGTCCTTTGAGGCTGACCTTAAAATGAATATGTTAATTATGACTGAAAACAATACCACAGTTGCCAGGAAATACAAGGGTTGTAAACGACATCGAATAGAAACATTTCACAGAGTTTTAATTAGTCCACTATACCAGTTGCATTTCATAAGCTATAAGTTTTAATGCTTGAACTGAGGAAGTCCCAGTAACGCGTGAGCAAACTGAGCTCTGTCTGAAGTAAGGAAAACATGGCCGTGATCACAGATAAAATATGAGAACATCGCTCTTATATCACTCGCTACTTGCTGTTCCAGCAGCAAAACATCAACTTTCTCAGAAGATTGCAACTTGACATGATAATTTTAAGAACTAGTTTAGAAAAGTAATAACACCATTAAATCTATATTTTACTCTACAAAGCTTTGATTTTTATGTTTTCAAAGGAAATGATGGAAAGACAAAAGAATTTTTCATACTGTAAAAGGTTTTCCCGCACGCCTGTCTCCTTCCTGTAAGCGCGTTTATCAGAAAGAATGCAATGATCACACATCATATAAAACAAAAGCTTTCAGAACAGAATATTCGCAAACATCAAAATTAATGAACAAAATCCACTAAATTCACAATGCTACACTAATTGGAATTTTCACAGAAATAAAATCAGAATACTTCCTAAAAATTATATAAAAGAAGAGTTAATAGGTCTATTTGAAACATTGACCATGAATAATTTAAACAGTATTTTGACAATGTATTGTAGGAGGATTTTGTCAATGCATAAGCCAAATTGCTTTACAGAATTGCTATTCCATTCTGGTTATTATTTTGAGAATGTTATCTGTCTTTGAGTTTGGGCTGTACAAATCAAATTACACTCATGATCTTGAAGTAAGCACAGCATACATTCATCTTTTTTGTTGCTAGTTGTTTTGTTAATATTTATGAAAGTGCATCCATATATCATGCATTCTTGTTTATTCCTGCCTTGGACTTTTTTTTCTAGTTGTTTCCATGAGGTACTCTTAGGTAAAAAGTTCTTCCTTTTTAATCACATGTTACTTTTTGTTGCTGTGATAAACAACCATGTCCAAAAAGCAACCATTAGAAGAGTTTATTTTGGCCTGTGGCTCCGGAGGGATAAGAGTCTGTCATTGCTGGGAGGCATGGCAGCAAGGGCAGTGCGCACTTGGGAACCTAGAGCCGAGAGGGCACGTCTCCCACCACAAACATGAAGCAGAGGCACAAAGGAGAAGTGGGGGAAGGCTGTGAATGTTTAAAGCCTACTCCTAGAGACATGCTTCCTCCAGTAAGACTGTTCCTCCTAAAACTTCCTAAACAGCTCTGCCAACTGCAGACCAAGTGGCTGAATACCTGAGCCTGTGACAAATATTTGTCATATAAACTATAAAGACAGCACATTACCCCTCGTTCCACTGTTCCGTGAGCTTTATGTGTAGAGGTTCAGTTGTAGATGCGCTTCTTAGGGTTGGGCATTCTGTAGGCACTTAATCTCCGTGTATGAACTCTGTAATAGTCTCTGACTATTGCAAAAGAAGTCTCTAGAGAGAATACTAATGCATCTCTCAACCCTTGTCAATGGAGCTTCCTCATGCAACAGAGGGCCATGAACACAAAGGGCCACAAATGACCAAAGTGTGGAGACTAAGAGTCTGCAGAGTGTGGGCCTTGACAGGACTCATATGTTAAACTCTACCCACCCAGGGCTCAGGGATCATCTCAGAAGAAGGGGCAGAAAGACTGTAAGAGACAGGGGAGGAGGTACATGATCATATGGATGTATGATTCCTGAGACTTTGCTCATATGAACTTCTAGCAATGATGCCAGCATGCACAAGATCCATACAAACTCAACCAGATGAAAAATAGCATAGGACACGGAAAATGGGCAGCAGGTCCAATTCTTAGCAGAAGAATTATTGGGCAGCTGATGGCTGCTGGATGAGGAAGCGCTCCTCTTCTTTAAGAGAATGACTCTAGACAGGCTGACTAGACCCCAGTGGGTGAATTTGTACTGTGGGATGTCTGGGGACACTAACTTGACTCTACAGGTCTTAACATAGCTGATGGAATGCATGAAATGCAGTCCTCCAGTGGCAGGGATTTGGGAGGGCGCTGATGGGGAAGGAGGTATAAAGATTATTAAGATGTTGTGTATGAAATGCACAAAAGTTCAATATAAAACAGAAGAATATACTATGAAACATTTCTTTATGAATTCTACTTTGGAATTTTCCATTTAAGATTTATGGACTGAAACTGATCCATGGGTAAGGTAAGCCATGGAAAATGGGAGATTGCTGCATTGCCGTCATTATTTTAAGCAAGTACACAAGTGAATATATAACTTCAATGAATTTATATTATAAATAATAAAACCAAACTATGATATATACCTCTGAAAATTTTGGTTTCATCAAATTGGAGCACTGAACCATGTTGGAAGAGCCTTCATGGAGTAAGCTGCATTGATGAGGCTTCATTGTCCACAAAGTTGAAGCAGGGAGAACTAAATACTACTTTTGCAGTTGCTAGAGGTGGAAGACATATTGTTCTTAGGCATTGGATTTGGGAGATTTGAAGAAAACACACAGAAAAACTAATACTTATGATCTTAGGAAAAAAGCCACATTTCATTCGGGTTGTTTCTGGAAACCCCCTGGACCTGTTCCCTAGACTTACATTCCTCTTCACAGTCACTGATTCTATTAATTTGTTTTCTGCTGGCATTATCTATAATTAGTTCAGTTTCTTATTCATAAGATTTAACTGAAGCATAAAGTAAAGACAAAAATATAGCGCTTGGGAGATGGCTCAGCAGATAAAGTGCTTGCTATGCAAGCGTGAAAACCTGAATTTGGATGCCACGTAAAATATCTGAATGCAGCAGAGTATGCCTATAATCATAGAACTGGCGAGGCAGAGACACACAGATACCTGGAGCTCACAGGGCAGCTAACCTGGGAAAATTAGTGAGTGTCAGTTTCAGTGAGAGACCGTGTTTCACAAGATATGAAGGAGACAACTGAGGCAGACACTCAACATCGTCTAACCTGCACAGTGCATGCATACACATTTATATGTGCATCCACAATTACATGTTCATGTGAATGAACACATACATCACAAAACTAAAACAGAAACAAAAATTGAGAAAGTTGGACATCAGCTAAATGGCATTATCTGGCAATGAGATGAAAGATGAGTGTGGAATCTCCTTAACCAAGTTTCCATGTACAAGAAAATACAGATGTTAGAACTTAATGGATGAGTAGAATTTGAATAATTAAGCCTAAGAACTGAGGAAATTCTAGATCACATGGAATTCTCGTTCCACAAAATAAAAAGTAAAGGCATTAGAAAGTGGCAGTGCCTCTTTGTAAGAATTCATTTTCCTTTGTTCCTTTGAATCTTTCTACAACTTTCTTCTGCTCATTAGTCTTGTTAATTTATGTATAATTCCCACATATTACTAGTCATGAAGAGGTGGTAATAATTAGCATGAATCATTGTTTTTATAGGTTTACAGACTCAAGTGCAGATTCATGAAGAAGGACATCAATGATGCACATGTGCACATTCTTGTAGGAACACTTTCTTACTGAATCTCTTGGACTTCATTTGCTGAGTCTGTTTTGCAGATATTCGGAAGTTGTTCAGTGTTCTTGCCATGAATGGTTTCAGTGGAATCAGGTGACAGTCTCCTGGTCAACAATGGTTCATGCGATAAAAAGTTGGAACTACCTTGGCATTACTATAAAAGAAGATGCTTACTCCCAGGTCTTCAGGGAACTGGACATTCACTGTAAAATAGGACACTGGTACATCAGTCACTCCTCTTCTTCCTTTCCACTTTTTGGTTATGGTCACCATAATGAAGGCAAGAGCCACAAGACCAAGAGGGCACATGGTCAGTCATCATGGACTGGAATTTCTGATACTATGAGTCAATGTAAATCATTTCTCTTTCTAAGTTGACTGTCTCAAGTACTTGTCATGGTATGCAAAGCTACTAACACAGACAGTTCCATCAGTACTTTAGAAATATGTGGAGCCAACTGATTTGTAACACCTTGGACCATGGCCAGATCAAGAGCAGATTTCATCAGTAACTTCAAGTTCGGCTCACATAGGCCAAATAAAGACATAAAGTATAAATTTTAATATATTTGGTTGAAAACAGTGACAAATTAAATTTTAAGCTGCCAACTTTTTCTTTCTCTATTATTTAGTTGTTATATTTATATTTCTTAATTTTACCAAGAAAACTAAGCACAAAATAAAAATAAACACGATTAAAGTAATTTTAGTATGAATAAGAATTGAATTTTAAAATTTTATTTAAATTGCCCAAAATGGATGATTTTTTAAGAATTAAATTGAATTATCCAAACTTTATTGAGTAATTTTTGCATGCCAGTCACTTTTTTGTGGTAACAGAGCCACAAAACTACAGGAGATTGCTGGCATCAAAATGTTTACATCTCAGAAAGAGAAGATCATATCTTCATTCCATTCCATGGAAAAAGTAGGCTTCATGTGGGAATTTGGTGGAGAAAGCACAAATTGAAACTCAGGCCTGCGTTTTACCCTACTGAAATATGGGAAGCTATCAAATAAATGCAACTATGAAAGTACTGTATTCCTCAGTGGTTGGTATTTCTCAATCCACCATGGGGAAAGAAGACTACGTTTTTTTCATCACATCTATTAGCTATGTTTATCAACTTCTTTTATGATTCTTCAGGCAGGGAAAATATAGATATAGAAAAAAACACTTTGTCTTTTAAATGTAGAAATGTCTGTGTCTTCACTTGATGATTTTTTCTTTATTTTTGAGAATCTCATATATGTATACAATAAAATATGATCATATCTATACCCCCATTTCCCTATAAATTCCTCCTTATCTCTCCAGTACACTCTCCTAACTGCATATCCATTTGTTGTCTTTTTGGTAGCTAACTAGTCCTGTTAGTACTACGATATGTGTGTGGGTGTGGGACCATGCATTGGAGCATATCCTCAAAGAGGAATGATTCTCCCTCTAGCAACAATTATTCACAGACAAGAGCTCCTCAGTAAGGGGTGAATATGGAGATCCATCTACTCCATCTATACCAGTATTTTAACTGGTTTGATATTGTGTTGTTCTTGTTCAGATAATCACAGCTGCTCTGTGTCTATGAGTGTGATAACCAGTCCAAAGACAAAATTTCAAAATATTCCTCCCTGTCCATTTCTTTTTAAACATGAAACCCCCATTTGATAACATTAATGTGTCCCACTGTTTTAATGGTTGAAACTCATCCATAATTAGTTGCTGTAAAATGAGGCTATTTAAAGCTCTCCAAAGATTCTTTTTATGTTTAACACTGTATGAATTTGAAAAGTGCAAAAATCATATTAAATTTATCTATATCGTAAGCTTGCCACAGGACTATATATGAATATATAAAATTTAAATGAACCGAGAGATGCCTTTAATCTATGGGTTTAACAATAAGTCATTAAGAGTCAGTTTAATGCTATAATTATTTAGTACAAAACTGGCATTAGGTTCTCCTGTGTGCCCTGTGACCTTCCTAGATGTGCATTCCCGAACCTGATATCAGTGTCAGGTATGGCGCCATCCTATGAAGTGCACTTTAAGTCCAACTGAATAGCAATTACCTACTGCTGTAATAGTTGTATTACTGTTGGGTATATCTTGGCAGGCCAGTTTCTGTTTTAATTATTCACAAGATTTATAGCTGGGGAAGGTTCATGTCTAGTAGCATGAACCAGGTTCCTTCTGGTAGCATGCATGACACCTTTCTGCTCTATTAAAGTTCACCAGAGAAGTTTCTTTATGCAGCAGATGATGATTAACACAGAAAGCCACAGCTAGTCAATGTGCAAAGAACAAGAGACTACAGAGCGATTATCCTTGGATAGGACACCTATATAAAGCTTCTGCCTCTCAAGGATCAGTAATAACTGTGGAAGAGGGTGTGGAAAAATTGTAGGAACCAGAGGCAAAGGATGATCACACTAAAACAGTTTTCTAGATAGCGGGAAAGGTGCTCATATGAACTCACGGCCATGAGAACTTCATGCGTAAGTCCCATGCAAACTCAAAGAAGATAAAAATAACGGCATATTGTGCATGTAGGGAAGTGGGTAAGATATGCCATCCATATCTGAGGAGCTTTTGGCAATTGATGGTTGCCAGCGGGGAGAAAGATAGTCTCTTGAAAGGATGTGACTCTCTTGGTAAGGTTAACCAGGACCCACACTGAACGACATTTGGGGACATGAATTAGAATCTGTAGCCCATATATATGTATATGTGTGTATATATCTGTATGAGTACATTAAATTGGGGGCAATAAGGGGAGGTGCAGATAGGGGAGGGAACCTAATTACTATCAAATTATATTGTATGAAAATCACAAAAATTCAATTAAAAAAGAAAAGAAAAAATTAAATATACCCTGAAATGCTGCAAATAAAAGTAATGCTGTTAGGTTTCGAAGGAGCTCAGCTGAGAATGGCAGGGAAGTTTGCTATTGTGACAATTAATTGGTTGCTACTTCTTGTTATCATTAACTTCTGACAGCTTATAATTTCATGGGAGAGGAAGACAAAGTGATAGTTATGTATTTGCCTTACATTGAACAAGATTGCACTATGGCTCAACAATAATTTGTATAGCTTTTTAAATGATTCGCTTTTTTAAAAATTTTATACATTTGAGTGTTTGCCTATATTTATGCATGTGCACCACATATGTGCAGCCACCTGTGGAAGCCAGAACATGGCATTGGTGTGAGCCACTGTATGGGTACTAGGAACCAAACTTTGGATCTCTGCAAGAGCAGTAAGTGTGCTTAACTGCTGAGCCATCTCTCTAGTCCCACATAGATTTTGCTAAGAGAAAAACAATAACTAAAAGTGGATTGGTCAAGGAGGTTGTTAAGCTTTTTGATTACCCAAATATTTATCTTGACCCTGGATTAAGCAACCTTAAGGATGAATTCTTATTCTCTTGCTCTTAATTTATACAACTTGCATCTGAGGTGTTAGAAACTTCCCAAGTGTATTCTATAAATTAAGAATGGGATCTTAAAATGATCTATTTTTACATTTTCCAAAATACAATATTGTGCACAATACATTTTGGCGATATCTTAACATTATTTGTGTATAGTAAAGAAACTGATGATTTTCTTTTGATTTTTAAAAGTGATAAAAGTATAGGCAAAAAGTTTCTGAATAGAAGCTCCATAAGCCCAGGAAACAGCCCTAGAAACTGAAAAATGGGATTACATAAAATCAAAATATTCTGCATGGGTAAAGAATGAGCAGAAAGCATGAGAGAAAAGTCTTCACAGCTATACTTCAGCAAGGGGCGAATATCCAGATATATTAAAAACTGAAAAATCTGAAGGACAAGAAACAAAATTACCGGTCAGTAAAGGGGCCAATGATCCTAACACTAAGGACAAAAACGCAAATGACCCATAGATACATTAAAATGTTTTCAATATCTGTAGCCATCCAGAAATGCAAGTTAAATATTTTAAGACTCTCTCTTACCCAAGTCAGAATGACCACCATCAAAACAAACAAAACAAAACAAAAACCAAAAAAAAACAAATGATAGCAAATGCTGATTAGGACATAGGAAAGATGAACCCTTATTCGCTGTTGCTAGGAACGTAAACTAGTTTAATCACTGTGGACTTCATTGTGGAAACACCTGAAGAAACTAAAAACAAAATGACCCCACTATAAACAATATACCACTCCTGGGCATATATAACCAAAGAACTCTACATGCTACTACAGAGATACTTGCTAATCCATATTTATTGCCACATTTTCAGGATTCCAGGAAATGGAATCAGCATATATTCCTGCCAGCAGATTAACAGGTAATAAAAATGTGACTCATATATAAAATGGAATTTATTTAGCCTTAATAAAAAATGAAATTGTGAAAATTTCAGAAAATAAAGAGAAGTAGAAAATATCACATTAAGCAAAATAATCCAGGAACAGAAAGATAAATATGGTATGCCCCCTTTATACGTGGATTCTAATCTTTGTCAAATATCCAAGTGATAGTAATTCTGGGTAAAGGCCAGAAAACTAGAAAGGAGTCCATGTGACTAAAAATTAAAAAGGAAGTTTTAAGGGTTGGAGAGATGACCCAGCGAGTGGTTAAGAACAATTGCTGTTCTTTCAGGGGACACGGGTTTGATTCCCAGCACCCACATAGTGGCCAACAACTCTATGTTTCCAGTTCCACCGGATTCAACACCCTCTTCTGGCTTCTGAAGGCATTACACAAAATGGGTACATACAGACAGGCAAAACTGTTACCCACATAAAAATAAAGCAATGATAAATAAAAATAGTTTTTACAAAGAAGTCTTAAAAGAGGTCTTGGGGAAAACAATAAAACTAAAGGAAAGGAGGAGAGAAGGCACAGAGGGGAGGACCTAAGAGGAAAAGGGGCATCAACCATTGGAAATAATTTTGAAAATACATATAGAATCCTATCATTCTGTAAGTTAATTTAAAAACTCAGAATTCACAAAACTAGCAATAAACATCCTATTTATTCACTTTGACATATTTAAACTGTCAAATTTTGAATTTAATTATAAGCACTGTTACATATATATTTAACTTTATTGAGACATCGTGACACATATTACTCTGAGATAATAATAAGTTGTATGGTTTATTACTGATTCAGTTAATGATTAATTTACCATTCCTTCAAAAATGATGTTACAATGGCTTCCAATTTGTTACACATAGATCTTGAGTTATGTGAAATTTGTTGCTGATTTTCAAATATATTTGAAAAGCAATAGGTAACTACTTGAGATTTCAATATATATGAAATAAAACTATCAAAAATAAATGAAGTACTTATTTAAAATACATGAAATAAAAATTTACTTAACACAATAAAAAATGAATATAGGCAGGGGGCTGAAGAGGGAGTTAGTAGTTAAGAACATTTGCTAGTCTTCCAGAGGACCCAAGTTCAGTTCCCAGTACTCAGACAAGGTCACTGAAAATGTCCTAAAACACTAGCTCTCTTCTGGCCTCTGCAGGCACCTAAACACACATATTCATTAAAAAAAAACTTGGTAAACAATAACTATATACATGTCCAAAATTTTAAATTGTTTTACATAATTACCTACAAATCTTGTTTAAAAATTACCCTTCAAATATATGGTCTACATATTTTTTCTTTCTTTTTTTCTTTTTAATTATTTTTATTTTATTTTATGTGTATGAGCGTATTGCCTACATGTATTCAAGAGCCCTGGAACTGGAGTTACGGACAGTTTTTAGCCTCCATGTGGATCCTGGGAACCGAACCTGGGTCTTCTGCAAGAGCAGTCAGTGCTCTTACCACTGAGCCATTTGTCCAGACCCAGAAGTTATTTTCTTTGCAAGGTAGTTTACTGCATTTTCAGAATAATACCGTATTCAACACAGGATTCAACACTTCATGACCTTATAATGATGAGAATCATATGTATACTCACAATTACATTATTTTCAGTGTATTTTTTTGAAGTAATATGCTAAAGTTTAAAACAAAAATATTTTAATTCCCTTTTCTTTTGTTTCTCTGAAATATTATTCATCAAAGTGATGAATGATAAAACCATCAATAATGGAGTACCTGATTTTTCATGGAAAAGAATAACAAACTATTCTAAAATTCTGAAACTTTGTTCTCATACTTGATAATTGTTTACTAAACAGCCTATCATTCTTGTTGAATGTGTTTATAACTTATGTACTGACATTTAAATTTTAGAAGAATCACAAAAATTCAGAGTAAATTAGTTTACATACTTAATTTAAATGCTGAATTTATTATTGATAGGACAACCTATTCTGATCATTTTTCATAGCTATATTTTTTAATTAATATGTTAATCATACAAGTAAAGATGTAACACATCTAGGAAAAAATCTCCAGAATAATATTGGTGTGTGTGAGAGTGTGTGTGTGTGTGTGTGTGTGTTTGTGTATGTGTATGTGTATGCATGCGTGTGATGTGAGAGGTCTTCTGCAATCATTCTCTACCTTATATTTTGAGACAGCATCTCTCACTTCACTGACATGGCTAGGTTGACTGCCCATCAATCACCAAGGATCAGCCTTTATCTACCTCCTAATCACTGGGATTATAGACTCATGTCCCTACATTCAGTTTTTTACAGTGGGCACTGAGAGCCCAAACTTGAATTTTTGCAAGAAACATGTAACTGACAGAGTCATCTTTCTTTCCTCAAGAATAGCTCAGCTGATTAAGTCCACATGCTGTAATGAATACAGACATAGTGGTACTTGAATTCAAGCAACACATCTACATGATTTGTAACAAGACATTTTACAAAAATCCAAAGAGCAATAAAGTTGATGTGAAACTGCTAATGTGTGGAACACAGCCTATTCATATACTCAGATTTACAATCTTCTCTTGAGGAAAAATTAAATTTCTTGATAAAATGCTAAAGTAAATATTAATTTTCATGTAAGTAAAACTTGTTTGAGAAAATACTCACTAGTTGATTCGTAGTTGACAGAGACATATTAAATATCATTTAAAATGCTTTGTTTCTTTCTGTATATAGGTTAACAACTTGAACAATTCCCTTATAGGAAAAAAAACTCTACAAAAATAAATATTTTAATTGATCTCTTAGTGGTGTAAATTTTGCTCGACATTATACTGAAGAAAACCACATGGTCAAGTTGAGAGAATGGCTCAGGCTATCTTTCTCTCTAAGTTTTAGGTACTTATGTGAATGTGATTAGAAATGTAGATTGTAACTGCTAGGATTTAGACTGTTTTTATGACAGGAGCTGCATTTGGACTGAAGAAATGTTCCAGTAGGTGATATGAAGAAAGAAAGGGGTACAAAGGAAAACTAGGCGTGTTTTAGAAAGACGTGTGTGCTCCTTTCTCTGTTTGGGCTTTTTCGCTGTCAGTTTGATTAATGATATGTCCTTAAAAGATGTCCTTTTGAACATCTTATATCTCAACAATTCCATTTCATGTTCTTGCCACCAACATTTCCAGTAGATTTCTTCTAACATGTCAGAATGACAGATAAGTTTCTGGGGCCAGCCTCATAGAAAGCTCATTATTGTTTCAAACCAGTACAAAAGCCCAGAGGGTACCCTGGTCAGGGGCTTGTGGATAGCCATGTCATTTTCCAAAGCCATGCTGAGTAAAGGTGGCATTGAGCTTAAAATAAGGGCATACCCCACCAGTCGAGGTCACTCGTTTTCTTTGTCGTCATTTGCCATAGCCTAATGCAATAGTGAGAAATGAGAGTAATCCCCTAAATGCAGCAGGTGAACTTTGAGCTTCTTCTTAAATGAAGACTATCGCAGACTTCTCTTCCTATGACTTAACTAGACATGGAGGATAATGGGTGTACTGAAATTCGCCTAACTCACTTTTGTTTTGGGTGGAATGTGTGAATGCTACATTTCTGTAAAGCATCATTTCAGTACACTGCTAATTCAGGTTTTTTCCCAAGGTAAAACCTTATAAAATATATTCATACATATACCATTTTCTTCCTAAAAGTACTTGTTCAAATCACTTCAAAATTGTTTCTTTCTCTTCAATATTTATTAGTGAGTGTGTGTCATGGTTGTGAGGAAAGGGTTAACTATCCTGTAGGGAGATGCAGAACCGGAAGGAAATCCTGTGAAAGGTGGAGCATGAATTGCATGGTATGTTAAGTGCCCTTAAGAGCTGGCTCATTAAATTTTTTCACTAACAAGCTAAATAACTTAATTAAAGACACTATTGAAAGTGACTAGAAGATAAGCAAATTCCCAGGGCTCTATCCCCTGGAGGAGTGATAAGGAACTCAGAGCCAACTGCAGCACCAATGTGGCCAGTGGAGTCAGGGGCTATGATCTTTCTGGGTGCACAAGATTTAAAGGTTTCAATAATGGTGTTTATTAGTTTTAAATTCTGAGTCGCTAGAAGTATCACTAACATTTGTTTCTTTTTCTCTATCCATCATAGACTGGTGTTGGTGTGAAATTTTAGCAGTCTAAGTTTTAGATAAGTCACTGAGAAACTATTTCAAAGTAATAGTTTGTTGAAAGCAACACTTGAAGCTTGTAAAAGATGTTGTGAATAAATTCAACTATGTAGTCTTTGCTAACTGTGTTTGGTTAACTTTGTTTATATGAGTATGACTAGAAATGTAGATTTACTTGAAATGTTTCTCTGTGAACTGCACCACTTGTAAATAATACAGTTTCCTAATTCCTGAACTCAGATTTGTGAAAGGCCTTAGGGAGGAAGACTAGAAATCTTAGGAGATATTTTCTGATTTGGAAAATGATCACTAGCTAGTGTCTGAATCGTTCTTTAGAAATCTAACTGGCCAAAGGGGCAGGGTGAGGCCATATTTGAATAGAACATGAGCCACAGGTTCAAGGGAATTTCATTTCTAGAAATTATCCGGAGAATAAATGTGTCCTTAGACCAATTACAGATCCTACTGGGATGAAAAGGCTGGAACAAAATCATGTTCCCTACCACAGATAGAAAACCCAAACATTCAGCCAAAAAAGCTAAGGTTGACACTACATGAATATTTATGGAGGATAAACTGAGGAAATGGAGAAATAGCAACACACAGGCCTTATCTAGAAAACCACGGGGATGGGATTTGAAACATTTTCAAGCAAATGAGAATAACTGGTGGGAGACTATTGGGCTCAGATTAGTACCAGAACAGAGCCAGAAAATATCATGCTTACTTTCTTCTTCCTCCCTTCTTTCACAAGATCAGAAGGCTTATGGCATCTCTTAGTTATTATATGCAAGGCCTGGAAGGAGCAGAATGAAGGCCCCATAGCTTACAAACATGTAAGCCATCCTAGAGGGCAGACACATTGCAAATGAAATTGTAGATATTGGGACAGTAGCTAGCCAGGGAGAAATAAGAGATGCAGTTTTGAAAAAGTCTGAAAATTCTGCAAAATTGTTGTGGTTGAAAATTGAGAAATAATATATTTACAAAGATAAATTATTCATATTGCAGACTTGTTAATATAAAAACACAGGGCCTCGGGAGATGGCACAGTCGATAAAGGGCTCTTCATGCAAGCCTTAAGACCTGAGCTCAGATTTCTAACCCCCAAAGAATACTTAGATGAGCAGTGAAAGCCCCAAATGTCAGGACTGGGAAAGCAGAGGTAGGAAGGTTCCTGGGATTCGCTGACCAGTCTGCCTAATGAACTGGCAAATTCTAGGTTCAGGGAGAAGACACTGTGTCAGATAATTACATAAAATCTGATTGAGGAAGACACATAACCTCTACCTCTGGCCTTCTCACATACAAGAACATGTAAACCACAAACACATACCATATACAAGCAACACCACACACACTCAATAGCAGTAAATAAGATAAAGGAGAGTTAACTGAGCTAGACCTGCCAAGCTCATGGAAATATCTGGATTTTTTTTCTTTTTAGCTATTTATAGGGACCAAAAAATTCAAATAAATCAATTGGTTGAGCAAAAATCCACACTTATGAATTATGTTGAGAAAATGAGCCAGAACAGTCTAAAACCTAGGATACACTATTTGAATGTCCCAGAAAAGGCCTTTCAAATGTTTAAACTTACTAGGTTTTAGAGTTCTTTTGTTACTTTGGGAGCTAGGGGTCAGGGTACTGGACTAATAAAAGTTATGGAGAGAGTGTGTGAATATATATAGTCTAACTAGTAGAATACATTCACTCACAATTTTGTCTTCGGGTTCTAGAATAATTCGAATCCACAGCCAAGAAAAAAATTGAATGCTTACTAAAAGGACCCATTGTCTTGAGGTTAGTAGAGAGTAAAAATATTTGCATAAAAGAAAAACAAAAAAAGAACTACTACACTTTAATTCCAATTTCCCTACATTTTGAATTTTAATATTATTTATCATCTATTTATATTGCTTATCCTTTAGCATTATTTGGGTTTTTCATTTTGTATTTTAAGATTTAAATTTAGTATATAAATAATATATTCCCCTCTACCATAGTATTATGGTATTTTGAATTTATCTGAATATTTACTTTTGTCCTTTAGTATTTTAAGGTTTAATATATATATATATACATATATATATATATGTATATATATATGATTTGCATGTGTGAATTCAGCCATGCATGTTCCCTCACGTGCATGTAGGGCTATAATATGCACAGAAATGGATTCTTCAAGGAAACAGTGTGTGGGGGGAGGATCACTTTTGATGATAGTGGCTAAGAATTTTCCAAATCATTGCACATAATAAACTGTTACAGATTTTTCTTGAATTTTTATGCTAGTTTCTGAGGAAAAGTGGTGATGGTCCAAATGTATTGGAACTAAAATCTTAGAAATTATAGTTATTTATTTGACATGAGTAAAAATATTTTTAAATAATATGCATATTTTTGTGGGATAAATGAATAATTTTCAATATATTAAACAATGTTTCAGTACATTTTACCACAGCATTTTCAATAACTCCATCATTTATGAAGGTAAATTAAACTTTGCAGAGCAAATCAACATAGATTTAAATTCATCTCCAATAAAGGTGCTGTTATATTCTGCAAAAGAAAGTCTTGACAGAAATCCTGGTCAAATATCTGCAGATCATGAATGAGGATAAAGGTATGACTTCTCGATGAGCAGAGGATTGTGGAATGCATGTCAAGTTCATAGACCCTCTTTTCTTCTCAAAATTAGAGGGATGATTAGTGAACATTTTGTTGGGTTTCCACATCATTCTTTATAGCGATTGTCACACTGAATGTACTCTTTTTCTTTCTTTCTTGTTCCTTGTGTCTTGTCTCTTGTCCTTGAAATCAGTCATAATTTATACTGTGCAAAGACTCCTTCCAGCTGCCTCTACCACTGACCAGACTAGAGTGAATCTGATCTAAGAAAATCAATCTGTAAAATTAGATTCATGAGATTTATGCTTTGATTAAACACAAACACAATGAGCAATATTTCTTTCTGGAGACAAAAGGAATATTACGAATCAATCACTGGTAGACAGTGTTGCCTAAACCTAGTAGAAGGATGGATCTGGGACACATTTATGGAGTATTCTTCTCTGTGAGTTATGACAAAGTATATTTGCACACTAAAATTGTCTAAGATTATACAATGAACGATTACAATGACATCAACTTCATGGTAGTTTGTTTCAATGAATTTTAGCCTTGAAGACAATGGTTGCCATGTGAACAGTTACTCTGCTGAGAAAATTGGATAGAGGAAAAACTTTCTACCTGATTCTCTCATTAGCTCTAGACCTTGACTGTCTGAGTCCAAATCTCAGCTGGAACTTATGCTGAGATGATAGACAAGTCATTTAATTTCATTTACTCCTGTTTTTCTTTTTCTTTTTAAAATAAAATGGAGTGTATCATGAATTAACCCATTTGTTTATTATATAGTCAAATTACAATATCTGTTAGCTAATGTTTCTAGAATTGTCCACTTTTTTCTTGGTATATCACCTTGGCTAATAGTTGTTTCTGGATTTGATGTTTCTTTAACCATGTCCTTCCCTGATTCCAAGGATGCCCATGAGATTTTTGACCCTCATGTGTTTAGCATGAAGTGGATTGCATTCACCTAACCCAGATTAGTTCACAATTGAATACTGCTTACTTTTCCCCAAACACCTAATGTACTATATGTGACCAGAGCTGCTCTTAGATTCAGACCATCAGGGTCTTACTTGAAACTTACATTATGAAAATCCCAATACAGCTCAGTATCTCCCCTGACACCTCCTACACACCGAGTTTATGAAAGAACACACTGGAGCTTCTGACATTTCCGCTTCCATGCTTGGCATGTGGAACCTATAGCCTTAAAGTCCAATGTAATCAAAACATCCCAAAGCAAGGTCTCTTTACCATTATCTCTTATGGAAATAGAAAGTGGCTACCACTAAATGTCATAAAAGTTTAAGCAAGAAACCTTGAGACATCAAAGACACAGTACTTCAAAAAGTGATATTTGAGCTATGGAGTGCTTACCCAAACTACAAACTTGTCAAGTCTTTCCTTTCACATTAGTATTAGGATTTGTGTGTAATGAATTATTGCTTATAAATAATTCTGAGTGTCTCTTTTTCTTACTTATTCTTTTCTCCAAATCATAGTTTAAAAGGTACTCAAGAATTAGTTTAGTATTTATGGATGTTTCATAGGATGCCTAAGAATTCATTTTTAAGAGTTCATGGCAGAAAGAGAAGGTCTACAGTCATTTAGGAACAAAGGCACAACCCTCACCAATTATGAAGAGATACTCTGTTGAAATGAATACTGTGTCAGTGTGGAAAATCATGAGGGCAAAGGAATTTTTGATGTGCTATCTTTTACCAGAACAGGAGAGAAATCTGGGATTTCTAGAAAAGGAAACATGGGTATCTCATAAAGATACATTAATTACTAATCCAATGTTGCTGGTATTTGAAAAATGAAAACCATAATATTAGAATATCTTTTGACACAAACTGATGTGGAAAGACATCAGAAGGATAGTAATAAATGCCTAAACTGTAGGCACAGAGGAATGCCATTCACTGCAGGACAGAAACATGCAGTAGCACAATATTAAATGTCAAAAATTAGGTAGTACCTATTGATTAAGAAACTACACAGTATGAAATAGCAACTTTCTGAGGAGAATTACATATAAAAACTGAGTCATGCCTAACTACCTTCAAAGTAGCATTAGCTGTAGGACTGGAATTCTTAAAAGTAATCTATAGTAAGAATGCATTAGTGAAATAAGCAAATGAATATTATCTGTAGTGATATAACATGTCAATTAACTCTGAGAAGCAATAAAGTATATCTATCCCTGTCACAACATGAATAATATTTTTGAACGTTTTGGGGTAAATAAACTGGGACCTAAAGTCTAAAGGACATAAATAAATGTAGTAACGGTGTGAATCTTTCAAAAATACACATGAGCAAAATACAACATGA